>OZ012681.1:31599820-33039430 GCA_963942445.1 Argyra leucocephala | reverse complement strand
AAAAAAACCACTCTAAATTCTTCATTTTTGGACCGATTACCCAAGTTTTTTCAACTGTTTTACTTGTTTTAATGAATATTCTAAAAGTTAGTAAAGAAATAAAGAAATTTTGAAAAAATTGAAAATCTCAAGATTTTCGTATTTTTTTGTGATGCCGGGGTCACAAAAATTTACGAAATTTTAAAAACAAAAAACCACTCTAAATTCTTCATTTTTGGACCGATTACCAAGTTTTTTCAACTGTTTTACTTGTTTTAATGAATATTCTAAAAGTTAGTAAAGAAATAAAGAAATTTTGAAAAATTGAAAATCTCAAGATTTTCGTATTTTTTTGTGATGCCGGGGTCACAAAAATTTACGAATTTTAAAAACAAAAAACCACTCTAAATTCTTCATTTTTGGACCGATTACCAAGTTTTTTCAACTGTTTTACTTGTTTTAATGAATATTCTAAAAGTTAGTAAAGAAATAAAGAAATTTTGAAAAAATTGAAAATCTCAAGATTTTCGTATTTTTTTGTGATGCCGGGGTCACAAAAATTTACGAAATTTTAAAACAAAAAACCACTCTAAATTCTTCATTTTTGGACCGATTACCAAGTTTTTTCAACTGTTTTACTTGTTTTAATGAATATTCTAAAAGTTAGTAAAGAAATAAGAAATTTTGAAAAAATTGAAAATCTCAAGATTTTCGTATTTTTTTGTGATGCCGGGGTCACAAAAATTTACGAAATTTTAAAAACAAAAAACCACTCTAAATTCTTCATTTTTGGACCGATTACCAAGTTTTTTCAACTGTTTTACTTGTTTTAATGAATATTCTAAAAGTTAGTAAAGAAATAAAGAAATTTTGAAAAAATTGAAAATCTCAAGATTTTCGTATTTTTTTGTGATGCCGGGGTCACAAAAATTTACGAAATTTTAAAAACAAAAAACCACTCTAAATTCTTCATTTTTGGACCGATTACCAAGTTTTTTCAACTGTTTTACTTGTTTTAATGAATATTCTAAAAGTTAGTAAAGAAATAAAGAAATTTTGAAAAAATTGAAAATCTCAAGATTTTCGTATTTTTTTGTGATGCCGGGTCACAAAAATTTACGAAATTTTAAAAACAAAAAACCACTCTAAATTCTTCATTTTTGGACCGATTACCAAGTTTTTTCAACTGTTTTACTTGTTTTAATGAATATTCTAAAAGTTAGTAAAGAAATAAAGAAATTTTGAAAAAATTGAAAATCTCAAGATTTTCGTATTTTTTTGTGATGCCGGGGTCACAAAAATTTACGAAATTTTAAAAACAAAAAACCACTCTAAATTCTTCATTTTGGACCGATTACCAAGTTTTTTCAACTGTTTTACTTGTTTTAATGAATATTCTAAAAGTTAGTAAAGAAATAAAGAAATTTTGAAAAATTGAAAATCTCAAGATTTTCGTATTTTTTTGTGATGCCGGGGTCACAAAAATTTACGAAATTTTAAAAACAAAAAACCACTCTAAATTCTTCATTTTTGGACCGATTACCAAGTTTTTTCAACTGTTTTACTTGTTTTAATGAATATTCTAAAAGTTAGTAAAGAAATAAAGAAATTTTGAAAAAATTGAAAATCTCAAGATTTTCGTATTTTTTTTGTGATGCCGGGGTCACAAAAATTTACGAAATTTTAAAAACAAAAAACCACTCTAAATTCTTCATTTTTGGACCGATTACCAAGTTTTTTCAACTGTTTTACTTGTTTTAATGAATATTCTAAAAGTTAGTAAAGAAATAAAGAAATTTTGAAAAAATTGAAAATCTCAAGATTTTCGTATTTTTTTGTGATGCCGGGGTCACAAAAATTTACGAAATTTTAAAAACAAAAAACCACTCTAAATTCTTCATTTTTGGACCGATTACCAAGTTTTTTCAACTGTTTTACTTGTTTTAATGAATATTCTAAAAGTTAGTAAAGAAATAAAGAAATTTTGAAAAAATTGAAAATCTCAAGATTTTCGTATTTTTTTGTGATGCCGGGGTCACAAAAATTTACGTAATTTTAAAAACAAAAAACCACTCTAAATTCTTCATTTTTGGACCGATTACCAAGTTTTTTCAACTGTTTTACTTGTTTTAATGAATATTCTAAAAGTTAGTAAAGAAATAAAGAAATTTTGAAAAAATTGAAAATCTCAAGATTTTCGTATTTTTTTGTGATGCCGGGGTCACAAAAATTTACGAATTTTAAAAACAAAAAACCACTCTAAATTCTTCATTTTTGGACCGATTACCAAGTTTTTTCAACTGTTTTACTTGTTTTAATGAATATTCTAAAAGTTAGTAAAGAAATAAAGAAATTTTGAAAAAATTGAAAATCTCAAGATTTTCGTATTTTTTTGTGATGCCGGGGTCACAAAAATTTACGTAATTTTAAAAACAAAAAACCACTCTAAATTCTTCATTTTTGGACCGATTACCAAGTTTTTTCAACTGTTTTACTTGTTTTAATGAATATTCTAAAAGTTAGTAAAGAAATAAAGAAATTTTGAAAAAATTGAAAATCTGAAGATTTTCGTATTTTTTTGTGATGCCGGGGTCATAAAAATTTACGTAATTTTAAAACAAAAAACCACTCTAAATTCTTCATTTTTGGACCGATTACCAAGTTTTTTCAACTGTTTTACTTGTTTTAATGAATATTCTAAAAGTTAGTAAAGAAATAAAGAAATTTTGAAAAAATTGAAAATCTCAAGATTTTCGTATTTTTTTGTGATGCCGGGGTCACAAAAATTTACGTAATTTTAAAAACAAAAAACCACTCTAAATTCTTCATTTTTGGACCGATTACCAAGTTTTTTCAACTGTTTTACTTGTTTTAATGAATATTCTAAAAGTTAGTAAAGAAATAAAGAAATTTTGAAAAATTGAAAATCTGAAAATTTTCGTATTTTTTTGTGATGCCGGGGTCATAAAAATTTACGTAATTTTAAAAACAAAAAACCACTCTAAATTCTTCATTTTTGGACCGATTACCAAGTTTTTTCAACTGTTTTACTTGTTTTAATGAATATTCTAAAAGTTAGTAAAGAAATAAAGAAATTTTGAAAAAATTGAAAATCTCAAGATTTTCGTATTTTTTTGTGATGCCGGGGTCACAAAAATTTACGAAATTTTAAAAACAAAAAACCACTCTAAATTCTTCATTTTTGGACCGATTACCAAGTTTTTTCAACTGTTTTACTTGTTTTAATGAATATTCTAAAAGTTAGTAAAGAAATAAAGAAATTTTGAAAAATTGAAAATCTCAAGATTTCGTATTTTTTTGTGATGCCGGGGTCACAAAAATTTACGTAATTTTAAAAACAAAAAACCACTCTAAATTCTTCATTTTTGGACCGATTACCAAGTTTTTCAACTGTTTTACTTGTTTTAATGAATATTCTAAAAGTTAGTAAAGAAATAAAGAAATTTTGAAAAAATTGAAAATCTCAAGATTTTCGTATTTTTTTGTGATGCCGGGGTCACAAAAATTTACGTAATTTTAAAAACAAAAAACCACTCTAAATTCTTCATTTTTGGACCGATTACCAAGTTTTTTCAACTGTTTTACTTGTTTTAATGAATATTCTAAAAGTTAGTAAAGAAATAAAGAAATTTTGAAAAAATTGAAAATCTCAAGATTTTCGTATTTTTTTGTGACGCCGGGGTCACAAAAATTTACGAAATTTTAAAAACAAAAAACCACTCTAAATTCTTCATTTTTGGACCGATTACCAAGTTTTTCAACTGTTTTACTTGTTTTAATGAATATTCTAAAAGTTAGTAAAGAAATAAAGAAATTTTGAAAAAATTGAAAATCTCAAGATTTTCGTATTTTTTTGTGATGCCGGGGTCACAAAAATTTACGTAATTTTAAAAACAAAAAACCACTCTAAATTCTTCATTTTTGGACCGATTACCAAGTTTTTTCAACTGTTTTACTTGTTTTAATGAATATTCTAAAAGTTAGTAAGAAATAAGAAATTTGAAAAAATTGAAAATCTCAAGATTTTCGTATTTTTTTGTGATGCCGGGGTCACAAAAATTTACGAAATTTTAAAACAAAAAACCACTCTAAATTCTTCATTTTTGGACCGATTACCAAGTTTTTTCAACTGTTTTACTTGTTTTAATGAATATTCTAAAAGTTAGTAAAGAAATAAAGAAATTTTGAAAAAATTGAAAATCTGAAAATTTTCGTATTTTTTTGTGATGCCGGGGTCATAAAAATTTACGTAATTTTAAAAACAAAAAACCACTCTAAATTCTTCATTTTTGGACCGATTACCAAGTTTTTTCAACTGTTTTACTTGTTTTAATGAATATTCTAAAAGTTAGTAAAGAAATAAAGAAATTTTGAAAAAATTGAAAATCTCAAGATTTTCGTATTTTTTTGTGATGCCGGGGTCACAAAAATTTACGAAATTTTAAAAACAAAAAACCACTCTAAATTCTTCATTTTTGGACCGATTACCAAGTTTTTTCAACTGTTTTACTTGTTTTAATGAATATTCTAAAAGTTAGTAAAGAAATAAAGAAATTTTGGAAAAATTGAAAATCTCAAGATTTTCGTATTTTTTTGTGATGCCGGGGTCACAAAAATTTACGTAATTTTAAAAACAAAAAACCACTCTAAATTCTTCATTTTTGGACCGATTACCAAGTTTTTTCAACTGTTTTACTTGTTTTAATGAATATTCTAAAAGTTAGTAAAGAAATAAAGAAATTTTGGAAAAATTGAAAATCTCAAGATTTTCGTATTTTTTTGTGATGCCGGGGTCACAAAAATTTACGTAATTTTAAAAACAAAAAACCACTCTAAATTCTTCATTTTTGACCGATTACCAAGTTTTTTCAACTGTTTTACTTGTTTTAATGAATATTCTAAAAGTTAGTAAAGAAATAAAGAAATTTTGGAAAAATTGAAAATCTCAAGATTTTCGTATTTTTTTGTGATGCCGGGGTCACAAAAATTTACGAAATTTTAAAAACAAAAAACCACTCTAAATTCTTCATTTTTGGACCGATTACCAAGTTTTTTCAACTGTTTTACTTGTTTTAATGAATATTCTAAAAGTTAGTAAAGAAATAAAGAAATTTTGAAAAAATTGAAAATCTGAAAATTTTCGTATTTTTTGTGATGCCGGGGTCATAAAAATTTACGTAATTTTAAAAACAAAAAACCACTCTAAATTCTTCATTTTTGGACCGATTACCAAGTTTTTTCAACTGTTTTACTTGTTTTAATGAATATTCTAAAAGTTAGTAAAGAAATAAAGAAATTTTGAAAAATTGAAAATCTCAAGATTTTCGTATTTTTTTGTGATGCCGGGGTCACAAAAATTTACGAAATTTTAAAAACAAAAAACCACTCTAAATTCTTCATTTTTGGACCGATTACCAAGTTTTTTCAACTGTTTTACTTGTTTTAATGAATATTCTAAAAGTTAGTAAAGAAATAAAGAAATTTTGAAAAATTGAAAATCTCAAGATTTTCGTATTTTTTTGTGATGCCGGGGTCACAAAAATTTACGTAATTTTAAAAACAAAAAACCACTCTAAATTCTTCATTTTTGGACCGATTACCAAGTTTTTTCAACTGTTTTACTTGTTTTAATGAATATTCTAAAAGTTAGTAAAGAAATAAAGAAATTTTGAAAAAATTGAAATCTCAAGATTTTCGTATTTTTTGTGATGCCGGGGTCACAAAAATTTACGAAATTTTAAAAACAAAAAACCACTCTAAATTCTTCATTTTTGGACCGATTACCAAGT
The DNA here is from genome assembly GCA_963942445.1 of Argyra leucocephala. Taxonomy (NCBI): domain Eukaryota; kingdom Metazoa; phylum Arthropoda; class Insecta; order Diptera; family Dolichopodidae; genus Argyra; species Argyra leucocephala. The sequence continues at coordinate 33,033,641 of OZ012681.1, read as the reverse complement.
TTTTTCAACTGTTTTACTTGTTTTAATGAATATTCTAAAAGTTAGTAAAGAAATAAAGAAATTTTGAAAAAATTGAAAATCTGAAAATTTTCGTATTTTTTTGTGATGCCGGGGTCATAAAAATTTACGTAATTTTAAAAACAAAAAACCACTCTAAATTCTTCATTTTGGACCGATTACCAAGTTTTTTCAACTGTTTTACTTGTTTAATGAATATTCTAAAAGTTAGTAAAGAAATAAAGAAATTTTGAAAAAATTGAAAATCTCAAGATTTTCGTATTTTTTTGTGATGCCGGGGTCACAAAAATTTACGTAATTTTAAAAACAAAAAACCACTCTAAATTCTTCATTTTTGGACCGATTACCAAGTTTTTTCAACTGTTTTACTTGTTTTAATGAATATTCTAAAAGTTAGTAAAGAAATAAAGAAATTTTGAAAAAATTGAAAATCTCAAGATTTTCGTATTTTTTTGTGATGCCGGGGTCACAAAAATTTACGTAATTTTAAAAACAAAAAACCACTCTAAATTCTTCATTTTGGACCGATTACCAAGTTTTTTCAACTGTTTTACTTGTTTTAATGAATATTCTAAAAGTTAGTAAAGAAATAAAGAAATTTTGAAAAAATTGAAAATCTCAAGATTTTCGTATTTTTTTGTGATGCCGGGGTCACAAAAATTTACGAAATTTTAAAAACAAAAAACCACTCTAAATTCTTCATTTTTGGACCGATTACCAAGTTTTTTCAACTGTTTTACTTGTTTTAAATGAATATTCTAAAAGTTAGTAAAGAAATAAAGAAATTTTGAAAAAATTGAAAATCTGAAAATTTTCGTATTTTTTGTGATGCCGGGGTCATAAAAATTTACGTAATTTTAAAAACAAAAAACCACTCTAAATTCTTCATTTTTGGACCGATTACCAAGTTTTTTCAACTGTTTTACTTGTTTTAATGAATATTCTAAAAGTTAGTAAAGAAATAAAGAAATTTTGAAAAAATTGAAAATCTCAAGATTTTCGTATTTTTTTGTGATGCCGGGGTCACAAAAATTTACGTAATTTTAAAAACAAAAAACCACTCTAAATTCTTCATTTTTGGACCGATTACCAAGTTTTTTCAACTGTTTTACTTGTTTTAATGAATATTCTAAAAGTTAGTAAAGAAATAAAGAAATTTTGAAAAAATTGAAAATTCTCAAGATTTTCGTATTTTTTTGTGATGCCGGGGTCACAAAAATTTACGTAATTTTAAAAACAAAAAACCACTCTAAATTCTTCATTTTTGGACCGATTACCAAGTTTTTTCAACTGTTTTACTTGTTTTAATGAATATTCTAAAAGTTAGTAAAGAAATAAAGAAATTTTGAAAAAATTGAAAATCTCAAGATTTTCGTATTTTTTTGTGATGCCGGGGTCACAAAAATTTACGTAATTTTAAAAACAAAAAACCACTCTAAATTCTTCATTTTTGGACCGATTACCAAGTTTTTTCAACTGTTTTACTTGTTTTAATGAATATTCTAAAAGTTAGTAAAGAAATAAAGAAATTTTGAAAAAATTGAAAATCTCAAGATTTTCGTATTTTTTTGTGATGCCGGGGTCACAAAAATTTACGTAATTTTAAAAACAAAAAACCACTCTAAATTCTTCATTTTTGGACCGATTACCAAGTTTTTTCAACTGTTTTACTTGTTTTAATGAATATTCTAAAAGTTAGTAAAGAAATAAAGAAATTTTGAAAAAATTGAAAATCTCAAGATTTTTCGTATTTTTTTGTGATGCCGGGGTCACAAAAATTTACGTAATTTTAAAAACAAAAAACCACTCTAAATTCTTCATTTTTGGACCGATTACCAAGTTTTTTCAACTGTTTTACTTGTTTTAATGAATATTCTAAAAGTTAGTAAAGAAATAAAGAAATTTTGAAAAAATTGAAAATCTCAAGATTTTCGTATTTTTTTGTGATGCCGGGGTCACAAAAATTTACGTAATTTTAAAAACAAAAAACCACTCTAAATTCTTCATTTTTGGACCGATTACCAAGTTTTTTCAACTGTTTTACTTGTTTTAATGAATATTCTAAAAGTTAGTAAAGAAATAAAGAAATTTTGAAAAAATTGAAAATCTCAAGATTTTCGTATTTTTTTGTGATGCCGGGGTCACAAAAATTTACGTAATTTTAAAAACAAAAAAACCACTCTAAATTCTTCATTTTTGGACCGATTACCAAGTTTTTTCAACTGTTTTTACTTGTTTTAATGAATATTCTAAAAGTTAGTAAAGAAATAAAGAAATTTTGAAAAAATTGAAAATCTCAAGATTTTCGTATTTTTTTGTGATGCCGGGGTCACAAAAATTTACGAAATTTTAAAAACAAAAAACCACTCTAAATTCTTCATTTTGGACCGATTACCAAGTTTTTTCAACTGTTTTACTTGTTTTAATGAATATTCTAAAAGTTAGTAAAGAAATAAAGAAATTTTGAAAAAATTGAAAATCTGAAAGATTTTCGTATTTTTTTGTGATGCCGGGGTCATAAAAATTTACGTAATTTTAAAAACAAAAAACCACTCTAAATTCTTCATTTTTGGACCGATTACCAAGTTTTTTCAACTGTTTTACTTGTTTTAATGAATATTCTAAAAGTTAGTAAAGAAATAAAGAAATTTTGAAAAAATTGAAAATCTCAAGATTTTCGTAATTTTTTTGTGATGCCGGGGTCACAAAAATTTACGTAATTTTAAAAACAAAAAACCACTCTAAATTCTTCATTTTTGGACCGATTACCAAGTTTTTTCAACTGTTTTACTTGTTTTAATGAATATTCTAAAAGTTAGTAAAGAAATAAAGAAATTTTGAAAAAATTGAAAATCTCAAGATTTTCGTATTTTTTTGTGATGCCGGGGTCACAAAAATTTACGTAATTTTAAAAACAAAAAACCACTCTAAATTCTTCATTTTTGGACCGATTACCAAGTTTTTTCAACTGTTTTACTTGTTTTAATGAATATTCTAAAAGTTAGTAAAGAAATAAAGAAATTTTGAAAAAATTGAAAATCTCAAGATTTTCGTATTTTTTTGTGATGCCGGGGTCACAAAAATTTACGTAATTTTAAAAACAAAAAACCACTCTAAATTCTTCATTTTTGGACCGATTACCAAGTTTTTTCAACTGTTTTACTTGTTTTAATGAATATTCTAAAAGTTAGTAAAGAAATAAAGAAATTTTGAAAAAATTGAAAATCTGAAAATTTTCGTATTTTTTTGTGATGCCGGGGTCATAAAAATTTACGTAATTTTAAAAACAAAAAACCACTCTAAATTCTTCATTTTTGGACCGATTACCAAGTTTTTTCAACTGTTTTACTTGTTTTTAATGAATATTCTAAAAGTTAGTAAAGAAATAAAGAAATTTTGAAAAAATTGAAAATCTGAAAATTTTCGTATTTTTTTGTGATGCCGGGGTCATAAAAATTTACGTAATTTTAAAAACAAAAAACCACTCTAAATTCTTCATTTTTGGACCGATTACCAAGTTTTTTCAACTGTTTTACTTGTTTTAATGAATATTCTAAAAGTTAGTAAAGAAATAAAGAAATTTTGAAAAAATTGAAATCTCAAGATTTTCGTATTTTTTTGTGATGCCGGGGTCACAAAAATTTACGAAATTTTAAAAACAAAAAACCACTCTAAATTCTTCATTTTTGGACCGATTACCAAGTTTTTTCAACTGTTTTACTTGTTTTAATGAATATTCTAAAAGTTAGTAAAGAAATAAAGAAATTTGAAAAAATTGAAAATCTCAAGATTTTCGTATTTTTTTGTGATGCCGGGGTCACAAAAATTTACGAAATTTTAAAAACAAAAAACCACTCTAAATTCTTCATTTTTGGACCGATTACCAAGTTTTTTCAACTGTTTTACTTGTTTTAATGAATATTCTAAAAGTTAGTAAAGAAATAAAGAAATTTTGAAAAAATTGAAAATCTCAAGATTTTCGTATTTTTTTGTGATGCCGGGGTCACAAAAATTTACGTAATTTTAAAAACAAAAAACCACTCTAAATTCTTCATTTTTGGACCGATTACCAAGTTTTTTCAACTGTTTTACTTGTTTTAATGAATATTCTAAAAGTTAGTAAAGAAATAAAGAAATTTGAAAAAATTGAAAATCTCAAGATTTTCGTATTTTTTGTGATGCCGGGGTCATAAAAATTTACGTAATTTTAAAAACAAAAAACCACTCTAAATTCTTCATTTTTGGACCGATTACCAAGTTTTTTCAACTGTTTTACTTGTTTTAATGAATATTCTAAAAGTTAGTAAAGAAATAAAGAAATTTGAAAAATTGAAAATCTGAAGATTTTCGTATTTTTTTGTGATGCCGGGGTCACAAAAATTTACGTAATTTAAAAACAAAAAACCACTCTAAATTCTTCATTTTTTGGACCGATTACCAAGTTTTTTCAACTGTTTTACTTGTTTAATGAATATTCTAAAAGTTAGTAAAGAAATAAAGAAATTTTGAAAAAATTGAAAATCTGAAAATTTTCGTATTTTTTTGTGATGCCGGGGTCATAAAAATTTACGTAATTTTAAAAACAAAAAACCACTCTAAATTCTTCATTTTTGGACCGATTACCAAGTTTTTTCAACTGTTTTACTTGTTTTAATGAATATTCTAAAAGTTAGTAAAGAAATAAAGAAATTTGAAAAAATTGAAAATCTGAAAATTTTCGTATTTTTTTGTGATGCCGGGGTCACAAAAATTTACGAAATTTTAAAAACAAAAAACCACTCTAAATTCTTCATTTTTGGACCGATTACCAAGTTTTTTCAACTGTTTTACTTGTTTTAATGAATATTCTAAAAGTTAGTAAAGAAATAAAGAAATTTTGAAAAAATTGAAAATCTGAAAATTTTCGTATTTTTTTGTGATGCCGGGGTCACAAAAATTTACGAAATTTTAAAACAAAAAACCACTCTAAATTCTTCATTTTTGGACCGATTACCAAGTTTTTTCAACTGTTTTACTTGTTTTAATGAATATTCTAAAGTTAGTAAAGAAATAAAGAAATTTTGAAAAAATTGAAAATCTCAAGATTTTCGTATTTTTTTGTGATGCCGGGGTCACAAAAATTTACGAAATTTTAAAAACAAAAAACCACTCTAAATTCTTCATTTTTGGACCGATTACCAAGTTTTTTCAACTGTTTTACTTGTTTTAATGAATATTCTAAAAGTTAGTAAGAAATAAAGAAATTTGAAAAAATTGAAAATCTCAAGATTTTCGTATTTTTTTGTGATGCCGGGGTCACAAAAATTTACGAAATTTTAAAAACAAAAAACCACTCTAAATTCTTCATTTTTGGACCGATTACCAAGTTTTTTCAACTGTTTTACTTGTTTTAATGAATATTCTAAAAGTTAGTAAAGAAATAAAGAAATTTTGAAAAAATTGAAAATCTGAAAATTTTCGTATTTTTTTGTGATGCCGGGGTCACAAAAATTTACGAAATTTTAAAAACAAAAAACCACTCTAAATTCTTCATTTTTGGACCGATTACCAAGTTTTTTCAACTGTTTTACTTGTTTTAATGAATATTCTAAAAGTTAGTAAAGAAATAAAGAAATTTTGAAAAAATTGAAAATCTCAAGATTTTCGTATTTTTTTGTGATGCCGGGGTCATAAAAATTTACGTAATTTTAAAAACAAAAAACCACTCTAAATCTTCATTTTTGGACCGATTACCAAGTTTTTTCAACTGTTTTACTTGTTTTAATGAATATTCTAAAAGTTAGTAAAGAAATAAAGAAATTTTGAAAAAATTGAAAATCTGAAAATTTTCGTATTTTTTTGTGATGCCGGGGTCACAAAAATTTACGAAATTTTAAAAACAAAAAACCACTCTAAATTCTTCATTTTTGGACCGATTACCAAGTTTTTTCAACTGTTTTACTTGTTTTAATGAATATTCTAAAAGTTAGTAAAGAAATAAAGAAATTTTGAAAAAATTGAAAATCTGAAAATTTTCGTATTTTTTTGTGATGCCGGGGTCATAAAAATTTACGTAATTTTAAAAACAAAAAACCACTCTAAATTCTTCATTTTTGGACCGATTACCAAGTTTTTTCAACTGTTTTACTTGTTTTAATGAATATTCTAAAAGTTAGTAAAGAAATAAAGAAATTTGAAAAAATTGAAAATCTCAAGATTTTCGTATTTTTTTGTGATGCCGGGGTCACAAAAATTTACGAAATTTTAAAAACAAAAAACCACTCTAAATTCTTCATTTTTGGACCGATTACCAAGTTTTTTCAACTGTTTTACTTGTTTTAATGAATATTCTAAAAGTTAGTAAAGAAATAAAGAAATTTTGAAAAATTGAAAATCTGAAAATTTTCGTATTTTTTTGTGATGCCGGGGTCATAAAAATTTACGTAATTTTAAAAACAAAAAACCACTCTAAATTCTTCATTTTTGGACCGATTACCAGTTTTTTCAACTGTTTTACTTGTTTTAATGAATATTCTAAAAGTTAGTAAAGAAATAAAGAAATTTTGAAAAATTGAAAATCTCAAGATTTTCGTATTTTTTTGTGATGCCGGGGTCACAAAAATTACGAAATTTTAAAAACAAAAAACCACTCTAAATTCTTCATTTTTGGACCGATTACCAAGTTTTTTCAACTGTTTTACTTGTTTTAATGAATATTCTAAAAGTTAGTAAAGAAATAAAGAAATTTTGAAAAAATTGAAAATCTCAAGATTTTCGTATTTTTTTGTGATGCCGGGGTCACAAAAATTTACGAAATTTTAAAAACAAAAAACCACTCTAAATTCTTCATTTTTGGACCGATTACCAAGTTTTTTCAACTGTTTTACTTGTTTTAATGAATATTCTAAAAGTTAGTAAAGAAATAAAGAAATTTTGAAAAAATTGAAAATCTCAAGATTTTCGTATTTTTTTGTGATGCCGGGGTCACAAAAATTTACGAAATTTTAAAAACAAAAAACCACTCTAAATTCTTCATTTTTGGACCGATTACCAAGTTTTTTCAACTGTTTTACTTGTTTTAATGAATATTCTAAAGTTAGTAAAGAAATAAAGAAATTTTGAAAAAATTGAAAATCTCAAGATTTTCGTATTTTTTGTGATGCCGGGGTCACAAAAATTTACGTAATTTTAAAAACAAAAAACCACTCTAAATTCTTCATTTTTGGACCGATTACCAAGTTTTTTCAACTGTTTTACTTGTTTTAATGAATATTCTAAAAGTTAGTAAAGAAATAAAGAAATTTGAAAAAATTGAAAATCTCAAGATTTTCGTATTTTTTTGTGATGCCGGGGTCACAAAAATTTACGTAATTTTAAAAACAAAAAACCACTCTAAATTCTTCATTTTTGGACCGATTACCAAGTTTTTTCAACTGTTTTACTTGTTTTAATGAATATTCTAAAAGTTAGTAAAGAAATAAAGAAATTTTGAAAAAATTGAAAATCTGAAAATTTTCGTATTTTTTTGTGATGCCGGGGTCATAAAAATTTACGTAATTTTAAAAACAAAAAACCACTCTAAATTCTTCATTTTTGGACCGATTACCAAGTTTTTTCAACTGTTTTACTTGTTTTAATGAATATTCTAAAAGTTAGTAAAGAAATAAAGAAATTTTGAAAAAATTGAAAATCTCAAGATTTCGTATTTTTTTGTGATGCCGGGGTCACAAAAATTTACGAAATTTTAAAAACAAAAAACCACTCTAAATTCTTCATTTTTGGACCGATTACCAAGTTTTTTCAACTGTTTTACTTGTTTTAATGAATATTCTAAAAGTTAGTAAAGAAATAAAGAAATTTTGAAAAAATTGAAAATCTCAAGATTTTCGTATTTTTTTGTGATGCCGGGGTCACAAAAATTTACGTAATTTTAAAAACAAAAAACCACTCTAAATTCTTCATTTTTGGACCGATTACCAAGTTTTTTCAACTGTTTTACTTGTTTTAATGAATATTCTAAAAGTTAGTAAAGAAATAAAGAAATTTTGAAAAAATTGAAAATCTCAAGATTTTCGTATTTTTTTGTGATGCCGGGGTCACAAAAATTTACGAAATTTTAAAAACAAAAAACCACTCTAAATTCTTCATTTTTGGACCGATTACCAAGTTTTTTCAACTGTTTTACTTGTTTTAATGAATATTCTAAAAGTTAGTAAAGAAATAAAGAAATTTTGAAAAAATTGAAAATCTCAAGATTTTCGTATTTTTTTGTGATGCCGGGGTCACAAAATTTACGAAATTTTAAAAACAAAAAACCACTCTAAATTCTTCATTTTTGGACCGATTACCAAGTTTTTTCAACTGTTTTACTTGTTTTAATGAATATTCTAAAAGTTAGTAAAGAAATAAAGAAATTTGAAAAAATTGAAAATCTCAAGATTTTCGTATTTTTTGTGATGCCGGGGTCACAAAAATTTACGAAATTTTAAAAACAAAAAACCACTCTAAATTCTTCATTTTTGGACCGATTACCAAGTTTTTTCAACTGTTTTACTTGTTTTAATGAATATTCTAAAAGTTAGTAAAGAAATAAAGAAATTTTGAAAAAATTGAAAATCTCAAGATTTTCGTATTTTTTTGTGATGCCGGGGTCACAAAATTTACGAAATTTTAAAAACAAAAAACCACTCTAAATTCTTCATTTTTGGACCGATTACCAAGTTTTTTCAACTGTTTTACTTGTTTTAATGAATATTCTAAAAGTTAGTAAAGAAATAAAGAAATTTTGAAAAAAATTGAAAATCTCAAGATTTTCGTATTTTTTTGTGATGCCGGGGTCACAAAAATTTACGTAATTTTAAAAACAAAAAACCACTCTAAATTCTTCATTTTTGGACCGATTACCAAGTTTTTTCAACTGTTTTACTTGTTTTAATGAATATTCTAAAAGTTAGTAAGAAATAAAGAAATTTTGAAAAAATTGAAAATCTGAAAATTTTCGTATTTTTTTGTGATGCGGGGTCATAAAAATTTACGTAATTTTAAAAACAAAAAACCACTCTAAATTCTTCATTTTTGGACCGATTACCAAGTTTTTTCAACTGTTTTACTTGTTTTAATGAATATTCTAAAAGTTAGTAAAGAAATAAAGAAATTTTGAAAAAATTGAAAATCTCAAGATTTTCGTATTTTTTTGTGATGCCGGGGTCACAAAAATTTACGAAATTTTAAAAACAAAAAACCACTCTAAATTCTTCATTTTTGGACCGATTACCAAGTTTTTTCAACTGTTTTACTTGTTTTAATGAATATTCTAAAAGTTAGTAAAGAAATAAAGAAATTTTGAAAAAATTGAAAATCTCAAGATTTTCGTATTTTTTTGTGATGCCGGGGTCACAAAAATTTACGAAATTTTAAAAACAAAAAACCACTCTAAATTCTTCATTTTTGGACCGATTACCAAGTTTTTTCAACTGTTTTACTTGTTTTAATGAATATTCTAAAAGTTAGTAAAGAAATAAAGAAATTTTGAAAAAATTGAAAATCTCAAGATTTTCGTATTTTTTTGTGATGCCGGGGTCACAAAAATTTACGAAATTTTAAAAACAAAAAACCACTCTAAATTCTTCATTTTTGGACCGATTACCAAGTTTTTTCAACTGTTTTACTTGTTTTAATGAATATTCTAAAAGTTAGTAAAGAAATAAAGAAATTTTGAAAAAATTGAAAATCTCAAGATTTTCGTATTTTTTTGTGATGCCGGGGTCACAAAAATTTACGAAATTTTAAAAACAAAAAACCACTCTAAATTCTTCATTTTTGACCGATTACCAAGTTTTTTCAACTGTTTTACTTGTTTTAATGAATATTCTAAAAGTTAGTAAAGAAATAAAGAATTTTGAAAAAATTGAAAATCTCAAGATTTTCGTATTTTTTTGTGATGCCGGGGTCACAAAAATTTACGAAATTTTAAAACAAAAAACCACTCTAAATTCTTCATTTTTGGACCGATTACCAAGTTTTTTCAACTGTTTTACTTGTTTTAATGAATATTCTAAAAGTTAGTAAAGAAATAAAGAAATTTTGAAAAAATTGAAAATCTCAAGATTTTCGTATTTTTTTGTGATGCCGGGGTCACAAAAATTTACGTAATTTTAAAAACAAAAAACCACTCTAAATTCTTCATTTTTGGACCGATTACCAAGTTTTTTCAACTGTTTTACTTGTTTTAATGAATATTCTAAAAGTTAGTAAAGAAATAAAGAAATTTTGAAAAAATTGAAAATCTGAAAATTTCGTATTTTTTGTGATGCCGGGGTCATAAAAATTTACGTAATTTTAAAAACAAAAAACCACTCTAAATTCTTCATTTTTGGACCGATTACCAAGTTTTTTCAACTGTTTTACTTGTTTTAATGAATATTCTAAAAGTTAGTAAAGAAATAAAGAAATTTTGAAAAAATTGAAAATCTCAAGATTTTCGTATTTTTTTGTGATGCCGGGGTCACAAAAATTTACGAAATTTTAAAAACAAAAAACCACTCTAAATTCTTCATTTTTGGACCGATTACCAAGTTTTTTCAACTGTTTTACTTGTTTTAATGAATATTCTAAAAGTTAGTAAGAAATAAAGAAATTTGAAAAAATTGAAAATCTGAAAATTTTCGTATTTTTTTGTGATGCCGGAGTCATAAAAATTTACGTAATTTTAAAAACAAAAAACCACTCTAAATTCTTCATTTTTGGACCGATTACCAAGTTTTTTCAACTGTTTTACTTGTTTTAATGAATATTCTAAAAGTTAGTAAAGAAATAAAGAAATTTTGAAAAAATTGAAAATCTCAAGATTTTCGTATTTTTTTGTGATGCCGGGGTCACAAAAATTTACGTAATTTTAAAAACAAAAAACGACTCTAAATTCTTCATTTTTGGACCGATTACCAAGTTTTTTCAACTGTTTTACTTGTTTTAATGAATATTCTAAAAGTTAGTAAAGAAATAAAGAAATTTTGAAAAAATTGAAAATCTCAAGATTTTCGTATTTTTTGTGATGCCGGGGTCACAAAATTTACGAAATTTTAAAAACAAAAAACCACTCTAAATTCTTCATTTTTGGACCGATTACCAAGTTTTTTCAACTGTTTTTACTTGTTTTAATGAATATTCTAAAAGTTAGTAAAGAAATAAAGAAATTTTGAAAAAATTGAAAATCTGAAAATTTTCGTATTTTTTTGTGATGCCGGGGTCACAAAAATTTACGTAATTTTAAAAACAAAAAACCACTCTAAATTCTTCATTTTTGGACCGATTACCAAGTTTTTTCAACTGTTTTACTTGTTTTAATGAATATTCTAAAAGTTAGTAAAGAAATAAAGAAATTTTGAAAAAATTGAAAATCTCAAGATTTTCGTATTTTTTTGTGATGCCGGGGTCACAAAAATTTACGAAATTTTAAAAACAAAAAACCACTCTAAATTCTTCATTTTGGACCGATTACCAAGTTTTTTCAACTGTTTTACTTGTTTTAATGAATATTCTAAAAGTTAGTAAAGAAATAAAGAAATTTGAAAAAATTGAAAATCTGAAAATTTTCGTATTTTTTTGTGATGCCGGGGTCACAAAAATTTACGAAATTTTAAAAACAAAAAACCACTCTAAATTCTTCATTTTTGGACCGATTACCAAGTTTTTTCAACTGTTTTACTTGTTTTAATGAATATTCTAAAAGTTAGTAAAGAAATAAAGAAATTTTGAAAAAATTGAAAATCTCAAGATTTTCGTATTTTTTTGTGATGCCGGGGTCACAAAAATTTACGAAATTTTAAAAACAAAAAACCACTCTAAATTCTTCATTTTTGGACCGATTACCAAGTTTTTTCAACTGTTTTACTTGTTTTAATGAATATTCTAAAAGTTAGTAAAGAATAAAGAAATTTTGAAAAAATTGAAAATCTGAAAATTTTCGTATTTTTTTGTGATGCCGGGGTCATAAAAATTTACGTAATTTTAAAAACAAAAAACCACTCTAAATTCTTCATTTTTGGACCGATTACCAAGTTTTTTCAACTGTTTTACTTGTTTTAATGAATATTCTAAAAGTTAGTAAAGAAATAAAGAAATTTTGAAAAAATTGAAAATCTGAAAATTTTCGTATTTTTTGTGATGCCGGAGTCATAAAAATTTACGTAATTTTAAAAACAAAAAACCACTCTAAATTCTTCATTTTTGGACCGATTACCAAGTTTTTTCAACTGTTTTACTTGTTTTAATGAATATTCTAAAAGTTAGTAAAGAAATAAAGAAATTTTGAAAAAATTGAAAATCTGAAAATTTTCGTATTTTTTTGTGATGCCGGGGTCATAAAAATTTACGTAATTTTAAAAACAAAAAACCACTCTAAATTCTTCATTTTTGGACCGATTACCAAGTTTTTTCAACTGTTTTACTTGTTTTAATGAATATTCTAAAAGTTAGTAAAGAAATAAAGAAATTTTGAAAAAATTGAAAATCTGAAAATTTTCGTATTTTTTTGTGATGCCGGGGTCATAAAAATTTACGTAATTTTAAAAACAAAAAACCACTCTAAATTCTTCATTTTTGGACCGATTACCAAGTTTTTTCAACTGTTTTACTTGTTTTAATGAATATTCTAAAAGTTAGTAAAGAAATAAAGAAATTTTGAAAAAATTGAAAATCTCAAGATTTTCGTATTTTTTTGTGATGCCGGGGTCACAAAAATTTACGAAATTTTAAAAACAAAAACCACTCTAAATTCTTCATTTTTGGACCGATTACCAAGTTTTTTCAACTGTTTTACTTGTTTTAATGAATATTCTAAAAGTTAGTAAAGAAATAAAGAAATTTTGAAAAAATTGAAAATCTGAAAATTTTCGTATTTTTTTGTGATGCCGGAGTCATAAAAATTTACGTAATTTTAAAAACAAAAAACCACTCTAAATTCTTCATTTTTGGACCGATTACCAAGTTTTTTCAACTGTTTTACTTGTTTTAATGAATATTCTAAAAGTTAGTAAAGAAATAAAGAAATTTTGAAAAAATTGAAAATCTCAAGATTTTCGTATTTTTTTGTGATGCCGGGGTCACAAAATTTACGTAATTTTAAAAACAAAAAACGACTCTAAATTCTTCATTTTTGGACCGATTACCAAGTTTTTTCAACTGTTTTACTTGTTTTAATGAATATTCTAAAAGTTAGTAAAGAAATAAAGAAATTTTGAAAAAATTGAAAATCTCAAGATTTTCGTATTTTTTTGTGATGCCGGGGTCACAAAAATTTACGAAATTTTAAAAACAAAAAACCACTCTAAATTCTTCATTTTTGGACCGATTACCAAGTTTTTCAACTGTTTTTACTTGTTTTAATGAATATTCTAAAAGTTAGTAAAGAAATAAAGAAATTTTGAAAAAATTGAAAATCTGAAAATTTTCGTATTTTTTTGTGATGCCGGGGTCACAAAAATTTACGTAATTTTAAAACAAAAAACCACTCTAAATTCTTCATTTTTGGACCGATTACCAAGTTTTTTCAACTGTTTTACTTGTTTTAATGAATATTCTAAAAGTTAGTAAAGAAATAAAGAAATTTTGAAAAAATTGAAAATCTCAAGATTTTCGTATTTTTTTGTGATGCCGGGGTCACAAAAATTTACGAAATTTTAAAAACAAAAAACCACTCTAAATTCTTCATTTTTGGACCGATTACCAAGTTTTTTCAACTGTTTTACTTGTTTTAATGAATATTCTAAAAGTTAGTAAAGAAATAAAGAAATTTTGAAAAAATTGAAAATCTGAAAATTTTCGTATTTTTTTGTGATGCCGGGGTCACAAAATTTACGAAATTTTAAAACAAAAAACCACTCTAAATTCTTCATTTTTGGACCGATTACCAAGTTTTTTCAACTGTTTTACTTGTTTTAATGAATATTCTAAAAGTTAGTAAAGAAATAAAGAAATTTTGAAAAAATTGAAAATCTCAAGATTTTCGTATTTTTTTGTGATGCCGGGGTCACAAAAATTTACGAAATTTTAAAAACAAAAAACCACTCTAAATTCTTCATTTTTGGACCGATTACCAAGTTTTTTCAACTGTTTTACTTGTTTTAATGAATATTCTAAAAGTTAGTAAAGAAATAAAGAAATTTTGAAAAAATTGAAAATCTGAAAATTTTCGTATTTTTTTGTGATGCCGGGGTCATAAAAATTTACGTAATTTTAAAAACAAAAAACCACTCTAAATTCTTCATTTTTGGACCGATTACCAAGTTTTTTTCAACTGTTTTACTTGTTTTAATGAATATTCTAAAAGTTAGTAAAGAAATAAAGAAATTTTGAAAAAATTGAAAATCTGAAAATTTTCGTATTTTTTTGTGATGCCGGGGTCATAAAAATTTACGTAATTTTAAAAACAAAAAACCACTCTAAATTCTTCATTTTTGGACCGATTACCAAGTTTTTTCAACTGTTTTACTTGTTTTAATGAATATTCTAAAAGTTAGTAAAGAAATAAAGAAATTTTGAAAAAATTGAAAATCTGAAAATTTTCGTATTTTTTTGTGATGCCGGGGTCATAAAAATTTACGTAATTTTAAAAACAAAAAACCACTCTAAATTCTTCATTTTTGGACCGATTACCAAGTTTTTTCAACTGTTTTACTTGTTTTAATGAATATTCTAAAAGTTAGTAAAGAAATAAAGAAATTTTGAAAAAATTGAAATCTGAAAATTTTCGTATTTTTTTGTGATGCCGGGGTCACAAAAATTTACGAAATTTTAAAAACAAAAAACCACTCTAAATTCTTCATTTTTGGACCGATTACCAAGTTTTTTCAACTGTTTTACTTGTTTTAATGAATATTCTAAAAGTTAGTAAAGAAATAAAGAAATTTTGAAAAAATTGAAAATCTGAAAATTTTCGTATTTTTTTGTGATGCCGGGGTCACAAAAATTTACGAAATTTTAAAAACAAAAAACCACTCTAAATTCTTCATTTTTGGACCGATTACCAAGTTTTTTCAACTGTTTTACTTGTTTTAATGAATATTCTAAAAGTTAGTAAAGAAATAAAGAAATTTTGAAAAATTGAAAATCTCAAGATTTTCGTATTTTTTTGTGATGCCGGGGTCACAAAAATTTACGAAATTTTAAAAACAAAAAACCACTCTAAATTCTTCATTTTTGGACCGATTACCAAGTTTTTTCAACTGTTTTACTTGTTTTAATGAATATTCTAAAAGTTAGTAAAGAAATAAAGAAATTTTGAAAAAATTGAAAATCTGAAAATTTTCGTATTTTTTTGTGATGCCGGGGTCATAAAAATTTACGTAATTTTAAAAACAAAAAACCACTCTAAATTCTTCATTTTTGGACCGATTACCAAGTTTTTTCAACTGTTTTACTTGTTTTAATGAATATTCTAAAAGTTAGTAAAGAAATAAAGAAATTTTGAAAAAATTGAAAATCTGAAAATTTTCGTATTTTTTTGTGATGCCGGGGTCATAAAAATTTACGTAATTTTAAAAACAAAAAACCACTCTAAATTCTTCATTTTTGGACCGATTACCAAGTTTTTTCAGACTGTTTTACTTGTTTTAATGAATATTCTAAAAGTTAGTAAAGAAATAAAGAAATTTTGAAAAAATTGAAAATCTGAAAATTTTCGTATTTTTTTGTGATGCCGGGGTCACAAAAAATTTACGAAATTTTAAAACAAAAAACCACTCTAAATTCTTCATTTTTGGACCGATTACCAAGTTTTTTTCAACTGTTTTACTTGTTTTAATGAATATTCTAAAAGTTAGTAAAGAAATAAAGAAATTTTGAAAAATTGAAAATCTCAAGATTTTCGTATTTTTTTGTGATGCCGGGGTCACAAAAATTTACGAAATTTTAAAAACAAAAAACCACTCTAAATTCTTCATTTTTGGACCGATTACCAAGTTTTTTCAACTGTTTTACTTGTTTTAATGAATATTCTAAAAGTTAGTAAAGAAATAAAGAAATTTTGAAAAAATTGAAAATCTGAAAATTTTCGTATTTTTTTGTGATGCCGGGGTCATAAAAATTTACGTAATTTTAAAAACAAAAAACCACTCTAAATTCTTCATTTTTGGACCGATTACCAAGTTTTTTCAACTGTTTTACTTGTTTTAATGAATATTCTAAAAGTTAGTAAAGAAATAAAGAAATTTTGAAAAAATTGAAAATCTGAAAATTTTCGTATTTTTTTGTGATGCCGGGGTCATAAAAATTTACGTAATTTTAAAAACAAAAAAACCACTCTAAATTCTTCATTTTTGGACCGATTACCAAGTTTTTTCAACTGTTTTACTTGTTTTAATGAATATTCTAAAAGTTAGTAAAGAAATAAAGAAATTTTGAAAAAATTGAAAATCTCAAGATTTTCGTATTTTTTTGTGATGCCGGGGTCACAAAAATTTACGTAATTTTAAAAACAAAAAACCACTCTAAATTCTTCATTTTTGGACCGATTACCAAGTTTTTTCAACTGTTTTACTTGTTTTAATGAATATTCTAAAAGTTAGTAAAGAAATAAAGAAATTTTGAAAAAATTGAAAATCTCAAGATTTCGTATTTTTTTGTGATGCCGGGGTCACAAAAATTTACGAAATTTTAAAAACAAAAAACCACTCTAAATTCTTCATTTTTGGACCGATTACCAAGTTTTTTCAACTGTTTTACTTGTTTTAATGAATATTCTAAAAGTTAGTAAAGAAATAAAGAAATTTTGAAAAAATTGAAAATCTCAAGATTTTCGTATTTTTTTTGTGATGCCGGGGTCACAAAAATTTACGAAATTTTAAAAACAAAAAACCACTCTAAATTCTTCATTTTTGGACCGATTACCAAGTTTTTTCAACTGTTTTTACTTGTTTTAATGAATATTCTAAAAGTTAGTAAAGAAATAAAGAAATTTTGAAAAAATTGAAAATCTCAAGATTTTCGTATTTTTTTGTGATGCCGGGGTCACAAAAATTTACGAAATTTTAAAAACAAAAAACCACTCTAAATTCTTCATTTTTGGACCGATTACCAAGTTTTTTCAACTGTTTTACTTGTTTTAATGAATATTCTAAAAGTTAGTAAAGAAATAAAGAAATTTTGAAAAAATTGAAAATCTCAAGATTTTCGTATTTTTTTGTGATGCCGGGGGTCACAAAAATTTACGAAATTTTAAAAACAAAAAACCACTCTAAATTCTTCATTTTTGGACCGATTACCAAGTTTTTTCAACTGTTTTACTTGTTTTAATGAATATTCTAAAAGTTAGTAAAGAAATAAAGAAATTTTGAAAAAATTGAAAATCTCAAGATTTTCGTATTTTTTTTGTGATGCCGGGGTCACAAAAATTTACGAAATTTTAAAAACAAAAAACCACTCTAAATTCTTCATTTTTGGACCGATTACCAAGTTTTTTCAACTGTTTTACTTGTTTTAATGAATATTCTAAAAGTTAGTAAAGAAATAAAGAAATTTTGAAAAAATTGAAAATCTGAAAATTTTCGTATTTTTTTGTGATGCCGGGGTCATAAAAATTTACGTAATTTTAAAAACAAAAAACCACTCTAAATTCTTCATTTTTGGACCGATTACCAAGTTTTTTCAACTGTTTTACTTGTTTTAATGAATATTCTAAAAGTTAGTAAAGAAATAAAGAAATTTTGAAAAAATTGAAAATCTCAAGATTTTCGTATTTTTTTGTGATGCCGGGGTCACAAAAATTTACGAAATTTTAAAAACAAAAAACCACTCTAAATTCTTCATTTTTGGACCGATTACCAAGTTTTTTCAACTGTTTTACTTGTTTTAATGAATATTCTAAAAGTTAGTAAAGAAATAAAGAAATTTTGAAAAAATTGAAAATCTCAAGATTTTCGTATTTTTTGTGATGCCGGGGTCACAAAAATTTACGTAATTTTAAAAACAAAAAACCACTCTAAATTCTTCATTTTTGGACCGATTACCAAGTTTTTTCAACTGTTTTACTTGTTTTAATGAATATTCTAAAAGTTAGTAAAGAAATAAAGAAATTTTGAAAAAATTGAAAATCTCAAGATTTTCGTATTTTTTTGTGATGCCGGGGTCACAAAAATTTACGAAATTTTAAAAACAAAAAACCACTCTAAATTCTTCATTTTTGGACCGATTACCAAGTTTTTTCAACTGTTTTACTTGTTTTAATGAATATTCTAAAAGTTAGTAAAGAAATAAAGAAATTTTGAAAAATTGAAAATCTCAAGATTTTCGTATTTTTTTGTGATGCCGGGGTCACAAAAATTTACGTAATTTTAAAAACAAAAAACCACTCTAAATTCTTCATTTTTGGACCGATTACCAAGTTTTTTCAACTGTTTTACTTGTTTTAATGAATATTCTAAAAGTTAGTAAAGAAATAAAGAAATTTTGAAAAAATTGAAAATCTCAAGATTTTCGTATTTTTTTGTGATGCCGGGGTCACAAAAATTTACGAAATTTTAAAAACAAAAAACCACTCTAAATTCTTCATTTTTGGACCGATTACCAAGTTTTTTCAACTGTTTTACTTGTTTTAATGAATATTCTAAAAGTTAGTAAAGAAATAAAGAAATTTTGAAAAAATTGAAAATCTCAAGATTTTCGTATTTTTTTGTGATGCCGGGGTCACAAAAATTTACGAAATTTTAAAAACAAAAAACCACTCTAAATTCTTCATTTTTGGACCGATTACCAAGTTTTTTCAACTGTTTTACTTGTTTTAATGAATATTCTAAAAGTTAGTAAAGAAATAAAGAAATTTTGAAAAAATTGAAAATCTCAAGATTTTCGTATTTTTTGTGATGCCGGGTCACAAAAATTTACGTAATTTTAAAAACAAAAAACCACTCTAAATTCTTCATTTTTGGACCGATTACCAAGTTTTTTCAACTGTTTTACTTGTTTTAATGAATATTCTAAAAGTTAGTAAAGAAATAAAGAAATTTTGAAAAATTGAAAATCTGCAAGATTTTCGTATTTTTTTGTGATGCCGGGGTCACAAAAATTTACGTAATTTTAAAAACAAAAAACCACTCTAAATTCTTCATTTTTGGACCGATTACCAAGTTTTTTCAACTGTTTTACTTGTTTTAATGAATATTCTAAAAGTTAGTAAAGAAATAAAGAAATTTTGAAAAAATTGAAAATCTCAAGATTTTCGTATTTTTTTGTGATGCCGGGGTCACAAAAATTTACGAAATTTTAAAAACAAAAAACCACTCTAAATTCTTCATTTTTGGACCGATTACCAAGTTTTTTCAACTGTTTTACTTGTTTTAATGAATATTCTAAAAGTTAGTAAAGAAATAAAGAAATTTTGAAAAAATTGAAAATCTCAAGATTTTCGTATTTTTTTG
This sequence comes from Argyra leucocephala, assembly GCA_963942445.1. Lineage (NCBI taxonomy): Eukaryota > Metazoa > Arthropoda > Insecta > Diptera > Dolichopodidae > Argyra > Argyra leucocephala. The sequence continues at coordinate 33,014,235 of OZ012681.1, read as the reverse complement.
TGATGCCGGGGTCACAAAAATTTACGAAATTTTAAAAACAAAAAACCACTCTAAATTCTTCATTTTTGGACCGATTACCAAGTTTTTTCAACTGTTTTACTTGTTTTAATGAATATTCTAAAAGTTAGTAAAGAAATAAAGAAATTTTGAAAAAATTGAAAATCTCAAGATTTTCGTATTTTTTTGTGATGCCGGGGTCACAAAAATTTACGAAATTTTAAAAACAAAAAACCACTCTAAATTCTTCATTTTTGGACCGATTACCAAGTTTTTTCAACTGTTTTACTTGTTTTAATGAATATTCTAAAAGTTAGTAAAGAAATAAAGAAATTTTGAAAAAATTGAAAATCTCAAGATTTTCGTATTTTTTTGTGATGCCGGGGTCACAAAAATTTACGAAATTTTAAAAACAAAAAACCACTCTAAATTCTTCATTTTTGGACCGATTACCAAGTTTTTTCAACTGTTTTACTTGTTTTAATGAATATTCTAAAAGTTAGTAAAGAAATAAAGAAATTTTGAAAAAATTGAAAATCTCAAGATTTTCGTATTTTTTTGTGATGCCGGGGTCACAAAAATTTACGAAATTTTAAAAACAAAAAACCACTCTAAATTCTTCATTTTTGGACCGATTACCAAGTTTTTTCAACTGTTTTACTTGTTTTAATGAATATTCTAAAAGTTAGTAAAGAAATAAAGAAATTTTGAAAAAATTGAAAATCTCAAGATTTTCGTATTTTTTTGTGATGCCGGGGTCACAAAAATTTACGTAATTTTAAAAACAAAAAACCACTCTAAATTCTTCATTTTTGGACCGATTACCAAGTTTTTTCAACTGTTTTACTTGTTTTAATGAATATTCTAAAAGTTAGTAAAGAAATAAAGAAATTTTGAAAAATTGAAAATCTGAAAGATTTTCGTATTTTTTTGTGATGCCGGGGTCATAAAAATTTACGTAATTTTAAAAACAAAAAACCACTCTAAATTCTTCATTTTTGGACCGATTACCAAGTTTTTTCAACTGTTTTACTTGTTTTAATGAATATTCTAAAAGTTAGTAAAGAAATAAAGAAATTTTGAAAAAATTGAAAATCTCAAGATTTTCGTATTTTTTTGTGATGCCGGGGTCACAAAAATTTACGTAATTTTAAAAACAAAAAACCACTCTAAATTCTTCATTTTTGGACCGATTACCAAGTTTTTTCAACTGTTTTACTTGTTTTAATGAATATTCTAAAAGTTAGTAAAGAAATAAAGAAATTTTGAAAAAATTGAAAATCTCAAGATTTTCGTATTTTTTTGTGATGCCGGGGTCACAAAAATTTACGAAATTTTAAAAACAAAAAACCACTCTAAATTCTTCATTTTTGGACCGATTACCAAGTTTTTTCAACTGTTTTACTTGTTTTAATGAATATTCTAAAAGTTAGTAAAGAAATAAAGAAATTTTGAAAAAATTGAAAATCTGAAAATTTTCGTATTTTTTTGTGATGCCGGGGTCATAAAAATTTACGTAATTTTAAAAACAAAAAACCACTCTAAATTCTTCATTTTTGGACCGATTACCAAGTTTTTTCAACTGTTTTACTTGTTTTAATGAATATTCTAAAAGTTAGTAAAGAAATAAAGAAATTTTGAAAAAATTGAAAATCTCAAGATTTTCGTATTTTTTTTGTGATGCCGGGGTCACAAAAATTTACGTAATTTTAAAACAAAAAACCACTCTAAATTCTTCATTTTTGGACCGATTACCAAGTTTTTTCAACTGTTTTACTTGTTTTAATGAATATTCTAAAAGTTAGTAAAGAAATAAAGAAATTTTGAAAAAATTGAAAATCTCAAGATTTTCGTATTTTTTTGTGATGCCGGGGTCACAAAAATTTACGTAATTTTAAAAACAAAAAACCACTCTAAATTCTTCATTTTTGGACCGATTACCAAGTTTTTTCAACTGTTTTACTTGTTTTAATGAATATTCTAAAAGTTAGTAAAGAAATAAAGAAATTTTGAAAAAATTGAAAATCTCAAGATTTTCGTATTTTTTTGTGATGCCGGGGTCACAAAAATTTACGTAATTTTAAAAACAAAAAACCACTCTAAATTCTTCATTTTTGGACCGATTACCAAGTTTTTTCAACTGTTTTACTTGTTTTAATGAATATTCTAAAAGTTAGTAAAGAAATAAAGAAATTTTGAAAAATTGAAAATCTCAAGATTTTCGTATTTTTTTGTGATGCCGGGGTCACAAAATTTACGAAATTTTAAAAACAAAAAACCACTCTAAATTCTTCATTTTTGGACCGATTACCAGTTTTTTCAACTGTTTTACTTGTTTTAATGAATATTCTAAAAGTTAGTAAAGAAATAAAGAAATTTTGAAAAAATTGAAAATCTCAAGATTTTCGTATTTTTTTGTGATGCCGGGGTCACAAAAATTTACGAAATTTTAAAAACAAAAAACCACTCTAAATTCTTCATTTTTGGACCGATTACCAAGTTTTTTCAACTGTTTTACTTGTTTTAATGAATATTCTAAAAGTTAGTAAAGAAATAAAGAAATTTTGAAAAAATTGAAAATCTCAAGATTTTCGTATTTTTTTGTGATGCCGGGGTCACAAAAATTTACGTAATTTTAAAAACAAAAAACCACTCTAAATTCTTCATTTTTGGACCGATTACCAAGTTTTTTCAACTGTTTTACTTGTTTTAATGAATATTCTAAAAGTTAGTAAAGAAATAAAGAAATTTTGAAAAAATTGAAAATCTCAAGATTTTCGTATTTTTTTGTGATGCCGGGGTCACAAAAATTTACGTAATTTAAAAACAAAAAACCACTCTAAATTCTTCATTTTTGGACCGATTACCAAGTTTTTTCAACTGTTTTACTTGTTTTAATGAATATTCTAAAAGTTAGTAAAGAAATAAAGAAATTTTGAAAAAATTGAAAATCTCAAGATTTTCGTATTTTTTTGTGATGCCGGGGTCACAAAAATTTACGTAATTTTAAAAACAAAAAACCACTCTAAATTCTTCATTTTTGGACCGATTACCAAGTTTTTTCAACTGTTTTACTTGTTTTAATGAATATTCTAAAAGTTAGTAAAGAAATAAAGAAATTTTGAAAAAATTGAAAATCTCAAGATTTTCGTATTTTTTTGTGATGCCGGGGTCACAAAAATTTACGAAATTTTAAAAACAAAAAACCACTCTAAATTCTTCATTTTTGGACCGATTACCAAGTTTTTTCAACTGTTTTACTTGTTTTAATGAATATTCTAAAAGTTAGTAAAGAAATAAAGAAATTTTGAAAAAATTGAAAATCTCAAGATTTTCGTATTTTTTTGTGATGCCGGGGTCACAAAAATTTACGAAATTTTAAAACAAAAAACCACTCTAAATTCTTCATTTTTGGACCGATTACCAAGTTTTTTCAACTGTTTTACTTGTTTTAATGAATATTCTAAAAGTTAGTAAAGAAATAAAGAAATTTTGAAAAAATTGAAAATCTCAAGATTTTCGTATTTTTTTGTGATGCCGGGGTCACAAAAATTTACGTAATTTTAAAAACAAAAAACCACTCTAAATTCTTCATTTTTGGACCGATTACCAAGTTTTTTCAACTGTTTTACTTGTTTTAATGAATATTCTAAAAGTTAGTAAAGAAATAAAGAAATTTTGAAAAAATTGAAAATCTCAAGATTTTCGTATTTTTTTGTGATGCTGGGGTCACAAAAATTTACGAAATTTTAAAAACAAAAAACCACTCTAAATTCTTCATTTTTGGACCGATTACCAAGTTTTTTCAACTGTTTTACTTGTTTTAATGAATATTCTAAAAGTTAGTAAAGAAATAAAGAAATTTTGAAAAAATTGAAAATCTCAAGATTTTCGTATTTTTTTGTGATGCCGGGGTCACAAAAATTTACGTAATTTTAAAAACAAAAAACCACTCTAAATTCTTCATTTTTGGACCGATTACCAAGTTTTTTCAACTGTTTTACTTGTTTTAATGAATATTCTAAAAGTTAGTAAAGAAATAAAGAAATTTTGAAAAAATTGAAAATCTCAAGATTTTCGTATTTTTTTGTGATGCCGGGGTCACAAAAATTTACGAAATTTTAAAAACAAAAAACCACTCTAAATTCTTCATTTTTGGACCGATTACCAAGTTTTTTCAACTGTTTTACTTGTTTTAATGAATATTCTAAAAGTTAGTAAAGAAATAAAGAAATTTTGAAAAAATTGAAAATCTCAAGATTTTCGTATTTTTTTGTGATGCCGGGGTCACAAAAATTTACGAAATTTTAAAAACAAAAAACCACTCTAAATTCTTCATTTTTGGACCGATTACCAAGTTTTTTCAACTGTTTTACTTGTTTTAATGAATATTCTAAAAGTTAGTAAAGAAATAAAGAAATTTTGAAAAAATTGAAAATCTCAAGATTTTCGTATTTTTTTGTGATGCCGGGGTCACAAAAATTTACGAAATTTTAAAAACAAAAAACCACTCTAAATTCTTCATTTTTGGACCGATTACCAAGTTTTTTCAACTGTTTTACTTGTTTTAATGAATATTCTAAAAGTTAGTAAAGAAATAAAGAAATTTTGAAAAAATTGAAAATCTCAAGATTTTCGTATTTTTTTGTGATGCCGGGGTCACAAAAATTTACGTAATTTTAAAAACAAAAAACCACTCTAAATTCTTCATTTTTGGACCGATTACCAAGTTTTTTCAACTGTTTTACTTGTTTTAATGAATATTCTAAAAGTTAGTAAAGAAATAAAGAAATTTTGAAAAAATTGAAAATCTCAAGATTTTCGTATTTTTTTGTGATGCCGGGGTCACAAAAATTTACGAAATTTTAAAAACAAAAAACCACTCTAAATTCTTCATTTTTGGACCGATTACCAAGTTTTTTCAACTGTTTTACTTGTTTTAATGAATATTCTAAAAGTTAGTAAAGAAATAAAGAAATTTTGAAAAAATTGAAAATCTCAAGATTTTCGTATTTTTTTGTGATGCCGGGGTCACAAAAATTTACGAAATTTTAAAAACAAAAAACCACTCTAAATTCTTCATTTTTGGACCGATTACCAAGTTTTTTCAACTGTTTTACTTGTTTTAATGAATATTCTAAAAGTTAGTAAAGAAATAAAGAAATTTTGAAAAAATTGAAAATCTCAAGATTTTCGTATTTTTTTGTGATGCCGGGGTCATAAAAATTTACGTAATTTTAAAAACAAAAAACCACTCTAAATTCTTCATTTTTGGACCGATTACCAAGTTTTTTCAACTGTTTTACTTGTTTTAATGAATATTCTAAAAGTTAGTAAAGAAATAAAGAAATTTTGAAAAAATTGAAAATCTCAAAATTTTCGTATTTTTTTGTGATGCCGGGGTCATAAAAATTTACGTAATTTTAAAAACAAAAAACCACTCTAAATTCTTCATTTTTGGACCGATTACCAAGTTTTTTCAACTGTTTTACTTGTTTTAATGAATATTCTAAAAGTTAGTAAAGAAATAAAGAAATTTTGAAAAAATTGAAAATCTCAAGATTTTCGTATTTTTTTGTGATGCCGGGGTCACAAAAATTTACGAAATTTTAAAAACAAAAAACCACTCTAAATTCTTCATTTTTGGACCGATTACCAAGTTTTTTCAACTGTTTTACTTGTTTTAATGAATATTCTAAAAGTTAGTAAAGAAATAAAGAAATTTTGAAAAAATTGAAAATCTCAAGATTTTCGTATTTTTTTGTGATGCCGGGGTCACAAAAATTTACGAAATTTTAAAAACAAAAAACCACTCTAAATTCTTCATTTTTGGACCGATTACCAAGTTTTTTCAACTGTTTCACTTGTTTTAATGAATATTCTAAAAGTTAGTAAAGAAATAAAGAAATTTTGAAAAAATTGAAAATCTCAAGATTTTCGTATTTTTTTGTGATGCCGGGGTCACAAAAATTTACGAAATTTTAAAAACAAAAAACCACTCTAAATTCTTCATTTTTGGACCGATTACCAAGTTTTTTCAACTGTTTTACTTGTTTTAATGAATATTCTAAAAGTTAGTAAAGAAATAAAGAAATTTTGAAAAAATTGAAAATCTCAAGATTTTCGTATTTTTTTGTGATGCCGGGGTCATAAAAATTTACGTAATTTTAAAAACAAAAAACCACTCTAAATTCTTCATTTTTGGACCGATTACCAAGTTTTTTCAACTGTTTTACTTGTTTTAATGAATATTCTAAAAGTTAGTAAAGAAATAAAGAAATTTTGAAAAAATTGAAAATCTCAAGATTTTCGTATTTTTTTGTGATGCCGGGGTCACAAAAATTTACGAAATTTTAAAAACAAAAAACCACTCTAAATTCTTCATTTTTGGACCGATTACCAAGTTTTTTCAACTGTTTTACTTGTTTTAATGAATATTCTAAAAGTTAGTAAAGAAATAAAGAAATTTTGAAAAAATTGAAAATCTCAAGATTTTCGTATTTTTTTGTGATGCCGGGGTCATAAAAATTTACGTAATTTTAAAAACAAAAAACCACTCTAAATTCTTCATTTTTGGACCGATTACCAAGTTTTTTCAACTGTTTTACTTGTTTTAATGAATATTCTAAAAGTTAGTAAAGAAATAAAGAAATTTTGAAAAAATTGAAAATCTCAAGATTTTCGTATTTTTTTGTGATGCCGGGGTCACAAAAATTTACGAAATTTTAAAAACAAAAAACCACTCTAAATTCTTCATTTTTGGACCGATTACCAAGTTTTTTCAACTGTTTTACTTGTTTTAATGAATATTCTAAAAGTTAGTAAAGAAATAAAGAAATTTTGAAAAAATTGAAAATCTCAAGATTTTCGTATTTTTTTGTGATGCCGGGGTCACAAAAATTTACGTAATTAAAAACAAAAAACCACTCTAAATTCTTCATTTTTGGACCGATTACCAAGTTTTTTCAACTGTTTTACTTGTTTTAATGAATATTCTAAAAGTTAGTAAAGAAATAAAGAAATTTTGAAAAAATTGAAAATCTCAAGATTTTCGTATTTTTTTGTGATGCCGGGGTCATAAAAATTTACGTAATTTTAAAAACAAAAAACCACTCTAAATTCTTCATTTTTGGACCGATTACCAAGTTTTTTCAACTGTTTTACTTGTTTTAATGAATATTCTAAAAGTTAGTAAAGAAATAAAGAAATTTTGAAAAAATTGAAAATCTCAAGATTTTCGTATTTTTTTGTGATGCCGGGGTCACAAAAATTTACGTAATTAAAAACAAAAAACCACTCTAAATTCTTCATTTTTGGACCGATTACCAAGTTTTTTCAACTGTTTTACTTGTTTTAATGAATATTCTAAAAGTTAGTAAAGAAATAAAGAAATTTTGAAAAAATTGAAAATCTCAAGATTTTCGTATTTTTTTGTGATGCCGGGGTCACAAAAATTTACGTAATTAAAAACAAAAAACCACTCTAAATTCTTCATTTTTGGACCGATTACCAAGTTTTTTCAACTGTTTTACTTGTTTTAATGAATATTCTAAAAGTTAGTAAAGAAATAAAGAAATTTTGAAAAAATTGAAAATCTCAAGATTTTCGTATTTTTTTGTGATGCCGGGGTCATAAAAATTTACGTAATTTTAAAAACAAAAAACCACTCTAAATTCTTCATTTTTGGACCGATTACCAAGTTTTTTCAACTGTTTTACTTGTTTTAATGAATATTCTAAAAGTTAGTAAAGAAATAAAGAAATTTTGAAAAAATTGAAAATCTCAAGATTTTCGTATTTTTTTGTGATGCCGGGGTCACAAAAATTTACGAAATTTTAAAAACAAAAAACCACTCTAAATTCTTCATTTTTGGACCGATTACCAAGTTTTTTCAACTGTTTCACTTGTTTTAATGAATATTCTAAAAGTTAGTAAAGAAATAAAGAAATTTTGAAAAAATTGAAAATCTCAAGATTTTCGTATTTTTTTGTGATGCCGGGGTCACAAAAATTTACGTAATTAAAAACAAAAAACCACTCTAAATTCTTCATTTTTGGACCGATTACCAAGTTTTTTCAACTGTTTCACTTGTTTTAATGAATATTCTAAAAGTTAGTAAAGAAATAAAGAAATTTTGAAAAAATTGAAAATCTCAAGATTTTCGTATTTTTTTGTGATGCCGGGGTCACAAAAATTTACGTAATTAAAAACAAAAAACCACTCTAAATTCTTCATTTTTGGACCGATTACCAAGTTTTTTCAACTGTTTTACTTGTTTTAATGAATATTCTAAAACTTAGTAAAGAAATAAAGAAATTTTGAAAAAATTGAAAATCTCAAGATTTTCGTATTTTTTTGTGATGCCGGGGTCACAAAAATTTACGAAATTTTAAAAACAAAAAACCACTCTAAATTCTTCATTTTTGGACCGATTACCAAGTTTTTTCAACTGTTTTACTTGTTTTAATGAATATTCTAAAAGTTAGTAAAGAAATAAAGAAATTTTGAAAAAATTGAAAATCTCAAGATTTTCGTATTTTTTTGTGATGCCGGGGTCACAAAAATTTACGTAATTAAAAACAAAAAACCACTCTAAATTCTTCATTTTTGGACCGATTACCAAGTTTTTTCAACTGTTTTACTTGTTTTAATGAATATTCTAAAAGTTAGTAAAGAAATAAAGAAATTTTGAAAAAATTGAAAATCTCAAGATTTTCGTATTTTTTTGTGATGCCGGGGTCACAAAAATTTACGTAATTAAAAACAAAAAACCACTCTAAATTCTTCATTTTTGGACCGATTACCAAGTTTTTTCAACTGTTTTACTTGTTTTAATGAATATTCTAAAAGTTAGTAAAGAAATAAAGAAATTTTGAAAAAATTGAAAATCTCAAGATTTTCGTATTTTTTTGTGATGCCGGGGTCACAAAAATTTACGTAATTTTAAAAACAAAAAACCACTCTAAATTCTTCATTTTTGGACCGATTACCAAGTTTTTTCAACTGTTTTACTTGTTTTAATGAATATTCTAAAAGTTAGTAAAGAAATAAAGAAATTTTGAAATAATTGAAAATCTCAAAATTTTCGTATTTTTTTGTGATGCCGGGGTCATAAAAATTTACGTAATTTTAAAAACAAAAAACCATTTTAAATTCTTCCTTTTTGGACCGATTACCAAGTTTTTTCAACTGTTTTACTTGTTTTAATGAATATTCTAAAAGTTAGTAAAGAAATAAAGAAATTTTGAAATAATTGAAAATCTCAAAATTTTCGTATTTTTTTGTGATGCCGGGGTCATAAAAATTTACGTAATTTTAAAAACAAAAAACCATTCTAAATTCTTCATTTTTGGACCGATTACCAAGTTTTTTCAACTGTTTTACTTGTTTTAATGAATATTCTAAAAGTTAGTAAAGAAATAAAGAAATTTTGAAAAAATTTAAAATTTCAAAATTTTCGTATTTTTTTGTGATGCCGGGGTCATAAAAATTTACGTAATTTTAAAAACAAAAAACCATTCTAAATTCTTCATTTTTGGACCGATTACCAAGTTTTTTCAACTGTTTTACTTGTTTTAATGAATATTCTAAAAGTTAGTAAAGAAATAAAGAAATTTTGAAATAATTGAAAATCTCAAAATTTTCGTATTTTTTTGTGATGCCGGGGTCACAAAAATTTACGTAATTTTAAAAACAAAAAACCATTCTAAATTCTTCATTTTTGGACCGATTACCAAGTTTTTTCAACTGTTTTACTTGTTTTAATGAATATTCTAAAAGTTAGTAAAGAAATAAAGAAATTTTGAAAAAATTGAAAATTTCAAAATTTTCGTATTTTTTTGTGATGCCGGGGTCACAAAAATTTACGTAATTTTAAAAACAAAAAACCATTCTAAATTCTTCATTTTTGGACCGATTACCAAGTTTTTTCAACTGTTTTACTTGTTTTAATGAATATTCTAAAAGTTAGTAAAGAAATAAAGAAATTTTGAAAAAATTGAAAATTTCAAAATTTTCGTATTTTTTTGTGATGCCGGGGTCATAAAAATTTACGTAATTTTAAAAACAAAAAACCATTCTAAATTCTTCATTTTTGGACCGATTACCAAGTTTTTTCAACTGTTTTACTTGTTTTAATGAATATTCTAAAAGTTAGTAAAGAAATAAAGAAATTTTGAAAAAATTTAAAATTTCAAAATTTTCGTATTTTTTTGTGATGCCGGGGTCACAAAAATTTACGTAATTTTAAAAACAAAAAACCATTCTAAATTCTTCATTTTTGGACCGATTACCAAGTTTTTTCAACTGTTTTACTTGTTTTAATGAATATTCTAAAAGTTAGTAAAGAAATAAAGAAATTTTGAAAAAATTTAAAATTTCAAAATTTTCGTATTTTTTTGTGATGCCGGAGTCACAAAAATTTACGTAATTTTAAAAACAAAAAACCATTCTAAATTCTTCATTTTTGGACCGATTACCAAGTTTTTTCAACTGTTTTATTTGTTTTAATGAATATTCTAAAAGTTAGTAAAGAAATAAAGAAATTTTGAAATAATTGAAAATCTCAAAGTTTTCGTATTTTTTTGTGATGCCGGGGTCATAAAAATTTACGTAATTTTAAAAACAAAAAACCATTCTAAATTCTTCATTTTTGGACCGATTACCAAGTTTTTTCAACTGTTTTACTTGTTTTAATGAATATTCTAAAAGTTAGTAAAGAAATAAAGAAATTTTGAAATAATTGAAAATCTCAAAATTTTCGTATTTTTTTGTGATGCCGGGGTCATAAAAATTTACGTAATTTTAAAAACAAAAAACCATTCTAAATTCTTCATTTTTGGACCGATTACCAAGTTTTTTCAACTGTTTTACTTGTTTTAATGAATATTCTAAAAGTTAGTAAAGAAATAAAGAAATTTTGAAAAAATTGAAAATTTCAAAATTTTCGTATTTTTTTGTGATGCCGGGGTCATAAAAATTTACGTAATTTTAAAAACAAAAAACCATTCTAAATTCTTCATTTTTGGACCGATTACCAAGTTTTTTCAACTGTTTTACTTGTTTTAATGAATATTCTAAAAGTTAGTAAAGAAATAAAGAAATTTTGAAAAAATTTAAAATTTCAAAATTTTCGTATTTTTTTGTGATGCCGGGGTCACAAAAATTTACGTAATTTTAAAAACAAAAAACCATTCTAAATTCTTCATTTTTGGACCGATTACCAAGTTTTTTCAACTGTTTTACTTGTTTTAATGAATATTCTAAAAGTTAGTAAAGAAATAAAGAAATTTTGAAAAAATTTAAAATTTCAAAATTTTCGTATTTTTTTGTGATGCCGGAGTCACAAAAATTTACGTAATTTTAAAAACAAAAAACCATTCTAAATTCTTCATTTTTGGACCGATTACCAAGTTTTTTCAACTGTTTTATTTGTTTTAATGAATATTCTAAAAGTTAGTAAAGAAATAAAGAAATTTTGAAATAATTGAAAATCTCAAAGTTTTCGTATTTTTTTGTGATGCCGGGGTCATAAAAATTTACGTAATTTTAAAAACAAAAAACCATTCTAAATTCTTCATTTTTGGACCGATTACCAAGTTTTTTCAACTGTTTTACTTGTTTTAATGAATATTCTAAAAGTTAGTAAAGAAATAAAGAAATTTTGAAATAATTGAAAATCTCAAAATTTTCGTATTTTTTTGTGATGCCGGGGTCATAAAAATTTACGTAATTTTAAAAACAAAAAACCATTCTAAATTCTTCATTTTTGGACCGATTACCAAGTTTTTTCAACTGTTTTACTTGTTTTAATGAATATTCTAAAAGTTAGTAAAGAAATAAAGAAATTTTGAAAAAATTGAAAATCTCAAAATTTTCGTATTTTTTTGTGATGCCCGGGTCATAAAAATTTACGTAATTTTAAAAACAAAAAACCATTCTAAATTCTTCATTTTTGGACCGATTACCAAGTTTTTTCAACTGTTTTACTTGTTTTAATGAATATTCTAAAAGTTAGTAAAGAAATAAAGAAATTTTGAAATAATTGAAAATCTCAAAATTTTCGTATTTTTTTGTGATGCCCGGGTCATAAAAATTTACGTAATTTTAAAAACAAAAAACCATTCTAAATTCTTCATTTTTGGACCGATTACCAAGTTTTTTCAACTGTTTTACTTGTTTTAATGAATATTCTAAAAGTTAGTAAAGAAATAAAGAAATTTTGAAATAATTGAAAATCTCAAAATTATCGTATTTTTTTGTGATGCCGGGGTCACAAAAATTTACGTAATTTTAAAAACAAAAAACCATTCTAAATTCTTCATTTTTGGACCGATTACCAAGTTTTTTCAACTGTTTTACTTGTTTTAATGAATATTCTAAAAGTTAGTAAAGAAATAAAGAAATTTTGAAAAAATTGAAAATCTCAAAATTTTCGTATTTTTTTGTGATGCCCGGGTCATAAAAATTTACGTAATTTTAAAAACAAAAAACCATTCTAAATTCTTCATTTTTGGACCGATTACCAAGTTTTTTCAACTGTTTTACTTGTTTTAATGAATATTCTAAAAGTTAGTAAAGAAATAAAGAAATTTTGAAATAATTGAAAATCTCAAAATTTTCGTATTTTTTTGTGATGCCGGGGTCATAAAAATTTACGTAATTTTAAAAACAAAAAACCATTCTAAATTCTTCATTTTTGGACCGATTACCAAGTTTTTTCAACTGTTTTACTTGTTTTAATGAATATTCTAAAAGTTAGTAAAGAAATAAAGAAATTTTGAAAAAATTGAAAATCTCAAAATTTTCGTATTTTTTTGTGATGCCCGGGTCATAAAAATTTACGTAATTTTAAAAACAAAAAACCATTCTAAATTCTTCATTTTTGGACCGATTACCAAGTTTTTTCAACTGTTTTACTTGTTTTAATGAATATTCTAAAAGTTAGTAAAGAAATAAAGAAATTTTGAAAAAATTGAAAATCTCAAAATTTTCGTATTTTTTTGTGATGCCCGGGTCATAAAAATTTACGTAATTTTAAAAACAAAAAACCATTCTAAATTCTTCATTTTTGGACCGATTACCAAGTTTTTTCAACTGTTTTACTTGTTTTAATGAATATTCTAAAAGTTAGTAAAGAAATAAAGAAATTTTGAAATAATTGAAAATCTCAAAATTTTCGTATTTTTTTGTGATGCCCGGGTCATAAAAATTTACGTAATTTTAAAAACAAAAAACCATTCTAAATTCTTCATTTTTGGACCGATTACCAAGTTTTTTCAACTGTTTTACTTGTTTTAATGAATATTCTAAAAGTTAGTAAAGAAATAAAGAAATTTTGAAATAATTGAAAATCTCAAAGTTTTCGTATTTTTTTGTGATGCCGGGGTCATAAAAATTTACGTAATTTTAAAAACAAAAAACCATTCTAAATTCTTCATTTTTGGACCGATTACCAAGTTTTTTCAACTGTTTTACTTGTTTTAATGAATATTCTAAAAGTTAGTAAAGAAATAAAGAAATTTTGAAATAATTGAAAATCTCAAAATTTTCGTATTTTTTTGTGATGCCGGGGTCATAAAAATTTACGTAATTTTAAAAACAAAAAACCATTCTAAATTCTTCATTTTTGGACCGATTACCAAGTTTTTTCAACTGTTTTACTTGTTTTAATGAATATTCTAAAAGTTAGTAAAGAAATAAAGAAATTTTGAAATAATTGAAAATCTCAAAATTTTCGTATTTTTTGTGATGCCGGGGTCACAAAAATTTACGTAATTTTAAAAACAAAAAACCATTCTAAATTCTTCATTTTTGGACCGATTACCAAGTTTTTTCAACTGTTTTACTTGTTTTAATGAATATTCTAAAAGTTAGTAAAGAAATAAAGAAATTTTGAAATAATTGAAAATCTCAAAATTTTCGTATTTTTTGTGATGCCGGGGTCACAAAAATTTACGTAATTTTAAAAACAAAAAACCATTCTAAATTCTTCATTTTTGGACCGATTACCAAGTTTTTTCAACTGTTTTACTTGTTTTAATGAATATTCTAAAAGTTAGTAAAGAAATAAAGAAATTTTGAAATAATTGAAAATCTCAAAATTTTCGTATTTTTTGTGATGCCGGGGTCACAAAAATTTACGTAATTTTAAAAACAAAAAACCATTCTAAATTCTTCATTTTTGGACCGATTACCAAGTTTTTTCAACTGTTTTATTTGTTTTAATGAATATTCTAAAAGTTAGTAAAGAAATAAAGAAATTTTGAAATAATTGAAAATCTCAAAGTTTTCGTATTTTTTTGTGATGCCGGGGTCATAAAAATTTACGTAATTTTAAAAACAAAAAACCATTCTAAATTCTTCATTTTTGGACCGATTACCAAGTTTTTTCAACTGTTTTACTTGTTTTAATGAATATTCTAAAAGTTAGTAAAGAAATAAAGAAATTTTGAAATAATTGAAAATCTCAAAATTTTCGTATTTTTTTGTGATGCCGGGGTCATAAAAATTTACGTAATTTTAAAAACAAAAAACCATTCTAAATTCTTCATTTTTGGACCGATTACCAAGTTTTTTCAACTGTTTTACTTGTTTTAATGAATATTCTAAAAGTTAGTAAAGAAATAAAGAAATTTTGAAATAATTGAAAATCTCAAAATTTTCGTATTTTTTGTGATGCCGGGGTCACAAAAATTTACGTAATTTTAAAAACAAAAAACCATTCTAAATTCTTCATTTTTGGACCGATTACCAAGTTTTTTCAACTGTTTTACTTGTTTTAATGAATATTCTAAAAGTTAGTAAAGAAATAAAGAAATTTTGAAATAATTGAAAATCTCAAAATTTTCGTATTTTTTTGTGATGCCCGGGTCATAAAAATTTACGTAATTTTAAAAACAAAAAACCATTCTAAATTCTTCATTTTTGGACCGATTACCAAGTTTTTTCAACTGTTTTACTTGTTTTAATGAATATTCTAAAAGTTAGTAAAGAAATAAAGAAATTTTGAAATAATTGAAAATCTCAAAATTTTCGTATTTTTTTGTGATGCCCGGGTCATAAAAATTTACGTAATTTTAAAAACAAAAAACCATTCTAAATTCTTCATTTTTGGACCGATTACCAAGTTTTTTCAACTGTTTTACTTGTTTTAATGAATATTCTAAAAGTTAGTAAAGAAATAAAGAAATTTTGAAATAATTGAAAATCTCAAAATTTTCGTATTTTTTTGTGATGCCCGGGTCATAAAAATTTACGTAATTTTAAAAACAAAAAACCATTCTAAATTCTTCATTTTTGGACCGATTACCAAGTTTTTTCAACTGTTTTACTTGTTTTAATGAATATTCTAAAAGTTAGTAAAGAAATAAAGAAATTTTGAAATAATTGAAAATCTCAAAATTTTCGTATTTTTTTGTGATGCCCGGGTCATAAAAATTTACGTAATTTTAAAAACAAAAAACCATTCTAAATTCTTCATTTTTGGACCGATTACCAAGTTTTTTCAACTGTTTTACTTGTTTTAATGAATATTCTAAAAGTTAGTAAAGAAATAAAGAAATTTTGAAATAATTGAAAATCTCAAAATTTTCGTATTTTTTGTGATGCCGGGGTCACAAAAATTTACGTAATTTTAAAAACAAAAAACCATTCTAAATTCTTCATTTTTGGACCGATTACCAAGTTTTTTCAACTGTTTTACTTGTTTTAATGAATATTCTAAAAGTTAGTAAAGAAATAAAGAAATTTTGAAATAATTGAAAATCTCAAAATTTTCGTATTTTTTGTGATGCCGGGGTCACAAAAATTTACGTAATTTTAAAAACAAAAAACCATTCTAAATTCTTCATTTTTGGACCGATTACCAAGTTTTTTCAACTGTTTTACTTGTTTTAATGAATATTCTAAAAGATAGTAAAGAAATAAAGAAATTTTGAAATAATTGAAAATCTCAAAATTTTCGTATTTTTTTGTGATGCCGGGGTCACAAAAATTTACGTAATTTTAAAAACAAAAAACCATTCTAAATTCTTCATTTTTGGACCGATTACCAAGTTTTTTCAACTGTTTTACTTGTTTTAATGAATATTCTAAAAGTTAGTAAAGAAATAAAGAAATTTTGAAATAATTGAAAATCTCAAAATTTTCGTATTTTTTGTGATGCCGGGGTCACAAAAATTTACGTAATTTTAAAAACAAAAAACCATTCTAAATTCTTCATTTTTGGACCGATTACCAAGTTTTTTCAACTGTTTTACTTGTTTTAATGAATATTCTAAAAGTTAGAAAGAAATAAAGAAATTTTGAAATAATTGAAAATCTCAAAATTTTCGTATTTTTTGTGATGCCGGGGTCACAAATATTTACGTAATTTTAAAAACAAAAAACCATTCTAAATTCTTCATTTTTGGACCGATTACCAAGTTTTTTCAACTGTTTTACTTGTTTTAATGAATATTCTAAAAGTTAGTAAAGAAATAAAGAAATTTTGAAATAATTGAAAATCTCAAAATTTTCGTATTTTTTTGTGATGCCGGGGTCATAAAAATTTACGTAATTTTAAAAACAAAAAACCATTCTAAATTCTTCATTTTTGGACCGATTACCAAGTTTTTTCAACTGTTTTACTTGTTTTAATGAATATTCTAAAAGTTAGTAAAGAAATAAAGAAATTTTGAAAAAATTGAAAATCTCAAAATTTTCGTATTTTTTTGTGATGCCGGGGTCATAAAAATTTACGTAATTTTAAAAACAAAAAACCATTCTAAATTCTTCATTTTTGGACCGATTACCAAGTTTTTTCAACTGTTTTACTTGTTTTAATGAATATTCTAAAAGTTAGTAAAGAAATAAAGAAATTTTGAAAAAATTGAAAATCTCAAAATTATCGTATTTTTTTGTGATGCCGGGGTCACAAAAATTTACGTAATTTTAAAAACAAAAAACCATTCTAAATTCTTCATTTTTGGGCCGATTACCAAGTTTTTTCAACTGTTTTACTTGTTTTAATGAATATTCTAAAAGTTAGTAAAGAAATAAAGAAATTTTGAAATAATTGAAAATCTCAAAATTTTCGTATTTTTTGTGATGCCGGGGTCACAAAAATTTACGTAATTTTAAAAACAAAAAACCATTCTAAATTCTTCATTTTTGGACCGATTACCAAGTTTTTTCAACTGTTTTACTTGTTTTAATGAATATTCTAAAAGTTAGTAAAGAAATAAAGAAATTTTGAAAAAATTGAAAATCTCAAAATTTTCGTATTTTTTTGTGATGCCGGGGTCATAAAAATTTACGTAATTTTAAAAACAAAAAACCATTCTAAATTCTTCATTTTTGGACCGATTACCAAGTTTTTTCAACTGTTTTACTTGTTTTAATGAATATTCTAAAAGTTAGTAAAGAAATAAAGAAATTTTGAAATAATTGAAAATCTCAAAATTTTCGTATTTTTTGTGATGCCGGGGTCACAAAAATTTACGTAATTTTAAAAACAAAAAACCATTCTAAATTCTTCATTTTTGGACCGATTACCAAGTTTTTTCAACTGTTTTACTTGTTTTAATGAATATTCTAAAAGTTAGTAAAGAAATAAAGAAATTTTGAAATAATTGAAAATCTCAAAATTTTCGTATTTTTTTGTGATGCCGGGGTCACAAAAATTTACGTAATTTTAAAAACAAAAAACCATTCTAAATTCTTCATTTTTGGACCGATTACCAAGTTTTTTCAACTGTTTTACTTATTTTAATGAATATTCTAAAAGTTAGTAAAGAAATAAAGAAATTTTGAAATAATTGAAAATCTAAAAATTTTCGTATTTTTTTGTGATGCCGGGGTCATAAAAATTTACGTAATTTTAAAAACAAAAAACCATTCTAAATTCTTCATTTTTGGACCGATTACCAAGTTTTTTCAACTGTTTTACTTGTTTTAATAAATATTCTAAAAGTTAGTAAAGAAATAAAGAAATTTTGAAAAAATTGAAAATCTCAAAATTTTCGTATTTTTTTGTGAGGCCGGGGTCACAAAAATTTACGTGATTTTAAAAACAAAAAACCATTCTAAATTCTTCATTTTTGGACCGATTACCAAGTTTTTTCAACTGTTTTACTTGTTTTAATGAATATTCTAAAAGTTAGTAAAGAAATAAAGAAATTTTGAAAAAATTGAAAATCTCAAAATTTTCGTATTTTTTTGTGAGGCCGGGGTCACAAAAATTTACGAAATTTTAAAAACAAAAAACCACTCTAAATTCTTCATTTTTGGACCGATTACCAAGTTTTTTCAACTGTTTTACTTGTTTTAATGAATATTCTAAAAGTTAGTAAAGAAATAAAGAAATTTTGAAAAAATTGAAAATCTCAAAATTTTCGTATTTTTTTGTGATGCCGGGGTCACAAAAATTTACGTAATTTTAAAAACAAAAAACCATTCTAAATTCTTCATTTTTGGACCGATTACCAAGTTTTTTCAACTGTTTTACTTGTTTTAATGAATATTCTAAAAGTTAGTAAAGAAATAAAGAAATTTTGAAATAATTGAAAATCTCAAAATTTTCGTATTTTTTTGTGATGCCGGGGTCACAAAAATTTACGTAATTTTAAAAACAAAAAACCATTCTAAATTCTTCATTTTTGGACCGATTACCAAGTTTTTTCAACTGTTTTACTTGTTTTAATGAATATTCTAAAAGTTAGTAAAGAAATAAAGAAATTTTGAAAAAATTGAAAATCTCAAAATTTTCGTATTTTTTTGTGATGCCGGGGTCACAAAAATTTACGAAATTTTAAAAACAAAAAACCACTCTAAATTCTTCATTTTTGGACCGATTACCAAGTTTTTTCAACTGTTTTACTTGTTTTAATGAATATTCTAAAAGTTAGTAAAGAAATAAAGAAATTTTGAAAAAATTGAAAATCTCAAAATTTTCGTATTTTTTTGTGATGCCGGGGTCACAAAAATTTACGAAATTTTAAAAACAAAAAACCACTCTAAATTCTTCATTTTTGGACCGATTACCAAGTTTTTTCAACTGTTTTACTTGTTTTAATGAATATTCTAAAAGTTAGTAAAGAAATAAAGAAATTTTGAAAAAATTGAAAATCTCAAAATTTTCGTATTTTTTTGTGATGCCGGGGTCACAAAAATTTACGAAATTTTAAAAACAAAAAACCACTCTAAATTCTTCATTTTTGGACCGATTACCAAGTTTTTTCAACTGTTTTACTTGTTTTAATGAATATTCTAAAAGTTAGTAAAGAAATAAAGAAATTTTGAAATAATTGAAAATCTCAAAATTTTCGTATTTTTTTGTGATGCCGGGGTCACAAAAATTTACGTAATTTTAAAAACAAAAAACCATTCTAAATTCTTCATTTTTGGACCGATTACCAAGTTTTTTCAACTGTTTTACTTATTTTAATGAATATTCTAAAAGTTAGTAAAGAAATAAAGAAATTTTGAAATAATTGAAAATCTCAAAATTTTCGTATTTTTTTGTGATGCCGGGGTCACAAAAATTTACGTAATTTTAAAAACAAAAAACCATTCTAAATTCTTCATTTTTGGACCGATTACCAAGTTTTTTCAACTGTTTTACTTATTTTAATGAATATTCTAAAAGTTAGTAAAGAAATAAAGAAATTTTGAAATAATTGAAAATCTCAAAATTTTCGTATTTTTTTGTGATGCCGGGGTCATAAAAATTTTCGTAATTTTAAAAACAAAAAACCATTCTAAATTCTTCATTTTTGGACCGATTACCAAGTTTTTTCAACTGTTTTACTTGTTTTAATGAATATTCTAAAAGTTAGTAAAGAAATAAAGAAATTTTGAAATAATTGAAAATCTCAAAATTTTCGTATTTTTTTGTGATGCCGGGGTCACAAAAATTTACGTAATTTTAAAAACAAAAAACCATTCTAAATTCTTCATTTTTGGACCGATTACCAAGTTTTTTCAACTGTTTTACTTGTTTTAATGAATATTCTAAAAGTTAGTAAAGAAATAAAGAAATTTTGAAAAAATTGAAAATCTCAAAATTTTCGTATTTTTTTGTGATGCCGGGGTCACAAAAATTTACGTAATTTTAAAAACAAAAAACCATTCTAAATTCTTCATTTTTGGACCGATTACCAAGTTTTTTCAACTGTTTTACTTGTTTTAATGAATATTCTAAAAGTTAGTAAAGAAATAAAGAAATTTTGAAAAAATTGAAAATCTCAAAATTTTCGTATTTTTTTGTGATGCCGGGGTCACAAAAATTTACGTGATTTTAAAAACAAAAAACCATTCTAAATTCTTCATTTTTGGACCGATTACCAAGTTTTTTCAACTGTTTTACTTGTTTTAATGAATATTCTAAAAGTTAGTAAAGAAATAAAGAAATTTTGAAATAATTGAAAATCTCAAAATTTTCGTATTTTTTTGTGATGCCGGGGTCACAAAAATTTACGTAATTTTAAAAACAAAAAACCATTCTAAATTCTTCATTTTTGGACCGATTACCAAGTTTTTTCAACTGTTTTACTTGTTTTAATGAATATTCTAAAAGTTAGTAAAGAAATAAAGAAATTTTGAAATAATTGAAAATCTCAAAATTTTCGTATTTTTTTGTGATGCCGGGGTCACAAAAATTTACGTAATTTTAAAAACAAAAAACCATTCTAAATTCTTCATTTTTGGACCGATTACCAAGTTTTTTCAACTGTTTTACTTGTTTTAATGAATATTCTAAAAGTTAGTAAAGAAATAAAGAAATTTTGAAATAATTGAAAATCTCAAAATTTTCGTATTTTTTGTGATGCCGGGGTCACAAAAATTTACGTAATTTTAAAAACAAAAAACCATTCTAAATTCTTCATTTTTGGACCGATTACCAAGTTTTTTCAACTGTTTTACTTGTTTTAATGAATATTCTAAAAGTTAGTAAAGAAATAAAGAAATTTTGAAATAATTGAAAATCTCAAAATTTTCGTATTTTTTTGTGATGCCGGGGTCACAAAAATTTACGTAATTTTAAAAACAAAAAACCATTCTAAATTCTTCATTTTTGGACCGATTACCAAGTTTTTTCAACTGTTTTACTTGTTTTAATGAATATTCTAAAAGTTAGTAAAGAAATAAAGAAATTCTGAAATAATTGAAAATCTCAAAATTTTCGTATTTTTTTGTGATGCCGGGGTCATAAAAATTTACGTAATTTTAAAAACAAAAAACCATTCTAAATTCTTCATTTTTGGACCGATTACCAAGTTTTTTCAACTGTTTTACTTGTTTTAATGAATATTCTAAAAGTTAGTAAAGAAATAAAGAAATTTTGAAATAATTGAAAATCTCAAAATTTTCGTATTTTTTTGTGATGCCGGGGTCACAAAAATTTACGTAATTTTAAAAACAAAAAACCATTCTAAATTCTTCATTTTTGGACCGATTACCAAGTTTTTTCAACTGTTTTACTTGTTTTAATGAATATTCTAAAAGTTAGTAAAGAAATAAAGAAATTTTGAAAAAATTGAAAATCTCAAAATTTTCGTATTTTTTTGTGATGCCGGGGTCACAAAAATTTACGTAATTTTAAAAACAAAAAACCATTCTAAATTCTTCATTTTTGGACCGATTACCAAGTTTTTTCAACTGTTTTACTTGTTTTAATGAATATTCTAAAAGTTAGTAAAGAAATAAAGAAATTTTGAAATAATTGAAAATCTCAAAATTTTCGTATTTTTTTGTGATGCCGGGGTCACAAAAATTTACGTAATTTTAAAAACAAAAAACCATTCTAAATTCTTCATTTTTGGACCGATTACCAAGTTTTTTCAACTGTTTTACTTGTTTTAATGAATATTCTAAAAGTTAGTAAAGAAATAAAGAAATTTTGAAATAATTGAAAATCTCAAAATTTTCGTATTTTTTGTGATGCCGGGGTCACAAAAATTTACGTAATTTTAAAAACAAAAAACCATTCTAAATTCTTCATTTTTGGACCGATTACCAAGTTTTTTCAACTGTTTTACTTGTTTTAATGAATATTCTAAAAGTTAGTAAAGAAATAAAGAAATTTTGAAATAATTGAAAATCTCAAAATTTTCGTATTTTTTTGTGATGCCGGGGTCACAAAAATTTACGTAATTTTAAAAACAAAAAACCATTCTAAATTCTTCATTTTTGGACCGATTACCAAGTTTTTTCAACTGTTTTACTTGTTTTAATGAATATTCTAAAAGTTAGTAAAGAAATAAAGAAATTTTGAAAAAATTGAAAATCTCAAAATTTTCGTATTTTTTTGTGATGCCGGGGTCACAAAAATTTACGAAATTTTAAAAACAAAAAACCACTCTAAATTCTTCATTTTTGGACCGATTACCAAGTTTTTTCAACTGTTTTACTTGTTTTAATGAATATTCTAAAAGTTAGTAAAGAAATAAAGAAATTTTGAAATAATTGAAAATCTCAAAATTTTCGTATTTTTTTGTGATGCCGGGGTCACAAAAATTTACGTAATTTTAAAAACAAAAAACCATTCTAAATTCTTCATTTTTGGACCGATTACCAAGTTTTTTCAACTGTTTTACTTGTTTTAATGAATATTCTAAAAGTTAGTAAAGAAATAAAGAAATTTTGAAATAATTGAAAATCTCAAAATTTTCGTATTTTTTGTGATGCCGGGGTCACAAAAATTTACGTAATTTTAAAAACAAAAAACCATTCTAAATTCTTCATTTTTGGACCGATTACCAAGTTTTTTCAACTGTTTTACTTGTTTTAATGAATATTCTAAAAGTTAGTAAAGAAATAAAGAAATTTTGAAATAATTGAAAATCTCAAAATTTTCGTATTTTTTTGTGATGCCGGGGTCACAAAAATTTACGTAATTTTAAAAACAAAAAACCATTCTAAATTCTTCATTTTTGGACCGATTACCAAGTTTTTTCAACTGTTTTACTTGTTTTAATGAATATTCTAAAAGTTAGTAAAGAAATAAAGAAATTTTGAAAAAATTGAAAATCTCAAAATTTTCGTATTTTTTTGTGAGGCCGGGGTCACAAAAATTTACGAAATTTTAAAAACAAAAAACCACTCTAAATTCTTCATTTTTGGACCGATTACCAAGTTTTTTCAACTGTTTTACTTGTTTTAATGAATATTCTAAAAGTTAGTAAAGAAATAAAGAAATTTTGAAAAAATTGAAAATCTCAAAATTTTCGTATTTTTTTGTGATGCCGGGGTCACAAAAATTTACGTGATTTTAAAAACAAAAAACCATTCTAAATTCTTCATTTTTGGACCGATTACCAAGTTTTTTCAACTGTTTTACTTGTTTTAATGAATATTCTAAAAGTTAGTAAAGAAATAAAGAAATTTTGAAATAATTGAAAATCTCAAAATTTTCGTATTTTTTTGTGATGCCGGGGTCATAAAAATTTACGTAATTTTAAAAACAAAAAACCATTCTAAATTCTTCATTTTTGGACCGATTACCAAGTTTTTTCAACTGTTTTACTTGTTTTAATGAATATTCTAAAAGTTAGTAAAGAAATAAAGAAATTTTGAAAAAATTGAAAATCTCAAAATTTTCGTATTTTTTTGTGATGCCGGGGTCACAAAAATTTACGAAATTTTAAAAACAAAAAACCACTCTAAATTCTTCATTTTTGGACCGATTACCAAGTTTTTTCAACTGTTTTACTTGTTTTAATGAATATTCTAAAAGTTAGTAAAGAAATTTTGAAATAATTGAAAATCTCAAAATTTTCGTATTTTTTTGTGATGCCGGGGTCACAAAAATTTACGTAATTTTAAAAACAAAAAACCATTCTAAATTCTTCATTTTTGGACCGATTACCAAGTTTTTTCAACTGTTTTACTTGTTTTAATGAATATTCTAAAAGTTAGTAAAGAAATAAAGAAATTTTGAAAAATTGAAAATCTCAAAATTTTCGTATTTTTTTGTGATGCCGGGGTCACAAAAATTTACGTAATTTTAAAAACAAAAAACCATTCTAAATTCTTCATTTTTGGACCGATTACCAAGTTTTTTCAACTGTTTTACTTGTTTTAATGAATATTCTAAAAGTTAGTAAAGAAATAAAGAAATTTTGAAAAAATTGAAAATCTCAAAATTTTCGTATTTTTTTGTGATGCCGGGGTCACAAAAATTTACGAAATTTTAAAAACAAAAAACCACTCTAAATTCTTCATTTTTGGACCGATTACCAAGTTTTTTCAACTGTTTTACTTGTTTTAATGAATATTCTAAAAGTTAGTAAAGAAATAAAGAAATTTTGAAATAATTGAAAATCTCAAAATTTTCGTATTTTTTTGTGATGCCGGGGTCACAAAAATTTACGTAATTTTAAAAACAAAAAACCATTCTAAATTCTTCATTTTTGGACCGATTACCAAGTTTTTTCAACTGTTTTACTTGTTTTAATGAATATTCTAAAAGTTAGTAAAGAAATAAAGAAATTTTGAAAAAATTGAAAATCTCAAAATTTTCGTATTTTTTTGTGATGCCGGGGTCACAAAAATTTACGTAATTTTAAAAACAAAAAACCATTCTAAATTCTTCATTTTTGGACCGATTACCAAGTTTTTTCAACTGTTTTACTTGTTTTAATGAATATTCTAAAAGTTAGTAAAGAAATAAAGAAATTTTGAAAAAATTGAAAATCTCAAAATTTTCGTATTTTTTTGTGATGCCGGGGTCACAAAAATTTACGTAATTTTAAAAACAAAAAACCATTCTAAATTCTTCATTTTTGGACCGATTACCAAGTTTTTTCAACTGTTTTACTTGTTTTAATGAATATTCTAAAAGTTAGTAAAGAAATAAAGAAATTTTGAAAAAATTGAAAATCTCAAAATTTTCGTATTTTTTTGTGATGCCGGGGTCACAAAAATTTACGAAATTTTAAAAACAAAAAACCACTCTAAATTCTTCATTTTTGGACCGATTACCAAGTTTTTTCAACTGTTTTACTTGTTTTAATGAATATTCTAAAAGTTAGTAAAGAAATAAAGAAATTTTGAAAAAATTGAAAATCTCAAAATTTTCGTATTTTTTTGTGATGCCGGGGTCACAAAAATTTACGTAATTTTAAAAACAAAAAACCATTCTAAATTCTTCATTTTTGGACCGATTACCAAGTTTTTTCAACTGTTTTACTTGTTTTAATGAATATTCTAAAAGTTAGTAAAGAAATAAAGAAATTTTGAAAAAATTGAAAATCTCAAAATTTTCGTATTTTTTTGTGATGCCGGGGTCACAAAAATTTACGAAATTTTAAAAACAAAAAACCACTCTAAATTCTTCATTTTTGGACCGATTACCAAGTTTTTTCAACTGTTTTACTTGTTTTAATGAATATTCTAAAAGTTAGTAAAGAAATAAAGAAATTTTGAAAAAATTGAAAATCTCAAAATTTTCGTATTTTTTTGTGATGCCGGGGTCACACAAAATTTACGAAATTTTAAAAACAAAAAACCACTCTAAATTCTTCATTTTTGAACCGATTACCAAGTTTTTTCAACTGTTTTACTTGTTTTAATAAATATTCTAAAAGTTAGTAAAGAAATAAAGAAATTTTGAAAAAATTGAAAATCTCAAAATTTTCGTATTTTTTTGTGATGCCGGGTCATAAAAATTTACGTAATTTTAAAAACAAAAAACCATTCTAAATTCTTCGTTTTTGGACCGATTACCAAGTTTTTTCAACTGTTTTACTTGTTTTAATGAATATTCTAAAAGTTAGTAAAGAAATAAAGAAATTTTGAAAACATTGAAAATCTCAAAATTTTCGTATTTTTTTGTGATGCCGGGGTCATAAAAATTTACGTAATTTTAAAAACAAAAAACCACTCTAAATTCTTCATTTTTGAACCGATTACCAAGTTTTTTCAACTGTTTTACTTGTTTTAATAAATATTCTAAAAGTTAGTAAAGAAATAAAGAAATTTTGAAAAAATTGAAAATCTCAAAATTTTCGTATTTTTTTGTGATGCCGGGGTCACAAAAATTTACGAAATTTTAAAAACAAAAAACCACTCTAAATTCTTCATTTTTGAACCGATTACCAAGTTTTTTCAACTGTTTTACTTGTTTTAATAAATATTCTAAAAGTTAGTAAAGAAATAAAGAAATTTTGAAAAAATTGAAAATCTCAAAATTTTCGTATTTTTTTGTGATGCCGGGGTCATAAAAATTTACGTAATTTTAAAAACAAAAAACCATTCTAAATTCTTCATTTTTGGACCGATTACCAAGTTTTTTCAACTGTTTTACTTGTTTTAATGAATATTCTAAAAGTTAGTAAAGAAATAAAGAAATTTTGAAAAAATTGAAAATCTCAAAATTTTCGTATTTTTTTGTGATGCCGGGGTCATAAAAATTTACGTAATTTTAAAAACAAAAAACCATTCTAAATTCTTCATTTTTGGACCGATTACCAAGTTTTTTCAACTGTTTTACTTGTTTTAATGAATATTCTAAAAGTTAGTAAAGAAATAAAGAAATTTTGAAAAAATTGAAAATCTCAAAATTTTCGTATTTTTTTGTGATGCCGGGGTCATAAAAATTTACGTAATTTTAAAAACAAAAAACCATTCTAAATTCTTCATTTTTGGACCGATTACCAAGTTTTTTCAACTGTTTTACTTGTTTTAATGAATATTCTAAAAGTTAGTAAAGAAATAAAGAAATTTTGAAAAAATTGAAAATCTCAAAATTTTCGTATTTTTTTGTGATGCCGGGGTTATAAAAATTTACGTAATTTTAAAAACAAAAAACCATTCTAAATTCTTCATTTTTGGACCGATTACCAAGCTTTTTCAACTGTTTTACTTGTTTTAATGAATATTCTAAAAGTTAGTAAAGAAATAAAGAAATTTTGAAAAAATTGAAAATCTCAAAATTTTCGTATTTTTTTGTGATGCCGGGGTCATAAAAATTTACGTAATTTTAAAAACAAAAAACCATTCTAAATTCTTCATTTTTGGACCGATTACCAAGTTTTTTCAACTGTTTTACTTGTTTTAATGAATATTCTAAAAGTTAGTAAAGAAATAAAGAAATTTTGAAAAAATTGAAAATTTCAAAATTTTCGTATTTTTTTGTGATGCCGGGGTCATAAAAATTTACGTAATTTTAAAAACAAAAAACCATTCTAAATTCTTCATTTTTGGACCGATTACCAAGTTTTTTCAACTGTTTTACTTGTTTTAATGAATATTCTAAAAGTTAGTAAAGAAATAAAGAAATTTTGAAAAAATTGAAAATCTCAAAATTTTCGTATTTTTTTGTGATGCCGGGGTCATAAAAATTTACGTAATTTTAAAAACAAAAAACCATTCTAAATTCTTCATTTTTGGACCGATTACCAAGTTTTTTCAACTGTTTTACTTGTTTTAATGAATATTCTAAAAGTTAGTAAAGAAATAAAGAAATTTTGAAAAAATTGAAAATTTCAAAATTTTCGTATTTTTTTGTGATGCCGGGGTCATAAAAATTTACGTAATTTTAAAAACAAAAAACCATTCTAAATTCTTCATTTTTGGACCGATTACCAAGTTTTTTCAACTGTTTTACTTGTTTTAATGAATATTCTAAAAGTTAGTAAAGAAATAAAGAAATTTTGAAAAAATTGAAAATTTCAAAATTTTCGTATTTTTTTTGTGATGCCGGGGTCATAAAAATTTACGTAATTTTAAAAACAAAAAACCATTCTAAATTCTTCATTTTTGGACCGATTACCAAGTTTTTTCAACTGTTTTACTTGTTTTAATGAATATTTTAAAAGTTAGTAAAGAAATAAAGAAATTTTGAAAAAATTGAAAATCTCAAAATTTTCGTATTTTTTTGTGATGCCGGGGTCATAAAAATTTACGTAATTTTAAAAACAAAAAACCATTCTAAATTCTTCATTTTTGGACCGATTACCAAGCTTTTTCAACTGTTTTACTTGTTTTAATGAATATTCTAAAAGTTAGTAAAGAAATAAAGAAATTTTGAAAAAATTGAAAATTTCAAAATTTTCGTATTTTTTTGTGATGCCGGGGTCATAAAAATTTACGTAATTTTAAAAACAAAAAAACCATTCTAAATTCTTCATTTTTGGACCGATTACCAAGTTTTTTCAACTGTTTTACTTGTTTTAATGAATATTCTAAAAGTTAGTAAAGAAATAAAGAAATTTTGAAAAAATTGAAAATCTCAAAATTTTCGTATTTTTTTGTGATGCCGGGGTCACAAAAATTTACGTAATTTTAAAAACAAAAAACCATTCTAAATTCTTCATTTTTGGACCGATTACCAAGTTTTTTCAACTGTTTTACTTTTTTTAATGAATATTCTAAAAGTTAGTAAAGAAATAAAGAAATTTTGAAAAAATTGAAAATTTCAAAATTTTCGTATTTTTTTGTGATGCCGGGGTCACAAAAATTTACGTAATTTTAAAAACAAAAAACCATTCTAAATTCTTCATTTTTGGACCGATTACCAAGTTTTTTCAACTGTTTTACTTGTTTTAATGAATATTCTAAAAGTTAGTAAAGAAATAAAGAAATTTTGAAAAAATTGAAAATCTCAAAATTTTCGTATTTTTTTGTGATGCCGGGGTCATAAAAATTTACGTAATTTTAAAAACAAAAAACCATTCTAAATTCTTCATTTTTGGACCGATTACCAAGTTTTTTCAACTGTTTTACTTGTTTTAATGAATATTCTAAAAGTTAGTAAAGAAATAAAGAAATTTTGAAAAAATTGAAAATCTCAAAATTTTCGTATTTTTTTGTGATGCCGGGGTTATAAAAATTTACGTAATTTTAAAAACAAAAAACCATTCTAAATTCTTCATTTTTGGACCGATTACCAAGCTTTTTCAACTGTTTTACTTGTTTTAATGAATATTCTAAAAGTTAGTAAAGAAATAAAGAAATTTTGAAAAAATTGAAAATCTCAAAATTTTCGTATTTTTTTGTGATGCCGGGGTCATAAAAATTTACGTAATTTTAAAAACAAAAAACCATTCTAAATTCTTCATTTTTGGACCGATTACCAAGTTTTTTCAACTGTTTTACTTGTTTTAATGAATATTCTAAAAGTTAGTAAAGAAATAAAGAAATTTTGAAAAAATTGAAAATTTCAAAATTTTCGTATTTTTTTGTGATGCCGGGGTCATAAAAATTTACGTAATTTTAAAAACAAAAAACCATTCTAAATTCTTCATTTTTGGACCGATTACCAAGTTTTTTCAACTGTTTTACTTGTTTTAATGAATATTCTAAAAGTTAGTAAAGAAATAAAGAAATTTTGAAAAAATTGAAAATCTCAAAATTTTCGTATTTTTTTGTGATGCCGGGGTCATAAAAATTTACGTAATTTTAAAAACAAAAAACCATTCTAAATTCTTCATTTTTGGACCGATTACCAAGTTTTTTCAACTGTTTTACTTGTTTTAATGAATATTCTAAAAGTTAGTAAAGAAATAAAGAAATTTTGAAAAAATTGAAAATTTCAAAATTTTCGTATTTTTTTGTGATGCCGGGGTCATAAAAATTTACGTAATTTTAAAAACAATAAACCATTCTAAATTCTTCATTTTTGGACCGATTACCAAGTTTTTTCAACTGTTTTACTTGTTTTAATGAATATTCTAAAAGTTAGTAAAGAAATAAAGAAATTTTGAAAAATTGAAAATTTCAAAATTTTCGTATTTTTTTGTGATGCCGGGGTCACAAAAATTTACGTAATTTTAAAAACAAAAAATTACTCTAAATTCTTCATTTTTGGACCGATTACCAAGTTTTTTTCAACTGTTTTACTTGTTTTAATGAATATTCTAAAAGTTAGTAAAGAAATAAAGAAATTTTGAAAAAATTGAAAATCTCAAAATTTTTGTATTTTTTTGTGATGCCGGGGTCATAAAAATTTACGTAATTTTAAAAACAATAAACCATTCTAAATTCTTCATTTTTGGACCGATTACCAAGTTTTTTCAACTGTTTTACTTGTTTTAATGAATATTCTAAAAGTTAGTAAAGAAATAAAGAAATTTTGAAAAAATTGAAAATTTCAAAATTTTCGTATTTTTTTGTGATGCCGGGGTCACAAAAATTTACGTAATTTTAAAAACAAAAAATTACTCTAAATTCTTCATTTTTGGACCGATTACCAAGTTTTTTCAACTGTTTTACTTGTTTTAATGAATATTCTAAAAGTTAGTAAAGAAATAAAGAAATTTTGAAAAAATTGAAACTTAAAATAAAAATTTATTACAAAAATACAACAACAACCGAATGTGTAAAATTTAATTTCATTTTAATCTTTTTTCATAAAAACATATCTTTACGTAAATAAAATTCTAATATCACCAAAATTAATTAGCCACATTCTTTATTTCGATTAAAATTGAAATAAATTTTTTTTTAATTATATTAACTTTGTCATTAAATTTAAATCAAGTACATAAAAATGCACAATAAATCCAACACTTTTATGCTATACAATTTCTTTTATTATAATACAGATGACATATCATAAATAAACACTACCCACACTTTTAAAAGTCCTCAAACTAAACAAAAAATAAAATATCATTTTCTCTAATAACCCAACAAGGAAGAAAAAAAAAAAAAAATCAAATAACTACTGACTATTTCTAATCATTATTCATTTACTACCAAGACTTTGATTATGTACAAGGATAAACCGATTTTGTAATTTCTCTACATTTAATTTTGTCCTTTCTCTTTTTTTTTTTCTAATTTTTAATACAAACCATTGTAGTAATTTGACTTCCTTAATTATGTCCTTAAAATAGTTAACCTCAAAATAAAATGAAATAAAACTTATCTGGCTGATAGCTATGTGTGTGTTTGTACCTACCTACGTATAAAATTAAGATTACTCATTATGATAAAATTATAGAAAAAAAAATAGAAGAATTTTTTTCCAAAAAAATAGATTTTAAGTGAAATTAACTTAAGTGGTCAATTTGGGTGCAATGAAAAAAGTACCAAATTGAATAGGTTTTTTTCCACAAAAATGTAAATTTAGCCATTTTTGAAATTTTTATAAATAGTAATTATTCTTCTAAAGCCAATACCACTTTTTTAAAATTTGTGAAGTGTTTTCAATACGTCGTCGGGACGTAGGTCTTTAATAGCAAATTGCTCACAGTATTCGGCTATACATATTATTTTATTGTATACATATTTTAATACGTTCCACTTTCTAATATTTCTTTTTCAGAATTGTAAAACTATCAATGGATGCCATGGTGTCAGTACCAGGCATTTTATTAAAAAAAAAAGAAATTGTATGAATTGAACAAACAATTGAAGAGAGTCTATGATCAAATAATATTGAATTTATTTGAAAACGAGAAAACAAAGAAAAAAATAGCAAATCTCTTTGGAAATAAATATTGTCTTAAATGATAAATTAATGATTACAGCTGAACTGAACTGAAAAAGAGCTTTGGAAGCACAAGGAACCCGATTCATCAAAGCCACTGCGCTTATGAATATTTTTTCTTTACGATAATGGTATAAAGAGTTTAACCCAAAGCAGATTTAGTTCAATTCAAAATTTGTATGACGATAACTAAGATAAACCAAAAGCTTCAAGTATTTCTGAACAAGTGACAAAGATGGCCCATAGTAATAGGGAATAAGTCCATCAGTAATTGGGATTTATAGCAGCCAACAGTGGAACTTCTGTAATATGGACTTCAACTTACTGGTGAACAGACGGTAATGAACCAAATTGATCGCAAGAAATGGTAATGGATAGGTCACATTCTGAGAAAATTACCAGCAATCAACTAATTCAATTGAAGTACAATTAAAGCTACTACAAATCGAACATATATAAAAGATTTTTCAAGGATTAGTAACTACCAAAACACAACTATTACAATTTAAACTAAATATAAACTATTTTTCATATATTAAATTTAGAGTAGCTACCTAGACATTTTTTCCTTTTTTTCCTTGTTTTATTCAAATTTTAAATTGTATACATTTTAAGAAATTTTAATTCAATATTTTGTAACTTTATAAATTTTAATTATTTTTTTTACTTTTTAATATTATCAATATTCTTTATATTCTTCAATAATTTGTTAATTTGTTATTTTGTCTTAATATACTTTAAAATTGTAAAATTGTAAATCATCATGTAATAATACACTCTATGTGAGCGATTACGCTCCACTTGAGAATTGAATAAATAAAAAATATATTACTACAAAATATAACCAGCATGGCTCTATAATAGAACTCCCAAGGCAGTAGAATAAGAGGAAGACCCAACAACACCTAGCGTCAAACCATAGCTACTGAATGAACGAACTTGAGAAGAAATCAAGATATTTGCACAAAACAGAGAATAGTAAAGAAGAATAGTTGATGCCCTATGCTCCCTAGAGGAGTTCGACCTAAAAAATTTTCACAATCTCTCACTAAAATCATACTTTTAACTTTCTTTTCTTTTTGTCTCAAATCTAGATATATTTCTTTGAATTGTTTTACTGATACACTTTTATGCCCTTGTCTTCCGTCCAAAAGCATACTATCAGTTTAAACTTCTGAAGGTTCACTTATGGTTTATCAGGTTTCTAGCCTACATATAGACATGATATCTTTTGTTTTTCTTTACAGCTGGCTCAGGGACTCTTTACTTCCCCTTTCATAATGAAAGGTCTTTTGCAGATATATTCATAAACTTTACAGTCCATTGCAAATCACCAGTTTTTACCTATTGGTGACTGATATTCTAATTCGCCACTTAATTTCATAGGTTCACACTGATTTCTACACGTTTAAATAAAAATTAGTATAAATTAAAATTTCAATGCTGTCTCCGTTACTGTCATATGATATCTTCATCTCACGGAATCGCCCAATTTTACACACGTTTGATCGATAAAGTTTTTATTCTTCATATTAACGCATGAAAGAATGTCATTGAACAAGTACCCCGTATCGCCAGCTCTCCCGTTCTCTATTCTCTCCTTTAGAAATGACTTCAGTCTCATAATGAACGAGTTTGGAACTATGCTTTTTAGTTTGTGTACAAAACCTTTATGCCATATTTTACCAAAACCTTGTTGGGAATTTAAGAATCTGAATAATATTATTTTTATTCTGATTTTATGAACCACACAGTGGCTTTAATCTATATTGTTGAATGTTCGAAAACCAAATGTGTTCGGGAATTTTGTTATTTTTGCGTAATAATTTGATGGGAAACGCCATCGAAAAGGATATTATCTTTCCACCAGTTTTGTTTAAATTAGTTACATTTCGTCTTACCATCTTTTTCTTCTTTATTGCTGTTCAATACAAACGGATTGGGTAAATGAACTGAATTTACCCAATCCGTTATCATTAAACTTCTTGTCTTTCAGCTTCTTCAGTATGAGTGGGATAATTAATCATTACATTACCTTACCTAATACCTATTTTAGTAATGAATAATAATTATAATACTTTATTCTTAGGCCGTGTTTTAGCTTAGTAATGTAAGAAGCTGTTATTTTGCTTCTGCAAAGAAAATTAGCCATAATATGTGACTTTTTGATGCCACAACTATATATTTTTTTATAATTTATTTTAAAAAGGGCTTATCAGCTCATCAAGCTTTATCAAGTTGACATTGTTTGTGATTAAAAAAATTTTTATACGACCAATCTGTGAGTAATGTTTAGTTCATATTTAATTAGGACTTTTATTTTTAGTTTTTGAAAATGAGAATTAAATAAAAAAACAAAGAAACAAATAAAAATAATGTACATTAAAGTTTGTGCGCGCGAATTTTGCCATTAAATATACACATTCGTATAATATATATAGATTGTTTAACATTTAGTTAGACCGGAAGCTTAATCACCGCTGAACAGCTTAGGTTAAAATATAAAGGAACAATGCTTAAGCATTAAGGATATACATACACGTATATATATATATATATATATATATATATATATATATATATATATGTAGTTATTTTAATCACAGGATATATGGGCGAACAACAATTTCAATAATGGCAAAATTAATGTAGATGTACATGGATGTATGCGTGTGTTCTATATTCTTATATGAATTTTGAATAAAATCAGAAGTCATATATGAATTTTAACGATAGAAATATAAAAAATGTGGTTCACATTTTTATGATACAAATCAGGTAACACAAATTTCTATTCTTTTTTTTCTCTGATTTTTTCAAGGATTAATGTTTTTTTTTTTTTTTGTGTTTTACGTCCTCTGGTGATATAATATGAGGTAAAATAACTATTTCGTGAACAGGAAATGCGTGTGGTTCGTTTATGTTCGGTTTTTTTTCTTCACTTTTTTGAATTTTTTATTAGAACATATATGAGCTGGCACAGTGTATATGTTTATAAATGATTTGAACGCACCAAATGAATTTGGTTTTTGGTTTTAATGTGAAAGGACATTAGCATATACGAGCTTAGCTGCCGTCATATAAGTACATGTGTACATATATTTTTATTAACATGGATTTATTTTCTTTTTCTTCAAAAATTTTTGTTTTGTATACGTGGTTCTATTAACTATATGTGAATATGGTAATAATACGAAGATGAAATAAAATTCGAGAGTTTTTATTTTTTTTATTTGTTATTGTTTTGTGTTGTTTTATGTTTTGTAATTTAGGCATTTTGATTACTATAAAAAAAAGAAAAAAAAATCACGTATTCAAAAGGGAATAATTTTTGAGTTACCTTGATCTGGAAATATAATAATTTACCTTCATATATGAGAGTGTTCTAACTCGTAATTTGCATAAATTTGAATAATTTTTTTTTTTTTTTTTATATTTACATGTATGTTAAGTTGTGTGTGTGTGTTATTTTGATTATTATATTTTTTTTTATTTCTGTAATTTATACTTTTATATAATTTCAAATTTGGGAAATAAGATTGAAGTGATCTGATTAAAAATATAATATCTATGAAAAGAAATAATAATAATTTAAGGTTTTTAAAGTCGTAATAGGCATGAGTTTTATAAGTTGGAATGAGTAATAATATTTTAATATGAAACCGGTGGTCGGTGGATGTAGGTATATAGTTTCAAAAAGGAGCATGTTTTTTATCTCATATGATGACTAAAGACGTGTATAGATATATTAAAATAATTTTTGGTTCATAAATAATGAAAATGAAATAAAACTGGTTTTCTAAAGTTAATTTTCAGATCTGGTACTTGTTTTGATGTTATCATGATGATTGAGATGATAAATCAATGTATTAGAAACATAATACCCTGTAGTAATTGATCTTAATAAACTGGTATTTCTTAAATTATTTTATTATCTAGTTAGGTAGCTGTTTTTTTTGTATGGTAAACAGTAATATTACATTTCTACATTATTACCATCTTATGAAAGCTGACCATGTAATATAATTACTTGTTTTAACCAGATAAATATACAGTTAATTAACACGAATGTTTTCTCTCACTTCTATAATTGCAACATCATTGCAAAACAATTTTTCGCCTACTGCCGCCGGTTAAGCAGGTCGCAATATACATTTAATAGTACACATATATATATATATATATATATATACATTTGATATATTTCGCTATACAGTAGCTATGTATGCTAAAATAAAATGGCAATAACTCATTTTTTAAAATTGGCATTTGGTGCACTGTGGCTGGGACCCCCTATTTTCCTACTGATTTTCCTCTTACCTTACTTCTTACCTCTATTTTTGAATACGAAATACTAAAGCACAGTTTAAGAATTTCTTTGGTTTTATTTGTTCGAATTTGTGACATAATTACACATATACATTTACACATTACACATATCATTCACATCATTTTAAATATATATAAGACACATATTATGTGTATATGTATTATATTTATTTATATTTATTTATTTATTTTTATTTATTTCATTTATTTTTCTACAAATAAGACGATTAGTCTTTTAAGCATGTAACTAGAATCCATAATTTAAAACTAACAAAACTAAACATATTAGAAAATAACAATGAAAAATGTTAAAATGTAAAAATATAAAGTGCTTAAACTATAACTAGATTAAATTACCAAATTAATAAAAATAAAACATATATATATTACATATATAGAGATATAAAAATGAGAAACAAAAAAAAAAACACAAAAAAAAACAAAAACAATGCTATATACAAAAATTTACATACTTAATATATAATACATGTATACCAATGTGTGCCTGTTGAACTGAAATAATACATTTGCCTACCTCAAATCATGATTTCTAAAATACTCACTGCTAAGCTCAGTAAACCTTTTAATGTTATTAACGCGCAGAATGTAGTTCGGTATGGAGTTCCAAAGAACAGTAGTTCTGACAAAATACGATAGGTGTCTAAATCGACTCCTGTGACGAGCAACTATTAAATTCATATTTCTTGTTGATCTACCAGTAGTGACCTTTTCAGAAAGGTATAATGGCATAAGATTTAACAAGATCTTTTTCATAACAACAATATACCTTGCTTTCAAAAAGTTACTTAGTGTAACACCTAATATCACGTTGGAAACATCACTAATGTGATCATCTCTGTACAAGCTTCTTAGCTTATTTTGAAATTTTATAAATAAAATAAATAAAAAATATGTATATTTATATAATGAGCAGCCAGTTTCGGGAAACTCAAGGTCCTTAAAATGTTTTTTTTAATTTAGTGATTGTAAGTAGAAGCTTTATTTAAATAAGCAACGTCTGGTATTGTTTGTAAATAAAACATTTAACAAAATATAGGTAACAAGTGACGGAGACCAGTATTTGGAATAAACTCTTGAAAAACTCTGAAAAAATCTGAATAAAAAAAAAGAAAACAAATTG
This sequence comes from Argyra leucocephala, assembly GCA_963942445.1. NCBI lineage: Eukaryota > Metazoa > Arthropoda > Insecta > Diptera > Dolichopodidae > Argyra > Argyra leucocephala. The sequence continues at coordinate 32,977,351 of OZ012681.1, read as the reverse complement.
GTAAATACAATATATTTTTGGAGTTAAGTTAAACCTAAAATTTAATTTAAAATAAAAATAAAAAAAAAGCATGGGTCGTATTTTACTAACCCTTAAATTATATTTTTAATAAAATTTCATTAATAAGTTTATTTATTTGGTTATTTACCTCCACGTCGGATAACATTTAGTGACAAAAATCTAGTGTTTCATATTTATGTAAACCTAGCATTACAGAAATATAAAATCTAAGAAATGTTTTATTTTTCTACAAAAATTTACTAAATATGAAAAATACTATACTCCAAAAATCTTAGATTAATTATTCGCTATAGTGGTATATATACATTGTCCAAGAACAATGAACTATTTGAGTCAAAATGGGTGATATCAAAGTACTTAATACCACGTGAAAAACCATTAGCACCATGTGCATATCTCTACACGGTTGAAATACCTATAAATGGAAAAAAACAAGTTATTGGAGAATCATTTATTTCACCAATATATCACGAATGTGGAACCTAATTCTCTCTTATACGTTCCCTAAACATGAACAAATTTATGACTTACACAAATTTACACTAACAAATTTAAACTATATATTAACACTTTCTTTCGTAGTTATTTTACTTTTAATCTTTCTTTTCCCTCCTTACTATCTGTTTCTTGCTATAATATACCAACTGATATAAAGGGTATTTTCCTTCACCTTATGTTATGCTTATATACCAAAAAAAAATAATAAATATGTAAATGTATATGCGTCCACTTAATTTAAACTAAACATAAATTAAATCACATTAAACTAAACTCTATCGTAGTGAATTAAATATAGAGGCTACAGCTCAAATTATATCAGACCACTATTTAATAGAGTAATGTCACAAAAACAAAATGTATGCATATCAACATTAGATATGCAGCTTCTACTGTTCCTGTTGTTTATATATTAACAATGAAATTATTGAACCTGTTACTATTATTAAGTATTTATAGGTGTTATAATAGATAAAAAACTAAATTTTCGTGAACCCTTAAACTACGTATGCGGAAAAATTAACAAAACAAAATGGCTTTCTACGTCGAATTCGAAGCAGTCTTTCTTTTGCAACAGTGAAAGTGCGATTATTTTACTTCATTTTGATTATTGTGCAACAGTCATGTTTTCCGGGTCATCAGAACACCTGAACAGGATGCAAAAGCTGCAAAACAAGGGGATGAGACTACTGCTAAAATGTAGTAATAGATCAAGAATTGAATCTATGCTTCAAACACTAAATTGGATGAGCATAAACCAAAGAATACATTTCAAGGTTTTTATTTTTGTTTTTAAGCGGAAGTACAACTTACACCCACTATATCTCACAAGGAACTTACAGCTCGTTAGTGAATGCGGCAGATTATACGGCTGTAATCTAAGATTAGGGGAAAGATTTAAAGAAGCACAATTCAACAGAACAGCAGGTCAAAACCAATTAAAATATAAAGGATTGCATTTGCTTAACCCACTGCCGAATGAGATGAAGTGTATAAGGAACATCAATCGATTCAAAAAGACTATTTCAAAGTATGTTATAGAAATTTTTTAGAATATTAGTTTTAAAGTTATTTTGTTTTTATTTTGCTGATAAATTTTAATTGCTGATTATTTTTTTTTTGTTGATTTTTAGAAGTGATATTATTTGATTATTTGATTTTTTGATGTATTGAATTAATTGAATTGAATTTACCTAAATTAGTATTAAATTCTTGTTAATGTTAATTATATAAAGTAAGTTTTATACAAAATTAATAAAATAAAAGAAAAAGAATAGGGTAGGAGATAGATTAAGAACAAGGTAGAAAGACAGCTCACGAATCGGACAAGCATCGGTCGAAGAATTTTACGAAGAAAGACTTTAACTCACACATACTTGTAACGATAAATACAAAAAAATTAAAAAAAAAAAAAAAAAAAATTATGAAACCAAATAAAAAAACAATATTTTATTTTATTTGAATAATTTTTACTGACAATTAAATTACATTAATACCTATTACCTATTCACAAATAAATGTTCCTAAATTCTAAGTGACTGCCAAAAATATAATTTTTTGATTTTATAATGAAAAATTAATTTAGAAAAATACCAAAATTTGATTATCAAATTTTCAACACATTTTAGAATTAATTGAAAATATAAATTTTAACTAACTTCCTTATTATTTATATATATAAAATCAAATTAATTCCAATATTCTGTATAGACACCTGCTTTTTTCTCTTAAATATTTTCAGAGTTAAGAGAAATTTTTTTATTAAATTATTTTTGATTTTACTTGTTTCTTTTTTTTTTATCTTTTTATTAAATTTTTTTCACAGCCTTTAGAAAAACATACCAATTTTATATATATTTTATTTAAAAATTTAAATTTCTAAGTTAATATAATTACCTAGGTAGGTATACCTAATAAATTCACATACTCTAACTTACAAATTTTTAAAAAGTAAATGAGAAAGAAAACAAAAATAGGAAACAAAATTACAAACTGTATAAAAATAGATACAAAAATTCACTTTAATCGAATAACGCCAATTTTCAACAGTTATCATCGCTCTTAATTATTATAATCGGTAATCGTATATTGAAAATCGCACGTTTATATAATAATCTATTAGCTATTGGGATTTTAACAAACGAGTAAATAACAAGATGTGATCTTTTTAAAGTAATCGGATCAAGAGTCTATATTCTCAAAAAAAAAAAAAAAACAACAACAAAATTACATGGTATGATTATGATTATGATCATCATCATCATCATCATCCTCCTCATAATCAGTATCATTATCAATATAAGAAGCATTATAATCACTTCGTATATTCGCATAAAGTTCATTTCGCGTTTTTTCGCGTCCTTCTTTTGTACTGCAAATGAATTATTTTTTTTCTTTATTTTTTTTTGTTTTGTTTTTTTTTGTGAATTATTGTTGTTCTCTTTTTTGTTATTTTCAGAATTGAGTTTAATGCTTTTTTAATAAAATGATTGATAATGGGGGTTTATGGAGTCATATTTATAAGTTTTCGAACAAATGTAATGAAATATCATGCTGTGTACCTGGTGTGCATCATGATCATGTAGACAACATATGCACGGCTGCCGACGTTGTTACCTTTTGATGCCATTATCATATTTTTATTAATATTTAAAAGAAATAAATGAAAAAAAGTTAAACTGATGTTTTATAGCTATAATAGGGTATTATTTATAAAAGAAATACAATTTGAGGAAATACTTTTAAAATTAAATGTTCTTGTAGTTACTTGTTAATTTTATATGAGATAGAAGACTGAAGATGGTTGCGTGAAACGGTTTTTGTATAATAAAACCAAAAACTCTAACTATTTTTCAATTAATTTTAATTAATATTTTGATCGATTTCGACTTTATTACTACATCATCAGAAAATTGATTTTGTCACCTATATAAAATATACAACATTTTATATTTCGACCTGTTCTTTAAAAAGACGTCTCGGTTTAACGGAAATTTTTTTTTTTTTACATGGATTGGTAGGAATCTTCATAGACACAATGAGTCCCGTAACTTCCATTGTGTGTCAGATTTTTACTGACTACACCCTCCCATTAAAACTAGTTCGACGGACTAACCATTAATTTATTTGTAGTGTTATTTTCTGAAAGATAAGTTCACGAAATTTTATCGTATCAAATCTAGTGGCTTAGTTCTTTTAAGCCTTCTGATATCATTTTGATTATCTAGCAGTTGAGTAGCCTCAACGTTGACATGACCCTTCAGTCGAGCCAAATGCTATGCTGCATATCTTTTTATTTCATTTTCTATGCAAGGAATTTTTATATCTCTGTGCAAGTAACTGTTGCGAACATACCAAGGGGCATTTACCATGTTGCGCAAGATTTTATTTTGGAATTTTTGTATTCAAAGTACATGTGTTCGTTTGGCACATCCCCATGTTTAACGGAAATATCATATGGATTATATTAAATTTTAGAATTGCGATAATAGAGTGCACCATAGCTTATGAAAGAATTTTGATATTTCACAGTTCTCGTTCGAAGAGGCTTCGCTACAAATTTGTGATAAAAGACAGCCTTGCGAGTACCACACGGGAATGGTTGTATTTTCAGCATAATACTTTTTATTTCATCAAAGCTGTTAATTATAAAACAGCACATATTTATAAAACAGGGTGGCTGCTCCTATATTACGGCGATGACTTAATGAGTTAGGTGTTGTTAAATATCCATCATTGATTATTTTGATGTCTTGCTTTTGTACCTGATCTAAATAATGTAGACTGATACTGGGTGCAGAATATCTCTTTATATCATTTTCCATCGTTTCGAAATAAGAAAGATTTTTTTTTTTGGTTTTTCGAAAGATAAATTTATCGGTACTAGCTGTAGTGAGTCAGAAGAAGAAATATTAAAGATAATAAAACCGGATTGAAATAATTTTTAGAAAACAAAATTGATGAAGAATATCAAAATCAACTTGTGTAGCATAAGATGGCTATAAATCGATATGTGGTAGTTTCGTACTTAGTTTTTTTTTACAACGATACTAAACTAAGGATACGTACTAAAACAAGGAAAGAAAACTAAATTTTTTACATGCGGTGCTCTAATTTACGATCCCTCTAAGTTTGCCATAAAAACTTTTTAGCAAGTTTTGGAACGACGTTGAAGAAGCTATTTTTTTTTTATACCTAGGTAATTTGTGTGGCATGAAAATAAAATTATGACTAGCCAAATGTTAAGTATAGAAATTTGATAAAACACTAAATTGATTTTTAATTATTATATTATGGCTGGGGTAATGGGTTTCCATTCTAATCTTAAATAGCGCAATCGATATATGCTTTTTTTAATCAAATTCAACATTTTTTCTAACAAATTGTTTGATAAAATGTTGAATTGGAATGAAAAAGTATATGATAAATTAATTGGGTTATGCAGTCCTACAAATACTCAATAAATTTCTTTAAAATCAAATAAACAATTAAGTTTCATTTTGATTATAAAATTTTTTATCATTAGAGAACATACACCCACTGTTGAATAGTCTAATATTTAAACCTGCCCGTAGTCTTGGAAGAGACACTCTTCAACAATTCGTAACTTCGTAACAATTTCAAATTTCAATTACATTTTTCCCTTGGTATTCTGAAACTCAAATTCAGTTTCTTGATTTCATATTAAAAATACATTTTATAGATAAAAACTTTAAAGATCAAATCAAAAAAAAAAGAAGAAGAAATAAAGAAAATGAAAATGGAAAATAATAAAACATTCGTACACAGAACATTTTTCACTTTATTTTCATACGATGTACATTTTTTTTTGTTGTTGTTGTTGTACATAGCTACTTCTAGAGGTTTTTTTGGGCTAATAAAATGCCATGAAAATGGCGCCTTAAGAATATCGCACAAACTTATTAACTTAAGCTAAACTCACATGAACTATGATTTTATGTATATATATATATATATATATATTTTTTTTAATAAATACATATTATAAGTAACAAGAGATTTGCGTTTTTTTTTGTTGAATATTGTTTTGGGTACAGGTGAATAAATTTTCGAAATTAATATTCTTGATTCTGATGGCAAAATAGGATATTCAAGTGTAATATAAAATTTTTTTTCCTATTAGCTCTACTATCTACTACTATGCAACACTTAATTTCACCACTACCGTCATCGATGCACACCCCTAATTTGACAAACCCTCTATAAGATTTGGTAATCAACCCATATCGTATTAGAAAATAAACAATGGGATTCTTATTTGATTTAAGGATTTAACGAAATTTTCCCAGAAAGATAGAGTTTTGTATCGGAAGTCAAGGCAAAAGAGTTCTTTCCAACCAATAACAATATTTAAGATTTATTGCAACATCGCCAAAACTATATATTCCCATCAAATGAAAGGTTGTAAATTGTATTAAGACGCAAAATACGCAGCGTGTGGGGTAGACAAAGTAACGGTCACTGATAAAGCCTCACAAGTGGAATTTTCGTAAAAACAAACTTGGTAACAGTTGAAGAGAAAATTCTTAGAGTATTACAATCCGAAGGGTCAACTCCAGATAAGGTATAAGATCAATTAAAAGTGTTAAAAGAGTTGAATAGGACAGAACATTGAATATCGCCAGGTTAGTATTTTTTTTTTTTATGATCTTGACAGTAACTTAGGTAGAATCACCTTTTCGTGCTTAATTAAGTACGGTACTGCAATTTTACACTACAATATCTACAATAATTTGAGTATTTATTTTATCAATTACTGGCTTACCTACTCATTAAATGTGGAAAACTACTACTATTGTCAGGAACTAAGCCTTCTTAAATAGAGTAGTTTCATTTTATTTAATTTGTTACCAGATTAACTATCAATTATCTTTTGTCATTTATTATATCCCAATGACAAAGGGTACTAGACCAGCTCGAAAAACCAATGAAGCATGTTTTTTTTTTTTGCTTCATCGGGAGTCGAACCCGGAACCTTTCGGTTGAAAGGCAGGTGCTCTACCTACTGCGCCACCCAGCGTGTATATTAAGATTAGTCAATTCTGCTACTTGAATTTACCTCACCTTTCAATTCCAATGTAATATTTAAATCAAATAATTTTTGTTAGCGATAAGGTGGTATAGGTTACTTGAATGACTAATTGTTGAATGACTCGTTGTTATTGTTAGTAACAAACATGATTAGATTATACATTTTTTTCACCTTCCTGATACCTAATTAGAGATTCATCTGATCCAGTATATGGTGGTCTGTAAACAACAATTTTTCTAATATATGTATCTTTATAAGCAAAAAAATTAAAATAATTTGTGCATTGAGTGTATTTGTACGGTATCGCTCTAATATAGGCCAACATTTAAGCAAAAAAATTAAAATAATTTATTTAACCGACTGCATTGAGTGTATTTGTTTGGTATCTCTCTAATATAGGCCAACAGTTGAACAAAAAAATTAAAATAATCGGTTTCACCGACTGCATTGAGTGTATTTGTACGGTATCGCTCTAATATAGGCCAACATTTAAGCAAAAAAATTAAAATATTTGGTTTAACCGACTGCATTAAGGATATTTGACCGGTATCGCTCTAACATTAAAGGCAAAAAAAATTAAAATAATTTGTTTAACCTAAATTGAAGGTTTGTATGAACCACTGTCATATTTTTTGCATTATCCATATATATACAGTTGCAGACATAATTAATCATGCGGTTAAATAAATACATATCAATGATTTACTAGGTTAATAGAGTAAATTTATTATATTTGTGCACGATAGACCATCATAAATTTGGAGAAAAATAGGTAAAGTCAGAAATTCTAAAAACACTGTGCCCGCCAGTAAAACATGGTGGAGGACATGTCATGGTTTGGAGCTGTGTTTCTTGTTAGTGGAATTGGAAAGCTATAGAGTTTAGTGATTGTAAAATGGATAAACATGAGTATTTTAAGATTCCCAAGGGAAATTTTTTATTTATTTGTTATTCAAAAATTTAAAAAATCTTCTTTGTTTTTAACTCTTAAAAGGTTTTTAACACCCATCATACGATTAATTACGTCGCTGATCAAATGAGTCACTCTATGGAATCAGAAATAATAAAACTAGGCTTAACCTTTAAATTAAAACTTAGAAATAACTATAATAACCATTTCCAACTACCTAATTAACTATTATTAAAACTAGTTCATTTCCATCACCATACAACAATGAACAGCACTTGATTGAACAGTACTTATCAAAGCACTATTTCATAATTTGAACAATTTCGATTTAGTAAAATTGACCATTGATCCTGATTTAATTTAAAAATTTTCGACTTATTTATGAGTATATGAATTGCTTATTCTATTACCAAAACATACAGTATCACCATGTACACATAGATAAGACAAGATCGCTAAGCGATTTTAGTCATAACGATTTTCTTTTGTTTTTCTTACTTTTTCTGTTACTATAATTTTCTTTTATTCAGAGAGTAAATTTCGTGGCGATTCAAATAATGGCAATTCAAAAACAAAATAATAATAATAATAAGACAAAATACAAAAAAAAAAAAAAAATAAGAAAAAAATCAAAACAAAAAAAAACAGCTCAATTTTAATAAAAACAAAAAATAAAAACACACCAAAAACACCATTTCAGTTCACGTTCGATATGATTTTGAATAATTGATACATGGATAGGTCTAGGATGCAAAATTCCTTAACATGGTTTTGTATGTTGAACTTGATTGCAGTAATTTGTATATAAAATGTCGTGTTGGGATCTTTTTTTTTTTAACAAAAAATTTTTTTTTCTATATTTTTGTGTTTATTTTTAGTTTTTGAATAGAAAAGAATCAAAATAAACTCTGACATTAAATAGAATACAAATACAACAACTAAAATAAGAATTTACAATGAGTAAAATTTGACAATTTTAACTATACCGAAAATAAATGTAACAATAGAAATTAAGAAAAACATTGTTGCTTATGGGAACCATAGATTATGATATATCAATTTTTAAATATTTTCATAAAGATTTTCGCAGAACATTGAATATTTGTAAACTGCTGAACACATCATTATAAAAGTGAAATTTGCAGTTAAAAATATTCCGAAGAGAAAAGACGGAACCTCAATTTCTTTGGTGAATCGAAAAATTATTAAGGTATATGGGGTTGCGTCATTGGGATCTAGTGTTACGACAGTAATAGTTGACAAAAGCGGTTATCCTCTTTTTGAATGACAAAGTACAAAATTGGGATTTATTAATACATTACATCTATTTATTGCATTTTCATATCCTGATGTTAAAATTAAATCCCGAACGTGGAATCACATTTTGATAAGTTATCAAAATCAAATACTTGTCAAAGATTCAAGAAGAATATAAGTTTGAAAAAGCTTATCCAAAAAAATCCATGCATAGGACATGTTGTATGTTATAATATTGAATAAAACAACCGCGTCGGCTTGTTGCCCAAACACCTTTGGGTGTTCAGACATTTTATTTTATATTTTATTTGACATTAATTTTACAGTTTTGACAGTTGTTTAGTATTTGCTTGTTTCTTATAATTAATTCGAGGAGGCCATGATTTCTCATTACAGACATACCTCCGATCCTCCGAGCCGAAACTATTCATTTATATATAAATGTTTTACGACGTAATATTTTTCAATTAGTAAAAAAAAACTCACTCAAGACTAAATGCTTAAATAAAGTTATTGGAAATGTAAGTTTACGGAACAATGTGAAAAATATTCTGAACAATTATATTTCGAACACGCAAATCGCTATGTACATACATTTATTAGCAAATAAAAGCTATGTACAATACATTTTTGTCATAAAAATTATCACTCGTTTCAAGATATTCAGAAAGAAGAGTTTGTAATTCTCATAACGTTATCGACATCATTACTTCTCTTGGGGATGACTTAATTAGGTTAATTTTTTAACTAAAAAACGCCTAATCCTCATTAACTAAAGAATCGTCATTTTAACTATTTGACTAATTTGTGAACTAAACAATATCGATTGGGTGTGACTTAACGATTACTGTTATTTTTTATTCCTTTATTTAGGTAGGTACTGGTAGGTAGGTAGATATAAATGGCCATTCCAGTTGCTTCTGAAAAGCAAATTAGCACTTAATTGTGCCTGTTTGATGCCACATCTCAAGTGGCCCATTTGTTGTTATTAGTGATCGGGTGATTATAATCGATTATGGTGCACAGAACGGATACTTCATTTGTTGTGTTGGTCATGTTTTAGGCAACAGGGGAAGTAGAAGTAATCACTTGTTATCCATCACAGTGGTTTTCAAATGAGGTCTCGCAAGTCTGCGTACTACCTACTCGCGGTGATCAATGAAAACTAGATTCTTCTAGGCTAAAGTACGGTACTAAAAGAGTAAACCTTGGAAAAAATCCCCAATTACACAATGGAAAAGCATGCACCAAAGTATGAATGGTTAGTAAGTTAACTAACTCCTAGTATGTGACCTCTTGATCCAGATCTCTGCCACGAGTGCTTTTGCTTTCTGAATACATGATGAATACTTTATTTAGATAAATAGGCTTTATTTTGAAAAGCAAATCAATTTTTCGTTATGTATCATTAGAGCATTCAATAAAAAAAATTTGGTGCTCTTAGGAGCGAATTATATAAATATTTATGATTTAAATATCATTATAACGTATGTATTATGTAATATGTATTATAAAACTTGCGTTGAAGATATGTTAAATAACGTTGGAACGAACCCATCTCATTGTTTAAAACCTTTTTGTTTTATTACGAATGGGTTACGTATAGATTGTTCTGTATTTTTAGTTCGATTGTTGTACCATATTGATGCCTTGACCATTCTCACTAATTTGTTTGATATTCCTAAGGCATAACTTGATACAATTTTGAATTGAATCATATATACCTGAATTAAAACGAATTGAATTGAATCGAACAAATTTTTTAAATCAACGTAGGCTTGATAGATATCGAAGTTAATTTCTTAACATTTTTTTGACTATAAACAAGTGGACTAAAATTGATCGATGGAAACCGGCTTGATACTCTCAAATTATGTTTTCTGGTTCAAGCTTCATTCGGAGGACAATGGTGAAGACTTTATAAGCGGCACATAATAATTCAATTTCTCTGTATAGTTATTGTATATTAATTTATCTACTTTTTTGTATATCGTTCATATTATTGAATTTCTCCATTCTACCAGTATTCCTTCTGTTTACTAACATCATTATAATTTTTGTTAGTAATATTATGATACCGTAGTAGCTCTATACTTGAGATTTATTATTTTCTTCGACTTAATAACAATACGTCTACGCATTGATGAAAACCCCAAATGTTTCTATCAATTATTCATTGTTTTGCTTTTGTGTCTTTAATCCCTATTGGGGTATTCAGCAGAAATAATCGATTAGGATTCATAATTTTATTTAAAATTTCGTTATGTTATGTTTTGTCTATAATTTGGTTATAATTTAAGCGTAAAAGCAAAAACAAAAAAACTAAAATAAAACGATAGGGAAGTATAATAAGGAATTAAAAGAATCAAAATTATTATTATTATTTTAAAGAATATAATATTATCTATATATATATATATATACATATTTTTTTTTTGTTTTTCTATAAAAATATTAAAATAGTAAAGTTATATTTTTTCTTTCTTCCCTCACACAATATTCACACACAACGTTATTATAAAGTGTTAACGATCTTTGATGAAATTTCATTCATTCAGCGATTTTGCAATATTTTAGAATGTTATAAAAAAAAAAAAAAAACCAAAATGTACAATTTTTCGATTATTATTATTATAAATTTTAAAATATTCTATGTATACCTATAATAATATAAGAAAGGTTTTAAATAATTTTTTGAATTTTTTTGCATGTAATTTTAACAAGTAATAACAAAAATGAAGTAGTGTACCAACTATTATACTACTCTATTAATATAATAATTTAGTTTTGGAAAAACAATATTTCAAATTTAAATTCAACTTAACTTATTCAGTGTTAAAAAATTCGTAATTTGTTATTAAGTTAATTATATTTTTATCACGATTCAATTGATTGTATTGATTTGATATACTGCGAGATAATATTTGTATGATTAAATAATAATGAACTAATAAGAATAATTTACATTGATATGTATGCACTAATTTGTATTGATATGATTAATTTACATTCATATGTTGAACTGAGTTTCTGCTCTCCAACCCATCATCGGCAATTGTTTGTTATCTGTTTAAGCAGGAGAGTTTAACACATCAGAGTAACTGAAGCCATATTCATCAAATCAAAGTTTACTCTGTATTTCATATTTCATTTCGTGACATCGAAAATACAGTGGAAAAAGTTTCGTTACGATTTCAATACGGCATCAAAACATTGTTTAGATACATAACTACTGCAATGTAAAATAAAAAAATCCAGAGTATAATTTTAACTGCATTAACGTTTTGTGTTTAAAACGACTAGTTCATATATTTTTGTGTTTTAAAAGTGTGTGAATCAAAAAAATTAATTTAAATATTTTTAGTAATAAATTATTTTAAATACTATAATTGATTTGCAAAGTTCACTTTTGATGATAAAAACATGAAAAAAAATAATGAATATGAAATTTTTTTACTATGTTTTTGTTTACTTTCTCACTGAATTATGTTTAGTTTCTCAATTTTATTGACATTTTAAATTTTTACCAAAACTTAATAAAAAATAATTTTCACCAAAATTTTAACTAAAAATTACCAAATTTCCTTAATACGCCTTTTGACATCCTTTTTAAATTTTGCTATATTGGCAAACACCGATTGAAGTGATTTGAAAAAATGTATACTCAAAATTTTCGCTGCGTACTCGCTGCTGTTTCACTGCGGTATTATCACCGACTTGTATTGTGATGTTGTGTACTCATCAATGAGTGCTAATGATAGTTCAAGATTAAATGTTATCTACATTTGCATGTACGAGGTATGTCACTAACCGTCGCAGATATGTCAGCATCTCTGATGTGCATTCTAGACTGCACATTTAATAATTACTTAAATTTTAAATATGTCTGCGTTCTATTCAATGTTATATCTTCTGGGTTTCCTTCTTATATTTATAATAAACTTAACTTCGGTAGATCGCTGAGATCTATCTCAATAAATATCCCTCGTCATCATTGTAGACTTAGATACTCATCTTTTTTTGTTAAGGTAGTATCTTTGTGGAATTCACTTCCGATAGCTATAAAACGTGCTCCAACGCACCATTTCATTTAGTCGACTCTGTTTCGAGTATTTTAAGACTTTGTAACCAGTAATTTAATTTTTATTATATTGTAATTTTATTCTCAGATTTTCTTATTATGTTTTTCATCTTAGTTTTATTTAATTTTGTATATTTTAGTTTTAATTTTATTTTATTTAAGTTTCTATTACCTATTTTCTATTGTATTTAATTTCTTTTTAGTTATAATATTTCAATTATTTAAACCTTTAATCATATTCATACAACCAAAATAAAAGTCACCATGTCCACGGATATATATCGGATATATATGTCGGATATTATCTGCTCTAAGCTGGTAAAACAATACCGAAACAAATTTGAAAGCGTAGCTGGCCGTTTTTCGATCTCCCTACTCTGAGTTGCTGGTAGAATAGAATCAACATATCTTTTCCGTCCTATGCCCCACGGATGGGGTTGCAGGACATTGATGATGATGATGATGTTCCTAATATAACTTATTTTTACAGTATTGTAATAGTCTAAAAATGGCTTTAAGAATGGTGTTTATAGTAAAATTTGTTTATTAATTGAAAATAGTCGAGTATTTTTTATTGAATTTTACTAAATATCATTATTATACAGATACACGTATTTCGGCAACTACTTCCAGAACTCTTCAGTAATTTATACTCCTCGACTGAGGTAATAAATTTAAAAATGCTGTGTTTACTGGACAGGTAGCAATTTGACCTTTTTCGCAACTGATGATTGTTGGAAAATAATTAATCTTAAAATACTTGTGATTATTTTGAAATTTGTCAAAATATCGAGGAATAAGTACAAAACCAGTTACAGAAAATTTTAATCTAGATTACTCGGAAAAGTTAAAAAATAGTATATAGAAAAAATTAGCCAGAGTTTCTGCTTGCATCATAGAGATGGTGTATTGGGTTAATATTAAAAGCATAAATGATTTGCCTGTAGAACTATTTTGACAATTTCACTAGCAAAAGTTCGGATGCGGATCTCCCAGATTACTCATCTAAGTCCCATGACATTATTTCCAAATTGTATTAAAGATAAGCGAGCCTTAACTAAATTTAAATATCATAATATGTTTCATAAATTTTAAAGGACATCCTTGTTCAATTCCCACAAGTTTTCTTAACTGAAGTTGTTTAGCCAACGGTTCGGACAAGCTAAAAAAATCTTCCTATTGCAAGTGAGAATAGAAAATTTAGATAGATGAGAATTCAAAGGCAACTGTGTATGTAGTCACATCACTATCCTATATTCAATTTCCAATTTAGCTATATTATCATAATTATCATAATTGAGTATAAAATTTAAAAAAAAAATAACAAAAAATATAAAACCAATAATTTTATAAAACTAATAACAAACCATAAATTTTATTCTACTGTTAATGACATATTCCGTAGAAATAATATACCCGTCTATTCCATTGCCAAAAGAAAGAAAAATATTGAATAATCAATTTTTATCTCATTTTCATTCATTACAGTAACAGCTAACTATAATTAAATATCTTTACATATAGATGTATAGAAAACATTATTTTCTACATAAACAAAGAAGATACAAAAAAAACAACGCATCATCAAAAATGTAAAAATGAACAACACAATAAGACAAATTGAAGAAACCTTAATTTTTTTCGTTCTTTTTTTGTATTCTAATATTTTATATTGTAAAATCATTCGAATATCCTATCTTTCTCTATCAGCATTATTATTTTGATTTTTGTGTCCCCCCACTTTCACCCTCACATAAATTTAATCAATGAAATATATATTTTTAATGATAAAGTATCTGCACGCAAATTAAATTAATCACCTATCTTTAAAAGAAGACAAAAAAAAAAAACAAAAAACAAAAACTTATAATGGCGGTAGGTTTACAATAATTTTGAATATTGTATTCAATATTCCTAACTAACCAGCGAAATTCATCTTTACCATTCTAATTTCTATTCATTATTCTTCATTCGCTTAGATTACATTTATTAAATCTAAGTTCCTCCATTTTGGTTTGTTTTTTTTTTTGTTTTGGTTTAGTTTCTTTTTTTTTTGTCAAAAATTCGTTTTTGTTTTATCAATTTTAAGTTTTTTTGATAATTTTCTATTTTTTCTGTAATGAAGCTTTTTTTCTTTATTTTTATTTTAATGAATGATAGATCTGAAACAGTGCGTAATAAAAGAAAATCGATTTAAGCAGTTTCTCTTAACAATGCCGATTTCATTTGTTGTATAGACGTAAGAAATGAAAAGGTAGATGTAATGAAATTTAATTATTGAAGGTTATACTAGAAAGTTAGTGGAATTTGAAATTACAAAAGCTACATTTTGGCCCTGAACATTATAATACCAAAACGTCCTTTGAAGAAAAAAAACTCAATGTAAACGGCCTGTGGGAAAGCCAAAGGGGAGCTAGGAAATCTCTGTAGACGAAATATATAAATAGCTACTGAATACGTATTTCTTTACCCTTGCTACACTGGCAGCCAAGATCCAGTTAGAATTGTTGTGCTATAATGATGAAGAATAATTTGAAATCAAGAAGTTCGTATCTTCATAATTTATTTAAATATCACTTTTTATGCTTTGTAATAACAATTAAAATGGCCAGCCTCAACAAAAACACCATCATGAGAGATGCAATATACACTATGTTAAAACCTATAACAAAACAATATTCAAAAATGTCACTTTTGATCTTTTCTTAAACAAAAGCTAATCAATTTTAAATACGAAGCAAATATAAGGGAATAGGAATAAAAATCACAAGCTGTTCAATTCAAATGCACATACCAATTCAAATATCGCTAGACGCTATAAAGTCCGATCGATTTACATAACAGAACACACTTTCTGAAACTATTCAGAATTTGGTTATAGTGTTTGTTTTGTTAAAAACTTTTGAATTGATTTTTATAACTCGCAGATGTTACAGTGTATTAATATAAGTTATAGAATAAATCAGAGTTAAAAAAAAACAGTTGGATGGGTAATCGAACACTATAATAACTACTGATGAGTTTCAGTAGTGTTGTTACACTTTTTTAATAATAAATTTATTTGTTGTGTTGATTGTAGTAGGCATTTTTGGTACACATATTTTAATTTGATAGGTATAAGGTATACAAGTTATATTACTCAATTTGCATTTTTCCTCTTCCAATCAACCGGTTTGAAAAACATGAAGACAGATACACTTTTGCCATTAATTTTTGTATATTTATACGCTGGTCGCGTCAGTAGGTAGTAGGTTTCAACCGAAAGGTCCAAGTTCGATTCCCGATGAAGCAAAAAAATGCATTATGGGTTTTTCGAACTGGTCGAGTACTCTTTGTCATTGGTATAAAATAAATGAGAAAAAATAATTGAGAGTATAAATAATTCGGTAACAAATCAAATAAAATGGAGCTATTCTATTTTAGAAGGCTTAGTTCCTGATAGTTAGTTCTCCACATTTAATGAGTTGATAAACCAATTTCATAAATAAATGATCGAAATATTGTAGATACTAAAGTATAAGCTTGAAGTACATACTTAATTAAGCACAAAAAGGTGAATATTCCTAAGTTACTGCCAATATCATAAAAAAAAGAAATAACCAGCGTTGCATCGCAGTCCATTGATTCACCAGTGTTGAAATGTAAACCTTTAAATCTGAGAAAAATATCCTTAATTATACTTAGTTCATATTTGATTTGAACGAACCTTGGCATTTTCCGTTTAATTTGGCAATAATTTGTTTCGTATAGCCCTTAAGGTAAAGTATGAATCATTTTTTATCACCAAATTCAAAAGATTTTTGGATTTGATGATTTAACACAACATCAATTCCCGATTCGGTTGAAGCAATTATACCTTTTTGGGCGGCTTCTTCTATTGAAGGGTTAGCACTAGCTTGACCATTATCGTCCATATACCTGGGCATTATCACTTCATCAGTAAGCTTCATTTTATACGTGTCACAGAAAATTTCTTTCATATCCATAGATAATATCCTCGTAAATAATAATTTTTAAAGTGTAATTTGGTTATTAAAAAACACCAGAAATTTAAACTTGCTAACATGACTATAATGGCGACCAGAAAGGATAATAAAGCATTCTATGTTAAATATGGCGATCGACCTAAAATAGTTTGTATTAAGTTATCTCTGATCGCTTACAATTTTTGTCATTTGTATTAAGTTTGTTTTTCCTTAAGACATCACTTATCATCTTTACAAATACATATCAAGATTTATCTCTTTTCGTTAGAATTGGTAGCGATTTATACACTGCCTCTTTTTTACACAAATTTAGTTGAAGCCGTAGCTGAAAAATGTTTATTAACTTCCAAAGATATATCCAAATTATCATTCTCCAATTACAATTAATTTAACAAATAACAACTAATCAAGTCTAGTGAAATCCGGTGGAAGTCAAATTCGTCTCTTCTACTAGACGATAGCGGTCTTTATTAACCCAATGTAGAATAATCATTGGATATGAAAAATTTAATAATTTAAGAAAAGTTTTATGATTCCAAAAGAAGTGATGAAAATTTAAAAAAAACGTGTCTTGAGAAAATTCAGAATATTTTAAAGCTTAGTTATTACCAGCCTTCAAACCGCAATATTAACTATAAAATATTTTAATTTAAATTACTTTCAAAACTCATAAAATTGAGATGAGACATTTAACACATTTGATGAAAATTACAATTTACTCCTTTCATCTACCTCATATTATCTGAATCAAAACTGTATCTAATATAACGGTATTAACTGTATACATTCAATTTTATTTCACTACACTATTTGTTGTTGTTTACTAGCTATATAGTTTTATTTTGCAGTAAATTTTCTTACTCAGCATCTCAGCATCAATCTACATATACTTATTTTCATGATTTAAGCTTTTTTTTTTGTTTGTTAAAAAATAACAAAGAAATTAAAAATAAAAAAAAAGCAAATTTTGTTTTTTAATGATTTTCCTCTGTTTTTTAAAAACAAAAAAGAAAAAAAACCAAAAATAATTTTTCTTTTACTGATAAAATACAAAATGAAAAAAAAAAAACGTCGTTACTTTCATGAAAGGGTTGATTTTCCTTTCTCAATTTATCTTGATTACTTTCTTACATATATGTATATACAAATCGTATATGTAAAATGAAGGTATATATAAGAAATACCATTATCAAAAAAAAAAAAAATTAAATAAAAATAAAAAGCCCTCTAGGTGGTAATGGTGGATCGGATCGAGTTTATTTTTTTTCTTTTCATTTTCTTCATTAATAGTAAAATATGATGTTTTTGGGGTAGTGTGATAACATGGCGGCAGTTGTGTTATTAGAATATGAATAATACTCCAGAGATAGGTACAATATATACGCATATACATACTTATATATATATATGAAGGTAATTAATGATATATAGTTAAAGAAAATAGCCTATTTTTAAAGAATATAAAAACAAGCAAAATATCAGCAACAAAAAACCATAAATATTTTTAATGTGCGTTTTGTGTATACCGTTATATTATATTTATCATAATTCTGTTATACTATCGTTAATATTTTGATGGCATATGAAATTACTTTCAATCCTTTTTAATTTCTATATAAAATAATAATACATATACAAAAAAAAAGTAATAATAATCACAACAACAACAAAAAGAAAACTAAACACAAAATATTCATTTATTAATCTAAGTCATTCCCAGGACACATTTTTTCAGTAACAACACCATACAAAAACAACAACAAAAATTCTTTGAAGAAAATTTTTTTTTTGTTTTGTTTTTTTAATAAAATTCCGCTAAAGTAAAAATGAAACATTCTATTTGTTTTTTTGATTTTCTCTTTCTTTTCTATAATTATTTTTCTTTTAATATCATTTTTTTTTTTTGGATTCTAAAAACAAAATAAAAATCTCACTTAAATATTTCATTTCATTCCATTGCTATATGCTCTAATCTACATTTCGTTCTCCTCCTCTCTGTCACTGATGTACCCCTCTATTCAAACCTTTTATCATTACTATAATTCTCACTCCTTCTTTCTCTTTCTCTCTCTCTTTCTCGTTTCTGTCATTTTCAAAAACAGTAATGCAAAAATTTAAATAAATGAGAAAATTTTGTTTATATTGAGAAATAACTGTAAATATAGAATAACCCCTTTTGGGCATTATATTAAAATATTTTTTATTTTTTTCAAAATAAAAAGTGCGTAAAGTAAAGCCATCCAGCCATTTCGGAATCTGTAAAATTGCTACAAAACAAAAACGAAGAAAATAAAAAAACAAAAATAAGATGAAAACTGTTGTAGTAATATCTTAGTAAGAAAGAAATGATGTATAAACAATATATGTATGTATATGGACTTAAGTATACAACATAATATATGTACATTTATACATATATATATATGTATGTACATTTAGTAAAAGTAATTTCATCTTTTAATGACGACTTTATGTTATTTTTTGTTGTTTTTAATTTTACTAACTACGCATAAATCTGTACATACGCGTGTTCGATTTTCATTAAAAGTTGTTGTTGTTTTTTTTTTGTTTTTGTTTTTTTTTTTTAATTCAAAATTCAAAATAATACTTATTCATTATTTGTATTTAGTAAAAATACATATACATTGAAAAAATAAATATATTTTCTAATTTGAAATGAGTAAATTTTGTAGATGATGGTTGCGAGTAGAGAATGGATATGAAGCTGGGTTAAATTATTACTTAAACCTTTCGATTCCATAATTGATATAAGATTTTTGTAGTACAATAAAGAATACAGTTTTGTATAAGAAATTAAAAACTGTTTAGTTGCTTGGTATATTGTACGTGTCAAAATTCGTAGTAATTTGGGATATTTACGTTTGACAGTTTTAAAAATTTCAAATTGAATATTGCATGAAAAATAAATAGTTATATTCTATGTTTATAAGAGGCATAAATCTACGCAGATCTGCTACATTAATCTACTTTCAGGTTCATACGGAAAAAAAAAACTAGTAGATTTCTGCCATTGTTACTGTCAGATTATTGAAGTATCAACATGGCTGAAAATGAAATTATTGGCAATGAAATAAATAAATAAGTTTTTATTATTATTCAAATGTCAATCCAATGCAATATTATTTGAACAATTACGATGTCAACAATAATTTCCTTGCATTTTATGTATAAAAAAATTATTAAAATATTTTGAGACTGATATATATTCCCAGAAAAAAATCGTGAAACGTCAAAAATCTACCAGAAATTTCAAATTTTGGTAGATTTGGTTTACGTTTTACCAAAATCACCGCTCACCAACAAATTTTTGTAAATTTCTACAACTTTTATACCCATATGAACATGCATATAGACTTCTATTTTCAAATTTACATTTTTAAAACTGTCAAACGTAAATGTCAAAATTGTTACGAATTAACACTGAAATTTATAATCCCATCTAATTTGGGATAAAAAGAGATATAGGAAACATAAAAATTTAAACGTCAGAAAAACTGCCCGAAAATTTTCACATCACCAGAGCATAACATTTTGACGTTTTAACCATAAAAAAAATTTAATGCAAAATTGAACTCATAGGAGCAGTCTATATCACAGATAATGTACATTTGAACATACGGGCATTAATATATTCATGTAGTTTTTGTTAGTTTACATAAAAGAATGCGTGAATTAAAATGTTTAGTAATTGATAATGTCAAATTCTTAATAAATTGTTGAGCTGTTTACTCTATGGAATCTAATAAAGTTCACAATTATTAAAATTTAAAATGATTTTTAAATATTTCAGTTTATAAGGTTGGGTCTCGACGACACATATAGTCAGACACAAAAAATGTTTCTAAATGTCAAAAAATGTTTGACATTTCTTTTGCTGGGTTAAATTATGTCAAGACATTTTATTCTCAAGAAAACAGTGTAGCAGAAAACATTTTATATCTATTTATATCTTTTATTTGTATCAGATTCAGAAAAACTGTGATAAACTCTTATTTCTTTGATTTGTCATTGAATAATTAATTCTGAAAATAACCGTGGGATCTGGGGAAAGAAAATATAATGACAAACAAAGCTAAACAATGGCTTGAATCAAATAAAGGTATTTAAAGTCAAAAGACCACTGATTCGAACCCGATTAGTGAATGAAAATAAGTACTCCACAGATGACAATCTTCGAAATCAAACATTAAACGTCAATGTCATTGCTAAACAAACCATCGGCTGGTTGGATGAAGTAATATCAGAAAACATAAACCCTTTTTTAATGGAGGAAAAGTTATTCTCAGTCGGTAATAATCGACATCGGCAAACAATTAATAGTCTACAAAATCGGACAATTAAATAAGTATAAATTGTTTTATTTAATAATAATTTTATCAAACCAACTTTTAACATCGACGTATTTATCACATAGACCTAACCAAAAACAAGTTGGGCAGAATATGTGAAATAGAGGACAAATTTATTGAAAATATCTGGTGTGTGAATGCGAAGGGCTCACTCGTAGCAGACTTCGTCACCTGGAAACAGCGTTCACCGAACAATGATAGGATTATTATCACTATATCGCGTATTCTTAAGGAATCAGATGTTTAATAGTATTAATATGAGTAATCACAATAAGCCAATTTACGACTGCGGTGATATAAGGGATCCAAATCCCTTCCAGAAATTATATAATCTAATCATTGATGTGCAATTAGTTATAGTAAATATTTAATATGTTTTTGTTAGTGTTAGTATAGTTGAGACAAGTCAAACTAAGACAAATGACCAGGTAATTGATAAAACTATCTTCCGCAACTAAACCACAGCAGCTAAAAATATGAGCTCCACATACAGTTGCAGCCAAAACAACAAAAAATAAAAACATTGTCACATTTTTGTTACCCAGCACATTGTAAAGGTATATAATTGTGAAAGGGTTAAATTTTCAAAGAATATCTCTCGCATACATGCTCACATCAAAACTAACAATGTTACACATACGAAAATTTTCGAAAGAACATTCAAAATATAATAAAATACCCCTTTACTTTTATTGCTTATACATATCTCTAAAAAAAAAAAAACATTTTTTTTATTATCAGTGCGTGTATATTGAAGTAAATTTAGACGCACGCAAAAAAAAAAAAAAAAAAGAACGAAAACAAAAATATTTTTCCAGGGAAAAGTATTTTTTTTCCGCCCACTGTTATTTGCTTTTTTGGAATACAAGAAGGGAAAAATTCTTTCATTTTCCGTTATATTGAGCTAATATACAAACGCACATTGAATTTTTTTTTTTTTTGCTTTCTTTGGAATGTGATAGTGTGTGTTAATATGTAATATAATAAAATCAATGGCTGCGGCCAAATGATCGACAAAAAACAACAAAGAAACAACAAAGAAGAAAAGGGTTGAAATTGGGTGGTGTGAGTGAAATTCTTTATTTTTATTAAGATATTTTTCAACGTAACAAAATAGAATTTCTTTATTTCAGGGCATCTTAAGATTGTTCTCCATCTAACTAAAAAAAAAAAAAACATAACAAAAAAAAATAATTTTTTCATTATCTTAAGATGATGAAGGGTTTTTCGTGATTCCTTTTGCTTGTGTATTAACTATAAAAGTGTTAGTAAAGAATTACGATAAATGAAGAAAAAAAAAATTTTATTTTTACCTTTTTTTTACTCTTTCGCAAACTTTTTTTTTTTTTCTAAATGACGGTTTATGCTTTTGGCTGTCAAATAAATACAAGTCAAAACTTGGGGTTTGTTTTTTGTAATTTAAAAGAAATGGTTGCGTATTTGTTCATTAATGACATATTCAAACTTTAAAAGGTATAATGGATAATAAAAGAAAAATATTTTAAAGCCAGTTAAAGTTTGAAATTTCTAGTTAAAAAAAGAAGAAACAAAATTTTAATCCTTTAGATTTTGTATATTATTCATTAGTGTATACTGTAATAGTAAATTTATTTTTTACAGTTATTATTATTATTACCTTTTTTGTTTTGTCAAAATGTCCCCTAAGAAAATGATTAATTAAAAAATTATATTTTATTTTTTTGTTTTTGTGTATTTTCTCTATTCATATTTTGATAAAAATATTTTGATTTAATAGATTAATTATTTTGTGGATGTCATAATGTGCAAATATAGCAGATTAAATATTAGATAAAACTTGGATGCTTTGATAACAGATAACTAATTTAAAAATAAATTATAAATGAATTAAAGGGCGATTGGAAATAAATATTTATTTTAAAGAATTTATATATAAATAAACTGGACTCAAGGCCAAAGTAGCCTAACCCACAACAGAAACAAAATTAAATTTTTTTGCAGAAGTCGGATAAGAATTATAGATGTAAAATCGAGATGTATGTATATTTGAAAAGGTCAATTTCCTATTGCATCTGTGTTATATTCTTTTTTCTAAGCCATTTTTTAATTTTTTTTTAATGCCAAAGTGGCCTCATTATTACTTCGGCTTAAGCCACTTTATTATTGATCAAAATATCATTTTTTGCCAAATAATAAGAGTAATTTTCAATGGAACAATGCAAATGCTGAAAATTTTATTTTATCTCTCTGTTCTACGTGTAAGGTGCTTCAATACTTTTTTTTCAATACTTTCGCTTCAATGCTTTGCTCTTTGGGTTTAGATTATCATAGTTTTGAATAAAACTAATTTAAATTTAGTTTTAAAAGTTTATTTTATTTAAGTTAAAATATTTCTAAAAAATAATCTAGGACCAAATTTTTAAATTATTAAATTTATTATTAATTTTAAAAATTAAAAAAAAACCATCTTTTAACAGATATTATTAATCTATCTTAAATTCTAAATCAAATACGTTTTACAACAGATATTATTAATCTATCTTAAATTCTAAATCAAATACGTTTTACAAAACTATTATCAGAATTTCTCGTTACTTTACAAATTTAGAAAAATTAATTATTATTACTGTTTCAGCTCAGAACAATGTGCATATATATGTTTGGCAAAGTGTTGCCTCTAGGGGTCCTGATGAAATTTCCAGCTGTCTTGTACATTATATATAAGAAAAAACCCGTTAGAACATCCGATTTGTATGTTTGTAATTAATCTATTCTGAACAATGTGGGGCGGGTACACCAGAAATATTTAAATGGCTTTATCTAGCCTTAAAGTAGTTTTAACTGACAAATGCATAGTAAAACTTATTAAACATACATTTTTTATATCTGGCCAATCGTACATGCCACATGGGACCAAGATTTTGGTTTAAAGTAGGGCTCGCAATACCGGACCATTTTTCAAAACCGGTACTTCGGTATTGTCACAATGCTAATACCGGTATTTTTAAGAGCTAAAATTTTGGAAAAAAAATATGGTTTTTGGGCAGCTTTTTAATGGAACTATCAAAAAAACAATTAAAAGAACAACACTTTTTTTTAAATAAAATAAATAACATTCCATGTTTATTAAAATAAATAAAAGAAAATTAACTCAAATCACAATTCATTATTTTTTTTATGTATCACAAAATATTAGTCTTCTTTTTCAGTCTTTTCATCGATGAAAAATGCTATATCATCTAATGTTGCATTATTCATTGACGAACGTATTTTCGTGAAAATCACTCCAGCTGCAGAAAAAGCATATTCGCTCTCAACACTTTTTGAAGGAATGGTCAACAAATAATTATACAACAACTCTGAATATTTTCCTCGAACTCCTTCTTCAAAATAGCTGATTTATTTTCTTACTAGTTTCTGGTAATCTGTTTTGCTTTTATTTCATAATCGTTTAATGGTCGGCTTACTAATGGCCATCTCAAGCTTTTTTTGTAACGAAAAATGTGGGCTGGAGGGTTGAATTCATGTCAGTCTTCTTCGTTTTCAATAATTTTAACATCATCATAATTTTTTCCCTCATCTACTATTTTCTTATTTCCTTCACAAATACTCTCCAGGAACTGTACTATTTGGTTGACCATAGAAACTTTTGATAAATTTTAGAATATGTTACTTTTGTCGCCATTAGTTAGGTATTTTACCATGCTGGAATAATCTGTTCTTCTCTCTTTAATTTTTTGATGAAGTTCCGTTAGTTCCGTTAATTCCGATTCACTCTAGTGTTGATTTGATTGATAAAGTATTGATTGTGTTGATTGATAAAAATATAAGTCGAAAGTGTCACAAGTATTAATGAAAAAACATGTACCCACAAGACATAATATATTTTAGTATTTATTTATGAATGTAAATGTGTACTTATAATTTCATATAATTTTTTGTTAGGCAGCGTTTGTGAAAAAATGTTTAAAATATATTGAAAATTAATAATATCATTATTATTTATTTATAAGATCTTTATTATGGGCATATCAACCACTTAATAATATTAATTTTTATTTTTCAATACCGAAATACCGGTACCATTTTAATGATACAATACCGCTATTTCGGTATTGAATTTTATAGGGCAAATAGCGGGATTCCGATTTCTGTAATACCGGTACTGCGAACCATAGTTTAGAGGAAAAAAATAAAATATACTTTTCCTATGTTTTTGATGGTTAAAAGTTATTAAAACATCATCAAAAAGAAACTGTTTGATGTTATTAAAATGATTCCAAAACATTTTTTTCATCAGAACTAATGTGAAAATCTATAACAAATCAAAAAAAGAGCTAAACAATGTTCAAATCAATTAGCTCAAATTATGCTGCCTAAAATATAAATCAACACAACCCTTAAAATTTTTTTTTCAAATATTCATGTCGAAATGAAGATCCGTTCTCAATTTTGAATATTAAAACTAAATGTATATCCTGACCAGATATTTCAGCAATTTTTCTCTATCCAAATGGAAGAAAAAATTTTTGCAGAGAAAAAAAAAAGATTTATTGGATTTATTCAATTTTATACCACCATCATTTTTTCTATAATTGTCTGAGAACCGATAATGCCGTCGAACAAACGATTTTTAGTGAGTCAGAAGATGAAACTACTTTCTAATATTAATATTTTTCTAATTTGTTCTTAAATTTATTGTGAAAAAGGAATACAAATTTTTTATGTTTTAAATTTGAAGTGGCCTAAATCCACAAATTATTTTTGATTTTTTTAAATGGCAAACAACCTAACACACTGTTTTTTCTAAAAATATCATCAAAATAATAGCGCTATGGTAAAGAGCTTGAAAAATTAAGAATAAATCTATATTTTCATACCCGTAGTAACATTCATAAATGATATTTTATGAAAATAATAAAAAAGAAATTTAAAATGTATTTTTCTCGATAACAATTTTTTGTGAGTTAGCCCACTTTGGTTATGAGCCGCTTTACTCATGCTATGAGATACATGTTAAAATAAAAATAATCTCAGCAACAAATTACTAAATTACCGTTACGAAAATTCACAACTAGTAGGTTATGCAAATAGATCTGAAAATACAATAGATCTGAATATACCGGCGTCTACATAGAACTTCCCATTCGAAAAAAGTAAATCTCGCCAATATTTGAATAAAACTATACTCAAATTCTACTCGATCAAATTCAACAGGTTTTTTCTAATCAAAATCAAAATAATTAGGTTGAACAACGCATAAAGCACAATTAATAATCTATTTAAAAAAAAAAATCAGGAACCATTACAGAATCATAGCCGTTAGCAAGAATTCATAACACTGTGATGACAGTAAAAACATAGATTTTCTTCTAATTTTTGGGGTAGAAAAAGGGAAATATATTTCTGGTACTTCTTATAAATATCAAAAATATATTTGTGTTACATTGTATATTTTTACGGTAATATACTTAATGACTTGTTAACAACGGACAGATTTAAAATCCTATTTCCAGCAGAACCAACTTATATTGCTTTTAGCAACAGAAATAACCCATCAGTGCTGGATATATTTCTTACCAATAGGTCCAATATGATGGAAGTTCCTGAAACTATAACTGATCTACAATCTGATCACCAACCGGTTTTTCTCAGTTTGTCAGAAAAATTAATAACAAACGAACACACCCATTTAGATTATTCTAAGGCTAATTGGAATGTGTTCCAAAAATTCTTAACTAAAGAATTAAATAATCCTGGCAACTCTTTATCAATTAACTATAACTTAACAAAAAATGATATAGATAATATGATAGCATTACTGAATAATAAAATTCATGAAGCAATAAATATTGCTGTTCCAAGAACATGTAAAAACTTTCATTCAACGAGGTTGCCAGATAACATAACTAGTCTAATTAAACAAAGAAATGTTATCAGAAGGAAATGGTTAAGAAATCGTTTACTTATCTACAAAGCTCAAATAAGTTTTTTAAATGAAAAAATTAATGAAGAGATTACTCTTTTTCGCAATGAAAAGTGGAATCGAAAACTAAAACAACTCAACAAAGCTTCAAAACCCTTTTGGAAAATAATAAAAGTTATTAAAAATAAACATCAAGTGATGCCACCACTTAGTTTTAACAATGAAATGTACCTGACACATCTTGAAAAGGCTAATCTGATAAGCAAACAATTAGAAAAAAAACATCAACTCACTGATTTGTTCTCCGATAGTTATACAAGCAATTTAGTAGACTCGTGTAGTAGACAGATTGAAACTATTAACTACTCTTTAAAAAACGCAGAGCTAATCAAAAATTGCGAAGTTAAAAATATCATAAAAACATTAAAGAGGAATAAATCTCCAGGTTTGGATGAAATCTCAAACATTTGTATTAAAAAACTGCCTAGGAAAGTAATTGACTACTTAGTAAATATTTTCAACAAATGCCTAGAAATTGGCCATTTCCCAGATGATTGGAAAATCGTGAAAATAATTCCAATATTAAAACCAGGCAAACCACCTAATCATCCGGATAGTTATCGCCCGATAAGTTTATTAAAAACATTCTCAAAAATCTTCGAAAGATTAATAAAAGATAAAATAGTTCACTTTCTTGACCGCAAAAACATTTTACCTAACGTTCAGTTTGGCTTCAGAACGGAACATAGCACACTACATCCTCTTCTTAGAGTAAAAAATTTTATAAAAAATAACCTTAGTCAAGGCAAGTCAATTGGTATGGTAGTATTAGATATTGAGGCTGCTTTCGACACAGTATGGCATAAGGGTCTAATACATAAGCTTAATGTAATCGGTCTTCCAATATTTTTAATCAAAATCATACAAAACTTCCTGAGCAATAGAAATTTCTGCGTTTCCATTAATAACATTACATCAGAACTAAGACCTATAGCAGCAGGTGTCCCACAAGGCTCTGTATTAAGTCCTGTTTTATATAATATTTATACTCACGACATTCCTTTAATAGAGAACAGCGCTATCTCAATTTACGCAGATGATACTGCCATATATACTTCGAACTCCTCCCCGCAAATCGTTATATCAAATTTGCAGATGTACCTAAATAACCTAAATGACTATTATTACAAATGGAAAATAAAATTAAATTCAGAAAAAACAAATGCTATATTTTTTACAAAAAAGAGAAAAACCTCCTTGTTGCCACAATCCAATCTCTTTCTTAACAACACTGAAATAAAGTGGGTGGACACCGTAAGGTACTTAGGCTTGCACCTAGATAAAAAGTTAACGTTTCAATATCATATATATAAAACAATTGACAAAATTAACATGACCATAAAAATACTATACCCATTTATAAATCGGAGATCATTTCTATCTTTAGAAAATAAAATAATAATTCTAAAAACTATTTTTTTCCCAATTTTAACATATGGAGCGCCAATCTGGGCCACTTGTGCTAAAACACATAGAAATAAATTACAAATTTCACAAAACAAAATACTAAAGCTAATGATGAACTTACCATTTTATTTTTCAACGAAAAAGTTGCACGATAAGACCAATGTGAATATGGTTGACGAAAATATTAATATTATAAAAGAGAAATTTAATAATAAATTGCAATATTCAAACAATATTATGATACAAAACTTGTATGTAAATTTGTAAATACATATAGATAATAAATTAAAATAAATATATATCTTAGTAGTAGTTAGGTTAGTTATGTTTTTAGTTTTAAGTTTAATTAAATGTAAGTTTTATCTAAAAAAAAAAAAAAAAAAAAAAAAAATAAAATTATTTGGATAAGGTTTTTACTATCCTGTTTTCCCTTAAAAATTTAATATTAATATGAGAATGTACCATTTATTTAAAATTTAAAATGTTTCAGCTGTAAAGAGAATATCTCTAAACTCTGCAAAAATCTGTGTATTTAAAAAAAAAAAAAAATGTATATTTAAGGAAATAAATGAATTGAATTGAATTGAATACGAGAAATATATTTCTGGTAAGTATAGGTAGGTTGAAGTGATCATTCAGTCAATTCTCGAAAATCAATTAGCATTTAATTATACCTTTTAAATATCACGACTAAAGTTATCTATTTGTTGTTCAGTAATAGAGCCATCCTGTACGATTGAGTGTGAAAATTATATTTCTGATACTGCAATAATCGTTTATTATTTGCGACAAGAATTAAGACCTAAACATATTATATACAGGGTGTTACATATTATATTCAGGGTGTTTGTTCGTAGATACAATTTTTGCATTTGGATATTGGATCGATTTCAAATACTGACGAATACATTGAAAATACATTTTTCGTACTTTATTTCCTTTTAATAAATTAAATCACAACATTGTTTCAAGAAAAGTTCAAACTATATTCTCTTCAGTATGAAAATGTATAAATAAATTCCTACTTCTTTACTTTATCAAATAATAGGGCTTGAAGCTGGTAAATATAAGTACAGAAAAGATATCTCACACATTTAATAAATTACTACTCCGTATGTTGCTGGTAATATGCATACGTTCTCATCTCATCAGTAATACTTAACAAGTTTCTGTCTTATGTTCTTGAAAGTAAATTATGTACATAAAATGTGATACGGCAATTTTTATGACATAAAGTGGCAACATCTAATGTTATTCGAGTATTTTTATTTTTATTATTATTTTTCTATATACAACATCAATTCATCAAATGTGAAAAATTAATAATATTGCAAGGAACTATTATGCTATCAATATATGTTTTTATCATTTATTTTATCCCGGAATCAGATCGAAAGACATTTCGGGTAAGGTCAAAGTCACCTAATACGTCACCCAGCGTGTAAATGATTCAATGATTCTTAAATTTTAATATAGAATATTATATTTGTAATATATATAGATATATAATGTGTTAGGCATTATTCTTGTCACTACAATAAGCTATTAAAACTTATATAATATTACCTTAGTGAATAAATATTAAAATTTTTATGGTGCGGGAAGCGTCTCACTTATTTACTAACAGACTATAATAGACCAATATAGATGATTCAGGCTAACAGACCAATATAGTTTCTGAACTTAAGTCAACAGTATTACCCTTACCCAGTGTGTAAATGATTCAATGATTCTTAAATATCAGTGTGATATATGATATCGGTAGTACATATAAATGTTCTAGGTATTATTCTTGTCACTACAATTAGCTAGTGAATATTAAATTTTTAATGGTGCTTCACAACTTGTGCGTGAAAACTTACTTACTTAGGTGGATAACAGACCAATATATATATATATATATATAGATCATGCAGTTAAGTCATTATCAATGTCTTCCATGTTTTTCGGTCACGGGTTGCTTCTCTGGATGAAATATCTACAATTCATAATTTTCTTCATAATTATAAATTTAAGCAATGAATCAAAAATTCAATTTTAAATTTGAATTTTCTAAAATATAAAATTCATTTGAACAATATACAGTTAAATGAAAAATACGCAAAATATTGGTCACATGTGCGTGAAAAATTAAAAAAAAAAACAAAAAAATAACTTTGACTCTTATTTTTATTCAAATTTGAATTAAAAAACTATTAATTATCTATTAAAAAGTAAAAAAAAAAATAAAGATGGTTGTAGCTATATTTTTATTAAAGTAATTGTAACCAATGTATGCAAAAATATTAAAAATAAAAAAATATATATATAGATAGATATATATATATATTTTTTATATATGTATTTACATTTATGTTTAAAGGAAACGACCATAATATCATAACAACCCTCATATGCAATTTTAAATCGTTAACTTATTATTACACATACGATACATATATATTATGTATCGTATTTTATACATAACATGTATATAGAATAACCATCCCCCAAAAAAAAAAAAAAATAAACAATGTAACAAGATATGATTAAATTTC
Organism: Argyra leucocephala; assembly: GCA_963942445.1. Taxonomy (NCBI): domain Eukaryota; kingdom Metazoa; phylum Arthropoda; class Insecta; order Diptera; family Dolichopodidae; genus Argyra; species Argyra leucocephala. The sequence goes on along the minus strand of OZ012681.1, from coordinate 32,946,267 downwards.
GCATATCCTTTTTTTCATTTTTACCACTCTCGTAAACACTATTTTTTTTTTTGTATGATTTAACTGCATTATTGTCAGCCATAGTTTTGCAATGCTTATAAGCAAGAATATTGCGCCCTCTATATGCTTTCTATTTTTGTTTTTGTTATTTTATTAATAAATTTAAGTTTTGTTATACACGCATCCACAACGAACACCATATTATACAACAGAAAGAACAACAACAACAATACAATGATTTATTTAAAAATTTATTTGGATTTTGGTGGGTTATCTGCAAGCAGGCGTTACATTTAAAATGCAAATATAGAAAATTGCACATACATGTTTCATCTAAATATATATATATATATATATATGTATATATTTATTGTCATACCGTATCGAAGAGAAGAGGAATTAGGGTGAAAATCTTTACAAGGGTATTTCAATGAAAAAATAAAATTAAAGATAGTAAAAACCTATATCTATTTTAATCCTTTGTATGGCACTCTTTTATCACATATATACACAATACATTATAGAAGAATATTTAAATAAAAAGTGTGGATGTGGGAAGTTTTTAAGTTACATACGTTGGTAGAACTTAAGGGGTGAATAAATAAAAAAAATATTTATTTTATATTTTTTTTTGTTGTAATGATAAACGGATGTATGAGCCATTTTTAAAAAATAATATTACAGAAACAAAAACACAATAAAAAATAAAATATACAAGTAAATATAAAACTAAACCGAAATTAAATTTATTTTTGTTGTTTTTAATATTTAGGATAGAAAAAAAAGATATTTGATTCTGTTTTTATATCAATTTTGATCAAATATTAAAATTTTATGTATTTATTAATATGCATATATGCACACATACTACATATTTGGTATATTATATTATGCGTAACTATAACAAACCAAATTCATATATGGAGTTTCAAATAAAAAAAAATCATTTTTTTTTTAGTGTTGTAATTTTTACTCGATATAAGAAGGGTAATAAATAGATATAATGAATATGTTCATAAGGACGTTTTTTTATTTATATCAAATTCGAAATCCAAAGGGATTTCAATGTTTCAAATTATATAAATGTTAAATTTTTTTTTGTAATATGATTGTATTGGTGTTTTAATTTAATTTAATATGATTAAAATATAGGTACTTATTTAAAAAAAAAATATTATATTATATAATACCTACACATATTGTTCGTAATATATTTTTTTACTATGGCGAAACTGCATAATAATCAAATTTAACTTTAAAGCATTTCTTGAATGTTCGAATTTGCTTAATACATTCAATTAAATGTGAAAATTAATGTAATACTATGTTAATTTTGTAATTTCTACTTAATAAATTTGTCTAATATATTTTTCTTATAATAGCGCGATTATTTTCAAATCATATTAATTAAATTTGTAAATTTTATTTAACAAACAAATAAATTGTGGGCTTAAAAATTACTAAAATAATTCATATTAAAAGAAAAATCAAAATTATTAAAATAGCTTCCAACGATATTTCGTGAAGTAGTTAGTTCAGATAACACAGATATTCAATAGTATAGATACACACAAACAAACAACATCAGATATCAAACGTAGACCACACTAATTCGAAATCGTACTCAATTTTAGTATGAATTGTTTTCCATAATTTCAATTTTATTAAAAATGTGTTATTTTTTTTTATCAATTTATCTTAGACAACAACCGCATACGTAATAATTTATTAAAAAAAAAAAATTAAAGTTTTTGTATGTTAGAATTACCTTTAGATGGGGTGAAATTTTAAATTGAAACTTCTAATTGAAGATTAAAAAAAAAATTTGATTTCGCCACGTCTCCTTTTAAATAACTATTATTTATTAAAAGAATAATATTGAAAATAGGTTGTGAAATGGTTTATATATTTGTACCGTACTTCTTTCAGTTTACAGATTAAATATAATGATTATTGAATGTGAGTATTGACGTCAATTGCGAAGCTTTGAACTAATTAGACATTCTTCAGTTGTATTTGTATGTTTGACAATACTCTCATTGTTCGGTGAATGTCGTTCCCAGATAGCGAAGCTTAAATTGAACTATACGAACTTTTCAGTCACAGAATAGATATCAATTGACATATTTTTCATAGTTTTTTTTCTGTTAGTCTAATTCTATGTAAGCCTTGGTTAACCTGTCCCTACCATGCATACCTAGTTTCTGTTAAAAGCATAAAAAATACATTGTTAAAATAATAACACATAGTAACATTGTAAATGTGGTTGACAAATTTTGTAATTTCTACTAAATGAAGTTGTCTAATATATTTTTTATACACTTGAACTATTTTTAAATCATATCAATTAAATTTGAAAAAATTATTTAATAAAAAAATGTATTGTCGGCTGAAAAATTATCAAAATAATTCATATTAAAAGAAAAATTAAAATCGGTAAAGTAGCTTCAAATGATATTTCTCGAAGTCAATAGTTCAGAGAACAAAGATATTGAAGTAAATGATACACATATACATACAAACAAACAACATACATGGATATGTAGATAAGCCAACTCTTTTGTCCAATAATATAAATGTTTAATACTTCTTTAGCATAACCGATATAGCAGAACTTTTGGCTGGTAAATTAATCATTAATTTTACTTAATTTAAAAACTAAAGTCATTAATTTTACCTAACTTTAGACTTTTTAATTCAAATCATTAATCATTATCCCACCCAAACAATAGGTATTAAAAGTCCTATGCTAGCACGCGATAGTTTTACTAACAAAAAAAAATTCATCGGTCTAAGAATTATACTTAAAGTTTTTTTTTCTAATAGAGTAACTTTCAAGTTCCAAATACTTCATGGTGGTTGGAATAACCTCAAATAAATTAAATGCTGGATATAGATTGTGAGAAGTACTTATTGCGTACACACAAAAAAGTTGTTAACATCAAAATTTTATTAAAATTAGGAAAATATTAGTTATGGTCTGTACTTTTTACACGATGGTTAATCATGAACACTGACTTTCATATCTAATAAGAGTAGTCTAGAAGCATTTAAAATATGGATCATTGGAAGAATGCTTAAAATATATTGGATATATCAAATTTTGAACGTAGAAATTCTGCGAAGAATGAGCCCGAAAAGACAATAGTTTGTAATTATTAAACAAAGAAAATTGTCTTGCTTTAGGAATTTATTGCGAAAACCAAAATCTAAACTACTGGAATTAATGGTTCATTATTATCAAATCGATGACATAAATGGTAAAAATTGTACTAACATAAATATGATTTCCGAATCGCTATAGGTATATTGCAAAAAATCGTACCGACTACAACAATATGGTAAAATAATTCAATAAACATTTGGGGTCATTTTCTATTATAGTAGAAAAGTATAGAATAAATAGAGCCAATTATTATTGATGTTTATTTATTTATTTATTTAAATTTCAAATTTAGCATAACATTACAATTAACACTGGCAAGCGAGACAAAATTGTAAGTGCGCCAAAATCCTCAAAGTTTGGAGTTTTACTCCTTTACACGTAAAAAATCGCATAGTTTTAAGAGACGCAAATAAAAATTAAGAGGTTTGTAGAAGAAGATACAATGCCGAACTATCCCAGCTGTTCAACGACATGAACCAAGCCAAAAAAGTAAGAACAAGGCGTCTCCATTGGCTAAGTCATGTAGACCGTATGGATGAAAATGCTCCAGTTAGAAAACCCTTCCAATACAAGGGGACCAGGAACACGTCGTCGAGGGAGACCACACCTTCGGTGGAGAGATGAAGTATCGGCAGACATGAAAATTTCCAAATAATCAACTGGAGAGATTCCACTCGTGACCAAAGTCAGTGGAGGACAGTTTTTTTGCCAGGCCCAGGTCCTTAAAGGTCCTTGTTGCCTTGTTGGACGCCTTGTGGTAAGTAAGTAAATAATCTTGCTTTTAACCGCATTTTTATACACAAATAAATGTAGATATAAAGACCGAAGCTACTATATGCTTTACAATTCACAATTCAGACTTAAAGCAAATTACAACTTTTATCCAACAACCATCTTCATTTCTAAACAGCCACATCATTTTTATATTTTTCATGCTCATTTTGGCAGTTGTAGATATAAGATTTGTAATAGGGTGATGGCTCAGATCCTACCCGAAAATGGGTCCTAAAGTTTAGTTTTACATTAATGTACAGTTGAAATAATAAAATGCAATTAATTTATATTGACAGTTGTGTAGTGTTGCAATGCAATAACATGTGTTTAATGAACACACAACCCTATCATAATTCCTGCACACATATGAGTATGTACCACTCTATTGAAAAAAGTTGGTCCACATCTTGTTTGTATATTAAATCCGTCTCAGTACTGGGATAATGATTTCTCATTTGTTTCTCATTGTTCCCATAAAACCTGATGCGATGTAATATCAAATTTTTTTATAGATAGTAATTACCTACACAACATTTTTAGATAAGTTGAAAAGGTAAACCAACTTTTTTTAATAGAGTGGTTTTTTATATCATATCACCTCGTACATGACTCTCATATATTGTTTTTGCATTTGTTATTAATTATACAAATTATATTCATAATCATTTTTCAATTGACAATCATTGTTTTCTTTTATTTATGAAATATCTTTAAAGCAGAACTGAAATTCTTTAAATATTTTTATTTACTTATACATAAAATTTCACTTTAATTTTCAAAAACATTAGTTAAAAAATATTTAAAACACAACAAATTTTCAATATTCATTTTAGAATCTACGAAATCATTGATTACTTCTCTACATTATATACATATTTCAATACATTAAATAATACAGAAAATCATCATTAAATTAAATACAATATCCTTAAAGGATACTCATACCATCAAATTAAAATAAAAATCAATTTCCTAAAAAAAAAGCAAAAAACAACAAAAACAAAAAATTAAAAAATTTTCTTCATCAATTTTTTATTTTTTTTTTATATCTGATTATTTTCACAATAAAACTAAAAATTTCTTAAAATTAAGAAATAAAAAAAAACAAAACAAAAAAAAATAAATAAATAAAAATTGTTTCCCTTATTAAGAACCCAAAAAATAATTACTGCCAGTCATTATGTACGTACATACACACATACATAAATTAAACTTTTTTCATTTAAAATCAAATCGAAAGAAATTTTGTTATCCTTGGAAGACAACAAAAAAAAAAATTTTATAATCACATATACGATGAGTTTCAAGTCCCAATACTCTCTTCAATCGTTTCTTAGTCTATATTTTTCTTTAAATAAAGAAAATCAAATAACATATTATCCTTAAAAGAAATTAAAAAAAGCAAAAAATAAAAAACAAAAATAACATGAAATCCCTAAAAAGAATGTCTCCTTAAAAATCTAATGATTGCAATGACTTGCAATCTGATTTCATGTGGAAAAGCAATTAAACTTGGGCCTTCCTATTCGAAACGAATGAATTAATATGAAAAAAAAAAACAAAAATAAAAATAAATTTTTATCTAACAAAAATTATCTGTATATTATAGAAGAGACATGCATGATGTAAGGATATTTTATGCATAAATTAAAAAAAAAAAATAAATAATCTATACATATATGTATACATATACATATTCAAACACTGTAATTGTTCGTATATACATTTCTTCAATAAACAAATATTTTATACATGCGAATTTTTCAAATCACAATCATTTCCCGATGGTAAAAAGTTTTCAATTTTTTTTTTTTTGTTCTTTTCTTTTCTTTTTGTTTTTCTATTATTGCTACAATCACCTGACTTTCTATTTACATCTTAAAATTATTCTTAAATTAATCCACACAAACAAACAGCTGACATACCTACAAATAAATTTAGTTTTGTATAAAATTTTTCTTTTCGATTTTCAATCAGGTCTACCGCTGTAGTCATCAACAGTTACAGTACAGTTCATATATTTTAAATGATTTGTAAAATTTACCATTAGTTCTATGTAATTTTTCTGTACAGTAATTTTCCAAAATGAGTGAATAAAGTTTTAAAAAAATAAAATTTAATATAAGTAAGTGTCGCTGTTAACTGTTGTCTTTCAGCCGGAAGGTCCCAGGTTCGATACCTGATGAAAGTAAAATGCTTTATACGTTTTTCGTACTGGTGTAGTACCCTGTGTCATTGGAATAAAATAAATGACAATAAAAAAATAATAGCCCCACATCTCGAAAGGGAAAAGGGCCCGAAAGTTTTGCTGCATATACTTATTTGTATAAGCTGATATACAAATAAGTAAATAAAATTAATTTTGTTTATTGACATTAAAAATCTATTCATATAGATAAGTGATGGTTGCTATCAACCTACCCTTCTTGAAAGACAATAATTAACTTTTAACTTTTTAATACAATTCGACGTTTGTTTTAATCGTTTCTTGTTAGAGAACTATTTGTTTAAGCTTTTCAGATTTCCTTACTAGTTCTAAAACCATCCTTCGCAATTTAAAAAATCAATCAAATAGAGGGCGAAGTCTGGCTCTAACAAAGGTTGAGTATAGTTATATCTTAAATTCTGACAACATTACTGTTGTCCTCTTTTCGTATAAAAATCTATTTTGTCAAATTTTGAGGATTGCTATACATTAAGTCAGTAGAATGACAAAAAGTAGACTTGCGAAATTGGTATATAAAAATAAATTAGATAAAGAATGAGTGTGAGTACAATTATCAAAAATGTGAAACAATGCTGGAAATGAACATTGCAACGCAATCGCAAGAAATTACAGTTTTTCAAAAGCAGACCAATGTTCCGAAGTCAAAGAAAAATTAAAAAAAACAAAGTGTTAATATACAAAATTTTTGGTGTATGGAAAGATTCTTGAGTAGAGTATGGAATTCATCTTACTAATAACAAATCAAAAACTGAAAGACAATTATAGGAAGATCGCAATAAAAAACAAATTGTATAGGGCCTGTTCTGACCACTTTCAAAATTACGAGGCTTAAAAGATTTTCTAATGCTAGTTTACTTCTATGTCTCAAATAAAAACAAAGTGAATAAGTATGAATATTTCAGTGGCTTTATAATACCCAAGGATCCCAACACTTTTTAGCTGGAGTATTATTTTTCTTCTGTTCTCCCTGACGTAGCCAGTAAAACCGCACACACTAGCTGTAAACGAAAATTTATTACTAATTTTGATCAATTATTGACTTTTGTTACTCACTGTGAATTTTCTTATAACTATACACGACGGTTAAATTGTTTTCTTTAAAGCATGGGTGGTATAAATTAAGTCCGAATGAAATATGTACGTTAAAAATTTCAAAAATCAAATAATTTCAAAGTAATTTATGTAAATTCATATTTCGGGGCGTAATTCATTTCTAAAATTTTTGACTAATTTCAACATTTGTTTTTTATTTCAGGATTATGGGATCAACCTTTACTTCTTTTGACCGCACCGCATATCGATCGGTTAAATAAGTCCGAAATCTCATCAATAAAATAATTTCCGAATTTCGAATCGTGCTTGAATTTCGGATTTATTTCATATTCACAATTGTAAAGTTATTGAATAATAAGGGCATACATGCATTACAGAGAGAAAAGAGAGTTGAAAGTGACCCCAGCTCAGCGGAAATGAATCGTACTTGTTTTATTTTTAAAATATCAGATTTATTTTATATTCAAAATTGTGAAGCTATTGAATAAGGAAGACTTTTAGCCATTAATTCACTAATTATACTTAATTGGTCTCTATGAATTTATTTATATTAATTTATTTCTTAGTTCATAATGAGTTAGTTATCAATTCTAATAATTTGCTGAAGAGGAATATAAAAAGAGGAAAAACAAATTCAAAATTAAATGAAAATATATTATAAACTTAAATTGTTAATTAAACTACAATATTGTAAACCGTTTGAAATAAATGATGAATAAAAAAATATGTTTTTAGCATACAGACAATGAGAATTGACTCTTCAGAGAAGAGGGTTGAAAAAGACCCCCGCTCAGCGGATGAAACCGGATTTATATATCCATAAAAGAAGTTTTAAATAATACTGACACAATTACCAAGAAGACTAAAATTAGGCGGTTTCGAGGGTGAATGTTTGACAGCTTGTCAGGAATTTTAAAAGTTCAATTCAAGGCAAAGATCCATAGATTTGTCGTAGCCACGATACTCTTCGTTGAATAGTCAATGTATATGGGATCACTACGGTGTGTCCAGTGTCATGGCAACGCTGGATTTTTGTGTGTAAACTAAATACTTCATAGTCAAATAAAAAAAAAAAAAAATTGGAACTTATTTCATACGAACTTAATTCACCGCACAAACATAACCTAAATGAATTGAAAATATTTTTATTTACTAAAGATTTAATAAGTTCCATTTTTTTTTTGTTTAAGATGATTTTTTTTTCTCATTATTTTGTTAAATTTTAAAAAGAAAATAAAAATATTTGTTTCGATACCTATACCTGTATTTATTATTATTTTCTTTTTTTAATTTCATATTTTATTATATTTTATAAGGATAATCTTGTCTTCTTTTATCATCATTTTTCTTAAAAAGACAAAATAATGAAAATTAATTTCCTGTGAATTTGAAGTTTTATTTTGTTGGTGCGATTACTTGGAGGGATTGCAGCAATACATAATATAAAATAATTGGAAATTTTTAATACCCTACATATACCTCGTTCCAGAATATTCCGTATAAATATTCGAGAGTGAGAAAATATTGTTTATTTTAGAAGGAAATTGCTGTTGGGCTTAACAGAAGTTAATTCATAATTTCATATTAATTAAATGATAAAAACAAAAATAATAATAATTATTATATATTTCTGGGTATATCTGGAATGTTAGTATTCATTTATTTAATTCCAATTTATAACACTTGTCGTATGCAAATTAAAAAAAAATTTCGGAAAAATATATGTACATGTGTTTGATGTATATACGTCATTTGGAAATTTCCCAAATCTCTGATTGGAGTATTTTTTTAAGCGTCTCGCTAAAAACAATTGACGTAGAATGTACGACTTTGGAAAATGAAATAAATAAATTATTTTTTTTCATATACATTAAGGTCTTTCAGGTTCTTTTATTCCAGCAATATCTGTACTAAACTAGTAAATAAAAGCGAAATTTAGGGTAAAGCTTTAATTTTATTTTAATACAAAGCCAAAACACTACGGGAAGAACTTTTATAATGATTGGAGTGTTTGACTAGGGAGGTAAAAGAAAGTTAGAAAAGGAGGAGGGTAAAAGGAAAGGGGGACAATTACGAATAAAGGTTGTTGGTGAAAAATTATAATTCGTTTTGAATGGATGTGTAGGTCATAATTATAGAATCAATCATGTTTAGAGAACACATAATGCATACGGTATGTCAATTTTTTTTATTTAATTATTTACTATTACCTAAAAGTAGAACGTTGTTTACATTCATAAGAAAACAAAATTTGTAATTCGAAATTATATTCATACTAGTGAATCCCCTGTGCAATTGCACGGAAGCATCAGTTCTTTCAGGTATGATTTTATATAAAAATAAATATCTAAATCTTTTGGTATAATTGTAGTTGTTTTCTGAGTCGCTTGATTCTTGAATATATATTTAATGAAATTAAAGTATGATACCTAATACTTAATTAATACTAATTTCAATATAACTTAACACAATAAAATCTCATTACTCTCAACGTAGTAGATCGATGAATTTTAATTCGCTTATAGTCAAAAACGTTTGTAGTCACAATTCTGTTATAGCATTAGCCAAAAATTTGTTTGAAAGAAATAAGAAATAAACTTCATAAGTTCATACAATCGATGTCGTTTTAAAATATAGTAGATAATATAATAGAAGCGAATTATTTTATTAGAAAACAGATTTATAGGTACATATATAGTCTTTTTCTGTTCTTTATTACAAATATGTATAATTGCTATTTACGAATAAAATAAAGTTTAAAATTGTAATACGAAAGATATTTTATTGAATATGATTTTGTTTATAAAGATGCAATTTTTTTTTGACTACGCCTATAGTCACAAAACGGTTATAGTCAGATATATTACTGAAATTTAGCGAATGACAATAACCGTGTTTTACTGTATATATATTTTCTGATAATAGCAGAAACAAATTAACTAACATTTATTATATCATTTTGGAAGAGTATATGATCGATTTTTGATTTTTTGATTTGTCTTCCGTTTTTTTTTTTGTACTTTTTCTATAAGCTTGTTTGCTGAAATTACAGAATTTTTATGAAGCCTTTTTAAAAATTGTCCGTGATTGAAATTTATTTAAGAGTATAGATTTTTTTTTTTTTTTTTTTTTTAAGTTAAGCCAAACACTAGGTTTTAAACGATACCTTTATAAACGAATGCACAGCTTGGACTAATTGAGGATTGTAGAAAGAAAAATATCCCCTTTGAAAAGTAGGGACATTTTGAATAAATTTTGGAGAAACACGTTTGTTGGAATATGGTTCCACATTCGAGAAAATTTGACTACAAACGAATTCCCATAGCCAGTTTTGAGCCACCTTGGAATTTTCACTGAGTAGGGGTGGGCACTTGATGCCTCTCTTGTTCCTCGGCAGAAATGTTTGAAAGGTGGCGTTAGGGTTTTTATTTCATCTAAACAAGTGCCTAAACCTACGAGATATCTATAAAATAGGGAAAGTGATCCAACAACACGACGACTTTCAAGTGGTACAAGGGAGGATGTCACATTAGGGTTGTCAATAAGACGAATGGCATGCTTTTGAACTTTGTCTAGAAAATTTAGTGCGGTTCGTGATGCACCGGCCCATATATGTGAATTGTATTCCAACTTGGGTCGTATGTATGATTTATAGATATTTAGCGTTAGATGATTTTATAGATGTGGCTCAACTGGGAAATAACCGTCACTATTTGGTGTAACTATTTAAAATTTTGCTACATTATAATAATATTATTACAATTTAAGTAAATAATATTGTTTTTGATTAATATTTTGCTACTACATAGTATTATTATTTGTCTAAAATCTTAAATCTATACACTGAACCAAAAAGGTACGTAAATACAATAAAAAAATTCGTTGAGACAATTAAAAATTTATTAATATTTGTCCGATGAACTTGTTCATTGAACCAATGAATAGCTATTTATTAATTTAATAACCTCTTCGTTAATACAATGAACAATTACTAAATGTGTTTATTAAAATAAATTTTTGTTTTAATAAACATGTTTGTTGAAATAATAAAACATTTCATTGAAAATTTCATTTCATTTTGTCGGCATTTTGTCGGTTCCCACGTGTTCCACTTCTATCCTTAATTTGATCGTTGTCCCCGCTCTTTGAACTCTCCTCTTACTTCCCACTCTCCGCCACTTATCACTCACTTTCTTTTCTTCTCTTCACGTTTTGTTAAGAAATAAAAAATACATGTTAAATAAAAAATACAATGTTTTTTTACTTTTTGTGTATTTTTATTTTAATTATTTACATTTTATCTTTTAAGCAATTTTTATTTTATAATAAATTTTTGTAGTAACTTATTTTCTTTTGTATCTCTTAGTCTTAGTCTTAGTTTTAAATTTTCATTAATTTTAAATATGAAATGATTATGTTTTTTCATTTTTTAAGTTATATGCTTAAGTAATTTATAACATTTTATGTAATTATTATTTTCTTTACTTGTTATATTTATTTTGGATTTTTTCTTTATATTCTCACAATAAATCTACTTCTTAATTATTGTCAATCATTTTTTTTTTATGTGGCGTTTAACACTATTTTTTAAATAAAAAATGTCACTAACTATTCTCTTTTTTGCACATTTGATTTTTAATTTTAATTTGTTACATTTTATTTTGGAACTTGATTTTAGTTTTGGGTATTATAGAACCATCTAATTATTTTAAGTTTTTTTGTATTTATTTTTATATAATTCTTTGTAATTTTACCTTCTTAAATTTAATACTATATTGAAATTGACCGAAAAGAAAATAAAGAATTTTAAACCTTTAAAAAAAATAAGTTTAAAATTACGCACATTTATAAGACCTTATAATTATAAATTCTTTTTTACACTGAAAAATTCTTTTAAAATACGAGTACATAAATTGAAAATAACACGCGTCCGCCTTCATTAAGTAAACAAAAAAAAATATTAGTTTTAATAAACTAGTTCGTTGAAATAAAGAAAAAAATCCGAATTTTAAAGTATGAGTTCGTTGACATAACGAAACATTTTATATTTGGTTTGATTTCTTATATGCAAGTAACAAATATAACGAATTTGTTAAAACAACGAACACTGTTATTAATTTAATTTTAATGAAAGTGTTCGTACTATTAATGAATTAATTGTTCAATTATTGTATTAAAAACTGCATATTTGTATCAATAAATCCTAATTCGTTGAATCAATAAGCAGTTTATTAAGAAAAAAAATTAGAGATGCTATATTTTCGTAATATTAATGAATAATAAATTGAGCCAACAAAAAATATGTTAATAATCGTTGTTCATTGATATTACGAACAATTTTTTTTTCAGTGTAGATAATTATATTTTCACAATTTATTTATATTGGCTATGTTCACTTCATGCTGAACTTGTATCATATTCTAAATTATAACCTTACAAAAAAACACATTTATTAATTATCTGAATCTTTTATTTTAAAAGTTACTACCTTACCGCAAGTATATTGAAACAGCACATCCCTGATAATAATAATAACATCAAAATAAAAATATAAGTATTCAGCACCAAGAACTTGCTAAAATTTTAATATTTTTGTGGTGTAATCAATTCTCTATTCAATTATTTTTGTTTTTTTACTCACGTTACTAAGACTCGTTTTACTAAGATGTTACAACTTTTAATTTAAATATAATTTGTATGAACAATCAGAAATTTCAAATATAATAAAATTGTAAAAAGTTATATTGGGCTGGACTTTTTCAAAGAATGATTGAGCTCAAAATATCAAAATGTGATTTAAGGGTGAGAATTGAAGGTGGATGACTAATGGGAAAGTCCCGACAATGGTGGGACAAGCCAGTATATACAATGAAGTATGCCCAACGAGCCATGAACTATCCCCAATAACGATTACGATTTGATCTTTTCATATTATTTCAAATTACTGAACAATTTTTTTTTTTTTTTAAATTAAAAGCAATTCCAATTTAGTTTTTGTCTAATCAAAAATACATATTTTTATTTAGCATAATATCAACATATCAATATTGCAGCGTATTTTCATTCAATTGAAGATAATATTTCTAGAGTTCAAAATTTAGTTAAAAAATATGTATGAGAAAAAGGTTTTTGACTATCTTTAATTCTGAACTTAAGGTCCTCTTGGATTTGAATGAGAAATTTAATAAGATAAATTAAGCTTACCTATACACATATATTAAAAGACTTTACAATTATTTTTGTAATTGGGAAAATATGCCTTGCAATTTAATTTCTTAATTTTATCGTAATCATAAATACTTAGTGTGTACTCGTATTTGTATTGAAATAATTTAACACGATATTTGCGTGTAACTGATATCACATTAATTGCTTGTCATACTTAAAACTAAAACGCACAAAATTAATTAAAAATGATATTCTAAAAAGTTACATACATTCTATATTTATGTATGATATACGTATGTATATATGTTTGTTCAGTAGATGAAATGATGTAGTATCTATATAGTTACTATTACTTATTATCTATACCAACAGGGTGATTTCAATTTTAAAAATTGTGTTATCAAATATGTATTGTACTTTCTACTACGCATCAAATAAATACAAAGTTTTGGGGAACTTAATTATACCTAAACATGAGTGGTTTTTGATTTCTGTACTTTTAACGCGTCAGCTGAAATCGAAATGTCTCTAAATCTTCTTTATACATGGAATGCGTTTGTCATTGACAGTTCTTCGTAACGAGATGCATTTATAATATATACAAAGCATTCCCACCAATTCTGTGGCTATCGCGCTAACCGCTTATCTTGATATTGGACGCTCTTTGACTCATTTTTGCCATTTTAAAATCATTAATCTTCAGGTTAATGAAAAAACTATCATATAAAAAAAACTGGTTACATCAAATTGACTTTTATATGAAATAAAGAGATGCATTTATTCTTTTTATTTTATTATGATTGATAAAATATTCAGTGTAAGCAGGCTTGACAACATATGTATCACAAACTAATACTTTAATAAACAGTACAACTGCTCCATGCAACGTGAATATCAATAAAGAAAATGTATAGAAACTCAAATCTTTTGGTATCTCCTTAGCTACATATTGTACTACAGTCCCAATGGCAAAGCAGAAAGTAATGTTAAAAATGTAATATTAAAAGTTCGTCAAGCAGTTACCGTTGAACCAGAAATATGATGGCAATCAGGAATGATCTCAAGAAATATAAAGTGATATAAAATGAAATTTGAAAAATGAGGGCGAAACATGAACATTGAAAAAAAAAATTTTTTAATTCACACAAAAATTTTCCAAACTTATTGTTTACATGGAAGTCCAGTTCGTATCTTTTAGAATTTTATTAGGCGATCGGACATCTATATACCTAGATAATCTTTGCTTCTAGCTTGAAATATAGATTTTTTTTGAGAAAAATTGAGAAAACCAACAGGAATTGAAAATGCCATGATAAAACGCAGAAACTAGGGATCAAGTACACAATTCGTAGATCGACAGATGATATTGTAAAATCCGTTGTTAAATTCGAGTCCTGTCGATTTCAAAGAAAATGTGTGTATTCCAAAATCAGATGTGCTTGAACGGTATAGTTGATGCGGAAGAAAGCGGGGCGAATGGGCAAAACTGGGAACAAAATTAAAACTTTTGCGCAAATCGTGTTAGTTTGTCAAAAATGTGTTGTCGAATATCTGTATAATCTTTTGGTATGAGCAGATCAATTTAGATGTACTTGAAGGTATAATCCAAAGCAACAATACCTCCAACTGTAATTTTTTTTCACAGCTGCACGACCTAACACCGACCCTTAACCCCTTCATATGTAATATTCCCCATCAACTTTCACGGTTTATTTTTATTTTTTCAATTTACCTTTTTCATCCGCCTATCATAAAATATAATAAATGGTATAAAAAATCCTAACGTAATTCTTTGGCTATGTGTAAAGGAAGCAAAATAATATTAAAGAAAATTAAGTCATAGAAATTATTAACAAAAACCGAAATTATCACTCTGTACCAGTCAATAAATTATTATATAATCGTTATCGATACACGAAAAAACAAATTCTCATATTGAAAAAATTGTATTCAAATAAAAAAAAAAAAAACAAAAAGACCATACAAAAATAGAAAATGACTATACAAAATATCATTTTTAGATTAAATGTCCTTTTAACTGGACATTCTACTTCACTCCCTTCATTACATTCTTATTTAAACATGTAACTTTATTAAATTGTAATATAGAAAAAAAAAACATATTTTTAATACGTATAACTTACAGGATATTAACAGGATACGAACATCGAAAATATAAAAATAAAATTATATAAAAGGGTTTTATTTATTGACTTAATATATACAGTTATAATACTTTGGTATACACATATATAATTTATAACACCCGAAAATAGAATAGAATCAAAATAAAGAAATATAAAAGAAGGACAATAATAATTTCATTATACTGTAAAGGACCTCTTCTTTAATCATATTCACTTTATAGTTAGTTTAGGGGTTATCATTGTGAACTGACCAATTTATCATTTTATTGACCAATGTCCGGTGTAATATTTACTTTTGTATCATGTCACTTTATCATTTTTTTTTTTATTGTATATGCAATGTATATTTGTATTTTGTATTATATTGTTTAAAAAAGGACATTGTCTATTTTCTTCTTTTATTATTTTTCTTATTGTGTTTTTGATTTTTTATCCTCTCAAATGTAAATGACCCTTTTCACCTTCGATGTTTGTTTACACCTTTGTGAAGTGAAAAAAAAAAAAAATATAAACGTATTAATTTGAAACATATTTGAAAATGAAAAGGATTTCATCAAAGTAAATATTATAGGGGAGAGAAAGATAATTTTAAAACAAAAATAAAATAAAAACTGTTTAATGTCCGGTGCGTGCCTATTTCAATTTAATATTATTTTTAATAAAATATCATACAGTAACAAAATAAATAAATAAATATTGAATAAAAGGATAATACTATTATCATTGAATGACACCTTTAATTACATATAAAATTTATGGATGAAGTGGTTGGTCATTATTATGACATTATTTACGTTAGATATTTTTAATAGGAAAATAAAAAAAATAAAAAGAAGAAGAACACAATATAAGATGTTATAATTTAATTCTTGAATTTCATGAGAATATAATTTTTTTTTTTTTGGTTATGAAAAATTAGAAATGAACAGAGGTGATATTTTGAAAAATTTCATGAGTATGAT
The DNA here is from genome assembly GCA_963942445.1 of Argyra leucocephala. Taxonomy (NCBI): domain Eukaryota; kingdom Metazoa; phylum Arthropoda; class Insecta; order Diptera; family Dolichopodidae; genus Argyra; species Argyra leucocephala. Next base: position 32,929,770 of record OZ012681.1, on the reverse strand, counting down.
GTGGTTGAAAGAAGGTTTTTTTATTATTAACTTATTACTTATACATCTGCTCTTCAGTGTTTCTTGATGTTGCGCAAGCCTTTGACAAAGTATGTTATGATGAGGTTATCTACAAGCTACATCGCTTGCTCCCTGAAACATATGTCGAACTGATCTCGTCATATTTATTAAAACGAGTATTTCAAATTAAACAAGGAGAAGATTACTCAGCTCTAAAAAATATTAACGCAGAAATACCACAAGGTAGTATACTGGGCCCCATACTATATTTACTATACACTAGTGATATTCCAGAGATAGAAAATGCGACGGTAGCTACTTTTTCTGATGAAACGACTATATGAACACTCGTTAAAAATATAAATGAAGCTACAAATAAATTTCAACAATCCAATAACAAAATCTTTCTTTGGTGCAAAAGGTGAAGAATTAGGCTGAATGAAGCAAAATCCACGCACATTAACTTTACGAATACAAAAAATAAGAATACACAATATCGTCATACCATATCAAAATGCTGCAAAATATCTTGGTATGACGCTTGACGCAAAGCTTAGATGGAAAGAAAACGTCAAGAAAAAAAAACTAGAACTGGATCTAAAATATACAAACATTTGTATTAATTAATTGGGCGAACATCTACGCTTTCGACATATAACGAAGTTTTGATCTACAATTAAATATTAAAGTCAGTCTGGGCATACGGTATTCAAATATGGGGTTGTGCTAAACAACTACATATTCAAATTATCCAAACGTTCCAAAACAAAGTATTGAGAAACATTGTTAATGCCCCATGGTTTATTTGCAATGCTGATATTCATAGGGGTCTCAGGGTTCCTGTCATTAAAGACTAAATAAAAAAATTGGCTGTACACCATAAAAGTCGTCTCTCTCAACATGTCAAGGTCGAAGTTTCACGTTTAGCTGACACTCAAAACTTTGTTAGAAGACTTAAACGGACGAAACCGTTCGAACTGTGTTAATACCCATATAGTATTCAAAATTATACAAAAGAACTCATCTTAAGCAATTATTCTAATTTTAACTGATATCTTTTCATTAGTCAATGGCAACGGAATAGTATATAACGGAAGAAAATAGCGGTTATGTTTCTGATTATTGGAAAACAGATAATTTGAAATGAATAAAGATTACGTTTTGATCCTGGATATTAATGAAGCCTTTTAATTCACGGCTTTGAGAGAATCAAAGTAACTCATATAAAATTTATGATAATATTTCATTGGTTTGTTCAATATCATCTGGCTTTATAGTTCTGTCAGGGAATATAGGCATTTCCGATCAGTTATTTATAAAGCGCCTCCTATATAGTTATTATAGATAATCCATTGAATTTACTGGGTGTTGTGTCCCTGGCGCAAGTGCATTGTAGATCAAGTGCGACTGTCGCATTGGTTTTCATATGTTTCACATAAATTTCGTTTCTCAAACCTTGTAACATTTTTGCCTTACCACCAACGTACCCATTGACGTATATAGAACAGATAAGAAAATTGCTCATAATTTGAAACTCAACATCTTTGTTTGATTGGCCATCTTATTTTTTATTCAACATACGCTGATTATCTGTGATGATGGTTATAAAATCCCTCTCTGACTTACCTATAGAATTTCTAAGTCTTCTCAGTATCAACCAACTTCCATCGATAGCAGCCAATACATGAACAATTGTATGACCGAAAATCAAATATGTTTTAGAAGCTTGATCGTTGACGATAGTAATAAATGGGAATGCAATTCGGTACATTCCAGAAAAGAATATTACGGCAAATATTTAAGATAAGGTGAGATAAAAAAATTGGGAACATTGAGAAAGAAGTAACGTTGAGTTGAAGTGAGTTGAATCAACTAATCACTGGTGATAGTTTGCTTAATAAAGACGCAAAATTATGAACAGAACAAAATGAACCGGACAATTTAATCAAAATGTATGAACCCAAAGAAATATATGCCGGCCATGTCTTGAACCAACCGGAAGGCCTAAAACTAGATGAATGGACAATAAGAAAATAATGAAAACTCGTTAAACTCGAAAATATTCGAAACTGGAAAACTATATTGATAACGACAGGTATCATTCTCATTGATACCCTGTCGTCATCAATACTTCTTCAATATTGAGTTAATAACAAGTCAAAACTCATGCCGAACTGTAGTTGCCACATAATGGTAAAGATTTTTATCCACTTACCAACAAAAACTGCTATTGTTTCCCCTTTTACAATTGACACAAAAAAAACAATATGCCGTACCAATATTTACCAACAAATATAACACAACTGAAAAATTTGAAAATAATAAAAAAATATGAGTCGAAGGAGGGATAATAATTTCAAATAATTATTTTAAGATAATTTTAATTGTTATTCAATAAAATGTAATTAATATTAAGAGCGCGTGTTATATATATATATATATATATGTATATATTTATTTAACATGTCACTTTATTTTATTTTCCAATAAAGATGGAGAAAAATAGTGTATGGTATCGTGTTGTATGGTATTTTATAATGTAGTAAACATTTAGGAAGAAAATGTAATGAAAATAAATGATTTTTTTTTTATTTTAATAAAAAAAATTTTTTATTAATTTGAATATTAATTTTATATTTTTCTGTAATATTTTTTTTTTTTATGTAAAACATTAATTGGAATTGTATATTATTAGTTAAGGTGTATTCAATTTTGAAATGTTTTTAGCGATGATAAATATATTTAAAACTAAGATATAAATAAAATTTTAACCTTATATATGTATATATATAGATGAAATTTCATCGTTGATGGTTTTATTTTTAGTGGTGAATTGTAAATTGGGTAATAGCCAAAGCCAGACTATTCTATGACTATGACACAATTTACTTTAGTCATAGTCAATTAGTATTAATACAATTTAGTATTAAGAGGGTAATATCTAACCCGTTCCTATCAAGGTAAGGCGCAATTAATAATGTCGCTAAATAAGTGTTTTCATTACATTGTTAGTGTACAAACAATTGAAAATTGCAATGTCAGGATTTTTCTTAAGCTTATAGTGTTCTACCAGCTAACTGTTGAACAATGAAAGCTTTGAAAAATTTTCAAAATAAGGCTCAGGTGATAATGCTAAACCAAAGTCCAGGATTTTCATTGTATATGTAAAGCAAATCAAGTATTGAATAAAAATAATTCTTCGAGAGTTCGGGGATTGGTCAGTTAGAACGGTGGGCTTGTTAAAACATTTTTTGAAGTTATATGTACAGTTTATTGCATCCAAATTGAAGTATCTTCATCGTTGTAAACACGATAATAATCGTTTTAAATAATTGTTTATCATTAATTTAATAACAATAAGTTTAGGAGTTTTTTCGTTCATCACAACACTATCTGAACTCATCCGTAGGTGTTAGATTGCCTATACAACTTCTATTTTTTGTTTTAATTTTTAACTTACTTATAGATGTTATTAATATATCTGTGAGTTATAAAAATAGACGAAAGTTAATTAATTATAAATAGTTTACTTCTAGTATTCTAACCGTTAGAATTTTCTTTATTTCAATGACGTTTCCTCTACCTATAAATTCGGCAACGAACACTAATTTGTTTTAAAAAGTTAGTAAATCATTTTCACTGCAGCACATTACAAGTAGTGTGGTGGCCAATTCGAACATAGAATGTTATGTTGCGACAGCAGAATGTAATTACTTTACATAAGTTATTTTGGTTAATCCATCTTCGAGCTTTGTCAAAAGTTATGGTTCTTAATGAAGTCATTAGTACTGCTAATATAGAGTGTACAACAGAGCAAGTGCAAAGAACAGGCACAATATAATTTATAGAATATGCTGTAGGCTTTAGGTGGAACATTATTAAAATTAAATAAATATTAAAACTCTAGGTATGTTTCACAATTTTTATTAAATGTCTTAATCGATTTCGGTTATTACACCATCATCAGAAGACGGTTAGCTCTCTAAATTGAAGGAAAAGTGAAGGAAAACTAGCTGTACTATATAAAAAAGTATTAAGGAAAAACATGCACAATAGTTTTATTATTTATTAAAAAATCATATAAGTAGAGATGAAGCTGTATTGCTAAAGTTAAAAGATTAATACCACACCTTACATTTGTAAGAAAAAATATTGAGCACATCCTTGCCTATCAAATTTTCGAAAATGTTTAATTTCATTAATTTTTAATTTATTAAAAGCAATAAAAACGATTTAATTTGAATCACTTTTGCTGAATTACAGCTTCCAACACAAGTTCGCAAAATTCAATATGTCCTTCAAATTAAAATTGAAAGGATGCAAATTCATTTAAAAATTCGAAAATCCTTCTCAAAATTAAAATCTTTAAATTCATTAAAAAAAAAACAAACGTAAAATTATTCACCTTTCGTTTATTCTTAAATTAAATTTTGAATGGGACATATATTATCAATGCACACATATGGTATTACGATATTTATATGTGACCTTAACAACAACTAACGTACAAAAAAATCGACTAAAAAAAGGATCAAATAATAAAAATAAAAAATTATGGATGTTTTGTTCATTTCATAAATTCTAATATTAAAAAAAAAGGGTCAAAAAATTCTTGCACTCACAGCATCACATAATCCTGTACCTAGATATACACAAACATCCATACACTTACATCAAATGACGATCCTGATAGTTGATCCTAATATTGTTGTTTTATAATGAGTACAACATAAGCAGATCATATGCGTAAAAAAAATTCTGAAAAAAAAAAAAAAATAACAATAACAAAAGGAGACGCAGGATGCGTATGCAAATTAGATCCTTTATTTAATACATATATCATATTAAATTCTAATGTAAATAAAAAAATTTAAATAATAATATTTTTTTTTTAAATTACGCAATATATAAAATATACGAGTATTTGAGAGGTTCAATAATCTCCCTATGATTTAAATATAATACCAAAAAAAAATATTAAACGATGTCAGAAATAATCAATTGTATAAAGTGAGAAAGAGTGAAAAAGAGAAAAGGAAGTAAAAAAAGAATAAAAATTGAATAAAAATTTAAATTAGAAAAAAAAAATTTTTTATGCTTACTTTTTTTTATGTTTGGAGATTTTTTAAAAATTTAAGAAATAAAATTAATTTTTTGTTTTTATAAATAAATAAATGACAATTGCACCCGGTTCTAAAGCAGCTGTTGTAATGACGGTTTTTATTCATTCATTTTTTTATCGTTTATTAAGTATTATTGTTCCTCCTCACCTTTTTGTTCCTCCTCACCTTTAATTACATGTCCATATGACAAAAAAAAAAGTTAATGAAAAAAAGGATTAAATTTTTATTTAGAATATTAAGGTCTCGTGCCAGCCTCATAATATAGCTTGCATTTCATAAATCTTGCAGTAACAAAATGACCTTTTGCTTATTCTATTGTCCTAAATTAATTTATATTATATTAATACAGGATATGTATTTAGAGAATGCATTTCTGGTACAAGGATGCTTAACCTTTGTTGTATTTATTGATCTTAAATTTTAGGGACATTTGATTTTACTAATTTAAAATTTTTTTGAGAATAAAAAAAAATAATTATGAACAATGTAGTAGTTATCATTTCTGGTTTAAAAATCTGGTGTCCTTTTTATTAAAAAAATATAATGATTTTTGATGTTATTTTTTTTTTTTTTTGTTCTTTTGAACATTGAAAAAAATATGATTGCTAATTAAAATTTTGTTTAAAAAAAATTAAGAATATATTTTACGATATTTGTATATCGTAAATAAAAAAATTGTGATATTAGATTTGAAGTGAAATACTTTTGAAGATTAAAATTTTAAATATCAATGGCAGGAAGTGAATATAATTTAAGTTGTAAAATTTTATACAAGCATAAAATATTCATAAACAAGAAATGTATTTATTTTTATTTATTTCGAAATGTTAGCATACCGGATGCTCCAGAGCATCCATATCAGTTTTTCAAGGAGGGAATGAGCTGTTATTTTAAAATTTAAAAAAAGTGTGTTAACTAAATTGAGGGTGCTCTATTGATTGGTGATATTTTTAACTTCCGGGAAGTACTGCAAATCGGTTTTTTAAGACCAAAAATCGCAAAAATTTACCGAAATCGAGATTTTTAAATGGGGAAGGTTAGTTTTTAATGCAAATTCAGATTCTACGACAAAAAGCAAGAAATTTATGTTAAATGATTTTTTTTTTGTTTTCTTAGTATTTTTCTTTAAAATTAATATCAATAAAACCAAAATAAATTTGGTTTTCATGTTATCATATTTTTTTATCTCAGTTTAGTGTTCCTACAAAGCTTAAAAAAAAAAAAAAAATTATTTTACAAAAGTTTCTTATTTTTTGACGTAAAATCCGAATTTGTATAAAAAAAAGTACCTCTTTCTATTTGAAAATCTCGATTTTGGCCAATTTCGGCGATTTTCGGGCTTAAAGAATCCATTTGTTGTCCTTCCCGAAAGTTGAAATTATCGCCAATCGATAGAGCACCCTCGATTTAGTTAATAACGTTTATTTGTTTAAATTTTAAAATAACGGCTCCTTCCCCTCTTAAAGAACTGATACGCATGCTCTGAAACACCTGGTATATATATCAAGGCAAAACCATTACTGAATCTGCTTCGCTGACATCAATAAATATAAATGGTGCCAAAACTATATTAAGTCTGTATATCAGTTTCCATCAACAGATTGCTCTAATTACGTAATAGACATGATGTTTCTGATCCCACAAGCTGCAGCGAAACAACCGTTGCATTAAACTAAACCAATACCAATTTTTGTATTTAGCATAATATTGAACAAACCTATGTATTTATGATAATATTTATAAGTTTTTTACTTTAGTTTTTATAACTGAATGAAATTTTACTTTTTTTAATAAATTTTGTTTGTTTTTTGTTTCAAATTAATTTTTTTTGTAAAAAGGTTTCATTTAATGGAAAAATAGTATATATAAGGCTATTAGTATTTGCAAGTGTATACAAACAAAAGTTATTATGTATAAGATATTATAGTAATTTTGTTAAATAATATACTTAACTTACAACTATACCAATCAGATTAGTTACCATTCATCAAGCAATTCAATTACACTAAATTAATTAAACTTAACAACAAAAACAAGTAATTAAACTAAATGAATTAATTAAGAGTAAAAAAAAAAATAAATAAAAGGAGGTAATCAATTAAGTTAAATTTTAATAAATTCAATTTATACCAATACACAAGCTAAATACTGACCTTACATTCTTTCCTCCTTCAACCATACTCCAAAATTTAAAATCAATAAATTGTTACTATTATTACCTTTGATCTTAAAATATTCCCAATATCTCCAAATGCTAAGAGGTAATCCACAACTAATAAGTTTTGGCAATGAATTCCATAGTACTGTAATAAAACAACGATAAATGTCTAAGCCTGCTATTGTTAGGTGGAACAAATTTATTTTCACAACCATAGGTAATCTAGCAAATATCAATTTTTTGTATAAGTATGAAAGTGAATTTTCGAAATTATTTTTTTATATAGAGGATATACATTTGAAATTCAAGAAATTTAGGAATGAACCGTCTAGTATTAGTTTAGATACATCACTAACTCTATCAATTCTTGTGAGTAATAACAAACTGGAACAGGTATTAAAGTAAAGTTTTAATCTGGACAACATCCCAGTACGTACAAAATTGTATGATTAAGATAAAACAAGTTTTTTATTTACCAATTCACTAATACGTGAATAGGAAACTTCCAGAACTTACGAAGGCATGCGAAAACACTTGTATTTCTGGTTCTGTATGTGATAATTCCACTTAACGAATACACAGTCATTTAGATTTATTTGCTAGTAATGATCAAAGACCTCCCTCGCATTTTAAAAACCTCGAAATGGTTCGAGTACAGTCTTATGCGAGAAAAGTTTTCATTATATTACAATGCACCTTACTGGTCTAAGTGTGTCAGTGCACTGTCGGCAGGCACTAGTACCTACCTACATACCTATATTTACATACTCAACAACACAGTAATTCAATTTAGTTTGAGTCAAAAGTGTAGTACCAATATTTTGGATAGATGTAATAGACCAAAGACTTTAGATTAAAATCTTAACAATTGGGATAATTTTTGGGAACAATACAAATAAAGCTGAAAAAACCGGTAGCCGTTTCTTCAAACAAAAGAAATGAAAACCACTTAAAATCGATGAGTGGGGTTTTGAAAGTGAGGAAATTTTATTCATTCACGCTCATCTCCGTTAATCTATATCAATTGTGAATATACAAGTTTGAATAGAAATTTTTGTTACGAACCCATACCTATTTTAAACTCCAGTACAGTTTTTAGTTATGAAGCTGTACCAAAATGTACATTTTGTCAATTCTGCAATAACATAAATTTTGAAACAATTTTTTTATTTTTTTTTATTTATTTTGAATAAAAAAAACACAAAATAAAATGAAACTATTTAAGAAAGCTTAGTTCCTGACAATAACAGTAGTTTTCCAAATTTAATGAGTAGAGCCAGTAATTTGTTAAATAAATACTCGAAATATTGTAGATATCGTAGTATAAAATTGCAGTGCCATACTTGATTAACCTAAGTTACTGTCAAGAGTGTCAAAAAAAAGAGCAATGATTAGTCGTATAGAGTGACTATACTATACACAACTATTCTCTTGAATAAATTAAAACATAACCTGTAATAAAGAAGTTGGCGAAGTAGAAACCAAAAACGAAGATATTTTTTGAGATTTATAATAATGCATCACAATAAAGATATCAAGGACAATTAAAGATTTTTGGATTTCAGAGAGGAGGATAGTTAATTTTAATTTTTCATTTATTTACCAAAATATTTTATATACAAGTACATTTAATTTGACAGAGATCAGATCTTATACTAGTTAATTTTAAAAATAGAAATTAATTGAAAATTTTTTTTTTATATTTCCTTTGTTATTAATATTAATTTTTAAACATGTTCTAGTAATTTGTGATTCCAACTTCTAAACAAAAATAGTTTTAGTTTGTAGTATTGTTTTTTGTTGCTAAATTTCTCGTAACTACATTTATTTGCTGTTGCCTTGAATTAGCTTATACTCATTTATGTTGTGAATCTCATTACATCTAAATTTAAAATTGGTTATGGGTTATAAGTTTTATTTTCTCCTTGATTTTACTAATCTTCTATTCTTCCATATTTCAAATTATTTTAGAAATCATATTTGACCACAAAATATTTATATTAAAATAATAATTTTTAGAATATTATTTTATTTCGTATTCATATACTGTGAACTGAATCCAATCGGTATTATATACCACTTTGTGTTGAAATTGTAAAATCAATCGATTTGGACTTTGAATTTCTATAATATTAATTTTACTATCTATACGTAACCAATTAACAGGAGGGAGGGTTAAGCGGAGCTCTTGGGGTCTTATTTTTGTTCTACAAATTGGGAAAATATATATAATTTTTTTCCATAGCATAATAATTCAGTATTGAAAGAGTTAGCATATTTTCGCAGACTTCTTTTGTTGGTCGAATTTGATTTTTGATTTTATTTAACTCATTTTTCGCCGCTTATAAGTGGTTTGGAAAATTTTTTCGTGAAAATTTTGAGTGAGAACTATTTTTCAATAAAATATGACTGTCACAAATTTTCACACTTTTACACGACTGCGAATAACCTGAATAAAACAAATTAAAATGGATGGAGGAAAAAGTCAAAAATTTTATTCAAATCCTATTTAAGACAAAAAAAAAATATTACGACACAAGCATCAATTGCATTTATAAAAAGTGCCCACCAGGCACTATCACTTCTTTCCTTCAACGTTAATGCCATAATTAGGAATGAAATTATGTGGTATGTCAAAACCTCATATAAATAGACGCATTATAATTTTTAATAATATAAAGTTGCCACAATAAATTAAATACGTCCGGTATGGTGTACTTCAAAATTATATCTAATGTCCATGTCGCCATGATCGACATATTTGTGTTCATTTCGATTGAATCCGAATCGTATTGGTTTATTTTTTACAATTATACCTTTCAAAGTATGGTACCATTTATGTTCATTAATGAATAAAATGTTATTGAAAAAAAGCAAAATTATTGCAAGAATTATAGGTTAACTTAATTTTGCGAAACGATCGTTTTTATCTAGCGCATTATTATCGCAAGAGTGTGTATTTTGTTTTATCTATCGAAATTGTGCTAACGTGAGAGATTGTTTTACAATTGGAATTTCTAAATCAGGTTGATTGCTCCAATAGTTTTCGTACTGAGGAACAGTATATGAACCAGTAAATATGTAAAACAAATCCAATGAATCTAGTCATTAGACACGTTTTCAACAACATTGTGTTGGTGAGCATATTTATTTGTATGTGATACCAATAAATAGATTATTTGCAAAAAAAAAAAAAAAACAATTTTACTGTAACAAGAATATAACTCATATACAACCACCCAAAATATTTATTTCGTACATTTATGTATTGACTTTACTTTGGTTATTGAAAATAGGATGTTTGCTATATTTTTGGAAAAAAGAAAATGTCTAGTTAATTACTGTCAGATCTAATGCTTAGAGCAAGCACATTAGATTGTATTAGAGACGAAAGCTTGCTATTTGTTTGTGCAATATTTAATCATCATTTAATAAAGTTTTAATACTGTTAGATAAAAAAAAATAAAAAACATGCTGTTAGAGAGTTCGAAACTTGCATTTGCAATAGAATGTTTCTTAACTATTTTATTATATTTATATTTTGAATTCTGTAGATGCTTTTAATTTTGTACTATTATTATATTTGCTGATTTTCTATTTTTAAGTTTTTGAATTTTAGTTTTAATTAATTTACTGTAATTGTAATGAATTCTAATATTTAATAAAATATAATAATAATAAATGAAAAGTAGATAAAACGTACTCTTAGTATATATTACAAAAACTTAAAATATATCAAAATGTTAATACTAATTATAAAAATTAAAAAAGAAAAAACGAAAACAAAATAATTTAGCTAGTTAGCTCTTAAAGGGTACATTATTGCGCAGTCTACTTTTAACAGTTCCAAATCTTATGTGACGGTCTAAAAAGCTTGAATTAGAATTTTGTTTACGAAGATGGTTCTGTGATTATTCCGATTTGTTTTTTTAACTAAAAAATTTTAATTACGGAGGCTAACGTTGTACCAGTGATGTGGTGCATAAAAAAGATGTCCGCAATTATAACTGAGAAATTTAGAAAAAGATATGACATTAGAAGCATCTGCAAGCATCTGCAAGCATCTGTGAAAATTATTTTGTGAGAAAACAAAGTGGATTAAAGTGGCTACCTTGAGGAACACCAAATGATGCAAATTATTGAGCTGAAACATTGGCTCTGAAGAGTACTGAGTAGTCTCAAGACGAAAAGTAAGACTTAACCAATGTGAAGTGGATGCTTTATTTATGCAAGTATAAAAGTGTCCACCTGTGCACCATCATTCTCCATTAAGACCTCCAGTAACCGACATTCATTGAAATAATAATTTGGTTACATTAAATTGATAATTTACCATACATCGTTGTATATAAGAATGACCTTGAAAACAAGAGGAAAAATATTAATAATGGCTTATAGAACAAACTAGGTCTCAGTTAATAATATGCTCAAAAAACTAACTCGTTCTAGAAGCAAGTATGTTGTGTAGGTGTTATTTATTTGAATTTTCTGTCCAAAAATTTTATTCCTTTGAATACAGGAAATTAAATCCCTTAAGACATTCATTGAGATATTCTTTATTATATTTTTTTTGCTTCTTCTTTTTTCTTGTTTTTTTCTTAACTATCACTCAAAGTTTATTCAATGTGGTTGAAATTTAATATTTTCTTTATTTAGTCCTTAAAATAACATTCCAAGGACAAAAATTTTGAATTTTGCTGACTTGAAAATTTATTCCTCTTCTAAGAAATTCATTTTCAAGAGATCTCATTCCTTACAACACAACAACAATAAAATCAAAACATAAATAGACAAAATGTAAAGAAAAAAAACTTTTATTATTAGATAATATGATGTGTGCATGGAATTCAAGGATATCTCATTTTCTCAAAACATATTACATAAATCCTTTTTTAGAATGAAAAGGCTTTTAATAAATATTTCATCTGTGTATAAAACAAAAAAAAACATAGAGAAGAGGACTGGTATTGTCTTCTATTTGCTATTTTCTATACTTAATAAAGCCAGTTGTTTCTAAGTTCATTCAAGGAATTATCACGAAATAAACAGAACTAACCATAAGGCAAAAATTTTTATATGCATTAGTGCTTAAGAAAGTTTCAAGGATAAGAAAAATTAAATCAATCTCTGTTCTTCTACTGATTTAATAATTCTATAAAGATAATGTTTTTTATTGGTCATATAGAGAAAATTTCTGTGAAATGTTGTTGTTGTAAATTTTTGGGTTACTTTTGTCTTGTTAAAAAGGAAATCCGATATGAAAACGACCACAGTTACTAATTGCTTAATTAGCATATGGTTTTGACATGTTCTCAATTTGTTGTTGATATTTCTTTGAATTAATTTAAGACAGAAAATCTATATATAAAATATTATGAAAAGGATATGAAGAAGAAATTATGATAGAAAAAAAGGATCTGTTTGTAAAGTAAATATTTTGTTTAACTACGATATATTTCATGAATTTTATTTTAATTTTTTATTATATTAAGTAGAGGCATATCATATTTTTTTAAGGGTGTGGTGCTCTTAATGAACAAATAGGTTATACAAGAAGAGAGCTGTTTGGGTATCAGATTGAAAAAAATATTTTGAAATCGATAATTTATTTTTTTTGGTATACCTTTGTAGAAGGTGACTAGTAATTAAAAAACTAGTTGACAGTTCTGCTTTGGAGAAATAATGCAATTCTAAATTAGCCGAAAATTTTGATTTGTAAATTTAAAATTTAAAAGGAAAAACGATGTATATGTATTTTTCATAGGGTTTATAGATGAATAGGCCAAACAGATCTACTTTCGGTAGGTATATATACTCTATGGGGTTTCAACTCATATACCCTAACCCTCACAAATGGAAATTTGAATTTCGGATTACTTTGTCTATAAGAATAATTGCTTATATCGCACTTTATAAGACGTAACAATTTTTTTTAATGAAAACCCAAACTGATACATATATATATACTAGCAAAATCATCCGATGTTGTCCGGGTCCAACACAAAATATATAAAATTTCGAAATTTGGAATATAATATAGCAAAGTCCCAGCGTTCGCTGTCATGCCCATGTTCACCAAATGGAACTTTGCAAATATTCACACAAGCAATTGGCGGCGTCGTCACGATAACATTAAAGTAAACATACCTGCTACAGTAAAACTAATCAGTCCTATTTGATTTAATCACCTATTTGGTCAAATAACAATATTTATATATGTAAATAAATTAGGTATATCAAAATTGTGTTGTCTGAAGTATATTAAAAGTGACTAAGTTCGTAATGTATTTATCACCGTATGTGTATGTTGCACCTTGTAATTGAATTGTAAATATTGTTGCACTGATATACAGTTTAGTTATAATATATTATTTAACTTTAGAAATATATAAAACTCTATACGACCTTGTTAGCTACTATGAGTACTGAATAAATGAATAAATAAATGAAAAAAAAAATGAAATGAAATTATTGTTGCTCCAATGATTCCGTCAAATTAAAGCTTCTTTGTACACAATATTTTTTTGTTTTATTTGCTGGAGTTAGATTAAATAAATTTTTTTTGTTACTTACGGTCGAGAAGGCTTGGTCATGAGAGAATGGTTCTTGGTAATTGCTAAAACACTTAAAGTTTGCCCTTGAGTTTTAATTATAAAAATAGCAAACCATATTTTTGAGGAAATTGGAGCCGTTCAAATTGAAAAGGGTAGTCAGATTTAATTATAAAAATAAAAACATTAATCCCAGCACAGCATTATTACATGTATTTAGGAACGTACTCAGAGTGTAGTTCCTTTACACAAACGTAAAATTTCAGCTTCTCAGCAAAATAGTGGGTATTTCAACTTTTAACTTTAATTTATAGAGTGGTAATCCAGATGGTTGAAGGGATTGCAAAAATTCGTAAAGGTGCAAAGGTGTATAGACTCATATTCTTCAAAAAATTGTTTAAAAAAAAAATTGGCTCTATTTGGAAAGAAAAAAAAACAAAAACAATTTGAACTCATCTGTCTAAAATCGAAATATTAATCAAAATTGTAAGGAAATTGGAATAGTGTCAAAATATATGTTGCTTCATTCTTCTAACATGCAAAAAACAAAAATTTGATTGTAAATATAAAAAAACAATACACATAATATATAATGTAAATGTCTTTATAAAGTAGATTTATTTTATTATGAATAAAATTCAAATGCATGTAATAAAAATAAATAAAAATAAAACATATTACTGCGCAAAAAAATAGGAAGTGTGGTGATAAAATAGCTCATAACTTCTGAAGCACTGATCGCCGTATAGCCTTTCGAAGATTTTCTTTAATTATGTGAAACAAAAAATTATTTTAGGGCTTTCGCTATTGAATTATAAGTTTAAGAAGAAATAAATTATAGTAGTATACATATATACATTTATAGATAGATATATAGACATAAATATAAATATTACTAAATATACTACTATAATTTATTTCTTCTTAAATTATAGTAGTATACATATATACATTTATAGATAGATATATAGACATAAATATAAATATGTTAGTCTAATATGCATTGGTTAAAATCAAAATCTGAATTAGAACTGGAACCAGACTTAGAATTAGAATTGGTTAGTAAGTTACTCTAACCTACCTAAAGCAGTTTTAATCAATTTGTAATTCACATTCCTATCAAAAATCTTCACTTAACTCAAGCTCTACGTTATAAATTCAATGCATATTTACTAAACTTCACATCAAATTATTGCAATAAATAAAAAAAATTACAATGCCAAATTTGATAATAATAATAGCAAAAAAGTTAAAATTAAAAAATATAACAATAAACCCAGGTGTTATAATAAGGGCTCTTTGAGGGTTATTAAGATTCAAATAAAATCTGTAAAAGTAAAAAATTTAAATAACAATAACATATCAAAATTTCAATTCTAAATCTAATCTCAACACCACAAGTCTTATACCTATATATATATAAAAAATATTTTTCATAGGATTTGTTGCATATTATTTGCATCTAATTACAATCCTTTGTATGAGATTTGCAAAAATAAGTATCTTTGCAATTTTTTTTATAAATGTCTATTGCACTAAAAATAAAATATTTTATTGAAATAAACCGTTATTTATTTCATTTTTTTACGTAGTATACAATATACTGTAAATACCAAATTTACATAATTTTCTAATAAATCTATTGAATATCCTTAAAACTTATTTTCTTTTCAATTCGTACCTATTTCATATTTAGAATTATTTTTTTATTTAAATAAAATACACAATAATAATTCATATGTTAATTTGTATTTATCACATATTTTTCAATCCTTGATTTCATTTGCATTTAAACCCTTCTTTTATATCCCGTATATCTTTACATAATTATAATTTTGCAATAGAATTTTTTTTTGTGCATTACCAAAATTTTAATTTGCATTTTTTGTTTTTATTTTTAATTTTTTTTTTTGCGTGCGAAAAGTAATTTTAAAAATAAAAGGATGCATATTTAAATAACAAGGATAAAAAAGGATATTATTGTATACAAATTAATTCATTTACCTTTACTGAATGTCAAAATTGATGTTATTTTAATAGAATAGAAAATATATTTGAAAGGTTTTTGTTTTTTTCTCATATACAACGGGATTAATTTACATGTATGTGTATCCATAATATATGAAAGAGAAATTATGGGTGAGAATTTGCATGAAATTAATTAGTTATCCATATTAGATATAATTAAATATTTTTTAATAATTATATTCCGAGTCGTATTTTTAATGCACTGAATATCATTAGCAGCGGGAATTTCATAAATGTTGCTAGTTCTATTATTTCTGATAAAACTTTGATTGTTTTTAACACAAAAAATTTGGGTTTCTGTAAAACGATGATGGGGTCTGCAGAAGAAGGTATAATGAAGAGTTCTATGAACTGTATAATAAAGTCAACGCAGTCACGAAAATTAAAGTAAATGATGAAAATTCCCCAGTTAAGAGAATCTTTGAATACTGACTTGAAAGTACAAGACGTCGGGCAGAATAAATCCTGATTGAAGAGACGAAATGTCGGTCGACATGAAACGATTCCGTACCCTCAACCGGAGAGAGTCGCCCGTGACCAACAAAAATGAAGGACGCAGGACTTACATGGTCTGTGGCCCAACTAAATAAATAAGTAGAATTGTATTCTATTCTAAAAACCAATTGTTTTGACTTTAATTGGTGATCAATGTGTTCAGCTGGACATTAATATTTTTTATATTCAACCGCTTCAACTTCTTGTTAGATTTACTTGAGCAGAGTACAAAATATGAAATCTTTTGAATCAAAGTTCAAGCGCATTTTTGTAGATATGGAAAGTTTCTTGATTTTTATGCCATCTTGCATTTTGTAGAATCAAATATTTTTAATATCTTAAAAATTTAAAAATTTTGATTTTGATTAATTTATAAAATTTATTTTGATTATGGATCTTAAATTTTAACCTTTTTCGATCTACTATTATGTAGTGTTACAATGTTAATGCCACGTTTTTCATGTTATGTTTTTCTACTGCTCATCTAGCTCTACTACATTAATATTATAGTTTGATTTTGAACAGACCTATCTACTTATAAATAAAAAATCTACATTCACTAATTATTCTACTTAAATTTTAGTATTACTTTTGTGCTAACTGAATTTACCAAAATTCTATCATAATTTCTACTTCAACTCAGTCTTTGACGATAAATTAATTTTTATTCTTCTGTTCTTATTTTAAATTAATTGAAAAACATTTTTTTAAATACCACAGCATTAGTTTATGTGTGCCGTGTGCGAACATCATTGCATTCGTGTGTGTATGTTGAATATATGTTTTAGAAAGTCGTTTTATTTGTATTTTTTTATGGTTATTTTTTACTTTCACTTTTTTGAAAAATAAGTAACAGGGTGTTCCAGTTCATTGAGAAAGTGTGATGTTTTTCATCACATAAGGAAGAATTCTTGTTTGAAGTCACATGTAAAAATTCGGAATGGGTATATATTTTATGCAAATTAGATAATAAAAATAGAAGTGAAAAATAATAACAAAAACATCAAATAATTGAGAAGTTGAATGAACACAGAGAATATTCACTATTCTGTTTTGTTCTTGTTGTTCGTTTTAAAATCGAATTTACATGTTCAATTCTTTAATTTTTTTTTTTTTTAGTCGTTAATGAAAATTTATACAGCCATGTGTGTTTGGTATTTTTTTTTTAATAAATTTTTTTTTTCCTATACTTTTCATATATCCTTATTTTAAAAGGATATGTTTTTTTTCATTTTTTTTTGTGTTTGTAAAATGTCCTAAATAGAAGAACGAATATTTTTTTTTAATTTTATTTAAATTGTTAATAAAGTAACAGAATCCTTCTATCGTTACAGTAATGTAATAATTTCAGATGTGAGTTTACATTTTTTTCTGCTTGTTGTTTTTGTTTTTTATTTTTATTTTGGTTTTATATTGATTAAAATTGACAGTACATTGGCCTCGATACACGAATCCTGCAGAATATATTAATTCTAATGTAATGTGTGTACGAATAAAAAACTCATCATTTTTTGGAAACATATGTATATGGGTGTGAGTATTTGTGTGTAAGTCAGAGACATTTAATGTTTTACAAAATATCAGAAAATCAATAAATTATTTTGTAATGACTTAAAATTTATTTAATTAAAAAAAAAAAACGAATATTTGTTAACTTAATTTTTTTTTATTTTAGAAAAATATTTTGGGATGTAAGTAATCAAAAGCGTACAAGGCTGGCAAATGCAAACACAAAAGACCAGAAGACAGTATGATCCTGCAGAAAATTAAACTAGAAAGCGAAGCAATTTGAATGTCATACTATATGGCAAAAGTTAATTGCCGCCGGAACTTCTAAAACCCGGTGCAGGCGTATTTGGACCAAGCTTAAATTTAGCGCTGCTCTTGGCACATTTTTCACTGCTTTTCAAGCTGAAATCTACGACATCGAGGTATCGGGGTGACAATGCAGTAAAAGAGGGAACAAAGATGCTAACACATACATAACTTCAGATAGCCAAGCTACCATAAAAGTTTTTGCTTCTCCAATTTTAAAATCAAAGTTTATCTGTAATGTTATAGAAGTTTACTAAAATTAGCATTCAAACGCCTATCTCCAAAGAATTGTTTTCAAGTGGGAAACTACAGAAACAACTCCTCTGATACCGAAACTAGCTCAGTTGATAAACAAAACGTTTCAAAAACCCATTAAAAACTCTATGAAATAAAAATATTATTGAAAATATGAAAGAACAATACAAAGTAAGATCTACTGCTAAGTACTTATCACATAGTCAGTAATCAACTTGAAGCTATGTAAAATCCATAAATTATGTTTAATTACTTATAAATGTATAGTGTATCTGTGTTATGATTTGACTTCAATATTTATTCACATTACTATTCAAAACCTAATCCTATAATTTTTCATTTCGATGTCATTTTTTCTATGATCCAGCATATAAATACAAAAGCGTTTAGCTAAATTGGCAGTCAAAACTTTGTTAAACAATTGAAACAACCAACACCACTTGACTTAGGTTAAAACCGTTTAGAATACCTAACCGTACCGAGTTTTGGTAAATCAAAATTGTCTTAGTTTCTTTGAATCAAAAGTAAGGGTTAGAAAAGGTAATTTAATATTGAAATATTGTTATGAGCATTTAGTAGGTTAAATTCTCACGGTCCTTTAAACGGATTTCTCCAAAAAGAAGCAATCGCTGAAGCCTCTTTCTTTTGATGATTTACTGCTATCTGCATTTTAACACTGTATTTTGGTTAATCGAAGGGGCTGCAATTTAAGCCTCGGAGGTATAATTTTGTTTTTAAAGTAAATTACCGAATTGAAAGGATATTACAAATAAATTAGAACAGAAAAATTAGAAAAATTATAAATAGAAACAAGTTAAAAGTAATTTGAAAGTAAATGGAAACGCTTACGTAAGTAAGTTGAAAGGCAATTGAAATTAATTTGAACAATCAATTAAAAAAGAATTTAAGTAGAAATTTAAACTGAAATAAAGTTGAAATTAAATCAAAAAAAGTTTATAAAAAATTTAAGCAAATTGAAAACATTATTGCAGCTATTTGAAAAGAAATTGATTGAAATTGAAACACAAAATTTGAAAGGAAATGTAAGAAAACTTGAACACAAATGAAAAGTAAATTGAAACGAATTGTGGAAACTAATTGCAATCAAATTGATTTAAATTGAAACTGAAAGCCGATTGCACATAAATTGAAAATGAATTTAAATTTGAAAAAAAAAACTGTAAGCGAATTATAATCATTATTGGATATTGAAGCAACTTGAAAAGGCAATTAAAAGTAAGTTAAATTCAAATAAAAAGTAAATTGAGACCATTGTAGAAGCAAATTACAAAAAAATTTAATTAAATTTAAACTGAAAGCTGATTGAAAATAAATTGAAAATGAATTGAAATTTGAAAAAAAAACTGAAGCGAATTATAATCATTATTAAAGCAACTTGAAAAGGGAATTAAAAGTAAGTTGAAACCATTGTAGAAACGAATTGCAAACATTTTAAAATTTAAATCAAAGCATTATGAAAGCGAATTTAATTGAAAACAAAAGCTGATTGAAAGTAAATTGAAAACGTACGGGAAATTTAAAATAAGCCTAAAACGAAATGTGAATATTAAGCCTCCTACAATTCAATGGTTATGTCTAATAAAATATACGCATCCATATTGCTTAAACTAGATAAATTTAATATTTACACGGCTCATTTACATAAACCGATTGACAAGAATTAAATGAAGATGACATACCATAAATCTTAAATTACCTGCCAAAAACAGTGACAAGCAAAAACAACATTTTAATTAATGTAAGCTAATAAATAATGATTTTTAATATTCATTTTACAAAAATTGTAATTTAATTATTGAAAAATTCAATTCTACTAAAAAATCATTAAATTCAATCGGACCATATTTAATTTTTCTACTATCATCATCATAATATGCAAAAAATATCTTTTCTTAATTTAACATCATATATGCAACAAATGTTTACTTTAAAAAATAAAACAATTTTATTTAACCCTTACTTTCAGTTTATTTAACCCCTTCTTATAAATATTTTTGTTTTGTTGTGTTTTTTTTTCCTTTCAATTGAATTGTAATTTCCCTTAATTCCTTGAAAATATTTTTATTTTCTCTTTCCATAATACGTTAGCAAGTAAAACTTTTGCAAGTTTATTAATTTTTTATAAAGTTTTTTCGTTCATTTTCGCAAAAAAAAAAAAATAAAATAAAAATAAAACCACAGAAACCTCTTAAATTATTACGTGCTCATTCTCATATAAATGTATATGATTAAAATACGATTTAAAACGATTTGAAACTAGTTAATACCAGTTTTTTTATGTATGTATCCATATTATTATGTAATACATATATTTATTGATAAATCATGCAATAATGATGATATAATAAAATCGTAACAATTCGCATAACTCAGTAAAACCAAAACTTAAAATGTTTATATTTTTCTTGCTACCAAAAAATCCTTCCGCACATCATACATTTTGTTCTATTCTGAGGAGACTACAGTGAGGTATAAAAATATTTAATTATTTCTATTTGATTCTATTTCTTATCTATTTCTTTAGTAGATTTTAATGGTAAGCGAGAATAGAATATAATCAAGCGCTGTTTTGGTTATTAAGAAAAACATTTTGATAGCTTATTTACTTATTGACTTATTTAGTTATATTCTTGTATATAAAATTTATTAAATGTAATTTATCAAATAACTAATTAATTAATTATATTTGAAGTGAAATATGGTAGATAAAAAATAAATGGGATAGTTCAAAATATTAGTATGACTATTGTACTTCTAATATATTTAATACCCCAATAATGACTGTAAAACTATCCACATTGGTGAATAACAAAAAGCCGTGAGAAAAACCCAAAAATTTAAATGTGAAGTTTTTTTTTCAAAACATTACCGCATAAAAATTACAGATTAAGGTATAGTACTCACCTAAACAGTAATGCTAAAATAAACTATCAAATTACTTTGTTATCCTAAGTAAATTTGACAGTGCTAAAAAATTAATTTTAAGGTAACTACCGGCCTTAAAAAATACAAAATAATAACAGGTATTAAATTTAGTTAGTACTACCTTTCAAATAAATCATTTATAGAAAAACATATCAGTATTTAACCATATAGGAAAACTATATACTTAATACAAAAACCAAATATGATCATCTGAACAACGAAATATCACAAAATCAATAAAGTATGATACTTTTTCAAATTAAAATTAGTTTTTAAAACCAACAATTGAAATTACCCAAAAAATAAAGTACCTGCTAAAAAAGTTTAAATTTCCTTGGTTTGTGTCTTTGAATTAGTCACCTCACTCACGAAATTTTTCTAATTAACCAACGCAGACACATCTTCCAGTTCAAATGAATGTTTATTTTTTAAAGTAAAATATTAACAAGCAGAAAAAAAATATTCATATTGTTTGCCATCTTTAAAAATACACTAGATTTCCTAAAAACCTTTGTTATAGACACCAGAAGCAAAATATTAAAGAGAGCATGGACAATATTGACTATTTTTTCAATTGTTGCTGAAATTACAAAACTACCATCTTCTTCATCTCCACATGGTGCTTGCGGTGTATACAAAAGAAAATTTTAAGCCAGAATTTTACTGTTGCACATTGGTGACTTTAAGTAGGTAATAAAATGTATGTAACAAAATCTCTATGTAACAAAAATATTAGCCTTAAATTGGAGGATATGCTAAGAAAAATTTATTGTTTTGCGGAAATATAAAACTTTGTTTTGATGTGAATATAACATAAATGGAAAAGAAAGACATTTTCAATGCTTGACCAGCGAATGTTAACGTCTGGAATAGCTAGTAATAATCATTAGTATAATTTATTTAATTGAATGTAAAGAAAAAATTAGACCTTAAAATAAATTTTATGCAACGTACATATATGATAATCTAATTAACGTATAATTTTTTAATTGCACAGAGAATACATCTTATATATAATACACAAGATGAACGACGTGGCGAGTAAAAAAACAAGAATAATTGAATAATAAATTTTAGCAAGTTCTTGGTGCTGAATACTTAAAACATTTTAAATAGTTACACAAAATAGTGACGGTTATTTCCCAGTTGAGCGACATCTATACTCTAAAATAAATTTCAATCAATGACAATTTTTAACAAGGCTTCATAAAAATTTTGTAATTTTAAATAGACACACAAACTTATAGAAGAAAGTACAAAAACGAAAACACAAACAAAAATTTAAAACAAAACATAAAAACAAAAATCAGATCCGATCATACCCTTCAGAAATGATATAATAAATGTCAGTTCATTTGCTTCTTCTTTTATTAAAAATAGTAAAACACGGTTATAGTTATTCGCTAAATTTAACTATAACCTTGTTTTACTGTATGTATTTATTTTTAATTCTATTAAATCGCTAAATTTCAGTCATATAGGCGTAGTCAAAAAAAAATTGAATCTTTATAAACAAAATCAAATTCAATAAAATATCTTTCGTAAAACAATTTTAAACTTTATTTTAAAATAGAAATTCTGTTATGTAATCACAAAATATACATATTTGTAATAAAGACAGAAAATGACAAGATATAAATCAGTTTTTTAATAAAATAATTCACTTTTGACTTACTTCTTTGTTTTATTGAAAAAATTGGGGTTATATATTAATGTGACTTTAAACGACATCGATTGTATGAACTTATGAAGTTTATTACTGAAACAAATTATTGACTACATATTGCTGTAACAGAATTGTGACTACAAACGTTTTAGACTATAAACGAATTAAAATACATCGATCTACTACGTTGAGAGTAATGGGATTTTACTGTGTTAAGTTATATTGAAATTAGGTATCATACTTTAATTTCATTAAATATATATTTAAGAATCAAGCGATTCAGTATATATAATATATATTAGTGGCATTAACGAGATAAGAATTTACGCAAGTTCTTACCTCAGTGATGCAAATTTATCAGTGTTATATTATCTTGTATGATTATTTTTGCTATTGTATTACATCCGACATATGGTATGCATTAATTAAAATGGAGGCGATGATCAAAACAATAATAATTTTTCTCTCGCCCATGCATTATTGAACTTAAGCAAAATTGAAAATTTATTACAGTTCTTCTAGTTAATTCTTTACCTCGAAACTAATCTTTAATCATTTCTCATTATTACAATAATATTTTAGGCAAGTCATAAATACCATCATTGTTACAGGACATCAACAAATTAATATGTTTCATTACAATCGATGAGCTTGTACACAAAGTTAAAACAGAGAACAAAATGTCAAAGTGATTCCCAATGTCAAATTGCTAACATTCAATTAACCGTCATTATATAAGAATTAATAATTATTTATACATTCCAATAATTTTTAACACTCACTGTAAAGACAAATATGAAAGGGAAAAAAAAATATTCGCATAAGAAAAGAATTTGCCACCAGTTACATCAAACTACACACATGTTATTAAAATAATCCTGCAATATATACATAGAATAAATATACATATGGTAGTATAGAGATAATCAAAAGGAGAGATGATATTTAAGTTAATGTTGATGTTGATGATGATATTGATGATTCCGTCTTTGCAGAAACATTACATATATGTATTATTAGTTTGTCAGTTAATTCGAAAAAAGAAAATAAAAATAAAAACAAATGATGAGTATGAATGAATAAGGATGTTGGATAAAAGTTATTTTGAAATCGTTTTGCAATTTTTATCCTTTAAATTCATCCTCATCTAACCATCCCCTGTTTCTTAAGTTTTTTTTTTTTTAGTTAAGATTTGCTGAATAATAAATTGAAAATGAATTGTTTGGGAGTTTTTATTTTTTTTTTATTATTTTGTTGAAAGATGCTTAAAGGCAATTCAAGTATAAGAAGATTTTCTTTTCGAACAAAAAACAAAAAAAAAGACAAATCCTTTTTTATGTTATAATATATCCTTAACAAATCCTTAATATATATATATACATACAAAATTTATATGTGTAGTTAAACGACTTATAAAGTGTTATTACTATATAAGTTTTTTTTTAAGAGATTTTCACGTATCTCTTCAATATTATTATTTATTTTTTCATTTTCCGTCTCGGAAAGGATACAAATTTTTAAGGATATGAAAATATGTCTATATTTTTTCGGGAGTATCTATTTTTTTGTTTTCGTGTTACAACTTTTTATTATTGTTTCAATTTTTTCTTTTTTTTTTTATTAAAATAATTTTAACATTTAAGGTAATTTGTATTTTGTAACAAAAACAAATTGGAAGGGGTTACACGGTGGAAAAATATAAAAAAAAAATATAAATTCTCCCTCACTGACTGAAATGAATAAGAAAATTATTTGAGTGTGATTTTGAATATCCTTGCGTTCATGTTTTTCTTTTTAATTCAATACTCATTCATTCGAATAGAAATATTTTTATTATTGTTTTTCTTATTATTATTATTATTTTTTTTTTTTTGTACTATAGAAATGTAAAAATTTTTGTAAAATTGAAATCTTAAGATTTATGAATTTATCACGTATGGTAAATATTAAATTGGCTATTTAATTGATTTTTATTTATATCGTCTGATAATTTTTGGATTCAAAATAAAATTTCAGTTTTTAAATACAAAAAAATTTAATAGAATTTAAATTTGAAGTGAATTTAAACAATAAAAATTTAAAGTAAGATTTTAGAGAGTAATCTAGAATGAGAGTTACGCAAAAAATTAGTTATTTGTGCATAAAATCGATATGTCACTTGGCTGCTTCAGGGTGCGGGGAGATTAAAAAGGTTATTCTTACTGTAATTAGCACTTAGTTATTGTTAGTAGTGTTTTTATGAAAAATTTTGTTTTTTTTTTTTATGTAATTGTAGGAATTTGTATTTATTGAAATAAGAGCAGTATTTCGTACTAACACTACTGGAACTCATCATTCGGTATAATCGTGTTGGACTAGCTATACAGATCCTACTTTCCTAATTTGAATAGAATATTGGGACCGTGTCATTTGCCTGTATTTAATTTGACAGGATATGCTGGATACTGAATATGATAAATATTATACATATAAATATACAATACATATATATAATTAATATAGATGTGAGATTTGGAGTTGAATTCAAAATGAAAGTTCTACGTTTTTTACAGAATATAGGTATACCTACATAAAGAATTTTTTTGCATAGTCGCTGTTGGATTCAAATTAAATTATTGAATCGAAAACACTACATGAATTAAAGTCGGATTTTTGATTTTTGGTATTTTTGGGTTTTCTATTTGGTGGTATTTGGGATTTCAGGCAAATGACATATAGACAAATGAAATTCAAGCATGTCATAGCAGCAGCCCTAGAATATTTTCAAAACTCATATATATAGATTTCAAAGAAATCCACATGTGAGTTATAAAAACAAAATCAAATTCCCGTTTGGGAAAATTTAAAAGTTAATAAAATTATATTAAAAAGTAAATTAATTTCTCACTTGTTGATTTTACATTTTAATTTTTTTATCAAGTGTGAAATTATTATTTTTTATAATTATATATTAATTACTAAATATAATATACAAGTTTTTACTATAATTTTATTGTATTTATTGTTATTTTGTAGTAATTGGCTCAGAAGAACTTTTTTTTTGTTTTTATTACTTTTAAGTTTATTTAAAATCTACCTTCATATTCTAAAAATGTTAACAAAAACTTCTGATATATATTCGGTAAATTTTTATGACAAATGTATACAATTTTTAATAGCGTATTGGCTTGTAAGGGTACATAGGATTTACATTATGTAGTGTATTATATAGGATATACATTACACATAGGATATACATTTAGACGGAAGGTCCGCTGTTGAAAAGTGTTTCAATCTTCTGTGTTGACTACCTGGTTATCCCAGCAGTTTTTTCACCAACGAATTTGGGTGATTTCCTAACTGGGTTCAATATCTTTTGGTTGTGAAGGTTATTTCCTCTTTTACATATCTCACTTGTAAGTCGTTTCTTATGACTAAAACTCTAACATATCAAGGCGCATTGACAATTTCTCTAAGTACCTTTACTTGAAAACGTTCAATAATTTCTATATTTGAATTGCTTGTCGTACACCACAGTTTTATACCGTAAGTTCCTATTGGTTTCTAGAACTGGGAAATTTTAGACGTAGTTGTTCACTTTTTGCTGCAATATGTCTCTTTCAGGTTAATTTTGATCCAAATGAATCCCCAAATATTTGATCGAATCCGCCATTATGTAACACATTGTTATTGATTTTAACTGAAGGACAGATTTCTTTCTTAGTGCTAAAGTACTAGGAGAAGAAGAACTAAAACATCTAATTTTATCTGTTAAGTCAATCAGTGGAGAAATGCGACAGATTGTAAATACTCACTACAATATCGTGGAAATACGAAGTTGGTTCACGGTTGATTATAAAAATCCATTCATATAGTCAGAATCTAGATTATGGAATATGGCATTCCATTTCAGACATTCACAAGAATGGACAGTTTTTACATGTTTGATTTACAAAAATTAATTCAAAGTGAATATTAACGATATACTTCGCAGCTACCAGCCGAATCTTTCTTTAAGGCAGTTTTAGGTTATTTTAATTAGTGTATACTAACTCTTTTATTCTATTCAATTCTTCTATATTTCTTTTCTAATTTTGCTTTACTATCCACTTTTTTTCTTCCTTTAATCTGTTAAATGGTTTAAGTTCTGAGAAAGCAGTTCGAATTTCATTATTTGTGTGTCAAAAAATTTTCTCTTTATTCTCGGTGGTTACAAAATCATATCTTTATCTATCTATAACAAATAATTAACAAATTTTTACAATATTAATTTCGGTGGATTTTTAAAGCTATAGATTATACTTTAGATTAGAAAGAATTAGAGTTTACAAATCCGATAGAGCGAGTTGATCTGCTATGCAGTTTTGTGGAGTGACATTTAGACCTTGAAGTCACCGTAGACATCTCGTTGAGTGGTTCGTAATCGTTTCTATTGAATTATGGTGTATAGACACCATAATACAAAATCACTTTGTGTTTTCACGATGTTATCATTCTCCAAGCCCATCATAGAGTGGAATTGGGTATTACCTCTCGGAAGGAAGAAAATAAATTTGAACAAAACAAAAATTCATTTATAATGTAAGTTTTAGCTAAATTGAAAGTATAGCTTCTCTTTCCATACACCATTCAATTCAATAAATTTTATTGCAAGGATTAAATGAATCATTATTTCCAATTCTTTGATATTTTGTATTTTTTTGTTGTTTTAACGATTCTCAAAATAAGCAACAAAATTAAGTCAATTTCAAAAATTTGAAAATTTTATTTTTTTTGCCAATTTTTGCATTGGGCCGGGGTCGTCAAAATTTTCAAGATATAGAAAATGAAAAAATCCTCTAAAAACTTCAATTTCTGACCGATTTCAAAGATTTTTTTATAGCAAAAATAACGTCAATTTCAAAAATTTGAAAATTTCACTTTTTTTGCTTATTTTTTTTGTT
Organism: Argyra leucocephala; assembly: GCA_963942445.1. Taxonomy (NCBI): domain Eukaryota; kingdom Metazoa; phylum Arthropoda; class Insecta; order Diptera; family Dolichopodidae; genus Argyra; species Argyra leucocephala. The sequence continues at coordinate 32,901,811 of OZ012681.1, read as the reverse complement.
ACGGTCAGGATCGTCAAAATTTTCAAAATTTAAAAAATAAAAAAATACCCAAAAACAACTTTTAAATTCGTCAGAAAATGAATCCTTAATAATTAAGTTTTAAATTTAGTAAAAACAAATATTTTTTTACAATTATTAACCAAAACCAAATTAACGAAATTTTAATGTTTTGCTCTGAAAAATAAAAATCATATTTTCTACATAACTGCTCAAATTAAGGGTAACAAAAAAATAAAAAAAAAATAAAAAATAAGATATATAAAAAAAAATTAAAATCAAAATTTTGAAAAGAATGTTAAAAACTTCTTCACGTAAACATATTATGATATCCTTAAAAAAAGAGAAAGATTTATTATACTACTCATGAGTACAGTATAATTTGATATCATTTTTATTTTCCTTATATGCGAAGTTTTTATAAAAAAATTTAAAAATAAAAACTTTATTTTGTTGCTTTTGTTTTTCTTTCAAAATATTAAAAAATTAAAACAGAAAAAAAACTGTGGAAAATTTTAAAAACTCTGAAAAAGAAAATAATAATAGCAAAAAAATGGTTATTTTTATTACATATACACATAATAGTTATAAATGTAAAAGATCGAATTTTAAAAATTTCGAAAACAAATTTCTTTTACTATTAGTTTTTAGTTTGAAATTGCTTCCCTTTTATTTTAATAATATCTAAGACTACTGAATGAACACCCTAATTGATTTGAGCAAAATTTTGACAAAACAATCGCATAGAATAACATTTCACTATTAAATTTTTTGTCCTTTAATTAATTTTAAATTTAAGCTGGCAATTCGACTGTGACTTGTCAATAATAATAATTGTCAAATTCGCTAGTGTACAATATATCGAAATTCAAACGTTTTATGAGAATATTTGTCATAGTAGTCACTTAAATGTTTTGCAACTGGCATTTGAAATTGAAAGCTTCGTCAGAAAACATTTTTTTTTTTATTTTTGGCTTAAGCACTTTTGTCATGAAGCTAAGTCTACACATATTACAAGTCATAACACTGCAGAGAGGATACTAATTTTGGTCCCTATTTATACAGGATAGCATAAGAAAAATAAGAACAACTTTTTAAGTCTCTATACTTTATTTTGATATTTAATTTATATATTTTTATTTATATTAAATGCTCTAAAACTTTGTTTAAACATAAAAAAAAAAAAAAAAGTTGAAAATCTTAGGCAAATACATAGGCAAATATCATTTTTCATTCTCATTTATTTGTAAGTATTGTTATCTACTAACGAATATTAACTTATTTTTGTCTCTTTTTTCACGCATACAGTCTCTGTAAGGGAATGCCACAACTTTGAATAAATGAAGCCATCAAAATATCTGTATAATACCCCATCAGAACTTTTTGAAATTTACATTCAATGCAAAATCGAATACTATGAATTAGCTGGAGAGTCTCTAAATTTATTTATAAAATTTGATGTAAAATTTATATAAAGCACACCACACGATTAACATTTCAAACACTAAACGAGTAACAGACCAGAAAATTTGAATTTGGAAACTTTCTTTTAAAAATGAAAATACCACCAGTATTCCTCCATACGGGGTAATACTTCATAGGGTATACTATTTAAGTCTCGTGTTGCAGTGAAAGTGCTAAAGAATTTGAATGTTAAAAATGTCACTGGTCCCGATGGAACTCCTGCCATGGTTCTCAAACATATCGGCTCTCCCATTTCGAAACTTCTACGAAATCTTTTCTTACTTTCATTTTCCACTGGTAAATATCCCCGCCAGCGGAAGATTGCACATGTTTCTCCAATTTCAAAAAAACTGTGACAAAAACGCACAATCCAACTACCGACTAATTGCCATTACTTCCATTCTTTCCAAAATAACGGAAATCGTTATAAACAAAAGGCTATTGAGATACCTAAATAGTTCGCATATTTTAAGCGATCGTCAATACGGCTTTATAAACCAACGGTCAACAGGCGATCTTTTAACTTATCTCTGCGTTAAGCTTAACATCAGCATTTATTGTACCGGTGAGTCACTTGTTTTATACTGAAATTTTATATGAATTATTAGTTCAACTGAAAAACGGCAAGTCTAACATGAAAGTTGTGCATGAAAATGTTGTAGGAGATGATGTAATGCATCAATACAATAAAAAAAGTTAGCGAGTTTTTTCGATATAACCAATGTTTTTACAAAATTTTCAGTTGTTAAAAGCAAAATTTAAGTTTGTGCAGCTATTATTCAAAAACGGTAAGTCTGATACTCATCCAACACATGTTGGTTATTAGGTGTATTAATTTTTGAAAAAAATTGTGAAGAAGATGTTGCTTTAGTTCCAATTTCTTTCGAGCTGTAGTAGATATAGTTTAAACATAATTTTTCTGATCCGATTTTCTTTAGCGCTTTGTAGCCAGGGTTAAATTTAAAGATAGACCCCTCGTCTAGAACAACTTTTTTCCTAAAATACTCCAAGCAATCATCACTTAAAATATTTTTGCTCTAAACCGGACCATCCTGTATAATATAAATTTTTTATTCGAAATATAATTTTTCGAAATTTTAACCTATACACCATACTTTCTTATGAATAAACATGATTATCAACCTCAATTACCTATTCGTTTAACTTTCATAAATAAAGCATAGGTATATAAAAAAACATAATTTAAATAAAAACAAAAACCAGTAACTTTTAAAAATACCAGTAACTTTTATTAGTACTTATTCTCATATAAATATATATATATATATAAATTGTCGAACTAATGCCACAGAATTTTGTTAAGTAGTCTGAATAATTTTTAATCAAAAAAAAAAGTAAAAAAAAATTATTTTCATAACTCATTTGTTTTCATTTCTGTTGGTAATCTGAAATTAAAATCATTTTCTTATGAGTAAATTTATGTATATGATATTTTCTATTTTTGTTTTTTTATTTTTATTATAATTTTTTTTTTTTTTTTACTTAAATAGAATAAGAACCCCAACAAAACTCAATTACCACCCCTAACTCCTATAAATACATATGTATATTTAATATGAATCTATAGAATATTATGAATATTAATAGTAAATAGAAATTATGAAGAAAATAAAAACTGTTAAATCATGGGAAAAATAAAAAAGTTTGAAAAAAGTAAAAAAAATTCAAAAGAACTAAACTAACATGCATAATTGCATATTCAAATAAATTATTATTATTTTTTTTTGTTGGGTTTCTAAGATTTTTTTTCCAGAAAAATACACAAAATATAAACTTAAAATGATATAAATGGTTGAAATTCGGGTGGTACAGTTATAAATGTACATATCTACTTCAAATGAACAAAAATCTTGAATCTAGAGATAAAAAAAATCTAACGGTCCTGATAATATCCCTGTAATTGTGCTGCGACACCTTGTCTTCGCCTTTTCTAAGGTTCTGCGCAACATTTGTGCATTTGTCATTTTCTTCAGGAACTTATCCGTCCTAAAAAAAAGTTACCCAAGTTTATCCTATCCATAAAAAAGGTGACAAAAGCAATCTTTCGAGCTATAGGCCCATAGCTATTACTTCAATTATTTAAAAAACGATGAAAATTTTAATCAAGTAAAAGTTGAACTTGAATATCTTGATAATAGACATACAATTCATGTTAGTCTTTATGTATAGCCAATTATGTATAGCAAAAGCCAATCTATAAATTATTTATTATTTATTAAAGGGTCGAAGATTACAAAGAACTTCATATCTACAAAGCAAGTCGCGAGAAAATTAAAAAACAATTTAACATTATTATCGTGTCATCATAAACACCGTGACTACCATATTGTAAAAAAAACATTTCTTAAACCTTAAAGGCGGTTTTTAAATTTAATTTTAAAACTTACTTTTTACATAGTAAAAAATTTGCTGTAATATTTTTACATTAAGGAACAAAATTTGCTGTAATATTATTACATTATGACGCTTATTTTGTTGTCATTTTCTGTTATTACCAAAGTTTAGCAGAAAAATTACAGAATTTATCGAAAAACCTTGCCGTCTGCGTTTATTTGTTGTCAGCAAAAAAGGGGTTTTATTAAATGAGTAGCGAGGGTTTGGTGGCAGCAGCCCGACTTTAAAAACAAGAGGTCCGGCGTCCTAAGTGTCGGGACCGAAGGCCTTGAAACTTTTTTTTTGTCATCAGTGAAATGGCCCTTAAATGTGATGAAGACAATAGGTCCGAGGTCCAAGGAATTGGGGCTGAAACTCTATATCTCGTGTTTAAATTGTACTTGTCTGAAAAAAAGAAATTTTTTTTGCTTTTTTTTTGTTCAAGGTCTTTGGTCCCGATTTTCAGACCGTCGGACCAATCCGAAAATTTTTTTAAAATTATTTATAATAACTATTAATAACCTTTTTTCAGACAAGTACAATTTAAACAGGTGATATAGAGTTTCGGCCCCAATTCCTTGGACCTCGGACCTATTGTCTTCATCACATTTAAGGGCCATTGCACTGATGACAAAAAAAACAAAAAATCAAGGTCTTCGGTCCTGACACTTCGGACGCCGGACCTCTTGTTTGCATCGTGCTTAAGAGCCATTGTATTAAAGAAGTAAAAAAAAATTTTTTTTGTGAGGGTTATATCCAAATATCCAGTCAAATAAAAAACTGTATACCAAAAGTTTATAAAAAGCATCGAAAAATTTTTCGATGCGTGCTCTGCTTTTTTTGCGCATTTAATTTTCACTTAAGTTAAACAATATGGAATATACTAAATTGTAAGGTTTTTTTTGTGTACAATATGGAATATGATGCATTTTAGAAAAAACGTTTTTTTTTACAATATGGAAGTCACGGATACTTACTTTTTGGGTTATACAGACCTTGAAATTTAGATCTTACTAGATGGATTGTCAAACATGCAGTTAATTGTCAAACTTTCAATATAGTAAGTATTATACTGGTGTAGGCAATTTAATAAACTGAATAAAGTTTTTTGACATAATAAATAAGTCAAGAAGCATTTCAAAAGGAGTTATAGGTCACACAAGTACTCCAAGTCCAATTACAAAAAAAAAAAAAAAAATTAAGCAGCAAAAAACAAAATAAAAAAAATATTAAAGAAAGTAAAATGAAAAATTCAAGACATGAATTACAATTCAAAAAATTAAGCACCCTTAATATCCTTTGCAGATTTTTTTATTTTTCTAAATAATAAACAAAAGAAATAAAATAAAAACAAAAGAATAAAAAAAAAAAAAGAAATTAAACTAAGATTTTTTTTTTGTAGTTTTTTTATTTTTTATTTTTTTTTTATTTCATTAATAATTCTACATTAGAATGCAGTGTAAAGATTCTGTGTTTGTATTTGAAATAAAATTCACTTTGAGTAACTTTTCGTGGAATGATCCATTGCAAATTGCACCTTATTCTCCACGTCTTAAATTCATTGACTTACAGTCATTGTCTGATCGTCGGGTAATTGCATATAGATCTTTCATTCACCAGATCTTTTCGGGTAAAACGTTAGCCCCTGAAATTTCAAATTATTTAGTTTTTATAAAAACTTGTTTTCCAGCGTTAGAGTAAAATTTTGGTATAACAGTGAAAATAGTCGAATATTTTCCTTTTAATTTTACTGATATGCTTATCATACAGATACGCGTATTTCGTCTACTACTTGCAGACTTCTTCAGTGTTTTGTACTCGACTCGAGTAAGCATATCAGTAAAATTAAAAGGAAAATATTCGACTATTTTCAAATTATTTGTTTGAAAGAACCAATCGGAATAATTGCTCTGAAACGTTGAGTTGTTTCACATTCCCTTCCACCGTACTGAATATGGTAGATTCGAGTCAATCACTAGAACACTTTGTGAAGTAAATTCTAATTCTAGTTCTTTTGATTGATAACTAAGTGTTTTAATTGTAAAAAAAAACGATTATGACTTCTACTTTTCTTTTCTACTTACAGCATCAAACGTGACGGTGTTTTAATAAACCTACTGGATGATTATATATTTACACAATCAAATTGAAGCAAGCTTTAGTCTGGTTAACAAACGTCTGATGTGCTTGGTCTAAACATTAATCTGACAGTAATAAAATATATGCGAACAAGAAATAATCGACATAATATGGGTGGTAATAACAATTAAAGAGTGAATGATAACAAGTTAAGTATTTTATTCAATTGAAGATCGTAATAATTAATTGTTTTCCTTTCCATACTAATAAACAAATCAGTTGAAATTGTTTAGGTAAAGCGATATTAATTACCAATAAATGATGGAATGTTGCTTTGTCAGTATCAATGGTTCGTTTGGTAAATTTACTTGATAGAAGTAAAATTTACTTCATAGACTAACTCAAAGGAGTCTATATCGTAGAATTGCTTGGATTTTAAGGTAAAACACTTTACAATTCTATGTACTTATCGATATACATAGCTAAATAAAATTAAATTTCTTATTCGAAATTATTATTGAAACAATGACCTAACTCTGAATACGGCTTATACTTTTCATTAATTTGATTTAGTCCAAATTTTGATTGATTCAGAATAATTTGACACTGTAAAAATAAAAGTATTATCTGGAGAGAAATAATTTTTTTGTATAAAATTTCAATATAAAATCTCCAACAACACTTAATTTTCACATCCTTGTTATTTTTGATCATATTATGTTAAAGTATATATATATATCAAAACGTACTAATTATATGTCAAATTAGAATATACATGTGTAGCACGTCAAATTCTAATCATTTTGAGTGAGATGAGCATACCCACTCTTTCATTTGTTGAAGAGATATAGCATAAAATAAACTGGAAAATAAATTAAAAACGAAACAAATACCCGAAAAACATATATTCCATATAAGTATAAGAAAAAAGTACGGTAAAAATATATGAATCATCTCACAGCCGATTTTTATTACTGTTCTTTTAAATAATAGATAGTTAAAAGGAGACGTAGCGAAATCAAATATTTATTTTTTAAACGTTTTCATTTTTAATTAGTAATTTATATTTGAAATTTCATCATACACACACATTTTAACATAGAAAATTTTTTAATTTGTCGCACCTCACCAAAGTACAGAGTATCTTTTTTTCGTCGTCAGAATTAAAACTACATTTAATTTATTTTACATTGTATTGTATTGTATTGTGTTGTATTATATTATATTGTATTGTATTGTATTACCAAGTATTACATCATTCACATCTTTTTCAATTGTATGCGGTTGTTGTCTAAGATAAAAAAAACTATATTCATAATGAAAATGAGAATGATTTTTTATCAAACTTACTCGAATTTCTAGAAGCGGCCGGATACTAGTCCCATTTTAATGCACGAAAAGGTAATTTCATCTAAATTGATGAGGTAGAAGAAAATAAGAAAACGATTTGAAGAATACAGCTAAAAAAAACAGAATTATAAACAGAACTAGCTAATAATTAAAAAAAATTGTATTAATATTATTTGAAATGATTTTAAGTAATTTTCAATTTAGAATAATAATATTAAAATAAAACTTAGTAAATAATTATATTTAAGCAAAAATGAAATGTGTATGTATGTATGTATAAAGATTACTTTTATAATGAATCGATGGATAAAATTTAGTGATTTAAGAAAATAGAAAAATGTCAAATAGTCAAAAAAGACCAGACAGCTTATACTACGGTGGTTATGAAATTCTTATTTAGAATGTAAACATTTTTACATAAGTATTAAGCACTAAACACAATTGCGATCACCGACAACCGACTACCAACGAAATTTGCTTCGCTCAACTATTTTTCGTCAAATGAAACACAATTATAGCGAAACGAAAAATAAAAATAAACAAACAAAACAGAAAAGTAAATGGCGGAATTTCACAATGACAAAATTATTTTTAATAATTTATTAATTTATTTGTAGCATTATCAGATCCAAATAACTCGCTAATAAATCTAAAATTACATTATGTATATAATAAAATAAAATTAAGAAGTATAAATTGTAGAACATTATAACACTTTTAGAAAAAATAGAACAATAATATTCTAATATCAGATTTCAGAAAAATGGTTTTGTTTTTATTTTTGGTGTTTAAAAAAGTTGTCAGAAATGTCAAATCCAACTACCAGCGACAAAAATAGAAAATAGCCTTATTTCGACGACAACGAAATTGTGGTTGAGCGATTTTAGTTGCAATTGTGGTCATATACATAAAAGCGTATGTATTTTAAATTTTTCGTCCCGAATTTTTCGTCGGTAGTTCAAATTGTGCTTACCGCTTTATTATAAATTTAAAGTACAAAATTATATTATAAATGGATTGTATATGAAATATCACACTAAAAAATAAACAAAAAAATAAATAAATAAATACTAGAAAAACATTCACGTTCAATTTATGTAGAGTAAAAATTGTAACATCAAGCTTTAATGCACGAAAAAATAATTCCATCTAAGTTGAAGAGGTATAGGAACATAAGAAAACGAATTGAAGAGCACAGCTCAAAACAGTTATTCAATTAATGTTCCTCCTAATAATTGATGAAATATGTTATAGCCCTAAATAGCGAAGCAATAATCAAAGCTAGAATTTTTTCACTTCAATCATAGTACCTAAAGCCATATTTAAATATTCAAAATTATTAAAATGACATTATAATGACATCATATCGTATAGAATAGAAAACTAAACCAATTTATATTGATTTAAATTCATATAACTAAAAATATAAAAGCCGATAAATAAAATAACGAAAATTACAATATTATTAAGTAAAGTGACTTGGTGACTTTTTAATAAATCAAAAAATCAAAAATAATAACAAATACAACAATAAATAAAGAATCAACCAAAAAAAAAACAAAATATACAACAGTCACACATTTCCAATTTGAAAAAAATATATGTAAGTATAAATAAATAAAACCAAACCATGAATATTTATTAGTCTAATTATCAATACAATGAAAATTAAAATAAAGAAGGATATAAAAACAAAATTAATTCAAATAAAATATAGCTAATCAAATCACAAAAATAAAAATAAAAACAAAAAACTAATATAAAATTTAATATATGGTAACAAATCAATATATGGGTAGTAAACCGTTAACAATAATTTTAGTATACCTATGTTCTTAATAAAAAGGATAAAATAAAAAACTTAAGGATACCAGGCCAGGATATTTTATGACAAACATGCAATAAATGTTAAATATTTTTTATTTTAATTTTGTTTTTCTGATGAACATATTTTCATTTGATATTATCATTATTATTATTATTATGATTATTACGTCAAAGATGTGTACATTTTACAAAAATATAACAAAAATGTTTGAAAATAAATTTTCTAAAAATTACTTTTTTGTTGTTGAATTTACATTATTTAAAATTCATATCACAATCACATATGCTCCTTTTTTTATTAATTTTGTTCTTGAAATGCAATGCCATTGAATTTTGTACACATATGAATGAAATGTTATCCTTATAATATTTCTTATATTATTATTTTTATATTTTACATTATATGTATAATATAAGTACATAAATACCATATATTATTCATACGGCGGTATACAAAAACAAATTGTAGACGAGTACAAGGCCATGTGCAAAAATATTTTTACTTACTTACCACCGTTTTTAAATCGAAAATAGAAAATAATAAAGAAACAAACATTTTTTTTTTTTTTTTCTTCCTTTTGGAAGGAAGAAGGAGAAGAAAAATAAAAAAAAAAGTTTATAAAAATCATCCAGACTTTGAATTTTTTTTTTGGGTTTTGTTTTTGTTATTTTTTAAGAAATTGTTTCTACGTTCAAGTAATTTTTTAAATTAAAATAAAGAAAAGTAAAAAAAAAAAAAAACAAACAAAAAAATTAAAACTCACTCGCACTTCTACCTTAAAAAATCAGAAATAGAATTTAAAGAATTTACAAAAACAAAAAAGCCAAATACTTTAGTATTTTTAATAACCTATAGGATAATATTTCATGTATATACTCCGAATTTATTTTTGGTGAATCATTCTTAGATAATGTGGAAGGAGTAAATATAAACGATTTTCAAATTAATAGCTTACACCATACTGATGAACAAACACACAAAAAGAACTCGCCGCATTTCGCTAATGGTTATTTCTAGTGATTATTTACTCTAATATTATTGTTCGACCTATTATTGATCCCAGGTTATATTCCAACTGAAGAGTAAACTGAATACATCATTGTCAGCTCATATAATTTTGAAGTAGTTCAGGAGTTTATCTACCTTGGAATAAACATTAACTCAACAAACAAACAAACATTGATGTTGAAATAATTCTAAATACTACTTTTAAATACTGAACGGTTGGCTATTTCGGTTTATCTAAACAACTGATTTTAAAGCTTCTATTCCAAATACCAAGATGCAACTTAACAAAATGCTTATCATTCCATTCCTGATTGACGGTTCTGAATTGTAGATATTACAAAAAGCAGCATTCACTTGGTATCTTCGAAAGAAAAATTCCTAGTTGAATGCATAAACTTGTGTTTGTACGGAGAAGTTTGGAGGAAAAGACAACGCTGAAATATATTTATTAGCGGGTGTTCAACTTTTTAAGAGGGGAAGGAGCCGTTATTTTAGAATTAAAAAATATTAACTAAACCGAGGGTAGTCGATTGGTGATGTAGAATTCGAATTTGCATAAAAAAAAGTACCCCTTACCATTTTAAAATCTCGATTTCGGCCAATTTCAGCGATTTTTGGTCTTAAAGAAGCCTTGTCCTTCCTTTTCCTGTGTTGAAAAGCAAAGTTGAAAATATCACCAATCGATAGAGCACCCTTGATTTAGCTAATAAAATTTTTATTTAATTGTAAAATAATTTTACATTTAATTTTTTTAAATTATTGCTCTTTCCCTTCCTAAAAAGCTGATACGCATGCTCTGCACACCCGGTATATGTATAATGTTGAAACTATTTAACAAAATAAAATTAGCTACAAAAGAGCAAAAGTTAAGACGCATTCATCTGTTGTGATGGAGTTTTTAGCGTGTAAAAAAACTGCTTCAAATCTTTACCGGAGACAGTTAAATCATAAAACTACAGTTATTATACACTAACTAACCAAACATATAATTTGCCCAACTAAAAAGGTCAGATATTTTACATGCTTGTTTGTAAGTAAACTTGGTAGTCTCAGTAGACTTATAAGTTAACGTAGTTACATACCTATGTTTCGTTAATTATAATAAAGCTTCCGTCATGGTATAATGAGATATGGTATGGAGATATGATATATCCGTCATGGTGTATTATTGCAAATCTTGTCGAATATAAGAGATCCAGTAAATTTGATTCATTCCATTTACACAGAAATTCAACAACAGTAAGAGTGAACAAGGTTAACGGATAGTTTGAAAATCCAATGGAATGATAGAATAATAGTTGGTGGCTAAGATTAACTATAAGCCGAAACGTTGAATATAAAACAGGCAAGTCGACAATAATTGTAAAATTTAGAGCTACGCGTATTTAATAGAATGATGAGAATTTCATGCAATTAATTCACGAATAATTCCATTTTCTAGAAGCTGAATGTCAATAAAGACTTCTGACAAATAAGGCATTCGTATCTTAGATATTTGGACACTTTGGTAGACAATTAATCCACTGCGAATTCTAAGCGGCAGAAAAGTTCACAAGCGTGGTACAATAGTAAATTTTGAATTCTACAACAACACGAATTCTGCAACATATATGAACACGTTAATCAGCCGTACCGATTAATTCGATCGAATAAAAATCGAGTACTCGTTCGTAAATTTTCAACCGGCAAATTCGATTTAAAACAAATTAAAATATTATTTATTGATTGCAAATTTTCTCGTACAAAATTTTATAGCGAATAACCAGTTTTGTTGTTGTGTTTGAAAGTGTTTTGTTTCGAAATAAAAAAAATATTTTAAAAAAACTTAAACTAAAATTTTTATTGTCTATTTTATTATTTAGCTAATAAGGTAATTATTTATTATTGATTTGTGTCAAAATTTACTACACATAAGCAATTTGAACTTATTTTACATAAAAGTCACTACATTTCGTTATAATTTTTATTTGATTACATTTTTTGAAATGAGTACAAAATGAGTTTTTCGATCGAATTCGCCGATAAGAAATTCTTACCAAATCGAATCGAGAAAATTCGAATAATTTAATATCGAATCGAATTCACCGGTACGGCTGAATATGTCAACATGTCTTAAGCAGGATACGGATATGAAGAGCAAATTTAGAGAAAACTTTAATTAAACATCCATGTTTTGAACGACCATCAAGTCCGGAAAAGGTTTAATTTTAATCAGATAACATAACCACTACACGATATACACTTTGCTGATTTGCTTTATAAATTGAACATATTATAAACGTTACACTAAATACATTAAACATTTCAAATTAAACTTTTATTAAGATAAAAATCCTACTCTATGATGAATTCAAAATAAAATATGTTATTATTCGAGTACATATATATGTCATATAAATAAACAAATAGAAAATTATTAAATATACCAGAACAACAAAAAAAATATAAATAAAATCTTACATAAGACATGTATTATAAATACAGTATATTGTACACATATTATATCTAGTCTTTATTAAAAGGACGACTCTGATTTAAATGTACATATTGTATGCCTCCTCTATTACTTCATCAATTTAAATTTTACTTACGTACATTTTTTTTATACCATATACAAAAACGTATCCTTAAAATAATGTGTAATTTTTTTTTTTTTTTTTTGTTTGTTTGAATTTTTAGTACAAAAGGTGAACTGGATACGTGTAAATGAAATGAATATAGAGTATGGGTACCCAAAAATAAAGGAAAAAATATTACATATATTCATACGTTCCAACATACAATTTTATACAAATAAAAATTCAAAAAGAGATCTCATTCATTATGTTCATCTGACTCATATTAAAAATAAAAATAAATAGAAAAAAAATAATACAAAAAAAAATTTTTTTTTGTTTTTGTATTCAGTGTCGACCCCGTTCTTTTATTTTAAATTTAAAAATCTCAAAAATAAAAATAAATAGAGAATTCTATTATTCCATCTCATAAGCTTCCAAGGATTTTACTTTTTACCACAAAAAAAAAAAAAAAATAAACAAAAACAATTTTTTTTCTATGATTTTAAAATATATGAAAGAATCTTATGTAATACACTTTAATATATGAGGTCCCAAAAAAAAAAAAACAGATAGTAGGAGTATATTTGTGAGAGTATGAAATTTTAAAAAATAAAATAAATTACACAGAGAAATGGAAATGTGTGTCAGTATGAAATGTTCATGTACTCATCATATGTTTGTGATGAAATTTTTGTATTGAGATTATTTTTTTTTTTTTTTTTTTTAATATGTCTTCAGAAAATATAGAAAAGCCTTCAGGAAATATAATATGAAAATGAAATATTATTTATGATATGAGTTATTTATATATTTTAATAATGTCAAAATAATATGATAGAAAGCATTATTAATAAAACTCGAGTAAAATATATATATATATATATATTATTTTTCAATTACCCTGTATTAATATTACTATTTGGGTTTCGACTATATCAAACCTATGTGTACTTCAGTTAAATTTTGGTGTATCTGAATCGATTATTGTTGTACTTCGATTATCCACCCTATACCATTTGAGTTTTGCTTATTAATTCAAACCTTGGTGTACCCGGCTCGACTTTTGTAGATTCAAACTTGAGCCTTCATGTACTTCATTTTAGCTTTAGTATACTATATTTAATTGAAAAAATTATTTAAACTCATTTGTCCATCTCTAAACCTAACTGCTTTGGGATTTATGTGTGTTAAACAATTATTATGAAACTATACCACTTCTTATTAGCCAAGACATGGTGTGTAGTAGTAACTGCCATATTGTATTTATTATTATTGTTGTAGAATTGACCATAATTCAAAAAATTACCAATTTTGTAAGCACTAGCTGCAGAGGCTCTCGGCTTATATATTGCATTTAAAATTTATTAAGTATTTCAAATTTATTCTTTAATTATCTTTTTGATTGAAAAAATTGCATCAATCAATATATGGGTGTATGAACATTATCAGTACCTAAATAAAATATTAAGTTAATAATCGTTTAAGACACACCTTAATCAAACTATGACTTTTCTGAGAGAGATGTTGTATCGGTGCAGTACCTAATGCCCATATCCCAAGGACAGTTGGAATTGCTAGCTTTCCAAAAATATATGTCTTTAGTGGCACATCTTATCTTTTAGGGACGAAAAGGACATTTGAAAATATCCTTATTGTTTTGATGTTATTATATAAAAACCGTTATATTTGTAGATCTATTAGATATATATATATATATAAATTTTCTACTTTGAACTACAATATCTCCACAAGGGCAACACCAATCATCATCAAATAAATCTTAAAATATGCTCCAGACCATTATCTTTCTAGAATATATAACTGAATATATATATGTATCCAGTGGATCAACAGATATACCGGTTTTTATACAAAAACATCAAAACAACAAGGATACTTTCAAATGTCCTTTTCGTTCTTAAACGATAAAATGTGCCACTAAAGATATATATTTTCAGAAAGTTAGATTCCAGCCATCCTCGGGATATGGTCATTAGGTCATACGTCTATACAACATCTCTCTTAGAATCCCCCAAACTATATAGGTAAGACTAATATTAAATACTATACTTAATGCAAAGGATTTGAAATATTGAGTTATATAAAAATTTACTTGTGATAATCTGAAATTACTGACAATTTATATATGAAAGGTCCCGTATCAGATCATCGCTATATGTCATTGTTTAGACCGCCAATATTAATATGCGATCAGTGATCAATATATAGGACTAATTTATTGTTGTATTGACGCTAAGTTCCAACTTTTCAAAGCCGTATAGTAAAACTGTTATGATATTGGATCTAACATCTAAAGATTATTAGGTTAAGCTTAATTGAATTTGTCACAGATTTAACAGTATTCCAAAGGGTTGTCTGATCCTTGTTATTCTTTGTACTACATCAATTTCTGCTCCTTCATTTTTTTGATATTTGACTACCAAATGTAGGTATATTAACAATATTTTTTGTCAATAATTTTGCTTTTTCATTCATAGCATTTATTTTCCGACCAATCTGATTCGCAATTTTGATTATACCCGTTATGACTTATACTGTATACTAGATTTTACTGCAATGCTTTATTTTTTTATTGTATACTTCGCAATCGAAAACCAGTATAAAGAAGAGCAGAGATGGAATGCATTCGTGAAATATGCAAGAAGTAATTATTTTATTTACGATGCAGTACTTTGCATTTCAGAGTTATACAAAGCCTTAAAGACATTTATTATTATTTCTGGTATATCATAACATTGTCTGAGTATACGCTATATGAAGTTCCATATAGCGTATTCTCAGACAATGTTAACGATTGAATCAGCGAAAAACAAATGGAAAGAATACATAGCAGTGAGGGAAATTCTACTACTACCCTCAAAATTTTTAAATGTGATTAAAAATACAGAATTTTAACCTGAAGTCACCTTGTGGTTTACTAATTGATGGTTCTACTATTTGAATATACATAGTCTCTTTTGAATGCCAATTGAAAGATTTTATATTCAATATTGTGAATTGTTATTCCTCACCAATTTCTGTTCACCATGATTCCTTTTCCTTTTTCTTGAAATAGTCTAAAAACCCATCAGACAGAAAAAACTAACATTAATCCCAGAAAAATATTTATATTTTTTATTCAAATGATCCTGTAAACATGATGCACTTACATATAAATTACAAAATTCAAAACTACCATTTTGTAAAATTTTAAAATCCTAATCAACTATTTTAAAAACACAAAAAAAAAAAAACATAAAACTAACCCCTACTTACCAATAATAATATTCTAATAAAGTCATTGATCTTTAGAAAAAAAAAACAACTTCAAAATTATTACTAAGCGGTCAATCACACTTTAAATTAAAAAAAATTCAAATTTATGACTGTTCATCAGATTATTGACCACAAGCAGTTACGGTCAATTACATTTTAATGACATTTCAAAGCAAATTTGTTTTTGTTATTTTTTTAACCCTCAAATTAAATGGATTCAACCCCTATTTTACCAATTTTTTTTTTTCGAACAAAAATATTTCGTTGCAATGCAGTGTTTCTATTTTGAATTAAATTTTCAACAATTTTTACAATGGCAGCATTCCGAAACGAAATTCAAAAATATCGATCATTTAAATTTTTAACTCATTTACTTATTGTACTTTAGATCCTTTAAACTCTGTTAGGGAGTAGAGCAAAAGCAAACTACTTCGAAAATGTGCAATATACGCATTTTTGCCTCTGTGAACTGTTTCAGCTAAAGTTTGTGTCCTACAGGTTTCTCTTTCTTGAAAATTAACATGACGGAATCATTAAGGCTCCACTTAAAAACTTACTTTACGATATCATCGTTTTACATCTAAAGTGTTGTATGTTCAGTTGTCATTTTCTTTACAATTATCTTATTACTGTTGGAACAGTAAAAATATACTTTGAATTTTTTAGTTTTCTTTATTTCCCTATGAAACTGTATAATCTATCCCCAATGAATACATTCAGTAAATAGTATTGCTGTTTTAAAAGTAATATACTCGTACAATGGCTAGCGAGTGAGAATACCCAACGAAAATGCATTCATGACGATTAGTTTTACTCCATATTATATCGCATTGCGGGACCTTTGTCAGGTTGTTGACTAAAAGATCCGTTGGGCAGTTTCAAAATGACCCTTAAGTTGACTAAAGCCATTTGAAACAAACAAGCTGTTTGCTAAGCTATTTGTGGCAAGAAGCTAAGCTAATCTTGTTTGGTATTTTCAGCTTGAACTACCTTCTTTATGATGTTCATTCGTTTGTGTCGATGTAAAATATCATTATTTAAGAACCATGGTACTCCAGTTATTATAATACCTACTTTCCACTAAAATCATTATTGTATTTCTATATTTAAATTGCTGGCTATCTCTCCATAGTTGGCTTCCGTAAATTCATGTAGGCTTTAGGATAACTTTACAAATATAAATTTTGTTTGTTCAATGTCATAGAAGAACTGTTCCCAATCATCCGATAAAATTGACGATATACTTAAAGCGAAGTTCAGCTGTTTTCTTTTACTGCGGATATGATTTTTCAACGTAAGTCGCGTATCCAAGTAGATACCAAGATACTTTTCAACTTTTTTTAGAGTAAGTTCAAGAACTTATTCAGCATAATAACTTTTTTAGTGTTTCTCGTCAGTGCAAATGTCTTGATTTAGTTTTTTGTCCATTATTGAACTTTATTTATGCTGCGTTGCAAGATCTCAGAAGCATATATTAACATAAGGTATCATTATGGTCATTGCATCATTTAATGTGGTAGTGGTTGTGTTATTTATTGTTAGTAAGTTTTTGAATTTAACTCGAATGGTTTAATGCTGTGCTGAAGCAAATGCTTACTGAAGCTTAGGTAGAAAGATGGATACGAAGTCTGCTGAAATAATACATTTGGGCTCATCGAAATATGAAGAACATTTACTTGACTTAGAGACTAAATAATGGTTTTTTTCATTCATTCATATAGAAGTCTTGCGGTGCTATCTAAGAATCCAAAAACTTACTGTTAACATTTTCATTGTTAAAAACGTGAATTTAAGCAAAATAACATTAATTTTTTTAACAGTTTTTGAAAACGATTTTTTGCAGCTATTCCATGAGAAATTAGATTTTGAGCAATATTTTATGATGTTACGATCCTACCGTTCTAATTACTCAAAATAAATATCTAATTTTCCGATTTGTTATATCAATCATGAATTCATCCACAGAGAAGCGTAAAATTAATCAAAAGAAACGTTATGTAACAAAAAAAAAAAAATTTTAAACTGACCAAACCAGTATTTTTCTTTTCTCCACACTCGAAACAAATCAATTTCAAATTAGCTGCCACATTAATTCAAAACTCATGTTATTATCAGCAGGTTATTAACAATAAGCAAATAACAAAACAAATGTTTTTTTTAGAGGTCCTGTTCCTTTAAATTTAATATTTTGTATTTTTTTTTTTTTGCGTTTGTGTTTTTGTGGACAAGGGTCATTCTGTTTGAAAGCTTTTATAAAAGGAATAGTTACCCTCTTTAAAAAATTTCAAATTATTTTATTTTTAACATTCCCCTAAATTGTTACAATATAAATTATTGTGTTCTGTTCTGCAATCAAGAAAGGGTCAATACTTATTGAACGCCTTTTTGTTTAAATTTTTATAAAAATAAATAAAAAATTGTAAAACAATTTATACCAAAATATATCCTAGATTACACAATATTATATTTTGTTTTTTATCCTCTGGACAATCAGTTTATTGCACTTCTATTGTTTGTGGCTCATTGTCCGCTGCTAAATGAAAACCGAAACCAGAAAATAAAAAAAATATATAATTGCCAGAATAAACATAAATATAAATAAGGATAATAGCCTATGGATGTCAGTATTTATGGAAATGTTAAATATTTTTTTAAGTAGCTATATCTCAATCGACTACTAGATCATATTGTTACTAATTGGTCATATATTCTGGTACATATTCTGAAGAATAAAAATGCCTTTTTTTGCCACCAAATTTTTGTTTATTTATTTTGTTTTTGTTGTATAGCAATATTCCTTGTATGAAAATTTAAATTGAAAAAAAAAAACCGGTTTTGGTCCTCTCACAATATTAACGTAGAAGAATTTTTATTCGTAGAAAAAATTGAAAAAAAATTTTAAAGTATAAAGCATGCATATTTAAGAGATTACTTCCGGGCATTTAATTAAGAATAATGTTCTGCTCTCTTGCTAGTTTAAAACAATTGAGAGAAAATAAAAATAAAATATTTAAGAATTAAATTTAAATTGTTGAACAGTATTATTTATTAATAAGAGGATATAGATGTAATACGTAAATTAACAGTTTAATTTCAAATTCGAGTTGTGTCACTATCTCTAAAAAAGATGTTCTTAGTAACACGGCTATATTACTGGATTACTAATCTTAATCATCGTTATATATAGTAAACTTTCTAATGTATTTTAGTTTTTTTGTGAAGCAAAGATTTAGTCCTACTTTTAATTTTATTTTTCAACTCTAAAAAAAGGAATAATCCTGTTTCAGACAAAATATCTGACGGTTGTTATGTCTTTAGTTATCTAAATAAAATTTTATTCAAGTAACAGTTAAAACAATGAGAAATTGGTCAAAAAAATTTAACTGTTAAAACACTGAGCAAATTGGTCAATTGGTGGATCATATTGATTCCAACCATCCAGTACTGGTACTAGGTAGGTAGGTAGTAGTGGCTGCCGACAGTACGCTGACACACTTAGACCATCAGTAAGGTCCATTGTAATACCACCGGATACCACTGATGTAGTACTGATACTAAAAATAACAACAGTTTTTGTCTGGAGATTTCAAAACCACCAAAAGGTATTCTTTCAAATAATAATAATGGGTTGGAACGAGTACCGACGATTTTATGATTTTATACCTACTTTATTCAAAGAAAGATTTAAAATCCTGCAAATTAAAATCTAATTGACAAAATTGATATAGAAAAATGTATGAAATATGGTAAAAAGTGGAAGGTCCGGGATTTCGAGCGAAGAAGGGATTTTAATTGCTGAAATTTTAATTTGAGGATTTTGAAATTTCGAGATTTTAGTAAGCAGGAAAAGAAACCGAAATTTTATTTTTTGGACAACTACGTGTTACACTGAAGAGAATAGAGTTAATAAGAAAACTTAGAAGGCAAAAATTGCTTCCGCATTTGTTAATTCTTTTAAGTATTCGAATGAATCAATTATTTTTATATGTACTTGCTAAAGAATTAGACCCATAGTTATATACATAATACATATAAATATGAATATACATCAGTCAGTTTCAATGCTATTTATAAACCTCAAATTTTCTTGGAATGTTACTGAAGTCAAAATCGTATACAAAATTATTAACAAATTTAACTTAAATTTTATTTATAAATTTTTTACTATTTTTTTAACAATTCAAAGGGAGAAGAATGAAAAAAAAATATTTCACAAATTAAAAGATGCAAATATTGGGCTGCATTCATTTTTTCCGAGCATGCGATAAGAGCCACATCCCCACATAATGATTTTTATTACATTCGAATGACGTGCAGGACTACTTACAGCTCTTTTTTTCAGTTCAATTGGGGGAATTACAAAAGTGCTTACCATAGGTTCCATCTAATGAAAGAGCAGTTTTGTCCCTTCACAATATACGCCTCCAAAATTCTTTTAGTTTCTCTTTATGCAGCAAAGCAAATTCGAGTCAAAATCTTTTATTTTTTGTAAGGCTTTTGTAGTTTTCGAGGCGCATACGTTTTAATTTTCTTTTCTTTGGGCGTTCTTCACACTGTGGTTCTGCTTATTTCTTTCCTTTTCTTACGGTTAACATTTTTTTGATGTTTCTAAAACTTTCGGTCGCATTTCTCTTTACACATCCAATAAATTAATTATCTTCTTTCTCAGTCGTTACCATTTTCTTGCCTCTTACAGGTACATTTAGAAGGCTTTTTTTATGATATTCGTTGGAAAGTTGATAATAAAAACTACGCTTGTGGTATTTAAATATTTTTTTTTTGTGTAAATAATATTGAAACTGACTGTAGTATATTTGTCGTGAATAAATTACATTTTTTCTGAATTGCTTTAATCGTCCTATATGATTAGTATAGTTGTAATTAATTTTTTGCGTGGGTTAAAATTTATAATTTATTAAAAGCTGTCAAAAATAAAAAAAAAAATACAATTTTCTTTAATATCTGGGCACCTTAAAATAAATTTGAAATAATTTTGCGCATGGACTAAAATATAATTATTATATTGTTTACATGGAAACTATAAATTATTTTATTTACTAATAATAAATTAAAATAGATATTCAAAATGTCAATTTAAAAACGTACAAAAATAATACTATTTACATCATTTATATCATCAATTTTAATAAATTTATAATAATTAAAAAAAATTAATATAATGTGTGAAGATGCCAAAATTGAGGGTAATGAGATTGAGAAAAAAAATGCTCATGTCTATCCATTAGTAAAGGTTGGAAATATGTATTTTTATAATATGTTCATTAAAACAATTGCAAACATATTTTAATTATTTTTTTTTTATTTTCAGTACTCCGAGATGAATGAAGAAATGCGTGTAGAAGCAATGGAATTGGCAATTACAGCATGTGAAAAATTTGCTAATAATTACGAGGTATTTGAGATTTGATAATAACTATGACAGATATTTAAAAGTAGAATTTTATTTTTACGTAATATAAACAATTTATTTACATAATGCATATACTATAAATAGATATTATGTAGATCTAAAATAACTATGTTTCAATTTTACAGCAAGCTGCAAAAACAATTAAAGAAACTATGGATAAAAGACTTGGTACACATTGGCATGTTGTTGTTGGTGAAGCATATGGATACGAAATATCATATGAAACAAGAAATATATTATATTTATTTTTTGGTGGTAACTTGGCAATACTAGCTTGGAAATGTTCCTAGAACCTACACTTTTACAAGTGACTTCATTTATACATTCAACATAGATATAATTTTCTTTATAGTCATAGTTTTAAATTTATATTAACATATGAATCTTAAAGAGCATGATCCAATGTATGCGTCGAGTCGTTCGGGTGGCTTAACGGTGGCTTAACGTTAAGAACATGTTTAAATAAAAAACATCATTAAAATATATATGTATCAAAATAATAAATTTTCAAATTTAAAAAATATTAATGAAAATTTTGTGAAATGTAAATTTAAATTTGTGTAAAAAATCCTTCATAAAAAATATTGTTTCACTTTTACGAAGTATATTGCATATTTAGCAGCCTCAAATTCATCACCATAAACTCGTATCAAGGTCAATATACCCGCGAATAACATTGGGTCATTACTTTTAGTTTAAACAAGTATTTCCATTATAGTATTCTTATTATAAAATTTATATTATACTATACATATCAACAATTTATACACACTTACTAAATAAAATTATAAAAAATATAAAAACAGTTTTTATTTATTGTGAAAATCCGTGACATTCAAAAATTGCACCTAAAAGAGTTTAAATACAGTATTAATACCGCAAAAATAAACAAAAAAGTACAAATACAGTATTTATACTTTACATATACGCAAATACAATGTAAATTTTTGCCTTTGAGTTCATTAATTTTTAAAATTTCAATACTTATGGCCATAGATATATAAAATATAGATTAGCAGTTAGAATAAAAATTTTCAACCACTTTTGGTCAGCTGTTTTTGAAAAATCTGAGTTCAAATAATTTAGTTTCTACTGCAAATAATTCCCTTGAAAATGGAAACTTCGCACCAATGTATTATGAAAAGATTTAGAGGAAAAAAAAATTTAAAATTACAATAATTTTAATAATTGGATTATTTTTAACGTAAAATTTCAATTAATTTAAAATAATTCTTTTTAAATTTTCTTTTAAAAACATGTATATATGTGTATATTCATACAAAATTCACAAGAACATAATTAACAAATCAAAAAGTAAAGTTAAAGAAAGATGTTTTGATACGTACTATTATTTATATTCTTGATAAGAATTATATAAACATAATTAATTAAATTTATACATGGGCTGATACAGTTTGATGTTAAACTAAATAAAATGACAAAGAGTGGGAAAAAATTCTTTTACTTTATCGTATACAATATTCATTATATATTATTTTATAAAACAATTCACGTAGATTCTATTATTTATACATTCCTGTGAAATTTTATGTCTACATATATTGATAATATTAAAACATATTAGATGATATGTATACAAATTTATATTATAAGTATTATTATTAATATTTAATAATCAATGTATCTAATCACTTGTATTATAATATATGCACATATATAATATTTATCATTCTCATCAAATTTAAAGTTTTCCCCCTCTATTTTGCATTGAAAACGTTTTCCAATGTTCTAAAATTGCAATTAATATAATGAAATAAAATGATTTTCAAATTACCGTATTAGCTAAATAATATATCTAAAACAGAAAAACTATAAAAAATAAATAGTTAGTAAATATGTTTTGATAAAGGTTAATAAACAAAACCATCAAAATATTAAGAAATGGCTGTTAAATGAATAAAATCAAATCAGCTGAGTTGAAATATTGAAAAACATATGCTCATTTTTGGCTGAATCTGACATTTAATAATTAATATGATAATGTATTAGAGAAAAAGGGAAAGCAATACCAAGTTGCCAATCTATATTTTATATATCTATGTTATGGCCATTATAATTATGATTTAAATTTTTAATTCATTTATTCATATTAAAATAAAATACATTTCTTCAAATATACATTTATTAAACAAAAAATAATAAGAATAAATATAGGATCATTCAGATATTCATTAGAAGTGACATGTGATGAATGAAACTACACAAAAAAAATACAATACAGAATAAAAATGTAAAATATTGTTGGGTATATATTGTAAAATAGAACATATGAAAAAAAATTACTTAAAATTAAAATTATATAATGAAAAAATAAAATTTCAAGCAAAATTTAAATAATAAAAGAGAGTAAGCAGAATTAAGTACAAATAAAAGCAAGAATAAAAAATAATTAAAAGACTGAAAGAAGAAAAAAAAAATATATTTAAAAAAAAACAAAATTAAAATTAAAAACTAAATCGTATCAAAAACAGATTCAATTTGAAGGTGATCCAGTTCTAATATACAAAGTCTAAGATTTTTGCAAAACGAAGCAGATGATCTGTCCAATCAAACATATTAAAAGATTTGGAACATTCACAAAATATAAATTATTAATTCTAAGATTATATCTATAGTTGTGAATCGGTGAGCGAAATAGCCTGACCTATTGAAAAAATTGTTTTTTTTTTATCTTTATTTATTTATTTCCAAAATTCTAAATTTACAGTAGTTAATTTATTTATACAATTTTTTAAAATTACATGAATTTGAAAAAAAAAAAAATTTTTTTTATTTCAAGCCTTAGCCGTAGGTGTCTGGCATAATATTTATTTTTAAGTGTCCTTAACGAACCTAATTTTTAAATGAAAGAAAAGCAGGCATTAGTCTATTTTTTATCATTAGTAATTTTTTTTTTAATTATCCTTATACAGCGTTTTGGATAACCGATAACACATGGGCCTTGATTAAAAGAAGAGGTGAAATGAAGAAAATGATAAACAACAGGATGGCATCAAGAAGAGAATATGAAGAAATAGCGAAAACAGTAAAAAGAGCAGCAAGAAGAGATAAAAGGAAATTTCTACAAAATTTAGCCGGAGAAGCAGAAAAAGCAGCACAGCAACATAACCTGAGAGAATTGCATCGCATAATCAAGAACTTAACAAACCAGTCGGAACAATAAAACAAACCAATTAAAGATAAAAATGGTGCGCTCATCACAAACTTAGAGGATCAATTAAAGAGATGGAGAGAACATTTCCAAGAACTGAGCAACGAAGAAAGTACAAATAATGAAGCAGACATAAGAAACAGAGACAATGCAAATATCTACCCAACTGAGGGACTACCAATATCTACTCAAGCTCCAAATATAGAAGAAATCAAAGCTACAATCAATATCCTGAAGCACAACAAAGCAACAGGTGAAGATGGAATTCCAGCAGAAATAGCCAAACTGGACCCTGACTTATTCGCAAAAACAATTGAACCCCACATCAGGAAAGCATGGATAGATGAGAATATACCACCATCATGGAAGAAAGGAATGATTGTCAAGATACCTAAGAAAGGAGACTTGGCAAATTGCAGCAACTGGAGAGGAATCACGGTTCTAAATACTATTCATAAAATAATAGCAATTATTATAAAGAAAAGATTAGAAGAAGTACTAGAACCAATACTACGGAAAGAGCAGGCAGGTTTCAGACCAAACCGAAGCTGTGTAGACCAGGCAAATACTTTACGGGTCATAGTTGAACAATCAGTAGAATGGAATGCCCCACTATATCTACTATTCATAGATTTTAAGAAAGCATTCGACACAGTCAAGAGATGCGCAATATGGAGAACACTTACAAAGAAGGGAGTTCCTGAAAAAATCATCAACATCATCAAAGCGATGTATGAAGATGCAGAGACAACAGTTCAACACAGAGGTAAGATCAGTGATCCATTCTACACCAATATAGGAGTTAGACAAGGATGTCCACTATCTCCACTTCTCTTCAACACAATACTAGACGACATTCTAAGAGAAGTTTGCACTGGAATAAACGGAATAGAATGGGATCTCTTCGGAAACTTAGAAGACTTAGATTACGCAGATGATGTATGCCTCATATCAAAAAATCAAAGGGACCTACAGAACAAAGTCAACAGATTACAGGAAGAAGCAAAGAAATCGGGACTGGAATTAAATATCGAGAAAACCAAAGCAATGAGGACAAACAATAGTTATAGTGAGCCCATAACAGTGAGTGGACAACAGATAGAATACGTAGAAGAATTCAACTACCTGGGGAGCATTATAACATCAAGAGGAGGTGCAACAGAAGATGTCAACAGCCGTATAAATAAGGCAAGAAGAACATTTGGGAGCCTAATGAAGATATGGCGGAGCAACCAAATATCGAGAACAACAAAGCTAACAATATTCAGAGCATGTGTTAAGTCAACATTAATATATGGCAGTGAAACATGGCTCACTTCGGTCAGAATCAAACAGAAGCTACAAGTATTCATCAACAAGTGCTTGAGAATTATATGCAGAATATTCTGGCCGGCAAGAATTAGCAACGAGGATTTATGGATGATAACTGGAGAAGAACCTATCAACAGACAGATAAATAGGAAAAAATGGAAATGGATAGGTCATACACTAAGGAAATCAGAAAGTGATATAGCAAGAAGAGCTCTAGAGTGGAATCCACAAGGACAAAGGAGACCCGGCAGACCATACAACACATGGAGACGCACAATCGATCAAGAATTAACAGTCAACAATTATACCTGGGACGATATTAAGGAAGTAGTACTCAACAGAGAGGAATGGAGGTTCACTATCGAAGCCCTATGCTACCACGCGGAGTAATAGGAGAAAAAAAAAAAAAAAAAAAAAAAAAAAAAATACAGCGTTTTTGAGCGATGAGAATAGGTTGAATTTTATGAAAAAAAGAACCCTCCCAGTAACTAATTTCACATTGCAGCTTAGAATTGAATAGAACAAAATATACCAATAGCATAACTTTTAATCAAAAATACAGATTTATTTAAATGATAAATGTTTCGCAAAACATTTTTAAAATAATTATTTAAATATCAAGTATGTCCAGACAAGTACCTAAACGGACCTACACTATCAATGTTAAAACAAGAAATACTACAAGGTGAAGATGGGACAAAAGAGTTTAGAGACTGCCTAGGAAATAAATTACCACTTACTCCAATTAATCTTGAAAACATAATATAAAAATTATTCTAAACTTTTGAGAAGAACATGTGAAAAATACTAATGTTCGCATGGATTTTATTGTCTCAATGATTTTTGTTTTTGTTCACTATCATTGATTTTGTCATTGGTTTAGTAACAACATAAAATCATTATTTTCACAGCTATATTCAATAAAGTAATAATAGGTAACATGATAACTAATGCTTGTAAAGGATAAAACACGCAAAGAAGAAAAAAATGTTTAGCTATGGATGAAAAGCAAATATAGTCCATGAGCTACAAATATCATTAACAATAAATCAACATATTATACAACCAAAATTATTTGAAATCAAACCAATTCCCTTACTTAGAGAAACCAATTATATCAGTATTTCCTTACTGTAACATTTTACAATACCATTAACAAAGGCTATAATAATTATGGCAAGCTCTAGATTAAATCCACCAGAAAATAAAATTTATCTCTACTACCAGATGATAAATGACGCATAAAACATTATGTAGAATAACCATCTATTCTGTGAAAATTTAACAATCCCAGAAAAGGCCTATATAGAGAAGTAGGGCTAATAATAAAAAACGCTTTAACGTACCATGATTATTCAGTAAAATAAGTAAGTAAAATCTATGTAAGTAAGGAAGTAGTCAATCAAGAAAATTTAGAGTTAATTTTTGAAATAGTCAGTTTTATTCAAAACTTTGGTACATACCCATCGTAAAAGGTAATTAAAACTATTTAAATCAAGTGATATTAAGATATAGGCTAATCATTCTATACAAGTTAGTTTGAATTAGAAATAGATAACAACCACTATCTTCCGTTTCTGTTCACCATAAACATTTTACGGCTGTAATGTCATAGAAATAAACTATAATACAACACAAGATACTTGGCGCATCACATTAAGATATCTTCTCAAAAGCAAATCATTCAGTAATCAAATTTATTACCAAATATCTTTAAATAATTACATAAATAATTTGTTTATAACTTTAAAATTATAATTTCCTATCATCCTTTTTTTTTAAAGTCCTTTTCAATTATTAAAAACATTCTTTTTAAATTTCTAACAATATAAATAATATACTATTGACCCAACAAAAGATTATATTATTCTAAATTAAAGAAAGAAAAATTAAAATCAATAAAAGGACATTTCCATTTAAGTAGGGTAAATAAGAAAAACAAATTCTACTTTTTTTCATTTTTGTTCTTTTGATTTTTTATCTTCTTTATTGTTTTTTTTTTTTTTTGTTTAATTTACTTTACCTTTACCCCTTTTCTTTTTGTTTTGTAAATTGATAATTTCTCTTAAAATCGTACAAATAAAATATATTTAATGTGATTAGTAATTTTTAAAACAATTTTTGGAAAATATAAAATCCAAAGGAGGTAAATTTGTCTTTAAGCATACTTGTGTCCATTTGTCTTGATAATTTGCATAATTTAAAAATATATCTTAACCCCTTTTCTTTACATGATTATATTTCAAATATTAAGTACACAAAATTGTGTACAGTAAGTGTCAATAATTTTTGATTGAATTTGTTAATATCAGTTAAAGCATTTGCCACTCTGGATTGTGTTGTAGCGGATCGGTGCCGTATGTTGTGACAACACATAGCGATCGTTAATTTTAACTCACTTGTATCCTATGTATATAATAACTTCTAACTATTGCTGTTCCCTACCAATAATCGTGTGTTTAAGCAAAAGTAAAATTTTATTTGTAAAATGGAAATGATAAAGATTAGAGGGCCCAATTGGCTGCCCTGAGAAATGCCACAATTAGTATAACACATAGTTGAAATGGTTGATCTAAAGAGTTTATACATTATAGGATATTTTTGAAAGGTAAGAATTTATTCAATTTAACAAGAAGTTGCAGAAACCTAGTTTACGCAGCTTAAGCAATATAAATTTAACTGTGGTTAGAACGCATTAATCAAGACATTCAATTACATCATTGTTCCAGTAGATAATACATATATAATACATAGTACATATACATAGAAACTGTATGGCATTTAAATCACCAGATTCATTTGTTAATTCAAATTTACAGTAGAGAGTGCGAAAATAAAGTTATTTATATAATTTTAACACTCACTGTATACTGTGTAAACTTTGAATACAATTTGTTATGTTAATCGATTACTTTAATTTTCTAAAATAATATGGGATGTTGGGGAAAAAAATTAAATAAAAATAAGTTTTCTAATCTAAATGGACTTTCTGGTTTCAGTTTTTAGGACAAAATTATATACATAACGTATATATTTACATAAATGACATGTCCTGTATAAGGATAAAATGTTTACTTCAATTTATGACCTTTCGTTTTGTAAAAGGCAAAAAAAGAAAAAAAATTCTGAGACATATCATTGTGTACATATGTAAATTTATAGTTTTTTCTAAAGGAATGAGAAGAAAATTTGGATTCTTTAGTGTTAATTTGAGTTATGTTATCACTTAATATCAAGGATAATGATAGATTTTTTGAAAAAAAAATTAATATTATAAAGAATTATAAATAATTTATATTTTAATGAAATGAGTGAATATCAAAACTAAAAAAAAAAATTATCCTTGAAATACTATAGATACCCTGATAAAAAATTTAAAAACAAAAATAAAGAATCCGATTAGATCGAACTGAAAATTTTTAAATTTAAGTCGATAGCCATAACTACAAGTGCAGATATTAATTTATAAATTCTTAAATTTAAATTATGATTTAACAGCGAGCAAATTGCGATATACATTTAAAATAATTCAATTTTCTAATCCTAAATGGAAAACTCTAATTTGAAACTGTTAAACAATAAAGTAACATATTTAAACAAGGGCAGTATTCACCAACAAGTTTGAATTTAAAAGATATACTAATATTTTGTCACCCCTCGAAATTCGTCGAACCAGTTTGATAAAAAATCGTACTCAATATGTCTTATAAAATGTTGAGTGCCTATTACATATCAATGAGTGATCAATATATTGTCCGTATATTGACAATATATTGTCTGTATATATTGATGAGAAAAAATATTGATGGTAGTTCTATTTTCGTTAATAATTCAATCAGCTGACCCAATAATAATTTCATCAATAAATCAGCTGTTGTAAAGAAAATAGCTTTTTGGGGAATGTTCAGATAATGTTATAATGTTAATTTATAAAAAGAACAATTTTTACATTAATTTTAATAATCGTAGCAATTATTGTAATTAAACTACTGATAAATTATTAAAATATGCAAAAAAAAATTATTTTGTTGTTTTTTATACACAACATTTACTTTAAAAATTCAATTCAAATTGAAGCGAAAAACATACATTTTTTCAATATTCATATATGTTTCGAAATTATCAATATATTCAGAACACTTCCACAATATGTCATTCCGAAATTTCAAAATATGGATAAAAAGTTGCTTAGTGCATTATTAATGTTTAGCCGCTCATCAGTATTATTGTCAATATATGGTCAAGAATATTGATGAAAACATTGATGTGTAATAGACACCTTAACCAATCATTTCAATTTATTATGGGCACTATATAATTGTTTTCTATTGATTTATCTTAAACAACAAACTCATAAGTAATATTTTATTTAAAAAAAAGCCAGCTGAAATTTAAATCAGAGGTCTTGTTGCGACAATTTGTTAAATTAAAATTTTTGTATGTGAAAATGGCTTAAACATGGTATGAAATTTTAAATTGAAACTTCTAATTGAAAATTAAAAAGATTTGAAAAAATATTTGATTTCGCCACGTCTCCTTTTAAATATCTATTATTTAAAAGAATAATAATGAAAATCGGCTGTGAAATGGTTCAGATATATGTGTACCGTATTTTTTTCAAATTAACACATTATACCGGGTGTTCCAGACTTTTTAAGAGGGATGGGAACCGTTATTTTGAAATTTAAAAAAAAAAATTATTAACTAAGTCGAGGTGGCTCTATCGATTGACGACATTTTCAACTTCCGGAAAGAACCGGAAAAGGGTTTTTTAAGACCAAAAACTATTAATTTTAAAGAAAAATAATGAGAAATTTGCATTAAAAAACACACCTTTACATTTAAAAATCTCGATTTCGGCCAGTTTCGCCGATTTTTGGTCTTAAAAAACCGGTTTACGGTCCTTTTCGGAAGTTGAAAATACCACCATTCGATAGAGCATTCTCGATTTAGTTAACCGACTTTTTTCTAAATTTTAAAATAACGGCTCCTTCCCCTCTTAAAAAGCTGATACGCAAGCTCTGGAAAACCCGGTATATTATAATTATTACTTTGAACATTTTCATCCATACGCTCAACATGTCCGAACTACTAAAGCATTTTAACTTGGAAAACAACTTCGAAAAATTGGAAATTATGTCTTATTCTCCATCCTTAATCAAAATTTTCACAATAACCAATCGTTTTCACAATTAAATTTTTATTCATAATCTCACTCATAACCTATATTTAGTACTTTAGCAAAATACATCTTTCAAGAAAATTATTTTTCGAGATTTTAAGAATTCGAACTACCAATAATTAAAGTTTTTTTTATTAATAAAATAATTTTCAATTTTAATTTTTTTTTTGTTTGTCCTTAAATCAAAATGCCAACACATTTATAATCCATATCATTAGAGTTTTCGTGTTACAAAAAAAAAAAAAAAATAGAAAACCAAGATCAAAATTTCATTATTAGAATAAAATAATAAATTATATATTTTTTTAATAAATTTTTGTATGTGTATATTTTTAAATGAGAATTTCTTGTCACGTCACATATGGTAATTTGTAAATGTTTGCCACTTGGTTGACCCTTTTCAAGATTGTCCTAAAAATTTTTTTGTTTTCTTATATTTGTTTTTGTTTTTTTCTTGCCACAAGATATCCGATCTACTAAGAATCTTAAGAGGTATCCAATCTGGGAATTAAAATATATTGGACTAACACAAATACAGTTATGAGCGAAAATATTTTAACTTTATAAAAAATAAATGGTTTATGAGCTTTAAGCCAAACTAAAGTGAAAGTTAAATTTGTTTGAAGTCAAATTAACATACTCCTCTTTTTTGCGATTTAAGAGTTTTCAACGAATTCGGGATCAAAATTATCATGGCGATATGATTATTTTATTTACAAAAAAAATAATTTATTGAAAAATTTTTCATAATAAAAATAATAATCGGCAGCTGTAAATCTGATTCTTGTATTACAATAAATTAGCAGAAATAGTAACATACACCTAGCGATCTACACATCGACCAGGTATATGCAATAATTAAAAAAATTGCAATCACACATGAAGCAAGATTGCTCCAACACGTCAACACCGAGCCGCTACAGCTCTTGGAGATCACCAACTTGACAACGAAGGCTGAAGAGGGTAAAATCCTTCGAATTGATGCCATAAAAAAAGGATGCATTATTAAATATTATAAAATAACTATAGAAACATAACATTGTAAATTTAATTGAAATATAAAATTTTTAAATCTTGTTAGTATGTAATCGTTAAATCTTAAAGAAACCGCTGGGTTACCTTAAGCCATTTATTTTATTTAAAAACTAGTGTTAAGTTAATGGTTAGTCCACTAGACCAGTTTTAATAAAATAATATTAGAAGTTCAGAATGAAGTTCACAACAAAATTATTTTGTAATCAA
This sequence comes from Argyra leucocephala, assembly GCA_963942445.1. Lineage (NCBI taxonomy): Eukaryota > Metazoa > Arthropoda > Insecta > Diptera > Dolichopodidae > Argyra > Argyra leucocephala. The sequence continues at coordinate 32,869,519 of OZ012681.1, read as the reverse complement.
AGTAATAGAAACTTTGGGTCGTGGCTCGTATCAATAAGGTATCAATAAGGTATCAATAAGGTCCTTGCCATGAATAGAATATTTTTATATCTTGCTGGTTATGTTTTGCGACCCTGTATGGTAATACAACTTTTAAGAAGGGATCAATAAAAATTTTAGAAATCTGGAACACTCATTTAAAGCACACTTTTCCAAACGATAAAATTTAGAACAAATTGGTTTCTAGCTGTACCAGAAATCCCTCATTAGAAATTCTGTGCACTTATAACGTCAAAAACTAAATAAATATGTATAAAGAAATAAAAAAACAATAGAATAAACCAAAAAAAAAATTTTTTCTGTAATCAAATAAAGTAAAGTAAATTATAAAAAAAAACCATACACATAATATGATGCGCACCTACCTACTAAATGAAATTGATTTTTTTTTTTTTATGAATTAAATAAAAATTCGAGAATTAAAAAATATTAAAATAAAAAAAATTAGTACTAATAAAAAGGATGAGGAAAACAGCTCAAAATTTGTGATGCACTGATCGCTGTATAGTCTTTCGAGGAATTTTTTAGAAAAGTAAATTCAATTTTCTTTAATAGTGTGAAAAAAAAATTATTTTAGGTATTTCGCTATTGAATTATGAATTTTAAAAGAACTAAAAAATGGTAGTAAAAACTATAATTTAAAATAAAATATAATAAATAATATAAATATAATAAAAATATAATATAATTTTTTTCAATTTTGTGAATTGGTTTGCTTGTTTTTCGCTGCTTTCCTGTTATTTTCGTTTTATGAACAACAATCTCAAACTATCTATTTGCGCCAAGATATGATAATACCGGAAGGATTGATGATATTTTTAGCTAACTGAAGAAATTTCAAATTATCTAATAAAATCTATGGTAGGTACATGTAAAACGCGATAAATTTAACATATTAATATAAGAACTTCATTTGCGCTGAATTAAAAAGATATATATTTGTCTTTTTCATACAACATTGAAAACAACGATTTTTCACACTTATACCATTCTTAAAAACCGTACAACATACTCAAAGGAGCTGCAGAACTGATAAACACAATACCTTTTAATAAAAATCAGAAATATTATTTGATTTTAATTATAAGTTTAAAAACAATTTTGCAAATCACTGTGCAATTTAAAATTTAACTAATGGGTACAATAATATCCATGATTCCTTAAAACAAAAAAAAAAAAACAAAAATAAATTTTTTTAATTTTTGATTTTCAGGAATGGATTTTATATGCTAATAAACTTTATGGAGAAAAATGACCAGAGAAAGGGATTCTTATTACTATTTTTTTTTTTTTTTTTCTTTACAACAAGAGGGTAAAATGTTTTTCTACTATAAAACAAAAAAATATTAAATGTATCCTTTTGAAAATATATACACACACACACATCCACCTATAAATACAAGAAAGTTTAATTTTTATTTCATTTCAATTTTGAAAAAAGGATTTTGAGGTTAGTTTTTCTTGTTGTTATTTTTTTTCCTTCTCTTCTAGTATTTAAATTCCAAAATTACTTTTTTGACTTTCATAAATTCACGATGACTTATGATGATTTTGCATACTACTATTACCTAACTATTTATGTTTTATGGGAAGTCAAGGACATTAAATTGAGAAAAAACTTTGAATAAAAAAAGCAAAATTGCAAATGAAAAACTTATAAGACATGTGTTGTTTATGTCACGTCCTCTTGTGGTATCAGCCTTTTTTTTTTGAATTATGATCATTTGGTTTTCTTGACTTTTTCTTTATTTTAGTGACAATTTAGAATATGTAACATATGATTTTGTTGTTATTTAAAAGATAAAATTTTAATATTTATTTCTTTAAAAAAAAAATGTATATATCGGTTTATGCCATATTATGTCCTAGTGTGCAAGGATTAAATATATGTACAAAATTTGAATTTTGAAATTGTTATTTGTAAATTTTATTGTATTAAGTAAATATAAATTTAAAATATAATAATTTATATTATTTCTTTGTCTTTTTTACATTAAAGTAGCTTGATTTGAAAACAGAAGATATTAAGCATATTTTCTGCGATTTTCTGGGCCCAACAAGAAATAGATTAAGACAGTTTGGGAGGTATTTGTATGGTAACTAAGAAAATATATCTCGAATATCTGATGAGATATTTATAGATTACAGCAAATTCGAGTTTAAGATGGGAATAGGTAACGACTTGGTTTGTAGGGGATCGAAGATACCTAGTAGTCTTAAATATAGCATAATCTCTTGTGACAGCGATTGACACAATTTTAAACTAAACTGGTCACTTATTTGTTAGAAAAATTAGCATACTGAATATAATTGACCAGGTATTAGCAGAAATCATCTGATACGTTTAACTTGGTATTTTTCGTGACTTGGAACAACTTGAGGATAAAATTCCAATATCAAATCTACTAGTTTTACACTACTTTTTAATTTTATAATCGATATACGATTTTTTTTATAAATTCTATTATGTATGCAATAATGTTTAAAGCTGTGTACAACCTGTACATACTTAAAGCTATGTAGTGTACATTTCATCATTAGCGGAATTGTACATTTGCCAGCCGGCGTTTGATGGCTTATTTCATATCGAATGTGCAGTATAAAATCGAAAAAACCATTATTATTATTGACTACAACTAAAACTTTACTTACTTACCAATTTTTTTAACTTTTTAATATTTTTCTGCATAGAAAAATAATATATATTAGCAGACGACATAGGAGAAGAACCCTAATCAGTCTATCCTATTAATTTTTTTTGTATACCGACCCCTTTTTTATTATAATTGCAATATGGAGCACTCATGTAAAGCACAATATTCCAAACTGTAAGATTTACAACATATTGGTTTCCAACTTTACTTTAAATCCTTTATTAGAAATCCTGTGCGCTTAGAACGTCAAAAACTAAATAAATATGTGTAAAGAAATACAAAAACAATAGAATGAATAAAAAAAAATCAGATAAAAAAATGTACTCCAAAATCAAATAAAGTAAAGTAAATTATAAAAATAACCAATCACATAATATTATGCGTACCTACCTACTAAATGAAGTTGGTTTTCTTTTTATGAATTAAATAAAAATTCGTGTGTTAAAAAAAATTAAACTAAAAAAATTTGGTACAAATAAAAAGGATGTGTAGTAACAAAACAGCTAAAACTTGTGATGCACTGATCGCCGTATAGTCTTTCGAGGATTTTTTTATAAAAGTAAATTATTTTATAATCATATTATTAAAAAAAGATTGTCCTTCATAAAGTGTAGATTACAACGTTAAGATTTGTTTGCTTTAGTTTTTAATTCCATGTTGTTTTTTATCAATTAAGTCAAACCACCAAGTGTTCTTTCCTCTGTCATAAAAACTATGAAGAATACCATTTCCTTGCTTGTCCTCTAACTACATCGCAGTTGTCACCCAATCGTTTTTATACGTTCTTAAAGTTAATACGATATACCATTTAAAGGTTATTGTACGAAAATCGACTGTGTGATCTTAGCTAAGAAAAGAACAATTAGTCACAATATATAACCATATCTCATTTGAACTTCAGTTATAGCTTTAGGATACACATAAGGCTATATTTGACAAATAAAAAAATTTCAATAAGGTTAATACATCCAAAAAAAAAAACAAGTAAACATGAAGGAAGTTCAGTAATTCATCGCGAGTACTTCTACCAAATCTTAGCTTGGTAATCTACTCAACGGTATAGGTTTAGTAAATAAATTTAAGGGTGATGTATGATATTTTCGACAGATGATACAATAGTTATATTTCACTTATGTTGCTCTACCTATGAAATAAATATATATACAAAAAATACCTTAAGGTTTACCTTTAGGTTACACAACACAACAGCATTAGAATTACTAACCACAAAGAAAAGAATATTACTATACTAGCATTTATTATTTTAATCCCACTTATCAGTTAAATAAGACAAAACAAATATTCCAGCATCTAGTAGAATCTTTCAAAGTAAAAATATCTAGATTCATTTTATAACTACGATTCACATCTGTTCTGCAACAATGTTAAACTAAAATATTAAAGATTTATGTCATCAACTGTCATCAATAAAAGCCAAACTAAAAAAAAAAATCTTCGATTACATAAAATTTTATTTAAAATAAATTTCATATTAAATAAATTTTTATATAAAAATTTAAATATAAAATATACAAAAGGAACAACAATAATAAAAACAGAAACCCCTCATATTCATAAAAACGTAAAAGCAATAAATCCTTTTTCTATTAACTTGTATCATTTAAATATCACTTAGAAATTATCATCAAACATTTACCAGTTTCACTGGTAATTGATGTCATAAATTTTTTATTCAACACTTTGTATATACATATATACGTACACACTATACTTATATGTAGTATTGCATTGGATACCATAAACCATATCCTTCCATTCTTTCTGTTGTTCTTGTTGTTATTATTTTTATTTCTATACTCTTGTCATTTGCAATTTTGTTTTTATTTTTTTTTTTTTTATATTTTATGTTGCTGTCGTTGTATCCTTTTTAGGACACTGAATTCAACATAAAATTTTTGCAATATTTTTGCATACGTACACTCTCTACATAAAAAAAAAAAAAACAAAAAAGAGGAAAAAAATAAAATAAAAACACAAGTCACTGTTAGAAGATATTCGTATATTCTTATATCCTTTTTGTTATTTTGTTTTCATTTTTTTTTTTATTCTATTCGACTTTAGATATCAAAAGTATATTTAAGGTTTATTTAAAGTAACCAATTTGTTTATCTTTTCTTTTTATTATTTTGCTATATACTATACTTAAAACCATTGAAGATTAAAGAAAGAAAGAATAAAAAGGATAAACCAAGATCCTTTCTTAGATGTTAAAAAATATGAAAATAGATTGGTATGAGGTCGAAATTTTCTATTTTTAAAATATTAAACTAGACTAAACAAAATAATAAAAAATTAAACAAAAACCAAATCCCTACTGTATAAGAAATATTTCTGCAATATTTGTAAATTTCCCTCACCTCACTGATGGCTTGCATTCATGGATCCTTTGAGTATATATCTAGACTTGTTTTATACAGGATGATTTGATTTATTTTTAAACAATATTTTGTTAATGAAATATTTAGATAATATCGAATTGTTAAAATGAGTATAGAACTTCGAAGGGAAATCATGGACATTTTGATTGATTACGTGAGTTGTTTAGAACCCGTTTATGTTTAAACGATTAAAAGAAATTCTATTTGTATATGAAACCACATATAGGACTGAAACAATTTACAAAATAGTCAAAATAAATTCGGTTGTTTTGATATAACACTAAAATCTCCTCTAGAACTTACTATTTAGGTCTTTATTTAATTATTTCTGTGCCCCAAAAAAAATTGAAGATGTTACTATGGATACTATGGATACGTCCTACATGATGGCCAGCAGTAAATAAGGCATATAATATCACCAAACTTTCGAGAACAAAAAGAGCGGCTGGAATTGAAATCACAGGTGCTTTGCGCTCGTGCCCTACTGACGCTCCAAATTTAATTCTGAATATGATTTTTCCAGGCGTACATAAAATATGTTACATCCTGCAGTGCAGTCAAACTAAGGGAAACTGGCGTCTGGTATTCCAGACCATACGGACACGGTAATATCATAGGTCAGTTTCCAAATCAAGTGCTGCCAGATACAACCGATTATATCACTCCTAAGCTGAACTTTAACAAAAAACCAAAGGTAGATTTTCCTTCTAGGGTCAATTGGAAGCGTGGTTTGAAGAAAAGGGAAAAATGATGGATTGAAAATGAACTGCGGGGTAGGTGAAAGAATTTTCTCAGAAGATCTAAAAATATCAAAGTCTCATGGTCTTTCTAAATATGCTAGTGTCCTTCAAGCAGAGCTATTTGCAATTACGCCAATGTATTCCGTTCAATCCCGATTGTCGCAGATGCAAAGAGAATGAAAATAAGAGATCTGATCAACCTTCTTAGTCACTCAAGTCGTGGTATCAAAGAGTCACAATTAATCGCTATTTGGTTTTCCAGAAGCAACTTGAATGGTCCTATTCTGCTTAGCAAGTTGCCACAGGATATCACAAACAAGTCAAAAAACAAGACCTCCTAAAGATAATTGTCTTCAGCGTTTGTAAATAGCATTATCATCAAAAACTTTCATCCAGATCTGTAGAATATTACACTTTTCACTTCTTCGATTTGCATGATTCAAGTTCTTATTTTATTCTATAAATATTCAATGCTGATATTAACATAGATTTGAAATCTCTATTTGCTATCATAGCAAAATAAAAAGATGTACTGAACGGCATAAATATTTTGTGTAACTTTGCTTGGCGAATAAAACATACAAAATCAATAGAGCAGAGAGAGTTAAACCAAACTGAGTTTAAGAATATTAAGGTACTGATAAAACCTTATTTTAAAATATTTATGCAAAAAAGGGATGGAAGCCTTTAGTCAGTTAAAATCTCATAGTTTCCCGGTATAAGCTAACCTGTCAGGAATATCTTTTTTAGACAAGTTTCTAACAAAAAAAAAACAAAATATAAATGTTCGAAAATTGAACCTACTTGGTTTTACCAGCCTAATGAAATTTTAAAATAATAAAAATCATTTTTTAAAACTGTCAAGAAAGTGATGGAAAATCTGTCTAGTTAACTAACGCAGATTTCTGAACTTTTATTAATATATTCTATATAGACCGGAATAATGAGCTGGATAAATTCTACAAAATTTTCAGTTACAATTCTTAATAACTTTTAATTTCACATCTTTTTTCACCTTACTTTAAGCTCTAAGAAAAATGAGTACGTTAATGCCACTCTCCAATTTTTGGAATGTTGAGCAGTGAAGATGCACCAGCTGTTTCATCGCAAATGAGCCATATGAGTCTTGGTCATCCAGCTGGTAAATTTCCATATACTTCCCCATAAATTATCTCTGGGGGAATATAATATCATACTACAAGAATATTAAACTATGCAGCACTATATAGCTTAATCGATAGGATGGCAGAAAAATACAATCTAACAATGTTGCTGGTATGTGTTAAAATCTCCTGGCAAATCAAATTCGTCTCTTCTACTAGATAATAGGGTGACGCAAGCAAAATTAAATAAATTAATAGACACTAACAACGACAGATTAATAAACTACTTTGTAAAAATAAAGATATTTGAAGCACCACCTCGAAACCAAAATATCTGAGCTATGTCGAAGCCATGTAAAGTGAAAAAGGATAAAAATGAATATCAGTAATAAATAATTAAATTAATAAAATGGCACTATTTATTTATATATTGACTAGCGGATCTGCAGATAAATCTTCAGACTCATCTTCAAGCCCTTTGTCCCTTCGAGATGTGGGCCTTTTATTGTCTATTATCCAAATTATTTTTATAATATATTTAATATTATTTAAATTGTAACACCCCATATCAAATCAACAATTTAAAATTAGTGAAATTCAAGTCAGTCAATTGAGAATAATAAAGTGTGGGTACAAACGACAACAAAAAATTTAAATAAGAAAATGTGTTGACATTGCAAATTTTTTATGCAAATAATTCCATATAGCATATACATATGTTTACACATACATGAATATATGAATGTATATTAATGTGAATTGGAGACTATGTGTCTTCGTTGAAATTGACAGTTTTATTATGAATCCCACAGAAGAGATTTCACATTGAATAAAAAGGCTAAATGCAGACCAAATGATTTAAATTTAAACAAATTTCGTTTTCAAAGGAAATTAAAAAAATTTTTTAAAGAAAATTTTTAACAGTTTAAGATTATAAGATTATAATTTATATTGAAATAGGTATTTTGTAAAATAGGGAAATATTTTGTTTTAATATTGGAAAATAAAGAAAAACGTAGAGAAAAAATTTTTTTTTTGAAATTTTAAGTTGGTATTTTTTTAACCTTGCCAAATTATATTATCAATTCAAATCAAAAAAACTGGTTGGGGTTCAGATATGTAATTGACATTGTGATCATTTAATGTGGTCATATTTTTTTTTTGACCGATTCTGTATCAATTCAATTTTTATTTTAAAGCAACTTCAGTACAAAATGAAGTTAAAAACAGATTTTGATGACATCTTATTTATTTATTTATTTATTATTATTTATTATTTATTATCCTTTTATAATAATGAGACCAAAATACAACACCTCAAAAGCTTAGCATGGTTCTTTTAACGTTCATGATTTTTTAATCCTCAAATATTTAAAATTTCCGTCAACAATGTTCCACCAAATTTAATTTATTTTATAATTTGCAGAATCTCAGGATTGACCACCATTTTACCAATTTTATTTTCTAATTTTTAGGGGGCGAATTTTGTTTCGAGGATTCTGACGGCGATGTTGTATCCGCGTAGGACCTAATGACTTCATTCCAAGGATATCTGGACGCATCTTATCCGTTAAAGGCGAAAAGGACATTTGAAAGTATCCTTGTCGTTGTAGTATTTTTGTATATAAACCGTTATATCTGTTGATCTATTAGATAGTTCCACAATTTACAATATAGAATTAATAAATCTCCGTCAAATTATAAACACATATTTTTCGGAAGTAAGTACAAAAAATCCATCACTGTCTGCTCATAAAAGTTGCAAATAATTCAAGAGTTTATATACTTCGGAATAAATTTCATCAATTTCACAAACAAACAAACAAAGACTGATATTGAAATATTGCGAAGCATTACCATTGCAAATCATTGCTATTTCGGTTTTATCAAAACAATTGAAAGTGAAGCCTCTACTTTGCAAAAACCAAAATGCAACTGTACGAAACACTCATTTATCCGGTGCTACTGCATTGATCTGGATATTACCAATAGTAAGTTAAAATGTATGTGGCATTTTCAAAAGAAAAGGTCTTCATCAAATTTACAATTTTATATCTGACAAAGAAGTTTGGATAATAATATATATAACGGTGAACAAGATGTAGCAAGTCACAAAAATCACACTAAGTCCATCGGATGAAAAAAATACTTCAATTAAAAAAATTTCGAAAAAAAAGTGGGAAACTGGTCTAAGATAGAATCTTCATTGCATATATGCAGTATCAGCCACTCAGATCTGAAACTGGAGGATACCTGTTGTAACCATAATCAATGCAGAAATATATTCAGAAAGATATATTATAATCAATACGTCAGATCTTGAACGTGTCAAAGTCTGCTGGCTCAACAAATAAGTAAATATAATTGAATATACTCTTGTATGATAGTGTAATTTTCTACTTTTTCTACTTTACTGTCATCACTTTCTCACAGATAGTTAGTTCTCACTAAAAAAAATGTTTTAATTTTTCACAATTTGGCACAATTAAACCTTTTTTTTGTATAAATTTTTGTTTTTTTGTAATAATTTTTCATTTCCTTACCTTCAACATCATTACAAGAGTTATGTCCGAATTTTTAAAATTGTATCTAGTCGCATTTCGAGAGAGGTTCTTTCAGCAAGCAACTTTTTCTTGACATGCCAAATTCAGCTCAACAATCCTGTGTGTTTTGTCCTCTTCAATAATGTTGTCACACACAATTAGACATTACTAAAATTAACCACATATAGATACAATTCACTTATAATTTTGGTTCATATAAGCATCTTCAAACCTGCAATAACATTTGCACCAGGTACAGGAATGCCTCTATAAGTGGAAAATTTAATGAGAGTAAAAGTAAGAAAGAATTATGCTCACCAGTAGATATAAATGGAATAACTATTCCGCAAGTTAACGTGGTTAAATACCTGGGAGTAGACCTAGATAAAAGGTTAACTTGGAAGAATCATATCACCGCAAAAAAAGAGCAACTAAAACTCAAGACAAACAGCATTCATTGGCTTATTGAGAAAAACTCTATACTATACAATCCTGTCCTATTGATGTAAGCTATGGAGAGCTGCTTCTGATAGTAAAAAAAAAAATAGGATGGGAAGGATTCAATCAAACATTTTACGTACCATAACCCGGTCCCTTGGTATCTTAGAAATATTAATCTACATAAAGATTTGAATATACCCATGGTTACAGAAGAACTGAAAAAATGTAAAAACAGATATGCCAACAGATTGAGCCACAACCCTAAAGAACAGATCTACAAAACATTTCAATAACCAGCAGGTTAAAAAAAATCGCTAGCAGTCAATGTAAGGCAGAAAATTTGGATGAAGTAGCAAATATGAAATATCAAATCAATGGACGAGACCTTCCAACTTTTTAGATTTTAATAAAGCATAAAGGTCACTAATGTCATAAATTATTGTCATTTTCGTTTAAAAATATTCAATAAATCTAAATATAATAATAAAGATAAACATAGAATCAGAAATCAGGTAAACGACAACAAGAAAAAACCGCAATTGAAGGAATATTGTGAAGTAGGCTACGACCCATTAAATATTAGAATGCTATATAATGATGATGAAATATAGTGACATAAACTTAAAAAGTCCAACTCTATTAGAAATTTTTTAATAAAGTAATACATAAAAAATCAAAATTTAAAGTCTGTCAAAATTGACACGAATTTAATTATGTTCAACTTAAAACACACTCTTGGGGACAAAACACAAATTAAAATTGAAAAGTTTTGTTTTTTTTTTGACACTAACGTCTTTACATAACAACAAACTCTTGATGCACAAAAACATTGTTTTTTTTCTTGTTCTCGAACAACAAAAAAACCAAACATTATGACTTTAAAACTTTAAGGATCATAAATTTAAAAAAAAAAATTTCTAGATAAACTTTAAATACAAAAAAAAAACCAGATACAACATAGAAGAACCCATCTAACGTATTTATTTTATCATAAATCTTCCGGAATTTTTCGACACAAAAACAACAACAAATTTTAAAAAGTACTTAAAGTTTACAAAACAAATAAAACAAAAAATAGGACGAAAAAAAACTTTATTTTCAAACAAGGCAGTAGATAAAAAGTACACCCCCTTTCATTTTATTCTGAAACATATAGATTTATTAGATACATTTACAAATACGCTAATATGAGTTCGCTTACTTTTAACTTACCCAATAATAATACCCTTCGAAAGTATTTACGCTGAAATAAAAATGCATTGCGAATAGAGTCGACCCCCCCAAACTAACTATCACATTCTTCCATTTCATATATTACTATGCTCTTCTTACCAACCATTATATTACAAAGCTATGCTATGTCTATTGGGAAATATATTGACTCATATAACATAATTATGTTTCTAACTGAATGATGTGTTGTCCTTTAGTCCTTTCGTTTATATATTTTTTTGTTATTGTGATTTTTTATTTTTTTTTATTTTAAGAGTCCTTTTTAGGTTATACAAATTTCCTATTTGAAAATCGTTATTTTTTGTTGTTGCTTTGAGTGTTTAGTTCCCCACCCCAATATTTGCTTATTTTGTAGTGAATTAGGACTTCTTCAATATGTACTCTAAATGGAGCTGCTACTGCTGTTTTTTTGTTTTGTTGAAAATATAGTGGGAGTGAGAGATGAAAAGATGAAATTTATGGAAAATTTCTTATATCTTTTTTCTTATTTTATTATTTTCATATCTTTTGCATAATAATATACGATTCAATCCAAATAAACCATCAAAAAGGATTTACAGGACTTCAATACTTTTTTTTTTTTTTTTTAAATTAAAAATACTAAAGTTGCCATCTGTTATAATTTTTGCGAAAGATAAGTTTTTAGTCGCTAAGGACGTTTAAAATACCTTTGACGTCCCTTTAACATAGTATGAGAGTTGAAATAACTAAAGTTCGCTTATCTTTTATCCGTTAAATACTAACTTAAGATAGATCGACTAAACTAATCTTTTTTTTGTATAATTTTGTTTATATCTGGAACAAATTATTATCGTAATAGCTTCGTTGGGGCAAAATTATGATCCCAATAATTTTCATTGGCAGTTTCTAAACGATCTATTCATGTCAGTTAAAACTGAGAAGTGTCTACACGTTCAGTTTGGATGAAAAAGTTTACAGGTGGCGAAAACTGATCAATGTCATTTATATCATAAGTGCAAGTGCAACTTAAACAATAATAAAAACTGATTTTTGGAAAGTGTACCATTTTTTATTTATTTGGTTCGTTTTATGAAATAATAGGTATGTTTATATTATTAAATGCTTCAATTCAAATGTAAAATTTAAATGTTGCCCGTTTTTTTCTGTGTTTATGGTTATGCTGTAAATTTTGACATTAAGATTAGAAACGTTAGCTATGAAACTCGAAACGATTGAAATAGAAAAACTGACGACAAGTTAAAAGCATTTTTTATTCTATTCAAACAAGAACAAATACATGGATTCCAGTGAAAACTGACAGTGTTCACTGATCGTCTAGGTACCTCCATTGTAGACATTCGGATAAAAATATCAGTTGTCATCGTTTGGTAAATAATAATAACAACTAATCGTCTTTAAATTATGCTTAAACTATTTTAATTTAGAGTATAAAGTGGACACATTTTGACAGAAATATTGTTGTAAAAGTGAAAAAAAAAACTCTCGTGCATTTTCAAATAGACTCATTTATTTTTTAAACCGTGTTAAAGCTCCTGTAAATGCTGGAATTTTAGTCTAGACAAAAGTCAAATTTACTTTTCCGAAAACAGTTTCGTTCAACTTATTTTTTTGATTCTTAAATTTAATTTGACTAGATTTTTTTTTTTCAATCTACTGTAACTGCTTCTCTACTTCACTGACCTCGGAATCTAAAATTACATTTCACAGGTCTTTTAGAATTGAATTTTAGTTCTAAAGATGGGTTTGTCTTACGATACCTAACAACAATTCGAGAACTATATATTAGCACTGATGAAATAAGTATGTTGCTTCCGAAATATCGATATTTGCAATCAAATATTAAAAACTATTAGTGAACGGAAACCTGACAACAATTTAATTATTTAATTTAAATTATCACTAAAAATAAAAAGCCGATTAAAAAAATATAAAAAAAAAAGCCGATTAAAAAAATATAAAAATATATATTTCGATTTAGGAGAAAACATATGAAAGCTGTGATTGCACTTCATCCGAATCTTCAATCTGTTAATTCCGAAATCCACTAGATCCCACAACGGTTACAAGTTAATTAAATACCAAAATTTGGTCATTGCACTTTCGAATACCGATTTTTAATATTGAGCAAAAATTGCGGGTTTCCCGATATTGGATTCCCTAAATGTCAACTAACCATTCCAACAATTCATCACGTCCATATTTAACTCTAAACTCATCATTTAATTATAAATTACATCTACAGCTATTTTGTGCTTTCAACCATTCCGAACTTGTATAACCATTTTTGACTTCAAACATACCATTTCTGTCTTAATGAACGCCTTCATATTTTTTTGAAATATATGAAATAAATAAAATCGAATGTGGGGCGAAATAAATAATTTGACAATATCGTAGACTGCTTATTTTTTGATGTTCGTGACAGTAACTTAGATAGAGGCAAATTAACTTTTCGTACTTTATTAGCAGTTTTTACCACATCCTTTAATATTTTTTCAAATATTTATTTACTAAATTTCTGGCATATCACCTCTTAAACGTGAAAAACTACTGCTATTATCCAGAACTAACCCGTCTTAAATAGCAAAGCTTGATTTTATTTAAGTTATTACCAAATTATACTATCAATTATTTTTTGTCATTTATTGCGATAATGATAAAGGGTACTGGGCCAGGTCCTATAAACCTTTTTTTGTTTTTATAGTGAATCGGCTCTGGGACCTTTCGATTGAAACGCAGGTCTACCTAAAATGTGTTACCCAGCGTGTATATAGCTTCCGTAATCGAAGTTAAACTGATTTTAGAAAACACTGGATGACTATCAAAGCAGGACCAGCCAATAATCGATACGAATTTAGGATGAAATTATATCAGCCACAGAACTACTATGGCTTGTAAGACAACTTATTAAAGTAAAATGATTTTCGCAAGTTATAAATAATCAGAAGGAGGAGGTAACCCTAACACTCATACATATCAAATCTATATATATATACACATATTTTTTTTTTATGTCAGATCTTATTATAAATTTTAGTGGATATTTAAATAAAAAGAAAGCGAATGACGTGAAGGCGAGTATAATAAAAACACCAAAACAGAAAAAAAAGTATTTCTTATTTTGTATCCCATAAGATGTTAGCACATTTATTGATCCTTAAGAACAAAAAAAAAGAAAAAATAATTTTTTTTCTTAAATAAGACTATGAGTATATGATGTAAGTAAATAGGAAGAAAATAAAATTGTATTTAAGAAAGAAAAAAATTAAGGAATTCACAAGTCGCGATATTTAGTCCTGTTTTTTTTCTGTTATTATTTTATTTTTTCTCTGTACTACTTCAACCTAATTTGCATAATTATGTGAGAGGGGAGATTTCTGTTTTTTTTTTATATATAGGTACATACATAATCTTTATACACATATTTTTTATTTTTCTGGGTTGCGTGTTGTGTGTCAGGATTCAGGACATTAGGCATAGAAATTATTTTCTTATTTTTAGTTTTTAGATTTTTGTGTATGCCTGAATATGTTTTGTATTTTAGACGTTTACATGCATTATTCCTGAGAGGTAATGAAAGGGATTTAAGATTTTTTTAAAATAAAAATAAATAAATAATATATGTATATATATATGTATATTATTTTTTTTCTAATAATTCTTAATAGTATTGGTGGTAGCGAGCGAGAGATGCTATACCGTAATGCCAAAAAAAATTGTAAAAATCACTAAATTATAAAAGGTAGAAAGTGTGTGAATATCTAAAACTGTGAAAGCAAAAACAAATAATTAAAGCTGAAATCAGAAGTGGGACTAATATTTTATATTTTTAATGCATTACGCCTCCAATATTATTATTTTTACACGAATTAAAATAATGCATTAATTTCTTTAAAAATGCATTAAAATAATTATTTTGAATTAAATTTTCAAAATAATGCATTATATTCAAAAATAATGCATTAAATATTATACACTACCAAAAATATTTTAAATTATATGAAGTACTATTAAATTATTTGAATTACTTTTGAAAAAAAAATTCAACAGTAATTCAAGTGATTCAATGAGTTTTAATTAATTAATAATTTAATTCAAAAATATTCGACGAAAATACAGGTCAGGTATTATACTGATATAAAATAATTTTGAAACTTTTAAAGTAAAAGAAAAAGTAATTAAAAAATAATTCAAATTAATTGAATGCATTTGGTAATGCTTTATATAGGTATACAGCATTATTTTTGAATATAATGCATTATTTTAATGAATTATTTTGAAAATATAATTTAAAATAATTTTTTATTAATGCATTACTAAAGAAATTAATGCATTTTATCTAATTAATAATTACGAAAAATAATGCATTATAATGAATTGTAATTCAAAATTCCCATCTCTGGCTGAAATGAGTGAGAAATAGAATTGGAACAAATCAAAAACGAAATGTTAAAATTAGAAATAAATTTGATCCGCTTTTGGGCCCCAAAAAATATTAAGTACAAAGAGAAGAAAGCAATTGTGAAATTGATAATGAAAAGGGCTAAAATATTGTAATTTTTAAATTTAATTAAATTATATTAGATAAGTAATATATAGCTGTAAAATTTCCATATATGTAGATTTTTTTTTTCTTTATTTATCTGTGTACACTTACAATTTTATTAATTCAAAAGTAATTACAAATTAATCCAATATAATAAATAAATTGAATAACAATTTTAAAGTTGTAATTTTGACACACATTGTACATAAGAGTTTTATAACCGTAGCCGAAGCTGTCTGGTCTTATAATTTATTAATAATATAAAAATTCAATTTTTTGACAATAGTTTTTTTTTTCTTTTAATATAAAATAAATACAATCAGTTAGAAATTCATTAAAAATTTACATTAATTCAAATATATTTAAAAATTGCACATTTAAGCATTAAGAAGTTCAACGATTTTTGTTTTGCATTGACAGAAATTATCAATTGACTAAATATTACCAGGCAGATGCTTGTATTATTACTTGGCAGATGTTTTGAACAGTGACAGATAAAAAATGCATTTGTTTCGGGTGTTATAATTATGCACATCTACATATCTTTGCAAAATGAAATAATGCTTAATTTGATTATTTATAATTTTAAAGCCCGGAATGCACAATTCACGCTTACGTATATTATCGAAACTAAGGTACTTATCAGAATAAATCATACTCGTTGGGTGCAATATTAGGTAATTATGAATTATTTTAATAGATTTTTTCATTAGTAATTCGATTCTTTTTAAACTAATTTTTGGCGCTTCACTCCATATTGGGTTGACGTAAACAACATTTGACAAAATATATGACGAGTATATAATAAAGAGCGTTTTTTTATCGACAAATTTGTTTAGTCTGCGTAGAATAAAAACATAAGGAGAAATTTTTTTTGCAGACAACATCAATATGATCTTCCCATTTAATTTTGGAATCTACTACGAGACCTAATTACTTATGCCTTTTCACTACATCAAAACGTGAGTTGTTGTGTAGAAATGTTGAATCAGAAAATAATTTATTTTCAAATAACAGGATTTTTGTTTTTTTGATGTTTAATTGTAGCCTATTTTTAGAAAGAAAGTGTTCAATTAATACCAGGTCTTCTAACATCACAATCTTCAAATCACATTCACTGCTTAAAGAATACTCTATGACTGCATCATCTACAAAAAGCGAAGTAGAGCCATTGAGATTAAGCCGCAAAAGGTTGTCAATGTATATTTTAAAGAGGTCAGGACCTAGTATATAGGTTTATTAAACTTTCTATAGGTTTTGAATGAAAAATAAATTTCTGTTGAAATTTCTTACTCCCAAATTTGTCATTTTACTTAAAATCTTTTTGATTAGATGTTCAAAAGCTCCTGTCTTAATCGAAACCCACCTTACTTGAGCATCATAGACTAATAAGATATCTCTTACATCATTTTTCAGTCCAAAATTAAAGGTATAAGATGTACCAATTATTGTGATTTCTTGATGAATTCGACAATATTAGAAATTAGAAAGGCATTACAAATATTTGAAAGCTGTTATCCTACTATAATGCTCTTTAACAGAAAAATAAGATCTTGGAAATTTTGTGATCAATAAAATATTAAGGGATAACAAATAAAGTTATTAACGATTTAAGTAGAAAACACTTATTTAGAAAAATATCATTCGAATTTAAAAAACTCAACATTGTAATTAAATAAAATGCAATCTTTTTTTTATTTTATTTATTTATATTTACATTTATTACAATTAGAATTACAATAAATTCATTTTTGAGCTCTAACTACTTGGGCTAACTTGGGCTCTTTTTGAAAAGTTGCGCCAATTAGATATTTCAGATCCAACAGTTAGTTTTATATATTGATTACTACGGTTGTATATTATAAAGTCACATAAAATGCTGTATCCTATCCACTTTCTAATTCCACATAAAATAAATTTTTTTCATTTCGCTCCATGTACCACGCGGTTACTACCGTTCTTGTATTTTGACACCGCTCTTAATCTTGATAGTTAAAACATAAATATGTTTTAGCCATACTTTTAACTCTTGTTAGTTCTCCCATTTTCTTATTCGTTTCTATTGATTGAGGAAGGTGAGCTTCCTCGAATTCATAACAATTCGTAAGTGTTTCAATCTACGTTTCGCACCATTTTTAGGGTTCAATAGTTGATTTTTTTCGTTAAATATATTTAGAACTTGACCTAAATTTTCAAGTTCAAGTAAATAAATTTGAATTTAATTTCAGAAACCGCCAAAAAAAAATCAGAAAATAAAAATATAACTTTCAGCAAATTTTACTTTATTTCATTCAAATAAATTTTGGGTGTTATTGTACTCCGCCGCAGCGTGCGGTTTATATTCACAGATTTAATTTACATATGTAGTATTTTTCTTTTTTGCTTTTTATTATTAAAAATCTTTTAATGTGTACAGGAGTAAATAATATAATAAAAAAAAAACAAAAAGAACAAAAACTAGATCGAATGTGGCAGCTGAAAATGAATAGATTTGTCTATTCTTCTAGATTTCTACAATATGTATGTACATATTATATTTATTTACAAATATAGTATAGTATGATTGGCGTTGTATTCTGTTTTGATAAAAAAAAATTAAATACATTTATAGTGGCGTAGAAGTGTGGTGTATATTTTATTTTATTTTTTTATTATCATCATATTTTTTTTTATATTACTTTTTTTATTTCAGTTATGATAAATCAAGTCTTTTTGTTTAAATAAATTGGTATATTAAATATTTTATAGGTGTATAAAAACAAATGTTGTACATAAGATACAATATGAATAAAAATGTCTATGTGTTAATAATATTATTCCATTAAATTGTATTTCATTAAAACTTTTTTCTTTGAGTTTTCAAAATTTATTTGCAATTTCTGAATTAAATGAGACTTATTCCCGATTCAAATTTAAACTTTACTCATTTAAAATTTATTATCATTGGAATTAGTCTAAAATTTGAATATTTAAAATATGTAACGATAAATTTGATATTCGAAATTAACCAATTGACATATTAATCGTAAAGAAGCACAATTAAAGCAACAAATATAGGTTCTGTAGTGAAGCTTATCTAATCTGTTCCAAAAAGGATATAATCATTTAATTTGAATATGCATAATAAAGTTATGATTATAGTTTTATTATGAATAAAACTTTGTTTCTAATAGACATGTAACAGTAAAAAAATGAATCCATTAATTTAACAGATTGATATTTATAAAACAATCGAATTTACATGCACTAAAATTGAGCGAAGTCCTAAAGAAAATGGTGAAATGGCTGAAAAGCGTTTAAATTTAATACGAACAAATGTTATAAGCTCTCTCTAGAGGGAATATAGTGCATAATAAGCGGATACAAAAATCGTTAATCAAATCCATTTAAAACAGTTTAAACCACAAAACTGCTTTCCTAAAATTCAAACCATTATTAATAGTCAAACTTAGAGCTTTGCAACACATAACCTAAGATTGTAGGTGTACAATCTTCTTGGTATCCCTCTTTCGTTTGAAAAGGGTTAACTTGGCGGTCCATAAGCGGTCCATAGTCAAAGAGTGTTTGGCGACCCAGAACTAAAAAATATCCCTTAATCAGCAATCATGGAGGTTAAACAAAAGTCCAACAACCTAAAAGCACCGGAATTTAGGTTAAAAATATCTTCAACACCTTTGATAAAAATCAAAACATCTTAATTTGTACCTACATGAATAATGTAAGGAGATCACAATCATACAAAAATGTCCCCTTTTCTTATATATTAAATTTTTAAAAAAATACACATTAGGCACTTTGGTTGGTCATTGATGGTCAACCATTGGTATAAAACGAATGTCATAGCTACGTAACATTTAAAACAGTACAGGTGTATTAAGTATCGATTATTTAATACAACAATGGACTGCAAGGCATGAACTGCAATGAATACAGAAGAATCTTAATTATTCAACGTACGAAATCATTAACATATAGCAGTGGATGGGCACCAAAAGCATAAATAATATACTTCAGTTGAATTAAACACTGAAACAGGTGTGCGACAAGGTGACACAATATTGTATACTACTATTTAATCTTTAAACAATTATCAAAAATACAATTGGCAAATTTGACATCGGTAAAAACATAATAGCAGCTATGCAGACGTTGCAATAATGTCCAGAAACTATAAAATAATGACAGAAAAATTTGTACTGAAATATAAAAAATATAATAACCAAAAATGAGCAGAATACATGAAAAAAGACAGCCGCAAAACAATAATATATAAAACACAGAATATAATATTAAAGGTCTACATTACCAAATTCAATTACGATGTAACTGGAATTCGAAATGATAAAAAATGCTTTTTTGCAATTACGAAACTATTTCAATCTAAAATACTATCAAGAAAATGAAGTTATAATGCATAAAACAATTACACGGCTGTTACACAGGAAATTATGAGAACAAAATTTGTATAATAAATTTTTCAAAAAAATATAGTTGAGTTTATAAAACCATGAATGTATTAACAGAGAATTTAAACCAATATGCTTTATACCTCACACGAAAAAAAAGAACGCCAGGAGCTAGATGGATAGACAATATAGATGATACCGCTACTAAATGCCCGATAATGAAGGACTGTGTCTCATTACAGTTTTGAATAGAGAAATATTTTACATCACACCGAATAACATCTTGGGCAATATCCTAAATTGAATTAAAACTTTTGTTTTATAGCTTTGTGATTAAAATATATTGAACTCAGATCTATTTTTTAAACTTAAATTTGTTTTGATTAGGGCGTTTTCTAATGAAACAATTTGAATTGAATATACTGAATTTATTTTTTTATACCATTAGATATTTTATAGAACCAAAAGATTAAATTATATTATGTACTCTATATACGTCCACTATAACTACACTATAATTAAATTTGAATTTTAAATCAAAAACTTTAAAGAAGAAAAAAAAACATAGAGTAGAAAAAAATACATCCTGATTAAATGTATACCATCCTTGAATGAATTAAAAATAAACAAATGTAAATACAAACGCACATACATAATAAAAAAAAAACAGTCTATTAATAATAGAGTATCCTGGTAAACAAACGCAGAAATTTTATCATTTCCATCAGGACTATACTATAGTAGATATTAATCATTCATCATTAAATTGAATATATTCCTATCTCAATTCTGTATTTCTCTTTTTTTCTTTTCTATTTTCTACATCGCTCCTAAACGGGCATTTCTCATATTTTTTTTTTCTATAGATAAATTTCTTAAGATACAATAATGTAGGTAGATATAATGCGGAGATGTAAAATATAGAAAAAACAAAAACTTATTTATACCTTTTAAAACAGGATACAGGATACAATATAAGGATATTGATGTTGATTATGATTACGATGATGATGATGCATAGTGCCTAGAGTTAAAAAACAAAAAACTTTAGAAAAAGAAAAAAATTTCTAGACGACGAAAAAAAAAATGAAAATAAAAAAAAAAAAAAATTTGTTAAGGACGAAAATTTGTTTTGTTTTTTTTTTCTTTTTTCAACCATCTATTTCCTCATGCAATGGGAAAATTAAGAAGTAGAAGAAGAATGACAAAAAAAAAATTACATTTTAAAACAAAAGATTAGTATGAGGCAATGATTATACATAATATGATACCGTTTTTTCTTCATTCAATATCCAAAGATACATAATAAATGTGTGTGTGTAGGTAGATATGAATGGGAGTAATTTCTTAAGATTTCAATATAGAAATTGGGCACAGCAGGCGATTCCATAGCAATGATGATAATGAAAAAAATAAGAAAAAAAAAATGCTCATATTATAATTACAGAAGACGATGAATATGCAAAGTGAAGTCTAATGAACAAAAATTCATTATTTCAACAAATACACAAACATATAATATATTATGTATGTATATGGTATGAATGTACATACATTAAAATTATCAAGAAGAAATGGAAACACTTTAAAAGTTTCAGAATATTTTTTTTTTTATAACAAATCTGTATTACTACGTCTGCTGTAAGACTACGTCTGCTATGAAGCACGAACAAATGAGATTTCAAGCAGTTGAAAGTTATCATTTCTGATTATACTCCTTCCAATGGGGTAACAATCAAAGTCAAATCTTGTCCTCCTCTATTCATTCCCCTTCATCATCAATCTTTAAAATAATAACACATTAGCTGTTATACCATGAAACCATCTTAGTCTGATCATTGTTACAGGCCCGGCGTGAAGCGGGTACGATGCGTGGTTTTCACGCAGGCGCAAGGTAGAAAAATACAAAAAGGTGGCATAATTGTACAGAAATTTCTAATTTTCAAAGCAATATCCATTCAAGTTTATTAACTAAGAATGCAAAACGAAAATTAATGGAAAGCCAAATTAGCTAATAATTAGCTGCCTTCAATATTTCAATATTAGAGCAAGTTATAACAAAATGTTCAGTCAGTAAATAGATATTCTGAAATATGAAAAATTGTTATGATATGTCAAAAGTTCAAAATTCAGAGTCCCAAGTTCCCAAATAAATAAAGCTTTCGCTTACTGTTTCAAGTTATTTTAATACTTGCGTCCTCAACCGCACAGTCCAGAACCATTGCAGTCGTTATTTCTAATGCTATTTATCTCCATAACTCAAGCGTGTACTATTCTTGATATGTAAATGAATCTGGAGAAAATTTTTAGTCAATTGTATAGTAATTATTGAATAAATCCCAACCAGATTAAGTAGTATTTTTATTTTCCAGTGTTTCACATTCACAGAGTAATTTACTGCAATAATAAATTACCTTTTTTTTTGTATCAACCGAACAAAATCTAAATAAATTTAATTTTGAAAAAATTCTGTTTTTTTGCTGTTTCAAACTTACTGACCAATAAGCACCTAAATATAAATTTCATGGGTAAAAAGTTAAAATACAATAATAATCCGAAAGATCATTGAATAGCCAGCTAAATTAAAAACCACAAATTGCATCACCCACATACTAGCTTGATCAATATGTATATCAACATTTGTTGTAATTTATTTTCCTGTCGAATACAATCTAGAACCGTCACTAAATAATATGATAACTATTATAACAGCCTAACAGACAAACAACTCAACACCCCTATCGAAATTGTATCTAGCACTATAAAGTCTACGCCAATAAACTGTCCATCAAATCTGTGTAATATTCAAACTACCTTTTGTCGCCAAAAACCTTTAAAACTAGATATACACTTTTCCAATCCAATCTGACATATCGGGAAAAAATCGTTGAAAATACCGCAATCCTTTTAAACCTTGAAATCCACCATGGGTGTTAATTTTCAGATAGAAATATAGAAGATGATAGTGGGGGAAAGTTTTGGTGAGACAAAGGTATAGCTCTAACATTTTGCGGGTGTGAATCTAAGTTCGGTTGAATTTAATCAGTCCCATTTAATCCAACTTCGTTTTTCCGAGCCAAGTATGGACCAAACTAAATAGACAAAGAACTGATAATGGTCGATTAACACACAAATAAAAGTCGCCACCACTCCTACGCGAGGCTGTCTAATGCATTCATAATACGGAGATATTGAACATATTTTTAACGCGAGATCTAATGTTGTGAACTTGCTGCACAACCTTCAAACTAAGTTATTACATTTTGATTCAATGTATATATATAAAACAATGATATATACGGGTGGGACCCACACCAAACAATTTCTTCCACGATGACAAACCGTATTTGGACCTTCACTGCAATCCCCTATTCTCAAACCAAACCCACAGCTATGAGGAATTTTTAGATATCCTGAAAACGAACCTTTGAAAACATATATCACCCCATACTATAACGAAATATGTAAAATATTAAAGAGACTTTTAACATTTTTAAATTAACAGTTATTATTTATATTAAATTATTTTCAGGAATTGTTTCGTTCATCATAACACTACTAGAACTCATCATATATAGGTATTTATAGTGTTAAACTACCTATACAACTTCCTGATTTCTATTTTTATTGGCTTTATCAATTATTAAAAGATGTCAATAAAACCTCTGTGAGTTATAAAAATCGACCAAAATTTCATTGTAAAATGTATTTTTACAAAACAAATTTATATAATTATAAATTTTTTTTTTAATTTTTTAGTTATTCTAATTTCCTTATTTCTCTCTATTCACAGCATTCTCTTCCAATTAATAATACAAATTGATTTTTCCAACTGAAACTAAAATCAAGATGCACCAAATTGAACAAAAAATTAAAAAAAATTCCCGATTTCATGTTACTGGATATATCTTTCAAAAAAACAAAAAAAAAAACCTCATGCGATAAGAAAAAATAAAACCAAATTAAAATAATAATCAGAACAAAAGAAAAAAAAAATATTTTTAATTTTTATTTTTCCTCATTCTGGACTTTTCTTAAGGAAAATAAAAAAAAAGTCCTGTGTGTAGTAAGACTATCTATATACTACAGTCAAATACTCATTCCACAATCATTGTCATAATAAAATCCAAATAAATAAAAAACAAAATTTGAACCGAAGTGGAGTGCCTTCCATTATAATCAGGATTCAAACAGGAAAAATAAAAACCGGCTAAAAAAAAATGATATGAAATTCTGATGTTTCGAACGGTAAGAGGGTATGAGACGTCAAGTGCGAACCTTATTTAAAAAACACATAAAACAAGAAGAAGAAAAAAAAATAGAAATAAAAAACAGAAATAACGCAGTTGAGCAAAGGACCAAAACATTTGTAAGAAATAGAAAAGCAAGTACTTTTCGTCCTTTTTCAACAGAATAGGGTGGATATTGGTTAAATGTTCTCAGAAAATACTATAAATTAAAAAGGAAATATGAAAATTTCTTTAGGATTGAAGAGAAGTGGGGAATGGTTGAGTAGTTTCTATTTTTTTTTTTTTTTTGCATATACTCCTCAAAAACAGAAGACGGAGTTTTAAGGAGATTTTTAATATTATTTTTCTTTTTTTTTTTTTTTTATTTCTTAAAGGTGGCCATTTCTTTAATTTTTTTTTTTTTTTGCTTTTATTTTCATATTCTCTTACGTCGTCTTTCAAGATAAATGAGTTTTGTTTTTTTCTTTTATTTTTCAAATGCTTCTGTACATCCCTTAGAACGATATGAACTCATATATGTATCGATATGAGAGCTTAAATATCGTATGCGTACGTGAATGTATATATTTAAAAAAAAAAATATTCAACGCGATTTTTATCATTATTTTTGTTTTTATTTTTATGTTGTAACTAGCCTCTAATAGCAATGGTCTGATATTTTGTTAAAGCCAGACTATGCTGTACAATGCAAGATACAAATGAATTGTATTTATACCGCCGCCGCCGCCGCCATCACCACCGCATACCTTACTGCATTATGGTTTATGCAAGGATTCATGTAATGTAAATGGGAATGAGAAGAATAATATGAGTGCGAGATTATGAAAAAAGGACATGTTGTATTCGATGAATACAAGAATAAGGACGAAGAATAAGAAATAATTCTGGAAGAAGAAAGTTGAGTTTTTTTTTGTTTTTGTTTTTTAAATACACGAAGTAATGGTACATTGTAGTTCAATTTTTTTTTTCTTAAAATTATGCGGCGGTAATTATAATACGGTAGAAAGAGCAAGAATGATAGTAGAAAAAAAAGAAAAAGTGTAGAAAACTGAAAACAAAAACAAAACAATAACTTTTTTTTTTATTTGAAAGCGTTGCCATAGGGAATATATTATATATATTTTTTTTGTTTTTGGGATATGGTAATGGTAGGTAAATAATTAAAAAACAAAAATTCATAGAATATATGTAGCGGACAATAATGAGAAGAACAAAAACTAAAACAAAAAAATTTGAAAAAAAAAAAATTTATCTTAGTCGATGGATACAAATAGGCAGAGTGGGTGAACCAGAAAAGTTTTTTTTTTCCTTAAGTGGAATATTGAAATAAGCATGGGTTTGTGTATGTGATACTTGTAAGAAAATGATGTATAAGGTTTTAAAAAATTTCATTTGTTTTTGTTTTGTATGCATGTAAATGATAAATTTGATTTTTGAAGAAAATAAAAAAAAATAACGCACACACATAAAATTATTCCGAACTATTTCATTTGAAAATAAAAAGCAAAACAAAAAAAAAATCAAAAGGACATGGAAAAATTTCATGTTTCAAAACTTTTCCTTGATTTATTTCTGGATGTTATTTTTTGTTTTAAAATTTTTTTATTTTTAATTTTAATTTTGATGAGGGGTTATCTTATGGTACAATGATTGTAATTTTTTGGTATTAATAATCATTTTGTAACTATTATCAATGATTTCTAATTAAATGTTTGTTAATAAAAATAGTTTTTTTCCGCTATTTTTATAGGCACCTTGAAAATCCTTTGAATCTATTTGCAATTTAGAATATAGTTTCTTAATTGGGGAAGAGATTCTTCCGAGCAAATTAGAAAGCAAATTTTCTTCTCTATTATCTCTTATATTCTTAAATTGTTCCCCTTGGAAAGTTGAGTCTTTAGCAAATTCTTTGAATCTATCTCTAATTTGGAACTTCGATTTTTAATATCGGGCCAGATTTTTGTTGCCAAATTAGCTTATTTTAAAGTATCCTTCATTGAAGTCTTTATGGCTTTCTGTCCGGTAATTTTTTATAATTTCAAAAATTTGTTAAAATAATTTTTCTTTTTCTGTGATTCTTCTTCATTATGTTTGTAACCACGTCCGTGAATTCATCTCTATTCGGCACCGCAAGCATCAATTCATGGATAATGCTTTTATTAGCCCACTGGTGAATATGGCTTAACCCCACCACACCAATTCATTCTTGCCCGTACCTTGCCAAAGCGTTCTACTGTTCGTTGTTCTTGTATATTTGTTATTTGTATAGATAACAGTATTGATTTAAGACAACCATTTAAATAATACTGCAAGCAGAAGTTAATCGACATGTGGAATATGGAAAAAGTTATGTGGGCGGAAATTGTAAATGTATGTAGGAAAAATCTTATAAAATTATTAGAATCCTCGACTTCCTCTAAAAAATTATGTGGGCTGTACTTGTAAATGTGTGTAGTAAAAATCTTATAAAATTATTAAAATTCTCGACTTCCTTGTTATAAATAGTAACGTACAAGGATTCTCTTCTGTACTTACTCGAAGGCACTTTTTTTCTTTATATTCAACGTCAGATTCCATTTTTTCTACTTCTGCTTTTTTTGCAAAGCTTTGAATGGCTTTTTGTGTATATTCCTGCCTTTGTGGCTAAGAGACACCAGATATTGATTAAGTTTTACCATATGGTGTTGAGCTATAAAAGCTAATTAAAATTTGTCTTTATAATACAACCTTTGTTGAGGGTTAACGAACTTTGAGCGTATAAACTAGACGAGGATTATATACATATATTAAAAAAAATTGAAAAAATTTATATTAGTCTTAACTTGTGAAACAATCCTAGTTCTAAACTACATAATTCGTCTTCATTTTCTTCTTGCAAAATTGTTTATTGGTTTCTAAACTGTTATTCCGACATCTCTCCGTTAATTCATTCATGTTATCTCATCCCCGATTGTCTTCCTATTGTTCGTTTCAAAATCAGTTATAATTGAAAAATCTAAAATAGATACACATGTCAGGGAACTGTACTAAAATGAATCTAATACAGATTTATGGCGGAGATGTCTTAATGTTTCTAACAAAGTGCGATAGGGATACGTAATTTTTATAGAACATTAATTCAGTACAGAACCAAAAAATGTTAACCCCAACTCATTGCACCGGTTCTGTAATCGTAGAAAATTATTCGGTACAGTAGATTAACCAGAATAGTAGAACGGTATAAAGTTAACGAGAACAATTCTATTCCTTTTCTTATAATTCTAAATTTTCATTAATGGATGTTCATTTAATATTTTTTTTTTTTGTGATTTTAATAGCAGACATTTTTTGTACATGTCCATATTCTTGAATATACACGCACAAACTCATATTATAAATTGTAGAAATTTGTATTTTGTCCTGATGCGTAATTTTTTCTTTTGGGTTTTTAATTTAAAGTAATTTTTCCTTTTTTTCTTTTGTGATTGTTAATGTATTTACTAAACGCATATGCGTCGTATATGTATTTATACATATATAGTGTATATATATATTTTTTTAGACTCTATATTTTTTTAATTTTAGCGGGGTTATTTTTTTGAATTTTCAAGGGTGAGTAAAAATCGAATGCATATAAGAATTTAGAGAAAACAATGATTTTATTTTGGTAGCAAGAAAAATAGATTTATATTGTATAGAAGATATAGGGTATACAGGAAGGAGAAATAGAATTTGTGGTGGTATGAACTTTCATTATAATCATTATTACTGCTGGTCTAATTTTTATTAATTTTTCTTTTACACCATTATAATAATGAGCTTTTAGTAGACAGAATCCATTTTATGAGGGAATTTAGAAAAAAAATAAAGTTTGGGGAGGACATTAATGTAATTATTATATGATGTCGCTAAAAATTTTACAATTTTCAATTGTGATACTAAACAGTTTCGATTTTCATTTTTCAAGTTAATCTTTTTATTATGCAAAGTTACAGTTTGTTGTATCGAAGTTAAAGTTCTTGTATCTGATATCAATGTTTTTATGCCATTTTACACTTTTTCTTTCTCTTTTTCTATACTAACCAGATAATTTGCTACTTACTGAATTTTATTACACCGTTTTCACAAAATTGTTCGGGTTGAAACCTTTGGTTCAAAAATTCAAATTTTCGGTTTTTATTTCTTATGTATTTCACAAAACTCAAAACTTGTAAACGAAAATATGATTACAAAATTGGTTTTAAAAGAAAACAAAAAACTACAATGATGTTCTACCAAAATTTAAATGTTCACTTTAATGCCCCATGAAACCCCCCTATTTATTTAATGAAAACACAATAATTTTTAATGTTATATCTAAGCATCTGATACTTTAATAAAGCCTCTGTTTTTTACAGACAGCTAGATTTTTACATAAATATTATTTTTGAAAGCAAGGGGGATACTTCAGTTCAAAAATTGATAAAAAATAACGCTTTTTCAGAAGTTTTCAAATTATCTCAACAAAAAACTTTCTTTGACTTGGTAATCGTTTATTCCTAAATTCTATAATCGTTAAATTTTCTAAGTTAAAGTAGTACAAACTAGTGCAAAGTTTTTCAAAAAAAGAAGATTTATAATACAGATCGATTTTACTACTTACCGTTATCTATATTTAATTCACAGAATGTAGAACGTTTCACATAATTAAGTTTTCCAAGGTTCCAACTTCCCTTGGAATTCTATTTAAAATATTTTTCAGGAAATCTGAACTGGTATTAAAAGTATTTCCGAAAATATGTTAAGTATAGTTTCAGCGTTTAATTCCTCAATGATGATCTAATGTACAAAATTGATCATTATAAAAAATGTTGTTTCACCCTTTATGCTCCACTTATTAAATGAAACCGCATCTTGCAGAAACATTTTCGCAGAGTCGAGAATAAATAATCTTTAATAATACACCTCCCTGACCTAAATAAAATCTTTCTAGAGTTTAGCTAGCATTTTACATACTTATAAGCAGACTTTTGCATATTATAATATTTTGGGATATCTCTGCACTGCTAATTAAAGGATTTTTGAAAATATATTAAGTATGGTGTAATAGTCGAAATCGATAATGATAAAACAATTTAACTTATCAGTTACCACGCTTGACACACATTCCTGTTTATTTTGTCAAGTAAATAAAGTGGATAGAAATACACTACTACCAATATTATATAAGTTTGGAATTAAAGGAGCTGAATTTAAGTGGTTCAAAAGTTAGTTATCGGAAATAATGCAGTGTAAAGAATATGATTGAATCAGTCGAAGTTGAATATGGTGTAATACAAGGAAGTCCCCTCGGATTCACGACGTTTTTTTGTTACATTAATTGCGTATTAAACAAAAAAACCGTTTATGTTCGCTAACGACCTTGTCATAGTTGATGAAGAAAAAATAAACCAAAAATTAGAAGAGCTAATTAACACTGACATGAATATAATTTAGAAATGGATGGAGCGACATAAATTATCAACAAATACAGCTGAAAAAAATACATTATTATTTAAAAGCAAAGCTTAAATATTTACTATAACAAATGCAAGCTCGAGCCCATGAACAGCTACAAATATCTTGGAATAATATTAGATGATAACTCAACTTGGGAAAAGCATATAAATGAACAAGTGAAAAAAGGAAGAAGAACTGCTGCTCTATTTAAATTAATAAATAAAAGGGTACCACTAAAAAATAAGAGATCAATTTATTACACACTGAACAAAAATTTAAACGCATATACAGAAAATACTGAATAAAACACAAAAGAACCTGTTCGGTTATAAAATGCAAGCTTCAACGCAGGTAATTCACAGAAAGCACAGAATATTACAATTGAATCACGTTATAAAATGCAAACAGGCCATACAAATACATTTCATACAAACTAAAAATATTAACACAAATACTAAACCGATGATGAATAATGAAGTATTTATGTACTAAGAGAAATAATATGTTTATTCAATGGTTGCGCTAAATATATTATGGTTACTTTAAACTTATTATGTTAGATGTAGTTGAAACTAACATTTGGTATGTTAACGAGGAATATAACCAGGGTTGATAGAAACATATTATATTTGCGTTAAAAATATTATAGTTAGTCGAAATATATATGTCAAAATTTTAAAAATTTAAAAAACCTCAAAATCCTCTACAAACTTAATTTTTTGACGGATTAGATTTTTAAAAAACCGTAAAGATTTCTTATATTTTTTGCTTGATTTAATGAATGTTCTAAAAGTAAGCAACAAAATCAGGTCAATTTAAAAAATTTTGACTATTTTTTTTATAGGGTCGGGGTCGTTAAAATTTTCAAAATTTAAAAAATCTCAAAATTCTTTAAAAACCTAATTTTTTGACCGATTGTAAAGATTTTTTATATTTTTTGCTTGTTTTAATGAATGGTCTGTAAAACTAAGCAACAAAACCAGATCAATATCAAACATTTTAAAATTTAAAATTTTTTAACTATTTTTTTTATAGGGGTTTTTTAACTATTTTTTTATAATGAATGTTTTAAAAATAAGCAACAAAATCAGATCAATTTAAAAAAGATTTTTTTAATTTTTTGCTTTTTAATTTTAAGGAAAAATTTTAACTATTAAATATGTTTTTTTTTCATTTCTTACAGTTAAAAATAAAAATTATCGATTCTGATTTAAAGAAAGAAGCAACAATTTAACCAAATATTTATTGGAACTCATTGGAATTTATTCGTTGCAAATATATATTTTATAATTCACAGAATAATATAATCCTATAGAAATTAAATATATATATTGTGTTAATATTTTAAGTATACTATGTTTACCTTAATTATATTTATTTTTGTTTCAATTATGTTGCTCCAACCATATTTCAAGTTTGTGAGAATAATATTATTATTGGACCTACTACAAATTATGTTTAGTGTAAACATAAATATATTGCATTCAACCATATTATATTTATTTTTAACATAATATATTAGTGAATCATATTCAAAACAACAATATTATAGTTGAGAACAAAATATCATCTTGCAAAAAGTAACACTATGTTTACTCCAAGCATAATTATTTTTGTTTCAATTATAAACAATATTGCTGCAAACATAATTATGCTTGTGAACATAATAATATTGTGGATCAACTATAAATTATTTTTGTTGTTATGAAATATACATAATATATTTCATTCAACCATATAAGAAACTTTTTAGCTTTAGATAAAATCCATAGTTACATGATGAAATATGGCTAATGTAACAATATTTTTTAAACATATTATTGTTCTTTAATTCTATAGTTGAGCCAAATATATTTTTTTGCTCAGTGATACTCAACTGGAAATGCAACTCCAATCAGAATAGTATCATCAACAAAAAGATGTAACAAACATGACATAATATACAATACAGCATCTAAAACGTATAATGAGTTGCCAGATGTGATCAAAGAAACTACACAAATATTATAAATGCAAAAGTAAAATTAGTGGTTATTTTTTATCAATTAAATAATAATAATAATAAAAACAATTAACATATTATATCTATATGTAATGTCTACCTAAAAAAAAAAAACATATAGATTAAAAATAAATTTTCTTAATTTTAAATGGCACTGAATTTAAGCTCAAAAATTAAATTAAAAAACAAATTACATTTTTTACATTCAGTTATTAATGTGTTTTAAATCGTTTTCAATTCCGCTCTGAATTATACTCTGTTTGTATTTTGCTCTTTATCTGCCTATTTTCAGTGTTTTTTTCTTCATAATAGACATTAACTTTGTTTGATTTTACCAATCTTGATTACTAATAAGATTTGACCACTACAACACCCAATATTATATTGTAAAGTTTTTCTGCATATCCTTCAAGCTGTTAACGTTTAAATACCAATTATACTTCTGAATTAAAATAAAATTATACATTTTAACAAATTAAAGGGTTATCAGATATTTTAATTACCCTCTTTTATTCGTTCTCTATACATAATCTAACACTTGTTTCTTAAATACCACTAATCAACGACTTCAAATTCAAATTCCCTATAATTAAAAACCAAAATAAAAAGAAACCAGATTTTAAAATTAAATCTGATAAAATAACTTTACAAAATTAAAAAAAAAAAAATAGCAAAGTATTTTATTAGAAACTGGTTCTACAATAATCCCGTAATCGACATAACCCTTTTTCAATTTTTGAACTTTTTTTGTCTAAGCATGCATATTTTTTTTTTTGCAAAATTTTAACTGACCATTAAAAATCAGTTTGATAATTTGTTTATCTGGTAATTATGTCACAATATTATTTATATTATTATTAGAATAATAATATCCCTCCATGACCAATAGAATATAGGATATTTACAAGGATAACATGCCACGCCACGCAAAGTGCTGACAAAAAATTAGAAAAAAACAAATAATTTTATTGTGCTATTGTACTTCAATGTGATGGTCAGTTTTTATATAATAGTCCCTTTTTATTTTATAATAATTATTATTTACCCTTATTTTATGATTCACATACATACATAACACTTGTTTAGGTAATAAAATCAACTGACCATTTGAATAACTTTTGTTTAAACCTTAAAATTTAATAAAGCAAAAAAAGGGTGATATTTTATAAATTTTTAATAATAAGGTTAACCCCTTCGTGTAATAAAAAACTGTGGTCAGTTAGGAAAAATATTAAAGTTATAATTATAATAAAGCAGTGTAAGAAAAAAAACAACAACAAAAAAGTGTCACGATAATTTCAAAAAGTGTAAAATTATGACAAAAAATTAATACTTTGTTTGTTTTTAATTCATTTGCCTTCATTTGAAAATGACTTAATTGAAAATATAGAATCCCCCCAAACTTATAGTTATGGTCAAACAGTTTAATATTTAAGTTCCAAATCCAACTGGAGCAATCTAAACGTGACGTACTCTAGCCCTAGAAAAAATTTTTGAACTCCCAACGATTCATTTATACCCGATAAGGAGGAACGACAGCCTCAAACATAAGATACCATGGACACAGTATGATCCTGCAGTAAATTAAACTAGGAACGCAAGAGCTTCACTGTACAAATACCTAAAAGGGAAGAAGTCGAAGGTTTAATAAGAGCCCTACCTGCAGGCAGAAACTTCAGTATGTGTATACTGATGGATCAAAAATCGGGGAGAAAACCGATGCCGGCGTATTTGGATCAAGGTTCAAATTTAGGGCGGCACTTGGCACATGTCCCACTGTTTTTTAACCTGAAACCTATACCATCGAGGTAAATTCATTACAATGCTCTTTTAGAGGGCACAAAGTTGCCAACTTACACATAATTTAATATAGATAAGCTCCCTTTAAAGCGTTGGCTTCTTCAATTCTTAAATCAAAGCTTATCTATAGCTGTTACAGAAGCTTAATAAAGCTAGCGGAGTTACTC
Source organism: Argyra leucocephala (assembly GCA_963942445.1). NCBI lineage: Eukaryota > Metazoa > Arthropoda > Insecta > Diptera > Dolichopodidae > Argyra > Argyra leucocephala. The sequence goes on along the minus strand of OZ012681.1, from coordinate 32,835,757 downwards.
TTATGTGTATTCCTGAGCATGAAAGAATACAAGACAATGAAAAAACAAATGCCCTTGGAAAAACTGGTTTTAAGAGTCAATTCTTATGACCAGAGCCAAGTATTGCTCGTTCAAACGCCTACTTACAAAGAATTGTTTTAAAGTAAGAAACTATATCAGAAATCCAAAATATATGGGTTTCAAGGACTTACGCAGTAAAGCCTTTTTTAAACTAAGTATCCAAAGACTGAATCAGGAAAACTAGATCCAATGTCAGAATACTGACATGGTTTATTGCAGGTTTACAAGCATCTGTTCAAGATTGGTAGATCGAGCGGATGCAGATTCTGCTCAGAAGAGAAGGAATCCTCCTCTCATATTCTATTTGTTTGCGACGCCGTAGCTCGCAAAACATATAAATATTTCCAGAAATACAGATTGCCTGATTCTGAAATTGACATCAAAGCAATAATAGAACTCATTAAGGGCATAGACCTACAATTCTCAGATAAACCGGGAAGCACAATAGATCTTCAGAGATCGTGCTAACATAGAACTCCCGATTAATAAAAAAAAAAAAAAAAATTCCAAATCGCATTTCACATAATTAAGAGCTCATCACATCTTTTCAGCCGCAGAAAAAAATAAAGTCATTTCTTTTCCTCCGCGTTCGGAGAAGCCGTTCTTAGATTCAATAACTTTCTCTGCTTAGATTCAATAACTTTACATAAGAAAATAATTTTTTTTCTCTCTTTTTTACAAATTAGATTATTTTTATTCAACAAAGCGTTCTTGAATTATGAACAATAAAGAGTCTTGTGCCCCACTGAAGAAATTACAGAACAATGAAGAATAAAGAAAACACTTATGAATATTTCTATTAATGTCAGAGACTACATATGTAACGTCTATCTGTTCTGTAGATATCAGGTATGTTTGAGACGACAAGATAAGGAGATGAATATGTACTCATATACAATACTTTCTAAATGTATAGAATCCAATGCTATAGCAGGTTACCGGCAGATTATTTAATAGAAAAAATGCTGAACTTCAGTTTTGTTTCCAGAGAACAATAAGAAAAATACATATTTAACATATGTATTTAAAAATCTTCAACTGAAGCAACAAAAATGAATTCGCTAGTAACGCGAGGCCGTAGTGGATAATATTGCATCAAGCGCAGACCACTTATCAATCTATTTTGTTTTTCCTTTAGGCTTTCCGATGATTATCAAACCAAACAAAAATAATTGAAAAAGTATTTGATCCATCCTATACTGCTGGAACCAGTATGTATTGTATAGTGCTGGACAACCTAGACAAGTAGTATAGTTTTTAACTATGATTGATTTGATAACTTACATCTAGATGTTAAAAAACCATCTATGAGTTATAATAACCAATCAAACAATTGAGAAATAAGATTTTTGTTCAAAAACAATTAAATTGGGACCTATTTCAGTTTGGTTTCTGTTTTTAGTGAATTTTCAAAACTATTATTAATAATAATAATATAACAATCAAAACTATTTAAGAATATATATTTTATTTGTTCTTCTCTATATTCTATCTATATTCTGAGGTGTACCACCAATTTTCTGGTTTGTTTTAAACTGTTTTTTCATTACTCGGTTGATACAACATCTACATTTCGCCAGTATTTAGAGACTTGTTAGCAAGTGTATTCGTCATTATATATGTGGTAATAAATTCATGATTACATAGTTGCACTATTTAGATTTTGATGGTTCATTTTTATTTTGAGAAAGAAAATACAATTAAGTTTCGATTTAAACTCGTTATATAATGATTTCACCATTAAAAATATTTTAATGGCAGAACTAAGTAAGTCTAAGAATTATTTATACCTCCAATATATTACATTATTTTGTGAAAATGAAAATTAAATTTCAGAACCTGTCAAAATTTTAATTTTTATAAAAAATATATATATTTTTTTTTATTAAATTCATCATTCCACCACCAAACAAATCCAAATCCACCATTCAAATCCTAATTGGATTATTTAAAATAATATTAAAAAATAAAAATTTGCAATAAAAACCAAATTCCATCTCTAAGGAATATTATTTCATTTTTGCCATCATCAAAATGGAAAATAATTGAAAATGAAACTCTAAAGTTAACAAAATCTGCTTAGCAGTTTTAAATTTGAGCCACATCATAATATTATCTCTCATACATACATTCTTGTAAAATATGTAATTATAAATGTATGAGAAGGAGATAGTTGTACATATATATATATAAACCGTTATTGTACAATAATAAAAATATTTCAAAATATTACCCATATCGTGAATTGTTTTATATTTTGCCCCCGTCAATTTACAATGCATTTTAAAAATGTACATGAAAAAAAAACCTATGTTACGAAGGATTAAGTTTACATGTTGGGATACAAATGTACGAAAGAGACAAAAGCAATAACAATAGTATTAATTTATTTTTTTAAGGGTGCTTTTTGTTAAAAAAAATATGAAGAAATCTAGAAATTATCAATAAAAAATTCTAAATTCAAACATTGAAGTTTAAGTCACCCATATAATGTATGATGGATACATTGAATTGAAGAAGACTATACTTTTATAATGGAAGACAACATAGAAAAAAAAATTAAACAAATTCAGTAATAAGATTGGTACAACACAACACCGTCACCCAACCATCTTATAACAATTTTATATTGGTAACGTGTGGTAAAAATTCTAGACAAAATATTTTTATATTATTAGAATTCTGGGTATGTCATCTGCTTAAGCTCTAAAAATTAATGATTGGAGAAAATTGCCTACATAATCTGATTCTCTACCAACTATATACGCATTTATATGTATAGTTGTATATATAATATTGTTTAGATAATATTAGCAAATAATAATTTGATTTTATTTGTAAAATGGTTGTTACAATGTAATAATATGGTGTATAGTTCATTTTTGTATCATGTCATGGTCACGAATGACTGAACATCATAACCGGGGATATCATTTATTCATATTATGAAAAGGATTAGTTTTTTGGTGGATTATTTTTGTTTTCAAGAAGATAATATTTGGAAGAAAATTAAAAATGGAGTTAGTATAAAAATATTTTAGGAATGTAGGAAGTTACATTATGGTAAAACTAAAATATTATGCCTGGTTTGAAGAAACAAATCAAGTAGTCAAAATCAAAGAAGGCCGAGGTGAAAATTCAATTAAATAGTTTATACTGGTTGATGAGGAGAGGTAAACTTTTCAAGGTAAACAATAAAGTAATATTTTTATATGCAGATATTGCAGCAAATTTGAAAAGGCCATATCAATCCATTGGCTAGAAACCTTATAAACGAAGAAGAAAACATAGAACGTGTGAAATGATTGTTTATTTTTAATGTAGCAAATATGATTTGAGCAATAAAGTGTCAAATTGATGATTGGCTACGTATTATGTCCCGCAACAGGAATTCAAATCCAGAAAATATAAATTTATATCGGCTTGATAACCGATTGTCCTTACCAAGCAAATAAAAGAAAGTTTGCCAAATAAAAGAATGCTACAAAGTTTACAGTGTGTTGCAGAAAATCCGTGCATGTAAAAAACAGACAACAACAGTAATAAGCCAATGGATGTTTTGGGATTAGTTATTTATATTATTCTAAATTGATATTTTTTTAATTGAATCAATACCTAACTTGAAATATCTTCTGATATATGCTGAAGTTACATTGAAACTGTAAACGAGAATAAGACGTTTCGATGAATGGACGTGAAACACAATATATAATATACAAAATATGTGTTATTATTGCAGCTATTTGACTTATTAGATCTATATGACTGTATTAGGGTTAAAGTTAGTGTTATTGTTATATGGTTATATGGTGTAGATTCTAAGTTCCATAAATAAATCATGTTATCTTTATCTTGTAATAATAAAACCAAAAAGTTGTATTTTTGATATAAACATTCTTTCTAGATTACTTAAAAAAAATTAGTTCTACGCGCTTATCAATTTTAGCTGTAGGTGAATTTAGATATCCCTCATTTCAAGTGAAGCACATCAAAAATGAAATAGCCTACTAGGAGAGATATTTATATCCTTCAAAATCTTTAAATTACTAGTGCCCGTCACGCAATTTCGTAAATTTACGATTCGTATTATTTTGGTTCTTTTATAACGCTAGTTTGCTACACTTCATACTAAAAGTCAAAAAAGTTTGCTACACTTTCATACAAAAACTTTGTAAATGAACGGATGATAAAATACGAAATCGTAAATTTACGAAAGAAAAATAAGAAGCCTCTGAGCAATTTAATTTTCATTTCGTATCTTCGTATCTTCGTATTGTTGACAGTTAATGTCAAATATAAATTATAAACAAAAACAAATACAAATTATTAACAAAATATTAATCAAATTAATTTTTTCTTAACAAACTTAAACATGCAAAATTAAAAATAAAAATAAATTTAAATTTAAATTTAAATATGTAAATGAAATTTTTATAAAAAAGAAAAATAAAAAATAAATTAAAATAAACATTTCTATTTACTTTTGAAATGTTTTCTAGAAGCATGGATTCAGCTGTTATTACAAATTTACGAAATGTAAAATACAAAATTTACAAATTTACTCTTCACGCAAAATTGACATTCGTAAATTTACGAAATACGAAGATACGAAATGTGTGACGAGCACTACTATGAAAATTTTTATTACGCACACATCCACAGGTGTATTTACGATGTCACGTTATTTTTTAATTTTGTATTCTTCCAATACATATCGGTTTGATATATCCGTAATCCGTAGTATAGTAGTATGTCAAACAGTCATATTGGCTTAATTAATGCATAATAGATATTTTATGATAGATATATTAGGTATATAATAAAATTATAAAATATAATTAGGTATAGTACGGATGAAAGCAACTCTATGTCCGACCTCCAGCTTACGGTTATGCGTAACGCTACGGTTTCGGTATTTAATTCTGAAAATAGCAACAATCTGGAAATATATTTCAAACACTTGGACAACACTTTTAACGGAATGCTGGTCATATAACGAAAGAAAAAATGCCATCAAATATGTTGAAAATTCAATTTCTAAAATAGTCAAGACAAACGAAGGTCCGAAGCGTAGCTGCAGAGTGATTTTGTGGTCAAATCTAAGAATAAACTATCAATAAACTTAACTTCAAAGAAATGCTGAAAGATTACGTTATTGACACAAATGATAAAGATTATAATCTTCTTCAAAACCTGCATTAGAGATGGCACCTTCTTGTTCGAATGCAGACTGATAGCATTAGAAAATATAACTAATTACGGAAGATCATATAATCTCTTATAAAAAAAGCGATCTCAAAACTGAATATTATAAATATTTTCAGTAGCTAGTACGTCTGCTACTAAGTCTGTTTTTGTATCCCATTTCAGACTTTAGCTTTTGGATAATGGTAATTTTCTGCATAGTTACTTACTTATACAGGTATTTCAAATCTGATTAAAATCCTATGAAAATCCTGTTAAAATCCTATTTAATTTCCAAACACCTAAAAAAACCGATTTGAATAGAGTATATGACTTCAAATTTTATGTCATTCTGGCTTGTTCTAATTACGTTATAGAAGTAAAAAGTCAAAATAATATTCGTAATAATAATATGCCCTTAAAATATTGTTTCACTTCCAAATTCCTTTACTATCGAATTTAGACTTTCATTTTCGATTCAATTTACAGTTTTACTTATTTTAAAATACAGAAAAATTAATATGAATTCCAAACGAACTTCTTACACCATTTTATGTATACTTATCAATACATTGATTATAAATTTCCATTAAAATAAAATAAAAGTTTTTTGTTTTTTATATTTTTGTTGACAAGTTCTAAAGAGAAACATTGAAGTCCACTTGAAAAAAAAAAATAAAAAACAAATTTTTTCAGAATTTGTTTCTGTAATAAATTCATAAAATACAAAAGTACTTCATTTTACCAAACAATAAAACATTTGTATATAGTCTGGCACTACAAATTTTTCTAAAAGTTTAAAATGTTATTTACATATTATTGCGTGTTTATTATACACCAATTCCTCTTCAATTAAATTAAAAATATTCGATATTATTTGAAATTTACATTGAACATAGGTATTAAAATAAAATGTACGGGTATTAAAGTGGTGCCTACCTGTTACTGTTAACTGACTTTCACAATTGTCTATTTCAGTAACCTGCCCTATCCGCTGTTTGGAAATATTATTCGATTACTATTTTCACAAAGGCGACGGCATAGAGGTATCCATAAATATGATGGTGGTTACAGGGTAGGAAGAGGTAACGTTTAGGCCTACATTTCATCTCAATTTGAAAATGCTCGGAACTGGACTTTTTTTGTAAATAATTGCACATATTCAAGTCAATGGAGTCATTCAACAATGCGTGCTTAGCATGATTTTAGTAATGTCCTGGATTCTATCACATAAAGGATAACGGGAAAAGTTAATTTATTTTGTACATATCGACTGTTGTCTATCGTCACACAAATTATTAATTCAGATATTTTGAGAAAGTAATTGTATTGCACCTGGCTTATTTGTTCATCAAACTTCAAAATCCATGTCGTCTGATTTATTCTTCACTTTTTTTTAAGCAAAAACGTCATTGATAGAAACAACAAATTAAATTTAAATATTAAAATACTACCTTATGCGTTATTCATTTTAGTACTAGAACCAAGAAGTCACAATACAATTCATAACACGTATTACTTAAACATGAAAATGACTTACTTCATTTCAAGCGGAATCAAGTTACACAAAGGAATTAAGTATCCTCTCTGGTAATCATCTCTACACTTAAGTCTACTCAAATATTGAAACGAGAGGAATTTGCAAAATATTCTGGTCCACCGCAATCGTACTTAGAATAGTAATAAAAAGTAATAGAGACTTATGCCACCTAATAGGTGAAGAACCGGTAGTGAACCGAATTAAGCGCAGAAAATGGAAACGGATAGGTCACACTCTGGGAAAACCGTCAAAAATTATAACTAGAAGGGCCCTAGAATGACCCTAGAATGGAACCCGCAAGGCAAAAGAAAAATAGGAAAATCCAACAACACCTGGCATCGAACCATAACAGCTGAATTTACTATTTATAGAAGAACTTGGGAGAAAATCAAGATCAATGCACAAAACAGAGTACAGTAGAGAATCAAGTTGATACCATATGCTCCCACGAGAAGTAAAATGAAATAAAAAATATTGAAACGTACAGATTGGATCATTTACAATGATATAATAAGCTACGTCAATCTGTAAATCGTTATTGCAGCTTTAGCAGTATAAAACTATAATGATACTATATATACATATATCTGTGCGGCTTTAGCAGCATTAAAGAATAATGAGATATATTTGGTTAAAAATTTCTATATTTTTTATATGGTCTCCCACCGTACCTCGACTTTCAATAAAATCGCAGCGGTGTAAAATAGAAACCCAGAACCTTAGCAAAAACAATAAGCTCTTTTTACTGTTAACTTAATTTTTACTGTTATTTATATACTGAAAATTATAGAATTTATGTCCTGTAAAGAGCAGAACAACATTTTCTTCGAGAAATAGTTCCAATTCCCACTCAATCAAAAAAGAAAGTTCTTAAAAATCCTTCAAAACATTTTCGTTATTTTTTAATTTTTTTTTTTTTGTTGTTTTCAAATTATGAGTTTTAGAAAAGTATTGTATGGGTAACGGTTTTTTACTACAGGCAATCGGTGCGGTGCGATTTGAAGAATCCGATATGAAATGTGATAAACGCGAACGCCATTGAATTAACAACTTTAAAAAAAAAAACGTAACAAATTTACCAGAATTTCTATTATGATAGGAATGGGAGGGGGACTACTCATAAGTGTTTCAAAATAATAATTTCAAATAGACGAGAGAGAGAAAGAAGAGCTAAAAGAGATTTTAAAGGGAGCTAAATGGATTTTCTTTCTACTCATCACTATGTTTAAATATTTTTTTATGAGTTTTTCATGTATTGATTAATGATTTGGTTATTTAAATGAAACACTGACATAAAATGGTTGGAGAAAGTTCAGCAAAAAATGTTTGTTATAAAAAATATTTTTATAAATAGATATTTATTGTACAGTAATTGTCAAAAATTATTAAACATAGTCGATTAATTATGTTATGATTTCTAAATTTTGAAATTTTCTAAAATTACTTTACAATTTTGAACTCTGCACTCTGACTAGCTATTATTTTGATAATTGTAATTCTTAGTAACTTAGTTTATTCTGAATCTGTAATAATGTTTCGAAGTTTTTTTAGATAACAGCGAAATATTAAGAACTACTGAATCATAGCAATTACTTAGTTATTTATCAATAAATAAATATCTTAATGTGCATTCTGTCCAGGAACAATATTCAAATAAGTATACTGTAGTGAGTGAGTGAACAAACATCGTTTAAAAAAGTGAAGAGAAATAAAAATGAATTCGATGAATACTAGTACTGTATATACCCAAGAAGCCGGATAATTGATAATTAAATAAAACGAAGATTTTATATTTATAACAGATTTACGAATAAGTAGTTTAGTTTGGAAGTATGTATATATATCTAGTAAAGCATAGCAACGAAGCAATACTATACAGAGATATCAGAACCTGGCAAAAAAACCGGGACCAGCAATGGAAGAAACTGATAAAACCGGATAAAAAAATATCTAGCTACTCGGTTCAAGTATTTAACTTTTGTCAACAAAGTTCGAAATATCCTACCATTTTATGTTTTATCATCAAAAGCTCAACAATAACTTATCAAATAAATGATTGCACCTACGATTTACTGCACAAAACTGAACTTATTTTTTAAGATTTATTCCCACACTATTACCTCACACTGTATTTAACGATATCAACTTTGTTTTCAACAAAGCTTTTAACTTGTAGGCATGTCTTCCTACAGGGGATATTATGCAACTCTAACGAAATTCTAATTTAAGATGTATAAATGAAATATTAAAATTGGTGGTCTAAAATAGGTAAAGAGGGCTAGGGGGATTCTTATCATTACTTTTATTTTTATCCATTATGTATTCATATTGTATATAAAAATTATTTATATCAGTATACATACGTAACGTATAATTTATGGGGGTGGTAGAATATAATATTTAATATTAGCAAGAAGAAGGAGGGGATATATGGTGGTGTTGTGGAGGAGGATGATGTTATTTTGAGAAAGGAAATTAATTTTTAAACGTCTATTTTATACATTAATATACATATACAGATCTATCAATTATAATTTTGAAAAATTCGATTTTTAAATTTTTATAATTTATCATTAAGGATAATTTATGTTTTATTTTTGTTTTTGTTTTATTTGTATATTTATATATATTATAATATAAAACGTACATGTACATGTAGAGGTGTATTGATAAAAATAATATTTCATAAAGAAATTAATAGGCGTGATATTAGAATGAAGGATAAAATCAAATATGGATATACAAACAGACATACTTTTTTGTTTTAATACACATATACATTAAAGTAATCCGAGGTTTCTGTTTTTTTTTTTTAAACTTTAATTTTAATTTTGAAATATTACCATAAAAGGGATTCAAAATGATAAATAATTGTTTTTTGTTTTTGGAATCTTATCTCTTTTTTGACGCAAAATTTTATATTTTAAATTTTTCTCCATATAGAATTTACAAATATTTAAAAATGAGGCTGCAATAACTAAGGGAGGAAAATTAATATTACCATATTTACTTATAAATTAAAAAATTAACTTTATGTTAATTTTCACGCTTCGTAATTGAATAATGTGCCAAAACGGATATAATTAGTAAATATTAAAATTAGGAATAGGTGAAATTAAAACATTAAAATTGAATTGTAATTAATTCTAAAATAATTTCAAATAAAATATTTATCGATCATGTGATATCATCAAGTAAATACGTAGAGATTGCTTAAATTGTTGCTTGAAAAGGCCCACAAAAAAAAGTATTTTCTCAACACAAAAATAATGTAAAACCTTATACATTCATTTTAACGATTACATACAGTGATCACTAGTAATACACAAAATATCCCTCCTATCAGGTGCAATTATATCACTAATCAGGTCTTCCATTTTTTCCCAGATACCGTTTTTAAATGTTAAAATTTGTACCTAGAAGACAGAAAATTTCAGTTATACCAGAAAATAGAATAGTGCATTATTGGTGCATTTGTATCTAACGTAACAATATATTCAATTTGAAACACGCTGGGTGACGCAGTAGGGACAGCGTCTGTCTTTCAACCGAAAGGTCTCAGGTTCGATTCTCGATGAAGTAAAATAATACTTTATTGGTTTTTCGACCTGTTCTGTATCCTTTGTTACTGGGATAAAATAAATGACAAAAAATAATTAACAGTATAATCTGGTAACAACTTATATAAAATGGAATTACGCTATTGAAGAAGGTTTAGTTTCTGGCAATAGTAGTAGTTTTCCAAATTTGAAAAAAAAATTTAATTTTTTAATTTGATAAATAAATACTAGAAAAATGTTGTAGTAAAAAATTGTAATACCGTTCTTAATTTAAGCACGAAAAGGTAATTCTAGCTAAGCTACTGTCAAGAACATAAAAATAAAATTAAAACAAAAAATTAATAAATCAACTTGAACTGGAAGACATCATCAATAGGCAATATTGAAGCTGTAAAAAATATTCATACGTAATCGAATGTTGACAAAACAGTCGTTCTACGTGAAATTTAATACTGATTTAGGAATTAGAATTTTCATACGTGAATTTAATACTAAATTGTTTGAATATGTAATGAATATGTTGACTACAGTCTTTAATGCCATTCAATGCAATGACAGTATCATAATTTATGCTATACCAATAATACTAAAAATGTATCAAATCTACCTATAAAAATATTAAAATTCGTAATAAAAGTTGATGAGAAACTTTGATGAACAATTCAAAAGCAAAAATATTTTAATGATATCAAAATAAATATGTATGTAAAATTTAGCATTAATATTTTCTGTCATCCTACCATCCGTCAAGTAGTTTAAAAAAAATAAAGAAATGTATACTCTGTTTACTAAAATCGAAAATAAATGATGAAAAATTAATTAGTTTATAATTTTTTAACTACAAGAGAAAAACAAAAGGTAAGGTAAAACTCTCAAAATGTCTACATCTCTACAAATCTCTATAACTGCCGACCCTTTATAAATTATATAACGACTTAAAGGAAACAAAAACAAAACTTAAGCAAAATGTGAGCAAAATATTTTTTTTTCCTCATTTAATTTTAATATTTTTGTTTAGAAGATTTCCCGACGCGCATTTCAAATATACTGATTGGTTTGTAATCAGAATCACTAATCGAACATTAACTGGAACAACAAATTTAATTTAATTTAATTTTAACATTTTGGATCAATCAAAATTTAGTACCCTTTTTCAGGTAGGATGTGGGCCATATCTCTATTACATACCTTATATCTATTTATTTAATACTTCTTAATTACTTACTTGCTGAGCGTTACAGACCTTGAAGGGCCTGTTTGTAAAATTGTCCCCCACTGACTTCGGTTACGAGCGGAATTTCTCCAGTTGGTGATTTGAAGTTTGTATAATTGTTTCTTGGTATTTTGGGATAGGAGCTTTGAGCTCAGTTGTTTGGACAAAGTAGCAACGGTTTGCAAGAGTAATTGTTCGCCTTACTTGTTACTTCAACATCAATGCTATTGGTGGAGTTGAACTTATTTAATACTAATAGAAATAAAAATGAAATAAGTTTTCAATTTAAATCTAATTTAATCTAAATCTAATTATATACATATATCTACTTAATTTCTAGTTGTTATTTCGAATTTTTCCCATTTTTAATTTTTTTTTTTTATTTATTTTGTTTTTCTTTTTATTTTTACTTTTAAACGGGAAGAAATCATTGCGTTCTTCTCTTCATTTTTATTATTTATCAATTTTATTCTGTAAATTCTAAATGTAAAATCCAAATGTCGTATTTTGCCGTGGATTGTAAATACCTTTTTCATTAGCTATATGTCTTTTTTGGTTAACTTTAGTGTTAGAATTACGTGTGCAGTCCAGTAGTGTTTGTTGTTTGTTAAATTTTCGTTGCAATATGACCATGTTGGGCTAGGCTGCTTCGTTCAGCAGGTATCGGTTAGTAGGTTTTATACAGCCCAGCCCAGCCGCTAGTTGTCACGTTCTAGCCACTAGTATATTGTTTTTGTTCTGGCGTCTGTTGTGTGTAATCGTTTAAATGAGTTTGATTGGTTCCATGCATCTTGTTGGTTGTTGGAAAAGTTTGTTTTGTCTGCCCGTATGTTTGTGGTGTTATCGTTAGTAATGGTCTTTTGGTTGCTTATTTTGCTGCCTTGTCAGCTAGTTCATTACCCTCTATCCCCACGTGTCCTGGTATCCATATAATTTAGATTTTGCCACTGTTTTTATAGTCGTTATAATGTGTTCTGCTTTATATATGTTTTCAATTGTTCCTATCGTGGTCAAGCTGTCCGTGTATATCAGTGTTTGTTAGCTATTATTATCGAATCCTAAAGTGCTGTCAGTTCGGCTGTGTATTCGGAGCAGGTTTAGTTTACGGTTGCTGTTATAATTATGTTTTGCTTTGTAACTATTGTTATACTTTCTCCGTCTTTTGATGCCTCCGTGTATATGTGTGAGGCGTTAGGGTGTTCTTGTTTAATTTGTTCATGCATTTGTTTGTATTGTTTGTTCGGTGTTCTTTCCTTTCGATGGTTAGCAAGTTAGTATATTATGTTTTGCTGCCCAGTCACGTCATGTTGGTCTGTCTTTTAGTGCTCATAGTGCTATTCTCACTGGCTGGTTGTATAGTCTTGACTAATTTCGCTGCAACGCCAATTGGTAATGGCCCACCAATATGGTTGTATTTAGATATGTATTTTAATAAATTATTTAGTTTATAAAGTTTATCGGCAATTGTTGTGTAGATTAAATTTGTGATTTTTTGTAAAATGCTTCCCTAAAATTTTTCAATGCTTTTGGTGTTCTATATTTGTTTTGCTATTGTTATGTGATTTTCAGCAAAAATGGATCGCTTCGGTTTTATTAGTCGCACGTATGGTGTTAAATAGTTGTGTAGAAAATAGCGATCCTTGTAGTATTCCTATGTTTATTTGTGTTGTTCTAGAGTGTTGTTCTTTTACGCTGATTGTTATAGTTCTATTGTTTAGGTAGTATATGTAATTACATAAGCAGTTAACTTTGGTCCCGTTTGTAGTTGTATTAGTTGTTCGCTAATTATTCGTTTTGATATTTTGTCAAATGCTTTTTCTAAGTCCAGTGAGAGTACGTCTATGTGATTATTTTTTCGAATGCCCGGACGGACTGACGAAATACACTATTTCAGGAAGTTGAAGGGAACAAACATAATATTAACGGAAGTGGGCTATCAATATGGAATAACAAAATATGATTGTTTAAATACGAAATTAAATTTAAAATTGCATGAAATTAGTAGCTTTTTTAAAAATCAATAGAGAGATATTATATGCCAGTCAACAGAAGTAAATAATCAAAAATTAAAATATGAAATAATATTTAATATAGATTCAACTTTTTATTACAAAATTTTTTAAATATTTCAGTTATTTTTTAAAAAATTTCCCACGCTTTATAAATTATCTCAGATTTTTTCAAATATCATTCTCTTTTGATATTATTATTATAATACAAAAAACAATCCCTAATAAACAAACTAAAAACAAAATTATTTACAAAAAAAAAAACTAGGTCATCACATTTATGTTAGCCTTTATATATAACAATCATCTCAATTTACTCCTTCTTACTTTTTTTTTTAATCTATTGAAAAACAACTAAATAAACTGTATTCATTAAAATATTCACAAAATTTTGTATTCTCACATACCTACACATATTATGCACTTATTTTATACATAGAATTTTCCAATTCATTAGTTCAAACTAATAAAATTCACATCAATCTGTTCACATCAATTTAAACGAAAAAAATAAAAAAAAGCTCCAAAAAAAAAAAGTACAAAAATTTCTTTAAGCCTATTCTTTCCTTTTCTATCATTAAATTCTTTGTTTCATTCCATTCTCAAATTCTATTATTCCACAATTTTTTACCCAGCTATTATATTATTATAGATATATATAGCTAGTATTTATTATTAAAAATGAAATCAATTGTTTCCTTGATGCCAAACTTATAATTATTATTAGCATACGAAATATAAAATCATGCACAACTTACATACATTCAAATTCATATTAACAACAACTATATATATATATAGATATATATATATATATATATATCAATAATAAATCTAATAAATTCTTCAAAAATAAAACATTTACAATCCAATCGAGACTATAAAAATAATAAAACAAAAAATGAAAATTAACCAATGAAAATGACCACATCATGTCATCACGAATTTTGTTTCCAAAAACCTAAAAATAACAGAAACAAACAAAAGAAAAAAAAAAGTAAATCATCTTGGGAGAAGAAAAAAAAACTGTATATTATACATATCGATCTCGTCACATCGATCAATCGATTTTATATCATCACAAATCTATCAATGCTGTTTTTTTATGCCCGTATGAGTTAAAATTTATTGAAACTGAAATTTGATTAATTTTCTTTAGATCATATTTCGTTTAGAATACCATCTGAATATTTTTGTCATCTTAAACTGAATTTGACATCTGGGAATTAGGATTTAAGCTTCACACTTTTATACCATACAACAAAAAGCCATAATTAAGAAAGATTCTCATATAGTTCTAAAAATAGCTAGAATGAAAATATTTTCATCATCATTATACAAAAAAAAAATAAACGTAAATCTAAAAGCGATACTCTTACCAACATCCCTAACTATTACAAACAAAAATTACTGTTTTAGTCTCGCTTTGGGGCTCATCTATATGTAACACTCTTACATTTATTTAAAGACTACAACCATAATCAATATGTTAGTTTGCAAGCATTCCTTAACACTCACAGTTAAAACCTTCCTTTTCACTCTCATTGTTGCAACTGCAACGATGTAGACGAAAGAGAGAATCTTGAAGACTCTTTTTACACTTCCCGATCTTAGCTAGAGTCAGATTTCGGATTTTAAACTTCTTCAAACATTATAGGATATTAAATAATTAAATTGTTGTCAGGTTTCCGTTCACTAATAGTTTTTAATATTTGATTGCAAATATCGATATTTCGGAAGCAACATACTTCCTTCATCAATGCTTGTGACTAACTGTATACATTAATTCATTATTTTTTCCCTTCTTATATCCTATTCCCTCCATACTAGCTATCTATTTTACCTGTACTTTTTCCAATTATTTTATTAATTTAAATAGCGGTGAATATCCATTCCCTAAATCATTATTCAATCTATCATCTACCTGTACCCTCGAAATTGCTAAACTCTCATATGTGTCTAGTTTGCTTGTTTTGTGTACCTCCTTTATTGATGATAAATTGGTTTTATCAATTTTATGGTGTTCCTCTATTATGTGTTTAGCAATTGCCGACCTAAAATTCGTAGTACTTCTAATTCTTGCTAATTCAGCTTCCCTTAAATGTTCTTGGAATCTCACCGTAATTAACCGTTTTGATTGCCCTATATATACTTTTGAACAGTTGTGGCATGATATTTTATAGATGCCGTTGACTTCTTCCATCTCCTTTTTATCCTTTGCTGATCCAAGTATACTGCTCATTTTTTGACTTCTGCTAGTTGTTACTAGTTCCAGATTGTGTTTCTTGAACATTTTCTTAAACTTATCGGTGAATGTTGAGTGCGTTACGCAAATCCTTCTAGGTTTTTCGGTATCCTTATTTTGTTGAAACAAACTCGTCATGTTATTGCGTTCGATGCGGTGCAGTTTCTTCCTTATCATTAGGTCTATGATGTCTTCATTATATCCATTTTTCCTAGCCGTGTCTTTTATGTAGTGCCTTTCCTTTTCAAAGTTAGTCTTTGATAATGGTATATTTACCAATCTGTTGACCATCGTATGGTATGCTGCCATTTTTTGTCCATGTGGGTGATTTGACTCAGTGGGGATGGTTCGTTGGGTAGTAGTGTTTTTTCTGTAGATATCAAATTCTATGGTTCCATCATTATGTATTATTTTTATGTCTAGAAATGGTATTTCGTTGTTTTTTTCCCTTTCCATAGTGAATTTTATATTTCCATGTATTTTGTTGAGTTGATCTAATATAGTTTTAATTTTATCCTTTGAGACTACTGCGATGATATCATCTACGTACCGCATCCAAATTCTCGGCATAAGTCCCTCTTCCTCTTGAAGACAGAATCAATATGTTTTCAATTGTAGATTGAATAATGATTTAGGGAATGGATATTCACCGCTATTTAAATTAATAAAATAATTGGAAAAAGTACAGGTAAAATAGATAGCTAGTATGGAGGGAATAGGATATAAGAAGGGAAAAAATAATGAATTAATGTATACAGTTAGTCACAAGCACTGATGAAGGAAGTATGTTGCTTCCGAAATATCGATATTTGCAATCAAATATTAAAAACTATTAGTGAACGGAAACCTGACAAGAATTTAATTATTTAATTTAAATTATCACTAAAAATAAAAAGCCGATTAAAAAATATAAAAATTATAGGATATATTTCGAAAAGTAAAATTAAAAATATAATTAATTCCATTAGCCGCGCAGATTAACTCTGGAATCGAAGTTACACGAACAAATCACGAATAAGGAATATACAACAAGAATAACAACAAATGAGACAATTCAGTTGTGGTTTCAAAATGGTACAAAATAACTGCTAAATATCTTTCCAGGTGCAAATAGAATATTACATTTTCATTTTCACTAACCTTCCCACTAACCGCTACTCACTCTAACCAAGATAAATATTTTTCAACAAAATATACTGGATCACCAGTTTTGACGAAAAAAAAGCCATTAGAGTGATCTAACAGTTAGCCACATTAAAATATTTCATTCTTAAATTTAAATCAGCTAAAAATAAGTAATTTAACATAGCAATACTAATTAAAATATAGTCTAGCATAAAACAACATTCCATTGATAAGTCAAAGTAGTCTTGAAATTGTAATTTTACTTTATTGCAAAAACATATCATAGAAACATATCCATTTTTAAACTATTAATATATCTCTTCAAGCATTATTAATGATAAATATGACAACATAACAACTTGCATAAACCTATTTAAATTTGAAAATTAATTAAAAATAAAATGTCTGTTGCACAATTTTCTCTCTTTACTCTTCTCAAAAATTCTGAACCTACAGTAGACAGTTTTAATTATAATTGTTTTTTATTTTCAATTTTTCTATTTCCATTTCACGTATTACCTTGTCTTGTCACAATTAATAGACAACAATATTAACATCGACATGAATGTGTATGTGAATGTAGACGATTTTGTATATGAAAATTCAAAAATACTGTTTTTATATTAGTAACGGTGATTTTTTTTTATACAACACTGAATTCAATTTTACGAATTTATACGATTACTATAAACCAAAATGTCTATTACCATAATCTTGACGTTGTCAGTATAATCAAATTAGAATTTATTATAAACGAAACGCACACAAACAAATAAATGAAATAACAAATTGTATAAAATGTTTTGCGATCACTCATGGTCAAGATGATCATGCAGGATATCACGCCGAAGACCAAATATTTTCATTAGTTTGTCATTTTTTCAATTCATTTTATGTTTATGACTATTTTTTTTTAATGTTTTTTCGGTATGTTTTCTATAAATAGAGCCCGCTGGTTAGTAAAAAAAATTATAATCCACTCTCCCCTTATTCCACCAAAAATTTGGAATAAAAAACAGTTCTTGTCTGATTATTCGATAAATTCTCAAATTGAATTCAAAGAGCATCCCTCATATTAACAAAGCATATTATTGTTGTCATCATCTGATTGTTTATTAGATTATTGCGGCATTAGAAATTAAATATAGTTTGGGATGAATTTAAGAGATCTATTGTCATCGTGTCTATATAGTGGACACAAGTAAACCACTACGTTTTTTGTACGTTTCTAAGAATTGTAAAAAACAGAAAAATAACAAAAAAAATGACTTGAAATGGAAAATATTTCATAGTTTTCTTAACTACACGCTTAGATTGATTTTTGTTTTTATTTTTTACTATGTTATTTTAGGAGAGGGGAAATAGGAGCCTATTGTGTTATTTGTGACGCGTCATTAAACAATGAAATGTGGTATGCACGAAATAAATATCTTGTCTTGATAATTGGTAAAGAATTGAGTTCAAAAGAAAAGACTCGTTTGTTACCTTATGTATACATGTACACATTATTGTCCATTTTTTTTTTATTATTTTGGTGGTGGTGCCTTTTAAAGCAACAAGATGATCGAAATAGATTGGATTGATAATGAAATGAAATTATCTTGTTGTTTGAATTAATCGGGTGTAATTTTATAAACCATACGAGGAAAATTTTACTTAAACTGCATTTTTACTATACATAATACTTGTATATTATTGTGTCTGGTGGTGCTTGCTTGCACGATATTAATTCGATGGGAGTGTGCATTAAAAGAACGTTTAGAAAATCAGTTAAATAAAAATAAAAAACTATTGTTTTTGTTTTTGTAAACGTAAAATGACGATTGACCTCGTTCATAAGGTGAGTCATGTAGAGGTGTTTATAAAATCGTTTTAAACTTATTTTTGTTTTTTATATTCAAATTAAATGTAATCAAACAGCTGTTGATAGATTGTGATGGTGAAAAAAAATTTTCTACGGAAATGAATCAAAAATTTCGCAACACTTAACAAAATAACAATAAAAGAATTTTTAAATTTGTGAAGAGTTACTTTCATTATAATTATAAGCAGAGAAAACCTGAAAAACAAAACAAAATCCATGTTCGATGAAAGTCTTAATTGTATATAACGCAGAAAATTAATTATTAACTTGACATACAAACAAGAATTACCATGCAAACTAAAATTGCAAGCTTCAGACCATCGCATTTAAGTAAGTAAATAAATTAAGTAAGTAGGGACGAATAACTGACGTCATGAGCCTTGACACAGAATTCACAAAATCTCGATACTCTAACCTACTTATCAAACCTAATTTGAGCTTTTAAGGCTACAAATCAATAAAGTACTTCATTTTCATTTTACCTACAAGACATCTCAGGGAGTCTAAAATGCCAGTTGCAGACATAATTATTTTCATAATAGTTGATTGTCTACTTGTTCTACAATTCTACTGAGTGTTGCTTGCGCCATTTATCGTCTAGTAGAAGAGACGAATTTCACCACCCAAGAGATTTAAACCCGTGCAATATCGTTGGATTACATTTTTTCTGCCATTCTACTGTTGGCAGTATTTTCTAACTCCATTTGTAAGCATAAAAAATAAAAATAATTAAAACCAACAAAAAGGTGATATAATAATATCTAATTGACTCTAGTCATAGTAGTCATTTTCTATGCTATTTACTTTGAATGACAGTTAGAAGAATCAACTAACAGTCAAAATGATGGCTTAATTTAATAAGATTAAAAATTTCTCTTTAAAATCCAGAAATGAATCCACTAATGCCCTCTTTTAACTCGAGAAACGAATGCACCAATTATATAGGCCCATCGCCAAGCTCTCGTGTATTCCTAAAGTGTTAAAGCGTATATGACTTCTTATATGATTATTGTACACGTTTTATTTGTGTTGAGCAACATGGTTTCCAAAGAAGTAGGTCAACAACTACCAATATGTTTTAATTTGTATCCAAGACAAGACAATAACGTCAAAATGGTTTTCAAATTGATACCATCTTTACTGAAATAAGCGTTTGACAGATTTTCTTCATAGTGTCATATTACTGAAGCATAAAATTATAGGTTTTTCAGTATATAGCCTTAATTTGCTGCAGTTTTACCTCTCTTCTCGGGAATACTTAATTTTATTTATAATTGCGATTTCTGGTAGTAATATAGGAGCGCTTAGTTTGTAGTTTCAACAACTGGTGTTCCTAAATTTATAACTGTTTCTAAGCTTCTAAGTCTTGCAGAAAGAGTCAAAGCTTTTTACTCCTATATCTTCCTCATAGGATTGCTTAAACCTACAAAATGTATTAGCAATTTCGTTTCTTGGTGTTCAAAAACTGGACTTCAATTAACCACTTCTAAATGCTAAGTCATTACCTTTTCTAGGAAAATTCTGCTCGGACAGTTTGGTTCAACTATACCAACTAGATGGGTATTCGCTTTTACGAGAATATTTTATTATAGACCTCGGGTTAACACTTGACCCTATACTGAGCTTTAAGCTACATTACGATAAAATAGTAAAGCTAATCATTCTCTAGGTTTCATTAAACGATGGTATAAATAACTTTCTAATCCCTACCTCACGAAACATCTTTATGTTACATATGTCAGGCCATGAATATGCCAGTCAAATGTAGTCCCTCATTGACCTACACCACATTACTTAGCTGGCATTAATCGAAATGAATCGGTTCAACGAAAGTTTTTACAAGTTGATCCTTTGCGACTTTCACCTTATTCCCATCGTCTTAAACTCATTGACTTACGGTTATGTCTGATCTTCAAGTAATTGCCGATATCTTTTTTATTCACCAGATCGTTTGATTATCCAAAGGCATCTTTAAATCCAATAAAGCATAAATGCTTCACTTCTGTATGATTATTTGAATTTCATGTACTTAAATCTTTACAACAACCGAATTCTGTATAATTATTATTCATCTTCCTCGGCGCTGTATTAAGATTGCTCAAATTAATTCTTATAACCCGATATAGTTTAAAAAATTTCGAGATAGAATAGAACTTGACGTCAATGTGTCTTAGATAGTGAGACTCATTTTGAAGTTTATTCAATATAAAAAAATGCTGTGATACAAAGCTATTCATTAGTAACGTTTTGAATTCTTCTCTCAAGAAAATGTAAATTATTATTGCACCTTCTTGTTTTAGTAATTCAATGTGTCTACCCTTTGTCGCCAAAAATTAAAATACAATTTAGAATAAAAAATTTTACAAGAATTTTAAATTTAAATTAAAAAAAAAAAAAATTAAATACAAAAAAATTATATTTACATTTGTAAGTGTCCTTTTAACTGGACTTTCCTTTCTTTGTTATTCTTTTGCTTCTTCATTTCATTTTTTTCATATTTTTGTTTTGTTGTTGTTTTTAGTGCAAATTATCATTTTGAGACTTTTTCTCTTTTCATAATTTAAAGACCAGACAAGAGTACTTAATTCTCTTTCTCTTTGACACAGAATTTTTTTTTATTACAATACCAATTCCTATGTAGATCACAATTACTAAAACTACACCAAAGAAAAAATTGAACGCAGGGCTAAAATTCGCAATGACTTGTTTCTGTGGGGACAGGGTGGTTGAAGTTTACTGGTCAATACTAAAAAATGTTTTTTTTTTGAAGAAGAAGAAGTCTGTTTTATACACACCCCTTCATCACTTCATAATACCAACTATATCTTGACCTATTCTTTAAATAGACCCGTAGGTGTAATAACGACAACGTTTCTGGAAATCAAAACAAAAATGCCAAAACGAGAAAACCAAGAGAACCAAAACTCTTCTAAGTCTCAATAGAAAACAGGTACGTATCTTGGTAGAGATAATAAAAGGCCACTGCCTAATAAAGAAACAAATTTATATTTATAAAATGAGTCTAACCGAAAACAACCTATACAGAATACGTGAAATAGAGGAAGAATCTATTGAACATCTGTTCTGTGAATTCGTAGGTTTCACTCGTAGCAGACTTCCCCACTAGGGAACAGCGTTTTGCGAACAATGGGAGTTATTTAGCATACCATTGAAGAATATTCTGAGTGTGATCAAAAAATTGGTTATCCTAAAGGACTAAGAGGCTAACTAACAAACACAGGTTATCACAATAAGCCCATTTTTGCTTGCGGGGATATAAGGGACAGATTCTCTCATGAAATTCAAAATCTATCTATCTATCTAATTTCTATTATATTGTCAAATTTCTATAAACAATCTCTTGTCATCTAAGGATTTATAAGTCTAGGGAATGTAAGGATGAGCACATGCAGCGCTCTTGACCTAAAATCAAAAAATCAACAAAGGAATTGAATCTAACTGAAACTGAGACCTTATTTTTAATATGGTGAATTAGAATCGTCCATCAGATTAGTTTTTCCTGTTCCAATAACAGGTCAATTGACTCAAGTAATGTGTTTCTGGACACCCTATACAATACAAAAATAAAACAAAAAAGCAAAAAAACAAATTAATTTTAATAAAGAAGAGTATCGCGTTTATCTCCTTTCTAAGGTTATTTTTTTATTTTTCTATTACTTTAGACAGAAAGAGATAGAAATAAAATAAATCCTTTTGTATATCATGTAAATGATTATGATGAGTATAAGGATTCAATTACTTTTTTCTCATAGTATATATAATATATTTCTATTAAAGAAAAAAATTCAGTTTTATGTTGTCACTCTTGTCATATTATTAAATACTAACTTTCATTTTGTTGTTGTAAATGTATATATATATATACCTATATATATATTTTTTTTTGTTGAAATGGAACCGAAATAATAAGAAGTCGTATTAAAAAGGAAATTTACATTTTTTTCATTCTAAATATTTATTTTAATTTTTGATGTTTTAACATTCAGAAAAAATTTAAAATGATTTTTCCATTTTCTTTATACATGTAAATACATATATATATATATATATATATATATATATATATATGTATATCAGTATATGTACATTTAATTTATATATTAATATACATATGTATGTATATATGTTTAGATATACGACTATAAGAGTATTATTGAATTTTTGTTTTTATTTCTTGTATAAATTCTAAACGAGTACAATAATTCGAACTAGAACATTACCTCACTCACACCCTTCGATTTTCAATCATTATTCTATAGAGAATCATAAAAATTTATTCTTAATTTTTTAAATTTTCTCTTAAGACAATAGGGTGTTCTGAAAATTATTCAAATGAAAATTTATTACGAATTGAATTTCGAGTACGAGACAATTAATATCATATTTCAATATCATAGGACCCATTCCAATTTAAAAAAATACAAATCATTTAACAAATAAATACACCAACTAGACATATTCAAAAAAGTTATTAGTTCTGTAAAATCTGATAACTTTACATTTCTTAATATTTAAAATGAACTCAATTATAAAATTTGTCAAGATCAACGTGAAGTCTACGACATTCATCTAACTTTCTAATGATATTGCAAACAATTTCGTATCATCAACAAATGACAAGATAGAGTTATCAATATTCAAACTGTAATCATTCATGAATAACAAAAACAACAAGACACACATGTGTGTTCTTTAGCGAAATCCCGACGTTGCTAGAAATTAATGAGATTCAGTAAAAAAAATTTTTACTGAAATTTTACGACCAATTAAATAAGATTTTATCCATGGTGCCATATATACCCAATGCTTCATAATTTTAGATAAAAGCTTAAAGTAATTCACTTTATCAAAAGCTTTAGAAATGTCAGTAAAAATTTTATCGACTTGAACACCTTGTTCAGCAGAATTGAAGACTGAATGTAGAAAGACAGATATGTTTGTTGTTGTAGATCTACCTTCCATAAAACCATGTTCATTAGGCTATATACTTACTGTAAGAAGTATATTTTATCAGTAACGGAACTTTCCATGAGATTAGGTATAGGAAATAATTTGGCAATAGAACGATATTTCTCAGTAACAAGCTTAGATCCAGATTTAAAAAATTGATAATATAAATTAGTGTTTCCATACATCTAGAAAAATACCTTCCTTTAGGGATCTGTTTTTGTCGGAACCTTCCCTACATCCCGAAAAATACCTTCCTTTAGGGATCTGGTTTTGGTATACCTGTTATTGTCGGAATCGACAATAAAAGTATACCATATCGAAACACTTTATTAAAAATAAATTTAGAATACCATTCGGGTTAGAACTTATATATGATAAGCCGAAAATGCTCGAAAAACATTGTATATATTGTAGTATAAACTTGCAATACCGTACTTAATTAAGCACGAAAAGGTGATTCTACCTAAGTTACTGTCAAGAACATAAAAAAAAAAAATGTCTAAACTTTTTTTAAATACATCATTGTAACTTAATTGAACAATACCCATATTAAAAATTGGTGCAATAATACCGTTATCAACAAATGAAGACACATTTGGCGATACTTTCTCAAAAACTGTTTAAATACAAAGTATTGTGCAAATATGTTACTAGTTTCTGGAATTTTAATCGGAATTATAACAATCGATTTAGAAAACATCGATTTATTTAGAAATCCCCGATTTAGCTAAACATCGATTTAGAAAATATTTTACTGTATCTTGATATCTTTACAATTACAATGTGTTGCATAAACAAATCATATTTAGAAAGATCTATTTTAACAGCAAATATGGAAGTAAAATTCTATTCTAGATTTTTTTGGTAAGTTAAGAGTAGTTGTTGCTGTCTACGGTTGGTATACATTGTTCAAAACGGAGTACAAAAGGCCTTACCGCACTTCCGATAAGTATTTACACATATTCCGAGCGAAATAAATAAATAAATGGGTCCCTAAATATTTTCAAATCGCGACATTAGCTTTCAGTCTATATTTTTTCTATGTTTTATCTCAAAATATTACTTAGCCATACTTTTTCAATATAAAATACACATTTTTTTTTTAACTGACTCTGTATATATGTAAAATAAAAACAATAGCAAAAACAACAACAACAACAAAATTAATAAAAATAAATAAAGTGAATTCCCCAGTGTCGATTTAAAAATATTAAAATAAAAATCGTCCTTTTCTAATACTTTTGATGAATATGAATTAAGAAAGAACAAGAGAGAAAATACAATAAAACATAATAAAAAAACAGAAATAAAAAAAAATAAAACAAAAATCAGGATAATACATGTCCAAAATCCTTTGTTTTTGTTGTTTTCTTTCAATACAAAATTTTGATTTTTAATTTTTTGTTTTTCAATTTTTATTCTTATTTTTAACAATTTTTTTTTTTATTTTAAATTATTAAAAAGTCATGCGATTACTTTGTTATTTTTGAATTCTTGGTTTGTTGATATTTCACATTAACCTAAAAGGTATGCAAAGTGTTAAAATATTCCTGAATTGAATTCAAATGAGATCGAAAAATATTTTTAACTTTTGATTTTGTTTTATTTTTTTCGAATTTTCTTTTATTCAATTGATTTAGAATTATGCAACGATAATATAATTGAAATAAAAAACAATAGATATAATTTTTTTTTGTTTTAAATGATAAGAGATATTCCGAAAAGATATCAAAATATTCTATAGGGGGAATACACTCAATTCGAATTTCAACTTAATAAATTACTCAAAATTCAACTTAGAAAAAAGTACATTAAGGCTCTTAACAATGCTCAAATAAATATAATTCTACATATTAAAAGCATATTAATAAAACAGTAACTCTTTACCTGGCTTAATTTTTCATTGCAGAGTCATGTATCCTTTATTTTTATATAAGTGGGTTCACTGTCAGTTGCCACGGATTGCCAGTCTTTACACGGTACAATATTATTGTATCAATATTGTATCAATATTGAATGGCAATTGTTGCGTGTAAATGCTTTTATTCAATATTATACCAATATTGCATGACTGTATGGTCTTGATCCTAAATTTCTCAATATTGTAACAATATTGCTTAATGTAGACGCGTACACAAATATTGAATCAATTTCTGTCATTAACAACTCACTACACAATAATATAAATTTTTTCTGCTCAACTAAATCAGACATGTTCATGAAAATCTCATTGAATAAAAAATTGTTTATTATAAATTGTATTGTGTATATGCTGTCAAAACAATATTGTACCAATATTGTAGGAAAATTGTTTCATGCAAATGCTGTCAACAACAATATTGCTTCAGTCCAAATTGATACAATACTAATACAATATTATACCATGTATAGCCTGCTTAAAAGGCAACTCAATTAAATACTGTTGTGTATAGGAAAAGCACCCTATGTATCGTAAACTAGGTACAATGACCATACAACGCATTTATCACATTTGCAACACATACGTTTTTATAAGTAATATAAATATTTTCCACAATTTTCTTCAAAAAGATACATTTTCATTATGCTTAAATCTTTACTTTGTACAAGAATTTTGTTATTTTTCAAGAAATTATTTTGATAGTATGATTTTGGTAATTACAATTACAAAAAAAAAACAGTTGAAATGAATGCTAATGCAGTTTTATTTAAAAATGATTTTACATTAAAAATTTAAATTAACTAATATTATTTATCCAACAACGCATATAATATCCAAACGGTGATATAGGAATAAAAAAAAATTAATAACCTTATGTAGATTGGCTTCATTAGTCTGCCCGATTTAACTTCAAAGCTATGTGGATATAAAATAAAACCTAAATTAAGTTAGCTAGGTGCAATTTGATATTCAATATGTTAATAGCAAACTTTATTTTCTATCAAAAGACTACAAGACAATTTCATTTCAAACAAGAAATTACATTTATGGAATAAAAGTCGAGTTTCCTTTCACTAATCATTTGTATTTTTTTTGCAAATATCGATATTTCGGAAGCAACTTACTTCCTTCATCAGTGCTTTGCGACTAATTAATATTTACACTAATCCTTACATATAATTATATAATTTGAACCCTCAATAATATGCTCATTTTGTTAACAATAGTAATTCCTTAATAGTGCTACCTAATCTACAGTGTTTTATTTATTAAATTTTTTTTTTTTTTTTTTTTTTTTTTTTTTGTATAATTATTATTTATTGCATTTAAACTAGTCTTACGCAATAACCCTTATTCTAGTATTTATGCTCTTAATTCTACCTGAACCTGATTTATAAAAATAAATAGAAAAAAATTTAATAAATAAAACACTGTAGATTAGGTAGCACTATTAAGGAATTACTATTGTTAACAAAATGAGCATATTATTGAGGGTTCAAATTATATAATTATATGTAAGGATTAGTGTAAATATTAATTAGTCGCAAAGCACTGATGAAGGAAGTAAGTTGCTTCCGAAATATCGATATTTGCAAAAAAAAATACAAATGATTAGTGAAAGGAAACTCGACTTTTATTCCATAAATCTAAACATATCACTAAAAACAAAACTGATTATCAAAAACAAGAAATTACAGAAAATTTCATTTACAAATACATTGTATAAAATATTTACCCGCTTTAAACTTTAATTAAGTAATTCGAAGCAAAATCAACAAAAATTGTTATAAACCAAAACCTATTAACATAGTTATTTAAAAACATTAAACATTTTTTTTTTTTTATTCTATTAAATTCTCTTCATTTTTGTTATTGTTCTCCAACTTAAACAATTTGCTATTTAAATAATATTTATAACGTAATAAGACAACAAAACTAACAAATTAAATTGATTTTAATGTAAGTTCGTTATTTTAAAATTAATCACTAGTTTAAAATAAAAAAATAAAAATTAAAAGAGAATTTCTCAGTAGTTAAGCAAATCATCAGTATAGAAAATTATATTTACGAGGTATGTTTGATTCAACACTAGGTTATAGATGGTAGACGTGCAAATTCTTTACATGAAAATTAGGTGAACCGATAAATAAAATTAACATTTCTAAGGAGGATCTAAGAAAACTTGCCAATTCAGAAGGCTTAAGCAAACCTAGAAGATAACTAAACCCTTAAAGAATTGTAGGTTAGTTGAGCGGAATGAACTTAGATCATTACAAGTAAAAAATTTGTTCACAAATGAAGATTAAAAGAAAGACAAATTTATTACCTATATTTCGTAATTTGTAAACAGAGTTTTTTAGGATGCGCTACTAAGTCTTAAGTATCAATTAAAAAACTTAGTTTAACTTTAGCACTGACTTTAATCGTTTAATCAGGGAGACGAACAAAATAACAAAAAAAATATCCCCATTGAAGAAAACCCAGAAAAACAAAATGCCAAAAGAAAGACAAAAGACAAAAGAAATTTGACAGAGGCTTGCGTAGCAAACTGATCATTGGTTACAAAAACGGAAATATCTCCTTTTCCGGAGTTGCAATATTGTTTTCGTAATTTTAATCTTTGGGAATTTTTTGTCATGGAATTATGAGATCGTATTCATACCAAATCCGTCACACAATACATATTACTCCCTTCTGCTTTTGCACTGGCATATTATACTTTTAAAAACAATTACAGTTATAAATAAAATCAAATAAGGAAAAAAAAAATTTTTTTTTTAGAAATATTTGCCTTCAATTTAAGCGTACTAAAACTACAAAAATAAACTTTAGAATCGCAGCTTGACATAATGTTTTCATAGCAAGTTATGATTGTAATTACGGAAAAAGCAAATTAGCCGAAATTCTAGGAAGTCTTGAGATGAGATTAAGAGATTTGGTAAAAAGTTAAATACAAAAAATATTTGACGTAAAATCGTAGATTAAATCTGAGAAAAAGTATGAAATGTAAACACTCATCCGACTTTATCTACGATGAAATTCGATTTTGTCCGACGTGTAAACGCTGCCTAAGCATAAATTGGCATATAAAAGTATAATATATACATGCATAAATCGAAATTGAACTTTTTTTACATGCGATAAGATTAATTTGTAACTGAGTGATAGATAACTGATAGGTTCAAATTTTGCTTTTTTCCATAAATAATGTTTGCATTTTATTTTCAATTAAACTAAGCCATATGATTATGTATGTAACAAATGCAAGCCCTATATGACACATGTACGTACATTTACATATACTTAGTGAGAGTAAGAGAAATAATAAAAGAAACCAAATTAAAAACGCAAAAAAAAATATAATGATAATGATGATTGAAAATAATTGAAATTGAAATATAATTGAATAATAACTGAAAATTATTGAATGATGAGAGAATGATTTGTTTGTACAAATTTTTTTTATATTCTTTTTTTTGTTTTTATTTTTTTTTCTTCTTTTCACCATAGAAATGTAAATAAATATAGTCAATTTAAAGAGAAACCAAATTTTAACTTTATCAAATATCCATATTCCATTATTAGTACACACACATATGTAAATTTCACCTTAGTTGAATGCAAAGAATATCTATAATCTATATTAACAAGAATACGCACTCCCATTTTACGTAAACCTAATTTTTAAGAAATATCAAACCGAGCAAAATATCATTAGTTAAAAGAGGTAAAATTTACATTTACTTATCGTATACCAAATTTATTATGAGAGAGAAAAGGTAAAAAACAGATGTTTGCCTTTTGCTTTATACTGTAAAATAATTTTGCGTTCCCATTATTCTCCTTTGGATTTGTTTACGTTTCCTCCCATATGAGGCAGGGTGGCAAAAAATGTTAGTTCTAATTTAGTTTGTTCCCTTATACGAGGATTAATTCTGATCTTTTATTATTTTAATATTTTCGCTTTAAACATTATTATTTTCGTATATACCTATTAAAAATATTAAATTATAATTACATTACAATAATATAAAATATTATTAATATTTTGTCAGTAATAATTTTAGAGTTACAAACATTATTATTTTTTATTAATTATATTAGTAAACCTAAATATTTATTATATTGGTATACGAT
Organism: Argyra leucocephala; assembly: GCA_963942445.1. Classification (NCBI taxonomy): domain Eukaryota; kingdom Metazoa; phylum Arthropoda; class Insecta; order Diptera; family Dolichopodidae; genus Argyra; species Argyra leucocephala. Next base: position 32,805,928 of record OZ012681.1, on the reverse strand, counting down.
TATAAATTAATACTGAGGACAACATCTATTTACAAATCACAGAATTTAAAGAATATGATAACGCTGTTTTAGTTAGGTCTCCTAAAAATCTTATGCATAGTTGATACAATTTAGTATTATTGTTAAATATTTCAACGAAAATTTTTGTCGAAAATATTTTTCAAAATTATAAACTTTATTTATTTAATTTCAGGCAGCTTTTTTTGTTACTCTTTTTTGTTTACTATATTTTTTCTTTTTCTTACACGTAAAATTCTTATTATCGTCTATTTCTGACAATGTTTATCAAATTTGCACATGAGTTTGTGTGCAAACAAATGAATACACACATGAGTTCTTACTCTTTTTATGGATATACTTTGGTTAAATGGTTATTGAAATGGGTATTTTGTTGAATTGAAGCAAATTGAAACAAACATATAAAGTCCAAGGCAAGTTAATTAAGGCAAATATAATAATGAAATATTATTAAAGTCAGATCAACGAAATGTCAGTGAAGCTAGGATATCCACTATCAATATTAAGAACTTTGAAAATGGATTCTCTAGAGAAAATATTCGAAAACAAACTTTCAGAAACACAACGATGATGATGTTCCACCTTTATTTAAATATCGGAATCGAAAACAAACAGTTTGCGATCGACGCAAATGAAATACTATATATATTTTTTCACATGCAGGACTTTCTAGGAAATTTTTCTTTTCCTATATTATGATGATCCGACTTTGAACGTTGTTTTATGATGCTATTTTGTGTGTCTGAACACTACTAGAAATGCCGCTCTGATCGATTCGTTAATCCTACATTTTCAATCAACTGTCGAATATCGCATCAAAATTTATAGCTCCAACCTAATAAGTATAACTGGTCACGCATATCGGCAACGAGAATGACAACTTCTATAGAAAGCAAAAAAAAAATTTCATTGTCGTTGAATTAAATGTAATTTTGTCGTTGTGGAAAAATTTACCCAAAGTGAAACTAAAAAATATATTTGGTTGTCATTATGTTAAATCATCAGGCGCCCTACCGCGTAAGAAATTCGGATTCGAACGATAATCCGAATTTGTGATTCGAATGTAAAATTAATTGGTACCGCGTATCAAATTCGAAAGGAAATAAACGTCATTTAAGTTGCTAGCGAAAGTATTCGAATTTCAAGTTGTCATTGATGTTTTTGTTAACTTGCGATTTATTAGATTTGAAAATACATATTGAAAGATTATTTTATTTATTTTGCAAAGTGTATTTAAAATTACATATATTAATTGAATTAATTATTGAATTACAATATTATTTTATTAAAATTTAAAATGGATAGTATAGCTATATTTGAGTAGTAGTAGTGACAGTGAAGAAGAAAATAAACATGAAGTGGTAATTCAACGGAAGATATTGAGGAATAAATCCAATATTTTGGAAATGCCGAAAAAAAGGTAAATAAAAACAAATTATATTGAAAATAATGTTTATAATTTTTAATTTCTTTTTAGTTTTGTCAAAAATTATAGGCTTTCAAAAGAAGCTTTTGTTTATGTTTTAGACATAATTAAAAGCGATTTGAAAAGACCTTTGCGTTCAACATCTGTGCCTGTAATAATTAAACCAGCAGCAACTTTGAGATTTCTTGCAGAAGGTGGATATCAATATGGGATGGGGCAAGACATGAATATCGCACTTGCACAGCAAACCATGTCAGATGTCATTGGAGAAGTATGCAGTGCCATGGAAAATAAATTGTGCCCAATAAAAATTAAACTGGAAATGTCAGACGCAGAAAAAAGGGAAGCAAAACAACATTTTTTTGGAAAAGGCAAGTTTCCAGGAATTATTGGTGCAATAGATGGAACGCATGTTCAAATAATTCGACCCGTTCAAGACGAGCATTTATTTTTTAATAGAAAAATGAAGCATAGCGTTAATGCAATGGTGGTATGTTTAATTTGTTATTATGTATTAATTTATTTTATATATTAATTTTATTATTGCTTTTTAGATTTGTGATCACAACATTAGAATACGTTCAGCAGATGCACGATTTGGTGGAGCTTTACACGATTCTCATGTATGGGCACTGAGCAGTGAAAGACAATTCTTTCAGAGGCGTTTAAATAGTGGTGATAAGTCCTCCTGGTTATTAGGTAATATTTTTTTTTTTAACACAATTAGAAAAAAAAATATAAAGGATAATTCATATTTTAGGTGATTCGGGCTACCCATTGGAACCTTGGCTATTAACACCTTATCGATTAGCTGCTGAAGGGAGTAATGAAGCTAAATTTAATGAAACACATTCCAAATTAAGAAATGTGATTGAGCGCACGTTTGGATTGTTAAAGGGACGTTTCAGATGTCTGTTGGCAGCACGACAACTTCATTACTCTCCTTCAAAAGCAATTCAAATGTTCAATGTAGGTTGTGCATTACATAACGTCTGTCTTGATTTTCAACTTCCGTATTCACACAACATACCACTGAATGAAATGAATGAACTTGATAATGGATTATGAGTTGATGAACGAGAATCGGCCATAATAGATGAAGCTATGAAAATCCGAGACGCAATAAAACATTCGTTGATTTAAATTACTTTTTTCCATTCACTAGTTTTGCGATTTGGTACTCCATCTGCATTCAACGCACCTGAAAGTTTTTCCTACAATCTATTGGATTTGACTCTAGCATCAGATGTACGCTGATAACTTTGAGCCAATTCTTGATGACTGCACATGAAATCCACCATTATTTTAAATTGCGAGGGTGTGGTTGTTTGTTTACTCCTAAATATAATTCATACAAATTATGAAATAATATAAATTTTTTTAAATACTAAGTTAAATTAGCTATAGTTTTTTTTATATTATTAGTTATTGTAATGTTTAACATACTTACATTTTTAAATAATTCACTAAATTTTAAAGCACCAAGAATTTTTTACCTCCATTCAATATCAAAATACCATTCGAATAAAATATGTTAAAAAATATTCGATTCGAAAGTAGTAATACATGGTACGAAAATTTATATTCGGATTCGTATATACGATTTTCGAGTTGTCAAACTTATTTTAATTCGAATTTCGTATTACACAATACCAATATTTCGAATACGAAATTCGTTTTACGAAAATCGGAATACGCGGTAGGGGCCCAGATGTAGAGTCGTAATTTCGAAAACAAAAATGTTTGGTATTATTTGAACGCATTCCGAAGTATTACGTAAATTATTAAGTAGAACTAATTCAAAATGTGTTTATTTTTTCATTGATACTTGTAAACAAAAAAGGGATTTCGGTATTAAAAATTTCTATTATCAAATGTAGCAAACTAGATAACGTATGGAACAAAAGAATAAATAAAGCTGTGCCAGCACTGTAAAATGTAAAATATATAAAACATTTGTTTTTTTGTCTTTGGCGTTGTATTGTGCGCCAGTGTACGACAACGTCAATTGTTGTTCTCATTGTGGGGCAAAACAAATTTCCATCAACTTATAATTTAAACTAAAATAATATTAATTCGCCAACTTTACTCAATACAAAAGCATGCCAATAATTATTATTAGTTCTTATTTCTAACCAATTTATTAGAAATGATATGAACTAACCCTCGTATTTTTTAAATTAAAATTGCAAACAAATCTAACAAGCTTAAACATTATATTAAGTTACTCTATTATGAAGTATATGATCCATAACGTTTCACATGCAATCAATATAAGAAGATTTATGAATTTTTATCAAAACATATTATTTTGTATCTCTTTCTTCAAACATCAAAATAAAAATTAAATTCCTAATTCGAAAAAATGATGATGCAACATTTTCGACATCTTAACCTCACAAACTCAAAAAAAAAAAAAAAAAAAAAACATAATACAATCCAGTACTAAGTCAAGTATATTATGTATATGATTTAAAACCTAAATCAAATTTCTGTATATCAAATCAGTGTTATCAAATTCAATTTTCAGTTGAATCTAACTGAACTGAAATTATCCCGAGCCTTTTTTTTCTTCTTATATTCTTTTTATTAGTTTTCAGTCTAAATCTTCAATTATCTATCTTGTTGCATTCCGTGATGTTGAAATTGAAATTTTTTGAATATTTATATATTCGAACACATAGATAACAATTATTATTACTACAATAGAAAGAAATAAAAATAGACGAGCTCTAGTTATCATCATACAAAGTTGATAATTGAATACAAACACAATAAGAACAACAATAAAAATTTATTGAAAGAGGGGAAATTTTCATTAAATGATGGGTTTTAGTTTCTCATTTCTTCATTGTTTTGAAAGGCTATTTGTTTTTCTTTATCGTATTGCCATACAAAATTTATGTTGGAAAGGTATTATGATTTTAATTCTACCTTTGTTTAATTTTTGATAGGCTTAATGCAGTGTCTTTCCATAAATATTTTGTAATTCGAGTATTAATTTACCTACCATTACAATAATTGATTAATTTGTACTGATCAGATGGTTGGAAATTAGTTGGAATTACATATAAATTTTCTATCCACTTCTATTTACTTTTTCATATAATAAAACCCGGTTTCTGCATGCTCTAAGAATTCTTGCTTTTAAAAAAATTGTCTATATATGACGGATATAATGACCGTAACTGTTAACCGATATATTGTTGTAGTTACACATCATCTGACTATACTAATCAAAAGACCTCAGATTCGAATCCTGCTCAGAGTATGGATATGGAAAATCGAATTACGCTCACGGTATGAATTCTTTGAAATCAATTTGAAATTACTTGGTTATGTATTAAAATAAAATAGAGCTATGATATTATGAAGACGGAGTTATTCTACAACATATGCCAGTTCTCGATATTAAAAATTAGTTGTGATATCAAAAAGAAATCAAAACAAAAAAAAAACTATTCGAAAAATATATATTCTGAAGCAAATCAGTTGAAGTGTAACTGTTTATTTTTGTGTATGACATAAGTTTTTAAATATAGATATATGTCTAGTTGGCAGTTAGATATCTTATAGATATAATATAGATATTTTATTCATTCAGTATTTATAATTGTTGTATTTTTAAGGTTATACAGTAGGATAGTTTTCTTCTTTCTTCTTTCTATCTCAAATGACCATTATTGATTTTACTTCATTGAACTTCATTCAGGGAAGTTTTTTCCTATCAATAGTTTTGAAGCTAGGAAGAGAGTAGTTCGCAAGTCAGTTGCATATATAAAGTAAAGTAAAGGCCGTACTTACTACCTTACGTACTGCATCTCGTTTTGTTGGCTTAATTTTACCACAAATGAACGGTTGAAAAATCAAAAAAATTAAATGTTCAAAAATCAAAATATTTATTAACAATAACTTACATTGCATTGTCATCTGCTGAACAGTATCTTAAAATGGTTAGTTATAACGTAATTTTTCTTATAATCACTCTCTCTCTTTCCTTCTCTTCCCTTCCCATTGCATTGCAATACTAATAGAAGGAAAACAATTGCATATCTATGGTAAATTCGTGATGATATTGTATTCAATTTATTCGACTCTAAATTAAATTTCATGCACATAAAAATTTAGTTTATTTGTTTTAGCCACCATATTTTAAATCATGTGTTATTTAACTATATATATATATAAATATATATATATAAAGAAAAGAAAATCAAAAATAAATAATAAAATTGTTAACATTTATTGGAAAATTGCTAGGATGTAATAATTTGTTTGTTTTATTTATTTACTTTTCGGATTTAGTTGTTGAGAAATTTTTCGTTTTTCTTTTGTTTTTTTTTTTTTGTATTTTAAATAATTTAGTTTTAGGTTATTTCTCACATAAATTGTAAAGTCCAGTTTTGTTTTTCAAATTAATTTTAATTTTAAAATTATCGACTTTAATTTTAATTTTAATTTGAAATCTATTAAGCTCATTGATTATTAAGACAGAAACTATTATAAGAGTGGAAATATAAAATATAACTTATTTTAACGGCTTTGCTTTCTCTTTTTATTTTTGTTATTACCACTTATAAATTATCATCAAATTTTTTAACTATTATTTTTATAGGGTCGAGGTCGTAAAAATTTTCAAAATTTAAAAAATCTCAAAATCTTCTAAAAATCTCATTTTTTGACCGATTGTAAAGATTTTTTATATTTTTTGTTTGTTTTATTGAATGTTCTAAAAATAGCAACAAAATCAGATCAATTTTAAAAATTTGAAAATTTCACATTTTTTAACTATTTTTTATACGGTCGGGGTCGTCAAAATTTTCAAAATTTAAAAAATCTCAAAACCCTCTAAAAACCTTCATTTTTTGACCGATTGTAAAGATTTTTTATATTTTTTGCTTGTTTTAATGAATGTTCTAAAAATAAGCAACAAAATCAGATCAATTTCAAAAATTTGAAAATTTCACATTTTTTACCTATTTTTTTATAGGGTCGGAGTCGTCAAAATTTTCAAAATTTAAAAAATCTCAAAAACCTCTAAAAACCTTCATTTTTTGACCGATTGTAAAGATTTTTTATATTTTTTGCTTGTTTTAATGAATGTTCTAAAAATAAGCAACAAAATCACATCAATTTCAAAAATTTTAAATTTTTTAACTATTTTTTTATAGGTTCGGGGTCGTCCAAATTTTCAAAATTTAAAAAATCTCAAACCCTTCTAAAAACCTCATATTTCGACTGATTTTTTAAGATTTTTGCTTATTTTAATGAATGTTCTAAAAATAAGCAACAAAATCAGATCAATTTCAAAAATTTGAAAAAATCAAATTTTTTAACTATTTTTTTATAGGGTCGGGGTCGTCAAAATTTTCAAAATTTAAAAAATCTCAAAATTCTCTAAAAACCTCATTTTTTTACCGATTGTAAAGATTTCTTATATTTTTGCTTGTTTTAATGAATGTTCTAAAAATAAGCAACAAAATCAGATCAATTTCAAAAATTTGAAAATTTCACATTTTTTAACTATTTTTTTATAGGGTCGGGGTCGTCAAAAGTTTCAAAATTTCAAAAATCTCAAAATCCTCTAAAAACCTCATATTTTGACCGATTTTAAAATTTTTTTATGTTTTTTGCTTGTTTTAATGAATGTGTTAAAAATAAACAACAAAATCAGATCAATTTCAAAAATTATAAAAATTCAAATTTTTTAACTATTTTTTTATAGGGTCGGGGTCGTCAAAATTTTCAAAATTTAAAAAATCTCAAAATCCTCCAAAAACCTCATTTTTTTACCGATTGTAAAGATTTTTTATAATTTTTGCTTGTTTTAATGAATGTTCTAAAAATAAGCAACAAAATCAGATCAATTTCAAAAATTTGAAAAAATCAAATTTTTTAACTATTTTTTTTATAGGGACGGGCTCGTCAAAATTTTCAAAATTTAAAAAATCTCAAAATCCTCTAAAAACCCATTTTTTTACCGATTGTAAAGGTTTTTTATATTTTTTAATTTCAAAAATTTGAAAATTTCACATTTTTTAACTATTTTTTTATAGGGTCGGGGTCGTGAAAATTTTTAAAATTAAAAAAATCCTCTAAAAACCTCATATTTTGACCGATTTTTTATATTTTTTGCTTGTTTTAATTAATGTTCTAAAAATAAACAACAAAATCAGATCAATTTCAATAATTTGAAAAAATCAAATTTTTTAACTATTTTTTTTATAGGTTCGGGGTCGTCAAAATTTTCAAAATTTAAAAAATGTGAAAATCCTCTAAAAACCTAATTTTTTGACCGATTGTAAAGATTTTTTATATTTTTTGCTTGTTTTAATGAATGTTCTAAAAATAAGCAACAAAATCAGATCAATTTCAAAAATTTGCAAATTTCACATTTTTTAACTATTTTTTTTATAGGGACGGGGTCGTCAAAATTTTCAAAATTTAAGAAATCTCAAAACCCTCTAAAAACCTTCATTTTTGGACCGATTGTAAAGATTTTTTATATTTTTTGCTCGTTTTAATGAATGTTCTAAAAATAAGCAACAAAATCAGGTCAATTTAAAAAATTTGCAAATTTCACATTTTTTAACTATTTTTTTATAGGGTCGGGGTCGTGAAAGTTTTCAAAATTAAAAAAATCTCAAAATCCTCTAAAAACCTCATATTTTGACCGATTTTTTATGATTTTTGTTTGTTTTAATGAATTTTCTAAAAATAAACAACAAAATCAGATCAATTTCAAAAATTTGAAAAAATCAAATTTTTTAACTATTTTTTTTATAGGTTCGGGGTCGTCAAAATTTTCAAAATTTAAAAAATTTGAAAATCCTCTAAAAACCTCATTTTTTGACCGATTTTAAAGATTTTTTATATTTTTTGCTTGTTTTAATGAATTTTCTAAAAATAAGCAACAAAATCAGATCAATTTAAAAAATTTGCAAATTTCACATTTTTTAACTATTTTTTTATAGGGTCGGGGTCGTCAAAATTTTCAAAATTTAAAAAATCTCAAAACCCTCTAAAAACCTCATATTTTGACCGATTTTTTATGATTTTTGTTTGTTTTAATGAATGTTCTAAAAATAAGCAACAAAATCAAACCAATTTCCAAAATTTGAAAAAATCAAATTTTTTAACTATTTTTCTTATAGGGTCGGGGTCGTCAAAATTTTTAAAATTTAAAAAATCTCAAAACCCTCTAAAAACTTCATTTTTTGACCGATTGTAAAGATTTTTGATATTTTTTGCTTGTTTTAATGAATTTTCTAAAAATAAGCAATAAAATCAGATCAATTTCAAAAATTTTAAAAAATACCAATTTTTTAACTATTTTTTTTATAGGAATGGAGTCGTCAAAATTTTCAAAATTTAAAAAATCTCAAAATCCTCTAAAACCTCATTTTTTTACCGATTGTAAAGATTTGTTATATTTTTTGCTTGTTTTAATGAATGTTCTAAAAAGAAGCAACAAAATCAGATCAATTTCAAAAATTTGAAAATTTCACATTTTTAACTATTTTTTTTATAGGGACGGGGTCGTCAAAATTTTCAAAATTAAAAAAATCTCAAAATCCTCTAAAAACTTCATTTTTTTACCGATTGTAAAGATTTTTTATATTTTTTGCTTATTTTAATGAATGTTCTAAAAATAAGCAACAAAATCAGATCAATTTCAAAAATTTGAAAATTTCACATTTTTTAACTATTTTTTTATAGGGTCGGGGTCATCAAAATTTTCAAAATTTAAAAAATCTCAAAATCCTCTAAAAACCTCATATTTTGACGATTTTTTATGATTTTTGTTTGTTTTAATGAATTTTCTAAAAATAAACAACAATATCAGATCAATTTCAAAAATTTGAAAATTTCACATTTTTTAACTATTTTTTTTATAGGGACGGGGTCGTCAAAATTTTCAAAATTTAAGAAATCTCAAAACCCTCTAAAAACCTTCATTTTTGGACCGATTGTAAAGATTTTTTATATTTTTTGCTCGTTTTAATGAATGTTCTAAAAATAAGCAACAAAATCAGATCAATTTCAAAAATTTGAAAATTTCACATTTTTTAACTATTTTTTTATAGGGTCGGGGTCATCAAAATTTTCAAAATTTAAAAAATCTCAAAATCCTCTAAAAACCTCATATTTTGACGATTTTTTATGATTTTTGTTTGTTTTAATGAATTTTCTAAAAATAAACAACAATATCAGATCAATTTCAAAAATTTGAAAATTTCACATTTTTTAACTATTTTTTTATAGGGCCGGGGTCGTGAAAATTTTCAAAATTAAAAAAATCTCAAAATCCTCTAAAAATCTCATTTTTTTACCGATTGTAAAGATTTTTTATATTTTTTGTTTGTTTTAATGATTGTTCTAAAAATAAGCAACAATATCAGATCAATTTCAAAAATTTGAAAATTTCACATTTTTTAACTATTTTTTATAGGGTCAGGGTCGTCAAAATTTTCAAAATTTAAAAAATCTCAAAATCCTCTAAAAACCTCATATTTTGACGATTTTTTATGATTTTTGTTTGTTTTAATGAATTTTCTAAAAATAAACAACAAAATTAGATCAATTTCAAAAATTTGAAAAAATCAAATTTTTTAACTATTTTTTTTATAGGTTCGGGGTCGTCAAAATTTTCAAAATTTAAAAAATGTGAAAATCCTCTAAAAACCTCATTTTTTGACCGATTTTAAAGATTTTTTATATTTTTTGCTTGTTTTAATGAATGTTCTAAAAATAAGCAACTAAATCAGATCAATTTCAAAAATTTGAAAATTTCACATTTTTTAACTATTTTTTTTATAGGGACGGGGGTCGTCAAAATTTTCAAAATTTAAGAAATCTCAAAACCCTCTAAAAACCTCATATTTTGACTGATTTTAAAGATTTTTTATATTTTTTGCTTGTTTTAATGAATGTTCTAAAAATAAGCAACTAAATCAGATCAATTTCAAAAATTTGAAAATTTCACATTTTTTAACTATTTTTTTTATAGGGACGGGGGTCGTCAAAATTTTCAAAATTTAAGAAATCTCAAAACCCTCTAAAAACCTCATATTTTGACTGATTTTAAAGATTTTTTATATTTTTTGCTTGTTTTAATGAATATTCTAAAAATAAACAACAAAATCAGATCAATTTCAAAAATTTTAAAATTTCACATTTGTTAACTATTTTTTTTATAGGGTCGGGGTTGTATTCCTTTGGTAAACTAAAATTGATCATATCCATTTTTATAAATAAATTTTTTGTTCATATTATCATATGTTTTGGGTACCTACATAAGTTAAACTAAAAAAAAAAAAAATGTAATTTACAAAAGTTTCTTAATTTTGAACGTAGAATCCGAGCTTAAGAACCCCTGTTTCTGGTCCTTTTCGGTCGGAAGTTGAAAATACCACCAATCGATAGAGCACCCTCTATTTAGTTAATCATGTTTTTTTTATTTTAAAATAACGGCTCCTACTCCTCTTAAAAAGCTGATACGCATCCTCTGAAACACCCGGTATATGTATATGCAAGATTATCAATTAGAAGAGATTTAATTGATGGTTAAAAAATCAGAGTTATTCATTATGAAAAGGTTCATAGATTATTCATATATGCTTATACGCAAATTTGCGAAACTATTTCATTATGAAAATAAAATTGATTTAAATGTTTTTGTGTCTTGTAGTCTAGATTTACCTAAATAATTTCGCATTTGGATACAAAAAAAGGGATATGTCCTTTTTCCTGAATATTTAGCTTAATTATTTTATTGCGTAGCCACTGTTGGATACAAAAAAGATAATTTCTCCAGAATATACATACTTATACCTAATTTCTGGGATACTGGACATCTCTAATAATGCCTCTAAACCGTTTTAATTATTATCAGGTCAAAGGCTCTTGGCAAATTTGGAAAAACAAATTTTTTCAAGAGCCTTTGACCTGAAATTTTGGGACATGGACCTCTTTGACAATTTCTCTAAGCGTTGCTCATTACGTATTACATGTTTGATAAAAAAAACAATTGTGCAAGGGCCGTCAGCCCACAATTTCTGGGACACTGAATCTCTCCAACAATTTTTCTAAGAGTTGGTAATTTCGTGAACCAAGTTTGGAAAAAAATTTTGAAAGCTTGGATTTTGACCCATTTGGGTTTGAAAAGTTTGGATAAAAGTGTTTTTGAATTTTGAAAGTTTGGATTTCAATATTTGCCCTTTCACGCAGATCCAGAAATTTAAATTTTCAGCATTTTTTTTTCAACATTTTTTTTCTCGACATTTTTTCCTCATTCGACATTTTTTTTTAAATATTTTTTTCAAACATTTTCACATTCAACATTTTTAGTTCGACATTTTGCTTTTCAACACATCGACCCAGAACACCCAGTAAGGCTTACATTATTCATACAGCTGACTTGCAAACACCAGCCAACACTACCACAGTCGACTTTACAGATAATACAATCCATCAGCAGCACCTTCAGCACAATCATCGGACTTAAACATAAAGCACCTAATCTACATTGATCTATTCCATTTTATTCAAGAATGATTAACTTTTTAAAATTCATTTGAATCCTATTTTTGCGTGAGTAAGCTTGCAGTTCAAAATAAATAACAACTTAAACAAAAGTTCAATATTTAAATTGACAAAACTTTTTAAAATTATTTATTTTTTATTTATTTATTTTAATAGGTAATTTTTTAAAATTACTTTTAAAAATATCATAAAATTTTTAATAAATTCTCAAATCCCAAATGATAAAAAAAAAGTTTCATTTATACCAAATCTAAAGGATTATTGTTTAGAGATAATATTATAAACATCTCAAAGGTTCTCTAAATAAAATTTATTCCAAATGAATTTTTATTACATTCGTGGGTAAAATTAGTTTTTATTAAACAGAGTTTTGCAATTAAATTCGAAATAATTAGCGATTACAAAATAAATATCTTAAATTTACTCAAATAATATTCATGAAAAATTTTATTCCCTTAGTTCATTTCAATTTCACTTAATTTTTCAACCTATACCCAAATGAAAATGATTAAAGGATATTATAATGAATAAATAATTATATTTAAAAAAAAATTAATATTACAAATATTTTTAAACTTTAAAAAAATAATTAAAATAAAAGCCAAATTACAAAATGAAAATGTCTAAGTTTATTTTTTTTAGAAATTACTCTGAAGTTTTAACTACTAATAACAATACAAAATACCAAAATATTAAAATATGTGACCCTATCACAATTTATTCACATTCAAGAAATTTAAATATATTTTTATATATAATTCAAATCTTAAAACAATCTTCAACAACTGTGTTTTCCAACTGATGCATCCATATTTGAAGCGAACGTGATATCATCTATGAAAAATAGAGTTAAATTCTATTCTTCGTAAGTCTACGAATGGTGTTGCAAACAATTTCTCCGATGTTTTTCTGAAAACTAGCATGTGAAGGGCTTTTTGAAAAACAATTTTATCCTTTCTACTGACTTAACTGATTTTAAAACTACATAATCTGGTATTGTAGCAGCTATACGGGATGTTCCAGAGTATACGTATCAGCTTTTTAGGAGGGGAAGAAGCAAAAATTAAAATTTAAAAAATTTAATAACTAAATCGAAGGTGCTCTATCGACTGGTGTTATTTTTTACTTTCGGGAAGGACAATAAAAGGATTTTTTAAGCCCGAAATTCGCCGAATTTCACCGAAATCGAGATTTTTAAATGGGAAGAGGTACTTTTTTATGGAAATTCGGATTCTACGTCAAAAAATCGGAAACTATATAAGTATATAACATACCATACACTATATATAAAATACAAACACCTACGACTATGTGATTATCACCCCTTTTGAAAATAACTAACACTACTATCTAAAACACTATTTTGAACAATTACTTACCTACAATAAACATTTATATTGTAAACGCTATACAATTTATAGAATTTACGTCAACATTCTATTCTCATTCTGCTTAGTCCTAACCCAGCTCAATCTTATTTTACAAAAATTATCTGATATTAAAAAATTAAAAAAACAAAATTAATTTTTCATAAAAGCAGTGATATCTATAATAAATTTTACACTGTTGTATACAATTTTTAAAAAAATTCTAATTTCAACTTCAATAGATTTTTTGTGTCTGAATTATTTCCACTTGCTATTAAGTTTATGAATGTGAAAATTCTTCTAGTTCTCTTCATTTTGATGTCATCTCAAATTTGTAAATTCATTAATTTTTCCCACAAATTTTACTATCAACATATTTACGAGTACAGTAGCTAAAAAAGTAACATTTTAGTTGCTTGTTTTCACTTACTAACATAACTTGGATTTTTTTATTTGTTTTTTTTTTTTCTCATTAATGTTATTTTTTGTTTTTGTTCTAGTGAAGTTTCTTTGTTATTATAAATTGGTAATGTACCAAATATACTTAGTTTAAATAAATCTTTAGTTTTTGTTCTCTTCATAATATCATTAGAAAAACGTATAGGGTAAATATTTAAAAATTGACAATTAACTATTAAAATATTTTAGAAAGAAATTGAATTAAAGAATTAATTTTAGTACCGTTATTTAGTGACACTAAAATTATTAGTTTATTAAAACAAAATTTGATCAATTGAAATTAATAAAATCGAAAGCCTATAATTGTTAAACCTATAAAAAAAAGTGTATTTTTTTTTGCATAAATATATTTTTATAAATTTTTATTGTTCGCCTTAAGATTGAAGAGACTACAATAGAATAATGCCAAAATATAGATTGAATATTGCTACTGAATATTTTGAAATTTGAAAATTTATAATTATAAAAAATAAAATAATAATAAAATTTTTCTTTCACGATTTATTTTGATCTAATCTTCTTCTAACAATTATTACCACTATTTTAAACGAATATCACTTAAAAATACATATTAGGCCTTGTATTTTTAAAACTCTGATTATCCGATACTAACTCATAATTAATTATAATAATCACACCAAGCATGTGATGTGCATTATGTGGTAATATGTATACATATATGTGTGGCACCGGTAGCCAAGTGGAAAAACACTCGAGTATAGTAATGTAACAACCGATATAATATAACAATTTAAAAAATATAATATTAATACCAATATAACGAAAAAATAATAAATAAAAATCTTTGTGATTAAAAAAGGTTTTCAATCACGCAGCTTGCAACTAAAACCTTAACACGGCTCTCTCATACTTAACCGATAGATGGAATGGAAATTAAATAGACATAACAAGCAGATAACTACGGTAGACTAATTATTTGTCTAGAGAAAAATTTACGATTGTCAAAACAGAAAAAAATGCCTCGAATAAATAATCAAAATGATTCTGGACACATGAAAAGAACATGACTACGGCAATGGAATATCCGTACTCTTTGTGAAGCATCAACGTTAGCATAACTTAGAGATAAGATTTGGACAAACTTGGTAGGAAATAAAAATTATTCTGTATAACAGAGAACAATGGAAGAGGCAAGTTGATGATGCCCTATGCTTCCACAAGGAGTAAGAAGTTAAAAAAACGTCACAGTCAACTTTCTTTGAATATTTTACATAATAAATTTTATTTATCTTATAAATAATATAAATTCAATACAAATTAATACAATTTAAAAAATCTGTCCAGTTGGCAGTCCTAGATATTTTATTGATAGTTCTTCTTTCTGGTTATAGAACTAATTTTTTATTTCATTATCCAAGTTTTTTTAGATTTCGCTTTGAATCTATGAAGGAACTAGTGTGATTACATTACAAAGTATTTGATGTAGCCAATACACAAATTTTACCATAAATTCACGTATATACTATTCAAAAATCAAAATATGTAACAACTCTACATTGCACTGCCTTCTGCTGAACAATATCTAAAAACAGTTAATTAAAGAAATACAGTATATCAGAAATTTTTCCATTTTTTGAAATTGTTTTATTATTATTTTATATAAATATTGAATATCGAATTCAATTTTGCCATATTCTATCTCTTAAACATTTACCTAATTTATATATGTACATTACCCATTTCTTGATAATTTAATAATTTATTTAAAATATATTTTGTAACATTACCCTATACATATACATTGATTTTAAATTAAAAATAAAACTTACCATCAATGAAATCAAAGCTAACGTGTTCGCAAAATAACAACAACAATAAAAACTGACAATAAAAAATCATTGCCTGTTTAGAAAAAAAAGCAAAAAGACCACACGTATTAAATACAAATTCATGTATGATTTAAGACTTCTCACGTTTAACGATTAGCTTTTCATTATATGCCTCCTATCATATAAAGATCTCTTTAACATATTCGCATCTGTATTTTCTTCTCTTCTACCCCTTTACTCCAATATACTACTTTATTTTTTCATCATCATGATCATCTTCAATATTCATGATGTTTTCTTCTATTGTAATCATGATTTTGTTTTGTTGTTCTTCTTCTTCTTCTTCTTCTTCTTTTAGATCTTGTAAATGTTAAGATAAAAAAAAATTCTGTATTTTGTCGGATTGAGGAATCGCTCTTTATCTGCATAAGAGTAAATCTCACCTTTATAATATTTAAATTTTAACTCATAAAGCACAAAAATGAATTATAATTATTTTATAGAAACGTTTATGATATCTTATATATTTAATAGAAATAATTTCAATTGACGACTTAAATGTATAGTTAAGAGTATTATTTCAAATTATAATATAGGAATACTATCATAGCAATATTCCAAGTCATTCAGTTGTAATAGGTGTCAAATTGCATTCAATTTGGCTGCACTATAACATTACGCTATACTTCGTTATATTTCGATTAAAGTATAACTGAAAAATTGATTTATGCGTGCAATATAATGAAAGATAAACATCGTAGGGATAAATTAATAAAAATTTTCAGTTATCTTCTTCTACTCACAGCACATTCACATCGTTCCGAAGATGTGTTACAGTTTTTTGTAGCTGTTAAGTTCCTGCAAACCAAATAGTTAGTCTAGTATTACCACCCATGAGAAGTACAAAGGTTAAAGTCGGTATCGATTAAAACTTTACAAAAGTCATACTTTCATTTGTTTTTTCAAAATCCACTTTTAAAATTTACATTAAGTGCTTTCCAAAAATTATTACAACTCTTAAAAATTAGAAATTATTAAATCGAATGTAGAATTCCTATAGTAAACAAAATTAACTTTAATTCTTCATTTGATATTTATTTTTTTCACGCTTCTGTATTTTAAAAGAGGTGATGATGAATTGAGCTAACTTTAGTTAATTCTTTGTACCACAAACAGAATAAAAATAAAAATTAAACAAAAACAAAATAAATAAAAAAAACAACACGCTTTACATTTTAAGTGATAAAAGCCGACACTCATTAATTATATTTTTGCCCTTTTATAGAAAAAGAAGTGTTTTAAGAAGGTAATAATATCATATACAATATTTGTTGCAAATAGCTGCAAAAGGTGTCATAACAATAATTTTTATTATATATACATAGTATGCCCAAGTATATTTATATGTGGTTGAAAGTGTGTGTGTTTATGTATGTGTGTTAAAGATATGTGTACATAAAGAACAAAAAAGAAAATTATGATAAATGACAAGTAAACTGACATTTGAAAGGGAAATTTACAATTTTGCTCAACTTTTCAGCTACTTGTTATTTGTTTTTTTTTTTTTTACAGTAAAATAAACCTAACAACAATAATCACAATTATTATTTTGTTTTTTTTTTGCTTTTTTTTCTAAAAGATAAATTTAAATATACGAAAAATTCAACTCCTTCTTTTGTAATAATGTATACTAAAATAAACAATGTTACATTTATGAAAAATTATGATTTGATTTTAACTGTAATTTGCCGATAAATTTTAAATACAATAGGAATGAGTTTCATAGAATAACTTCAGAATTAAATATTTGTTATATGTATATGTGTATAGATGTATGTATTTATCTCATGATAATATGTAATATATTTCCTAGTATAATTTGAAGAAATATAAATTAAATCAAAAAAAAATTAATTTTATTAAGGAAAGAATTACTACACAATTACTTAGAATGATTGATGTAAACACCTACAGTCTTTACTTAAAATAAAATTTAAAAATTAAAAACAAAAAAAAAAAACAATTACCTTATAAATTAATTTCAGACGATATCACTCGGTCGATTGATAAATAGAAAATAATATAATGATATTCTTGTATTAGTTTATTTATTTATTTAACAGTTGATCTTATATAGATAAATCTGTAGGCCAACTTTATAGGTCCTTTTCCCTTTCGAAATGTGGGCCATTTAATTAAATTATATCATTTATTTGGTATATATTTTTGTATATTATATTGCAGGTTTACTATAAAACATAAAATTTAATTCCTTTTTAATTGGCATTATGAGAAGATTTCAATAATAATAATTACGAAATGTGTCCTCGAATAAATTGTCCTTTATTATATAAATATATTTACAAATATTATTTTTTTTATTAGTTATATTATATCTTTATTAATTATTAAATTATATTTGAACCATGTGGTTGTATTGAAAAGTACGTCATTGATTATAAAATGACAATTTTTCATATATTTATAATTTGTAACATTTGATTTTATTTTTCTTTATTTTTTTATGTTCGCATACAATATTTATTTATAATATAATTTTAGTTCTTTAAATCGTTAAATCAAATATCAAAATGACTATTATTACAAATGGAAAATAAAATTAAATTCAGAAAAAACAAATGCTATATTTTTTACAAAAAAGAGAAAAACCTCCTTGTTGCCACAATCCAATCTCTTTCTTAACAACACTGAAATAAAGTGGGTGGACACCGTAAGGTACTTAGGCTTGCACCTAGATAAAAAGTTAACGTTTCAATATCATATATATAAAACAATTGACAAAATTAACATGACCATAAAAATACTATACCCATTTATAAATCGGAGATCATTTCTATCTTTAGAAAATAAAATAATAATTCTAAAAACTATTTTTTTCCCAATTTTAACATATGGAGCGCCAATCTGGGCCACTTGTGCTAAAACACATAGAAATAAATTACAAATTTCACAAAACAAAATACTAAAGCTAATGATGAACTTACCATTTTATTTTTCAACGAAAAAGTTGCACGATAAGACCAATGTGAATATGGTTGACGAAAATATTAATATTATAAAAGAGAAATTTAATAATAAATTGCAATATTCAAACAATATTATGATACAAAACTTGTATGTAAATTTGTAAATACATATAGATAATAAATTAAAATAAATATATATCTTAGTAGTAGTTAGGTTAGTTATGTTTTTAGTTTTAAGTTTAATTAAATGTAAGTTTTATCTAAAAAAAAAAAAAAAAAAAAAAAAACAAAAAACAAAAAAAAAAAAAAAAAAAATTATTTGGATAAGGTTTTTACTATCCTGTTTTCCCTTAAAAATTTAATATTAATATGAGAATGTACCATTTATTTAAAATTTAAAATGTTTCAGCTGTAAAGAGAATATCTCTAAACTCTGTAAAAATCTGTGTATTTAAAAAAAAAATGTATATTTAAGGAAATAAATGAATTGAATTGAATATAATTTTAGTTCTTTAATTTTATCATAATACTTAAAAAAAATGTTGTAAATATTAATTTTATAGCGACTGTAGCATAAGCTGTACTATAGCATATTTATCACTATTACAATTGCATTTATAATAATAACATGACAAATAATTAATCAATCAATATCGAAAATAAATCAGTTTACCGTTTATTTATCAATCAGCCGTACCGGTGAATTCAATCGAATAAAAATCGAGTACTCGTTCGTAAATTTTCAACCGGCGAATTCGATTTAAAAAAAATTCGAATATTTTTTATCGAAAATTTTCTCTTTCAAAATTTTATAATATTATTTTTATTTTTTTTTTTTTGTTTATACGTATGTGTATTTTAATAATTTATTTCTAAAACAACAATCTAAATTTATTTTTTTAATTTGAAATTTGAACTTCTTTGACATAAAAGTCATTACAATTCATTATATTTCTTATTTGATTACATTTATTGAAATGAGTACAAAATTAGTCTTTCGATCGAATTCACCGTTAAGAAATTCTCATCGAATCGAATCGAGAAATTCGAATAATTTTATATGGAATCGAATTCACCGGTACGGCTGATCAATTGAGGGGCTCAAAAACAAAGTGGCCTAGCGTACACGAAAATGTTTATCGAGAAAAATTTTAAATTTACTTTTTTATTATTTTCATAAAATATAATAATTAGGAATTTGCTACGGGTACAAAAATATAGAGATACTAGAAGAAACCCCCGGGTACATACCCGGCCGAGCAAAAGAAAGGAACTTTTCTCTGAAACGGCATATCTGACAACAATATATAGAATAGTAATAGCAAACCACAAAAAAATAAAAGATGCTCAAAATTTTAACTCAATATTAATTTTAAAATAAAATAAAAATATCAGAGAGCATTAAACTTTTTTGTAAGATTTAATTTGTTTTTATTATTTTTTTATTTCTCGAGGGAAGGAGAAAGCCTCGAAAAATACTAAGCAGACCGCGCACGTAGGTACTTAGGTATGTGGAATTCTAACCCATTAAAACCACCGAAACCGTTTACCATAACTAATATTATTAACCGATTAATTGATTGTCGCGTTAATTGGGAAAACGTGTGTCGGAATGTTATTAAAAAATAGTTTCCGATAATTTTATTAAATCATTAATCATACCTATGGGTTAGTACCGTTTCTCAATTATTATGAGTACGTTTTATAATTCATCATATAGGAAATAATTGGATAAAATGAAGTATTCTAGACCTGGTATGCAACATTGTTATATTGTCAACCTCCTGGTATGCAACATTGCCAGTTACAGTGTCATTGTCAGTAGTTTTTCCCTGTCTTGGTCCTGCTAAAATTTTAATTTTTAGAGCAGTGGATTGTGTAGAGCTGACCATGGGTGAAGTTAAGTTGAGATAGATAAATTCCGACTCTTTGAAATGTTTGACCTTGTGATTTATTAATTGATATTGCATATGCAAGACTTACTGGAAATTGATATCTAATAAATTCTTATAAAATAATTTTCATTCTATATCTGATATTTTTTTTTTATTTTATAAATAAAAGAGTTAATTTTATAAAGATTAACTTAAAACTTTGAGCAATTTTTATTTTTTTGTGGTTTGCTATTAATATTATTATTCTATACATTATTTTCAGATACTTTAAACATGTCAAATGTTCAAAATTTTCTTGACTTGACTATTCAGGTGCTCAAATTAAAAAAATATACCTATAAAATTTTTGTACAAAAAGATTCGGAACAAAACAGATCAATTTAGAACTATTTTAAACAATCTACTCAATAACGATCAGAGCACTTTTGGGCAAAAAAGTTAAATTAACGGAAACTACTGAACACAACAAATTTTTTTACTCTAGCCAGATCGTTCTTGAAAAGTTTATTAAATAAACCTAATATTTTACTGATATATTAACAATTTAGCGAATGAATATATTTTATTTTTTTATTGAGGTACCTTAAATTTTAGTTTGCTATTTGGCGGCAGATGGATTTTTATGTAGATTTCAATAAATATATAATTTTGCTCCTAGTTTTTTTTTTTTAAATAAATTGTCAGTTTTATCATAAAGTTATAATAATATACATATACAATGTATGTATGTAAGATATTTTAATAACTTTTTCAAAACTTTTGAAATTTAAAAATTAAAATTTTAGTCATAAATTAAGATATGTTTCTTTTTTAATAAAATTAAATATTATAAAATCTGTAAAATAAATTTGAACAATAAAATTTTAACATAGGTTCGATATACATAACATTTCACTAATATACTAATAAGACTGCCTAACCAAAATACAGTACAAGTTATATTATATTTATTGTACCTAAATTTCAGCTGTTGAGTATGCGTATATATGTAGGTAGGATAAATGCTAATTGTATTATATTATATGCAAACATCTACATAATACATCATAGTGTCGAAACTGTCAACTGTGAATACATTCCATGTATGAATAAATAATAAGTTTACATAATTTGTATACGTAGATTTATTTTAAACTAAATGGTTTTGTATTTTGTTGAAATAATAATCAAAAATTACTTTTTGTTATTAATTATATTATATTAAAAAAAATATTATTATAATACAAAATAATACAAAAAATATTTGTTTAATAAAAAAAACTCTTGTTTTTTGAATTAAAACTCACGAAAATTGTGATATCAAAACCAATTTTATTTGTATTTCTTACTAAAAGTGCAAAAAACCAAATGCGATAAATAAAAAAAAAATAAAAAGGATTTGACTCCAAAGAGAATCGACAAAAAAAAATTGATTGAATGAAAAAAAAAAACGAATCACACGAAAAACCACTAAAAGTTTGCCTTCAAAATCGTGCTCTTGTGTATTATAATATAGATAAAATAAAAATTGATTTTGATCCTCACGGCCTGCATCATCGCCGATTGATTGAATGAAAAAAAAAAACGAAACACACGAAAAACCACGAAAAGTGTACCTTCACTAATCGTGCTCTTGTGTATTATAATATTTTTTTTTTTTGTCTCCTATTACTCCGCGTGGTAGCATAGGGCTTCGATAGTGAACCTCCATTCCTCTCTGTTGAGTACTACTTCCTTAATATCGTCCCAGGTATAATTGTTGATTGTTAATTCTTGATCGATTGTGCGCTCCATGTGTTGTATGGTCTGCCGGGTCTCCTTTGTTCTTGTGGATTCCACTCTAGAGCTCTCCTTGCTATATCATTTTCTGATTTCCATAATGTATGACCTATCCATTTCCATTTTTTCCTATTTATCTGTCTGTTGATCGGTTTTTCTCCAGTTATCATCCATAAATCCTCGTTGCTAATTCTTGCCGGCCAGAATATTCTGCATATAATTCTCATGCACTTGTTGATGAATACTTGTAGCTTCTGTTTGATTCTGACCGAAGTCGTGTTTCACTGCCATATATTAATGTTGACTTAATATAGTATATCTATATTATAATATAGATATTCTTTACCATAGCGCTATTATTTTGATGATACTTTTAAAAAATGTGAGGTAGTCTATTTGGCTTCTAAAAAAATAATTGCTGGGTTAGGCGTTAAAAAAGGTTATCTGGTTTCTTTTTTAAAAAAAATCAAAAAATTAAAAATATTTTGTGGGTTAGGCCATTTTAAATCTAAAACATATAAAACAATTGTATACCTTATATCACAATAAATTTAAGAACAAGTTATAGAAAAATATTAATATTACAAAGTAGTTTCTTCTTCTGATTCATTAAAAATCATATCCTCGAGGTCATTAGCGGTTCCCAGACTATATATCATTTATATTGGTGTATACTCACTATAAATTTTATTTATCATCTATTTTTATACATATTATCTATTTATTTTTTTATTTATATAAGTTTTGATTCTATCAAGTTGTGAATTATTTTTGCTGTTACAGATTTTAGCTTTCGACAACATTCGCTTAGGGTTGTTTTAAACAGTAACATTGTGCTTGTTCATTCACTTATTTCATAATCATAGTATTTGTTAATCTCTATTATGTTCTTAATGGTTTGAATACGTAAACACAGTTTAAAAAATATCAATTATTTAAACTTATGTTTTTTTTAAATATTGTTTTTTAAAATTTCTCCAAATCTGGTTTTTTTAAAGAAATAAAATTTTTAATTTTTAATATTATGTCATTTTTCTAAATAAATCAAATTAAAAATTCATATATAATCGACGGTGTTCTGCATTCCACTTTTTGTGAAATTAAATCGTGAAAGTGAAATTGGGTGTTCCACAATTCACAAAAGTGAAATACTAGTGAATTGGAATTTCGAATGTAAAATATAGGTGTTCTGCATTCCACTAAATTTTATCGAATTGAATTCACTTATTTTTTTCATGGTGGATTACAATTTTTCATGTGATGTGAAAATCGGAAAAATTTAAGTATAAGTTTTATTTTTTTTTTGTATGTTATATAAATTTACATTTTTAATATAAAAATTATTATAAATATATACAATTATAGGGAAAAACATAAGAACTCTAGGCAGGAGAAGAATTTTTTAAATTTCATGGAAATTAATTCCGATATTGCTAAAGGGTACACAAAAAAAAATAAAAATATGTATGTTGAATCCCTGTAGAAAAAAATTGGCTAAAGATCTCTGGTAACTGCCAGTTACCAAAAATATGAGTGCTGCTGCAAGCTGAGGTATCTCAAGAAGAATTGAAAATGTTCAATTTCTTCTAAAGTATATTTAAAACCTTCCTTGTTGATTCTAAAACTTGCTTTAAAACTGAAAAAAAACAGCTGTTCCCTTACAGCTTAAAATGTAACCGATATTCAACTACTTACATTGATTCTTGTAGATCAAATATATTTGCTTTTTTGCGCAAATGTCTTCTCATACTTTTCTCTTTATTAATACTTTTTTGTTTTTTCGCTGTTGACTAATAAAAGAATCGGATCCATTACGATGTAAATTACTTTAAATATAATTTAAATATAACTTTATATACACTTACT
This sequence comes from Argyra leucocephala, assembly GCA_963942445.1. Classification (NCBI taxonomy): domain Eukaryota; kingdom Metazoa; phylum Arthropoda; class Insecta; order Diptera; family Dolichopodidae; genus Argyra; species Argyra leucocephala. The sequence continues at coordinate 32,781,817 of OZ012681.1, read as the reverse complement.
TATTCAAAATTAAATAAAATTTACCAACCGTAAAAAAAATTTATAATTTACAAATATTAACAGTTGACTTTGACGTTTCATAAAGTGATTTCGAAATTTTTCGAATTACGTGGAATGTAGAACACCGATTTTGAAATCACATGGAATTGAAATTCACTTAAGAATCAATTCGTGGAATGTAGAACACCGCCGAATATGTTGGTTTTTAACACCTTTCGGGAACATATAATTATTTTACTCGAATCGTTAAATCTTCACAAAGTAGATGGTTATAGTCTACTGTTCCAACTATTATATACTGTTCTAATTAACTATAGTCTGTTATTCTAACTTGAGTCATTCGCGATACCTATCGTATTGTAGAAAACAAAAATTTTATCTAATTCAAAATTACAACCCTTGTTTGCCACTTCGTTGGACTGTATTTTTTTACATTAATTGATAGTTTTAAGAAAACAATATAACAGTAAAAATTCTAATCTTGTTTAATCTTCTTAACATTGTTTTTTCAATGAATCTAAATAATTAACTTCTATCAGTTTTAGATGTTTTCAACACTTTGCTATTTTTGTTTTGTTTTAGTTCTCTCAATGCATCTTATGTGAAAAATCACTACTAACCCTCTTGCTATGATATTTTGATTTATTTCTATTCAGTTTGGTTAGACTTCAATTTGAATTTTAATAAAAATAAGTTTATTAATCTTATTTATTTGTTAATAAAATTAAAAAATTTTCTCAACATAACTTCTTATTAAACAAAATTAATTATAAGAAAACAAAATTTAATTTTTATAAATGGAATAACAACTATATTCCAAACTAACCTAAATTTTTATTAAGTTGTCTCTAAAAGAAATTTTATTATAAATTTTCTACAAACAATTTCGTTTTCATTGAAATTTCATTCACGTTCTCATTAGAAAGGATACTCTTATAAAAATGAAAACAAAAATCCTAAAAATATTTTTCATAATCAATGACTTAGAAAAGTCTAAAATGAAAAATAATCATCTAGGATGCATATAGACTACAAAACCGTAAAACAACATTTTATTTTTTATTATTTATTATTTTTAAATAATAAAAATAAAATAATAATCAAAATCAAAAGAACCCTCAAATTCAAAAATTGTTTCATAAAATAATAAAAAAAGTAAAAAAAAAAACACAAAAAAAATTCTCATTTTAATTGTACTTCAAAAGAGAGACAAAGATGATAGGAGGAAATCAAAATGAAAGAAAGAAATATAGTCCCGAAAAAAAGGCTAATAAAACCCATCATTTGAACCTCATCTCCTTCATAGAAAATTAAAACAAAAAACATCAAAAAATATTCCTGTTTTCTTTTTTTATTTGATTCCTGTTCTCTTTAAGAAATATCCCGTTAATAATAATAATAAAAATAATAATATAGGTATATAGCTATGGAAATCACCTTTCTATTACATCCTATGCTGTTTTTATTATCCTTTAGAATTTTTTATATTTTTTTCTTTCTTGTTCTTACAAAAGTCCTTTTGTCTATTTAAGGTTATGTTTTTAAAAAATCATTCATTATATCAAAAATAATAAACAAAAACGAAAAATAAAACTCAAAAATGATGCATGTGTATACAGGGTGTATTAAAAATGTATTTAAGTTTTTTTATGTATTTAAGTAATTTGATAATTATCAGGCACAATATTAGTCGCAGTATACAAAATCGTGAACAACTATCGAAAGATTGGAGTTAACGAATGGAGGATAGTTTCACAAGATAGAGCAGAATGAAAGAAAATTGTAAACGAACTCAAAGCTGACGAACGCTGATAATTATAGTTTCAATTCTAAGTTTAATAATTTTGTTGTAACAAGTATCACGTTCCAGGTTATACACGTTAAATTACAAATTACATTATTTATCATCAACATCAGCATCATCATTGTTCTGTAACCCCATCCGTGGCATATGGCGGAAATAAAATCCTTCTATTGGCTCCTATCTGCGACTAACCTCTTCAATTGTGGCTCCGCTATTTGCTGACTACTTGCTTCGGTTAAAACTGGTGTTTTCCATGTTTGTAATAATAGCAATAATATGCATCAGTTCTTCTTCTTTTTTACTATCGGCAGTACCTATAGCAAAAACGAAGAAAAATTTTTTTATCTAAGGAATTGAATTGCATGCAAAGATGTTAAACTGAATATAAAAATATTAATGCAAAAATATAAAAACTGATGCTAATTATAAAAAAAAAGTCAATATCATAAAAACGTGCAATTAAACATAAAATAGCTAACAAAACAAATCATCACAAAGAACAATGCCATCAATATTTATCGATAATGTAATATCCATGAAGAATAACAGCCTTAGTCGAAGTAAATTTCCAACAGAGAACAGTTTATTAACTTCCGCCTCATTACTTGGGTAACATGATAATAATGATGTACACGTATATCAATATTTTTTTTCAGTCGGTCAAAAAATGAGGTTTTTAGAGAATTTTTAAATTTTTTAAATTTTGAAAATTTTGACGACCCCGACCCTATAAAAAAAATAGTCAAAAAATAGTTAAAACATCTTTACCATATTCTATGTCCAGCTCTTGATTTTACTCCCCTTTAAAGTATATTTTTTCGTTTCGACATCTTTATCGTATTCTAATCTTTTGATTTTACCATCTTTTAACTTAATCGACCAATTCTTGGTATATAAGTATTCGACAAGTGTTGTTTAGTTGTTGTGACTACGATATGTTTTTACTTTTGTTCAGTATACATGTACCCAACAAAAATTAATCGCTTATCATTCAGTTTTTCTGACTGACTGAGTAAGTTGTCAATTTAAAAATTAAGTAAAAAAAATTTTGCCACACTTTGTATCTTTGTGTAAATATATATATATATATATATATATGTATATATATACAGAAAACGATTTTTAATATATATATAAAATATAATGAATATAGAGAAAATGAACAACATCATAAGACTTTACAGTTCCATTACTCTATCTTCAGAGGTTTTAACTTAAACTTATATTCATTTTTTTAAAGAGGAAAAGAGAGCCAATTTACACAGCCCATTTCAAAAAAACTTATATTTAAAGCTAAGCTAATCCACACCCTTCCTATTATTTTTCTTTTCTTTATATTTTTTTTTTTTGTTTTTTCGATGAGAAAATTTCATTAAGCTCAATGCATTCAGTTATACCAAAAATTATATTTTTTGTATATTAAAGAATATGGTATGCAATTTTCTGACATTTATAATAAAAGTACAAGTAAGCCTTGCATTGAAAATAAATGAGAAAACAAAAATTAAATTAAACAAAAAAAAAAAAAAAACAAAACAAAAATTGATAAAAAGGACGAAAAAAATATAAATGAATTTCCTCGGAAATATCCTTTCAAAAGATTTGAAACTTTTTCTTTTTCTTTATTTTTCTTTGAGTGTGTATAAATTTTTTTTTTTGTTTTTTTAATTTTTTCAAAATGAGGTGAAGTTTTAAATAAATTTATAGAAATACAAGGTGATTAAGTAAAATAAACACTTTAAATTTAATTAAAAATAAAATTAAAAATTGTAATTAAGTTCTTTGAAGGATTTAAGAAGTGATCTAGAACAGAAGAATAAAATAAGTCAAATTGCTTTTAAATAAGTGAATAGAAAATAAACATACAAAAAGCCGATATAATCTGGCAGTTAAATCATGACGAACGTATATAACAGTGAATTATAAAATTGCTATTAACCGCATTTAAATTTCTTTTATTCAATTTGTAATAATAGTCGGATTTTTTATTTTTAGTGATGATTTAAAATAAAATTATTTAATTCAATTTTCAATCATTATGACAGTTCGAGAAAATTGCACATAAAATTCGTAAAATTTCTGTCAAATATGTCAAATATGTCAAACCAATGAAAAATTGATTAACCAAAGTCAAGTAAATCTAATTGAAAAAGTCAAGTAAATCTAATTTTCTATAATCCCCAATAAAGTCGGGAAACCAATAGAGTTGCGCCGACCAGGACAAAAATTATACCGGGCAATGGATAGAACAGAAAATACAAAAACCGTACAGACGGATCATTGTATGAACGAAAGCTTCAGTATTTTTATTTTCATTTTCATTTCACACTTGAAGCTACAGCCTGATGAGTTTGGGGCTTCACATATATTTTTGTTTTATATATAATTGCAAGTCTATTGAATCAACACCCTAACTGCTTCACCCTAACAACGACTTAAAATACACAATTACATACAATAGCTTTTCTTTAGAATTGTTATGGTATATCTATTAATTATTTAAATGTGGAAAACTATTGTAGAGTATTTCGCCTTCATGGATAGCATAGTTCCATTTTATTTGTAGTCTTTTGTTTTTAGCAACACTATCAACTATTTTTATCATTTATTTTATTCCAATGAGAAAAGATACTGAACCTAGTGAACCCGGTCGAAAAATTCAGAAAGTGGACCTTTCGGTTGAAAGACAGGCCCTCTACCAACTGCGTTCCTAAGCGTGTTTTAATACCCTCTTCAACTAGTTGCAATTTCAAACCGTTAACTTCCAATTTCGTGTATATTAGAATTTGTTTACTAAGACTAATCAATATATCACAGGACATCTTCTTTATTCAAGAGACTTATATTCTCTGTTGCAAAATGGATTGCTTGTTCAATTGTTTGGGTGGCTTTTATTTTTTATTTTTTATCTTGTTTTATTGTTTTGTGATCTATAAGTCAAAAGTGTATAAAACCTTAGTCCACTCTTTTATTTACTCGAACAACAGTTGTTAACTGAAGGATTATAGGTGGGCACCATCAGGTCAGGAGGTAAAGCAAACATTTATTCAGGAATGAAACAGGTACAACAATCAAATCAGCAACCGTTCTAATTTCACCTAATCATGTCACCCGCTTTAAATAACTCTTTTGTTGTTAAACCAGTTTTCCTTATATTGCTTTGCATTAAAGAAAAATCAAATAGAATCGAAGTTTAAAACTTACGATAAATTCTCTGAATCCAAAATTAGATATTTTTAATATTATTAATAATAAATAAATTGAAAAATATTTTATGAAAAATTTGCCCTGTATATGAAAAATAAAAAAAATAAAAACATAAAAATATTAAAAATTGTGTTCGGTCGAAAGGAATGGAGAGCCTTACAAGAATATTCAAAAACATTTTGAATTTCTAAAAAAAAAAAAAAAAAAATTTGCAACTTTTTAAGTTAATTTTCGAAAACAAAATTTTTATTTTTAGTTTCTCTTTTTTTACTTTTGTTTCAGTTTTTTTTTTTTTATTTTGGTAATCTGGTTTTCTTTAGGGAAACTTCCCGTGTGTTGTTAATTAAAGGTGTACCGTTAGCTTCTCAGTACCATTAGATTATGTTCTTGTCGTTTACTTGAAATGTGAAAAAAAAATTTTATCCTTTTTTCCACAGAACATGTTTTCGTTTTTTCCTTTTTTTTACTGTTTTTTATTTTTACTTTTTTGTTTCAGCTTTGTGTTTTTATTTTTTTTTTTTTTTCTTTAATTTCTGGTCCTCTCATTTGTGTAGGTTTTCAGGATATAATTTTATATATTTTTTTTTTTTAATTTTTGTTTTTGTATCCTTCAAAAAGGCAAAAAGATTTTCATAATTTTTTTTTTTTTATTTATTTATTTTTTAAAGTTAAAACCACTTTTCTCTGTTCAGAGCTTTTGAACGTTTTAAAGTCTCAAAAAATAAACCAAAAACTTAAATATTAAAGGACTAAAGTACTAAAGTACTAAGAGTGGTGTGGTGCTCTAGAAAATACCAGGAAAAATAAAAAATAATAATAAAAACAAAATCGGAAACAAAACAAAAAATTTTAAAAATAAAAACAAAGAAGTTAAAATTTCCTTTTTCGTTTATTTTTTTATTTTTTTTTGTTTTATTTTGAAATGTTCAGATATAACCAAAAAAAAAAAAAAACAAAAAAAAATATTTAAAATTTTTTCTTGTACAACTCTCATTTTGTAAAGGATTTTCGATGGATTCTCTTAGCCTCAGCGAAATACACTGAACTGAAACTACAACTGGTTTTTTTGTATGCCTTAGAAACGGATTTAAATCCTAGATATTTTGAAGAGAAATAACAAAATCCGGTTAAATAGAAAACAAAAAATAAATAAATAAAATGAATATTTACCTAAATATTGTACCGATTCTCTTCAGAGTTACCAAACGTATACAATAAATCAATGAATGCTGATTTTATTCTTCTTTATTATGTGTCTTTTCGATTGCGGACGTAGCAGCTTTAAATAATGTTTTTGTATTGGTATTGAATTTCTTTGTTCGGATTTCATTGTGTCTTCTTCTCGATTGTGGATAATGAAGCTTGAAGAAATTTTCTTGTAGTGGTATTGAATTTATTTGTTCGGATCTCTTTGTCACTTCTTCTCGGTTGTGGACGTTGAAGCTTGAAGAAATGTTTTTGTATTGAATTGGACCGGTATGGAAACTGAAATAGTATTGATTTTCTTCGACCGGGTTTCATTGTGTTTTCAATAATGTTTTTGTACTGATATTAAATTTCTTCGTGTGCACTTCATTTGCTTCGATTGCGGATTTTGCAGCTTCAAATAATATTTTTGTACTGGTATTGACTTTCTTCGTTTCAGTTTCATTGTGTTTTCTTCTCTATTGCGTACGTTACAGCTTGAAATAATGTTTTTTCTATTGTTATTGAATTTCTTCGTTCGGGTTTCATTGTGTGTTGTTCTGGATTGCGGATGTTGCAGCTTGAAATATTGTTTTTGTACTGAAATTGAATTTCTTCATTCAGGTTTCATTGTGTTTTCTTCTATATTGCGGACAATGCTTGAAATAATGTTTTTATCTTGAATTTCTTCATTCGGGTTAATGATTTAATTTTCTTATGAGGAAAGCTTAAAAATATCATACAATTAATTTAGTAATTTTCAATTCATGGTCGAATCAATTTTTCTTAGCTTTATTGTATGTAACCTACTTCTCTCCCTGTAAATCTCTTTGTATTTGTTTTGTTCATTATTTTTAAAACTCTTCATTAAAGAATAATAATTTATGATTTCATCCGTTAACAAACTAACTAAAATTCAGATAAAATACCTTTTTCTTATACAAATTTTGATGAAACTCATGCTGAACGCACAGAATAATAGTCATATCTGGTAAAAAAAATGTATATACACATTTATTTTTTACACTATCGATCTTAAAACTGGTCCGATTAATGTTCCACTTGCTCTTAGAGTACGACAGATGACTATTACTAGATGAAACCTTGTTACAATTGATGGTTCAATATATCATCATCTAGTACATTAAACACCGGTACCGCTAACTAAACAAATGTTTTTAAATTAAAGTAAACCAAATAATTCTATTAGTAGAGAGGTAAAAATCATTAATATATTTTGTAAATAATTATACACTTTAATCAGAATACTTTAGAAAACTAAATCAAACTAGTAAATAACAAAACTTAAAACGCTGGATGGCGCAGTAGATAGAACGTCTGCCTTTCAATCGAAAAGTTCCAGGTTCGATTCCCGATGAAGCAAAAAAAAAATGCTTTATGGGTTTTCCAACTTGATCCAGTAATCTTTGTCATTGGGATAAAGTAAATGACAAAAACTGATTGAGAGTATAAACTGGTAACAAATAAAATGAATATAGCAGAAGTTTTCCACGTTTAATGAGTTGATAAGCCAGAAATTTGATAAATAAATGCTCGAAAAGCATTGTAGGTATTGTAGTATGAACATGCAGTACCGTATTTATTTTTGCAGTACTTATATTTATTTATTAAGCAGAAGACGGTGATTCTACCTAAATTACTGTCAAGAACATAAAAAAAAGGTTGTTGGTTATTCTCAGCCATACGTACATTATTCTATACATTACATTATTCTGTTTTAAAAATTTAAGACATATAAGACATCAAATTTTTAAATCACGACATTTTATAAGAAGGCATTTTATTTTTATAATTTGATAAAGCTGTTCATGCTTCAAAGATGCTTCAAAACTACCCCAATTGAAATTGAACGAATAGCAATGTCAAAAAAACGGACAATATTTATTTGATTTGTAGATTGTAACAGAATGAAACCCTCGTAAACTAGTTACATAATTAAAATGGAAAATTCTACATAAAAAAAAGGTTCCACCCCCAAAAGAAATTTTCACAGATAATATTTCGATGTTTTTTCATAATTATTAGACCCTTCTGCAACTCGATATATCGTAGATTGATTAATGAAGGTGGAGATTTAGTGGATTCAACTCTCATGGTATGAAATTGCCAAACCAGGTTGAATTCTTCACTTCTCAAGCTAATTAAAATATTTGGCAAAAAAAAAACCAAAAATTTCTGTAACATATAAAACGGTATAAAAACATTGGTCTGGTGTAAAATCTCAATCCAAAAAATTACCAAATATCACAAATCCTAAATGGAGATATTCCCTTTTTTATACCCAACGGCGGCTAAGCAAAACAATATTTCTTGCTGGTGATTTCTTTTTTGGAGAATTTACCTTTCTTACGACATCTGGCAAGTCTTCCACATATATATAATATATATATATATATTTTAATAATCATAATTCATATTATGGAATATTTATTATATTGTTAAATGAAAATATATATATATATATAACTTATAAATTAATAAGAAAAATCTTTGATAAGGACTTACTTTTTATATTGTGTATACGTATCTATATATGTCTATAATATATACAAACACATGTACAAATAGAAAATATTTTTATATATGAATAGAATAGAATAAAATTTATATATATATATATATATATATATATATATATATATATATATATATATATATATAGGAACGAGTATATATAGTTTGCATTAAAATGCATGAAATTCAATCCTAATGGTAACTTCGACACATTTATAAAAATGTATATGTATAACAAAAACATTCTGAAAATATCCTTATGCTTCTTGCATTTTCATCCTTAATTTCTTTTTATTTTCTTTTACTTTTTATTTTCATTACATAGACTCAAGTTCCTCATATACCATATTAAGAATAATATTTTTTATATTATAATGAAGAGTTATTCGCATATTTGCATTAAAAAATCAAAAATAAAAAAAAACCAAAATAAACAAAACATTTTTTTTTCGTCCTGTCGGTTCATCTTTTTTTTATTTTATTTATTGTAATTTTGTTTTTTGTTTTGGTTTATTTGTGTTATTTTTTTTAAACTCCAAAATTATAAAAATCACAAGAGTTTTTTCCGATTTTCTGTTTTTTTTTTGGGAATTTTTTATTTTAATTTCTTTTTTTTTTTGTCCTCTTTTGTCGTCCTTTTTTTTTTTTTTGTATATTTCTATAACAATCAGAGAAAAGAAAAATAAAAGAAATTGCCAAAAAATATAATTAAAGAGCTCTACATTTGCTCTTGTATTGCATCGGAGATGATGAAAATGAGTATAAGAATGAGAAAATTTTTCAAGGGCAACCAAAAAAGCAAACAAAACAAAAAAAAAACAAATAAAACAAAAAGCCACAAAAAAATGATTTTTGGCAGCTTTAAATTTGGTTGTTGTTCCACAAAAAATTCTGTTAAGAAAAACAAAAAACAAAAAAAAATTATATTTGTATAAAGTAATGTAAATTCATGGTGACATATGAAATTTGACAGAAATCATCCTGGGAGTTATGAACATTCTCAACAAATTTATTATCGTAATTCAGGTTTGTTTTTTGTTTTTGTTTTTTTTATTTGTTTTTTATTAAATCGTTAACGTTTTTGGTAATACTACTCTACTCTGCTAAATTCAAAATGTAACGAGGAAGGAGAGAAAGTTACCTTTTTTATTTTGGCATGACTCGCGGCTGTTAACATTAACGTTAAAAAAAAGAAAATTAACAAAAAAAATAACGTTAAATTGCAGCCGTTAATCAAAAGGATTCAAAGAGTGTCCTTAACGCTGATTAAAACAAAAAAAAAAAACAAAAAAACAAAAAAAATTAAAAAAAAAATAATAAAATAAAAAATTATATAATTCGAGCCGATTAAAAATATGAAAAATAATTCTCGCGTATAAAGTGTATTTTTTGCGGTTAATTAACCCGCCAAAATAAAAAAAAAATATTATTATATTATTTTATTAATTTTTTGTTTTCATTTTAACTTTTATTGTTTGGAATGATATGTTTTTTTGTTTTTATTTAATTTTTCTTCTTTTTTTTTTTAATTTCAAGTGGAAGATTTTTTTGGGAAGATTTTACATATTTTTCTATTTTAATTTCTCCCAAAAACAACAAATAAAAAAAAAATATCGTTGATTTATTTTCACATTTTCCAAGTCGTTTGCAGACAGGTAATGAATAAGTAAAAGTGTGTAAATTCAATTAAAGGTTTGAGTTATAAACAAATTAATTTGCTATCCTAAAATAAAGGTAATAAAAGTTATGTAAAAAAAATTAAAGATCTAATAAAAAGTTTTTTGAGTAGAACTTTAAACGAGATGAATTCGAATTTAATATTCATTGATGGCATTGAAGTTCAAATTATGTTATCATTTTGCCCTCTTGTATGATTTGTTAAGATTATTTTGGTTGACTTAAGTTTTTTTATTATTTCTGACCATCAAAATTTTCACAAAGATTAAATTCCTTTCACGGCTTGTGCCATGAATGTTTAAAAATGACTTTTCATTATTCCTTTCCAATACAATTTGTTTATCAACAACATAAAATTGAAATATTATGTGAACAGTATATAATTATGTATACAGTAATTGTATACTCTACAAAATAAAAACTACAACAGTTTCCCACATCAAAAGTAGTTAATACACCAAAAATTCAAAATAGATATTTAGTCTATACTCTGACCAAACAAGCTATCTATAGGGTCTTGCCATCCCACAATTTTAGTAATTGTAAAAAAAAAACATTTCATAGACTACGATGTTTATGTGAAAAAAATATATGTATAGCGGTTTTTAAATAATACCAAACGTACCACTTTAAATACCGCAATCAGGGTCTTATGTTGATATAACGATTACGGACTACTTTTGGATATCTAAAGAATGCCAATATCACTATTTATATAAATTTTATTTAAAAAACGAAATAATGAAAAAAAATCCAAATATCGACATATATTACGACTGTTATATACAGTCCTGTCTGCAACACTAATTTAAATTTACTAAAATTTTATATTACAATAACCGTAAGAAAATAAAAGGAGTTGAATTGTTATAGTGTCTCGCTGGACATTGGTATTTTCACTGTCGCTCTAGTATACATATTATGGTATTTATAATAACAACTAAAACTTGAAATCTTTGAATGTGTGCCCAAGAATATAGTTCTAAATTTCTTTTCAGGAGATAAACATCATAAGCCATAATGTACAACCAAAATATTTTTATTGCTCTTGTGTATGTATTAGTAAGAATTAACCTTTTTATTATCAAATATCTAATCAAATAAAATAAAATTTAAGAAATAAGAGAATGATAAAAAACTGAATTGTTCTTATATTCAGAATAAAAAAGGTTTTTCGTTGTTATTCCAAAAACAAAATTCCAAAAAACAAAATTCCAAAAAGCAAAATTCCCAATTCCCACAATATATAAAAAATGCCCCAGAACTTTCCAGAATATTTGCATTTACATGAATTTTTTCCATACAATATCGTACCCAACCCTGATAAAAGTTTAATGAGAGAAAACAAAAAGTATGGTTTATTTTACTTCCTTCATACATGACAGATTAAAGCAGTGGTAAAAAATATACTTTTGATTACTCCTAGTTCCTTAATACTTCCTTAAGTTAGTTCAAGTGTAAATGTAAGAGTTTTTCATTCAAATGTTTTTTTATTTTTTATAAGACAGAAAAAACTTTCCAAAAGCAAGATAAGAAAAAAAAAATCGGGAATCAACCAATTTCAATTTTGTTCACATCAAAAAAAAAAATGCACGTTATTGCACCAAAAAAAAATAAGCAAACACATCACCATTTTTTGTATATATTAAAAAACTTATATGAAGTTAGTTAAAAGTAAAATAACTCTACCTTAAACCAAGAAGTAAATTTGACTATTAAATAACGTTATTTACTCAAAATTCGTTTACACAAAGGTTTAGCTATACTGTATGTCAAAACTTCTCTTAATTTGAATATATCAAAAATATAATATTCCCCGACCTCATATTATTCTAGATTTCTTTTATAAATCTTTTCTTTGTTTTATTTTTTAAAGAAATTTTTCTATACCACCTGAAAATCAGAACGAACACCTTACGCGGTAAGATATGAGATGATACAATTTAATTTATTTTGGTTTTGGAAAATTTTTATTCTTAGTGGAGGTCTTGAAAATTTTTCCGCAAGACATTTAGATAATCTAAATCAAATCATCACTGTATTGAATCATATATATATACATTTTATATTTAAATTTTTATTTGCTTTGCTTTCAAGAATATCCTTTATTTTCTACAATATTTTACACTACAGTTTGTATTTCAGGATTAGAATCACTTACACAAAAAAAATTAATGTAGTCAATCTACTCCAATTTACAACATAATTATACCTACAGAATCAGATAGACGAATAAAATAATGGGTGATTTCAAAAATGCAGTAAAATAAGTTTTAATACAGTTTAAATACAGTTCAACTACCGTTTAAAGCTTTTATAACCACTTCAATGTAAAATAGAAACTAAAGCTTTTGCTACATTTTGGAATACTATTTTAAAAATAAAATACATAACATAAATATACCTTCACTTTAACGTTTAAATTATAGTTCTGTGTTTTTGTAATATCGAACGGAAATAATAATAATAATTTTGAAAATGAATGTTTTTATTAATTAGCCAATAATTTAACTAATTTAAATAACAAATGTAATAACTATTGTAGTTTTAACAAATGTAATTACTATTGCTAAACTTGAATCTAAAATATTTTATCATTCCTTACATCAAAATTAATATTGCCAGACCTCCATTGGTTAACATATATTTTCGGCGGAAAAATACATTTTATTAACATATTTTGCTACAATTTGGCATCAAACTTATTTTTTCGTCAAAAAATGATGCTAACCTATAATTTAATTGATTCTGGTAACTTTCTCAATGTATACAAAATGTAGTCTAAATTTTTTCGCTACAAACTCTGCTCTTATTTTACGTTTCTACTACGTATTTTAAGCATTTTGGAATAAGTCTAGAAAGTCAAGAGCTTTTGAAATACATTTTGGAAGATGCTGCATTGTAGATTATACGGTTTTACTGCATTTTCACGGAAGTCACGGATTATGTATAAGTTCTGTTATAAAAATTTCAAAGATTAGTTATTGAAAATACATTTTAGTTCCTCCTTGTTGTTGTATTGAGTACTTTACGTTGAGTAGGTAGGCATATTTCAATTGAATGCTCTTTTATTATTATGTACACATTTTAATTTTATTTGTATTTTAATTTAATTGCTTCAACTATCAATTACTACTAAATGATATTTAAAAGTAATTGAAATAGTGCTTAAAATACAAATACAATACTCAAGAAATTAAAATACTGGAAATTACAGAGAAATATTATTTTGATTGAATCATTTTAATCATATTTTGGGCATAAAAATGTTAAATTCTTCAATCAAGCAATCACATAAAATTGTCTTTTCAAATTTAAATAAAAAAAAATAAAGTATAAACTTAGTATGACACAAAAATGTAACTATTAGTCATTATTACGTATTTAGAATCTTTTAATATTTTACTATTTTAGACAAATTTCATTCTACGTCACATGGTTCTCACATGGTTATGTATGTCAACTCGCAAATTTGTAGAAATTTGCACAAATAAATTTTTTTATTTATTTATTTAATTATTTGGTTATCATAACCATATTTTATACAATTATCTTGGATACATAATTTTAACAATTTGTTAATACTAGTAATTAAAATTAATTTTTACATATTGCGCAATTTGTTTTTTAAATTTTTTAAGACTGTTTTTTCTACTTAATTCATTAGGTAATTATTGAATATTTTTAATCCATTATATACAGTAACAAGTTTTTAGTTCTTTCATCTCTAAAAAAAGTTTAACTTGAAATTAAATATATTTTATAAATTATAGCTATGAACCTCTCCCACGCAAACTAGTCTATCACATACATATTTTCGATATAAATTATTTTTCATTTTATGAACTATTGAATGTTTTGATTCATTATAGTTTTTTGATTAACAGTTAGCCATTTTAATGCACTTAACATAAGATGAATTAGTGTGTATAAATTTACTTTAAAAATTACTCCCATAGCCTTATTTTGTAATGTTTGAAGCCTAAATTTGCTTGCTGCATTCGAAATAAATAGCATTATTGAACAATATTCAAAATTAGGCTTACACTATTAAATATTGTTATCGCAGTTGAAAATGATAACTTTTTCCTATTTTTTGAGAAAAACATATCTAATTAGATTTTTTTTGCATATATTATAATCAACATGGTTTTTAAAGTCTAATTTACAATCTATAACTGTACCTAAATATTTATTTCATTTTCTTTTTTGTTAATAAACATACATTTTGTTTTTTCTACATTTAACTTTTCATTCTAAAAAATATGCAAAGTTTTTCCAACTCTGAATTAATGTTTGCTGCAGTAACGGAATCTGATATACAATATATAATAGTGCGAATAACATCAGTTTGCATAGTTCTACAGACTTTTCGATGTAAATTATGTAAATTAAAAAAAAGTAGTACCCCAAGAAATGATCCTTGAGGCACACGAAGTTCTACATTAATTATAGGATCAGAATGTAGAATTTATTTTGGTTCTTTGGGTTCTGCTTGATAAATAAGGTCTGATCTAAGATAATTCAATAACGTTCCAGCTTCTGCAATAAGATATCTCTGTCTATACTGTTTCGAACGCTCTTCGCAAGTCCAAGAATACTGCAACTATTGTCTTTTTCCAGTTTGCAACAATCAAATTTATTAAAGATTCACAACAACTAGTTTTTCTCGAAATCCCGATTGGAATTAAGTTAGTTAGTTCCCGATGGAACTAATTAAGTTATTATTCGAGCAAATTTAATAATCATTGTTCATTTACTCTTCATTAGTGCATGCAAATATTACCTCTATGTTTACTACTTTATTTACATACTCTAGATCAGCATTTCTCAATCTACAGGTCGCGAATGATTTAAAATGGGTCGTTTCTTATACGTAAAAATAATATATACATTTGTAAAATTAAAAATGTATCGTTCTTTTTACAAATAAAAATATAATGTTTTATTTTTTCTAATTTATCTATGTATCTATTCATATTCATAAATTTTGGATCAAAATACAAAATGAAAATCCGATATTGAGTGAAAAAGCGATTCAAAAAAACTTCTTCCTTTTGCAACTACATATTTAGCAGAAACTAGATTTTCTGCATTAGTCGGTACCAAAAATCAATACAAAAATCGACTTGAAGATGTGGGTGCTACTTTAAGAGTACCATTAAGTAAATCTATTGAATCAAGAATTAATAAGCGGGTAAACGAATGTCAACACAAATAAGCCATTAAAAATTAAAAAAATTTAAAAATTAATACTTTTGTTTTATTAATGTTATATAAGACATCTTAGAATGGGTCGAGTAATTGTTTGCTCATATTTAATAGGTCACAAGGTAAATAAGGTTTAGAAACGCTGCTCTAGCTCATACACATTTTTGTCAAATTAAATAGAATTTAGGGTATTTAGAACATAACGTCAGAACTTTCTCTTAAATAAGTTTTTAAAAATAAAATTTCTATTTCAAATAATTTTGGGCAATTTTGTTGTTGTTTTAAACTTCATTTTTTAAGTATAAAATTATTTTTAATAATTTTTTTGAATAAATCATAAATAAAAAAAACATGAAGTAAATATTTAAAATTATATTTTATACAAAATAATTTAAGAAAAATACTAATCAATTTCTAAAGTAAAAAAATACCCAAAAACCTAAAAATCAATTAGTTTCTGACATTAAAAAATTTGTTTAATAAACTTATACAAACTTTTTTTTTCAAAAGAGATTATTTTTACTGTCCTCGCAACACTTAATGAACACTTAACAATTTCTTTTCATTACTTTGCTGAAATCAGTCAATTGCTTTAAACCATGAACTATATTATATACATAAGACATCCAACCCAGAGTAAAATTTTTTGTAATCAAAGCAAAAATATAATATGAGTTTTCTTAAATACCGAGTCGACATCTATTGATAGAAAATATTACCACGACATTAAAAAGTGTTATAACAAAATCGTTTTAATTCTTATAACTGGGGGTGTATTCATAAATGCTGCAAACTGACAACAAGTTTGCCACAAGTTGGCGTACTTTGCAATAATGAATACAAATTCTAACTATATTTTACCTTTACTTGACAATTCTGCAAAGTTTCTGTTCATTAATACTGACATTTTGAAAATAGCTTTTTTTTTTAAATAACAAAACAAAAACTAAAATACTCAAAACAACAAAGAAAACTACTTCAAAAAATTTTACGCATACTAAAAATTTATTCTGCCAAGTTGACACCCAGTAGACTTTGAGTCTGCATTTATGAACAGCATTCAGAAAATCTGACAATTGTGTTCATAAATTCAGAATATGCAGATTGACTGCAGGTTTGCATTTATAAAAACAAGGATTGTGTAATTTGAAACGTCGTTTTGTTTCAACTATTTTCAAAAAGTGGCATTGCATAATTTTGTTTCGACCATTTTTATTTTGTTTCAATCTTTTCAAAATTAGTACGAAATATTTTGGTATTGTGTAAGGTTGAAACGCTACTTTTTTTACGTTTGACACGACCAAATTTTGTCGATTGAAAAATAGTTGACGCTTTTAGGTAAATTTTAAAAAAAATAATAAACTAATACATGATTTTTATTGGAATATTTATTTTAGAAATGCACAGAAAAAAAAATTTCAATAAAATGAAAAATTAAGTAAATTTATAATGATTTTCTTTCAAGAAGAAATACCTTCAGAATAAAAAAAAAAAATGTTGGTATTATTAGTAGCTTCTTTTACTTGTATCTAGTTGCAATTTCTTTTAGTTCCATTTTTTTTTTAAATATTGTTTTCTAGCAGTAATTGTTGAAATTTTAACGAAACAAATCAAAAATGGAATTATGTAAAGTCTTACACTGTTTTTTCGAGCGTTTAAAAATAAATTAACGTTTCAAATTACGTAATGTCATCCAAATTTTGTTTCGACTGAAATCTTTGAAACAAAGTTACATAATCCCACCCCTGTTATAAACATTTGCTTTACGATAATATGATTTCGTATACTTTAAACTTAAAAGTAACTCAACATTTTATTTGTAATTCTATAAAATTTAAAATTTATTATTTAATACTTTTTTATCGTTAATTAAATTATTTTTTATTATTATATTTTTTGACATTATTGTAATGTACAATGATCTTAATCTTATGAACATTAGTGTGAATTTAGAAAAAAATTATTTTACATAACATTTTCAAATCATATTCATTTTACTCTATTTGGTTTTATTAGATTTGATTATATAAACTTGATGAACATGATTCACTGAGCTATTTTCATTATTTAATTTTGTTCATATATGTGTGCTTGTGTATACGCCCGCTCAAATTCTAAACAATACTCTATTCTATTCTCTTCTATTCTATTATATTCTTCTAGGATACTCTGACATGTGTCAGATCCAAAATTTATATAATCATACAAATTTATAATATGTATTGTGGACTTTTATCAATACTACTTGAAATTTAAGAAGTATTCTTTGTAAGTAAGAAATAAAGTGGGGTCGAATCCACCCCATTGTTATTTATTTTAGAAAAATAAAACAAAAAAAAACAAAAAAAAAAATAGAAAACAAAACTTTATTAAGCGAATCCTCAATAATTCCACACACATATATTATTTTATTTTTTAAATTGTAAAATTTTGTTTATTTTGTTTTTTTTTTTTTTTGCCTTTTTTATTCTTATAAAAACAATAAACTCGCGAAGTTTTTATAAAAAAAAAATTTTGTTTTTTATATTCTCCCCCATATTCAGGTTCTCGTCTTGTATCTGTATTATTTTGCTTTAGTTTTTGTGTGCTCTTCTGTAAACATTTACCAGACAATGAATTTATTGCATACTCCACTTAACTCTAATTCTTAAACTCTAAAATTTAAGGATCTTGAGTAGTTCAGTTCATGTTTTAGCATACAGATTTCATAATTTGCGTATATGAATATTATTTACTTATATGGTAGCTGGAGAAATAAGAGACAAGGTGTTTCAAATTTGAAATAGAAAACATGTTTTTTTTTTCATACATTTGTAGTAAATAGGTCAGTCGACTGATATGGTATAATGACAGTGAACTTCTAATCAGGAGATTGCAAGTACGAATTCCTTCCAATGTATGGATGGATATTTTAGAAACACAAAATTTTCAGTTATTCTTTGAAATTAATTTAGTAATAAAATGTATGTATTCACCATACAATGGTTATTAGGTTATCACTAAAAATAAAAATGGTATAATAAATAGCTAGGTAGACTCTGCGTAAAATCAGCATCCATTGTATGTATTCACCATACAATGGTTATTAGGTTATCACTAAAAATAAAAATGGTATAATAAATAGCTAGTTAGACTCTGCGTAAAATCAGCTAGAGCAGTATAGCATCCATTGTTTTGACAATTATAAATCAAAACAAAATTCAAAAGCAATTAATTTTTCATATACCGTAGAATTACAATTTATTATAGGAATTTGTAAAGCTGATGCTTTAGCTTGTCTATTAAGCACCCCATGTATAATTTACAAAATAATTTTTACAACTAACTTAACTCATTAATTCGGATTTATTTCTAATATTAATGACATCCAACGGCATATGCATACAAAACAATTTAACTGGGATATTAATATGTACCATAAATAAACAGAATGTATAAATACGGTATTAATACTTTACTTATAAAGATGATGTAAATTTTAAGTTTTTATATTACAATTCTTTACATTTTGAATGCTTTTAAAAATAATTAAAAGCAGAATGCATACAAAAAATAAAAACAAACAAATTTTATTTAAAAAGATAATTTCTTTTAAGAATACATCCCTTAATTTTTAATTGTCAGAGAGTCTAAATTAAGTGTTACTTGAAAGCATACATTAAAACTTCAAATGAACTGAATACTTAAAATAAGCTGTGGTCTACAGTTTGTTTAAAACTACATATATTTAAAATTACAATATTTTATTGTTATTATTATTATTATATATTTTTTTATTTGATATTTTAAAGCCTTTGGCTTACATTTAAGATCACAAAACATTGTATTTATTACTCAGGAATACTAATATTTTGCATTTGTAATATCACAGTATTATGTCGATTGGCTGGAGTAGCAAACGATTTTCTTCAAAAAATTTATAGCACTCAGATTATGATTTACAATTTTAATTCCTGTTTAATTGATAATTAAAGCATAAATGTCAATATATCCAGTCATACTTCATCTAGACTCAACTTTTTAAATTAATTTATCGGTAACAAACAATATGGATTTACCACACATCATTGACTTACCACTTCTCTTTATATGTGTAATAAATAAAAAAAATATTGCGATCAAAGTTGTTTCAAATGGTGCACACTATATCCTTATATACTGAAGAGCTAAAATAAATTTTATAGTGTAAAAGTCGATTGTTGTAATGCAGATAAGAAACTTTTATTTCCTTTTTTTTTTATTATTTTTGATGATGTCAATTTATTTTATTTATATTTGTTATTTTGGTTTTTTTTTTAATTTAAATTAATTTGAAATAACGTGGAAATGTCGATTTTTTGTCTAGAGCATTATAACATATGTAAAAGTATAGAAGAACGAAAGTAAATAAATTCACTTTTAACAGTTATTAAAATTTTTATTTAACATTTGACACTAAGTTGGAATTTAAGTTTCACAAATCATTATTAAATATAACAACTAAAGCAATAAGCTTTGTGGTAAGCAAAATCTGGGCTTAACCCAGTAGGTGGTAAATGAATAAATGAATTATGACCATACTAAGGGTCCATAACTTCAGAATTATAAACGGATTTCACAATTTTACTTCACATTCTACTTCCAAATTGCTTATTTACATACATTTTCTTTTATGTTGTTAACAGTAACTTAGGTAGAATTTCCTTTTTGTTTGTAATCATTTAATTAAATGCAATATTTTCGAATACTTTTTTACCAAATTTTTGGCTTATCAACTCATTAAATATGCTTACATATTATATAAAAATAACTACACACTGCAGAAGTATACTAATCTCGCAATCATTCGATAAAAATATAAACTTACCTTTCAAATTCATCAGTTCATTCATTTTCCCCTAGATTTCTATATTCAGTCTTCCAATTTTAATTTTTAATTGTAATTTTATTGTCACACTTAGTTATTTTTATTAATTATAATTTAAATTACAACTAACATTAATTCTCAATTACCGTAAGTACCGACCATAAATTTAAGCTACCTACATGCAGTTTTGATTGCATCTTAATTCGAAAAAAAATTAATGTTTACAATTTTGATTTAGATGATAAAATCTTTATTTCAATTTACCTAAACACTACTTACCATTATCATATAGAAAATATAACAAAATCTACATTCCTACTCTTATATTCAAAATTGAATTGAAAAACTTCAATATACCATAAAAATGTATTTATGAATAATTCCCATAAACCATAAAATAATATTTTCTTTTACACAATAAATAAAATTTTCAAAATTAAATTAAAAAAATATTTCAAATATTTCGAAATTCAAAAATAAACCAAATTCCATTCAAATTTCCTAGATATTATTTGCAAACATACATATATAGTACAAAATGTATTGTATACGGATGTATGATTTGAGGTAAGTACAGAGTTTTAAATTGTTGGTTTGTTATGTCTCATAAAAGATTGATTTTTTTTTTGTTTTTTATAATAATTAAGGAAAATAATAATTTTTAATTTTGTGTAGATTTTCTTTTCTAACATTTTCGTAAATTCATATTTAATTGCAAAAAAATACAGAAAGTTCGTGTAAACAACAATACTAGTTTATAGAGATGGAAAACTACCATAGCACTCTACTACAATCGATATTTTTCATATTAAAGTCATATTGAAGCAAATCAACTAAATTTTTCGATTTTCTATCTGAACTGCCAACTCGATTGTCTTTTTTAATAGAAAACACACCCCTGCATTTGTAAATTGCTTTGGTTAATAGTGCTGTCATATTTTCAGTGGGAATTTCAGTTTCAATTTAAATTTATTAAAGACATTTTTGTTATTCAATCAACTATTTATTAAGTCATATTTTCAGTTAAAAAATGGATAAGTTTTTGAATATAACAAATAATTAAAGTAACGGAAGTTTTAACCATGAGTAAATTATTTTTTTTTATTTTATTATTATCATGTTATCATTTTATTATCGACTTCTACTACTTAAGTATTTAATTTCATGCACTTCGTCTATCTTGCCAATATTAATTCTTATTTCTTAGATTTATATCTGTATCATACATTTATTATTATATCTATATATTATACATATTATCTATACATAACATATAGCTAATACAAAAACAGATAAATCTGGCGTTTTGAAATCGAACAAAAACAAATGGAAAGAATTAATTAAATATTAAAAAAGAATATAATTGAACTACGGAAAATAAATCCCTTCCATGGCCTAATCGGTTGGAGCACAGAAATGTGTTTCAACTACGATGTAGTAGTCACGGGTTCGTATATAAATTTTAGCTAAAAAAATAGCAAAATATTATATATAAAATTTATAATCAATAAAAAAGTAATTAATAATTAATACTTTATAACTAAAAATATTACCTATATCAATATCTATATCAATACTCATATATCTCATTCAACACAATAAATAAATACTAGAGACCCCTATTTATTTATTATAATTCAAGTTAAAGCCAAATTTAACGTTTTTAACAGAACAGGGATTTAAATATAACAGATGGATAAAATCATAGCGACAACTTGCAGAAAATATGACATCGTCTTACCACGTAGGCGCAGATAGAGTTATCAAAGGGTCTTCTACAGTAGGCCAATCCCGTACTTAGACAGTATAAACAGATTAAAAATGAAATTAGACATTGCCTCGGAAATAGAAATGAAGATACCATAGTATAGCAGCTAGAAATCGAGTACCATGGGAATGTCAATTAGAAACCCTATTCCGAGAGGAGTAAGGAAAAAAAAAATCGGAAAATAAATACACAACTGTACACAAAGCACTTCGTTTTTATTTATTTAAATACGTTTTCTTTTTAATTTTTAAAAGAATTCAAATTATTTTTTTAATCATGGTACAAATTTAATTTTTATTATAAAAATTATAATAACAAAAAGTTAAATAGGATTTACCTTTCCTAATAATTAGATTTATATTAGTCTATACTTCAACTTTACGAATTAAAAAATTTATTTTTAAATTCGAATATACTTTATTTATACATATACATTTTGAAACCAATATATCATGACTATCCATAGTTTTCCTTCTATTTTTTACTATCGATATTAGCTGTGTTCTTTTCATACGGTTAAAGGTCTAGCTTTTATTAAATTCAAAAGAACGATGTAGGTTAACGATATGGATAATTTTTTTAAGTTGGCAAACCTGTTAATTGAATTATCAAAAATTTCTGTTGAAAAACTACGCAAACGCCACTCGTGATAAATATAATTACTAAATATTTGATACCTGTATAAAAACCAGATAAATATATGGGTTTTGAGTTGTTATTGTAATTTTATATTAAAATATTGACCTAGACCGCGAACCGGATGAAAAGAACACAGCTATTATTATATCATGAATATCGACCGTTTTAGTCTACTAGATTACAACACTGACGTTTAAATAGAAATAATAATTTTAAATATGACAAGAATTTAAGTCCTGTTCAAAATATTTAAATTCATTCCACTGTCAAAAACGTATTCTAAGAATATGGTATACAAGCAGAATAAGCAATGTAACCCAGCATAAATATTGATGAATCATTTGAAATCATCAAATAGCATATTCAGATATAATATTTCCAACGTTATAGATTTGTGACAAAGAAGCGAGTTCGTCCAAAAAATACTTAAAAAACAATATAAACAATATATAAAAAACAATGAAACAATATAAACAAAAAATACTTAAAAAAACAGATCAATAAATATACAAGCATAAGAACATACTAAATTGTTTTAAACTCTTTATCGAAGCTCTTTATTTCAACTAAGGGCTATAAAAATTAATAATAATACTTCAAGACATTACATTTTCCAGTAAAAAAATTTGCGAATTGTGAATATCAATGAATTTTTCGTTTTATTTTTACACAAATGTTGTCTTGTTAAAACAACATTTTAACAAATATTTAAAACAAGCTTTTTACCAAATTCTTGAAATCTGACAGATTAGAAGATAGTACAAAAAAATAATATTAAACCTACTAGCCCCACCCCACGTCATTGTATTTAATATTTCAATAGAAAATTGACAGCTGTCAATTTCATTCATGGCATATTTAATGTTGAAAAATATCAAAATAGTTTAACGAAATATACATGGGTTTTATCGGTGACCATAATTTGCTGTTCTTTTTAAAATAAAACTTTGTGGTTGGAAGAGCAAACGAAGCTGAATGACTCAGGATTCGTACATTGATTTTTTTATGAAAAAATTAATTTATGTAACTGAAACTTAGAATAGATGAATTTTTTTAAAATATCTGTAAATTCTATATATTCTACCTACATTATTATTTGAGAATCTGTAAAAAAAAATATTTTTATATAAATTTCCTGTACTATTGTAAGGATATCTTAACAAAAATATTCTTAATTTAAGATTTTGAACTTAACCAATATCGAATAATTTAATTTTAAAATAATATACAAAACCAAACTATAAACATAATATAAATATAAATAGAAAATTTTTAAATGAAAATTGTAAAATCTCTTAAGATTTATGATTTTTCTATACAATGTCCATAAAAAAAAGGTGGCTGTGGTGGTCAAGACGTTTTTTTTTTCATTTTTATAATAAAAAAAATCCTATTTATTTTAACCTTTCATAAGATATGTATTCAAGAGATTAATTTTTCAGTTCAGAATACATATTATATTCTGTATATGTATTTAAAATTTAATTCTCTAACACTACCAGTATCATATATACGAAGAGTTTTAGAATATCCTTTTTATGACCAAAATTTTAAAATATATTCAATTTATTTAATTCCAAAAAATTGTAAAATATAAAACAATAAAGGAATTTAAGGTATAGAAAATATGAAAAATTTGATGGTGGTGTTGTTGTAAATCATCGCAATTCATAGATAAGAATAATAAAAAACAAAATAAATGGAATCACAAAGAAATGCAGTGGTCAACTACTATAAGGATTTTGTATATAGATAATAAAATATTAAACTTTTTAAGGAAATTTAAAAGACATTCCTTAGGTAAGAAAAATATAAGAAAAAGAAAGTTTTTATATAATACATATGAACACTAAGCATATACAAACAAATTAAGGTATATATTTATTATTTATGGAAAAAAACAAAAACTGTACAAACGACAAATTTTAATTTTTGAAGAAAAAAAAAATATTGTTAACCCAAATTACAATTCTGGTGATATTGAATAAAAGCTTAGGTCAACTTAATCAAAAATTGGATTTTATTTGATTTATTTTTTTAAATTATATTTGATACAACACAAATGAATTTATTCACCGTTTCAATATTCCAGCTTACAATTAGAATCGCTAAATCCTTTTTAACACATTTATCAGGCATAAATTAGACCCCAAATGCAGTAATTTAACTATTGATCCCATTAAATTAAATACATTGCCTCATCATATTGTTTCTATTACATACTATTCATTGTAACTTAATTTAAAATTTGAATTACTAGAATGTATATCAATATGGAGATATGACTTTTTTACCTAGGACGACCGTATACATACTATAATGTATAGTACCTGTTATTAAAAAGAGAAATAAGATACTAATTGAATATCCTTAAAATTTATATCCTTAATGAAATATTTCGATTATTGATAATGATAGTAAAGATAATGATGATGATGATGTTTCTGATTGTAAAGGGTTACAAAATAAATTAGGAAACATCAATTTTGTGATTCAAATGTTTGTTATTGTTGTTGTTTATTATGAAAAGTAAATATTGTTTTTTTTTTTATTTAAATTTATTAGGCATGTTGAATTTAAAGAATGTTGAAAACATTTTTCTTTCCAATATATTCAAATTGTTTTTAACAAGTAATTTAAAGAATATAGATAGAAAATTAAAAAGACTTTTAATCAAGTTAGAGTCAATTGTTAAAAAATTCTTAAAAGATAAATTTATTATAACTAAAGAAAACTTTAATTCTTAGAAGTGTGTAGTAAAAGTAAGTTTTTAGAGATGAAATATTAAAAATAATAAGAAAAAAATAAAAAAAATTAAGATATTGATGAATCTTTATACAACCTAATAAGAAGAAGCTTAAAAAATTCAATTGATGTGTCAAGCACAGATTCAAACCCTGCTGAAGATAAAATTCGTCTTTTTGAGATGATATCTAAAAATTGTGCAGCAATTTTGCTTTATAGAAATAAATAACTAATTAAATATAGAATACAGATCAAACAGTAGGTCTAATAGCAACTGTAAAATAATCCCCTAACTTGGGTAAAATTATGGATTGCAAAAAGCTGAAGTAAAATTTTAGAACCACACAGTGAATCTGATGTATATACCGAAGCACTATATTCCGAAACACAATATAATGGATAAATAGATGATTGTATGGGTGGTTATCATCTTGCACACTACCAAAAACAAAAATCAATTTACGTTACAACATTTAACAGGGTTGGGTATGAAATACCAAAATTCAAAATCCAGAAATTAAATATCCCAATTTAAATAAAATGTCAAGCTTTTTATCAGCAGATATACTTTATTAGCATTATAACTCAATGAATCTGGCATAGAAGCACAAGGCTACGCTGATGATGTATCTATTCTTATCAGACTCAAATTTTAATCAATACAGTGGCTGAAGTAACTCAACAGTTACTAAACATGCTATCCAAATGGTGCCGAGAGGTTAAACTTTCTATAAATCGAAATAAAAGCACTATTGTTTCCTTCACAAACAGAAGAGTGAGGGAGAAATTAAAGAAACCTAACGTAAATGGGGTAACGATTGACTTTTCTAGGTCAAATACCTTGGGATCGTACTTGATGAACAACTGAACTAGAGTGTTCATCTAGACAATGCTCTAAACGAAACCAGAATTGCACTCTGGACATTTAAAAGCCTATGTGGCCGCAAATAGGGACTAAATCTCTATATGGCATTATGGTTATATAACGCAATAGTGAGGCCAACCTTAGCCTATGCATCCGCAGTTTGTAAATCATAACTCAAAACAAACTCAATAAATTACAACCTTCAAGTTGTTTGATGATAACTGGGACTATCCGGTGACCTTAATATCTCAGACATGTTATCATAATAACTAAAAAACACTGGTTATCACAATACGCCCATTTGGGGGTGCGCTAATATAGGGGTTTGTATGAGTTTTTAAAAAAAACAATAAGAACTTAATATCATTTTCAAGACTCTTATATACTAAAACTATAGAAAATATATACTATAATTTCAATAGTCTATTACAGACTAATAATTAATTTATTTTTGGTTTTGCCTACCCACTTTGTTGTCGAGATCCCGATATATATATATATATATATATATATATCGTTATTTTCTAAACTTCACACATATGTATTAACTTGTTTATTATGTTTCGCAAATGTTTTTTTTTTGTCAATTTGGAATTTTGTTAATATCGATTTTTTCATATGATTTTATTTTTATACTGATTTCAGCATACAACATGATAACATAATACATGAAATATGATTCTGATTAATGATACCAAAACGATACCGCATATTTTATGCTTATTTAAGAAATTAAAATTTATTAAATTTAAATAATAACTAATGTGTAGATTGCGATAATAACTATAAAATTTGAATTTTTAGAATTATAATGCTTAAAACCAATTTTATAAAACACATTAGATAGTCATGAGAATAAAGTAATATATATATATAATATATATATATATATACAATATCATTCCATTAATATCTATTCACCCCAAAGCTGTATTTTTTTTTTCTTTTAAGTTTAGTTTATGATCACTGTGTAAGTATTAAAATTATTCATAATAGATGTATAACGATAAATATATTTAAAAACAAATTACCGATATAAGAAGTAGTTTAATATTACTTACATTAGAAAATATTTTTGGCTTTAAATATGTATTAACTGCATTCGCAAATCGATTTGAAAAAAGAAACAACTAAAACCAATAAAACAGTTTGAATAAATTATTACCATTAAAGTATGACTTAGCAATAGATTTAATTTTCAGTGATAAAATGTGTATAGTGGGCACGTAATATTTATAGATAAGATCACCGACCGTTGTAAATTTTTTTTATTTTAATAATTTCTACTACACAGGCTGGGACTAAAGTTACTTCTTATTTTAGTAGATAGTTTTTATAGTCAAGGATTTTAGAATTGTATAGTAAGTAAGATTAATAAAGTTTATAGTAGATTTCTAATTTATTATCTGAGATATCCCCTATATTGCTTGGTTTTAGTAAAAAATGTACATAACTTGGTGCATGGTGCATGGTGAATGGTGCATGGTGCATGGTGCATGGTGCATGGTGCATGGTGCATGGTGCATGGTGCATGGTGCATGGTGCATGGTGCATGGTGCATGGTGCATGGTGCACGATGCATGGTGCATGGTGCATGGTGCATAGTGCATGGTGCATGGTGCATGGTGCATGGTGCATAGTGCACGATGCATGGTGCATGGTGCATGGTGCATAGTGCATGGTGCATAGTGCATGGTGCATGGTGCACGATGCATGTAGTATGATGTTTGGTAAATAATATTCGAGCAAATTTTGAAGTTGAAAAAATATATACAAGTTTCAAAATACTGAAAACTACTTTTATGTGACTCTATTCTACTAAACAACAGCAAATTTTCACAATGCAAACATTATTTTTAAGGTTTCTTTAATTTTTATTATTGCTTTTTAATGGACAATTTTTAACTTAAAATTCTTCAACAAGTGTTCCGAAGGCAATTATAAATTAATACGGATTTTTTTGATATATTAAAAAATTGTATGCAAAATAAATTTAAATGAATTTGAAGTTTATTTAAGATCAATTGATTATGCTTAAATTACGAACAGAACATATGTTTTGTTTGTTTTTTTCGTAATTTATTGTCGATTTGTAAACTATTTGCCAAATTAGTTCTTTAAAAAAAAATGGAATTACATTTTTATAACTTTATATACAGTAAAACAAATCGGCATTTCTACAGTTTTTTTTTACTATATTTATATTGTAACAAATTCTTTTTACTGTGATAATAAATACATAAATATACATACATACATAAATATAAGTATAAATATACATACATAAATATAAGTTTTCATACATACAATTTTTTATAACCCTGAAGTTAATTTAAGTTGCACCTGGTAACCAAAGGTTTCTTTTCAAAATATTTTCTGTTCAAATAGCTATACTCATTCATGATATTTTTCAGAATATTCTCTGTACAATATTTTTTATGTAATGATTCTGCTTGTGTTATAAGAAAACGATATATACGGTCTACTTACGGTCTACTCACGGAGACGGAAGATTATTGTCACCTAATTTTAAACTAAACTATAATACTTTTTATATTTCATATATAATCATATCATATATTAATCATATATTATTATATTATGCTTAATTTAAATACTAACATAACTAAAATCGTATTATATTACTCACATCTCTTAAATATTTCTCAATATTTTTTTAATATAAAAACATTTAAAGAAACATTCTTTGTATATAATATATATATATACATATATATATATATATATAATATATATATATATATATATAAAACCTGCATTGAACTATATATACTAACATAATTTTCACACCAAATTAAGTTTGAATTAAAAACTTTCACCACCTACATACATGTACAATTATTATTAGCATATAAAAAAAGGATTAAAGTACATCCTTAAAACTCCTTCTCTAAATGATCCTTATAGAAGTCCTTCAATTGAATGCATGCATGCAATTGCATTTCATTTAAATAATTTCATATAAATACTGCGCTTTTTTGTTAAGACAAAAATGCATACAACTTATTCACTTATTTTTTTCACAACCATTCTAATAAATTTGTTTTCATGTTGAAATTCTGTTATATAAATTTATTATACACAATTACACAACAGGATTACACACTTACATTGAAATTTGTTTCAAAATTACTAATTAAATAATTATTTTGTCTGTCCTTAGGTTTGTTTATATTCAAAAATTAATTCATAGTGTTTTGGAGCCCCACAGCTTATTACTATATTTCCAGATTGATTTAGCTGTAGTTTTATAATATGTATATAATATAATCCTAAACATAAATTAGAGTTTCCTGTATTGCAGAGTTAGATTTGAATCATTACATTTTTTTTTTAACTACATACATTTTTTCCATTCAATTGCATCTGCAATCCTTTTGAAAATCAAGATATTTCACTTTTTATCAATACTTTTAGTGTTGAACATTTTAAAACTCTGACTTTCTCACTTCATCTACTAGAATACTCTCGATCGCTATAATTTTATTTAATTTTGAAATTCCAGATTTTTTTACTTTGATTCTTTATTATTACTATATAACGTTGACATTGTATGAGTTGTGTGTGAACCTATTCAAAAACAAGTAATATCATTTTGAAACGCCAATAATTTGAGAATTGCAAACAACTCAAAATCTGGTATTTCAAGTACTTTTTTTTGTACGACTATAGTTATATATAGAGCGAAACTACTACACTAAATTTCTACCTTTAATGTTCTGCTTTTAATTTTGTTTATGATGTGTGACCGATATTATTATGTGCAATACCATTCTTCATTAGATATTAGCACATTAAATTAGGTAATACGTAACCTGAACCTAGCTATCATTCTTATTCAGTCACGATACGGTGTCGCTAACTGAAACTGGTAGGCTTAAATCGGAATTTTCTTTCAGAGAAATTTATTTTTGTATTTTAAGGGGAGGGGCAGAGATTTACAGATTTTTCGACCTATCTCGCTATATATAATTTAATCGAAGTCCTTTATAAAGATCAAGAGATCATAGAGTTTTTCTACTCTGATAGGAAAAATAATTTAAATACTTTAAATTTACATTAATACTGGTCACGCACAATGCTGACGACAAGAACAATTTCTACACAAAACAAAAACAAATCGTCGTTGTCGTTGAATTAATTTTAATTTGAATTTTGTCGTTGTGGAACATAATTTTAAAAAATCATAGTGGAACTAAAAAATATTTGGTTGTCATATTTTAAATCATCAGATGTACAGTTGTTATTTCGAAAACAAAAATGTATCAAATTTAGAATAATTTTTGTTATGGTAATTTTTGAATGAATTAGGAAGCATTACGTAAATTATTAAGGATAATTAGTTCAAAATGTGTTGATTTTGTCATTGGCACTTAAAAACAAAAAAAGTGATTTCAGTATTAAAAATTTCAATTATCAAATGTTATATATTATATCAAACAAGCAAACAAGATTAACGCATGTAACAAAAGAATAAATAAAGTTGAGCCAGCACTGTAAAATATATACAAAGAAAAACAAATTTTTTATCTTTGTCGTTGTGGGTGCGTGGGCACCTAATCTCCAAAAACAAAACTATCTAAACAAAACATATTCCAGTTTCGAATCCTGTAAAATAACTTAATAACTTTTTTTGAACATAATAATGGTAAAAAAAAATAAATTATAATTTAAAGCCAATTCAATTTACGACACCATTTTGATTTTTTGTTTTTTTTTCACATCATAACAAACACATATTAATTTTATGACTTTGTAATTTCAAAGTGGCAAAAAGTATCTCTTGATTCACAATAATAACAAAAAAACAAAAAACAAAACCATCAGGCCAAAAACAAAGTCATGAAACAGTGCCAAAACTTTAGAAGCCACTATACATCTCATATCAACTTTTGAAAATTTGTTTGTATTAACATGAAAATGTTTTTTTGCTATTTTTTTTTTTTTTTTTTTTTATTTTGAAAGCTACTTATTTTGAAGTGTCTCATATCTTTTACTGGCATGTATCATACTATATTCATTTAATTTTTGTTATTTTTTTTTTTTGTTTCTCCTTTCAATTTATTTCATTTCAAAAACAATTTCTCAAACCTTAGAAGTTGAATGCAGTTCAACAAGTATTCAAAATGCGATAGAAAAGCAAAATAGAAAAAAACCGACATAGGAAAAGTTTTTCTGGTCGTTTAAAAAATTGTCGGAAAAAAAGATTTTCCCAAAAAGGATGAGTAAAGTGTGAAAATGTACATAAAGAACTTATAAAAAAAAAAAACAATAAAACAAAAATCTATGTTCAACAAGTGGAACATGTCCTTTGAATTTAATGCATCAGTCAGTATTGAAAGTAAATCTAATCAACTAAAAATAAAATTTCTTGTCATTGAAATTATATTAGAAATTTTAACATGTCACAGCACGTTAGTTATCAAATTTAGTTGTTAAACTTATTAGATAGTTGATTGTTGAAATATTTTTCATGGACTATATTTTGATAAATAGTTTAATGTCAATCGTATATATGTATGTATATAATTTTGGAAATATCTTCAATAAAGTTTTAAGTTGACACAAATAACTTGAATGATTTAAATAAATTTAAAACCTATTTTAGCGTAATATTACTGTTCTACAACTACTATGAAATATTTCACAGTAAACTGTTGTAGGTATTACAAATTTAAATATATTAAAAATTTGAGACAATATTCCAGTCTCGAATTTGACCAAAATTCGATCCAAGTATTGAAACCAAGCCTAGGCAGCTAATTAAGAATAATAATTATAATTGTTAACCAATAATAAAATATACAAATAATATCAAAAATAATAATAATATGCTATATTTGTGTTGCTATCAAAATTATTCATAAATTTTACTTCAAAATATATAACTCAAAGTGTAAATAGTATCAAATGAGTATTTAAGCTTTAAGTATTATAACCAAAGATAATAAAAAATCGTTAGATAAATTAAATTAACATGTTGACTAACTGGTTTTGACTGAACTGACCAAGCATATGCCAGAAGTAAGCGTTAATATTGGAAAACACGCAAAACTTCATAATTGGTGATAAAACTATGCTGACCTATAATGAAAATTTTTAACTATGCAGAAGCAGAAAAATATTGCAAAACTAAAATACAGTGGATGGGGAAAATTTGGGTTTTCTAGTATGAGAAAGTAGTATAAAAAGTTTTAATACATTTCAAATATAGTTCTACTACCGTTTAAAGCTTTAATAACCAATTCATTATAAAATATATATTAAAATTTTTGCTACATTTTGGAATACTATTTTAAGAATATAACAATATAAATACAAACATACATTTTGACGTTTAAATTATAATTTTATGTTCTTGTAATATAAATAGGTAATAATCGACTTTTTGTTTATCTTTTCATAAATTGGTTTATCTTTTGTTACAGGAAAATTAACATTGCCACATCTTCTTAGATCAGCCATATTTTCGGCAGAAAAATATATTTTATTAACCTATTTTACTCCATTTTGGCAATAAACTTTTTTTTCCGCCAAAAAAAATATATGCTAACCTAATTAATAATAAAATTTAATTAATTCTGGTAAATTTATCTATGACATGTATTCAAAATGTAGTCCAAATTTTATCTAGACTAAACTAGAATTGAAAAACTAGAATTGAAAAATACGTACTAGATTTTCAATATATAAAAATGTTAATAACTAATTTTATTTATTTTTGTTGTATATTATGTACAACTAAGGGTGAAGAAATATCGATCTAAAAACTTTTTAAAAAAATTCAAATATACCTTGATATTACTATTTTATAAAATTTACAACTTAAACTGGTTCACAAAAAGTGTTGAACGTCCCTAAATTAAAAGTATGTATAGCTATTTGCCAACCAAGTTCTGAGAAATTAAATAAAACGGTATTAGTAAACAGTTCACGATTTAGTAATTTATAACTAATATATAATATTATTTTATTTAATACTATTATTTTTAGAATTTGTTCTAGATTCTATCATTGACTCTATTATTGTATGTTTAACTACATACTTATTTCAATCCATACATTAGTAGCTACATCCATACAATAGTAGCTAATATTCTGATATTTTATAGGTTTTTCACTTCTAATTCAAGTTTTTTCATTCAAAGTTTGTTTGTTTAAAAAATCTATTTTTGTTTGTATACTTAGTTTGTTTTTTTACAAAAATTTAAAAATAAAAATAACAAAATTTACAAATATTGAATTTGAAATAAATAAAATTGAATTTGAAATAAAAAAAGTTGAATTTGGAATAACAAAACTTGAATTAGAAGTGAAAAACCTATATTATTATTTAGAAATGCAGCTGATGAAGCCCACAATTCGTATAAGATTTGAAGAACAAAATTATAGTTTTGAAAATAAATTGAGAGGGTTGTAATGTGGAGACCCGCTATATAAAATAATATTTTAAAAATTTGTATGGGATAAGGATGATTATATATACTTTCCTATTAGTCAATTCATATCTCTTATGTTTGATTGGCAATAATTTTTGCTTGTCTTTACGAATCGCTTTTAACCATTAGAGCTGTATCATCTGTAAATACTGCAATTTCGATCTGTGATGTTATCAGCATGTCGGCGGTATATAATAATAAGTATAGGAAAAGTATAGGCTCTAGAATGCTTCCTTTAAGAACACTGGTTCACAAAAAGTGGTGAACGTCCCTAAATTAAAAGTATGTATTCGTAATCAAACAAACAATTCAACTGGAATATTATTACTCATCAAAATACAATTGCGTCTTTTCTATATTTAATACTCGTATTAAGACAATTATGAAATATTAATATTTATGGTATTACAATTTTTATTTTGAAATCAATGAAAAGATTAGATTAAGTTTTAATAATAAAAATTGTGTTAGTAAATTTTATGTAAACATTTTGTTTTCATTTTGATTATTTAAATTGACCCATAAAAGCAAAATATTTTATGTTAATTGTGATTATTTTAAAATGTCATGTTATTTTATTAATTTCAATCCCTATTTTCTTTGATGTCATTTCTTCTATACAATTCAGAATTAATAAATTTTAATTAATAATAGTCATTTGCAATTCAGTTGTTGCTATTTCATATACTTTTATATTAACTTACCAGTGTCTATTTATTTATTTATTTATTTGATAGGTAGGTTCGAATTGGTTTTTTTTTACAGTTCAAAAATAGTAATTTTTACAATTCATAAATAATCAATTTCAACTTCGAAATTTAATTAACCTATTTTAAGCGATATTTACATTCAGATTTTTCATCATTTCTTAACCTACAGCAAAAATGGATAAGAAACTGATGAGTGTTTACACTTGAGTATTCCGTATCATAGTTTTTTATGTCCAACTTTAGTTAGTTTGTTAGAAGGTTATGTTCTATGAATTCAAGTGTTTTTTCTTTTTTAATTCTGTCAATATCACATATATTTTGTTTTGTTCTTGGTTTATTACAATTGAATATAAAATTAAATACAAACTGTTCTAATCACATAAAAATAACATAATCGCATTTTATTGATATAATAATGCACGAATTTAAACCAAAAATTGATTTCATTATCAATGAAATAAATTCATAAGAAAAAATAAATAAATTCAAATATTCTAAAACCTGCTGTATTTCAATTAAAACTGCCAAAAACATATGTGGAGAATGAGGGACACAGTTTTAGCAGAAACAAGAACATAACAAAGAACCGGATCGCAAATAAATAGATTAAAGTCCCGGTAGAAGACGATGGGAGGACTTTATTTCCGATCTATTCCCGCACTGATGGAGTTGCAGGATATTGATAATGTTTAAATAACTGAACACAACCCGATGAGAATGGAGAAATTTTTATTTTTTAAAACCAATAAACGATTCAGAGTTAAATTCAAATCCTATGTAACAGAAGAACATGCAGCCAATACTGGCGTCCCACAAAGTAGTGTACTATGACCACTTTTATACCTAGTATATATACATCTGATCTATACCCGAAAACCGGAACACATTAACATCCACCTTCGCAAGTGATACTGTCATCAAAATTCATATACATCAGCATCTACAAATCTGCAAGAACATTTGCAGCAGATACAGGAATGGCTCTATAAGTGGAAAATGAAGGTCAATGAGAGTACATGCAACTTTCTCGTTAAAAAAGGATTGTGCTCAACATCAGTAGAGATAAACGGGGTTAAGTACCAGCTAACGGTGTTAAGTACCTGGGGGTACACCTAGACAAAAGGCTAACTTAGAAGAAGCACTTCACCGCAAAAAAAAACTAAAACTCAAAACGAACACCATTTATTACGAAACATTCTACATTAGATTTGGAACACAAAATGTTGCTATTTAAAGCCATCCTGAAACCAATCTAGTCTTATGGATTTCAGTTATGGAAAACTGCTTCTAATAGTAACATCAAAATAATTCAAAGGATACAATCAAAATTTTACGTACCATAACCCAGACCCCTTGGTACCTTAGAAATATTAATCTACATAAAGATTTGAATATACCCATGGAAACAAGAGAACTGGAAAAATGTAAAAACAGATATGCAAATAGTCTGATCCAACCCCAAAACCCTTTGGTGAGAGATCTACAAAACATTCCAATAACCAGCAGGTCTACAAAACATTCCAATAACCAGCAGGTTAAAAAATTCGCTAACAGTCATGTAAGGCAGAAAATTGGAATGAACGAGCAAATGAAGTATCAAATCAATGGAACTCCCAACTTTTTATATTTTAAGATTTTAAGAATTTGTGTGTTGTAAATATTTCCACAAATTCCACCACATGTTAAAAACAAATACTTCTGAAATTTATCGACAAGTAATTTGCAAAATAGTAAAATGTGAGGTTGCCGAAAAGATCAAACGCAGAAATCGCAATAACAATAATTCAAATTAACCTGGGATTGGACCCTCAGTTCGTCAAGAATGACGAAAATTTATAGAAACTCTTTACTTCAACTGTAGCCTATGAAAATTAGTTAATAATTATTATAGTTCCAAATTTTATGGAAACTTAAAAAAAATATTTTTTTTTTCCGTTTTTTTTTTTTTAATTTAAATTTATTTTATTTATGAAAAACCAAACTGGATACATAATTATGTGTGTATGATGTACATATAATAAAATAATTACAACTTAAAAACTATAATTTAAAAAAAAAATGCATTTTTGTATTTTTGTATCTAGGGTGGTATGTTTTAATTTTAATATTTATTTTTTTACTAAATAAATATTTGTCATTATTATGAAATTTCATTTATTATTAATGAATATTGAAAAAAGTATGAAGAAATAAAAATGAAAATAATAATTTCATAGAATTTAAAATGAATTTGTTTTTTTTTTTTTTAAACCAAAATAAAAAAATATATTTTTTTTTTGTATTCATCTTAATCAATTATTTTCGAAATTTAAAATTAAAATATATAGTCGTGTGTGTGTACTTAATTAAAATTTAATTTAATTTATTTAAAACCGAAACCATAATGCAAAAAAATAAGATGAAATAATTAATAAAAAGCTACTTTTGAAAATAAAATTTTCCACACCACTATGACATGTTAAATGTTCAGCTGTAATTTTAATTGGAATATCAGTTGGATTTTTACATTCTGAATCTGGTAATGCTGAACCAGTTCCATTATCATCAACTGCACTTATTGACAAATAATATGGATTACAATTATGTATTTCATAAGCACCATTACATGGATTATTTAATTCCAATTCAAAAGCTTTTGTTATAACTCCTTCACAATTTAAATCATCTGGTTGATTTATACTTGAATTTGATCGAGGATTTTCCTTTGAACGTGATACACAAATATTTATAGTTGTAAGACTTTGTTGTGTTTGAATGCGTAATTTACGATTACCACTCTCACTATAGAAATAATTTGGCATTAAACGATAATATTTTGCTTTACCGGGTGTTATACATTGTGTCATTGATGATACACCTGTATCACCACCCTCCCAATTGGCTCCACATCGATGATTAATTATTCGGCGTGATACTGCAAAAAGAATATTTCAATTAAACAATTATTAATTTTTTGTTTATTATTTTTATTGTATTAAACATACAGACTCATAGAATTCAATCAGTACTAAATTTACACAATAACACACAGATTTTGTTAATTAGTATAAAACCTATATTGAAATGTGATTAACAAACTAGTACAATACAAATTCTGTTAATGTAATTGTATAATAGAGATAACTAATATTAAGCCACATTATGAAAAGCAAACATAAAAATTGGGTCTTAATACTAAACGAGGTTTAACTGTGCAAAATTGTGAAAAATAGTAGTAAAGAACGATTTCCTAAATAAAATGACCGACAAGATAAAACAATTAACTTTTTGAAAATTCTCTTTGAGAGAAATTTGTTTTTATTTAGATATAGTAGATCTATATTTGATTCTAGGATAATTTGGCTCACATAAAACAAAATTAGCAACTACATTGAATCAGCTGGAACGACTACTAATAAAATAGATAAAAACAATTCAAAAACAATACTTTTTTTCAAAATATAAAGTCGTATAGTTTTTAATGTAGAATTAAAAATTTAATAAATTAAAGAGAGAATAGGATTTGTTCGATCTTCACAAAAGTAAGAAAATATTATAATTTAAGATAAATGAAATACAAAATCAGTATTTATTTTCAATAAATAGACTTACACTCTTTAATTCTCTCAATAATTGGTGTGGCTGCTACAGCTCCATCACTTGTACTTTGAGCTGGTATCAAATCTTTTTGTTTATCATCAACAAATCTCTCAAAACGATTAACACTACCTTGAGCGAAAAATAGAATTCTAATGTCTGGGACATCTTCCTGTAATCTTTTAATTTTATCTCCAGCATAATTTGATTCACCTTCATTTAATGAAGCGGTACTTGGTACAATTAAACTAATTAAAGAACGTCCACCAACTGATGAATTTTTCTTTTCATCATTCATTATTTCACCAGTTATATTTTGTAGTTGTGCTAAAACTTTTGCTAAATTTAAACCTGGACTACCTATAAATTATTAAAATTAAATTAAATGTTTTCCTTCATATTTTTCTATTTTTTTTATTATTAATTATTTACGTTTTTTATGTTCATCTTCAGTCCAAGTACGCAATGCAGAACCTAAATCTGAAGTTGTATTTGATAATGGTTTTGCTTCATTAGCATCAAAAAGTGTTATAGTTGAAGTTTTACCATCTAAATTGATTTTAAGTGAAACATATCTAAAAAATTTAATTTTTATAAAATAAAATTAATAATCAAAGACTACAAAAAAAAAAAAAACTAATATCTACCCAATTATACTATAGATTTCTTTATAAGTCCAGGTTGTATCAATGAAAACAATTAAATCTGTAGCAATTTCTGTATCAATTACATTTGGATTGGGTGCTGTTGATTCACATGATAAATCGTTAAGAGATTGAGCTGAAAACAAAAAAAAATTATTAATTAAAATAAAAATAAATAAATTTTATAAATTTAATAATTTCTTACGAATATATTTTAGCAATTTATTAACAGCTTTATCAGCAAATAGACTAAATCCTTCTTCTTTAATTGTAACTGTTTTTAGAACTTCTAATAGAATTTTTGAATATGCTGTTGTTTGTTTCTTTAATTCATCTGGTTTAATCATTTCATTAAAGAATTTTTTACGATCACATGCACGTATTCCACTATCTAAAACACCTTTCTGTGAATAGTACATTTCTAAAACTTGACTTAATTTCAAATTTGATACTTTGCTTTGCCATTCTTTAATTTTTAATGCAATTATTAAACCATCGATATCACCACGAATTTCAGCATCAGTCATTTCTAATTTATCACGCTGTGATAAGAAATACCATTTTGGTAATGTACTACTATTCCATGCTCCGGATGCACCAATATTTATACTTTCTTCACGCGGATCTCTAGCAATTTGACGTAAAACAACTTCAGCCAAATCACCAACCAATGTTGAAGAATATCTATTATCAACTATTTGAGAATTTTGTTGACCAATACGTTTTCGAGCATTCATTAATATATTAAGTGGAACTCTTTGATTTTGTATGCCAGTTGCAATACCATTTATAACATTACCCGGTGATACAGTACCCCATGGTGTTTGAACAACACCATTTTCAACAGGACATTCACTTTTATCAGCATTACTTACAGTTCCAAAATCAACATGTTCTTTTGGTTCAACCATACCATCATCATAAACATCACCATAATCTTTATCAATATCAATTCCTTGACTCATTTGCATTTTACCAAATTCTTCTCTCTTTCGTTTACCCTGTTTTGATTTATCAATAAATTCAAAATCATCAAAATGATTTAATTTTGACTTTGTTTCAGATCCATGTGATAAAGATCTTGGAACACGCATTGCTCTATAATTTGCCAATTGATTGCATCTTTGTGCTTCATCACCACGACGGGTTGTATCTATTGAACTGGATAACATTGAATGTAATGAACATTGTTCAACATCTGTTAGTGTATCATTTGGAAAATTATTAGCATTTCCTGGTAATAATTTCTTTAATAATACACTATGCTTAGCAATTTGATATCCAGATGCACTGTATGGTATTGTAAGACCAGAATCACTAGCTCCAGTAAAACGTACTATACCATCTTGTCGAAAACGATGTATTAAACTAACTGATAATTGTGTTATACCTTGATTTAATCCTGGACTTTGTTCAATTTTACGTATTAAATTTATTAATGTTTCAATGGTATGCGGTAATAAATTATCTGTATTTAATAAATATGGATCTGAATAACATTGTAATAAAGCTGGTGCAATTTTAAATTCAGCATTTTCTTGTCCACTTGATAATTTAATCAGTACAATTAGTACAAAAAGATATTTCGTTGTTTGTGACCACATTATTCTTCAATTAAATAATGCAGATTAGTTCGTTTGTTCTAAAAAAAGAAAATCCATTTTTAAAAAGTTAATACATATATAAATAAATTTAATGATTTTCTTCGAATCAATAAAAAATACAAAATATGTATGTACATATAAAACTCATAGACATCTAAAATCGGTAGAGAAGTGTAAATATATGTATAAATGGGAAATTTATTTATGTGCAAGATTCAAATATTTGGAGTTGACTTTGTCTATCAAATGCGATTCTGAGGACCGGCAACGAATCTTAAAAACTTCAAAACTAAAATTGTTTAATTTATAAAAGTTAAATCAGTATATCCTATTCGATAATATTGTAGAAACAAATATGTAAAAAGGCGATCTGGTAAACATGGGTTGAAATCCTGTAAAGTTATAAAATTCGTCATTTTTCTAGCCAATAGATGGTGTTGCAAAACAACACAAGGTATAACAGCATAGACTAATAATTTACTTTGTGAAAATTTAACAATTCAAGAAAAATCTTATACAGTAAACACAGAAACAAAAAATTATCCTCCTACCAAGAAAATATACAGTAAAAAAATTAATTAATTTCAGAAATTAAAAACATATAATATTAATAGATGCATTAGTATCGATTGATTGACCCAAATATATGGGGGGAATTATATCTAAACGAAAATCTGTTTTTGAATTGTAACTTACGTAATTCCAAGATGCAAAATTCAGCAGATATCTGCTTTCTTGTATTTCAACGGCTATGCATAAAACGAATTAAATTAAGCTTCGTGGGTAGAATCAGATATTCCCATTTTTGTATTCAACAACAATAAGAACGAATTAAATTCAAATTTAAAAAAAAAATCAAAAAATGGAGAATATTATTAACAGAATGGAGATATTCTCATATTCAAGAACGACTTAGACGACTTTATGATTGAAATAAAAGTGAAAAAAACTATTTTTTACAAAAAACACTATAGCCCCAATTTAATGGAAACTTATTTTACTTGACTGTATATAACTAAGACAATTAAATTTTTAGTCGTCATTGAATTGCCAAGTATTTAATAGAGCTCGGCTTTTCCTGACGATAGTAAAAACTAAATACCAAGACTATAACAAAAATATTTGTCAGAACAGCCATTTCGAAGCCCCAACTTCATTGAAATTATGTTATGCAAAGGTTTTAAAGAGGTAATAAAATCTCTTCATCATCTTATATTACCGAATTCATTCCATTATTTTGGTATTATATATAGCAAAGTCTTAAATCATGATATATTTTATCTGAACATTTTTACTACATTTTTACATCAGCTTAAGTTTTCTAATTTTGGAATCTATTTTTAAAATTACAAAACAAAATATTAAAATTTTACGAATACAAATTTGATTACAAGCTTTGTTTTTAAAACACGAACAATTACGACTCACAAAAACTTATAACGTATCACTTTTTATTGTCTATCCTGATTATTATTCATTTTTCTTGGAATCATAATTCCTTCTGTACCTATTCTTCCCCTCCTTTATTAAATTTGATACAATTACGTATATCAAACTATCAAATATCACTTCAAACTGTTATTGTAAAATTAAATAAAAAATCAAAACTTAACTAAAAATAATTGTCATTTTTGAATTCATAATTTTTTAAGTCTGAAATTACACTTGCCAATTGCAAACAAACATTTAACCTGTTCCTAGGGTAGGATATTTTACTTTGCAGGTACCGAATTCAAATCAACATTGATAACAATAGAAAATAAATTCGTGATAAATATACTTTATGATTTCTTTTTTCATTTATTATTTTAAAAAAAAAAATAAATTAAGTTAAAAAATCGAATAAAATAAAATAAAGAATAATACGAATTTTCTATATTTAAAGGTCTAATCTAATCTAATCTGAAGACTGAATATTTTATTGATTTTTGAAAATATTTTTTTTCCGATTTATCAATATTTCGAATATGAGTACCTGTATAGAAAACAAAATTCAATAATATCAAATATAACCATAATAAAAATTATATACCTATAGTATGTACTCAGACATTCCAGAAAAAAAAAAAAAAAAATCGTTTTCAAACAACACCTTGAAAAAATAGTTTTTTTTTTTTTTTTTTTATTAATACAAATAAAATTAAGGTGAATTTGTTAGGGAGTGTTGAAAGTAACACTTTTCTTCTTATATGAAAATTTCATACATAAACGCACATACATAATTATAATATGTAACAATGTTTTGCAACTATTAAGCCACAATCGTATATACATCCTATATTTATTTTTAATTCAAATAAAATTAATTTCATATCTTTGTTGGTTGATAAGACATGCTTTATAAAAATTTTGTTTTACAATAAAAGTGCATAGGTCAGATTATTATTATGAATTTGGAACGACATTCTTAAGTATAATATAATTGTGGAAAACTATTAAGTGTATAGCAAAAGTAGTTCCGAATGAACATATTTAATAGCAATATGTAAAAAATCAGACTGTTATCTCGACAGACATGCTCGATATAAATAATTAACAGAGCACGTAAGACCTCGGAAATGGGTTTTAACTGGCCAATATTTTAATATTTTAAATACTTTGTTAGCTCTAAAAAGGTAGATGGGAAATTTATTTTATACACAAAAAAACATTGTTAAACCTTCAAAGTCATCTGTTGTAAAAAATTATTTTATTTTTACATACATTTATTCAAAAAATTGTTAAGAAAATGTTGCCTTACCGGTATACTAAATTATGCCCGATATTTTAAAAATACATATATACTTAATCAAAGTATAATATCCCAAATTTTTTTATATCCCAAACAATAAATTGTGAATACTGACAAAAATTAGTATTATGATTGCCAGCAAGAGTCGGTGTTTCTGACATTTTAAAGCAATTTTTTTCAGTTGTAAATTTTAGCGTGATAAAATATGTTGTGTTGTAAAAACATGTTTTTTACCCAAATTGTTTGTTTTTTACTTAAATTGATCGTTTTTATTAGAATTGTAAATATTTTTTATTTTATGTGCTAAGGTATTAAAAATACATAATTTTATTTAGTCAAATTA
Source organism: Argyra leucocephala (assembly GCA_963942445.1). Lineage (NCBI taxonomy): Eukaryota > Metazoa > Arthropoda > Insecta > Diptera > Dolichopodidae > Argyra > Argyra leucocephala. The sequence goes on along the minus strand of OZ012681.1, from coordinate 32,738,267 downwards.
CGAAAACTTACATCAGCAATAAAATTCAATTAAAGCGATTGCTGGAATTATTGGAGAATAGACAAATTATTATACGAAAAAAAAAATTCGGTTGACGAATATTTGTATTTTATTAATAAAACACTTTAATTCAAATAATTATTTCTTTTCTAAAAAAAAAACACTAAAACAAACTACAAATTTAAAATTGTAACGGTCAAAAACATGTCAATTTTTTCAGTATTAACAATAGAACAAAATTTTATCAGTATCATTCCACAATAACAAATAAAATCTGAGCTGGCAAAATTTCTCAGTTGTCAGATGACTGAAAATTGAAATTGCAAAGAATATGTTTTACAATAGAAAGAGAATACAATTTTTATTGTCATATTTTGTTTATTAAATTTTTGATTTTTTTTTTGCTTTAGAATAACAACACTTTCCCATGTAAATATTAAAAATAAGTAATATGAATATGAAATTGTCAAATTTATTACCAAATTACAAAAAAAAAAACGGTAACACTAGTTATTTGTCAATTTGCCATACTAAATGTTTTATCCCGTACTTTTTTGACGCTATATAATAAAAGTTATTATAGTCAAACCACTTCCATTTGTATATTTCTAATTCGACACCAAAATAGAATCGAGCTAATAATAATTAGAATTTGAGATACATATATCAAAAATTAAACTTTAATAATTATTATTTATATAATTTTAATTATAAATTTGAACATCATAAATTCAAATTTATCAATTTTTTTAATTGATTTCTATAACTCACAGAATGTGAGCATATTAATATAAGTTCATATAGAATCAATCAGAATTAAATAATCAGGATGAATTGTATAGGTAGTCTAACATTACAATACCTAGTTTTAGTAGTTTTAACCTAGTTAGTTTTAACCTAGTTCCAGTAGTTTTCGATTTACTAAACACTTTTTAATATTTTAATATTTATCATGAATCCAATTGTATGTGTAGAAAAATTAATGTGCATTACCATAAACAATAGATTTATTTTCGTTAACAAAGGTAAAATCCATTTTGAATAGTGTGTAAATCCATTTTTCTACACTTATAAAATATAATATATAAGATATATAAAAAATATATAAAATATTAATTCATTCCCACAATTTCCATATAACATTTATACAAATACAATAAATGAAACTAAAATGTAAAATACTTTTTTTTTAATCGTCTTTTTTTGCCTATTTTAAACGATAAGATAATGTAATCACAGTTTATCAAAAATGAGTCATTTGATATCACATAATTCTCAATATATTTTATTGATGATAACCAGAATAATATCACATTATTTGTTAAATTTTAATTCTTTTTTTTTCATTATTTTATTATTTAAATAAAATTGATTTAAATTAAATTTTAAAAAATCATGAGTTTTTTGTTTCTTATTGTCTATTTTAAAATTATTAAAAAAATACAATTTAAATACAATTATTGTATATACATTATGTAGATATTGTTTTAAAATGTAGGTCATCGATATTTTTAAAATATTTGAATAATATTATTAAATGATATCACACAAAGAATACAAATATATATATATATATATATATATATATATATATATATATATATATAATTAGTATTATGCAATTAACAATTATTTATTAATAGAAAATAAAAAATTATTAAATATTTACCGTTATTATAGATTAATATTAATTTTTTTTTATTTTAATTATATATAATTGTTTTTTAATTATTTATATCATATTTAAAAAAAAAAATTATTTTCAAACTTAAATATATTTTTTTTATTTAAAAAATAATTCACTTTTACACCTGTTCACGATTAAATTGAAACTATTCGAACTGTACATTATAAAATTCAGCTATTCAAAAATACAGAATTAAATAAGAAAGATATTTGTTTTAATCTTATCTTTTTTTAAAATATATGAAATGAAAGTTTCATATATGCTCGAATTTATTTGTAATTAGATAAGATAATAAATATTAAAGTAAATGTATGCTATACTACAAATGTATATGTATATTTCTTATAAGCTATGGTGTTTTGTCCAATAAATGCAAAAACAAAATTTAATATTAAAACATAAAATCGTAACATATTATATGTATATGTATATATATATCTTTGTTTTTTTTTCTTAATTATTATCTTCATTTTTTTATTTTAAAGATATTTTCAATAATCAAAAAGTAAAATGAGTAAGACAACAATAACTGTTAATACTATTGATAGAATTTATAAATAATAAGAAAATATATTAATATATTATAAAATAATCTACAAGAAATAATGACTAATAATGTCCAAAATAGGTAAATAAATTGACTCATTAATTGATTTTTTACTATTTTTTTAGGACTCGAATTCCATTTAAACTTCATCATCAACAATCGCCTATTGCACTTCCTGTGTAGATTTAGGACTTGAATTAAATTCAAAATTCAGCTTCAACAATCCTGCTACTCTTCCTGGGTGCATTCAAAATTAAATTTAATTATTTCAATTAATCTTCTGCAATATATATTATATAGATATATATTATTTATTTAAGAATTTAAAAAGTTTTAATTTTCTTAAATATCTATTTTTTTATCTATAATAGCTAGACAATTTAAAAATAAAAATATTTTCATTGAATATTTTATAACATACTATAATCTTTTATAAAAACTTGTTTTCCAGCGTTAGAGTAAAATTTTAGGCAACGGATATTCTTCTTTATTTAAATTTTTAGTGAAATATAATAAAACGAATAACACCACCCCTACCTGTCACTCTAACGTCGGAAAAATTATTTCAAATACCAACAATAAAATAAATAAAAATATTTTTATTCAACCCCCTACCTGTGCTATTTCATTGGATAATAAACAACCATGCAGCTGCGAGAAACATCAAATTGTTACCTGTGCGAATAAAATAAATAAGACAATTTTAGATTTCTTTCCTCAGTCGACTACAAAACACCGAAGAAGTCTGCAAATAGTAGACGAAATACGCGTATCTGTATGATAAGCATATCAGTAAAATTGAAACGACAATATTCAACTATTTTATCATGATAATTTTGATCATATATAGCTCAAGTGACCCTCAACCTTGTTTACAACAATTTCACATTCTAATAGTCTTAGACAACTGTAATTTTTCTGCCTATTCCAAATTTTTCAATATTTGTTCTCAACGTGGTTTAACCATCGTTAACCATCTTTAACGTCGTTTACGTCTTAATTTGGTATTGGTATACGAAACTGCATCTGTAGTACATTCTTTTTGAAGTAATATCTTATATATATACTAATTTTGATTTTGTCTGAAGCCTTTTTTTGTAACAACAACAATAACGATCAAAAAAACAGTTCATTATGAATGAAAGAATAAGAATTGAAAGAATAAATCAATTTTTTTTAATGCTGTATTATGAAAGAAAATAATATTTATAATGCATTTGAGAGATGATATATATTACATTGTGGTTGGTGTTTTGAGTTGTAATGTGCATACTTTTTTAAAATGCACTCAAACTTTACTAGATTAACAATGGCATTATACTAGTAATATAATATTTTTATAATTTATTTTACTAAACATTTTGATTTAAGACATATTGAATATTTTACCTATATCAGCAGCATTTCAGTCTAATGAAGATAGGGGATATTATGGGATTTCTACACAACTCCCTTCAAATGCACAAAAAATAAAATACTTTATTATAAAGTTTGTGTTTTTTAAATAAAGTTTGTATGACTGTGAAACTCGGCTAGAAATTGCAAACGTGAGACTTAACATGTTAATATCGGGTCCCCAAACAAAATTTCGAGCAATTATTAAGTTAGATAAAGAATTATAGTGGTTGGTTTGGTATAGGTTGGTATTCAATAGTTTTTTTTTTTAAATTTATTATATTTATATATCAAGATATTACATTATTTACACTTGATTTGATTTCTTTTTTCAAATGAGGAAAATTACTGAAAATGTAATTTTCAATACAACCACATTGGTTCAAATATAATATAATAATTAATAAATATATAATAATTAAAAACTGTAAAAATAATATAATACCTATATAATATAAAAAAATATGTACCAAATAATTACTATATAAAACCTAGCATTTCGAAAGGAAAAAGGACCTATAAGTTGGCCTGCAGATTTATCTGTAGGACCCACTGTTAAAATCAATAAATAAATAATTTTTCTTACATTTTGTTTTTTTTCTTATTTATTCAATACCTTAATTATAATAATTATATTATATTTAACATTAAAAACTAAAAATTTAATTTTTTTTAAATCTAATTATAAAACAAAAAAAATTCAAAATTCAAGTACGACATTAATCTTAACTGTGTGGTCTTATAAACACCACAATTAAGAAAACTCTGACTTAAAAAATGTTGACAAGAACTAGTATGAGATCAACAAAGAAATATAGAAAATATGATTGTTCGAAAATTTGTGGAAGAAAACAATTAATGCAGAATAAGAAAAGTAAAAAATCAATAAATGAAGCTAAGAGTAGGTACATCGCAGGTGAAAAATAGGGAAATTTCACAGATAATCTGTGATCCAAAATGTGTTAAGGAAAAAACCGTCAGTAGTAATATAATATATAGTGATACATTTTAATTAGATTTCAATTAGGACAACCGTTCACTCAAAATTTTATTTAATTTCAAATATCATTATTTCGGAATCATTATAGGAATAAATTCTAAATGTACTTTCGAAATATCAATACTTGTGCAATCGAATAAACTAGTAAAAGAAAATTTTACACGAAAAAAAAATCTAAACTAATATTTGTAAACTACGAAATTGTATTTGTATTTGGCTATCAAAGTCTCACTTAACTTTTTTACATAATCTATTATTTTTGTCCTAATTTTTAATTTCTATTACACTTTACATTTATTTAAATAATATTAAAAATAAGATTTTATTAAATAAATATAATTTTATTTATTTTTTTATTTATTAACACGAATATAGAACGATATTAATCTCTAAATATTGTAGTGACTGAAAATATTGTTAATCATTATTTAACATCGAAAATATAATTTTATTTCAGAATTTATTAACATTATTTAGTTTTCATTACGTACATCATAAGATTTTTTTTAGAAAATATTCAATTTTTATAATTTTTAGAAGCTGGATTCATGTTCGATTCCCAACGAAAGCAAAATAAATGCTTTCTGGATTTTTCGACCAGAACCCTTTATCATTGGGACAAAATTAATGCTAACAAATAGTTGATAGTGTTGGTTATCACTAAAAATAAAATGGAACCAAGCTGTTATGAAGGCGAAGTACTCTACAATAGATTTAACTCCATATTTAAATTAGTAGACATACCATAACAAAAATTCTAAAAAAAAAAAAAACTATTGTATGTAATTTTGTTATCAAAACACTGTGTAAAAGCAGTTAAGGTGTTCATCCCATAGACTTGGAATTATATAAATAAAAAAAAAAGTTAGAAGTATTTTCGTTTTTTTTTTAATTTCTATATGAAATTAAATTTTAAAGGTATTTGAAAACTTCACCCATTGTTAATAAAAATTTTTTAGATTAGTTATTTTTTTGAACTAAAAAAAACTGTTAGCTCTTAATCTTATTATTTTGAACGACTGGTTAAGTTAAACCATTACATACACATCTATCATTATAGACTAAAAAAAATGACGGTTGACGTATGTGGCAATAAGTACAACATTTTGGTATCAAATTAGTCCGCCTAATCAAAATTCTAAGAACGAATATTTTGACATTACATGAGTAAATTATCGTATTTTCAATCGCGTTCATTTATTAGGCGACAATTTTTAAATAATTTAAAAGTATTATTAAAAGTAAATTGATGTTAAGTTTTGTAAATAAAAATTAAAATATTGAAATTGTTGTTGTACCTTTTTAATATAAAAATAAAATTTTAAGAATAGTACTACTTAAACCAGAGACTATAATAGAGACGTCGAATTGCGAACAAAATATTAGTATTTTTTTTCTTAGTATAAGCATAAACCTTTATAAATAAATAAATACAATTATGTAAGTACATTGATAAATTATTTTATATTATTTCACTTTTTACTATTTTAATTTTATTAACTTGGTTTAAAAAATTTACAAATCCATCATAATATAATCAACAACACCGAATAGAGAAACTGACATTTAAAAATATGTACATACATACTAAATTATATTAATAAATAAGTGCTGTCGGTTCCATTTATTCATCGTATCTTAAATCTGTTATGATACCAATTTCATACTCAAGTGACACGACTGTAGTCATGTGAATCGCATCGCGCATCGCCTAGTCTATTATAATTGTTATGATAGGGCAGATAATAATAATTCCTTGAAATGGAATTGTTTGTTCTTTCTTAACGCTACAAACGATTAAAATATACCTTAAATAGATATTTTTTATGATATAAATTTTAAAATCTTAACATTAACCTCATCCTAAAATGCCGTAACAGAAAATTTTTTGAAAACGAATTACTTAATCAATCAAAGCTTATAGAAAAAAATACCAACTTAACTCTACCTTGTAAAATATTTCTAAAACTTTATACATACATGTACATTTAAAAAATTTGATTGTAATTCACAATAGGGAGACATTTTTCTCGAAGTAATTCGTAATCCCCATAGAAAATTGAAGCTAAAATAAAAGAATATTACTTCTCCAGTCAACAAAACCTTTAATCTCAAAATTTCACCTATCTCACATAAATTATTGCTTTCTTATTATAATTTTTTATTATTTCACCTCTCTATCTCGAACCACAAGAAAAGTAAAGCTCATACTTAATTTGAATTTGTTACTTCTAAAATAGTAATACCAGGTAATACGGTCATTAATACAATTTACTTAAATTTTTTATATTTTCAATTTTGTATATCACAACCTCATAATGTTCTCGAACTTTGATAATCTCTTTTCGATTTCCAGATAGAGGGTTTTTTCTGTATGCATTTTATTTTTAGTTACCCTTTTTAGAAAATGTTAATTTGGTTTGTCTGGTTATACTATTATAACAATTGAGTAAATAGTTATATTTCTTTTACTATACATTTTGTTGTATATAAATTCAAACTAATAAAACATTTTAATAAAACAATTGGTTTGTGTCCTGGATTTGCTTAGCGTAACTACAAAATGACAATACTGACAATACAATACAATATAAATCGAATTGAGTATAATTGGTATAATATTATACCACTTATTTTTATTATTATACCACATATTTTGTCCATACTATACGTTATACCAGTATAAAAGGTTTACAAAAAGATGTAGAATCAACAACAATCTTAACACAACACACAAATAAGCATAATTCAATTTTTAACTTACCGTTTATAAAATAATATACCCATTAAATTTTAGTATCAAAAAATCTGAGTGAAGTTAGATCATAAAGTAATTATACAAAAAATTATATTGACTTTATGATTAGATGTATACTATTTTCAAAAATGTTAAGCTGTTAAACAAATATACAAATTTGAAATTCACCTAATGATCCACTTCAATATACTGCGACATCTAGTTCTCAATTTAATAAGTTCATTTAAAATGGATTCAAAAATTTAAGGTTATCAATTATGATTCTCAAACTGTATTATAATAATATACATCTTTACTAACAAGTCGTGACATCTAGTATTGAATTTTAAAAACGATGTTGAATGGAAATTTTGTAAAATGAAATCATAATATAAAATGAATAGGAAGAATATAATATTACCAATTTATTTTTAATATTTTGTAAATCAATAAGAAAAAAAGAGAACAAAAATATTTAGAAAATATATATTATATTCGTCTAATTTTCTTTTTGAAAAAAAAAGAAAAGCATGAAAAGCGAGAAATAAACTCAACAGTATTCTAATTCGTTGAATGAAAAGAAAAATCATAATTTAGTGTGTTCTTTCTTTTCTTTTGAAAGTTCTTTTAGTTTTTCGCGTTAAACTTTTGGGTGTTAAAATTTTTTTAAATTCAAATAATCTAACGGAATAATCCAACGAATTATTAATTTTATGAGTGAGTTAGTTAAAAGTTAAGTACTAAAACTTTATATCTGAGCTTTTTTAATATAATCATAGGTGCATACATTCATACATTACATATAATTTTTTCCAAATTTTTTCTATTATGTATATTACAATATTTTTATATTTTCATCCATTTTTAATGCACCTATTAGTTTTTGTTTATTTATTGACAAGTTTTTAAAAATAAAGCAAAATCTATCGTGAAAATTGCATATATGCATGCTTGTGCAAATATATTATAAAGAATAATAATTTTAGTAAAGTAAATAATTAAAAACCAAAATAATAGATTCAAAAGCAAAGTTTTGTCAAAATATTTCGATTATTTTTTACTTCAAATATTGCCTAATATCTGATTAAAATTAAAAAGACGGAAAAATAATATCTAAAAATGTACATGGTTCTACACGTTACTGCCTAAAATGATTTGGTATTAAATCCGCGACAAACACTGTAAGCTCTGATAATATAAATTGAAAATTAACACAGTTTAGTCCATGCTATGCAATAATCATACTTTCTCCTTCAGTAAATATGTATTTCTAAAAATTTCAATATACGGTTGGTAATCATTACACTGCTATACCGATTTATATCACTGCTTAACACGATGGCAAAGTGCTCGAAAAAAATTGTCTCCATACGTCTGAACCACCTAATAGACAGGAAATTCTCGAAAAACATATCGTAAACATAAGACCTTTTCACAAAGGCATAATGCAATATATAAATACATACATTAATCTTGTCATGTGTTCCATAAATGATTTATACATTTGTTTACAGTTCTTAAACTACATTGCAACAATCATATCACACAAAATTCATGAGCAAAACAAAATCAGTTACGCATTATGAAATTTCATACTGCACAAAAATTTTTCTCTTGTCAGTTTTGTTTTTTTAGAGTTTTGTTTTTTATGGAGATAGATTTGTTTAAATTTTTTATTTGTTAAAATGGATATCAGGCTTATATTATCAAAATAAATTGCTCCATTTTTATTGTAGATATTATTTATTTATTTTAAATTTGCAACAAAATTAATTTAAAATTCTAAACTAAATTAAAACCAATGAAAACTAAATTTTCAAATGCATGTTCATTAACGTCAATAAATTAATGTAGTAGGATGACCTTGACCATCATAAACTAAAATCATATGATTACAAGTCAGCCATGTACATATAATGCAATTGTCACATCATACTGCGTTTAAGAAAAAGCCTACATCATGCAAAGCATATTTTTTCGAATGAAATATAGATTTTATTTTGAAATAACAGATAGTACCTATATACACAATATAATATTTAAAGTTTGTGGTGATTTTGCAGCCTATTCTTAATCCTTTCCTGGATATTAATATTTAAAATATAAACTGAATTATAGTTTTGTTAATTAAGAACTTTTTATTTAACATTATCTAGAATGTTTTTTCTTAAAATATTTTATTAATTATACTTTAAGCTACCTAACTTCCTTCTACATGTTCTTTTATAAGTGCTTGTAACGTTAATTTAGGAAAATTCGTGGGTTCGTGGTATTTTCGTATTTTGACACTAATTCATAATTTTTTTTGACAGTAATGAATATTTTTTTTCGTATCGACGTGACAACCGTTTTTCGGTATATTGTGGTATTTTATATATATTTATGCACAATATATTTCAAAACAACTGTTATAATTCAAATTTTGTGACAAAAAAAAATTAAATTTAAAATAAAGAAGGTGAATTTAATTAATTAAATTTAAAATAATACCTTTATTTGCCATTTAAAAAAAACTTATTTCAAAAACTAAATAAATGTAAACAATAGATGTAAATATTACTTTGACATTAAATACCATACCACAATACCACGAAAAAAGAAGCTTTGGAGCATGTTTTCAAATACGAAAAAAATATTCATTACTGTATTTAAACCACGAATTTTCGACGTGACAAGCTCTATAATTAAAATTAAAGTTTTTTAAAATTTATAAAATTTTGTTTTTAAGAATAAGTGTTAACAATCAATTTATCAATTATCTATTTTCATTAGTATTTATACATTTTATTTAGTATTTATTCATTAGTAGACAAATGCATACTATTAGCATTAGTATGCATTTTATTATTTACCAATTTCAATTATTATTGTTCATGTTATCATCACAACGACAACTAAATTGTTACCATCAGCCATGTAGCAACACTGTTCTAAAAATAACAGGATATTTCAAATATAATATAATAAAACAGTTAAAAAGAAAATTATTTTTTAGCTTTTCTTGTTTCTTAATGTGCTTTTTGTGCTTTTCATTTCTGTTATTTCTGTAAAATAAAATTATAATAAAAACAAAAAAACATAAACGCCAAAATCAAATATAAAAATTGGTCTCTGTCTGTACAAATGGAAAAGGTAAGTAAATTTATTGATTTATTTCCAATTTGTTACATTCAATTGTCAAGTGTTGAAGTGAAAATTTATTTATTTCTTAACCGGAGTCCTTGTTTTCATATATTAATATAATATTAATTGTTTCATATCTAATTCTTTATTTTATTATTAATATATTATTATATAAATCTTAAATAAAAGAAAAATTATTTTTTATATTTTAAGAAAATGTTTTTGATATTTAAAAAAAAATAATTAAATTATTTAGAAAAAGGAAAGAAATAAAATAAATTAATTTTGTTTATATATAAAAAAAAGAAAAAAAATATTTGAAAGAGTTATAATTTTGTGAGATATTCCAAGAACTTCTATAATTTAAATAGAAAATAATAATTGATAAAAATATAAAACCAAATAATTAAAAAAAAAAAAAAAATCCTGTTCCTTTTATTAGAGAAAATAATATATACAAAAAAGAAAGGAAAGAAATATCAAGTACAACAAAATGAAATTAATGGTACGTAATAATAATAATATAAATTATTATAATTTAAAAATTTATTTTTCATAAAATTGTTTCTAACTAAAATTAAATGTATGGGGGGAAAATTTTTTTTTTTAATTAATCCCTTAAAAACCCACTGACTATATATATTATCGCATATACACCCTCTTATATTACTACATAAATACCACCATCACCACCACCACCACACCCATCCCCATTATCCTCTCCTACGATAGTAATTACACAATATACTTATATATATATATATATATATATTTAATAAATATATTAAAATATATGAATGTAATTGTATAAAAATATGTAATTATTTATTTAAAGTTAATACACAAAAAATAACAACAGAAAAATAATAATAAATATAATATAGGTATTTTACATAGAATATAGGTATAGGTATATGTACAAAACAAAACAATATATTATATTTATTTATGTTTTTTGTGTTGTTTTTGTTTTCTTGTTTTTTTTTTTTACATAAAAAGGATCCGATTTATACAAATAATAAAAAAATGCAGTCAAAAATTTTATTTATTATTTATAAAATGAAAGAAAGAGAAAGAATTGACAGTTATTTGAATATATGAAAATAAAAAGGAAAATAAAATAAAATAAAGCTAGAAAAAAGAATGAGTGAATAAGAAACAAAAAAATAAAAAAGTAAAATTATTGTTATTATTACAACATAAAATAAAACTCCCCTATTTTTCTATATCAATTCAACTCACATAAATTTTAATAAAAAAAATTTATATATATTATGATGTATGTAATAATATATTTTATAAATAAGTACATAAGTACATAATAACCTGGGCAATTTTAAATTTTTTAATTTTAATCATAAACATTTTACATAAAGTACATAATAATATACCTATAATAATAATCAATGATATATACAAATAATTGTATTGTACTTACCTATATGTTTGGATATACAGACATCCCAAAATATCAAGGGATTATGATTGTTTATTTATTTTATTTAATTTATTTATTTTACTTATTTTATTTATTTCAAATAAAATAAAATACCTTTCAAAATAAATAGTATAAGATAAATAGTAGATTACATTATATTACATGTAGTAATTTAATATCAATAATGTACGTGTGCATATGTATAATTATATAAATAAGTACTTACTTCCTTACTTACCTATATATGGAGCTTATGAAAGGAATAAAATACTTACTATAATTTGAAAAAAAGTAAAGATGGTAATTGACCGACTGAATAATCAATTCCATTATTCTCATATCCATATAATATATATTCCTACCATGTACATATTATATTATATTATTATATTTTCAATATATTTCTAATTGTTATAGTTATTAATTTATTAAATCTTAACTTCATTATACAATACATTATATCTTTTACAAATTAAAATTTTAATAACTTAAGTGTACTTAAGTATTTACACCTACCACAACAATTTACTTAGACGATTCTGAACTCTCTTTACCCACCCATATTTTGTGAAAAATAGCAAATAAAGTTTTTTTTTCTAATATATAATTTATTTAAATTAATTACATTCATAATATTAATTTACATTAAATATATAAATTTGGTTGTATAAAATAATCATCACTATTATTATCAATGTCCTGTAATTTCTTCTGTGGGATACCGTGCATTTAATTAATCTGCATCTTTTTCAATTAGGTACATATGTATTTTTGTTTTTGATGTGTATATACATACATTAATTGATAATTTTTTATTAATTTTTATTTAATTTAATTATTATTTTTTTGTACACATATATAAATATTAATGAAATAAAAGGCAGTAAATTAAACACCACCTTTAAATAATGGATATATGTGTGTACAACACAAAACAATTAAATATATGCATATACATTATAACATTTATAAATTTCCACTTCCATCATCCCTTAATTCATATAATTTACTAAAATATATGTATATGTATCTGAATCTATAGCTCCCCATTTTCATACCAATACCATTTCACTTGAATCTCATACCAAAAAACTCATACCAACATCATTCATCCTAGTTAAAGTAAATGTTCCCCAAATACAAATTGAAAATAAACAAAGAAATAAAAAATACAACAAAAACAAAAAGAACAGGAGCAAAACAAAAAAAAAACATTTTCATTATTGTTTTTGTATTTTAAACGCTTATAGCGCCGCTCCTATTCGACATTTAAAACTCTCTCTTACTTTTAGAAAAATGAAAAATGTTTCGTTTTTGTTTTATTTTATTATTTTTTTTTTTTAAATGTAAAATCAATATTTTATTACTACATAGTTATATTTATTTATAATAAATATATTTATATATATCACTCGTATGTATACATACATTTATGTCCAAGTATATGTACATACATACATATATTTTAATATTAAATAAATTGTGATATTTGATTGTTTTTGAAAAAAGGGAAAAATTAATAGGGGAGAAAAATATTTTTTAAATGATTTTATAAATACCAAATTCAAAATCTTCCTACACCACCACACCCGTTCAAAAGGATCAGTTTTAAATGATGATATCTTTAATATAATGAAATACTTTATTTGCCTTTGATATTTAAAATTTATAAAGCATGGAATATTTAAAGATTCAATATTCATCATCTCGCTAATACTTTTTTCTATTATTTTTTTTTTAAACTATATATTATATAGTATTTACAAATTAAAATGTTGTTGCCTTCATCCTCTTCTTATTTCTGCTCCTGCTTATTTTGAAATGTTAAAAGAATATAACTTCCCTCCACACAAATTAATTTATAGATAATATACAACTAATTCTATTATACACGATACATACGTTCCCGTAAAATCCGTGTAAAAAATATATTGATAAGATATAAATGAAAAAATAGCAGATTGGCTCCAGACCTAAAAAAGCAGCAAAAGTACATGTACAATGGGTCTTATTATACGATGTCAGCAGTCATCGTCAACACATCAGGTCAATACTACATCAGCTTTCTATTCTACACCGCTGGATGTCAACAGTCAACCGCAATATTAATTTTAGCTTTTTTTGCCGTTTTTCTAGCGCAATTTTATTTATACGATCAATTTTGTGTATAACAAAAATAAAGTCTAAAGCCAACAAAAATTTTTATTGCTCTTGCATTTGTGAAATACATACCGTGCGGCAAATAATTTTTAGTCTGAAAATTTTCTCTCGGTGTCAACACAAATATCCCCACCACAAAATTCAATTTGTTGGCAAGAGGATGAGAGAGAAAGAAAAGAAAATATATCAGTTGATATCGTCTGAGAAGGCCCAATAAGCAACATAAAAAAGTTATTGTTAGAATTCATTATTGTTTAAGTTCGGATGGCATTGTTTAGAATTAAGAGAATTTTAAATTCTAAACATTTTGCATTCATACATATAGTGCCTATCATCCTGGACAAAGTATTCTGAAACCATTCTGTAAAGATTGCAGTCGTCACCCTGGCCTTTTTGTTTGCCATCCAATGAATTGGCAATTTATTGAAATCTATACCTTTCATTGAGTGTGGTCTTAAGTCACGATTTACTAGCAGTGGTTTTAACATACGTTCTCCTGAAGCATTGAAACAAAACAACAATGTAACCCGCTCCTTTGTTATTTTAAGACCACCGGCAGTTTTCGGTGATTTAGGCAACACAAGTTCTGCCAGGGTTTTTTCCCAAAGAAAGCCACTTTCATCTACATTCCAAACTTAATCTGGAGTATATCCTCCATCTTCAATAATTTTTTTAAGTTTTTGAGGAAGTTCTTTAGCAGCCAATTCATCTGCAGGTGCAGTTTTTCTCTTAATTTTTATATTATATAGAGCATGCCTTTTAAGAAAACCTGTCAACCAACCTGTACTTGAAGAAAATTCAAAATTTTTGTTTGACTGAGATGAAGTACCTGGCTCAAGTTCTTTAAAACGTTTATAGATTATTAATGCCGTTTGCTTGATAGTAATCCCATCTACTGATGGTATTCTTTTTTGTGATTTATCTTCAATCCATGCTACCAAAGTGTTTTCTATTTTCTCTTTGACAAGATCTCTTAAATGCCGGATATTCCAGAGCATGCGTATCAGCTTTTTAAGAGATAATAAAATATTTGAAGTAAAAGCTAATAAAACAAAATTAAATTTCAAAAACTGATACGATGGAATAAAAATTTCGGAAATTTGTTGTTCCGGAAGTAGGAATGTTAACAGGTTATGATTTTGATAATTCTGTTAATGTTAGAAATATGATACACCTACAATATTAACAACAGAAACGACTTTAGATTGGAAAATATCTTTCGTCCAGTATTTCATTGTACCAATTTAAAATCAAAAATAAATTCGGTATAACTACAGTATAACTTGGAACAAATCTAGAGCAAAAAAGTTCAGAATGTTTTATACAATCTACTGAACATCGATCAAAACAATTGTCGAAAAAAACGTTCAATTAAGGAAAAATTGCTTTTTAAGGGAAAAATGCTTACCTTGGACCGATCTAAAACAATTAACTGAACAAACCTTTTACTGTATTAATAAAAAATATAAAGCTGTCAAATTCTGGTGGGTGACAGATTTATATCTGAAGAAAATTAATTTGAAAATCCAGCTTTAAGGTGATACGACCACGCAACCGCCATAACACGCAACCGACATAATTTCATTCAATACAAACTGGACAATTTTTAATCAAAGCTTACAATGTACACTCTATATTTTTTTTTTAAATTCTTTTGATTTGATTGAAATTTTGACAATATTTATGTACATGTACTTTAAATCTAAAATAAATGTTCAAAATCCAACTTTATTCATAATATTCAATTACACTGATACCTCTGGAAAGTATGATGTACTTAGCGACAAACTGGTAATAAAATACATATTATGTTTATTATTTATCTAAATAGTGAAAGGACATTTTGACTTTAACATTTGATAATAAACACATTTCTAAAAACCATAACAGTTTTGTCAATTTAGAAAATGATTAACAATATTCCCTCATACAATTATTATTGTGTCACTTATAACATGTTTAAAACAACCAATTTTTGTATAAAATAAATTCTCTCCAGTTTTCAAAAAATCTTCAATTCAATGCAGCAAAATGCGTGTTTTTTAAAATTTATTTTTAACTTCTAAAATTTTTTCTTCTGTATATACATACATACATACTCATTAATTAGTTGAATGGCAATTTTTACTTAGGTACCCTCTTTTGTGGTTGCAGAATTTTATTATTTACATGCATAAATATATAAAGTGCAATCAATATAAGACCCCATCTAACCATTAGCAGTCTCAATAACAAGTTTATGTAACCAAAAATTGTAATTGCAACAGGTGGAAATATCGTGTAATCAACAGCAATCAATAATCTTAAAACATCCCTTTTTATTTTATTTTATTTATGGTCATTTATACAGTAAGTATTTCGTATATGTATGTTTGTGTGGAATTATGTATTTGACAAGTAAATTTTGCAAACACCACATTGTTTTCTCAATTTATGAACTATTTCTCAAAACAAAAAATTAAAAACTGAAAAAATTTAATATAAGATATTAAGATGTATATAAAATATTTTAACAAATAAAATTAAATAAGTTTGTTTTTTAGTTTTGTAAAAATTTTATCTATTTTCTTACTTCTTGCATTAAAAATTCATGTTCTGTGTTGTGTCATGTATTTTGTTTTGGTTTACGTAACCGCAAAAATAGTATTAAATACAAAATAAATACATATCAATAATATATGTATAGTGTACCTATACTGTACAAATGTATATTACTATAAATTGTAATTATAATTTATTTATGTATATTTTAATTTACAATTTAAATATCCAATTTTTATTTCGATTAATATTGTAATTTTTATTTTTATTACAAAATTCAATTTGTGACAGTTCATATCAAACATTGGTTTAATTTTTAATTTATTACTCTCAAGTCTCAATAAGAAAATAACGGGATACACATTGCGTCGTCTGACAGCTAGTTTCTTCCAAACGCCATTTACTTTATTTCGAGAAAAATACGTTTAAAAATAAAAGTAGAAAAAAAAAGTAAAATGTGATAGAAATTTTTAAAATTTTGGTCACTGATACTGATATATTTTCTATATGAGTATTTAAATTTGTATAATAATTCTTTGTAAGAAAACTTTGTGAGTTATTAAAATTTTTAGAAAATCCTTTTTTTAATTTTGTTCCATATCCACATTTTTTGCATCACTTACGTTGTAGTGTAGAAGGTGCAGGAACAAACTAAAATGGTTATGGTCATAGAACAATTTAATTTAAAATTTTTTTTTTAACTATGACAAAATAAAAAACAAAAAATCATTTTTAACTATTTAAAATTTATATTTATTCGGTTTTGTTTTCTACAAAAATTTGCAACAAATTTCAAACTGTTCTAAAAATTTTCATCAGACATTTTTCATAACTTCATTAAAATAATATATAAAATAAATAGCTTTCCATGCTGTCTTTTGTACATTGATTAGTTTTATCAGGTTTTATCTACATTTTTTTTATTTAATTATTAATATTTAACTTACAAAATATTTATAATGAACATAAATTATATTTTTTTTTTCAAAATCAACAGAATAGTCTTATTTTCACAGCTCTGATTATTTATTATTTTATCGCAATCATATCAAAATTATATTTCTCCACTATTCTAATTTATAGAATATAGAATGTAGGCTCTAGCTGAAACATTATTAAAATTAAATAAATATTAAAACTCTAGGTAGGTTTCACAATTTTATTAAATATCATCGATTTCGGTTATTACACCATCATCAGAAGACTGAGTCATGATTATATTGTGAAATATACATGATCATATTGTGAAACATACCTAGAGTTTTAATATTTATTTAATTATTTTAATTTTAGTACCGCTTTATAAGAATTTATATCTTTGGTAGGTAAAAATGGAAAAAGATCCTTTAGGTCATTAATTTTTGCCTTGGAAACTAAAGCTGAAGGCGACTGAAAGCGAAAATATATATTTCGAAGTCGTTAATGTTTTCTTTGTTTAAAGAAACCGTTTTGTACTCCATTTCCTGATATAAGATTTTGTATTTTATACTAAAACTAAATTCCTCATCTTTTTTATAGATAAATTTAATTTTCGAAAACGGTACTTTCCAAAAATCCAATTTAGTTGGAAAAGTTGAATAAATTTTAAAATCGGTAACTTATCAGAATAAATAAATTTACATTTTTGTAGTTAATATTTTTTTAATAAACGAATTATATATAAAGAGGACTATATCTATTTATTTATGAGTGCACACAGTTCACCTCCTGAATATTGAAGTCACCATGTTCCGAAAATTTTTGTATTAAATATTTTAAATTAGAATTGGTCATTAACATTTTAATTGCAGTATAGAATTAATTTTATTACGATTCTGCGGGATGCATCAGGAATCGGTCCACAGAATAATTCTTTTAACAAAAGAAAAATCTTAAGTGGCTTATTTTATTTTATTTAGTGGCTTCTGATGTATTTGTTATATCGTTTCCCGAACGACCGCTATTAGTCTCGGTCCATATTGAGCAATAGGTAATATTTTTTTTCATTTGGAATTGTACTTGTTCCTGTTAAATTGAAAACATTTTGATTTAACTTTCGTTTACTTTATTAAATAATATTTGCAAGTCATAGCATAAAATACAGGTGTTATGATCTGTTATGAATATTGCTTCTGTCAATGCCTCGTTCACCTTTACAACCCAATATTTCATTTGAAAATCATTTCTAATATACTTTTGGAATATTATCTTATCCGACCTCTGCGGAATCGATTTTTTTTTTTTAAATATGAAACATTTGCCACATAAGTCTTTTTTTGGTTTATGAAATGCAATATTATATTCATTGTTGAATATTTAAATTTCTATAAATAGGTAATTTTACTGTCAATCAATTCCTAAGTCAAAAAACGTAAAAATGGCGTATGGAACAAATTAGCTTTCAGGCGACGATTGATAGAATTATTGTCATCTTGGTCAATTTAGTACAGAGTTTTGTTAAGTTTTGAGATTTAAATTTTTATGTGTATGGTGTTTTTTTAAAAGTATTTTTGGCTAAAATTAATAAAGGTGAGTCATTTAATTTAAATCCAGAAAATAACTAATTTTTTTTTATTAAAAAGCTTTCAAATAAAATAAAAAGTATACATTTATAGTATAAATAAATATATTAAGTATATTAATAGTATGAATATAGTATTTTAAGTAAGGGTTGAAATTTTGTATACTAAAATTTCGAAAATGTGTAAAATCCCAGAAAAGGTAAGAGTCCCCGAACATAAGAAAGCGCGAAATAAGATTTCAATGTATTGAAGAGATGGTTGTGAAACAGCCGTTATTTGTCATATTAAATTTATTTTTATAATTTGATTTCTTTATTTTGTCATGTTCATGTCATATTTCTTTTAAGTTTAATTGTGTTGTACAAAATTAAATTTAATTAAAACAGCTCCAAATAAAATAAAATAGAGTTATTAATTAACTAAATAAATACACAACACATTTGTGATTGTATTTGCATGAAATTATTAAAACTAACTCTAATGAAAAAGACATTCAAAAATATATTTAAGTCAAGTTAAAAAATTGTCGCTATAAAAATCTATTTTCAGTAGCTTTTCTACAATGTTTAAATTTAGTATGGATGTGAATTTAAAAAAATTGATGTAAGCATCAGAAATATATTCATAAAAATTCAAAGTATTGATTGAATATAATAGACATATTGAATTAATAATGTTAAATACAATGAACCATCATATTATAACGTGTAACTATAAATAAAATATAATATTTTTGTTTGATTTTTCAACTACAACAACATTTCAAGAGACAAGTACTGTATCAACTGTATCATAAGATTTACCCTAATAAAGAGAATATCAAAAATGTATACTTAAACTTAAGTAGTTCAAATTGATGAAGTAACTTATTATTTTTTTTTTCGGGTTATTTGTTTCCTTTATTTTGATATCTTTCAGTTTCAATTGCAGTTTCATGATTGTCACGAAGGTAATTTTCATGTTTTATTTTTATTTCACGTTTTGTACACTACGAAACTAATACTATTCTACACATTATAGTATTGCTTCTAATTCAAATTCAGAGAAGAGTATATGCACGCATCTTCTTCTTCTTCTTGCTTTTTCTATCTTTAATTTAAAACAGTTTTCTTTCTCTTAATACAGTTTTTGCTATCGATAAACCCGATCTCATTGATTTGAAAAGTAAAAACAAAATTTTTTTAAAACTAATGTGTTGAATGACATTGAATAACATAATAGTAATAAATAAATAATGAATGCATAACTCTACAGTTGATTCAATTTGATCAGGAGCAACAAAATGTTGTGTTTAAATCGAAAGATGTATTTAAATCGAAAAAGTACAGAAAATTTTGTGAAAAAATATTGAAGAAAAAGATGTGAAGTATTTAATAGTAATTTTATTTTTATTTTATTTTTGAGTAAACATGGTTAATTTAGTGTTGTGTAATTCAATTGATCAACTGACATTCGTAAATTATATGGTTTATTTTTGCTGAAAAATTGTAGTTTTCAAAAATAACTCTTCGTTAAAATAACCTAAATGAATTGAATTGAATAAAGTTTATTTCGGCCGCTAAACCTTATTAGGTTTTTAGGCCATATACTTTGTTTTTTAACAAAATATATACTTAATTTAATCTTAAACAAATTACTTATAAACAAAAACTACAGAAACTTAAACAGAATATGAAAAGTAACAATAAACAAAAAATAAATGTAAAAATAAACAAATATAGTTAATTATGTAAACTAAATGAAAAATAGAGAGAAAAAACGAAATATAAATAACAAAAACAATTAGATTTCATCGAAGATTCAATTGATATGTTTGGTGATTTCAATAATATGGTAACTGATACTGATTGTGCTCAGCGAGAGTATTTAACACCCCGACACCAAGTACACTCCTGGGATTACTGTAGCGCAGACAGGCCTAAAAAATGTACAGAACACTGACTGGCGTCTTGTCCGTCAAATAAGTACTTATGCGTCAGTTGCGACTCGCAAGTTTCCTATAATGCTCAATCTAATAATTATACATCCGTTCTTTCGGCTCACAAAATCAATGCTTTTCCAGGCTTTAGTTGACCTTTTTATTAGTTTTAATTTATTAGCCATGGGTTCGTTATTCCATTTAGCTTCTTATACGTATATGAAATATTTATTTTAATCAACCCTCTATAATCATCGACTACCATCAACTACTGGGAATCATGGTTCATTTCTATAGCGTGTAACATTTTTTAAATCAATTTTGAAACCAAATTGAATTCTGACTAATTTTATGTCTATATTATTTCGGGCGCAGTTTTTTTTTTAATAAATTCAAACATTCTTTCAAAAATAAGAAAATAGACATGCGAAATATTCGTAGGCATAGTAAAAATAAAACTAATCAAAGCAATTTGAATTTTAAAATTTTATATTAACTATTAAAAATTTAATTTTGTGCGTCTGATTCTGTTTTATTATCTACACTTTAAAACTTTAACTAATTAAAAAGAATACTATATTATTTATGACAGTAAATATGTACAGTAAACACTATTTATTTGTAGTTTAACGAATCATAATTTGAAATTTACTTCAATCACGCTAATCGGTTTTATTCTTCCATTACAACAATTAAAATAGAGTCTTAGTCTCCCCTATTCCTTATTACTCTCTTACGCTTATTCGTATATTCGTACGCGTTTTTTTTTTCAACTTGAGTGGGAAATAATATAAACTATTTTAAATTATACTAGTGATTCTCAAATTGAAATTTTGAGCTCTCAGAATGCATAGCATATTATCGAATACGCTATGGGATCTAGATGAAAAATAATATAATAAGTAGCTTTAGGCTTATAGTCAACAGTTTTGTAATTAAAATAGTCTTACAACCGAAATCTATCAGAATATTTAATAAATTTAATGAAAAAAACAATCATTTTGTCAAACGTGGATAACGGGTTAAAACCTCATGGAAGCCGAAAAATTTTTCAAACTGAAAAATAGTTTTCAATACAACCACATCGGTTCTAATATATGTAATATAATAATTTAATAAACATATAATAATTAATAACCAATAAAAATAATGGAATATACAATATACGAAAATATATACAAAATAATTACTATATAAAGCCCAAAGGGAAAAGAACCTATAAGTTGGTCTCACTGTTGTATAAATAAATTATTTTATTATATTCAAAAATTTTCCTATTTTTGAGTATGATTTTCTATATCCCCTACGTATACATAAATAGTTCAATATTCCTAACAAGTATGTATCCAGCGTTCCTTTGAGCTTTCTAGGCATAGTCAAAAATAGCTAAATGTAGACTTTTCGATTCCTAACAAATCTGACAAACTTCAAACTGAACACATAAATTATTAAAAGTATTAATGCACGGCCAGAAATAAGCCGATTGGGCGTCGCGATTGACCGAAGTCGAAAAGGCCCCCACATCTAAATATATCATTTTTTTTTAAAAAAAAAGATTAATATTCAAATTTACATAATATTATGTAAAAATGATACGTGTTACCAAAAATAATATAACTTATAATATAAAACAGCAAATAAAGCTAAAGTATCATTCTAAACTCGTTTTGAACAGTTAAAAAATCATACTGATTTATTTGAGTTTATGGAAAGTTTTAAAAAAAATGGAGAAATAAGAACATGCAGCAGATTTAGAAACTGACAGATTCTAAAACTGATACATCAAGAGATATTGAGAAGACAACAGACTTAGATGGTAATATGTTGATCGAATAAATGGAAACTCTAAAACCAATTTGCTCGTCAGAATATTTCCAAAATCCATTTAAAATGTTTCAATTTTTATCTCAAAATGACAAAGCTACGGCATTTCCAAATTTCTCTTAGAATATATTTGACAATCGCTCAAGATCGACAATAAGTCAGAATAGATAAAACTGTTTAGTTGTCATGTCGATTGAGGGTCGAGAAATGGAACAGATGAATTTGAACGCAATTTTAGAAGATTTAGCAGAAAAAAAACTTCGAAACATCCGAACATAGAAAACATTATCTATAGCTTATATTTATTATATATAGCTGAAAAAAAATATTTTTATATTATATCTATTTATTTTTAAATACAGTAAAACTTAAAATTTAAAATATATTATAAAAAACTTAGTTATATCGTTATATTATGAAAAAACAATTTTTCATTTAAAGTTTAGTGGGCCCCACGAAAAAAATCCAATCGGCCTCGAATTTGCTGGATCCGGCCCTAAATGCACTGAAATTAAAATTAATGTTTGTAAAATATTTTTGCTCATTATGTTCTTATATTGTTGTATCCTTTCCGTAGAAAGTAGGTTTTTGTGTTTTTGTAGTATTGTTCAACTTTGCTCTTATACCCAGGGAGGGATAGGGCTAACCATTTTAATCTAAATACGTAATGGCTGTTACTTTTTTAATTACCAGTGATCACCACGTGGTGGTAAAGCAAGAACTTTACGACGTTGGAAACCGACCAGCGTTTACCTTCATGATCCTCACTCAAAACAGATGTTCTTATATTTGTGGTACATAATTTAACAATACAACAGGTGTCTCTAATTAAATTCTACAAACTATATATTAAATGTGTACAGAATAGATTCACTCTGATCGCAGGTATATAAATATTATGTAATGAAATGTAAACTATAGTAGTTTGTTGTAGTTGGATGAATGGAACTCCAAAAGTACTATCAACTACACCAATATATTCTTTAAAAAGAAAACAAAAGCAACAAAAAGTACCTATGAAATGTTCCTTTTTTATCTCCTCAAATTTTTTTTAAATACTATTAGAAAATTTAATAAAAACAAAATCAAAAACATAATCTTCATTTTACAATCGTTATTTGACATAATAAAAAAATACATGTACCTACATATTGTGACCTGCTAACTGCACAGCTTAAAAGAAATCCTTTAAAAAAAGAAAAATAAAATATTTAGTGTTCCTATTTTTATTTTCATCCTCTTCATTTTTCTTTTCTTTATTTACCACAATTCAACTGTATCATGATGTGCATATAAGTTGGTTGATGGCTGGCTAACCCCCTAAACATTTCAAGTGTACAATACAATATTATTTTAGCTCTCTTTCTAATATTCTTCAACCAACATACAACAACCTACATTTTTCCACATTTTCGTCCATTATCATTATGTATGCATGTATGTATGGATGTAGTACTTTCAAAATAAATTTTGTATTTTTTGAATTGAATTGAGTATCTCTACACTACTCATCGACAAAAATGTTAAGATCAACAAAATACAAAAAGTGTTTTTCTACCCTATTCTATAACACTATAATAAATACAAGATATGTAGGTAACGTATATATATATATATATATAGAAACCAATATTTATATATGTACACATTTGTGTGCAGTAAATTACGGCGACGAGTTTTATTTTATTCTTGAAAAAAAAGGAGAATTTCTTAACTTCAAGGCCCAACAAAATCGAAGAACAGAAAACAGAGCTCACCCTAATACACATCCTTCCCTAGTTATTTTGGTGCCGTTGTATTTTTTTTCTGTTATTTTTTTATCTCCTTTCCTTTTTCTTTTATGACATTCACGTTATTGCTGCTATTGTTGTTGTTGTTTTTTTTGTTTTTTTTTTTCTTTGGGTTTTCACATTACAAAATAGATTTTTTATTTTTTGCCTGCTCGATCATCGCATCGCATCATTTGCCTTCCTGTGTTGGGTTGTGGGTTGCTTTGCTTGTTGATTGTTTTGCTTGCAACTATGTATATATGTATGTATGTATGTATGTACATAAAGCCAAATTGAGCCGGTTGTTTTTTTTTTTTACATTTTTATAGTTTTGTTATTTTCTTTTTGAGTTTTATGATGGTTAAGGTTGATGATGTTGTGTTTTTATTTTTGTTATTTTATGTTGTTGTTGTTTTTATATGTTATTTAAATTACGGCGGGTGGGTTTCTTAAAATGTACATGTGTACGCACATATATAATAGTTGTTTTTGTTTTTTCTTGTTTTTATTATTAATACAAAATATTTTTACTACGATGAGAATTAAGTCGGTCGGTTGGTTGATCGATCAGTGGGCTTGAAATGAATTTATTTTACCACCATACCCGCCACAACCAGTATTAAAGAATATTTTGTTGTGAATAGAAGTGGCAGTATTTTAGTTGAGAAGTGAAAATTAAAATAAAAATAAAAATTAAGTAAAAATTTAAAGTTTTAATATTTTAGAAAGAAGAGAAGATTTTTGAGTGATATTGAATTTATGTTTTAATTTTTTTCTTTTTTTTATTAACTATTTTAAGGATTTTAATTTTGAATTGAATTATGTAAAAAAATTATTGAATTAAATATTTTAATAATATGTTTTAATTGGAATACAAAAACTAAAGTTAAATTTAAACTGAAATAAAAAATTTGTATTAAAAGTGAAGTTTTTATTTTATTTTCGTTATTTCAACCAATAAAAATTTATTGAATTATCCTATAGTGTCAAGATATTAATATAGTTAAGATATTAATATTTGGAATTTTATTTTTTAGAATATTTAAAAAATTTGGTATGTATACATACTTTTAATATAGAAAATTATCTAAAAAAAAATCAAAAATAATGTAATTTTAATTTACTTTATTTATTATTTATATATATAAAACAGTTTTAAAGAATCGCCTTCAAAATTAAAATATATCCATCATATTTAAAAAATTAATAAATAAATAATCTAATTTAAATTATATTTAAGTACAAATACCTATATATCTAAGTAGATATATATATGTTAAATTAAGTACATTTTACATTTAGTAGGACCCTAATGGCAACCCATTGTAAGAAATCTATAATTAGTTTTATATGAAATTTTATTTAATTAAAATGGAAGACTCTAAAAAATATATAGTAATTCGTGACAATTATCACTTAAATTTAATATTTGTCCAATATATTTTCAAAATAAAAGCAAACATAATATTTCCTATAACTATTATAGTAATTTAAAGTATCACTCATATTGGTTGGTAGAAGTAGCTCCTACTACTTAAACACACTTTAATTCCATTAAACGAAAGTAAGTACATAAATACAATTCTAATTGTGTAACCTGTTGACAATTTAATACATTTGTAATAAATATTTTTTATTATCGAAAATTCTTCGTCAAATACTCTAATTTCAATTAAACGAACGAAAATACGATTTCAATTTTTTAACCCGTCGAGCAACATGTTTCTAATAAAACAAATCTAACTTATTATAAACATGATATGTAACAGAAACAAAAACACATGACAATCCTTTAAAAAAATCCTCTTACTATCTTAAAAACCATATATGTGTATAGTATGGTAAAGTTTTACGAAAGGGGGATAAAATATAAAAAATACATACTGAAAGCGTTCGTATCTAAAAATCAATTATAATAATCAAAGCACTAAATAATGTTAGTATGTAGTCAAATCAAATCTAACTGTCACAAATCACATTAGAATTTTTTTTTATAACTTTTGACCATCCTCTCATGTTAACATATACAAAATGTAAAATAAAATTTCGAATATATTTTTAAATTTGTAATGTAAATAAAAAATGTAAGTAGAAAACAACATATTTTCAATAATGTTAGCAGGGTAATTAGAAAATAATTTACTTTTATTACCATAATATTACAAATTTGTTGAAATTTGACAAGCCGAAAAAAAAAAATAAAAATAATTACAATTTAATTGTAAAAACAAAACTCAAAATAAATTTCAGAGAGGCGCCTTAATGTACTTATCTGGCTAATGACTAGACAAAAATATCTTTTTATCCCTGTTGGAACTTTCCATTGAACGCCAATCAATTTAATAATTTAGAAAGGATTCAAATTGCAAATATGTACAATTGTGTATATAGGTTATACATTGTACATAGTCTTCCATTGGTGTATTTTAATACATTACATTAAATTAAATCAAATTATGGATTTAATTTAATTATCTGTACATAGTAGATATGTACGTATGATACATATAGGTACATGTCATTAAATAAATTTTTAAATTTATGATTGAAGACTTTTTCATTATAGTATCGTTTGCACTTATACATCGTAATATACATTTTATATGCATAATATATATTATATTGAATACCTCTATCTATATAGTCCTCTATCTATAATGAATTCTTTGAATTTCACAGCGAAAATGAAATATATAGTAAATAATGTATATATACGTCATATACTTATAAATATATACACTAGAAGGGATCCTTTATAGACTGTGTCTCTCAAACATCAATCAAAAAATTGTTTTATTTTTAATTTCTGAAAACTGCTGCCCGGTGGGCTATAAAATTTTTGCTTCTTTTTAAATTCAACATTTTATTTTTAAGGTGATCTTAACTATATATATACATAATGTATATACATCATATACAAATTTTTTTCTTTACCTAAATTTACTGATCTTCATCCTACACAACTGTATAAATTCACCTTATTGTTTTATATATAGGCATATGTATGCATACATATATTTTTACAACACCCTTTAAGTATTTTAAATTATTTTCTGTTTTTTTTTTTCTTTTGCCAAAGAAATTTAGTTTACCAGCACTTGATATTTTCTTAAATGAAACTATTATGAAACTTTTTTAAAATAATTTTAAAACTATCAAAATTTAAAATTTAATTCAATTTCCGTATGATATAATTTTCTTATTTCATTTGAACACTTCAACCTATAGCAAAAAAAAATTCTAATTACGAAATAAAAAGTAGGAGAATGGTTTTTTTACAAAACATTTTAATTGTACATACATTCATGTGTATGTAGTTCTTTACTTTTATTTTTTTTATTAACCTCTATGATTGTATTACAATTATCTTATAAATTACAAATATGCAAAAGTCATTTTAAAGATAACAAGTAAAAATTTGTGAAAATTTACAGGTCTACAGATTCTTTATAAAAAAAAAATATAATCTGAAACCAATAAATTTTTTTAATCAACAACAAAAAATTATGGACTCGTTTTACAAAATTTTCATCAAAACAGATTGAAGATGAATTGTTGTAAAATTTAAAAAACATTTTTCAATATTAGGGATTGAAGATTTTTGTGATGGAAATCCGCATTTTAAATTGCAAAAATGATCTATCCTGGGTTATTATGGTTATTATATTTATAAGATTTATTTTATTTGTCCTTTTTGATATTGTCCGATAATATGGTGCTTTAAGAAGCATTATTCTACTGATTCTTGTACCTATTCCTGGTACATCTAGCATAACACGTGGCCGTACAATCTATAAGACAAATTTCTTTTATTTTTTCTTTGATTGCTACATTCACGCATGTCCCTTATATAGGTCTTTCTTATTTTATCATAAAATGCTGCACCATGTACCTACCCATCTTAAGTTTTTTTTTTACATTTTTTAATAGTGTGCAGCTTTTGAACATGCTTATGTTGACATGCATTCTTCACCGTACTTGCATCATCATATTTATTATTTATTTGTATATCTAAACATTCGGGAAAATTTTACACGATATTACAACATTTTTTATTAAATTCGTATACCTATTTATAGTGTCATTATTGCCAACATAGAAACCTAACCTACGTATTACAATAAAGACATAACCTATATCTAAGACTAAATTTTAACTTATTAATCTATATTTACAAAAATTCAGCAAATTTATTTAATTTGTTATTTTATTAATTTTATACACATATGTATTTATACATCAGTATACATATATACATATATAATAATACTTATTATTTTTTTTTTTTTTTTTTCTTATCATTCTTGAATAATTCCAAAACATCTTTGCTTAGGACTGCATTTTTATTTTTATTATTTTTATTTTGTTTATTTTTGTTACCAATTTTCAAAATTCATAAACAAAACAAAACAAAAAAAAAATTATCCCAACGCACATGAGGAGACTTTGAGATGTTGATATACCGGATTTGTGTACCACTAACTTCAAAACCCAAAGTAAAAAAAAAAAAAAAAAATCAATCCAAAAACAAAAAATAAAAAAAAAAATAAGAAAAAGGAAAGAAATCACCAATAAAGAAAAACGGTTCTTCGCATATATAAAATTGTAGGTTTAAATATAGAACGAAGAAAACAAACAACAACAAAAAAAAAGGTTGGTTGGTTGGATGGTTGGTGGTAGACAGGGTAATAAAATGCATGCATCAAAATCGGACCCTCTTTCATAGAAAAATATTTTTGTTTTAATTTTTTTTATTCGTATTTTTTTTTTGTACACATTTAAAGCAGGCATTCAAACATTTTTAAGAGACGACATACCCTTGTTTTGATCTTAACTTTAATTTTCAAATCGTTTTACATTCCTTTATCGTCATTATATTCTAAAATTGTATGTATAGATGTGTGTATTTTTTTTTTACTGTGATATTATATTATATTTATGGCAATATTAATCCCCAGGCGGCAACAAGCAAGCAGGCAGGCAGACAGGATTTCACCCATCATACTCCATTATTGAATTCAACTATGTGAAAACTGAAAAAAAAAAACGAAAACAAAAACAAAATTTTTGTTTTGAAATTCTATTCTTTTTTTCATTTTTTGTTTCTCTTTCTTACAAATGTTTTTTTTTTTCATATTTTTTTCATTTTCTTTTTAGGTACCTATCTGATATTCATTATTATTTTCAGAATTGCCTTCTAAAACAACATCTGTATGTATGCATGTACATCATTATATGAAACCTGCAACAAAATATTAGATTTCTTTTTATGTTATGCATAGTTGCAATTGCTTCAATTTGAACTGTATGACCTAATTAAGTTTAAAGAATTTTTTGTTTAACGGTAATATCCTTTTATGATCCTTTTATTTATTATTTTGTCAATTTGTATGTGTATATAGTTTCTTAAATAAAAAAATGACAGGTGGAATATTACTTTTTATGTATAAAAAATTTATACCAGATTTAAATTTTGAGTATGTGCTTCAATTCAAATCCTATCAACAACAAATTCTATTTTCTATTAATAAAAAGAATATCTTTCTTTCTAATTGAGATTATTTCTGTAAACAAAGCAAAAAGTGTCAACTAGCACTAGATCGAGATGCCATTAAAACGGGCATATTTTTCTGTTCACAATACGACAAAAAAAAAAATGTTACAATCAGCTGTCGCACTAAGGCCCCAGCATCTAAATAGAAATTTTTTTTAAACCTAGTCATGATTCTGTTAACTCGGTTTAGTCCCTAAATCCACAAAAAACAAAATCCATAATAGCTTCTGCCACAAAAAAAAAATCCACAAAAAACGATTATGTTGTTGCTTTTACGCGTTTCACTTTATGTACGACACTTTATGCGAAATTCTGAGTTAGGAGAGATTTTAGAGTTGGATTCAAAATTAAATTCTACGCCT
This sequence comes from Argyra leucocephala, assembly GCA_963942445.1. Taxonomy (NCBI): domain Eukaryota; kingdom Metazoa; phylum Arthropoda; class Insecta; order Diptera; family Dolichopodidae; genus Argyra; species Argyra leucocephala. The sequence continues at coordinate 32,707,711 of OZ012681.1, read as the reverse complement.
TTTACAGAATATTATCTAAATTATTTTTATACATAGCCGCTGTTGGATACAGTTAGGATACAATTTTATGGATTTGCTCACTAACCCGTTAACTCTCATTCAAATACATTGTAATACCGAAATATTTGATATAAAGCCAGATAACAATACCTTGGGTCTGTTTGTAGTGTATAACTTATAATATATGTCTATTATTAATGTGAGTTGTAACATTTAAAAAAGAAAAACATGTATCGCTTTGTTATAATGTGACCATCCCTTTTATGCTAAACTAACATAAAATTGAAGATAAGTCAGTTTATATACATACTTATCTTTTTAAATTCATGATTTTTTTTCAATTATTATGATTACAAAATTACAAATTTTCTAGTTTCAAAAAGATAATTGTTTACAGATATACAATTGTTCGCCATTATATTATGATGTTCTGGGTGAAATTCAATCTGGTACAACCTACCATCATTATAGGGTATATGTTTATGTTGAAACTTTGATAAATAATAAGAGCGGCAATGAGAGCGGCGAAAAGCAATTGGTATTACCGTATAATCCTTATGACTTTTTATTAATTCTTCTCGAGGTGGTATCCACATTTTTCAAATAAATGTTTGCGTGTTATAATGAAATTTTAAACTTATGTGACTTTATTAATTATTATGTGTATTCTTAATCGTATATAATGATTAATGATATATGAACCAACTACCCTACAGATCGAATTTTGTATATTTTTCAGTCAAAATACACCTGTTTTCTGGCGAATTTACGTTTTCTCCCCTGAGCTATAATCTCTAGTAATTGCTATTTATGACCTAACTATATCTCATAATGTGATCGAGTATGCTGCTTTACCTTTTTTTTCTATTGTTATTAAAAATTTACGAGAATTATGTATTTTTTGTCTTCTTCTCCTTCCATTTACCGTATTCAGGGCGTAGTACATCATTTGTTATAATACTGCGTAACTCAAGAAATTTGTGCTCAATTCAAGATATTATTAACATTCAGAAGCTACATTTCTAATGCTTTTAATTTGTTTATGTTATTTGTTTTGAACGACCACACTTCTGCTCAGTAATATTGATCAGATCAGAGTTTCTAATTAGATTATTCATTTGATTTTTTTTTAATACGTAGCCAAAACACTTGATAGAACCTTTTATACAGATTGGTACGTTTGGCCAGGGTTTGACATCACAATTTTTTTTTCGGGACCTTTTATACCGATTGGTACGTTTGGCTAGGGTTTGACATCACAATTTTTTTTCGGGACCTTTTATACCGATTGATACGTTTAGTATACGGCTAGGGTGAGAAAAAAAATTAGGAAGGTAGAAGGAAATGAGCACAATTACGAACAAAAGTGTTAATGTTCGTCTTGAATTTATTTAGGTCATAAATATAAAATTTATCATGTTTTGAGAACATATAAGATGGAATTTGGTTCCTCATCCGGTATGTTGTTGAGGTTATAAACCAATTTCCTTAACTTGTCTTCTTATCACACAAAACCATTGATTCAAAAATTAAAAACCTATCTTTCATAAATTCCAAACCAATTTCGACTACACTACATAATATAACAAGAAAGTGTATAAAAAAAATATAATATTATGTATGTATGTATGTATATGCAAAAACAAATCAAATGCATGTGTACAATATAGCTTATCATATCATTTTGACTAAATAGAATTAGAAATGAGATCCCTCGTTATTGAAGTTAAAAAAAATAAACATAAAAAATTAAAACAAAAAATTTCAATTTCGGTGGGTGTATCTGCCAGTCTGTTCTCATACAAATGAAGGAAAGAACAAAAATCAAAACAATTTTTTTTTTTGTTCTTTTGTAATTCATGCATCTTAAAAATAAAAATGAAAAGAAAAAAATTGTTTCAAAACATTTCCAGAACACTAAAAAAAAAAATAATAATAATAAAATGCACCACCACCACACCACATTCTACATTTCTTTTTTAAACTGTTCTTACAATATTTTAGAAAAAATATCAACAGTTGGGCATTTTTGTTTTTTTTTTTTTGTTTTTTTTAACCTTCATATTATCATCATCCTCACATCAGAATAACTACATCTACATTAACACAAAAATATAAAGATAAAAAAGTATAAAATCTCATTTCTCAGTCTAGGCTGATTAACAAAAACAACAACAACAATTTATATCAAGCAGAAGCAACCCAACAGCAGAAACAAAAATATTTTTAAATCTACGAAATCATAAAAAAAGGACAAAAATATACTTTTTATTTTGTTGCTTTTTCTTCTTTTTTGTTTTTTTTTTTTTTTTTAGTTTTCTATAATTCCATCATACTATGTATTTTTACTTTACATTGAATACAACCCAAATATTCTACCTGGTAGAAATCCTCCTGTTTTTGTTTTTTGTTTCCCTTTTTTTTTTTTTTTTGGCCTGTCAATAATACATAGTTTTTGGGCAAATGATTTTAGATTGGAGAGAATTTTTAAAAGAGATCTGTTGCAGAAAAGGCAACAATAATTTTACATTGAAAAACAATAAAAATAATATAAAAAAAAAATTTAAAAAAAAATTGAAAGAAAAATGCACCCTTTTCAATCTTTTTTTTCTTGAATATTTTGTTTTGGGTGACATATAAGGCAGCATAATTTTTTTTTGTTATTCTATTTTTATAAATCCACATTACATATTATAATATGTGTATCTGTATAATGTACATAATATAATTGAATGGGTTGTAAATATATATGTACATATATTTAGTAGGTAAGTACATATAGGATTCAAACTCAGAAATATTAAATATTAGTTTTGGGTTTGTAGTATAATGCTTGCATGCAGTACCTGTCTGTATATATGATATTTACATATTATAATATGTATTTTATAGATTATACAATAGTATGAGTTTATACTCAACCATACCAAATTATATTTTAAGTTAAAAGAAACGTACAGGAATTCCATTTTTCTTTGTTTTCATGTCCTTTTTTTACTACTGCTTATTTTTCAGTTTGAAAGAAGGATTCTTCAAAACTAAAAATAAATATTTTTTTATTGCATTGTGAATTAGGTAGGATATACATAATATTAATTGACACTGTACATATAAATTTATATAAATATGTAAATGTAAAAAATATATTAGGGGTCCAAAAGTTTAGTCAAATGTAATTTTTTCAAGTTTCGTCATTTGATTTTGATTTAATGCATGGCTTCTAAGCGTTCTATCCTAAAATATTAGCATTAAAATTTTCTTCGTGACTTGTGTGTTATGCATAGAGCTGAGGCCTTAAATAAATTTTTTTTTTTATATTCTTGAATATAAACATTAATATAAATATTCTTGAATATAAACATAAAAATTTTATATTCTGGAAAACTAAATAGAATAGCTTTCTTAAATAAAATAGCTTCATTTTCTGTTACCAGATTATAATCTCAATTATTTTTTGTCATTTATTTTATCCCAATGACAAAGGGTACTTGGGACCAGGTCAAAAAATCCATAAAGCATTTGTTTTTTTGTTGCTTCATGGGGAATCGAACCTGGGAAAGGCAGGCGCTCTACCTAATGCGCCACGTAGCGTGTATTTTATACATATACATTCATATGTGCAGTGTCAATGAAAATTATATCTTATAATATACTAATTTTATTTTTGTCTGAAGCCTTTTATAACAACAACAATAATAATAAAAAAAAAAAGTTTATTATGAATGAATGAGAATTGAGAAAATAATTAATCAACTTTTTTTTAATGTACCAGTATTATGGAAGTAGATGTCGGTAGAAGTAAAATGTAGTGTGAAAATGATGAGAGATGATATTATATGTATGTGTTTACTTTACATCGTTGTTGGTGTTTTGAGTTATGATGTATATATACTTTTTTAAGCTGCACCCAAACTGTACTAGATTAGCAATGGCATTATACTAGTTGATATACAATTTATTCTTAAACATTTTTTATCGTTTGCTATTCTTTGATAATTACAATCTCAGTTTTTAACTATATTTGTAGCTGACAAGACAAAATATTCCCATGAACATTCTTTTTAGTGTGTTGTATAGTTTGTGAATCATTTATCAACGTGAACTTTTTGTTTGAGAAAATTTAATAACTTGCTTTCTCTCAATCGTAAATTACATGCTGGGAGAGGCAGTAGGTAGATCGCCTGCTTTCAACAACCAAAAGATTCCAGATTCGACTCCCGACTAAGCAAGAAACAAAAAAGATTTATGAGGTTTCCGATCTGGTCCAGTACCCTTTGTCATTGGAATAAAATATATTATAACAAATAATTTAGAGTATACAATCGGGTACTCAAATAAAATGTACATAATACTATATTTAAGAAGGCTTTAGTTAAGGTCACAAATTTGATAAATAAATATTCGAAAAACATTGTAGTAAAACCTTACAGTATACTACCGTATTTTCTTAAAGCACGATAAGGTAATTCTATCTACCCATGTTACTGTCAAAAACATAAAAAAAATGATATTTCTGTTCCTTTAAAATGTTAAGTACCCCTCCCTAGTAATATTTTGATCAAAAACTCTGTATAATAAAAATCAAGAAATTGAAAGGAGCGTCTAATATTAAAAAATCACAAATATTTTAAACTAGCTGTACCCAGTCCGCGTTGCTGGCCCAAAGTCCCTATAATAGAAATACCTAATTTAAAATAATAAAATTTAAAACCTAAAAAACAAAAACTGCTTATTTCTTTTAAAATTACTAATAATTTTAGAAAACGGATGTACAATTTGCAGTTACATAAAAACTTTAATTTTTTAAATATTTCTGTTGAAGGAAGTTGTATGACTGAACCACTCTGATTATTGGAAAACGGTAAAAGATATGATTGCTCATGCCCGTACCACTCAAAATTTTGAAAAACGGTAATAGACGTATTTATTTTTTTTTTTTTGATGCAGTACCTAATTTTCAGCTCTGTAACACTTTTGGTTCTTAATATATTTTTGATAGATGCTGGGAATTGTATGGCAGCTGCTCGAACCCGTCGTGGTTGTAAAAAGCGGGTAGGCCTATAACCTTTCCCTCTATTCCAGTAATATACTTTGAAAATTTCATCAAAATCGATTCAGTAGTTTTCGAGTCTATAAATAACATAAAGACAGAGATAAAAAATTTCATTTTTATATATGTATAGATCTGAGTCTAAATCATATTTTTTATTCGGTACGCAAAATGTTTGGGAATTTTCTGGTCAATTGGACCATGTAAAATAAAAAAAAATTGTATCAGAAAATTATTACGCAATTGGGGACAATTTATGTAGATGGAAATGTAGTTTTGCCAAAAATACGTATATAGCTATCAAAATTCAAATGATGACGTTTACGTTAATTTCCCTAATTCCCTATTGTCAATTCGATCAATATCCATGTTAGCTATTTTTTATTATGTAATTTGCTAGCTTTTTTTTTTTTTGCTGAAGTATTTTTTTGTTGCTAGGTCTAAGAAAAAAAACATGCAAAAAAATAATATCATAGGTAAGGTACACCAATTTAGAAACTAAAAACAGAGTGACATATTCACGTCTATATACTACTATTGTTGCTTCTCAGTTCTCTTTTATCTTAAAAACACAATTATTTTTCCGGAAATTTAGTAGGAAACAAAACAGGAGAGATTCACAGCAAAGTGAAAAAAAAAATATACTAATGTAGTAGACATATTGAATGATGGTGGTGGTGGTTTTGTGACTCAATTTTCACATGCTACATTTTATATATTCCACTACTATAAGATTGTTGTTGTATTTGTTGTTTGAATTTTTAGGGGGTGATTTTGTTCCACTTTGTCTTTTTTTTTTGTTTTTTGTAAAATCCTTTGTTCTATTACTTGTTGTTGTTGTTGTTGTTATTTTTGTTTATTTATTACTTAAAAATTACTTTATGTGAAAGAATTTTTTTTTTTTCATAAGGGTATCCGAAAAGTTGACGAAGAAAATAAAAAAAAATGTTGGTAAACAGGTTTTCTGAAAAGAACTTTTAATAAGGATTCAAACAAAAAATATTAGTTTGGAAGAATTTTATTATGTATGCATACATAAATGATAAAAATATTAATGCTATACAATTATTATCTATATATATACAAGTACACGTATTCTTTCTTACTTGTTTCTTGTTTTTTTTTTTTTTTTTGCTAAAAGGAATTTTAAATTTTGGGGTGGTTTTAAAGAAGGTTGAAGTTGAATATATCTACAAAAAGAAAAAAAAAATAACAGGATGCGCATATGTGAACAAATTACAGAATAAAAATTTACATATTTTTTTTTAAACTTTCGGCGCAGTTCTAATAAAAATGTCAGGTTGTTGAATAGTCGTCAAAATTAAATTGTATAAGGTGCCTAATAATTTTTAAGGCTCACTTTTAGTTTCATTTTCATTTAACGTGATTGTTTTAAACTGTTCGGTTTTAAGCCCGACGCAATGAGCCAATTTCCTACGAATATTAGTCTCACTACATGCCATTACACATAGGTCTATCGAGCGTCCATCACGAAGAAAATAATAATCGTATAAAGTCAAGTAATCGTAGTTGTAGGTCAATTTTTTCAGTTGTTAATTAACTTATTGCAAAACAAAAACCGTCTTCATATGGTAGATCAGAATAACAGCTGAGAATATTAGTGAAAACAAAACATCTAGTGCATGCAATGGTTATAAGAGACAAACTATTTATTTTTATACGTCATTTCGACGTAGATGTTAGGTAGAAGGTGAAGGTGTACTGTGTAGGGTAGGTCCGTAGGTAGCGTAGAAGTAAAACGTAGTGAGAAAATAATATTAGTGTATTATGATGAGAGATGATATACTTTACATTGATGTTGGTGTTTTGAGTTGTAATGTGCGTATTTTTTTTTAAACTGCACCCAAACTTTACCAGAATTAGCAATGGCATTATACTAGTAGTAATGTATATATACATATAATGTGAGTATATGTATATTTCGAAAAATCCTTTATTTATGAAAAACAATACAAAATATAAGAGCAAGTTGTACATTTCTAATTGATAATTTTTTTTAGACAAATAAAATGAAATTTCCCAATGTAAAATATATCTCAACATCGAATTAACACCTAGTAATAGTACACTAAAAAAATTAGCTATAAAATTAAACCTTCATATGTCATCCAAATCCAATACATAAAAAAAAAACAAAATCATAAAAATTCGTATATTATAGATACTTTAGTCATTTTGTTTTTCTTTGTTTCTCTTTTGTGTCCCATAGTAGTTTCACCCATTTAAAATTTACGATATTTTTCGATTTGTTTTTATTGATATTTTATTCTTTTGTAACACACATTAAATCCATCACTCAACTCTATAGATTTTATAATGTTTTTTTTTTTTTTTACTTAACTTAGTCATAATGACCATTCCAAATACAATATCTACATATGTATGTACATCCCAACATTTCTACATACTTATATAAATATGTACAAATCAATGCCCACTAAAAGTTTCATGAGGTGATTGCATATATAGTATACCACAGGTACTTTATACACTGTTCAATCTTTCACAGAAAAAAAAAATCATTCGAAAAACCTTATTTGATATGAGAATTAACTATGCGCATACAGTAACTTTTGTTCTTGAACTTTGCAAAACCACATCACTAGCAGGTAAATAAAAACAAAAAGTATACTAAAAATCTATAACTTATTTTGTGGGTGGGTGGACGGTTAACATTCGTATTAAAAAACAAAAAAACTGAGTACAAATCATCGTCACCAACATCATCATCGGTTACTCTTTATCTGGATTTAATAGAGTGGGTGGGCGGTGGGTTGTGTATGGTGATCTCTTGTGGTGTACCGTGCTATTTTAAAAATCATAAATAAAAATAAACATAATTTTGTATTTTAATATTATTATTATTTTTTTAATTCAAAGTAAATAGCAATACAAACTGAACAGTTTAAATTTAAAATTTGGGTTGGAAAATTGTTAAGTTTTTGAGGTGGAAAAAAAAATTAAAAATATTTAAATATATGTACATACATCATACATATTTTAAGAATTAAAAAAAAATTTTAAAAATTTGCGACAACAAAAACTTTGATTTGATTTAACTTTTTTTTATTTTTATTTTTCAGAATATTTTAATACTGCAAATCTATTTTAATGAAAAATTATGGCGACATTAATACCAGTTAGTCAGCCTTCAAATGTAGAGGCTGCCTATGAAGATATGTTCAAAGAAATTACTCGTAAATTATATGGAGAAGAAACTGGAAATGGATTGCACACATTAGGTACACCAGTTGCACATGTTGCAACAACAGGACCAACAGCTCCTGAAGGCGAACGATCATTTACAACACTGGTAATAATAATTTTAATAATTCAAATAGAGAAACTTAAAAAAAAAATTTGTAAAAAATTTATAATATTAAGTCTGATAGAAATTTAACAACAATTGAGTATGGTCAACAGCAGCAACAACAACAACAACAGCAGCAACAACAACAGCAGCAACAACAGCAACAACAACAACAGCAGCAACAACAACAGCAACAACAACAACAGCAGCAATCACAACAACCACAAACATCTCAACATAATAATAATCAAGTTGAAACAACTCCAATAACAAATCCAACTAGTTTTAAAACTGAAGATCATTTGACAACGGCATTTGGATTAGCCGCATTAATGCATAATGGATTCAATACAGCTAGTAATCTAATACAAAAAGTAACAGGTGTTAATACAACAAATTCTATAATATCTTCAACAGTACCAATTAATAATAATAATAATAACAATAATAATAATAATAACAATAATAATAACAATAATAATAATAATAACACAGTTAATACCGGAACTGTTATTAATAATGAACAACAGCAACTACAACAAGCTCAGCAACGTTGGAACAATAATTCTAGTGAAGAATTACTTCAACAATGGCAAACTGATACAAAGCCAGTTAATTTTCATACACCAATAATTACTCCAAAACCTCCGAAGTAAGTAAATATTTTAATTAAATTTTCTATTTACTAACTTAATATAACTTAACATAATTAGATCAAATTTTCTTCTAAATTAATTTTACTAACTTCAACATTTTAAAAATATAATTTAAAACAAAAAAGAATAATTTTAAATAAACTTTTTTTAAATTTTAGACCAAAACAAAATCAAAATAGAAATTCAAATGCTGATATTCAATTTCAACCTGGAACTTCATCACAGTCAAATATTAATGCAGTTGTACCAAATCCAAAGAAAAATAAAAATAATATTAATTCACAAAATATTTCAAGTCAACAACAACTTCAACCATTAATTCAAAAAAGATATAGTTGTACTCATTGTCCTTATTCAACAGATCGACGTGATCTATATACTAGACATGAAAATATTCATAAAGATGAAAAACCGTTCCAATGTTATGCTTGCCTTAAACAGTTCAATCGTGCCGATCATGTTAAAAAACACTTTCTACGTATGCACCGTGAATTAACATATGATATTAGTAAAACAAGACGAAATATTAATAATAATAATAATAACAACAATAATAATAATAACAATAATAATAATAACAGTAATAACAACAGTAATAATAATAATACATCGAATAATAATAATTCTACTAGTAATATAAACATTAATTCATCATCTTCATCATTAATTGACCAAAAACCAATCAATTTATTTAATCCACAACAACAGCCTGGAAACTCAAGTTCAGTAAATAATAATCAATTAGCCGAACATTTTTTAAATACTCAGAGAGTTCTACAAGAAGCAACAAGTTCAAGTATTGCCCAAACAATTGAAAGTGTTGCAACAGCAACTGAATCAACAATTCCTATTCAAGTAAAACAAGAAAATGTTAGTACAAATGATGAAAGATCACCAAACAAAACAAAACCTCAAAGAGAGAAACGTTTTACTTGTTGCTATTGTCCATGGTCTGGTGCTGACAAATGGGGTTTGAAACGACATTTAAATACTCATACCAAACCATTTGTTTGTATGTTATGTGATTATAAGGCTGCAAGATCAGAACGTTTGGCTACTCATGTACTAAAAGTTCATAATAAAAAAGCATGTAATAAATGCTCATTTTTAGCTGATACACAAGAAGAATTTCAAGCTCATTTGAATGAAGTTCAGTAAGTATATAAATAACAAGAAAATTTCATATAATAAATTAAAATTATTTTGAAAATAAATAATAAAAATTTATACAATTCTTATAGTCCGCATGATAATCGGCCATCTAGAAGTAGTAATAATAATTCTAATGTTTTACGAGCTATTAGTTCAAATAACAATAATCAAACTAATAACTTTCATAACACTAACAATACATTTGGGTAAATTTCTTTACTTTCTAATTAATTTCTTATTTTGTTCAATTTTTTTATAATTTGAATAAATGATTCCAAATTTAGAAATGAAATACTAATTTTAATTAATCATAATATTGATATGTATTCGGTTACATAACAATTTTAGTTGAATCATGATATTATAATTATGTAATTACAGAATTTATTATTAAATTGGAATTCAAATTAAACAAATAAGAACTAAAATAAGAACTTTATCTACATAATTACTAAAAAAAAAAAAATAATTCTTCTTTTCCTTAATTCTTTTTTTAATTAAACATAAATTATATTATGTATATGTATGTATTATATAAAAAAATGTAGAAATGTTCAAAATAATGGAATTTACAATAATAGTAATAACAATAATAGTAACAATAGTGAATTAAATAGTACTAACATGGTACAAACAATGGTGGGATGGCGAATAGGTGCAAATGGTTCTTTAATACCACCACCACATTTAACTGAACCAAATGGTTTAAATGGAAATCCAAGTCAAAAACGAGGAGCTGAAAGATTATTTTCATATTTAGAAGCTGATGGAAGTGATCCTGAAGATTATGCTCGGTATAATTGAAAATTTTAAACCTAATTTATTTTCAATTAAAATATCTATCTTTGGTTCAGTTTAATTTTTACCTTGTTTTAGTTCATCTTTATTATTTGAAATTAAGTTATAATTTTTTTAATTTATTTGTTTTAGTAATTTAATTACATATTGTATTTGTTTCATCATATATATGTATACAAATATATAGACAATTGTTTCAAGATAATAATTATATTATTTATGTTTTAAATTTTTTTCTAGTATTTTTTAGTTAATTTTACTTTTTATTATTTTTTCAGTCAATTAAAAATGGAAGCAATTAGCCGAAATACAACATCAGTTGCTCAGGATTTTCATAATGCGGGAGGCGTTGTTAACAATAATAATAATAGTAATAGTTATAACAATAACAATATAAATAACAAAATGAATATATGTTATAAAACAGTAAATAGTAACATCAATAATAATAATAATAGAAATAACAACGTAACAACAAAAAATTCTCGAGAGGCTACAACACATTGTTTACAAAAACATCAAACAAATCTCGATAATTCAAATGGTCATCAACAAAATAACAATTTCAATGATAATAATATTAGTAATAATAATATTAATAATTTGAATAATAAAATAAATAATTCAAATGAACGTAGTAATTTAAAAATTGATAATTTTGATTCAAATTTAATTACACGAAAATTTAATGAGTTATCAAGTGAACAGAAAAAGGCGATGCTTGACCAATTGAATAAATCGCCTCCCGCATTTTTATTAAATCATTATACAAATACAGTTAATAATAAAGAACAAAATGGAACTGTACTAAATTATAGTAAAAATAATATTAGTAACAATACTAATAATAATGATAATATTAGTAATAATAATAATACAAGTCCAATAAAATCACAACAACATCGCCTTGAATTAAATCAAAATAATAAAGAAAATACAAATTCAATTTTTGCTAATATGGAATACGAAAATTTAAATAAATTGAATGTTCAATTTCAAAATTATATTAAAAATATTATAAATAAATATTATGCTGAGACACCGCTTTTATATTCATCAACTTCACCCACATCATCAGTGTCATCATCATCAACATCATCATCATCACCAGCATCAACATTATCCTCAATAGAATCATCATCATTATCACCAAAATCAAATAGTTTTAATGAATATAATAATCAGAATTTAAAAAATACAGCAATTAAAGGTGTCCATTTAACAAGTCCACAAAAAAGATCTAGAAAAAGTGAAACTGAAGATTATATAGAATATTTAAAAAATAAAGGTGATATTACACTAATAGTACAACCAAAAAAACAAAAAAATTCTATTTCCACTATAAATAATGAACCTGAAAAACCAAGCATTGAAATATCATTAGCCCCGAAAAAAAGATTTAATGAACTTTATACAAATTCTAAAATTTCTAATAGTAAACCAAATATTGAAATAACTTTAACTACAGTACCAAAAGAAATTAAAAATAAATTAATATTAAAACAAGAACTGAAACAAAATGAAAATTTTATTCCATTAGCAAAACAAAAAACCAAATCAAAATTACAAGAAATATGCCAGAATATTTCAAAATTACCAAAAGTTGAAATAATATCAAATAATAAAAATTTTAAATTTTCTGATACTGAAATAACAGAACCTATCCAACGTTCAAATCAATTGAATTGTGATGCATCTAGAAAAAGAAAACAAGCACAACCAAAAAAATTATTATATCCTGATGAAAATATAGTAACAATACCAAATATGACATTAACTTCACTAAATATTGATAATAATTTAGATAATGAAAAACCATTAGAATTAACAGTCAAAAACAATCAAGAATTAAACGAAATCAAACAAAATTCATTTTTACGAAAAGAAAACTATTACAACTTAAAAGAGGATATTATAAATAGAATATGTAAATTACGAGATAGGCATATGAGGAAATTAGTTGATGAAAAACGTATTTGTGTTCTATGTAATCATAATCAATTGAACAATAAGTATAATTATCAAAATGAATCTTTTTCATTTAAATACCAACACAATGAAATAACATTTCCATACCATACTAAACGTTCACTATTACTGCATCGATTATGGAAGCATACAAATTGGATGATTGGCAGTCCAAATGTTGAATGTCATAAATGTAAAAAAACTTTTGTAAAAACATATAGTTTAAAATTACATTATCTATTAAAACATTGAATGTAATTACATAGTATAGAAATAAGTAAATAAATAAAAAATTAAATACAACACTAAAAAATAAAATCATATACAAATTAAACTTATAATACAAAAATTACAAAAACAAATAACAATGAGTCCTTTAAAATGTGAAAAAATTAAACTAAATTTAAAATACAAAAACAAAATTTAAAATTAACTAAAAAAAGAAGAGCTTTTAACGATCTCAAAAATTATTTTAATTAAAAAAAGTAAAAGTGTTAAATTAATTTTAAAGTTAAAAAGAGAAAAGGTTTTTGTTATATATTTACGAGTTTTTACATAATACAAAAAATACATTTATTATGTTATGTATATTACATATTAATTTTCCTGAATTAAAACAATATGTATTCCTATTTTAAGAAAATTATTTTTTTTTCTTTTCCATTTGTTTTGATTAAATTTGTTGTATAGACTTATTCTTTTTGCTTTCTAATGAATTATAAAATTTTACTGATTTTAATGAATTTCTACTACATATTAGAAAATTACATATTAATATTAATTAAAATTTTGAAAAAATATTTAATTTTCTTTTTTAAATTTGTACTTATTTTATTAAGTAGATTTTAAAATATTGATTTAAAATTTTTAGTTTTTATTTTGTACCTGATTTTACTTGAATTCAATTAAGTTTCACTTAAGTTTAGCTTTTAATTTTAAAAATGAAAAATCAATAAAAATTCCTTTTATACTTTATATTAAGAACTAAATGTAATATTAAGAATTTAAGATGACAAAAAAAAAAAAAAAAAAAACTAAACTAAAAGTGTAGATGGATGTAGTAATAACGTATAAAAAAAATTAAATTAAAAAACAAAATACAAATTGGTTTTTATTCTTATACACTTTTCTTTATTTTCTAATTTCTTATTTCAGATAAATTTCATTGTACGATATTAGTATGTAATTTAAGTTTACATATATAATCAGACCAACCTTCTTAATATTATATTTATTATATTTGAAAACCTTGTCTTATCTAGCATCAAAAACAACCACTAAAATTAAAAATATTTATTTTATGAAAAACTATTAAATTCAACTTTCAGTAAAATTAATTACTTACATCTTTTTGTGCGTTTCTTGTACATTATACGATAACCACATTCTCGACAACGTATTGGATCTCTAGGCCTCATTTCATTCTCATGATGACATTCTATTATTTTTTAAGTAAAGTAATTAATAAATGTATTTCTTAAAATTATAAGTATTATTTTTGATTTATTTTTTTTTTCAGTTTGTAGTTGCAGTTTCATTTAGATTTCATTCATTTAATTTGGAAATTAATAATGTCGCCTAAGGTAATGTAATTTTTTAGAATAAAAAGCTTTCAAAAATAGAAAAATTGATCAAAATTTAATTATACTAAGGTCTGCCGACACAAATACATTTTCTTATTCAAAATAAATGAACCCTTTTGAAATAGATTAACCATTTGATTTAGAAATAATTTACAATTTTATCGAATGTAAGATGAAAAAGATAACAAAATTCTTAACACAGTACATATGATTAAGATTGGAAGTTAGTTGTCGATTTAAGACTAAAAAAATATCGAAACTAGATAAAACTAAGTACATACATATTTTAATTATATATTATTAATTCAATACATCAAATAAATTAATTTTATGACAATGCACCATTTAGCATATGGGTCAGGTATTTTAAGTTATAAAAAAAAAATTTCTCAAATTTGTTGAATTTTTAAATTCAACTACATTTTTAGAAAGCATGTGTTAACCAAAAACAAAATCATACCTCCGCAAACATAAACCATTGCTGTTTTCAATACAGTATCCTTGGTACTTGGCTCGGACATCTTTAATATTCTTATTTTAATTTATTTATATTATAAATATTTATGAAAAGTAATTAATTAGTTTAAAATTATTTACTAAACCAAATCAAATATCTATAATGTTTTGTTTGTTTGTTTCGAAATGACGTTTCCTCAAAAAACAGCTACCGGATAACTGTCAAAATAAATTATTTATTTACTTGAGTTAGCGGCATTATACTCAATCAGGTTCACATAAACATTTTTCTAATTTTTGAACAAAAAAGTAATGCATAGTTGTAACTCCTTAAAGTAATTGACATATTTATTATCAAATTGAAATTTAGAGAAAAAATTAAATAATTAGTTAATGTAAATCAAATTTCTAAATATAATATTTTGCGTTAGATATAATACGATATTATTTTTAGAAAAATTTACTGTGTTTTGTTTTTTTAAAAACCAAATTAAGTTAAGATCTCGCACAACAACAATTTTTTTTTTTGTTAAATTAAAGTTTGAAGTTTTTAATGCTTTTTAGTTCTTTATAAATTGATTGATGCTGACAAATTGTGTAAAATCTCAAATAATAATATACTATTTTCCCTATAATTGATTCAAGATCTTCTAACTGATTATTAACTTAAATTAAAAATATTTAAGTTAACAATTTTCATTTAAAAATATGAAATACTTACGAATGTTTAGTGAGTTAAAATAATAAGACCAAATTTATTGAAAAAAGTTATTTTATTTCAAAATTTTATAGTATAATAATACATATATTTTGTTTTTCATTTTACTTAGAAATAATATAATATAGTTTCAATTTATACAATACAAAACAATAATAAATGTAATTTAAACTATAAGAAAAACCAATAAAATGTAAAAATATGTATATATGTATGTATTTTGGAAATAATAATAAATAATTTAATCATATTACAATTATACATGCATATTCATTATTCAAATTATTAATTGCATCTTAAGGGAATTAACCATAATTAAAGTTTTTTTTTTTTTGTTAAAATATTAATTAATTAATTTAATTAAACATAATTACCTAAAATAAAATCTTCAATCATATTACTTTCATAGGATGGCACTTGTCTATTACTGAAATATAAAACAAAATGCAATAAAATTTCGATTAGTAATTTCGGAAATGTTTAAAAATATTAAACTTAAGTAAAATATTAACTTAAAGTCAAAGTTTAATTAAAAGAGCTCAAGCTCCGTGAATTAGTATGAATTAGTTCTACTATACGGACAAAACCATTTGAACTATCTTAGGTTTAAAATCCATAATCCTTAAAAAAAAAACTCTTGTAGGTCTTGGTTTAATTAAAAATTATCATATGAAAATAATGGTTATAGGAAAACTAACGGTTATAGTTACATATATTTATTTATACAGCAGTGGATCTGTAGATAAATCTGTAGTACAAACTAAAGATCCTTTTCCCTTTCGGAAATCGGAATGTTGGCCGGTTATAGTTATAATATTTGACTAGATTTGATTAATTGTTAGTCGAGTGATAGTTGGTACTGTTGGGAGTTGTGTTGTGAGTGTGGCAGTAAACTAGAGTTCCACAATCCACATTATTCGAGAAGCTGCTAGCCTTTGTCAAACACAGACTTTGTTTTTCGTTCAAACTTTTGGAGATTGAAACTTATCTATTAAAAACTAGACAGCGTGAAGTAACTTCTACGATAGAGTTGTTAAGGTGAATTTTCATTGAGAAATATTTAAAATCTTAAAAATTTTATTGCCTCTAAAAAGGGAGATAGCTTATTGAATTTTTATGTAAGAAAAAAAATAGACCATTGCGAAGAATTCTCTAAATTTCTATTTTGGAAATTTATTTTATACACAAAAAACAACAATTTAACCGTCAAAACCATCGGTTGGAAAAAATTATTTTTTTTTATATACATTTACTAAAAAATTGTTAAAAAAGTGTTGCCGGTGTAAAAAAAACTATCCCCGATATTTTAAAAATATACTTTATCAAAGTATAATCAAAGAATATCCATAATAAGAAGGAATAAAATTTTATAATTTGTCAATGTGTTGGTCACCATTTTTCCAGTCGATTTCCAATATTGTAAGAAATAGATAGTCATAAGAATTTAATTTGTGAGAGAGAGATAAAAATTCAAAATACAAAGTGGAAAAAAAATGAACGAACAATTTTTTTGTATGAAAGAAATATTGTCTTTATTTTTAGTTAGTTAGTTTAATTCCAAATTAAAATTTGTTTCAGCACCGCACACCAAACACTTAACAAGATGATGTTTTCTCAATTTCGAAACATTTTTAAAAAAATGTGTGTAGAATAGTTTTTATAAAAACTTTTTTTAAGCGTTAGAGTTGATTTTATTTTTAAATATAACATACACTGATTAATTTTCATATATAATCTGCATTTTTTTTTTTCTAAGTACTTTCTTATATACTAATTTTTTTTTAAAAATGCATATCAATAAAAAATATTATTTATTCAAATTTGAAATGTTCATATTATTAATATTCAACTTTGTTACCTATTAATAAAATTAACAGGTACCTAAATGCATTATATTACTTATAATATAATATGTATTATTAGTTCATTGATGATTAAAATGCACAATTTAATTTTTCAGAAACTAAAAAGGCATCGGATTATTCATAAAAAAACAAACCGCTTGATATTCTTTTTAACTACCTATTTCAATACCTGAAAAACTGTGTATATTGAAAATACATGAATGATAAAATATATACTTCCCTTATAAGCCAATAAAATAAAATAATATGATATTTAAGAAATAACATATGTTTTTGAAACGAATATTATTTTATATAGGGATCTGTAAAAAATCAATCATTCAAAATTTATTTATTCTCATACCCTTATAAATTTAATACGTTTATTTTTAAAAAAAATTCGTACACAAAATTTCAGACGACTGTACACATGAAAAATCTCTATTGGGCTAAATAAATAAACGAAAATCTCCCGTGGGCTATTTAAAATTACATTGCAAAAATGAAGTGGTTTTTTAAATGGTTTATATCGCACTCTTTCTTTCTCACAACTTCTTACATAAGAAAATATTTACAATAGTTCTTTGCTTCTTTAACTAATGGTTTTTTTTTGTAAATGTGTTTGTGAAAATATCTTTGACTTCCAGTTAACCTTCTTATTATAGATATTCTTTGGTATAATATCCCAAATTTTTGGAAAATATCTCCGATAAATGATATTTTCGTCGTACGCATTGAGCTCTCATATAAAATAATATCATTTCATGTTATCTCCCTTTTTAGAGCCGATAAAATTGTTAAGATTTTAAATATTGGTCAATGAAAATTCAGCTACAAGCTTTGTAGTTTTAAAAATGAACAGATAAACTCTACGACGAAAAGTTTTCGCTCTTTTAAAATAAAAGTTTAAGATTTTTTCGATTTGGTTTCACTGTAGGCCCTAGGCAATACTATACTTTAAACTACAGAAAATTAGAAATAAAAATTAAGCAAAATTTGTAAAATGGAACTTACTTTGTTTTTTGTATAACATTTCTAATTGTTGATTTCATAATATTTTCTACTGATGTTTGGTTACCATGTTCTTTTAATAATTGACAAAATTCTGCTGTAAAAATTGAACCATTTTCTTCTGTACCATACGCTTGAAAGCCTTCTGTTGTTGCATAACAACGTAATGTATTACCTGGTACCGGTATAGCACTTATAAAACCCACAGCATCTGTATTAGCTGATAAGAAATCGAATCTTCCTTTACATGCATCAACAATAAATAATTTTGGTTTATCTTTTAAATATAGATTTCTTAATATCGGAAGTATTACATCGGTATCTAAATTAATAGAACCATTATTTGTTGATAACAAATTGTTTCTGTCACCATGAGTTAAAATAGCAACAACGAAATATTTATATTTTTGTAGATCAGCTCCTTTAACTAAATCGAAATTGAAACAAGAAATAATAAATTATTCTATAGTTTTAAAACAATCAAATTTATTTTTATAATACATACATAATATATATAATATATATATATATATATATATATATATATACATATATACTTTTTCCATTCAAATTCAACAAATGAAACAATTTTTAACTCAAATTCAACATGTCGAACAATTTGTTTAAAAAAATGTTGAATTTGATTAAAAAATATTGAATTTGAATGAAAAAAAGTATATATTAAAAAACACCATACATATATTTTTATTTATTAATTTTTATTTTGGATTGGCAAATAATTATACATTAAGTAGATGGATTTTATTTGGTTGATTGAATTTATTTTGTGTTTTTAATTCTCTTTCTTATTTTTTGTTACAAAAATATCAAAAACAAATTTTATTATTAAGTATAATAATTTTTTTTAAACATAGTATAGATAGTTTGCGTAAATCTTATCAATCTTATTTATTTTATAAGTTTTCATTTTCGTTTTTTTTTGCAAGCAGTGACAGTTAAAATGACTCACATGAGAATGTTAAATTAATAAAATTTATTGTAATATGCAAATCAATTAACAATTAACTTGAATATTGTTTTTTAGTTTCGGTATTATGTATGTACTTATAACCTTTTAGTAAAATAAAAATGTATTTAATAATATAATCTACTCAATTTAAATAAAATTTATTTATTTATTATTCACTTACTTTTTTGAATTTTAGAAAGTAATTGATCTCTTGTCAAATCCGTATAAACTTCACTAACATCAGCATTATACATTTCAAAAGTTTCTTTCAAGACAGTTACATCTTTTTCACCTGGTAAATTTTGAATATTTTCAAAGTTCTCCATACTAAATATGATAAGTTTTCCGGTTTTTTCAGTTCTATTACTGTCGTTATCCATTGTTTTCTTTTTTATTGTGTTAAATTAATTTCTAATACTATTGCTTATATGTATATTTTTTTAAATTTTAATAATTTTTATTATTTTAATGTATATAATTCTCTTGTTGATTGGTACCTTTCTGGGTAAAAATTAGAAAATACGGTAGAATATATACACGAAGATAAGAAAATATTGATAAGATTCATTTATTCTTACAGGGGAAATTTGTTCTGAAAATATTATGTATGTCCATACTTAAATTAGAATTTATCAAATTTATAACTAATACATGGATGGTTTATTCATATGCATATGTATGTAGTGTATCATAAATATGAAATGAAATAACCCCACAATTTGTATGGGAATAAGACCGCAAAAAAATTAAATAACACCATATCTACTAAAAATTCTATACAAACATTTTAAGTGTTGTAATGAATGTGTTGTAGTTTTACAAGCCTTTCTATATCTGAAAATTTATCATTTATTCACTGTAAATATTCCAGAATAAAGGTTAATGGTACAATGCTAGTGTACTGTTAAAAAAATAAAAATATAATATTTAAAAGAATAATTAGTTTATTACGTTATTTCATTTTGAAAGATAATACGCCGCAATAAAACGACATAACGCCACAATATTTATATAGTTTCCTGCAAATATCTCTCAATTTGGCGAAACGCTCCAATCCATATACAAATTGCAATATATGTACAAATTGCTTTGGTTTGTTTTTTAACATAAATTGTACATAAAATAAATATATTTCGGTACCCACAATATTTAATGTATTAAATATTTAAAATAATTAAAAGTAAACAAAACAAAGCAAATAAAATATTGTGAACCTAAAAAGTACAAACGTCATGAAATGAAATTAACTACAATTTCAGTTTTTTTTTTTACAACCGTATACTAGAGCCAGAAATTATGCGTAGAAGAGTTAAATTTTCTTTTGTTTATCGTTTGTTTTTTAATATACATAAGTACCTACATATTTTAAATTTATGATCGTATATATTATGTACCTATGTATTATGGTATTATTTAAATTTTGGTTCTGTAAATTTACATATAAAAACAATAACAACCAATATATTTTTTAATAAATAATATCTATAATCTATCTATCCCAAAATAATATCTTTTTTCACATCACTATCATTATCAATGTTTCATATTCATAAATTATGAACTGTTTTGTCACCACACTTCCGGTTTTTTTGCAGTAAATTTTTTTATTTTATTTTTTTTAATACACGAATTTTTATTTTACTCCTAAAAATAATACCAATTTCATTTAATAGATACGTAATATGCATATATCGGTTGTCCGGTATGCATATACCGGTTGTGTGCCAGAACATGCGTATCTGCTTTTTAAGGTGGCGATTCGACGAATTTCGGGCTTAAAAAACCCTTTTCCGGTCCTTTCCGGAAGTTGAAAATATGACCAATACATAGAGCATTCTCGATTTGGTTAATAATTTTTTTTAAATGTTAAACTAACGGCTCCTTCCCGTCTTAAAAAGCTGATACGCATGTTCTGGCACACCCGGTATATTATATGTATTGTTTTTTTATATTTAAAGTCTGTAATTTGTAAGTAAATACGTATTTTTCCTAAATTTGAAATGAAAACTCTAATGAAGAAAAGAAAAGAGAAAGAATTTATTTAGCTTCCGTCATTTATGGTGGGTTACAAAGCTAGTTATGATATGAAAAAATTTAAATTTGTGGTATTATTTCATTTTTCTTTTTTTGTGGCGTTATTTCATGCCACCTATTTTATATCGATGATATTGTTTTTTTTAGCACGGAATACGTGTAGTCCGAACGAATTAAAATGTTTTTTTTTTTAAATTTAAGGTTAAGTAAATACTTTGAATTTAAACCAACTTTAAACGGTTAGAACTAATTACCAATTTGTACTTTAGTATAATATGTTTAAGTTTTGCTCATATTCCTTATAAATTAGCATAATTCAATTCTATCTCCTTGTCAGTTAAAAATTATACCACCGGGTTGATGAAACACCTCGTGTTTATTTTTTATTATAAGCCAATCCAACATTGACATATGATATTTTACTGTCATTATAGATATTGTACATAAAGAATATTCAATATTCTATGCACTTTTTACATAGATGACCCACCTGCATGCACATAGCTACTTTTTATGTTTTTAAATTTAAGTTAAAATTTTTGTTTCTTTTATTTAAAAGTACGGTAAATTGTGAATAAATTAATTCATAATAAAGTTCATAGGTGATATCCCAGGACTGGAAAAATACTATATATTATCACAAGTCATAGAATATATTAGTGTTACATAATTTTTGGTATTATTTATATATATATATATATATATATGTAATTTAAATAAATATATAATGATTGTTATTTACTAAAAAATAAAAATAAATTTACACTGTACAAGTACATGTACATATCTACTAACTAATAAGATTTCAGTATAAGTTCAGAGTTATATTAATCATACTTTGTTGCAATAAAAAAAAATCGAAATTTTCTATTTTCAATATAAAAAAAAAACAAAAAGTCTGTGCAAACGAAAAATGAGATAAAAATAAAAATTACATTTTCACGTCATTATTATGAAATTAAAATAAAATAATTGATTATGTGACAATGTATGTATTTATATAGATAAAATTATATTAAAAGATTTGTTCAATATTTTTCATGAACAAATACATATATTTTTTGTTTCTTTTATTTAATAAAATTATTACCATTATTTTATTTCACAAATAATGTATCAGCGCATGCTGATGGAATTAATTCCACTATGTGTATGTCTATTTAGACAAGATTAGATTTTATGACAGTTTTAATATTATTAATGTTTTCGTTACGTGTATTTTAATACAAGCCATTTTCCATGTCAACCAATTGATCGCTTGATAATTTGGGAAATATTTATCAAGATGAAGAAGGTTGTTGCCCAGTGTCAACAACATGTTACGGTGTTTCTGCTATACTTTACTAAACTAATAATAATTCAATAAAAAAGAAAATATCAATAATAATGTGTGTGACAAATCTCTATATAAATATGTATGTGATGGAACTTCATTTTGAAATTTCATCGACAATCTTATATTTATGGTTATAATGAATCTATTAGAAGAGATTACAAAATAACGTAATGAGGTCAATTTTAAATATTAAATTTCCCTATTTTTTTTTAATTTTACATACATAATAAATGTATATATCCATATCATACATCTTATATATCTTAAGTGCAATCAAAACTTTACATAATATATTGTATACACTATATGTTCTCAGCTGACGGAACAATACCCAAACGAGTTGTAGGTATAACCGTTTTCAGATCAATCTACTCGCAAGGTCAGTCAACATCACATAGGTAAACAATTGCCAACCAGAAATTTCTAAAGAGTGATAGATGAGGGTTCAATAGGAAACTACGTTGCCAAGCTAGACATTCAGATTCAGTTCAACTTCTATAGTATTGTACCTTTTATACCGATTGACACTTTTAACTAGGGTGGGAAAAGAAAATTAGAAAAGGAGGAAGGTATAATGGAAGGAGGACAATTACGAACGAAGGTGTTAATGTTCGTCTTGAACTTATTTAGGTCATAAATATAGAATTTATCATGTTTTGGGACACGTTAGGTGGCGCAGTAGGTAGAGCGCCTGCCTCTCAACCGAAAGGTTCCAGGTTCGATTCCCGATGAAGCAAAAAAAAACTGTTTTATTGGTTTTTCGACCTGGTCTAGTACCTTTTGTCATTGGGATATAATAAATGACAAAAAATAATTGAGAGTATAATCTGGTAACAGATTACCATAAATTAAATAAAATAAAATTATTCTATTTAAGAAGACTTTGTTCTAGACAATATCAGTAGTTTTCCACATTTAATGAGTAGAGCCAGTAATTTGTTAAATAAATGATCGAAATATTGTAGATATTGTAGTGTAAGTAAGCACGAAAAGGTGATTCTACCTAAGTTACTGTCAAGAACGTAAAAAATAAAAAAAAACATAAGATGGAATTTGGTTCCACATTCGGTATGTTGAGGTTATAAACGAATTTCCATAACTTGTCTTTTGCCATCTAGGGATTTCAATGGTGTAGGGATGATGTTGCGCTGAAGTGGAGGTAATATAGATTTCATTTCCACACATGAACATGTGCTGTGCCGATGCCTACGAGATATCTATAAAACAGGGAGAGAGCTCCGACTATACGATGATGTCCAAGATGAGCAAGATGTTCCGTAACATTTGGGTCATTGATTAGACAAATAGTCTGTTTTAACCCAATATTAGAAGCGCCAACCCATATGTGAGAATTGTATTCTATTTTGGGTCGTATGAAAGCTTTCTAGATTATCATGAGGTCACAGAGGGAGGAGTAAGCCTAAGAAAATCTAAACATATTGGCTGTGTTTTTTGCAACATCAAATATATTATCAGATCATTTTTCGATTTAGGTGCATACCTAATATACTTAAGAAGCTTTTAAGCCGCTGAAGTTAATCTACCTGAAAGAAAAGAGTAGGATCAAAAATGGAAAATTTCTGGAGATTGTACAGTTGTGGGTTTTAGAAGTGTTACGAGTATTACGACCAAATGATGGCTGAGAGAACTGGCCATGATGCCTCTTTTGGTTGACACAGCGATAGATGTAGCTTCAAATTTTTTATGAAAATCGTTGGAAGCTACAAAAAAGTTTATCAAAATTAGTTCTCAATATTGATTTTCTCCCCTTAAACAACCAAAAACAATAAATGGGTCACATTAGTCGTGACTATAGGGCACCAAATTATTTAATCAGCAAAGGATACAAAAAAATTAATAAAATTGAAAATAATCTTAGAGTTTTCAAAAACCAATCCTTTATGAGAAGAAAGTAAATTTGTATTATTGTATTGTAAAAAATTTAATAAATTTTATGTTGTTTCAAATTTGTTATTTTCCAAAATTTATATTGTTTGACGAGTATTCAGTATACATGTAATAAAGATGAAAACAAAATAATAATAATAATATTAATCCAAAATACTAAATTTACATTATTTGTATACCTCTTCCAAGAAAATTCTATTTCTTTATCTTTAATTTATATTTTATCACCATTTCCTATAACAATAAGCTTAAGAAATTCTAATGAATTTGCTTGATAGTATACAATGTTTTTAACATAAATTAAATAAATTTCATGACGTATTTTACGTATTTCAATTTATTTTTCATTCATTTAATATTTTTATACTTACAATACCATACAAAATTTATATACAGCTCCAAACAGTCTATTTTTTTTTTACATGATGTGGTAAATAAATATCCACTTACATAAGGTAAACTACCTTTTCATAATCAGTTTGAAAATTTAAATATTTGTCGGTATCAATCATAACATGTAGATATTATAAATGTTAGTATATTATTATACTCTAAGGGCGTTTCCGAACCTCTTGCACTTGCACTTGATATTCGTACTAAACCTGTCAAATCGCACTTGATTTGTTGTCAAAATTTTAAGGTAGTCTCAATTACACTAGATATCTCAAAAATAAATTTATTAAATTTAGTGCGATTGGATAGGTTTAGTGCGAGTATCAAGTGCAAGTGCGAGAGGTTCGGAAACGCCTTTAGCACGAAATTGTGTATACGATTTAAATATAAAAAAAAAAATAATTTTTAAATAAAACATTAGTTTTATTCAAAAATTAATAAATTATTATTACTTTTTTTTTTTAGCAAAAATGAATCAAACCACGTCAATTCATATTATGTTACATAACATTTGGTATGAAGTTATACTCTTCTTAACGAAAATCTAATCGAGTCGTTACAACTAACATAAAGACGATGATTTCCTTAAATAAAGAAACAGAACTACAAGAAGACACAACATGAGCATTCACAAATCGTCTGGCTAGAGGACTTACATATTTTTATTATTTTTGTTTAGTTATCTGGCAACATTTTTTTTATCGAAGTTTTTAGTAAATTCCCGTTGTAAATAATATCCTATATTTTTCTGATGGCAGGGAAATTGAGACGGACGAAAATTTCGTTTTTTTTTTTTTTAATTTTTCGTTAATAATTTGTTATTGGTTTTTCAAATCGATTCTTCCATTTGACTTGCTCCCATGTAGCTTAGACAGATTTTGCAGTAAATTTTTTTAATTTTTGACCTACAATAAATATATATGTATATATTTTGTTTTGTATTATATTATGTTATCTATTTCTTCTTATTCATCAATTTTACACACACATACAGTTTATAATCAATTGGATGGACTTATTATTTTACAATTACTTTATTAAAAATTCTTATCATATAAAAATGTTATCGAGTCGAGTAACTAATTCACGGTTATGCTTTCTTAATTTTGATTTCTAATTTTATATTTTATTATTATAAATTTAACTTTTCTTTTATGACTAATGTTTTTTCTGTGATTTTATGTAGTACAACAATAACGGGACAGTATTATGTGGGATCCTTGCTTCTTGAAGTAACAAAATATAAAATCAATGATAATCACAAGAGATTTTGTTCTTTCAGGTGGGTTTAGTTAGATGCTAAACATTTTAAATGTGATAATATTGTGTTGGCTCTAAAGAGGGAGATAACATCAAATGACTTTATTTTTATGAAAACCCAATTCATACGACAAGCACAGTAAATATATTTATCTCTAACATTGGGATATTTTCAGACTAGTTTATGATATTATTTTATACTTTGATGAAGTATATATTTGTAAAATAGATAGTTTCTTTATACCGGTAGTAACACTTTTTTAACAATTTTTTTAATAAATATATCAATATATGTAATAATCAATAATATAAAAATAAAATAATTTTGACCATTAAGCAATATTTCTGTGTATAAAATCAATTTCCCAAATAAGAATATAGAAAATTCTTTGTATAGTGAACGGTTTTTTTCTAATGTGAAAATTCAATAAACTATTTCCATCTTTATAGCCAACAAAAAATATCACACTTAAATATTTAGCAACTAAAGCCAACCTTTTACAAATTTGAATTTGAATTGAAATTTCCCTGGTTTGTGTCTTAGAATTAACCAATTCTAATTATTTCCAATTAATGACAGTTCCTAAATTCAAACTGAAAACATTTCAGAACTGTCATTTAGAATTACAAGAGAAAATTATTTAATATTAACATTTAATTACAAGATAAAATTAATTAAAAATAAATAAATCAAAATTTTCTATTGCTTATTTCCAATTTAAATTGCCAAAGAATATTATCCATTTGGTGTCTAGGGAATTAGAACCAGAAATAATAACTAACTAAATGTTGCACGTGAATTATGATTAAGACTACAAAACTCTTATATTAACCTTTTCTATAATTGTTGTGTTGTGATTATTTGCTTTTATACCCGTAAAACATCTAAAATGCAAAACACAAACGTTACAGTTTATTTACCCTCCTTGAGTTTTGATACGTTTTTTACTTTGATTTTGTAAAAATTTTTAATGTAAATTGTAATTTAAATTTTTTAATTTTTGAGAAAATATTCAATTATAACCGTCATAAAGCATCGACTTTAGAATGAGAAGTAATCCTATTCCAAACTACATAACAAAATGTTAAAAAAGGTAAAGTCTTAAGATCCAAATCAAATTTTGTAGATGCAACTTAAGCTGTAACAATAAAACAAAAATTTAATAACAATAAAATAATAAATACTTAAATTGATAAATAATTGTTTTTAAAAAATATTTGTGGAAAACGTTGATTATCTTGCAAAATTTTATTATTCATTTTAATGCATTGAACTATCCTCTACAACTCTGCCATCACACACAACTTTCATGTCAGACTCCAGTATTGCACCAGATTTCATATCTTCGGATTTGTTGTGAATATTTGTTAGACATCATTTTTTCAATCTGATTTGCTTTAATCCACTGTAGCTTAGATCAAATTTATAAATACACATTTTTTCCCTAAAATACTTAAACGAACTACTTTTCCAAGTATTTTCCGGCCAAACTAAACCACTCTCTAAATAGAGATTAAAAAAACGAACTAATCAACATGTTGTTGCACCACATTTTATAATAGCTACTATTGACACAATTATGTCGAAATTAAAACTCAAAATATAAACAAACACTAAACGCTTCCTCTACTAATTTTGTAGTTGAACATGCGCAAACAGTTACTGTTAGAGCAATTTATACAATTATTTTACCATATTTTATCCAATATATTTTATTCTCATATCCCATTAGTTCATCGTAAAACAAAAGTATATCACATAATTTTGACATTATAAAAATATAAAATATAAAAAATAAACTTTATTAAGAAAATCTTCAGAAAAATGCTAGATATCCATTCAATTGCAAGTTTTTACAAGAAATATTTAAAAAAAAAAAAAACATATTTATCAAGAAATTAAAAAAAAAAATATTTTAAATTAAAAAATCAAATTTAAAAATTTTCCTTAAAATAATTTTTTACTTTATTTTTGTTAAGTGTCTTCATCACTATTAACTTAAATTTAGCTAAAGAATATACGTAAAATTTAACACGATCAAATTTTCATACAAATCATACACAATCATAATTTTAAAAATTCACTTAAAAAATTAAAATAAGAAAAACAAAACAAAAATTGCAAGCTATTAACCAATAAAAAAACATAAGCAACACAATATCAATTGCAAAGAAGATACATAGTGTCCCAGATAAAATTTCGTTCACAAAAATGAAAAAGTCATTGTACGATTTCAATTATTAAAGAATTTATTTTATTAAAAATAATTTTATGATCAATGCACAAACAAAAAACAAAATAATATATATGTAATGTAGTAAAGTAATATAATGTAATAATATTTATATTTATTATTATTGAAAATAATGCAATTGCATCTCAACAATTGGTATCAATATTTAATAAATATTAAAAAAAAATTGTTTGGTTAATAAATATTAAAAAAATTTAATAAATATTAAAAAAAAATTGTTTGGTTATCAAATTTTATTATGTAAACAAATTTCTGTTTTATAAGCAACTGCACAATAAGTGATATGTTATCAACTTTGAGGATACACAAAAAATTAACAAATTATACAAAGGTATAGTTACGAATATTAGTTCATCAGAAATAATGATATAAACATACGTTATAATACGTAAAATTTGTTGATAAAAAACAAATCCAGAATTTTGTACAAATCATGAAAAGTTGAGAAAATTTATAGAAAGTCATAGTATTATTGGCAATTATGGCATTTGAATGTCGAGAAAGTTTAAGTCTTCGATAACTCAAATGTATTACCAAACGAAAAAACGGATTTTTAACGATGTTAACTATAATTTAATTTCATTAAATGAACAATTTACAATATATTATATAATTTTGGTAATAGTTCCGAAAAGTTCTTGCGTCCAATTTCTTCTCAAATTTTACATAAAGAATATTTTGAGGAGATTGAATGAAATTCTGTGCATTTGTCAGTAAAATGCTATTTTGAATATTTTTTAAATATTTTATGAAGTACTCAATTTCTTTAAACTCAATAGTCAGCTTGTTTAGAATGTTCACAAAATAATTTGGTAAAAAAGTGGTATTATTTTATTGTTGAATGAATGTTCTTAATCAAAAAAAATATACCATAAAATATTGGAATTATACCAAATTATATAAATATCCAATACTGGAATTATAAACCAAAAATAATATCCAACAATATTATAACAAATATGTATATTATGCATTGGATATTTTCAATAAATTCAAAAACAAATGCAAAAATAATTAATATTGTGGGATGTTCATTCTATAGGCAATTGTAAAACAAATACAAAATATCTATCTTGTATTTATTTTATTTTATAATTGAATATGGAATGATCATTCTAATTACTTTTACTTATGGACATACTAACAATCACACCATATCGATCAACAACAATAGGCATATTACATTATATATTTTGAACTTCTACAATCCTTTAAACCACTTTGCATTCAAAAAATTAATTAGAAGGAAATCATAAGATCTCAATTAGATAAAGAATTCATAATAGATAAACATTCTTCAAACTATAATTAGTGTGTAACAGTTGAGTGACCAAGAAAATATACAGATATTTTTATTTAGATTTAATTTGATGTAATCGTAAATTTGAAAAACGGTAATTTTAACATTTTAATGTTAAATGCTTTAATACCTTAATGCTACATTTGGTTACAGAAACTTATGGAGTTTATTGTACCATCAATAATTTGGTTCGAATGTAAGAGCTTTTCGGTGCCATTGCTGTATTTTTAACAATACATATTATACTTATTTTTATTTTAAGATATTTTTGAAATTACTTTACATTCAAATTCAGATTTAAAACTTATTTATTTATTGAACAAAAATTAGATGGTCAAAATAATCATCGCGTTATAATTTATAAAAGTACATAATATTCCGTGATTTTCAAAATGCAGGGAAACTGTAAAATTTGCGAAGTAGCAAAATGTATATCAAAAGCTCTTGATTTTGTACACTAATCCAAAATGTTTAAAATACGTAGTGCAAACGTAAAATAAGAGTAGAGTGTGCAGTACTCTAAAAAAATTTAAACTACATTTTGTATACATGTCATAGATAAATTTATCAGAATTAATTAATTTATTTTAAATTGTAGCAAAATAATGTTAACAAAATAAATTTTTCCGCCAAATATATTTACTGACCTATGCAGATGGTAATATTAATTTTCATGTAACGAAAGATAAACCAAAGGTAAATTTATCGAATGATAAATAAAAAGTCAGATTATAGCCAATTTATATTACAAACACACAAAATTATAATTTAAACGTCAAAATGCAAATGTGGGTATTTGTAATGTCAAAATGGTATCCAAAATGTAGCAAAAGTTTTATTATATATTTTACAATGAAGATGGTTATTAAAGCTTTAACCGGTAGTAGAACTATATTTAAACTGTATTAAAAGTTATTATACTTCATTTTGGAAGTCACACATTATAAAGTACTAAAAATAAAACAAATTAAGTTTGAGAATCACCGTAATATTTATTACTAATTTTGTTAAATTATTTTCTTATTTTTTTAACCAGAGATAAAATCCAAAAAAAGAAATAAATATAGAGCTTTTGTTAGATTGCGTATTTATTGCTTCTATATTATATACATTTATATACATAATATTAATACAATCAGATATATGAGAGCGTATAAAAATAAATATTAATTTTTTATTTCTTATAAATCGTGTTTTTTTTCATTATTTTGTTTTCTCATAATTATAGATGATGAATTTTGTTTCAGTATTTTCAATTCCGGCTTTATAAACTCTTATTATATAATTTTATTCTTAAGCTAATTTGTTTTTTTTTTTTTATATTTAACACTTTTGATTATTTATTTAGTATTATTTTGTCAGTCAACCATTAAAGTTTTATATTAAAAGTAAATAAAAACGGTTTGTTATCATTAGAAGAACCCAAAATCAAATTTAAATAAATAAAATTTGTTTCAAATTATGACTGGAATTACTGGAAAATTATTTATATTTAATTTAAAAAAATTTGATAATAATAGCATATCAAATTTAGATAATAATAATACAGATATATTAAAAAGTAATGAAAATGAAATAAAAATTTTAATTGAAACATTTGAAAAATTCAATTCTGATATTGAAATTATTGAAGAAATATCAAAACATAGAATAATTGAGAAATTAACCCAAAGTAGGTATATATACATACGCATATATTAAATAATTAATTATTTTTTATTTTTAAAATACGAAATTAATTTTATTTGTTATTATTTTTTTTTTATAATTAATAATAGTTGAAAAATCAGATTTATCAAAATATAAATATGTTGCAGTAGCAGTACTTTTACATCATCAAAATGAAAATATTGATGGTGGTGAAATGTCTTATTTTCATAATGAAGTTGTTTTAACATTTTTAAAAAATTTTACATTAAAAAATAAACCAAAATTATTTTTAATACAAGCTTGTAAAAATAATTTTGATATATTTGATGCAACACCAATGACTGGTAATCGTGAATATTTTACACCAACTCGAATGATTGTTTGTTATGCAGCACGTTTTAGTAAGTTTTTTTTTTATTGCTTTTTTAATTATATTGTATAAAAGAATGTGACACTTGAAATGTTTTATTAAATTATTTATATAAAAGTATTTAATACAGAGTGTGACAATTATTGAAATGTTTCATATTATTTATATAAAGTTTATTTATTTTAACTATGTTTAAATCAACATAAAGTTTAATTAAGCATGTTACAATAACTTGAAAAAAAAATGTAGAATAGCTAAAATTTCAAATATTTAAGTCAAAAAGAAAAATAAGAAAGAAAAAAACAAAATATGTAGAGAAAAAACAAAAAAAAATAATATAGGTATTAAATTTTATCTGTTATATTAAAAATATATATGTTATTTTTGTAATATTAGAAGTGTATGAAAAATTAAATTAAATTTATGCTAAAAATTGGTTAGTTGATGTAATAATTACATAGGTTCAGATTAAAAATTATAGTCCAAAGATACACTTGATGATGACCATATTTTTTTTTTAGTTCAGGACAATGCTCTGAACAGAAACTGAGCGAAATATTTTAGTACTGAACGCTCTGTATTAATAAAAAAACATGATAAAGCTTGAATAGCAATTTTTTATACAAATAATTATTGAGTGAAGATTTTAGATAAAATCAGAAAAAGACTAAATTATGAATAAACTAATACTAGTATTAAAGCCGCATAAACTATCAAACTTTAATTTTTTTACCTAATAATTCGACATGTAAGTTATGTTAAGTAAGTTAATTGCCGCAAGTTAATTGCCGAATACACGTATAGATTGTCAAAAAATGTACTATCTGTGACGTAAGTGGGCACGTTTACCTACTTGATAACTTTGCAGAAACCTTCAAATTTCGAGATAGTGGCATTTAGGGGTTTTAGATATAAAAATTGAATTCTTTAAATTTTGATGTTTTCAATATTTATATTTGTGTAGAACGAATATTTATTTATATATTTATACAATAGTGGAATGTGGGCCTTTATTTAGTAATTATTTAATATACATATATTTTATATATTGTACATTATATTGTTTTTATTGGTTATTAATTATTATATCTTTATTAAATTATTATATTATACTAGCGGATCCCGGTGAACGTTGTTCCGGCCTAGTGGAAATGAAATTTGTAAACGTATTATTGCAATTTAGGTAGATAAGTTACCTTAATCTCAAAAATTTATATTTTAAATTTCCAGCGGACCTAGCAAACGTTTTTTTGCCCCTAGAATTTTTTGTTTGATATTTATTTGATATCCATCCTCACCTTCCCAAAATATAAGCGGATATTCTAATGCATCACATGAGCGGTGCAAATTACAAACATTATTTCTACGTTGAATTTTAAATGATCTTCTTTCAAATACATTCATCAACCATAACAATGCCTATACTTCAGTAACAGTTGGCGCATTAAACCTCTGTTAATGTTCACGAAATGGAACTATATCTAGTTTAATGATAATAGTATTATTGTCATTTTTAATCTATTTGATACTTGTTTAAATAATTTAATGAGTACATTTTTTTCATTTAAAAAAGTTTGTAATGTAAGCTTGTAATAGCTCGTTCTCTTCGTACTTCTATATGATAATACTGTCAACGAACATTTACTTGATCTTATTCATCCCACAAAATAAATTTGTAAAAATTTTGGAAATTCGTCAGGCATTATAATTTTTCATACAATTTTCTTTCAAAAGTATTTATCATAAATTTTATGTACTTTTATCACACTCTACAACTCTACATCCAGCTTTAATTGTTGTTTAATATTTACTTACATATAAATAATCACCTTTAATAATGTACATAATAAAAAATAGCATTCATAATATTCAATTTTCTAATGAACAACAACTTAACTTTATAAAGCTTAATAAAGTTGAACTTCGTCATCTTAAAGATATTTTTTGTTTATTTTATGATTTTTTGTCTAAATTGTGTGTATCTCATTACACTTACCTTAATACATACTAGTAAAGTTTAATGAGAAAATTAAAAAAAAATGCTTAAAAAGAAGATAAAAGTGAAGAGAAAATGAAGCTTTAAAATGCGTTTTAATAATGAAATAGTAAGAAGAAATGGTGATTTGAAGACTTGCATTTACTCTCTCTATAAATATTCTCGAAAAGGTAATTCAAAGATATGTACAGGTTGTATAAAAAACCACCTTAAGTTATATGGAACAAAATAAAGTTCAGTCTATTTTTGATATTACCATCGATTAACATACAAAGAAGCTTAGAAAGCCAAAAAGAAAGTTTTCCCAATTGTTTTTTTTTTCAAATGAGTTACTTTTGTGGTGTAGAAAAATGTATATTCATTGAAAAAAAATATAAATTTGAACATGTATTTTTCTTTTTTTATTATTTTAAATTAGAATTCCATTTTTAACATGTGAATTAGTATTAAATTGCTTTATAAGTCTTCTACTTTGTTACTACAAACCCCATCTGACCAAAATGTTCTTCGTTGCATCTGTTAATTATACCCACCATACAGATATCCATTCTTCATGCAAGCTCTAGTTTTTTTTCAAATAAAAGAAAATCATCAAAAGAGCCTTCTGCTTCTGTTCTATGTGCCGGAAAAGAACGAAGGGAAGGACTGTGCCGACTTTAACGCACTAAAAACTCCCATCCTTTTGTTCAAATTAAAACTAGTATTTAAGACTAAACACTAGTAAAATGCAAGCTCAATGGGTGGATGTTTTGAAGATTTTAGCTAGTCTAATTGTACATACATATTTACACTTCGTTTTAAATCAAAGTACGCCTGGTCAGGCATAAATAAGCAATATGAAATCAAGTAACTTATAATTTGAGCTTTATGTAGATTTTATATGATTTTATGTAGATTTTATTTTAATCAAATTCATATGCAAAATACCAAAAAAATTTAGTTGACAGACATGCAAAAGTTAGAAACATTGACATAACTACTGAATAAATTATGAAAATAACTTGTACGGCTTAGTTAGGAGAGAAGATAATAGAGGGGTAACAAAAGCAAATCGAGAATAAATGTGGAAGATAGAAATGACGAACAAACAAACAATGGAAAATGGTGGTCATCTTACGAGCGATGATTACGGGTTAGATATATTTTGATATAATAATACTGTAAAGGAAGGTGTAAGTCAAATGTATCAAAATTTGGCATCTTATCGCCCAAGAATGAGACACATTTTTTTTTAAAGCATTTTTTTCATATTGAAGAGACTTGTGTACATATACATATTACATTTAGAGAATAAAGAAATAAATTTTATTTTATTTCAGTTCATGAAGGTTAATTTGAATAACAATATCATAATTACCGAAATATTTTAGTGCCAATTTATTAACATTATAGTCAACGTTATATCAATTTAATTTATTTATTTTTTTTAATTTTAGATTGCAGAAAATATGAAGATAAATATGGAAGTCGTTTCATTGAATATTTTTGTAGAATACTTCAAGAAATTGGTTTAAAAAATTCAATACAAAGAGTTATGAAAAATACAATAAGAAAAATTGAAGAGGAGACTGAGTAAGTTAATATGAAAATTGAAAATAATAATGTGGATATAATTATTTCTTGTTTATACCGTTCTAATTTAAAGCCATTCATTTGTATATTTGAAAAACAAATATTTTTTTGACTCTATAAAAAGAGAGATAGCTTAATGAATTTGAGTTATTGTCTAAATGAATTTGGTTAATTTCATTGCATCAATTTAATCAGTCAACACTTCCTTTTAATTTCAATTTATATTAAAGGTTTTGCATGAAATTGAAATTGATGCAACGAAATTAACCACTAGTGTTAAAATATCCCAAACTATTGTGATATTTCCAAAGTATGAAAATATGTCATGACATTGATAAATATAACCACGGAATGTTATTTACTGTTTTTGTTGTAAAATAAAGTCATTTCAGAGTGTTTAGAACCAACAACATTTTTTCATATACTTAAAATGTTTAGCAGTTAAAACCCATCTTTACAATACATCATAAAAATAAACACCTTATTAATTTATTTATATAAAATATAATATATTTATTTTAATTTATTTTAGAGAATCACAAATTCCCAGTTACTTGGATCATTTTCATGGTGATATGATGCTTGCCGAATTCGCCTTATAATTTTGAAATAATAATAAATCTAACATTTTCTGAATTGTTTTTAAAACAATTCCCAATGCATCATGTACATATACAATATATAATAACATTTTAATTTGTTTTATTTGTAAAAAAAAAATTATACTAGTCGTAATGAAATCAAATATATTTTTATAAATAATTTAATTGTGCTGTTAAAAAATAATATAAAATGTTCTGCAAAAAGAGGGAAATTATTCCTGATTGAAAATAAATAAAAGGTTAAATATATCTGTAGTTGGAATTATCTCTCAAGTTGTCAACATCATAAAAGCACTGACGACACACATACTTTCGAAACAGGAGTTTACAAACGACGCCAATGCGAAGTAAGATTTGATGAAAACTATCTACATAACTAAATACATATCAGTAGAATTTTCTAAATGTATCCCATATACAATAAAAAACACAATAAGTAAATATAAATACCAAATCGCTTATAGAATCAATAGCAGTATAGGCGTATAGGTAATATAAACTCAAAGAAAAAAAAACCAAATAACAATAGAAGATTCAACCGGCGTCTATAAAATAAAATGCGAAACATGCGAAAAATTCTATATAAGCCAAACACTTCTCAAACGGTACCATGAGCATCTACCTGTAAAAAACATAATAAACTGCACATCAAATTACTCAGCACACATAATACAAGAAGGTCACGAATCTGGACATTTTCAAAGTAATTTTACACCGTTGCATGAATGTTCAAAATGTAGAGTAATGGAAACCTTCGAAGCGAATGAAATATACTAGAACAACAACACCAAAATCTTAAATGACAAACTGACATTCAATAATAATGTATTAATATATGACACTGCAACAAAAACAACCAAATAGATGATAAAAATTACATAAATTAGTTTAGAAATATAATTTTAATTTTTATTTAAATATAAGTAATTTGAATAATTAATCCACTTTTTACAGATGACAACTTCAACGTTGTCGAAACATGTCTAAATTTTAATTTTAAACGAAAAACGTCCCCACAGACGAAAAATAAATAAGGAAAAATATTTTCTATAATTACAACAGATATAACGGTTTATATACAAAAACATCAAACCAACAAGCATACGTTCAAATGTCCTTTTCGCTCTTAAAGGACAAGATGCCATTAAAGATATATATTTTTTGAAAACTAAGAACCCCGCAGGTATCCTCGGGATATAGTCATTAGATCATACGCGGGTACACCATCTTCGTTACAAATTATTGTCAGTAATGTTAATCTTTTTATAGAGCATTTGACATCAAATTGTGTTCTACGACTTTCTAGCCATTTTAATATTACTTTTATAATTAATCTCTTAATTTATTAAAACTCAGCTTGCACTCTCCACTGAGTTCAATTGCAAAACAGAAGACAAGGCTCTTTCATGATAAAAACATAATAGAAAATAAAAGGTCTGTTTAGAGAACGCAGATTAAAATGGATGGATAATAAAAATTTTACACGATCAAAGACCAGACTTAAATAGTTGACAAAAAAAGCTTTCGTTCAATTCATCATGGTCAACATAGGGTTTCCTAAAAAAAAATATTTAAATAATTGAAATTTGAAATTAAAACAAGAATAAACTTTTGTTTCATAAAAAAATGTTTTATTTCTCAAAACGAAACGTTTAAATATAAATAAAAAGAAAATTTTAATAATACTCAAACGTAAACTTTCTTCAACACATTTGATAAAACATTTTTTTTTTTTTTAATTTAATTTTGCTTTCTATATTTTTCTTTTTTGTTTTTTTTTTTATTAATTTATTTATTACATTAGTTGAAATATTTTTCACATGCAAATTAATTTTTGTTTTTTTTGGGTTTTTAGTTATGACTTATAACTAATTTTATTTTTTACACTTGTTTTTTTTTTTGGAAAAATTTTCTTAAAAAAAGGATTTAATTTCCAAAATAAAATTTTCATTAATAAGATGGCATTAGTGGCACTTAAAATTAATGAATTTTATAAAATTTATATTTGTTTACTATATAATAATGGTAATGCCGTTTTGTGTAATGTAACTCTGACGTATAGAAGACAAAACATTCTGTCAATAATATTTACATAATTTTGAAATATTAAAAACTACTTTATAAAATAATAAAAATTAACATTTTTTTTTGCGGCAAATTTCTTTCAAATAAACAATAAAAATTTCTCTTGAGGTTTCTACTTTTCAACTTAATATATTAAGTATGTACTATGTAGGTAGATTTTAATTATTTCTATTTCTAATGATTTAATAAGCTGACTTTTCATTTATTTGTTCTGTAGATAAAAATTTAGAATAAAGATTTAAAAATGGTGTGAAAGCTGTAAAATTTTAACCAAACAGAAATTTAAAGCTGTATTTTTAACACTTAAAAGTTGACTTTTCAAAAATAAACATACCAGATCTATTGTTCAGATGACAGTTGTACATATTTCGCTGAAGGAAATTTTACTGTATAGCCACCTTTAATCTAAACTCTTAATATTTTTTTATTCAGGTTAAAATACGCGGTTCTTAAATTTCAACCAATCAAAACTTGGCAGTTTCGTATTTTTATCCACAGAAAAGACTCGGTATATATTTGTTTTGTTTTTTTTTTTTTAAATTCTGCAGTAACATATTTTGATTGATTGAAATTTTGGCTACGTATTTAAATTAGAAAACAAAATTTTAAAAATCCAGTTTAAGCTTAAGTCATGTTCATACACGAAGAATATGCAAGAAATAATTACAGATGTTGTGTAGTAATGTGTTTATAAACAAAGCAACTGCGATAAAAGATGAACGCTCGCCTGGCGTTATTCAAATTATATGAAGTTAAAAAGCAAGCAGAATTGTAGAATAAACTGCTTGGTTTTTATCTGCATATATTCAATATTTATAAAAAGAAAGATAAAAAAAAGTATTTTGCGAGTGTTAAGACTTAACTAGCTACATAATATGTTATATATATATAAGCGTATTTAAAAATATATATAAATATTTTAAAAATTAGTAAATAAAAACTATGTCATTAAAAACATTTTCTAATGTTTATGAACACAAAAATCTCTGCAAATTTTTCAGAATATTTTTGCTTACTTGCAGATAATTTCGTGTTCATAAACATCAGAGAAAAAAGATATACATACACCGCAGATTTTATTGCGCTTATAAACACAAAAACTATTCTGTGAATAAAAATCTGCAATTCCTGATCTACAGATTCTTATCTACAGAACAAACAAAAAAAAAATCAACTTTATAGGAACTTTTCTAAAAAATAACATAATACCAATGACTATATATACTATCCATACATAAATGTACATAGTTATTGATAATACGTATAGTAATATGATTAGAAATATGCAATTAGAGACTTAATAGGAAGTTGAAAATAGCAGAATTATTATTTAATTTTACAATAATGATCATCATTACAACTTTACCATAAAATTATTGAATTATTAAATAAATCAAAAATATACTATTAAATTTTGTTAATAATATAATTATTCACTGCAGTCCCTTAAAATGTAATTTTATATTATAAGTAATTAATCTCACATATTTTTAAAATTCAGATATTGCCATTGATTAAATTAAATATCACTAAATAAAAGTTCAATCAATAATAGACATTCACATTCAAACTTTCAGAAACAATTTGTGGAAACTGATCAGGTCTTATTTAAAAAAAAAAAATTAAGGAACTTTGTTTATCCTAACTGCAGAGAACTCTTTCAAAATAGAAACAAATTTGAACAGAAAGAAATTAATATTAATATTACATTGGCCTCAGGATCTGTAAAGTTTATATATTTAATGCCTAATAATAACATGCAACTTATTATAAGTTTTTCTTTCATTAAAGAAATTTTAATTTTTTTAAAGTATTTAATTAAAATAACTGGTAAATTATTAATATTTCTAAATATTTGACAAATTATTAATTATTGACAGTTTGACGTCTATTTAATGAATTTTTTTAATGCGATAACAAAAAAGAGAAGAATTATTAAATGTGATGAAATACCATATAGTAATGAAAAATGTAATTTTATCAATTTATGATTTTTCAAAGAAAATAAATCCGTCTTTTAGCAATTTTGCCAATTTTTTTTTTTTTTTGCTGTTTTTATTTTTTTATTAGTTTTTTTTCATTCATATTATTATAATTGCAGTTTAATTTGTATTTATTAAGTCTAATTTTTTTTCTTTTTTACCTTAAATGACAAAAATATTATATTTTTTTTTATTAATTTTTTTTTGGTGGCATAATAAAATTATGCAATATAGAATATATATATATATATATATTTGTTTTTTTTTTTAATTTATTATTCTTTATTATTTTTTGTTAATTCAAATTTTTTTATTTTTTTTTTATTTAATCTAATTTATAATACTTAAAATTATTTGTTTTTGAATCAGTTCTTTGTTATTTTTCTTTATTTTTTCTTTTATTTTTTTTGTTTTCTTTTTATTTCAATACTTTTTTATTTATTTGAAATATATTCTTATGAATGGTTTTGTTCTCTTGCGATTAAATTGGTGAATATAAATACATATTAGAAATGGCATATCTATAGATATTAAAGGTGATTAATTAGTATGTATATGTATGTAATATAGGTAAAATTATTATTGAAATATATTTGTTAAAATTTAAGAGAATAACAGAAAATAACATAAAATAAATTTGTTAATAAATTTTTAAAATTAAATAAAATATAGATGTTCATGTATAAGTTAAATTTAAATGTTTTAATGTTAAAAAAATATTAAAATTATAGATAATTAAAAAAATAAAAATAAACTTCAATATCTTGTGTTATAATATCGTATTATACTATCCGGTTATTTATTTTAAATAATTTATTTATTTCTATTTTCATAAAGCTTTTATTTTAAATATCCGAAATTTATGAAGCCATTATTATTTTTAGGTTAAATTTATTGTTGAAGACATTTTTTTATTTTCGTTTTTAATTCAATTATAAGATGATTTTATTTATTAAGGGTCGCCACGTAAAGTAGGATCGTAGCAAAATGAAATCCGAAAATTCTACGTTACGTGAACAACCCTTTGAAAAATTTAAATAAGTAAAAAATTACAACAAAATAAATAAAACGACGAAAAAAAACATAAATGAAAAAAGTAAACAAAAAGTAAAAACTAAACGAAAACAAACTTCAAAAATAAGCAATGGTGAATATGCAAAAATATGCAAATAGGGTTCAAGTTCTAGGATATTTTAATTTAGCATATTTTTTATATATAAAACAACAATAATTTCTGTCAAAAATATTTTACGATCCTGCAGCAATTTCTTCTTTTACGTTGAGAGTGTTATTGATTCTGCAGCGATCAAATAGCAAATAGTTTAGAAAAGTCTTAAAGTCAAAAATTTAAAAAAACGAAACTATATACAAGATGTAGATCAGTAGAAAATGAACCTCGGTGTTTTATTATTGTTTTTGTTTTTGTTAGAAAAAACAATAATATTTACAGTGTATTTTTTTTTTAGAAAAAAAGGAATTTTAGTCCCTTAATAGTATCAGATTTGACGTTTTTGGTTTGTGTACCTATTTTTAGCAGCTAAAAAGTACCTAATGATGATAATCATTTACTCAACAATTTCTCTGTGCGAAATTTCAAGAAAATTGGACACAATCATTTTGCAAAACTATTTCGAAAAAATTATATTTTGAAAAATAATCAAACTAAAAACTATAGTTATAGGTGGGTAGCTAGCTTTAGTGGCCGAAAAAATGGCATACTTAAAGTAAGAAGAGGCTTTGTAGTATCACGAAATCAAAATTTTCTCCACATAAATCCTACTCGTATTTTCACTTTTCTTTAAAACAATAAGTATAATTAATTTGGTTACTGCAATATCACCGAGCTAGTCTAAAAAATAGGTTTCTCGATTGCTTTCCATTTTGTAATATAGAGCGGAAGGTGCAAATAATAATAATAATAATAATAATAATAATAATAATAATAAAAATATAATGAGGAATATTAAATAAAATTATACCTATGCCAGGAAAAACAAGACAAACCACGCAAAATTAAAATATTTGTTACAAATCTTAAAATTAATGAATTTAATTCAAATGTACAAAACAAAAAATTGAAGTAAAATTGCATTTGGTTACAAATATAAATTTGCCTTTTCACACATACATAATTAAAAATTTTATATTTTCATAATATATTTAGCACAATAATAGAATTCTCTCAACTTTTATTATCACATAACAACAAAATGGAAAAAATAAAATAAAAAATTAATTAAATATTTTTATTTGGTCTGAAAAAACCAAAATATATAGTACGTATGTAAGTAGTTCTTTGTTCAAATAATCGTCATAACTTCAAATATAATTTTTTTTTCATAAATTAATGTCATTTTTTAGCATAATTTCAATGGAGAATGTGTAAAGTATATCTTCCTATTTTAATGTATGTAATTCTATGTTTTTATATGTGAAATATAGACATGTAATTATGAATTGTAATTTAAATTTCGTAGTTTATAAAGTTGCTACCTTGACATGAACACTTTGTCAACCAAATATTATGAAATATGACATATAAAAAAAATAAGACGTTGTCGACCCTATTATTTTTTAATAAATTATCGACAACTATTTTAAGTTCTAAAATTATGAAAAACAACATCAATTTACACAAATACAAAGTTATGCAAATTTGAATGGAGAACCACTTAGATTTTATTTTATTATTTTTTTTTAATTATAGGGCATTCAAACCAACTACATACATACAAAATATATGAAAATAGATGATTGCTTATAGGCCCTTGTTCTTTTGTATACAGGATCAAAATTATTTTCTTATTAAAAATAAGTTTTGCAAGTAGTTATATTTTTTTTACGCTTTAACCGATACGAACCATTGATTTAATTTTTAATATTAATTTAAATGTCATATAACTACATATTACAGTGACAAGCAATGATGAAGGAAGTAAGTTGCTTCCGAAATATCGATTTTTACAAAATAAATATAAATGATTAGTGAAAGGAAACTCGACTTTTATTCCATAAAATAACTACTCAACATAAAGAAATTTCGTAGTTACATGACGAAATAAATCGTAAATCAAAATTTAAGTCTAAGTTTAAGTGAAACAAAAACTAAATATCAAATTTAAGTTTTAAAAATTTTTAAAAGTAAACTTAATTTTTAAAGTTAGTATATAAAAATTAAATAAAAAAATAATTTAACAATGTTCAAAATAAGAAAATAAAAATGTTAATCAAAATAATAATATTATGTAACTGCATATTTTTTAAAATTTTTTTTGAAATGGTAAATGTTACAATTGTATGTTAATGTTACATAGTAGCCTTATATTTTGTTCCATTAATATTTTTTTAACTTTTTTGGTAAATAGTTTAAATTTTGTTTATTTTTTTATTATCTTTTGAATTAATGATAATTCTTAAATATGGGAATTGTATTTATTTAAAAACCAAAACATAATTGTTATTAATATTTTTAATGAACCTAAGACAAACTGAACTGATTTTTTATATTTTAATTAATATTTTTTTTTCTCTGTTTAAGTATTTACTTTTAATACATTTTGAATGGGTGTATTAAAATTTAAGTAAGTATATATGTATTTTGAAACAATTGAATAATTGTTTTTTGTTTGTAATGTTTTATTTGATTTGTTTATTTAAATAATTCTACAAGAAAACATTAATTATACTTTGTTTTTTTTTTGTTTTTTTTTAATTAAGAATTTCTTGCTAAACAATGAATAAATATTCATTACATAAAAATTGGGGATTTTAAAATAACTACCACAAAATTTTGTTTAGTTGTATAGTTGCATTATAATGCTTCCCTTTGAATGAATTAATCACATTTACATACATTATATTAAGGAACAGTTTAGAAAACTAAAAATTTAATTTTCTTTATTTAAAATATTTATTAATACATACACAGAACATTTGAAGAAAGAAGTACCAGAGATTAAACAAACGTACGTAAACATCACAAACGTAGAATTGTAAAAATACCATAATACTCCAAATTTATATATAATTTTCTTTATTTAACATTATGTTTTACAACACTACATCTATACGTTTACATAAATTTAAATTTTTAACTTTTTACATGAAACCGTGAACATAATATAGAGTTTGCAAAATACCATTAACATCTG
Source organism: Argyra leucocephala (assembly GCA_963942445.1). Lineage (NCBI taxonomy): Eukaryota > Metazoa > Arthropoda > Insecta > Diptera > Dolichopodidae > Argyra > Argyra leucocephala. The sequence goes on along the minus strand of OZ012681.1, from coordinate 32,663,280 downwards.
CTTGTATGTAAATATTTTTGGTACATTTATATGTATGTTTTACAACTTTATGTTTACGTTTATGTAAATTGTTAAATCATCCTAGTAATAAATATTGCAAAAAGTAAACATTCCATAAAAATTTCATATGATGCGATGTGAACTTCATAAGTAAAAATTTGTCAAATTCGGCCATTGATTTGGCCAATTGATTTCATCATTGAAAACTTTAACTTAACTTTTTGTTTTGTTAATTAAATAATGATAAGTAGATACAGCAGCAGCCCTTGAGTTGAAAGACTTCAGTTTCGATTCCCAATAAAAATAAAATGCTTTATGGGTTTTTGAACCTGGTACAATAGTTTTTGTCATTGGGATAAAATAAATGACAAAACAAAAAATATGGCCACATCCCGAAAGGGAAAATGGTAAATTGATATATAAATAAATAAATGAATTACAAAATAACATTAAACTTATGTAAAATACTCTTCTTTTATGATATTTCTCACGAACTTCTACCACAAATTAATAATATATTGTACTTCTACAATCTACATGATCGTCAAAGTTATTAAGAGAAATTTGAAGGATTGTATGCCAAGACAATGAAATGAATATTGCCTTACGCAAAGTCTTGATATAATTAAATAATTACTAGACAATAAGTTTCATTCGAAATTTTTGTTATATAACTAACCGACAGTTGGAAAACTACATTTATAGTTAAGTTCACTTTCATAATATAGTATTGTTTCATTTATTGTAAATTGGGTAGGATTCTCAAGATTCTTTTTTATAAATCGAAACAATTGAAACTAAACCGTAAATATAATATAATACTTAAATTTCTTAATTATATTTTGCAATATTGATTACAAATTCTCTTGAAAAAATATGTGTGTAATATGTGTATATGTAGATATATATAATATATACATTATCTAAATTCTAAAAACAATTTCAAATAAAACTAAATAAAATAAATTATAATTTTTCTTTCTCTTATATATCTTAATAAATTAGTTCTACTTGAAATATTGTCCACATTTTCATTATTAATTTATACTTTTCTTTAAATAATTCTCTTTTTGTACATAATTAAACTCTTATATAAATAATTCAAAGGAAAGCCAAAAAATTTACTAAATTAAATACTATTTAATTAATAATAAACATATTTTTAATTTTATTTTTTCTGTTTTTTTTTTGTTTTTCTTTTTTTGTGTTGGTTTAATTTTTTCTTTTTTGAATTATTAAATTATTTTTTTTTTACTTATGAAATTGATGAATTATTTTCGCTTTCACTACGAAATGCATATTGTTTATTTTTATGTTGTATAATTGCATAAGCCAATAAAGGTAAACAACCACATACCATACATGAACCCATACAATAAAAGCAAATCTTATAATTACCAGATAAATCACGTAAAAATCCAGCCAATGGTGGTACAGATATTGCACCAATGCTTTGAAACATTCTAACCAAACCATAACTGGAACTAATACGTTCAGTACCAAATAAATCGGCCAATAAAACTGGCATTAACAAATACCAACATCCAAGGCATAAACCATATGTTGCCAATAATAAACCCATTATATAAAATGAACTTACTGATGGAATTGTTAATACTGCTATACCAGCTCCAAGAATGCTAAAAGAAAATTGAAAATGTTCAATATTGTACTTATATTAAAAATAGAAATAAATTAAAATATAATTACCATATTATATAAGTTTTCTTTCGATCAAATAATTGCATATCTGAAAGCCAACCCAAACCTAAACGTCCAATTAAATCCAATGCTGCACTAACAGCTACCAAATATCCACCTTCACTTTTACTGTAACCTGTATTTAATATGATAACAAAATATAAATTTTACAAAAAATATTTCTGCAATTGTATCAAAAATAATATGTCCAAACATACCAATAGAAATAACATGCGCTGGTAAATAATATAACATGTATGGACATCCAACTGACATTAATGTTACCGATAAACACATTAATATAAATGTTGTATCCTTTAAAAGTGTTATATCCAAATATTCTTGTATACGATCACAACATGTTCTTGCCTCTTGGATTTCATCATCAAAACTTCCATCATCATAAAAACTACTTGGTGTTGGTATTTCCATACTTTTACTTAATCCTTTACTCGTATTTGATATTTGTGGTACTGATGATATCATTGGTGTTTGTGGCTTATCAATAGTTTCAGTCATTTTTGGTATTATATCATCAGTACTAATTGTATTTTTACGACGTCTACTACCACGATTCGAATCAGTACCAGATCTTTTACGATAAACACATGTCGAATCGGTACTTAAATCTTCAACTGAATGTAATATTGTTGAACTGCAACCAGATTTTATTGGTTTTGTAAATGTTGTTTCACCAACAATATCTTTACCCTCATCATCACTTATGTCACCAATTTGAGATGTTTTATCAGCTGAATTAACTAAAAATTAATTTTAATAAAATAAAATATCAAAATTTTATATTTTTTAATTTTTTTTTTTTTTTTTTTTTGTTTTTTGTTTTTAAACTTACCAAACTTATTGGAATTATAAAAATCATTAATACGATTTTTTGTCTCTTCTAGGAACAAATGCTCTATGAATTTTGGATCAGGTAAATCATCAGCAGAATTCAAATATGTTGAACTTGTTAATAGTCCACCACCATATGAACAACCACTTGTTAAATCAGTCAGAGATTTTGTAATTTCTGTATTTTCTAGTATATTAACACGTGGTGTTTCTTCTTCTTCCTTAATTTCCAATGGCTTATAAAGTGTTGCAGAAAGGCAAACATGCAACATACAGCCACCCAAAATTAGTATTGTACCATGAAATCCAAAATTATCAACTAAATGCTTTATTAAGACTGGTAAAATAAAGCTACCAGCTGCTGTACCAGACACAGTAATACCATTCGCTAAAGCTCTATGCTTATCGAAATATTGAGATACAATAACAACACCCGGTGTAGTTGATAATCCACCTCCAATTCCTTAAATTATAAATTAATTTAATAATTTAATTTTATATGTATGTATATATATTAAAATAAAATTTTATAAGGAGCAGTGGTTCTTACCAGTTAAAATACCAAATGTAAATAATAGATGAAGCAAATCTGTTGCAAAATAGCTTAATGTCATACCAAAAGCACAAAATAAGCCACCAATGAATACAACAACACGACATGAATATTTTTGACATAATGCGCTCGATAATGGAGCTAAAGCTAAACAAAGTGCAGAAAGTATTGCTGGTATCCATGATGCGACACTAGCTGAAGTTTTTGGAAATGTTTCCATTATTTCAACATAAAGTATCCCATAAGATTTAACTAATCCAGCTACCCAAAATTGTACTGAAAAGGCACCAAATACAATAAACCAACCATATCCACCGTCTGGTGGTTCAAATGATGCCGATGATGCAGCAGATGATGGTGCATTATTATTATTGTTATTACTATAATTGCGTTTACGTTTTTTCTGTTGCTCTTTTTTCTCCTTTTCAGCTAACAAGCGATTTGATCGGATTTCCCGTGATTTTGCAATTAAAGGCTTTGCTGTAATACTTGAAACAGTCAACAAATTTTCATTATCATCCTCTTCGATTTCAGAGATTTGATGTTGCAAGAATGTCGCATGTAATGTCTTTGATGTTGTTGTTGGCGGCGGTGGTGCATTAAGTTTAAGTGATCCTGGTCTTTTTGGTGTAATAATTGTTGTATCACTGATTCCGGTAATATTACTAAATTGTTTTCCTTTAATTTCGTTGATGAGATGGGTACTAGCGATGGTATTTTCTGATTCATTGATAAAACTGTTTCGTCGAGCTCCATAGATTCCATTATCTGTGTTAGTGGTAATTGTTGATGCTGTTGTTTGTGTTTCCTTAAGTCCAGCAAATCCACCACCCGAACATCCAAATCCCGAGCGATTATCATTTTGTATAATTCCCAATTCGGCAAGTGGTACTGGTGGCGCTGAATGAATTGAGAATAATGAATCGGATTGTTGGCATCCAATGAGATTTGTTGTTGGTACAATCGGTTGGGAGCTGATTGTATTATCGTCATCATTGATGATTGTTGATGCTGTCCGGTCAGCACAAATGATCCCTCCCGACTCGTACTCGATTCCACTAACTGGGTTCGGTTGAGACGAGCTGTAAATTGATCCCCGTGTATCCTTTAAATAAAAAATAAAAATATATAATTTAATATGTATGTAGATACATATGTATATGTATATTATCTTTATAGAATGAAAATGAAAAACTTTTTTTTTTGTTAAGAATTAGAAGTTAATTTATTTATAACATACATACGTATATATACATAATATTTATATTTACATGTATATATATATATATATAAATTTATTAACATAGACAATTGAATTTTACTTTTTCTATCATAACAAATTGGAATCAATATGAAACAATAGAACTTAAGACTAAAAATATATTTTCATTTAATTTAATTCTATACAAATTGACAAATAGCCAATTATAGTGATAACTAATTTATCCTTGAAGATGAAAACAAATTGAAGCTTTTCATTTTTTTGTTTTTTGATTCTTAAAAAAAAATCTATTGATTTTATCTTAAGATATTTTAAGGAGGACAAGAAAACCCTTTTTGTGTTTTCTAATAAAAAAAAAAAAAACAAACAAAAAAATTAAATTAAATTTTTCAAATGGATGATTCATCACACCAATACTGTACCAACTGATTGCACTTTTAATTCTTAGAATATTCTTGAAATTTTGTTATTATTTATTTATTGATTAATAGTAGTTTTCCATTACGTTATTGCATGACTAATTCTGTCTGAAATATATCCTTTGATTCGAAATATGAATAGAAAAGGATCGCGCAATAATGTCATATAAACAAAATTTATACATTAGACATGCATCTAGACACAGGAATTTAAATTGATAAAAAAAAAAAGTATAATACACAAAGCAATAAAAAAAAAACAAAGTCATTATTAAAATGTTGAATATTTACATGAAATGTACATAAAAAAATTTGTTTGTACATTGTAGATATAATTGTAAAAATGAAATCATATCCTGAAATTTAATTTTGTATGTACATGTATGTAAGAGTTAGTGTAAGAATTAAGAATTACGATTTAAATAAATTATGTAAAATTAAACTGCTAAGATAAAGATTGTTCGTATATACTATAATCTAGTACGAAATTTTCTTTCGTATTTAAGGGTTGTATATTAAACTAAAAAAAAATGATTTTTTAAACTTCGAATATAAACTTCGCAGAACGTGTAGTCGAAAGAGACCATTACACCTTCGATAGGGAGATGAAGTATTTAAAAAAAAATTCATGTTTGCAATTAGAGAGAATCTTCTCGTAACCAAATCCAGTCCAGGATAATAATACGCCAGGTTCTTCAAGGTCTGTAATGTCCAGAAAGTAGGTAAGTAAGTATATAAAATTAAAGATTGCGGTTTTCAGACAAGGAAAACTATTCTAACTACTTAAATTAAAAAAATGGGTTTAAATATTTAAAGAATCATAATTTTTATTTTTAGTTCGACTTTAAGTTGTATATTTCCACTACCAGACACTTACTTTACTTACTTACAGATATCTCACTGTATATACAAAAACAAAACATATTTCTAAGAATAACAAAAATATATTATCAGATACACAATTTCGTGCTAAACAAAGAAAATAATATTATTTAAAACTACCTAAATTTACTACTTGCACTACTCATACATTCATGAAAAATCAACATTTTGACACGCCATTTATTTGTAAATTTTCTAGGGTCTGTGATTTTGCCATCTCACTTTTTTTCAGATCTAGATATTTCCAAATAAAATTTTTTAATTTGCCTTGTCTTACATTGTACCTACTATCACAAATTATATATAACTACTAATGGTTATACATATATATAATTTCTGTTATTTATATGTCTATTTTTACATTTTCATTGATTAACACAAAATCTATTTTCGTTAATTTCTTTGTTATTTATTGTTGTTTCTCTTTATGTTGTTAAAAAAATAGTTATTTTTATTATGATTACACTTTTAATATGTACATAAATGTATATAACATATTTGTGTTCACCAAACTTAAATATAGTCTTTTTCGGTAGGAAACTAAAAACTAACATTATTATAATAAACATTTTTATTAATGTCAACCTCCTAAATAACACAATAGTTAGTTAGTTGTTTTAGAATGATGACAAAAGGTTGTTAACATACTTGAGTCGTTATCTATTCTGCAATATGATGTGTATCGGTAGTAAAGTTATAGATATAGAAAATATTGGTATCATATAGACTAGATTATAAAAAATCCAAATACCAAATATAAAATTCCAGAAACATCCAAACTCTTGCTATCGAAACGATTGGAAATTCTCAGAGAAATATACTTAAAATAATGTTGTGTATGAATACCAATACAAAATCGACAATTATCCGTAATAATATTTTAGACTCTTTATATATATTTACTATGCAAGCAATATACTCTATATATGGGATATTATACTGTTCTAAGGATATTTTTCTACTAAGCAGAATAAAATTTTTCCAAGTGTTCTCCCTAACGTTTATCAGTCAGAAGTCATTGAAAACTTTATGAAAGTTTATTTTACAACGTTTACCTGTCTTCTAAGACTTGTATGTATATTGCCATAAATCTCTTTGATAGGTTTCTGGATGGTTTTCATTAATCAGTCGAATTGTCCGTACATTTATATGATCAGACAATGGCTCAAAATCATTTTATTCTGTAAATGTTTAGTGAGATTCTCTAGTAGGTATATATATACTATTCGAAAATTAACTATACTAGATGTGACTTAATTTGAAAGAACTGCATTTAAGTACCGTCTATTATCATGTAAGATGATAATATCTTTCGCTGAACTTTATTTTAACCATAGTGAAAAATCCGCAACGTGTACCTTTGACAATAGACTTCTGTTTGGAAGTTCTTAGAAATCTAATAGATTTTATAAATTGAATCCCTCACGCTCTATGACAATATGTTTTTTTTTTACTTATGCCACATATCAAAATTATTCTTCTTCTTCCAATTATCCTGTTCTGGACGTATAGTAAGACATTAAGAAATTTATATGATAAGATTTTTGATATGTTGCTACCAGGAAAATTTAGTTTTCTTTTTTTATGTTCTTGACATTTACTTAGGTAGAATTATGACCCTAAATTTAATTTAAAGATACAAATTGATAAGATGGTAAGTAAAGCTAATTCTTCTTCAAACGTTGGTCAAAAGAATTCTCAGACCCTTACCTCATAAAACATCTTTATATTGCATATGTGAGAAAATGCCAGTCAATGTCCCCTCATTACTTCACTAATATTAATCGGTTGGAATTTTTTCAGCGATATTTTTAACATTTCGGTACTAAGACTTCCATCTTATTCCCGCAGCTTTAACTTATTGAGTTACAGTCATTAATTTGATGGTCGGATAATTGTAGATGTCTTTTTTATCCACCAGATACTCACAGGCATTATGTAAGCTCCCGTAATTTCAAATTTTCTTGTTGAAAGAACCAATCGGAATAATCTTAGAACCGCCGAGATCTTCCACATTCCATTTCACGTCAAAATATTTCAAAAACATCAACATAACCTTTTTCATTATCGTCAGCCTCAATGACACTACTTTGATTATGTTGATATTTTCTACAAAACATCGAAGAGTGCTAAATGAATCCAGAGTGCCGTACATTTCAGTGGAAAACCATTCATTTTCATCAGATTTAGTTTTTAATAAGTTTATCTCAAGAAGATTTGTATATGAAGTGATATCAAATCAGTCCCGTTGATTTTAATTTTTTTCAAAAATTTTTTATATTGCACTTTTTTCACAATATATATTTCTAAGTAGTTCCAAGTTTCGGAATGTTTTTTTGACATCTATCTTTTTTTGGTATCTGTAAATCGTAAATCTGAATATTTAAGAAAGTCATATAAAAAATTGTTTCCAGGATAACCGCCGAGATTTTTTTAATCCAGAAAGAGCGGTTTTCGTTATTCTTGAATTCTACACTATTTACAAACCAGTTAGTTTTTCATTGGTTTTAGGGATGAGTAACTCTATACTAGTATTATTCAAGATTAAATTATCAAAATTTACAATGCATGGGTATTTAAAATATGAAAATTTTTAGTCCTAACAAATTCAATTTACCTTTAAAAACATAACAAATTTAGCAAATTCATATAAAATTAACAATTTAATAATGGAAACGTGATTGTGACTAAGCAGTTAATTTTATTTTTTTTTTCTAAAATAAATTTATCTAATTAAGTTTAAAATAACTTTTGAAGTGGATTTATTAAAAAAAAAATTTCTCCTTTAACATTCTTGTTAATATATATATTATGTATATATTGTATATATATTATGTACACATATCTAAATTTATATACATCCTTATGACAGGAAAAGGTTTATAAAATGTAAAATTATTTAGTTAATTTTTTATTTTTTGTTTTTTTTTTTTTTGTTTTGTTTGGGGCTTATAAGTTTACTCATTATTGTTGTAATTATATCTAAATAAATTTTATATAATTGCATTTTATAAAAACAATAATAAGGTGTATTTAAAAGAAAATTATGCAAATTTATTTACACACAGTATGTATATATATTTATTTGTATATATACACACTTAAATATAACCGACCTACTTCAACTTGTTTTCATTATATTTTCTTATTTATATACGTAGTTATATATTTTTCTGGAAATTCTTTTATCAAGGTCAAGGTCTATTAGCATCAATTTATATTCCTTTTATATCCATGCAACATTTTGATATACAATTTTTGTATACAAAATCAGAAATTTATATACATTTTAAATACAATATATGTACATAGTTTTATATTCATAAATACGTAAAAATTAAATGTTGGCAAGAATTTTATTTTTTTGTTTTTCAACCCCACCATCGCAAATCACTACATCCCACATACATAAAAAGATATACAAAAAAAAAGAAAAAAAAAATAGGTAAGGACTTTTCCTGTATTACATCATCCATGCCATATTATCAATATTTAAGTTCAAATATACATGTGAATATATGAATGTGTACCGTTGTTTATATACTATATAGATATAGGTATTTTTACCTATAGTTACAGTGCACTGAAATCGGTTATATAGTGACTATGTTAGACAATGTTTCAAATTAATTGGTGTATTCAAATGAAATAACACATAAAAAATAATACCGTATATATATACTGTAATATAATCTACGGATAAGACTAGGGAAAATTTATAATTTACTTTTTATTTATTTGATTCATACGCTAATACTACCTGAAAATTTGAAGAATTATCTATTAGTCATCGGAGAAATTAGCTGTTACAAAGAAAAAAAAAATATAAACCGAATATGAAATGAAGGGAATCCCAATAAAACAAATAGCGTATACAATATTAGGATTAGTTTAATTTTTTATGTATATTATTTTTACTTCACAATCTATCAATCTATCTAATTAACGATATATATTCAGTAAATAATATTCATCCACAGATTTCCAAAGACGGGTTTGGTGAATAGGTAATGATTTAGTTCATGTTCATATTCATGTTATAGGGAATCGCTATGGATCCACATGGATTGCGTTTTTAAAGTAAATTATATCAAGTAAGTACTAATTTTGCAAGCTCAAACGTAACCTATAGAAAGCATTGTTTCCAATTGGGAGAATGAAATAATCTAATACAGTCGAAAACGTTTTTTAAATTTAATGTTAACCAGTTAAATCGCTTAAATGGTTTATCACAAGACACGGTTCATTCAACAATACTTTCTTTCAGGATTGGTAAGTTCAACATAGGCAGATGCAGATATTGCTTGCCGGAAGAGGAATCTTCATCTCACCTTTTATTTGAATGCGATTCCAAAGCTTAGATATAAATAATTGCAGGTATATACATCGCCTGAAATGACATTACCACAACAATAACGTTCGTCAAAGTAATGGACGTACAATTTTAAACAATTAAACGAAAAGTACATTAGATATGAAGGTGTCATTTACATAAAAACCTAACCGTCCAAAAATTAACTAAATAATAGTCTGAAGTAAGGGCTGGTGAGATGGAGCCTCGCATATCCTATATGTGACTTTATATGAGACTATGTGGGATACCATCATAACAACAGCAAAAACAAAAACAAAATAATAATCAAAGGATATTGTTTCTTTTGTTTTTACCATTCCAGATAGTTAATGTATATAATCATAATTTTAAACAAATAAACACAACTGTAGTAAAAAGCAATTGTTTTGAAAATTAAAAGCGTGTACGCCACATGCAAAATACTGTTCAGCACTGCTGCAATAATGATTTTATAAACTTTGTTTAAAATAAATTGAAATTTTATTTTCATATACACATATAGAGCTTATATAGATAATATTATTTAAAATTCATCTTCTTTAATATTATCGTGGGTGACCACTCTTGGTTTTCTTTTATCGTAAAATGTTAGCATCATGATATTATGTATAAGCGTGCCTATTTGAATATAAAATGAAAATTATGTATATTTTTTTTTTAAATTAGTATTAAAAATATATATATATATATATGTATGCATGTACATAATTTTCCTTTTAAAATTTTATTATTTCAATTTGCTAAAAGTTCGACCCTGGAATACATATGAAAAAATTAAATCTTTGGAATGGAAATAAATTTGATAATGTTCTTCATTTTCGGTAGGAATTAGGGAGTTTAAAAACAAAAAAATATCACTATTTTATTTTTCATTTCATGTTTATTCGGTTGCTACTTTATATACTTTAATAATAATAGTTTTAATACTTTACTGATAGACTCATAATCATCATTGATTTATTGTAATATCCCGATTTGTGATATTAATAATTTTATTTTATTATTTTTTATTTTTTTTTATGATTTTTCAATTATAATTTTTTTTAACCTGTAAAACTTTTCACCTCGGTGAATTAAAGCGAAAAGCAATGTTTGGAACCCAAAAATTTAAATGTGAAGCTTTTTCAAAATATTACCGCAAAAAAAAATTGCCGATTAAAAAAAATTAAAAAGTACTAATTTATGTTCATATATTAAATCATTCATAGAAAAACATATCCAATTTCTACACCCATATTGGACTATTTATTTAATACAAGAACCAAATAAGATCATCCTAATAATAACAAAACATCATAAAATCAATAAGGTATGAAGCTTTTTCAAATCAGAAATATTTTTTAAAGTCATCAATTAAAATTACCCAAAAAAATAAAGTACCTACCTATTAAAATTATTTTAAATTTGCCTGGTTTGTGTCTTCGGATTAGCTACCTCAAAAATCGAAATGTTTCTAATTGACCAATGCAAGCATATCAAGTTCTTATCAAGTTCAAATTAATGTTTATTTTGTAAAGTAAAATATTTACAAGCAGAAAAATATAAAAAAATATTTCTATTGTTGCCATGGTGATAGTAATCTTGCTTTACCGTCTTTAAAAATTCACTTGATTTGCTAAAAATCTTTCTTATAGATAAAATACACCAGATATTATAGAAAACATATCAAGGGCAATATTGAGAATTTCTTCAATTACTCCTGAAATTACAAAACTACCATCTTCTTCATCTCCACTTCCACATGATGTCTCCGTTGTATGCAAAACACATCTCCACTTCCACATGACGTCTCCGTTGTATGCAAAACAAAATTTTAAACCAAAATGGACAGTTGTAAGTCAGGTGACTGACTAGATGGAGGAAAATACGCTATGTAACAATAATGTTATGCTTTTGGACGATATACTAAGAAAAATTAATTGGTTTATGGAAATACAAAACTTTGTTTTGAGTTAAATATTTTTATAAAAGTAGGAAAGAAATATTTTTTTAATGCTTGGCCGGCGAATGTTATGATCTAGTAATAATTTTAATAGTTTTAACAGTTATTTATTACCTTGTTAATTAGTAACCAAAATTTGTTTTTAGTAGAATTTAATTTTGTATATTAAATATGCTATGTCTCAATTCATACATAGTGTTGCCATAATGCAAACAATCTTAACAAAAAATTGTTATTAATAATAAAACAAAATTTAAAACATTTTTTATTAATATTTTTTTTTTTATTAAAAATAATAAATTTATAATAGTTAGTTCCTGAAATTTTTAATAATATATAATATATATATAATATATATATATATATATATATATATGTATATCATTAAACATTCATTTTAATTCTTAAAATATTTCCTAGAACATAAAATTAAAAATATTGTCAGGGTTATGTCGCTAATAGGTCTGCGACAAAAAAATAATTGAAATTTTTCCGAATAACTCGCATTTAAATACTGGAAAATAAAACTGGAATAAAAACTGTAGAAAACAAACAAAAAATGAGGCCAAGGAAACTTGACTTTAGAATAGAAAAGCAAAATTGTCAGCAAAAAAAAAATATTTAATTTTATGCATACATAATTTACATACAAAAAATTTGTATATTTTCGGTCTAAAAAGCAAATTGATCATCTACAATTATTATTATTTTGCAGAGACAGAAAATAATTATTATTTTTTATATTTTTAAGATTTTATTTAATTTTGCATTTAAAATAAACGTAAAACAACAGTATTATCTATTGACTATTATAGGGCAGTTTCGATTACGCTACATTTAATTTAAAAAATAAAAAATTATAAATTTTTTGAAAAAATGGATTACCAAAATGTAATAAATAGTAATTTAATTATTTAGATTAAATGTAGCTGAAAATTATATGGAGGACTTCGGTTCTGTAATGCTTATAAATATACGCTTTCCGGTAAGTTCATTATGTTCTCAATAAATTCTTTATATATAAGAGTCAAAGTTTGAATTTTTAATAAATAATTTTTGGTTTTTTATTTAAAGACCATTTATATGGGATGAACACTCTAACTGCTTCTTTTAGGAGTTTATTAAATTTTACTAATCATAATACAGAGAAGGGGAAACTTGTGTAAGTATACCGCATTTTACATTGGTCCATCTAAACATCCAACAGTTTCTTCCAATACTAATATTTGTAAAATTTTGAGATTGATCGTTCTTAAAGCTTGACCCAAGCATTCATTTGATATTAAAATATTATGAAAATATTTTTGTTGCTTTAATTTCTCACATACTAAATTGCGAATGCGAAATAATTAAAAAAAAACAAATTAGTTTGAATCAGTCAAATATGGAGTTAGTCTGTTTTATTTTTACAATCAGGACAATTTAGTTTTTCATAAAATTGCATTTTTTTGATTTTATAAATTTTTTAAATATAGTTTTGAATTATTGATCTTATATATATGGTCAATAAGACATCGAGTAGAAAATTTTTTCTATTGGCATAATAGAAATACTTTATTATCTTAATATTGGGTCAACCAAATTATTTCTTACGTATTTAACTAAGTAAGGGGTAATTATTAGGCTCGATTCAATCATATAAGTTCATTGTGGTATACAACAAAATCAAAAGTTTTCCAGCATATATCCTATTTTTTAAATGTTCCCAACCTCAGGATCATTTAATGATTCCACAGGATAGAGAAATATAGATGCGTCTTCCTTTTACCTATTTCTTGTGGTAGTTTTTATCCATAATGTTTTTAGAAAGGCGGCACGAAATAATGCTGTAAATTTTAATTTTTTTATTTTGTTGCCACTTTATTGCGGCGTTAGTTCATCATATTAGGCCATTACTTGACTCTAATTATTTGAAAAATGGATTAAATTCTATCAAATTTTATATCAATATGTTTTAATAGAATTATTTCATTAACGTTTGTTCTACAATATAATCAGTGAATAAATGATGAATTAATATAATTTTGTATCTAACTTCTCCTAGCTTCTAAAAGGTTTCTACAATGCATTCATTAAAAATTACAATGAAGTACTGTGAAAGAAGTGTGCTGAAACTTCAGCTTTTTTCTATATATTGAAATTCTGTTTTGTAGACAGTAGAAAACGCTTTCGTTAATTTCAGAAAATATATTCTTTTTTTCTAAAATCGTTCAAAATTATCGAAAGCAAAGCTGATTGAAAACGCGAATGAAAATTGTGCCTAGCTTGACTTTAATAACTCCTAACCAAAATATGTAAATGAAATAACACTGCAAAATAATGAAATATAATTTCGCACTATCACTAAAAATAAAAATCCAATTAATAAATTGAATATATAACAAAATAATGATATGTAGAAAAATAATGCCTTAAAAAGGAGAAGTTAAATAACGCCGCAATGAAATGCAATAAAACGTAATTTTTTACGGTATTATTTAAAATACAATGTTTTGTTGTTTTTTTATTTTTAATTGCAGAGTTATTTCAACTTAATTTGAGAATATAATCTGGTAACAAGTTAAATAAAATAAAGCTATTCTATTTAAGAAGACTTAGTTCTTGACAATAGCAGTAGTTTTCCACATTTAATGAGCAGAGCCAGTAATTTGTTAAATAAATACTTGAAATATTTGTAGATATTGTAGTGTATAGTAGTAGTAATGTAGTAATGTAGTATAAGTACGGTACTGCAAGTACTTAATTAAGCACGAAAAGGTGATTCTACCTAAGTTACTGTCCAGAAGATAAAAAAAAAATATGCTTAACATAATTTGCAAAGATATTAATTACTATATTAATACATATTTTATATCTGTACCTCGTACCCGTAGACATTTGTACCTAATTTCAAACTTATTTATTTTTGGAGAAAAAAGTTTATTTTAAAAAATTAATTAGTCATAAGCACTAATGAAGAAAATATGTTACTTCCGAAATATTAATACATTTATGGAAAATTAATTTTATTTAATAAAATACATACATAAAACAAGCCCATTTGCGGCTGGGACAGATTCCTTATCGAAATACACAATCTATCTAATAAAATATTTAATTTCTTTAATTTTTTGTATTTTGCAACTTATGTTCAATCTCACAATAATTTACGATACCAATTTTTCTATATTTTAAATACATTTTTAATATCTTTAATGACAGTCAAAGGTCTCCGATAGAACAGATTTTTTGTACTGATATTTTCTAATTTTTTTTTAATATCGTATTTAGATAGAGATTAAATAGAAAACGAAGCAAAAAGTTTGAAAATTTGACGTCACATAAATTTTTTTTGGTTCATTTTAATTTACTGTTAGAATCGCCCAAAATGAATTTTTTATTTTTTTTTATTTTGTTTTAACAATATGAATGCCTAACGAGATTTCTCTCTATACAAAAACACATCATACCACCAGAAATATAAAACAATTTCAAAAAAATTTGGCGTCAACTTTAATCTTACCAAAAATATCTTCTCTTTTATTAAAAAAATTGAAAAATAAAATTTTTCAACATCCTTCATTTCAAAAGCAATACAATGTATCAAAAGGTCCACTGAATCTATTGTCATACAATATATTATAGGTACCTATAGTCATTTAGAAAAAATTTGTTTTTCTTGATTTTTACGTACGATACGTTATTATTGTTGCCTATAATTTTTTATTTTATTTTTATTATTAAAAATATCAGAAAATCTCTGAAATAATCCCTTCTAATTAAATCATGTTGAAAACTTTTAGTCATCAACCTTTTTATAGAATTAAATCTATTTTACATCAGGCTGTTCAAATTCACATCAGATATAGTATCAATATAAAAGTTAATTAAATTGACACTACACTAAGATATTTCGCTATATTGTATATCTTAGAATAAATTTATTTTAAAATTTAAAAGGAGTAAAAATAAATATACATAATTATAATATAGAAAATGTACCTATTTATATAATAATACAATACGTACGTACGTACTTTTTGTATATACAATTATGTACAATTTCAAATATACAAAAAAAAAATTCAAAATTCGTAAATTTTTTCAAATCAATATTCTGTTATACAATTTCTGTTATATTCACAACATATACTACATAAATATAAATATAATAATTATATTAACACACATAATATACAATATGGTATGTGATTGAGTTATTCAATAGATAAAATACAAAAATTGTTTTTAATATCCTGGAAATTTGATTTAAATAAATAGAATTTTTATATATATATATATATATATATTTATATATTTTATGTATTTATGCATATACAACATGATATAGAATTCTTTAAAAAAGCAAAATAAATATATAAAATACGCCAGAGATTTTTGCTAGTATAATTTATACGTGACGTCGAAATGTAGATGTTTGACTTTGTTATAGATGAATATGTATATCAAGCTGTTCTTAATTTGACCTTAAAAAAATATAAAATTTCAAGATCATTGTGGCATTTGATAGGTAGTATCATAGTACCTACATACATACATATATTTAAAAGGATTTATTTTTTTTCTTTTAATTTTTTGTTCCTACATTAGTGAATTTATATTTTTTTTTTTTGTTAAATATTCTTTTTTGTGACTTGATTGTATTTTAAAATAAATTTCATAACAGACAAACTTTTAGTACTAAAGTATACATTTTTAAATTCTTCATAATTTTATTCATATTTTGGCTCAGTTTTTGCTTACACATTACATTATACATATACACTTTTTAATCTTTTTCATCTGCATACCCAAATATTGAATGTTATCGCGAAACGCATATACCTATGGGTAGGTGTGGGTAGATAGATGAAATAGGATTTTTCAGTTGCTTCTGGAAAGAAAAGTATAACACTAAATTATGCCTTTATAATGCCACAACTCAACCATTTGTTTTTGGTGTTGTTGTTGTTGTTTGTTCCCTTTAGAAAGTGATTATAGATGTTAGCGCGTAATTAATTACCTAATGCTTATAACAATACTAAATTGGTTTTCTCTATTTTAATTTGTTTGAATCAAATCTCCTTAATCTGGATCTGATTCTCGTGTATTTTTAGCCAGAGTTTTTTTTTTCCTTTCATATTATATCTCGTCTTCGTCCAATTTTTCTTTAAACGATTAATTGTTAACGTTTACATTTTTGTCCTAAACAGTAAACATTTTTTGGTTTTGATTGCTAAAACCAATTCGCATTCCTTATTAAAAAAATACTTACAGCCTTAATATTTGAAATGTAAACAATATATATATAATTCTTCTTAATGATCAATGTTTGTTACTTTAAGAACTCAAGACTTTATAACATATAAAATTTTCAAAGTAAAATTAATGTTTGTAATTCTTTCAAAATCTGTGTGGTAAAGGCTTAATCTCTAAACAACTCTACTCACCATTTTATTTATTTATAATAAAAATACGTATATAGTTTAAGTATAATCAACTTCCAAGATATTTTTAAAACTATAGTTTTTCAATTAGAAACTGAACCGGGCATTAGATATTGCCGATTTAATGCAAAAGATGGTAGCAAAGAATTACAATGAATATTCTATGAATTTTAGCTTTTATACAACACAATATTCCAGGCATATGGCTGATAACATCTAATAGGGGATGGGTACTAAAAAGAAATTTTACAAGAAACAGAACTATTAATTATCAACTTGTCATCCTCATCATCAATGTCCTGTAACCCTATCCGTGGGGTATAGGGCGGAAATAAAATCTTTCCATCGGCTCCTATCTGCGGTTAAACTCTGCAATTGTTCTTTACTGTGTACTTGCTTCGACTAAGACAGCTGTGCTCCATGTTTTTCTGGGTCTTCCGACGTAACGTGTACCCTAGGGATTCCATTCGAAATATTGTTTTTGCTTCGTTTTTTGCAACAGCTTTCTGTTGGAAATCGTTTGTGGCCAACGAATGTTTAGGATACGTCGGAGACATCTATTAATGTACACTTGAAGTTTCCTGGCGATGTTTACTAAAAATGTCCATGTTTCGCAAGCGTTCAAGAGAACAAATTTTACACTTGCGTTGAATATTTTTATTTTTGTACGCACAGATATATTGCTTGCCTGCTATATTCTTGGCGTCCCGAAAACAGTACGGGTTTTGCTGATGCGGGCTTCAGTATTCAAATCGAAAGGACCCTACAGTAGTAGTCATTATATCAACCATTACTACTAAAAACAATATGGGTGAAAAAATACAGCCCTGCCTTACTCCCTAACACACCTCGTAGCAAATTGCCAGCTGTCCTCAATCTAAGACGCAACATCTTGCATCTTTGTAGCATTCTTTAATTATGGCTGTAGTTTTTCTATAATATGCCTCTCAAGCGATTTCTAAAAATACCTACAAAATAAATTTCAAAACCTACAAGCATGAGATTTAGCGGTGCTTTAAATTCAGTATAGCTTTAGTTTTGTTGGAACCATTAATTTGGAACTATCATTAGCAATATGAATGATTAAACCAAACTCTTTGCTTTCCAAATAATGAAAAATTTCAAAAATAAACTAAAAGATATATATATATATAAATCTTGGTCTCCAACTCAACATTAATATATTTATTATATTATGATAATAAGCAATTTGTTTTGCATTTTTAAACAATCAAATGGGGAATAACAGTAAATCTGAATTTGATGGGAGAAGATCAGAAGGTCGCGTTTACATAAAAAATCCTACTATCAAAAACACAGCGACTCAATATTATGCAAAAATTTTAAGTTTTGAGGGTTCGATAAACTCATGAAAATACGGATGTAAAAAATATAATATAAATATTTAATTTATCGCTATAATTCATTTGACATATATTTTGTATTATTTATTTGGACGTGTGTATTACATTTCTGTGTAAATAAATAGTAGTATTAGATTTAATTGTAATCTTAATTAAGCACTGCATTGTTTAAAAATAAAAAAAATAAAAGAAATAGTTAAATTCATACACGTATCCTAATGGTATTTATTGGAAAATATATAATTCAAAAAGTATTTTTTTTATACGGTTTCCCTGTATTATGTATGAGTGCTATTAAATCTAATTTGAATTTACTACAATGAAATTAATTCTATAAGTAAACCTTTTTACTTCTCCACCAGCAGTTTGCACTTATTAACAAACAACCACTATAATAATATTTTCGAACAAATAAAAAAAATTTCATCTGCCTTTCTTAAAAACTGGTACAATTCCGAAAGTTCGCATTAATGATATTCTTTGGTTTACTAAACTTTCTTTCATTAGTTCATTTTAGTAGTAAATTTAATAGTTTTCTTCGTTCAAAACGCATTCGAATAATTCAAGAGGACTATATTCATTTAAAAGTCCCCTTACAACAGATATCCTTAAAATATGATGTGCTGGTGCTCGATCACTCCTTTGCGGCTCGTTTTTACCCGCCTACACTTAGGGGCTTCTGTGTATCTTGTGAATTATTGATATCATCTTCTTCTAATTCATCATCTGACTCTAAAGAAATTGTGATTGTGAACAATCTCAGAATATTTATCATGAAATCTACTTTTAAACTGAGAATTTAAGAATATTGGTTTTCATTATCCATATTTTGAGTTTCTTCCAATCATTTGTTTTTTTTTTTTTTATGTTCTTGACAGTAACTTAGGTAGAATCACCTTTTCGTGCTTAATTAAGTACAGTACTGCAAGTTTATACTACAATATCTATAATGTTTTTGGAGCAATTATTTATCCAATTACTTGCATATCAACTCATTAAATGTGGAAAACTACTACTATTGTCAGGAACTAAGTTTTCTTAATAGCTTTATGTTATTTGACTGGTTACCAGATTATACTCTTAATTAATCAATTAGATATTTTTTGTTATTTATTTTATTATTACATCATCTTCTCCAGGATCTCCACTTTACTAGGTTCATGTTTATACTCAGTCATTAGAAAAAAAAACTACTTAATTGATACTGTAATGTCTACTGGACCCAGCTTTAAAAAAAATATTTTAAAATTACACTTTTCTCTTATGCGCTTGCAACGTGATTTTACAATACAAAAATGGGTGAAGGTATTGAGAATTTAACAGATGTAGAAAAAGTCAAATTGGACCCACTCACTCCCTACACCAAATAAAGGTTTTAAAGAGTAGAAATATTTATTAACAACTATGCAATATTTATTTTGGCATTAAATTAAAACTAAACAAATTGAATATAAGACAGATTTAAGAATATCCAATTTATGTCATAAAAATGTTAAAGTATCTACTGAATATAAATTTTTTAAAAATTTGCAAATTTTCCTAAAATTTAATTTTCATATTAAATTAGTTAATCTTTGACAGAAATTAAATTTATATTTTCTTCAAAAAAAAAATTAAGTCACGAACAAAAAAAAATTTTTTAATTCAAATTATTGATTTAATAATTTATTTATTTATTTACTTTCAAAAATTTCAATTTGGTATCATACTGTGCCATATATAAGGTTATAATTCATCCATTAAATTTTTTTTTCTCTACAACTAGATAATCTTTTTTCTGTTTACATACTTACATACGTACATTATAAAAAATTGTGTAGGTATAATTTTTTTGACATTTTTTTACGTAATTTTATTTTTTGAATGATAATATATGTAATTAATATTTAGAAAAATGTATAATGATATAGTAAGTACCAGGTGAGTTCCAACAAACAAATTTAAACAATAATTAAAAGATAAATAAACTAAAAATAAATAAATAAAATGTCAACATGCAACCCTTTAAAAATTGAAAAATAAAATAAAAATTTCCAAATTTATTTTTGATTTTGAATTTATCAAATATCTCGAACTTAACACATTTAGTTGAATGCCTAATAAATAATACCAGGCACCAATTTAATTTTGTTTTAAGTTTAAAAGCAAACAAATAAAGGCAATTTAATTTTAAAAACAAAAACTAAACATAAAAAAAATAATAAATCAAAATAAGTAATAATATGTCATACAAATTACCAAAATTATGACATAATTAAATTTATAAAAAAAAGAAGCCAAACAGAAAAAAAGAATCCTTAGGGATGTCTTTTAATTGGTGTCTTTCTTAATTGGTTACTTTTATATACGATTACAATAATAATATAATTTGCTTTAATTTAAAATTCAATTATTGAGTACTCCACTCAAAATGATAACAAATTTATTAGAAAGAAACAAATATCATCAAAATCAATAACCAATTTGTACTATCGATAAACAATTAGCACCCATCAATGAATTCACAATATTATTAAATTAATAACAGAGACTATAATAGAGACGTCGAATTGCGAACAAAATATCATGCATTTTTTTTTTTCTAACTATCAGTTTTTAAATTTAAAAAACTGATACTTGTCCAAGGATTTCTACCAATTTATTAAAAGGTAGTCGGCCCCAATTCCTGGGACCCCGCACCTACTGTCTTCATCGCATTTAAGAGCCATTGTGAGCCATGACCAAAAAAAATCAAGTTCTTCAGCCCCGACATTTGGGGCGCCGAACCTCTTGTTTGTATCGTGCTTGTGACCCATTGTACAAAAGACATGTTGAAGAAAAACAAAAAAAAATTTTTTTCAAGTGCTTTGTGAGACGGTACTCGGACCTATTTTTGCTGGAGGCTGCTCAATTTCTTGACTTGGCACTTTCAACCAGTCACCTTTAGAAGATGTAGTTCTGATGCCGTTGATTGATAAAAACTTGCTACATGAATCCTGTATTACTACATATCCAGTCAAATGAAATTCAAACAAATTAAAATGCAGGCAAATCGCAAGAAAACAGGCTAATGATACTACGGGCAAATGAAACACAGGTTATGACACGCTCCCAAGTATTTTTGGTCAAAAGTATTTTTTTTTTTAAATTAAAAAATTATAAACTTTTTAATATACGTAAAACCGAATGTTACAAACGTAATGGGAGAATAAATACCTTACAACAAAATTTCTTAACTCTGTACAAAAATTCATTTTATTTGAATTCAAAATCAAAAAACATTCTTAATTCAAATTGATTGTAACTCAACCATACAAAATCAAATTATATACATATATATTATTTATATGAATATATAAATTGCTTTAGTATGCATAATAACGCAGCTGCGAAGAAAAAAATTATTTTTCGTATTTTGTTTTTAATTCCATTCTTAGCTTGCTTTGAATTTTGAAAATTTTAATTTTATAAGAATCATACTTTTTATCATTTCATTATTTCATTTCGATACTGTTAGCGACATCTGTGCTATTTTTGCTCCAATTCGACGTCTCTATTATAGTCTCTGTTAATAACATTGTTATATTCTAATCATAATTTTTGACCTCGGCATATAATAGTATTCGAACTTCATCAGATTTGTTTACGTAATATATGTACACCATATATATACAAATAAATAATACTATACATAATGCAAGAGTATATCTAACAAACTATAAAATTTACAAATCCCTCTTAGATACAGTCACTACATTAGAAAAAAATAATGTTTTTTTGTTTTTATAAATTCAGCAATTTTTTTTTAACTTTTGCTTTATCATATTAAATCCTTTAGGAACACAATGTAAATTATAATAAAATAAAAATAACTACTATTTGAAATTGCCAACAACTAAATAACAAAAAATTGCATTTCTAAGAATTCATCACCTAAAGTTATACAACATTTTCCAACTATGTATACTCGTACATACATACATACATAGTTGTATTTCTAATTTTGGTATTTTCGTTTTGTTTAACAGTTTTCTGCATCATTATTTTAATATACAGCAGTGGCGTAACTATCGAATTGCAAGGTTTACTTAATACACAATATATCTGCAAAATATGAGTTGTTACACAAACAGTAGTAGCATATTATGTATAGAATTTACAAAGTAAATTACTAATATGAAACATATCAAACCTGAAAAAGATGACTTAAAAAAAAAAACAATTTGGTCTAAAAGTACAAATTTTAATCATTTCTATATATTTAAATGAAATATGTACGTATATTGAGCATAATAAAAATAAACATAAAAAAAATAAGTATATTAAAAGAAGTTATTATTTTGCAAAAACTAAACAGAAAAGAAATAATCTTTAGAACTGATGATGAGCTCATTACAATAAATAAATAAAAAATTTCAACCTATAATTATGTAATTATTTTGTGTAAAGAGAAATCGAACAATCATCTATTAAATATCTTCAAAATCATAAATATTTAATTAAATCAACAAAATACATTTTTCTATAATTTGGTTTGAAAGTATATTTAGCATTCAATATTAGTTGTATTTACATATATTGATATCCCACATGTATCATCCCACTGTCATTTATATACAGCATAGCTGCAAAAACATCATAGCTATTCAAATCAAATTATTATTATTTTGTTCACCTTAAAATTGGTAGCACTACTGACTAGTGACTTATACAACCTTAATGACGTCAAATTATTTGCAAAATGCATGTTCATACGGGTAGAAAAATGGTAGAAATCTACCAAAATTTTTTGGCGAGGATTTCAGTAGAGGGTAAGTAAGCAAATCTACCAACATTTAAAATTTCTGGTAGATCTTGACGTTTGAATTTTTTTTTCTGGAAATATACATAATATGTCAGTGTCAAAATATTTTTAATATTTTTTATACACAAAGTGCAAGTAAATTGTTGTTCACAACGTAATTTATCGAATATTGATAAAATAAAAAAAAAAATATAAATTATACAAATAATATTGTTGGATTAACATTGGAATAATAATAAAAATTTATTTATTTATTTTTTTTCCAAATAATTTCATTTTCGACCTTCTTGATATTTCAATAATCTCACAGCAATAATGGCAGAATTCTACCAGTTTTTTTTACTTATGAATATGAAGGTGGATTTCGGCGGTAGATTTCTGTATAAACGTATACAAGCATTCGAAAATAAAAGTCAAATTCGTGATTGTAAATTTAAAACTGTCAAGTTCCCATTTCGTTGAAATTTTTTTAAAGCTAGTTTAATTGATAATTAAAGCACTGGATAAAGAAATAATAATATATGTATGTTGAGTAAAGTGCTGGCCTCATTTTTTCTTTTAAGCTTATTCATTTGGAATTTGGTTTCACATATGAAAAAATTTTACTACAAATAAATTTTCATAACCAGGTTTGAGCCATTTAGAAATTAAAATTATTTTTAATTTATTTATTTCAAATGTCAAATGAGCTTTCAGCTAGTGTAGAATTATGTGAAATATGACAGTTTGTATTGCAACTTAGATTGTATGTTTTACATATATGTAATATCATCGCAGTGATAAATATTATTAATTTACCATTTTATTTATAATATAACTTTTCTAAACCGGAACCTTTTGATAAATAACCAAATAATATAACTATACTACACTAATAAATATCGGTCGGCAGATTTTTTTTATAAACAGCAGTGAACTAAGATAGGATATTTAATACTTATGTAACGGTACCGCTAGGCTGCCACAATTTTGATACTTAATGGAGTTTTTAGGAAAGGATTTTGATATTTTACTATTTCCATTCTTTTATTTGTTCTTATGACACAGTTATTTTTATTATACTTTACTGATATTCACCATTTTGAATGCGTTCAGCGAAAATTTTTACGTTTTGTATTAAGAAATTGTATAGGATTTTACACTGTAACTTGCAATTTAATTATTACCATCCCTTCAAAATTAATAAATTTATACCGTCATTGTCTGACCATCAGATAATAGCAGACATTTCGTTTATCCAAAAAAATAATTTTAAACAGAAAATGTGGAAATTGTTTTAAGAGTGGTGTATCATATCACATTGCAGATTTAAGCCAATTATTAGAATGCTTATTGAAGTTCATTTTAATTCAATCTTTGTTTAGTATCAATTGAGTATCAATAACTATTATAGGAGGGGTTTGTTCATCATATTCATAACACTACTTGAACTCATCGGTAGGTATTTATAGTGTTAGAGTTAAACTATAGCTATAGTTCTTATTTTGATTGATTTTAGAACTTATTATAAGGTGTTTATTATAAGGCTTATTAAATATAAGATGTTTTATTATAGGACTTATTAAATACATCTGGGAGTTGATTTATTATAATCAACCAAATTTTAAGACCAAATCAAATTTTAATAATTTCTTTATTTTGACCTAACCAATTGAGTGTTGTAAATGTAGCATAATCATAGACGTATATAAGCTATTATAAACCATTACCAGAAACCATTTTTTAGTCAAATTACAAATTTAATTTAAATAAGTTTTTATAGCAAGGAAGTAATTATAAAATTTCATGATGGAAAAAAAATAATAATTAAAATAAATTGCTAGCTTAATAAAGCTATAATTATATAGTTAGTTATTAAACTAATATAATTATAAAATTATAATTATCAAATGCATTAAGAAATCAGTTTTTTCTTGCATGAAATTTTATGATGCATTTCCGAAATTTGCCAATACTTTAAAATTACTCAGATATTTTGGACAACTCTCTAACAGCATGTTTCTGAAATGTTGAATTAAATGGAAGAAAAATGTCCTTCCACTATTTAGCAATAATGTTGATATTTAAAAATAAAAATAAGTTCCTTCATAAATGTTTACAATTCAAAAATATAACTTAATATTCTAATATTCATCAATGGTATCGTTGTTTTACTACCCCAACGGAGGATGATTGATATTGCATAAAAAAGATATCTAGTAAGCCTGCATCAATACTAATAGATATATGTTATGCTTACTTCAAGCATACATTTGATACTTTTAACACTAACTGAATGTTGTTAGCTATTTTAAAACCTGCTCCTACATCAAGAAATTAGAAAGATTTTTGTTATACTTGGCACTGTATTTAGATTTACCATTTTAATATTATACTAATCTACCATAATGAAACTCAAAAAATTTAAATTTAAATTTTGCATTTTTTAAAGGAAAAGTTAAGTCAGCATATCCAATTTTGCGGCATTTTAATAACATTTTCTTTTTTGGGTTATACCATTTATCTTCTTTAGAATTACATTGCAGTGCAGCATAATAATGAAAATTTAATCTTGTTTTTTTTTTCTCAATATTAATCCACCATTAACCTTACATACTTTATATTATATTATGGCAATACATTGTAGAATTTTTCTACTAAAAAACAAATTTAATTTTTATTGTTGTACATGAAATAAAAATGTTATATTTTGTTGGTGAAATTTTTTTTTTGTTGTTGAAAAAACATTAAATGCATGTTTGTTTGTATAGGAAAGAATATAAATACCATTGCAAAAATAAATCATGCGCATTACCTTATAAAATGCAGCTATCATTAAAAAAATTTCCCATCATATGATTTTTTTTTTTTTTTCGTTTTTTTTTATTGTTGTTAATTTTTGTTTATTTTCTTATTGTTGACTGGCTATTTTCTTGGAAAATGATTTTTAACCTCGACAGATATAAGACTATAAGAGTCTTATATAAATTATGTTGATTGTATGTATATACATATATAATATGTTTTGATATATATATAGTTATATACTTGGAAAAGTCATGGGAAATTTATATATGTAGTATATTCCGGTAAGAAAAGAAAACATACTTGTTTTAGATATAGAAATTACGAGTTAATGTTACTATCGTTAATATATTATTAATATAATATTGTAATGGAATTTTAGCAAATAGAAAAAAAAAAAAAATTCCAAAAAATAATTACATACTTGTGTATAATGTACATACTTACTTACAATATAATATTTCATTTGCAATTGTATAATTTAGTAAAATTATTATAATATAAAGTTCAATGAAATGAAATAAAGAAATCCTTTTATGAAAAATGCCTGTAACTAAAGTTTATTTAACTTACTGTGGATATTCCAAAATTTATTGAGTCATACCACAATTTATTATCCTTTGTTTTTATTATTTTCATTTAATTTGTAATTTTTTTTTTATTGTAATGAGAAACCTTTAATGATTCTCTTGTTTTAAGAAATTTTATTTTATATAAAATGAGTTGACCTCATTACATAAAATTATTTTTTTTTTTTACATTTTATTTAGTTAAGATTAAATATAGGGTTCAAGAAGGGTCAATGTATTTATAGAAAAATTTATATTTTATATGATATCCAATCCATTCAGTTAAAAAAATAAAATAATTAATCGATACCATCACCTTTTTCACCGATTTTAAATCACCTTACTGTAAAATGTACTATATACAAGCTGTATTCTGTCATATCGGAATTTGATTCATAAACTAAAACTAATTGAGTTACCTACATTTATAATAGAAAATACATAAGATGTGAACGCAGTATATGGAAATAAAACATTTAAGCTATTGCAAACGTGTACCGGTTTTTGACTAAGTATTTAATGAAGTAGAACGTTGTCTGGTTGAAAAAAACTTCATTTACAAGGACATATTAAGTGAATGAAAAAACACTGCAACAAAGCGAATCTTATAATACACAATTCAACGTTCAAAACTTAGCAATATAGAAAAATCAAATATTAGAGAAACAAAATATTGGCCAAACGTAAGACATTCTAAACATTTAATTCGATGGAAGATACCCCGATCGGCAATAATCAAAGACCAAAGAGTAATAACTGAAGCAAGGCACAGTAAAAACTAAATAAGTAATAAATTTTAGGGAGTTGGGATTATTTTCTGCACATTTTAGCTAACTGTTATATATCATCCGAAGAATGTATGTGATATTTCAAATTGAGTTTGTAGCATGGATGTTGTAAAACAAATTTTTTTTAAATCTTGAATATTTCTAGGTATAATATTAAATGAAACTATAGGTATGCTTTTCATCTAAGTATTTATTGCTTATCAGTATTGAAAAAATAAAAGATCTTTTTACTTGTATAGATTCATGCAAATATTATACGGTAAAAGTTTTAATTGATTCTTATAACTCACAGATTTTTTTTTATAATGTTGATAAAAGTTATGGAATCAACCAGAGCTAAAAACTGAGAGTTATAAAGGTAGTTTAACACTACAATATCTCTCCTAATCCTTATCTCTTAAACACTCCTTTAATAGTTATAGATTCATGTAGCTAAAAAATCTGCAATGCGACGTACGAATTAAATATACATATATGTAGTAGCATTTACTTCTTGTCCTTAACCATATTTTATGAATCTGGGCAATGGAAAGATTTATTTTATGTTTATTTATATACATATATTAGTTTCATTCACACAAGTTATTTTTGAAATATGAAATATAAAACGGTTCTTATTCGTAACTTGACATTTCATACAATTAAAAACGTTGAGACAGAGAGATAGAGAAAATATTTTAATTATAGAACAATATTTAACAATATTTTTGATATGTATTAAGTAACAAAATAATTAATTATCTATATAATTAATATTGACAGATTGCACAATGCATATATTGAATTATTCAAAATTATTTTTATTTTATCATTTTTATTGAACAATATAAAAATATTGAGTAGTCATTGCGTATAAATATTGCACAGTTACAAAAATGATGTCTCAATTTCATTAATTTGAAACTAGGAAGCTGTTGAATTTTGCTACACCTAAATTATTGCCAAATATAAACAATAATATAGTATTTTCTGGATCAAACGAACATCAAAAATATGATCTACCTAAGTTACTGTCAAGAAAATAATAAAAAAAAAAATTGTGCAATATATTTTGTCAATATTTTTGAATATCTGTGGGTTACAGTCACTTAATTCAAATTTTATATGTGATCCTTTCAATTTGAAATTTTTGTATAAATAGATTTATGTTATGCACTTTACTTATATTGTATACCTATACAAGTATAGTATTTAATAAATCATTTTAATTATTGTTAATTAATAAATAACAAATTTAATTAGAAATTTAAAATAATTTTTAAATTAACTAAACGCTTATAATAACTCACCTGTAAATTCCATTCTCGGGGTAAAGACATTTTTGGTTGTTAGAGCTTTTTCGTGTTTTTTCACGTTTAAAACCTAAATGCATTGGTTTGAATTTTTCGATTGGCTTTTATTAAGCAAATTTACACCTTATTTTATACTTCAACTAACTACTCCACCTCCTACTTCCTTTTTATACTTGCTTATGTATTTTAGCACTTTCAAATATTTTAACCGTTATTTTTAGAATTAATAGAAGAAAATGTCTTAATCGAATCGAAGAAATATGGTAAAAAAAAAAAAAAAAAAATTAAAACAAAAATAAATATTCTAGATTGCTTTATAAATTTTTGACTTAATTTATGGAGAAAAGTGTTTCTCAAACTTTATTAAAATAGTTTTTCTATTCTTATTTTTTTTGTTGTGTTTGTTTATTTTTTTATAACTTTTATTTTGGTTTTATTCAAAATCAGATGGGATTGATTATTATAATTATTTATATATATGGATATATGTATATATATATTATAAGTCTTTTAAATTGCTACTTTTAAAAACTAAGCGCAAAAGTGTGTATATAGCACCACATTTGTAATATAAAAACGTAATATATACTCGTAATTTAAATATGCATGTATGTATTTATTATATTATGTACGTTATCAATAGAATTTGAAATTTTATCGTATTCAAATTTAAAAAAAAAATAAAACAGAAACAGGAAACAAATTCTAATTACGAGTATCGAGAATCTATAGAATTATCTATAAACTTTTGTTTGTTTTTTTTTAATTAGGATAACCTTTTTTTTTTAGTTTATTTCTATTAATTATTTTAAATATTCTGTTGAATTCAATTATAATATGCAAATACGGATATACATTTTAATTTAATATTGTACATACAAATGTAGATTTTGATAATAATATAAAATTAAATTTTAATTATTTCAAAAAAAAATTCAAAAGAACAGAAAAACAATCAAATTTTAACAATAATATTGTTAGCAGTGGTTGTTTGTATATTGGAACTATTTTAAATTTTACTGCGGTGTATATATAAAAAAAAACAAACTTTTCATTTTTTTACATTTTTTTTTTGCACAAAAAAGCCACATCAAACCAAAACTAATGTAATATGATTATTTATATATATGTAGGTATGAATATATATATAACACTGCGATGTCCTTTTTATATATATTTTAGCACGATTTTATATGATGCATAGATATATATGCATACATTTGCGTATATCTTCTCTTTTTCTTTGAATCTGGTAATGTATGTATTATTATTTCCAAAAAAGATTTTTTTTATATATATTATATATAACAGTATATACGAATTTGTTTTTATATTTTTGCTTTTTTTTTATTATAAAATTCCGATAATTTACAAAAGAAAAAACGAATATTTGCTTTTTTTAATATTTTGATTTATTAGAAAATGTCCTTTACGATTTTTTTTTGTTTTTTTTTTTCTGCGATATAATATTGATATTAGATATGTAGGACAATTAATATGCATACATAATTATATTATATTTATAAATTTTTAATTGAACAGTATTAATTAGATATTTATTCTTTATATTAAATCTGTTTTAATAATCATTATTATAGTTACGGTTAATTAATTCTGTTATTAATTTTCGAATGTCCTTTGAGGACAATTATTATAGTAAATCGTAAGTAGATTCGACTTTAATTTAATTTTCTTTTTTGATAATACAATACAAAAATGTTCTTCTTTTTGAAATCTTGTTATTTATTTATTTTTTTTTGGTTAATAATTTCGATTATATTTTATTATTATTATTATTTTTCATTTGATATACTAAACAGTCTTAAAATTTTTTTAGTTGGATTTTTTTAAAAAATTAAAATAAAAAATTTGAAAAAAAAAAATCAATTTAAATAGAAAATTAAAAGTTAGTTCACAAAATTAATTTTAAATAATGAACTCAATTTTTGCTTTCTTTTAATTATGAATTTATTTTATTTTTGGTATTTATTAATTGTGCAACAAAAATAGTAAGTTATGAATTCTAATTATTTTCCTTTTTTAGCTATTTTAGAATCCTTGAAATCTAATTCTTTGTTCAATTAATTGATTTTTTCATTTTCTCTGCAAATAATTTTTCGTTCCTTTTCAATGATTTTTTGACATCAAATTTATTATAGAATGTGAAATAATTTATTATTTTAAGTAGTTAATTAGTATTTAGTATTTTAAAAAAGTATATATATAGAATATATATATAAAAAAATTAATTTATTTCCTTTTGAAATGACGATGATTTCTTTCGAAATATATATATATATATATATTTTTTTTCAGGTTATTTTGAATTTTTGTTATGTAAATCCTTTTTATAGGTACTTTTCTGCTCTTGTTGTATTTTTGGTTTTTCTTTTTCTTTTATTTTATTTTTAAGTCTATTTTTGGTGCTTATGGTTTTGTCTTTTTTAAAATACTAATATCAACTGATGGAAAAATTCTTTTATTTTACTAATATAAATGTAATTTCGACTTTGGAAAGACCTTCCACAATATAATTTGCGATTTAAGTTATCAAAAATTTCAACAATATTTAACACTGCGCATGTTCTATATTATAATGTACCATAATCATTGTAAAAGTATTGATGTACAACAGAAAAAACAAAAATTAAAATTAAAGGAGAAAAAGGATATATTTTACAGCTGATATCACAATGCAATTTTTTATTTTCGCATCAACATATTTTTTGAACTATATATTATTGTTATTTATACATATACCTATATATAGAAATATATATAATAAATTATTTATATATATAAGATGTCTATAAATATAAAATTTATATAAGGAATTTTTTAATTGAAAACCCGTTACTTTATTAATAAGAAAAACAAATTGATAAAAAAAAAACAGGTAAGTATGTTACTTTTGCGTGTGTTGATTTCTCATGTTTATTTGTTTATTTATTTTTGTTGTTTTGTTATTGCGGAAACATGCGACAGAAATTTCTGATATACGAGATTATCAATTTATATGTATATATATGTATGTCAGACAAGGGCATTGAATTATGTTGTGTTATTTTTTTTTTATATATATAAAGCGATGCATTTATTGATATTATAATATTATATTTTTTGATATAATTATGTACCACTTATGTATTTCATAAGTACAAACGAATTCCTTTATAATGTATGTAGAAATGTATCTTTGATATAATTTATTTTGATAACAATTAATAGTAAAAAAAAACAGATATTCTTAATTTAATTACGTGAATTGAAATTATGATAATAAGTATCTTCGAATTTTTTTTCTCCAAATAACAGAAATATTTTGTATTTTACTTAATTACCAGTTTAATTAAATATCATAAATTGTAGTCTTGTTAGGAGTAACAAAATTTAATAATACTTTCGTGTAAATCATCAAGTCAAGATGGATAAGTGAAGTGTATAATTAAAAATGCTGTCACATTAGAATCTAGTTGTACAGAAAATTGCTAATAAACTGAAATATATGGTAAAACACTGCATATTAATGAATTAAATGTGAATTTATATTAAATTTTATATTGATCTGAAGTTTAAGTTATTTACAATCTTAGGCCAGAATATATTAATTAAGCTTTGAGGCTCTAAAATGTGAAATTTTGTTGTGTTCATAATATCAGCACAATATTGACACAATGAATGCTCTAGACTATAACAGTGGTTGTCAGAACTACATATTACAGTTAAATTATATTTTAATTGGGCGTTTTTTCATCATAATGTTCCTATTAATAAATTTTCAATCATAATTGTCAAAACTATCTATATAATTAAAATAATAACCAAATCATAATTAAAATAAATAAATTTATTTACTTAAAAAGAAAAACAAGAAAATTAATTAAATAAAAACCTATTCAAATAAATAAATTAATAAATATTATTAATAAATCTAAATAAATTTTTTTTTGTCTTTGATTGAAAAAAAGAAATAAAATATAATAAAAATTCAACAATTATTAAAACAAAATAACAATAACAATTTCAAAACAAAATATAACAAAAAAAAAAATAAAGAAGAAAAATTTTAATATAATATTTAATTTTTTCTTCTAATTATCTTTTCATTATTATTATTCCTCTTTCAATTTTTCACCTATTAAATATTTTCGTACAATTGACATTTTAAATAACGGTACACTTAATATTGCCCCAATACATGCACCAATCCAATAAACAATTATATGCTCCAAATTTGTATGCCCTGTACAACCCCATTTTAAGGCTGTAGCTAAAACTGGATTAAAATATCCACCAGAAAAATTGAAAGCTGAAATCATAATATAATTAAAAACATAAACTGAAATTAAAACAAAAAATTTAAAGAGAAAAAAAAAACCGTTTAACATTGGAAAAAAAATTAGAAATATACAATCTAACAAAAGAGATATACAAACAGATGAGGATTGAAAATTAAACATTATATACACACTACTTTATTATGTATTTATATAGAGAGGAGCTAAAATTAGTATATAATTTGCATTTTAGATGAAATAAAATAAAAAATTTAATATATTTAAATGATACATTAAAAAGTTAAAATAATTTTACCTGCTACAACTAAACTTGTACCAATAAAGGAATCAATAATACTGGAAAATTTTGGACCGGTTTCAGCTAATGATTTTGATGCTAAACGACATAATAATGTTGCAATACCTTCAATAACAGCACCTACATATGGATGAACCTTAAATTTACAATATATATTATTTATTAAATTATACAGCTATATATATACAAATATAAGTATATATATATACAAATACTTACTTGTAAATCAGCTGTACATTCTTGAAATGCTCTACCTTCGTGTGTTTGTGCAATTTCAAACCACCAAAATACTTGAACAATTCTATAAACACAACATCCACCCATTAATGCGGCCCATGATTTTAATGCAACATCTTTTAATGATGCTTTTCCTTCAACTAAATCTTCCATATGTGTATATGGACATGCTGATGCATCACCCCATACCTTACCCCACCATATTGTTAATATAAATAAACAAACAGCATATGCTGCAACACCATAATTATCAGCAACTACATAAATATATACATTTTTATTTTTATCAATTTAAAATATTCGAAATATAAAGTATTACCAATTATTAATTCAAAACAACATGAACATAATTCGGCAGCTGCTATTGCTTCATTTAATAAAACTGGTATCATACCTCTATCGTGGAAAAATTTATCAACAAACTTTCTAGCAATTTGAGCTAATACACAGCAACCGACCATAAAGCCGCTACTGACAGCTAATGCTGCCATTGACATGTTTTCTTTTGCTAAATAATAAAACTTTTCAAAATTTTAAAAATAAAAATGAATAAAAATTAAATTTAAATAAAACATAATTGAACATAAATATTTTTTCTAACCCTTTCATGACCAGGATTTGTTTTTAAGCAACTAACGGTTTATCATTTTTGTTTTCAAAATACATTCTGATAGATTAAAGTTTTTTTTTATAGTTATAAATATTTTGATAAATTGCTAATTAATTTGTTGATGCTCATCTGATGCTTATTGTGTTATTGACACCTATTTTTGTCTTTGTTTTTTGAAGACTGAAATAACAAAATACAGTAGCAAAATAAGTAGAATTTTTGTCCAGATTTGTTTGAAAAAATCCATACTATAATTTTCGGAAGCTTAAAACTGTAACTTATATTTATTGTTGAAACAATAGATGCGTCAAAGCACCATTCAGGAACCAGCGTTTAACAGAATATTTATACACGATACCTTGTTTTAAGTTAGAAATTGCATTAACTTTCATGAAAACATAGTGGGCATGAAAGGGCTAATTTAAAAATATAAAATATACAATTTATTTTAATAAATATAATTAATATATTTTATTGATTGGTATATTATTATACTATTATGAATTTATATATCTATTAATTGATTGTATTAAATAAAATAGGAAATATTGTAATTCAATTCGGGTACAATTTAATATAAATTATATTTGAAACTGGAACTGTCATCAAATTTTATATTTTTTACTTTTCTAAATCACAATGATATAAAAATTGAAGTCAGCTGCCCATTAAACTTATACACATACTGCACTGTTTTTGTTGATAACAAAAACAATAAATTTTCAAGTAAATCTTTTTTGTAAAATAAACGCATTCTTTTGCATTTTAAGAAATTAATATTTTGTTAAGTGATAAAATTGATAAATATTTTATTGACAATCGAAATTTTTGATAAACTGGATTTAGACAAAATAAATGTTTGAATTTTGAATGTTGTGAAGTGTTACATACACTTCAATAAAATAAATTATTAAAAGCAAATTCCATTATCAATTAATCATTTTTTTTTATATAAAAATCATTTCAAAATTAAATAAATAAAAAAAGAACAAGAAGTTTTCTAAAACTCATTGCACTGTAAATTAAAATTACGATTTTTCTAAAAAAAATTCAATCAAACCTCAATTCAATTAAGAAAAATTCAATTAAGACAAATTCAACTAAAACTCAATGCATTTAAGACTGGGAATTAAGATTAAGAATTTTATTTTAAAAGTTGGAGACTATATCACTTTCCCCTCTACTCGCTTGCTTAAACCAAGCTCTTGAGCCCGCCAGGTAAACGCAGACATTATATTTTTAAACTTTAATTACTATATCCAATTGAATATGTTTTAGTAAAATTGTTTTAGTTGAATTATTTTAGTCGAATTGAATTTTAACAAAGACTTTGTTTAATATGAACAGTTTGTAAAGTCTTTGATTTTAAGCGGATTGTTGTTAGTTGAATTATTTTAATTGAATATCGGTAACGGAAAATCACTTAACATTATTATTTTAAAACTAAATTATCTCAAAATTTTTGTATTTTATGATACCGTTATTTCATTCAATAATATTTATATAAAAATAATTTGCTCAGAATCAGAATATTATTAATTGAATTATATATATTGAAATGAAAAAACCGGACTTTTGAAAATTTTAAATATTAACTATGTAAACAAAATGATATACTTGAGTAGTTCTAAGCAAGTCAAATTAATATGACAAACGATGTTATTCACATATCTAAAACGAAATTTAAATTTCTCTTGTTGACATGTCTAAACACCTTAAATTTATTTTTAACATATTGTATAAAATGATAAATCAAATCAAATCGAATTTTTATTTTAAATATCTGTAACAGAAATTCCGGTCTCTATATAATTTATTTAATTAACATTTATTATTTATATTAAAAATTATATCTTATGCAATAATATTTACACAAAAATAAATTCTTTTTTTTTTTTTACTTTAAGCAGCTATAGCTATCTGTTGTCCATTTATAACAAATAATTTAATAAATTCATATGGTTTTTATTTTATTTTGTTATTTTTTTATTTTTAATTTAAATATAATTTTAATTTTCTTTATTCAATTGTTCAATAAATTTAAAGAACAAAAATTCTAGACTATTAATAGATGTGAGCAAAATAACTACATACTCACTAAAATAACGTAAGTAAGTACTTTATAGCAAAATAATAATATTTTGTGAATATTTAACCCATTTTCCAAAAAATAAATTAATTTAAATTATATCTATGTACATATATAAATAATATTAAATTAATTTAAAAATATATAAAATAGTTAAATAATTTTATAAAAATATTTACTTCCTACTAACAAAAAAAAAATTATAATAATATAATATATTAACCTAGACACTATTAAAATAAAACTAATTGATGAAAACTATTTCGAAAAAGTGCGACAATAAAAATAAAATTTGAATTGTTTTTATTGAAAAGCTTTATTTTAGTATAGTTTTTCTTTTTTATGTTTTTAATATCCATCATGTTTTTCATAAAAATGTTCACAAAATAAATATTTTAGAGTATTATGTACAATATAATCTTCTTTATATACGGTACAAAAAAAAAACACAACAACAAAGCTTCATTAATTTTCACTTTTGATCTCTTTACTATTTTCTATATAAACATTCAAATGTTGTTAAACAATAAATTATAATCGAATTTGTTGCTGAAAGAAAATTCTATTTAAATGAGAATTTTGAAATAAACGGAAAATATTTATAGTTTTATCAAATTTAAGAGAAAATTTTATTTTGAATTCTGATGTTCAATTTCTATCAGTTAAAATTAAATAAATAAAAAGAATAAATAGTATAAAAGCAAGAAATAAACCATATAAATTATTACCCCATAATATGAAATTCATTTGGTATTTTTATACGTTGTTTTACTATACAGCTTATGCTTTTGGTCTTTTTCTATTTTTTTAGAGATCAGTTCTAAATTGTTTTGATCCATTGAATATTTATTTAAATTTTTAAAAATTCAATCAACCCTTAAGCTCCTCATAAACGATACAAGTTGGTCATACAAGTAGTCGTACAACTTGTCGTCAGACTACCCCACAAGCATTACAACATTTTCTGCAACCAGTTGTACAACCACCAAATTTTTCATTTAGATTCATTCAGCAACCTATACAATTATATTTTTTTAGTTACTGAACAAAAATTAGGATTTTATATTTGATATTGTTTAAACGCAACTTTAATTGTTGTTACGTTGATTTTGTAAAAAAACAATGAGTGGCAATAAGGATACAGGAATCATTATATAGTTTAGCTATAGTAAAAAACTGAAATAACATACATGTTGATGTTTCACAATAAAATGCCACAAAAAACATATGTTTTAAAAATAAAAATTCAAGAAAAGTCATTTTGGTTGTACAACTGCCCTATACACAGCACAACTACCAACCGACAACCAAAGATGCCGCACACAAAAATCAAATTTTTTTAATTTTCTTCCAACCAACTATCGCCAACCATCAAACTAGTTGTACAACTGCCCCACACCACACACGATACAATTTAAAAAGTTGTACCCTAGTTGTACGACCAAGTTTGATCGTCTATGATATTTTATCAGGTATTGAAGATTTGAGATTTAAACATTCATGAATTGAATTTCTTACATTAGCTTCATAATTTTTGAATTAAGTAATTTATCTAAATTTAATTTGTCTAATAATGATAAAACACAAGTTTGAGGAATGATTTGACTTTATACACAAATTTTTGAAAACTGGGACAATTCTAAATTGTATTACAAATTTCTATGTTCTTAATTCAAATGTTCATTATAAATCTTTCAATTTCGAAAATTTATAGATATTGAAAATTTTATATGAAAATATCGAAATAGAAAAATTTCGTGGAATGACCACTTTTTTTTTTTTACGAAATGTTTGCGATTCTTAAACAGAAGTAGAAATTATTTTACATCTTCTAACCCTTTCTTAATACACAATACATATACAGACATCCTATGAATTAGATATCACTCACATATTGGGGAAGTGCACCAAATAATCTCTCCAATGTTTAAATAAGAATAATTAGATAAAAAAGCTAGTCATAAGAATTATCAATAATTGCTGATGTAACACAACATCTAGCAATATTTTCAAAAGACGAGCAAATAAATTTCTTATTTTTATTTTGTGGTCTATGTAGTAGCTTCACAACTAACACAGGTCAAAACTATACGGTTGAAATACTTATCCAATTATTTTAGTAACATAAAAAGAAAATATTTAATTTTTTTCGAACCAATTTGGGAAAACTTAATCCATTAACGCGAAACATTAACGCTTCGATACAAAACAATTTTTCTATTTTTTATTTTTGGAAAATATCAATATGAAAAAATAGAAATATCGATAAAAATAAAAAATAAAAGCCAAATAATGCTTTTACATTTTCGACAGCAAAACGGTTAGATACAAAATAAATAAATATGGCAATATAGGAGAATGATCAAAATTTGATTGAGGAATAATATCACCAATAATTTCATTCTAGAAAAGTTCAATGTAAAATGTAGATTTCTGCAAAAAAAAAAATAAATCAGCCCACCTTAGATAATTTGAGTACATTGCCAGATGACCAGGTAAAATAAAGAGGCTCGTAGTGATAGGTAGAAATAAAAAGAACAATGGGCTACAATCTCCCCGAACGTTTAACAGATCAACTACGGGTTCTAACAGAAGAAATGGCAGTTAAACCCACACAAACATCACATATTATGATCATATAATAACATAATATGGTGTCATAATAAAATAATATTATGATCATACCCCTCCCTTATCGTACAGTTTTTTGAATATTACCATGTTCTGAACAGGGTAATCAGAACGAATAGAAGAAGTGTTGCGTAAAAAATCAATGAAATTTTGAAAAATAATGAAAAAATTTAAAAAAATAATAGTGGTGAAAGCAGGTAACCCCAAAACTTACAAATTTATGACAAAAAATATATATACATATAGAGATTATCAAGACAGTATAATTTTTTGTATTTTGTTTTTCTAAGTTTTATAATTATTGCTAATTAAAAAAAATTTCCTGATTTCATTCCGAAGAAACATCAAAATAAATAATTTATTAAATATTTGTATTTGTTTCGCAAGCAAATTGCATATAAAATTTGAAAACAAAAAAAAAATGTTTA
This sequence comes from Argyra leucocephala, assembly GCA_963942445.1. Lineage (NCBI taxonomy): Eukaryota > Metazoa > Arthropoda > Insecta > Diptera > Dolichopodidae > Argyra > Argyra leucocephala. The sequence goes on along the minus strand of OZ012681.1, from coordinate 32,623,758 downwards.
ATTTAAAAAAAAACATTTATTTTTCAATTTGAAAAAAGTTTTTCTAAAAACTATATACTAACACTTATTCTAATAACAATCATCTAAATTTATGATTAATAACAAAACATTTACAAAAATAAATTTTTTTGGTTATTTCATTATATTAATACGCAAAAATTTAACAACAATTTTAGAAATAAATTATACTATCTATACATATTATTTATTTCACCTACATTATATAGGTATATCTAAATCTATATACTAAATGTAATAAATTACATAATTTAATATCATCTAGACTTCTTTCCGATTTGTTCAGCTTCTTCAACCTAAAAAACAAATGTTTATTTTAAATAAAAATTTTATACTTTTATCTTTTGGTTTTGTATATAAAAAAAATTACAGTGTCAGGTAATTTTTGACGGAAAGTTTCCGGTAATAATAATCCAAGTAATCCAGCAACAAATGATACTCCTCCAAACAATACTAATGGTAATGGTTTATAATAATAACCCTAATAATAATAAAAAAAAATTAAAATAAATAAGTTAAGAACCCAGAAAGTATTAAACATACCAAAAGTGGAACAAATGGAGCTACCATAGCCCCAAATCTAGCAAATGTTGACATAAACCCTACACCACCACTCCGAATTACCTATAAATAAAATCATAATTGAATATAATTTAAATTATGTAAGTTTTTATTATTCTGTTACCGTTGGCATCATTTCAGCAGTATAAGCATAAATTACAGCAAAACTGGATGTTATTCCTAATTTTCCTACTAAAAATAATAAAACGGTTGCCCAAACTATATCTGCAAAAAAAAAATATTTTTTTGTTTTTAAAAGCAAAGAAGCTGTATTTTGTTTTGTATATATAAAACTCAGTTGTAAAACAGTTGACATCACCACGAGAGTGATAACATCAGAAATTTTATAGATACATAGTAATTGCCTACACAACATTTTTTGTATTATGAAAAGCTTAAAAGTGAGCAAATTTTATTGCACAAAAGAGTTATATATATTCCAGAAAGAATTTATGACATTTAATATATAACTAAATTAATAATTAATTTTAGTATTTATGTATTTATTAATATATCTTAGAAAATCTTTTAATTTCACTGTTCAGTAATTCGTCGTATTTTTATTGTATCAGAAATCTAACTTCCTTTTATATTTTACCTTGTTTCACAAATCCTCCTGCTATACACGTCAGTGCACAAAGAAATAATGAGCCTGTTAGTGACCACCTTCTTCCAACTTTTTGTAAAGCTATCTAAAAATGATAATTTAAAATTTTAAAGTAAATGGAATTTTTTGTTAGTTAAGATTTAATTATATAAGATATTTAGCTAGATTATTGTTTTTTTTTTTATATTTAATTAAATAATAAAATTCATATTTTTTTTAAAAACCTATAGAAAAATCTAAAATATAAATAACTAACCCAAGCTAAAGAGTATCCAGGTATTTCTATTAAACAAACTAATGCAAAATTCAGGTACTTATTTCCAATTAAATTTGTAGAATTTAATGACAAACCATAAAAAACAAAAGCATTTACAGCCCTAAAATAATTTTTCTTTTTATTAATTAAAAAAAATATATATAGTTACTAATTCATTCACTTACCATATTAATAATAAAGCCAAGAAACGAAAAACTAATACTTTTGATCTCAATACATCTAAAAATGCTCTTAAAATTTGTTTTTCAGGTTTTGAAGTTTGATCTTCATCGGTATTTTCATCTATTTGTTCTGACAATGAATTAATATGATTTTTATCCAATTGCATTTTATCATTACCCTCCCCCAAATCCAATTGTACTATAACATTATTTGTTTTAGTATCAAATGTTTTTAATAAATTTTCAGAAATTTCTTTTCGATTAATATAAGCAGCTCGTTTTATAATTTTTAAGGCTTTTTTATGTTTATCTTTTGCTATAAGCCATCTAACTGATTCTGGTACAAACCAATAATAAACAGCAAAAAATAATGGTGGTGCTGATAGAATATATTGTAGTAACCTCCAATCACGACATAACCATGCTAGTAGCCCAACCAAAGCTTCCCCAACTAAAAATTTATATATTTTTAATTTAAATTTTTCTAATATTAATTTATTAAAGTATATAGAGGTAATTATTAAAACCAACCCGCATAAAAATAATTTAATATTATTGAAGACATTTCACGCTTCTTGCGACCAACCATTTCAACAGCTATTATGAATGCCAAAGGATATACAGATGCTGTGCCAACAGCATTTAAAAATGCAAATACCATAAAACTTGTATAATCCCATGCTAAACCTTGTAAAACACCAGTTATTGACATAAAAATAATTGATATTATGAAAACAATTTTTCGTCCAAATCTAAAAATAAATCATATAAAAATGGATATTCAATACATTGTAATAATAAATTGTAATCTAATAATAATATAATTATTAATAATAAAATAATCAAAAAAGAGAAAATTAAATAGTTTAATTATAACTTTGTTAATTAAAAAAGTATAATTTTAGTAGAATAGGAAAACTATTGTAAATATTCTGAATCTATAGTTAGTTTACACTCAATTTTAAATATTTCCATCAATATCGTATAAAACTTACATCGATTTAGTAAGACATTAAAATACAATGTTGATTGCTATGTTATAATATATATCTAAAATCTATATAATGTATGGATTTCCCTAAAAAAAAAAATCTTTAATAAATAAAGTAGACACAAGTTTTTTTTTATTAAAAAGATAGTAAAACCTGAAGAAATTTATTAATTTCTAAATTCTACAATTGACAGAAGGTTTAATAAAACAATTTTCTGTAGCAGAATTAGTTTTTTGTCTCTTTCAATTCAATTTTATAAATAATTATTTAATATTTTTAGGCTCAGCGAATCCTACAGGATTAAAACTGACAGTACTCCCAAATTATCCAGTACGAAAAATATTACTGAGTCAAGAACACAACATCTTAATTAATATCAATATACAGTTATTCCTTCTCAGTAAATTCTTTATCAGTATTACGGTTCGATGACTAACTGGAATCTAGATCTTTTAAGAGATAGATAAAATACCGATCTTTATAAGTACTATACACTAACCAATGATGTATACATGCAGCTTTAGATTTTAACAATTTTTTGATTTAAATTTTCCATGATTTCATGAAATGAGCAATAAAATTTTATAAACTTAATTGCATATCGCAAATTTGCTATACAAAACACCACATAAAAATTTCTAAATAAGTAACTTAATTTTTATAATCGTATAAACTTAATAAGTTAAACAACAATTACGTCTAAAATATCAATAAAAAAATTAACAAAAACTAATTAAGGTGTAGATAATTATTATTTCAAAGTTCTAAGAAAAATATATACTTTTCCAGTTCTTTTAACCAATACATTTTAATAACAGAGATTCTCATCATTTATTTTAATATGCATATGTGCATTAAAAGTTTAAAAAGTTTAATAAATATTTATAGTTTCAAACATCATATACATATATATATACTTTATCGCTCCGATATTGGAATTAAATCTGTATAGATTAAGAAGATTTACAATTATAATTAAAATTTCGACACTATTACACTAACAATTAGGGAAAAAGTTTATTTATTTTATTTTTATATATGTTATTTGTCTATGTTAGTATATATATAATACCTATCAGCTAAAAATCCAGAGATTGCAGTACCAACAACTAATCCAGCAAAGTGTGATGTTCCTACTAAAGCTAATTTCCAAGCATTTTCTTTACATGTTATCTCCCACTATGAATAAAAAAATATATAAATAAATAAATAAAATAAAAATTATTTTTAGAAATTTACATATTAAAAATAAAAAATCTCAAAAAGATATTAAAGAGCCAACTTAAAGAATTGAGAAGTAAGTAATCATTTTAGATTATTTTTATACAATATAACAAATTAATTTCACAATCTAAATTTATAATTAAAAGCTTTTATTATATTATTTTTATTTTTTCTCTTTTCATAATATTTACCTCATTTAAAATTGTACTCTCTATTGGGTCATACACCCATTGATTACAACTTTCAATTTCATCAATTAAAAACCAATCAGCTGGGCATTTTGTATTATCATCATTATTGTTATAATGTTCTAAATTACGATGATTACTTATAAAATTTGTTATTGTACTATTGTTGTGATTTTCTTTTATTTTATATCTACTACAAGTATCTGGTATAAAATTTCCATTAGAATCTGTATTTCCTGGTACTGCATTTTGAATCCAATCAACAGTATACTCAATATTTGTTATATTATCGCATTCAGGTATAAAACACCTGTTGTTAATCAAAATTAAAAAAAAAAAAACAGAAAATTTAAATATTTAATAAAATATGCATTCATTTTAAAATTTATTTTAGTTCTTTCAAATTAAATAGCCAGTATGGTAGCATATGCACATGTCGAAGTCACATTGGTATATAATTTTTATTTAATTAATAGTTTAGTTTCGAAAAATTTTTAAATATGTATGCATGCATGTATAATATGGGCTTTGTGACGAAATATCATGTTCCATAACGTTTTTATATACAAATTCATAAATAAATATTTTATAATTGAAAAAAGAAAAAAAACAGAGAGGGAGTGGGTAAATAACTAATGAGGTTTATATTTTATATGATGTAAATCGCTCAATATAAGGTAAAACAATAATATTTGAAATTAAATGAAACCCGGTTACATTTATCTAAAATTTGATCTTCTAAGATTAGATAAGGCCTTTGTAAATATAGTATACGGCGAGCACATCCCGAATCACTTCACTAATTTATTCCACAAAAATATTGTAAATATTTTACAACATGTGTAAAAATAATAAGGGTTCACGATTAAAATATTTTTTTTTATAATTTGTTCAACGATTTCAATGATAATTTGTTCAACGATTTCGTAAACGTACTCTTGTTCTGTCGATGTAGAATTTTGACAGCGGTTTGTTTACATATGAATATAATTTATAATTATGACAATAAGTGAGAAACAACTTTCTTTTTTCCACATGTAACTACATTAATAAAATAATTAAATTAAAATATTGTTTCAATTCAAATTTTTTAATAAAAAATTTACCCCAGTCTTAATTTCAACCATTTTCCAAATATATATATTGACTTTACAATATTGTCAAACTTAAAAGTACAATGGCAAGTAAAGTACAATAGGTTTAAAACATGTAAAAATCTATCTAATATTTTTTCATATGAAAATTTTCCAATGACAATTAATACACCTCTACTCTTGTACTACCACCATAGTACAAGACTACACCTTCAATCTTCACCTATTCGTGAATACCCTTAATATTAAAACAAAAATAAAATATAGAAAAATCAAGAAGTAAACGCGTTTGACTAAAAAGAGAAATAACAAAATAAAAAATATAAATTAAAATTGCCTACAAAAAAAATAAAGAACGGAATTAAAATTAGAGCCATTTAAAATTAGTGACACTGTAAAACAATTTTCTTATAGCTTTTTTCATATTTTTTTTTTTAAATAACGTTAAACCCATAGGCAAAAGTTGTAAATCACAAAAATTTTAAAAATAAATAATAGAAAATTAGTTCAGTCCTGTCTGATATTTTAAAAATATATTTTAAAAAAAAATTTCATAGTTCACTTTTAAAATATAGTTGTTACTTATTTCTAATCAAATTTTTATAATGAATTTTAAATGGAAATAATCATCAAAGTCCTTGAAATTTTAAATATAAATAATGTATGGTATATGAACATGCACTAGTATAACAATATCATCTTTATCATATTTGATTGATATTGATTTTGTTTTTCATTTTTATTTTTAATGAGAAAATTAATGTAATTATTTTAAATGAATAATCATTAAAATGTATAACATTATTACGACGAATGATTTATAAAATAAAAATAATGACAAAAATTACCTGTAATTAATAATACCAGCTGTAAAAACATAACTTAAACTATTTGCAGCTGCAAACATTACCGGTAAACATATTAAAAAATAATTCGTTTTTTGATAACGACCAAATTCACCAATTTCTTCTAGAATTTGATCAAAATCCATTTTGTGTTTTTTTCTCCTATTTTTATTTATTTTTCTATTTTATTTTTATTATTTTTTTTTTTTAATTTTTTTTTTTCAATAAAATATTTTTTTATGTTGATTTTTAGTTATATGAGTATATTGTTTTTTTTTTTTTTTGTTTTGTTTTGTTTTGTTATTCATTTAAAGTTTATTTACACTTTGAAATAATTTTTGATATACATAATGATAATTTTGATTTAATAGAATAATTCTATGAAAATTCATTATAAAATTTAATCAAATATAGATTATAAAATAAAATAATAAAAAGGAAAAACATGTTTTTCTGTATTTGATAAAATTGACTTATATTTTTAGTGGTATATGAATAAATTTATAAATATTCAGAATTACAACGTAGAACAAGTTATCTATATTGAAATAATTATTTATTTTTTTTTTTAATATATATTTCCAGATCTTTATTTGAAAATTGTACATTACAGTTACAAAGATGTACCAATACAATATGTCATGTAAGATTAACTTGGTAGTTATATTTAACAACTTCTATGATTATTTGCAGAAATTTCTTTTGTACCTATATAAATACTTTTAATACACACAATCATACATTTACAAATGAAAATAATATACATAATTTTATAAGCATTGTTTACATTTTCTGTTAGAAAGTTTAAAACAAAACTATAGAGATAAAGGTTTTGTGAATGGTTTTAAAAATGATTTGTTGGATGATATATAAGAAAATTGTGAAAACGCAGTACAACTAGTAAAATGACTGTGTAACAGAAAATATGACTTGCATTTCAATAATCATTGATAAAAATAATACATTATTACATTGTAAATTAAGATTTAGTTTTAATCCACTATTACCTAAACTGAAAATATTTCTAAGTAAAAGTATAAAACACTAATATGTAATTCACGCACTTAAACTGTCAGTCAGACAATATTGTTTTTGTAATATTTTGTTTTAATATTTTCCAAAGTTAAAAGTTAAAACAAAAAAAAACAAAATTAATATGAAATTTATTTTTATAAACTTTAATTAATTGTTTTTTGTTTTTGTTTTTATTTTGTTTTTAGTAAATATTTTAATTTGTTTTCATTAATTTTATTCGAACTATAAGTACACATTTGAATTAAATTAATTGAAATTTTATTTACTTTAATTTAAATTTTCAATTTTTAATTACAATAATAAGCTGCATACATTTTTTTTTTTGTCAATCGTATATATTAATTTTTTAATAGATACTTAATCATTATTAATTCATATAAATTACTTATTTAATATTATTTTCATTTAATCATTTTTTTTAGAAACAGATCATCAATTTACAATATGTTCTTGCTATAGTGGTGACTTGTGCAGTACTGATTCAAAAATTTTCTTTTTATTTCCCTTTATAAGTTATATATAATATATTGCTTTTCTAATTTCTATATCTTTTTTTTTTTTTTAAATATTCTCTGATTATGAGAAAATATGAAAAAAAAGTAATATTCAAATTTCAAATAAAATATTTCACAATATTGAGAAAAAGTGCATCCTAAAGAGAAAAAAAGAGAAATTGAAGAATTTTTCATTTTCAAAATGTTTTAAAAATATTATAAATAAATATAATAAGGCAAATTTCAAAATAAAAATGTTTATAAAAAAGAGAATTTTAGCAGAACTGAAGAGAACCAATAATTCTTAAATAAAAACGATATACTGTTTACTGTTAAACAAAAAATAATTTTAATATTATGTTGATAATTGTTGATATATTATATTTTACGAAAGAAAAAAATGTTTACTAATTTGTTTTTATTTCATTATCGTTCGTTACCATATTGCTAACCATTATTGACGAGGCTACAAATAAAAACGCTACTATAAAGGACGATGATTGTACAAAAAAAAATACAAAATGAAATTAAATGAAGCAAATTTGAAATATATCAGCAAATAATTATTATAAGTGCTAATTATTACTATAAGAGCTTGTTTTCAAACAATCTTTTAAATAAAAAAATTAGTTTCAAACTTAATTTGTATTTTATTTCAATTTAATGACCCATATTACACGCTGTATAACATCTTGCATCTTCTTCCGTTTTGCCTTCCACCACTCCCTTTCTCTTAACCACAAGTATGAAGGAAAAAGGGTGAAAATATAAAAAAAAGCGACAAAAGTTGTAATGTGGGTCAAAATTCTATCAATCTAAAAACATCACCATTTAAAAGTACCAGAAACGCAATACCCTTTATTAATTCAAAAGAATATATTGAAAAAACAAAGAACTTAAATTGAGCTAAAATAATAAACATCTATATTGGATATTGGAAAGAATATAAAACAAACTGGTAGTGAATAAACTGTCAATCTATAACGAAATTTTCAAACTATGTACCTTCATAGTCTAAATTTATAGAATTATCTGCATGGCTCTGTACCAAAATATTTCAAAATAAAAAAATACATACAACAAACTGCCAGATCAAACATCATCCTGTTGATGTATATATTAAAATATACAATAAAAAATGTCCAGCATTAAATTTTTGGTTAGGTGGTTACTTTACAGAATATATATATACCTAATTTTAAAATTAATATTTTGTGTCAATTAAAGAGAGACTATTCAACACGTGATAAAATACAATATACGCATGTCCAAGTTTTATATTAATAATATATTTCTTTACTTTTCCTATTTTAATTTTTGAGTATTTAAAATGAATGTCAAATGTTTTATGTGTCACACTGACAGACAATGCACAATTATAGACAAGAAAAATCAAAAATACCGTTATTATTAGGTCGTATACGGTATAATACTCTTAGTTTTTAAATAATTGAGAATAACAAAGTGTTTGTACAGAGTACACAAGTACACTCTGTAGTGTATTGTATTGTATTGTATTGTATTGTATTGTATACTCTTTCATTAGATAGTTTATAAATTCATTTGATTTATTTATTCAATTTTATTATTTATTTATTTAAATTTATTTAAGTTGAACTTAATAAAATAAATAAACAATGATTTTGAGAAAAATTAATGAAAATTAAAAATATTAACTATAAAGAATAGAAAGAAGAAAATATAGACCAAATGATAAGGACAAGACTGGTGTACCGTAATGACATGTATAGTATGAATAACTTATTCTAATAAAACAAGGATGTGGATAAACCTAGAAGAATTTACGTAACGTTCTCAATATCCACTACGAATTTTAAGAAAATGTTAAAAAAAAATATATAATTTTTTAATAGGTAACAAAAAAATTAAATAATAAACATTATATTTGGAGCAGGAGACAGCAAAAGATAAAAAAACACATAGAAGAAGTCAATGGCATTATACAAAGTATTATAATTGTTTGAAACTATGTATACAGGACAATCAAAAACACTAAACACTCTTACAAGAACATTTAGCGGAAAACAGAATTAGCAAACAAAGAAGTATTACAAAATTTAGTACGGCAATTGCAAAGCATATATAATTGAAGAATATCATAAAATTGATAAAGTCAATTTATCATCAAATAAAGGAAGTATAAAAGAAGCAATTTAGACCAATACGAAAGTTTAACAATTTCGAGGGACCATTTAGGTAATAGATTGAACAATGATTTAGAAAATGGATAAACTCACCACTATTAATATAAACATAATTTACAATAGCACAGCAAAATATATAATTGTAGGCATAGTAGACAATACACAAAAGAAGAATAATAAAAGAAAATTCAGTTATAGTCACAAGACTCACAAGCACTGATGGTAAGGAAATATATATGTTGCTTCAGAAATATCGATATTTGTAATCATATATAATATGTATATAAAAAATATTATTGGAAGGACACTTGGCAACAATTAATTGATTAAAATATACTCTCAATTTTGTTTTTATCATTTATTTTATTCCAATGACAAATAGGGTCTACACTGGGTCAAAAACCCTATAAAACTGGTTCTTTCATCGGAAATCGAATCTGGAACCTTTCGGTTGAAAGCCACTTTCTATACTGCGACACTCCAGTGTGTGTAATTAAATAATATTATTTTCAATTTAATAGCCATAATAACTTTAATTTTTTAATGTTTCATTCAATAATTTTGATTTAATTTCATCAAACAATTTAAAATTAGACTGTAACAAACAATTTTAAAATACATGTTAAATATTTACAAAAAAAAACTACACATTATCTACATTATTATACTATCACTAATTCACTATATCCATATAATATTTATTTTCATGTAATTATGTAATTAAAGAAGTCTAAGTATACAAAAATTATCCTGTATATAAATTATTTTCTATACAATCTCCGTCTCGCTTACATAAATAAGAGTTAAAATATACATTCATCTTAATTAAACCGCGAGTAAATTGAATTATGTCATATTATATTATTTACACTTTATTGTATTTAACGATTTCCATCCATTATTAAATGGCAATTAAAATTTATAAAAATTTACACTACCGACAGAACGTTTTTAATAATTAAATTGCGTGACACTGCGTTTATATTGAAAAAAATAATAAATTGTATTTTATAAATTGATTTGCACTCTATGTATGTGACTTATTACTAATAGTGACACAAAATAAATATAGTTCTGAGTTTTCTTAATAGTTAGATCAAAAATATAAATTAAAAAATTTATATATATATATATATGTATAATGTATATATATATATATATATATATATTTGTTTTAAATACAGTGGGTTTCATAAAAAATCATTTTTGTGAACAAAAATACGAATTAAAGTAACTTTGAAAATTCTTTATTTGATTTTCATAACAACATTAAAGAAAAACAAAAAAAAAATAACTGTAAAGAAAATAAATTGTCAACAAATCAAAAATTTCATAATTATTTAGAAAAATAGGATAAAGTTTAAAAAACTCAACAAATTTAAAAAAAAATTAAGAATTACTGAAGAATTTCCCGTTACTTGTTTGCACCGTTTCGTAAAAATCTTTGGGCCACTTTAAATTTAATTGCAAATTTTATTTCTGATGAACTTTGTGATTTTTCATTTAAATGTATTTCGTTGCAATTGAATATGTTACCATATGTTTACTGTATGTGTTACGTATACAAGGCTTGGCAATATTTTATCCGACTTGGAATACAAACATGATTAGAACAATATTATTTAGAAAATACTTTAATGACAGTTATTTGAAATGAGAAGGAAATTTAGTAGACTTTTTTTCTTTTTTTTTTTTTTTATGGCCAAAATAATGGGATAAACACCCTAGCTACTTTCACAGAATTTTAACCAGTTAGTATAGCAATAGAATAAAAGAAAGTATAAAGAAAAATAAAAAAATAACATGTACGGAAAATAAGAAGAGAATAGATGAGAAATAGAAATAGAAAAGAAATAGTAACACAGGTTTACAGACAACTTAACAGAAATTGATTCACTCCATAGTTTAGAGGTTCGGTTAACGAAAGAATTTTTGTATTTCACAGTTCTGGTTCGAAGAGGCTCGACTACAAATTTGTGGGAAAGGGCTGCTCTGCGAGTATTTCGTTGGAATGGTTGTATTTTTGGCATAATACTTTTAATTTCGTCAAAACAATTACCCAATAGATATTTACAAAACAGAGTGGTTGCTCCTACATTTCGACTGCGACTCAGCGATGTTAGGTGTTGTGTAACATTTCCATCATTAATAATTTTGACGGGTCGCTTTTGTACTTTATCTAAGTACTGGAGGGTACTGTTGGGTGCACCGCCCCAAATATGCGAATTATACTCAAGTCGTGGTCGAATGTATGCCTTATATATTAGAAGTTGGATGGTGTAAAATATTTTTTACTTTTGCTTAAGAATCCCAAACATTTCGCGGCATATTTTGCAATTGCAAAAATGTGGTCCTGCCACGAAGACTTAAGATGTTTTTGGTCTCACGTTCGAACATTCGGAACAACTTATTTTTACACTATAGAAGTATACTATATACATAAATATATTTGAATAAATATAAAATAAATATCATATTTTTCTCTTAAGAACATTCTGAACGTAACAACGTAAAAGCAAAATGATTTATACATATATTTATTAATAAATTAATATCTATTCTCTTTCTTAATTTCAGATTTTAGACAAAAGTTAAAAAATATTTATCTCAAAAATGGAATGAACTAAAAATTTCCAATAAATTGTTTTTGCATTAGCATTAGTGTGTTACAATCGATACAAATATCTGAACCATTTCACAATCGATTTTCATTATTATTCTTTTACATATTAGATAGTTAAAAGGAGACGTAGCGAAACTAAATATTTTTTCAAAATTTTAATTTAAAATTTCACCCCATGCATTATGCAGATACATTTAACATACAAAAATTTTAATTTATCAAATTGGCCATGTACAGAATTTCTTTTTTTTCGCCAGAATTAAATTAAAATTTTTTTTTTTTTTATAAAATTATTACATATGCGGTTGTTGTCTAAGATAAATCAATAAAAAAATATATACATAATAGCAAGAATAAATTGGAATAATGGAAAACAATTCATAATGAAATTGAGTACGATTTTTATCGAATTTCAAGGAACGGGCGAATACTACTATCATATTGTGATATTATTGTTCAGTAAACAATTTATTATTTTTTAAATTTGCAAAATATTTAATTACTTTTTCAATTTTCCAAATTTTTAAAACTTTATTCTATGTGTCTACATAATTATGAAACAAAAATCAATTGTCTAGATTCTAGAATAATGAAATTTTCGCTTTGTTCACAATTTATTTTCTTTTTGGTGGTTTTTATATTTCGTTTTATGTTGTTAGGAATCAATAAAAGAGTTTGCATTATAAATTTGAGTTCAATATTACAACAGATTACAACGATTTTATTTATAATTTTTTCATAATATATATATTACATATATTAAATTATTGTGAAACCCACTGTATATTATAACTCAATAATTTGCTTTAGAAAAGAATAAACCATAAAAATATATATATTATGTACATTCATTTTTAAGATAATTTATTTTTACTAACCTAATTGAATGATATGCACAATAATATTTTTTATTTACACTCCATTGTCATTTAATAAAAAATATGTGTTCATTTAAATTGAAAATTCAAGTAAAAATTATTACCAGAAATTAAATTGCCTAAAATAATAATTTATTGAGTTATATAAACCTTTTAATTAAAAACCACAAAAAAATGGTTAAAATGTGCAGTTTTATTTTATATTTATAATAAATATAATAAATTATATTAGTCAATAAATAAAAATGATTTTGATTAATTAGTAATTTAGGTTTGTTAAAACAATTTATTATTTCTTGTTTAATGATTAATCTACTAAAAAATATAATTAAATATTTTTTTTAATCTTTTTTATAAAACTATATGATAAGAGTTTTTGTTTAATTTATGATACTGAGTATACACAATTTTTTAAACAATAGCAGTTTATCGACATTTTGATATATGCAAGTATTTAAATCCATTATCATGCATTATGATATGTATATGTTGTGACTAAAGTAATAAATTGGTAATTATTAACAATGACCAGTCATTATTAATAATTACCAAATATAAAAGTGATTAATTTGGACAGAATTTATGTAATTTATCCAATAAACCGGTAATTATTAACAATTACCACCCATATTAGGTAAATGTAATAAATATTATACAAAATTTAAAATTTTTTTTTGGATAGGTAAAACGGTCCGGAAATCGGGACCAAAACCCTTAACATTTTTATTTTCTTTATCATAAGTATAATGACTCTTAAATACGATGAAAGCAATAGGTCCGGGGTCCCAGGAATTGGACTGAAACTCCATATCAAGTATTTAAATTGTATTTTTCTGAAAAAATGTTATTAATAATTAATTTTTACAAAAAGTTTTGATAGGTCCGACGGTCCGGAAGTCGAGACCAAAGACTTAAATATTTCAAAAACAGTTTATGTTTCACTAAAAGCTTGCCGTCTGCGTTTATCTGCCTTCTGCGAAAACAGGGTTTCAATAAATAAGTAGTGAGGCTTGAAGGGGCCGCCACCGACTTTAAAAATCAATAAATTCAAATCTAGGTGGTCAAGGATTTCAATACTGTATTTGTAAATTCGATTGTAATTCAAATCGATGCAAATGTAAAAAGTCAAATATGAAGTGTAATTCTAAATGCCATAAAGGTTCTTCTTGTAAAAATAAATAAATTAACTTAAAAGTAGAAATAATTGATTAATTTAACCATAAAAATATAACTTTTGTTTTTTTTTTGTCATAATTTTAATAAAAAATTTAAGGAAATAAAAAGAAATAGTTTTAATTTTAATTACAATTACCAATCCATACAATTATTAATTTATAATAAAAAAAATTAATATTTCCATAATTTCATATTTCGAGAAAGTATAATTTTTACTCTAAAAATTAACTTACTTTTTATCCTGATAAATTTATTAACAAAACTTTCAACTTTATCGTTTTGTTTTAAGTTTTGAGTTATTTTTAGTTTTATATTCTAATGTAAAAAAATTGGTGTTTGCCAAATGTCGAAATAAAAATATCAAACTTTTATAAGTACATTCAACTAAAAGTCTCTTAAACTATAAATATGTTTTATTTATCAGACATTACATTTTTTGTATCCAATACAATGCGGCTACACAAAAAAAATATTTATTCCAGAAAAACTCCCCTAATCCTAAAAAAAAAATTTTCCTATTATTGTATCTAACAATGGCTAAAAAAGTTTTCCCAATTCTAGAAGAAGTACATTATTTTCATTTTACAAACGAGTACTACTAGCGATGGCATTATTTTGAAAAATCTTATTTATTGAACAATTAAATGGGTTGAAATATGGAGCATAAATTTAGATGGGAAAATAAAGTGCTTTGTAAAAATGTGGACCCAATAGGTTACGTACAAGTTGATATATTAAAAAAAAGTGATATTTTTAGTATTTTTTTTAATTAAAATTTACAATTATTAAAATTAATTTAAATTAATTTTAAACATGGTGAAAGTATTTAATAAAAACAAATTATATAGACGTATACAAATTTAAGTCAATATACTCGACGAAGTATAAATGAAAAGAGACATCGAGCAAATTTAACCCAACAATAACAGAAGCAGGAGGAATACGAATGCAACAATTAATTATATTCAACAAAAAGTGAACGAATAGAATATAGAAGAAATGAAAATAGAAGATCACATCATCAACTAAATAATAGAACACGAATGCAAATACATAGATCATTAATATTGTCATAATTTGACCGTATTGCATTTGTTTATGATCCTGAAATTGATTATGGTGCTCATTCAAAAATTATTATTGGCGAAATGGACAAAAAATGTGATTGTTGTCATGCATTAAAATTTAAAAATGAAACAGCTGGGATGTGCTGTTGTTCCGGAAAAGTTGGTTTGGCAAAATTAAATCCACCACCAGAATCTGTAAAAACATTAGTGAAAGGAGAAACAGCATAATAAAAATTATTTAAAATAAGGAAACTTAACCAATATTTTCAAATAAAAAGCTTTAGAGCAAATGAAATTGATAGTAGTCATACAAATCACTTTTAATTTTAGTGACATTTTTGGCCAATCGTATGTGACTTAATTTTAACTCAATCGTACAATTCGAATTACATGATGTTATAACTCAAAAACTTTTAAAACACAATATGGCTTTTATTTAATATTAAAAAAAATTATGAGTAATGGCTTTATGAGACACTCAAGTGAGTTATAAACCCATTATGAATTTATGACACAAGACGTTAGAACATGGTAATACAAACAAATATATGTAATAATAGCTTATAAAACTAAGTTATATAAAAAAATTATAAAGTTTTTCCTCTACATTTAGATTAAAATTTAGCTTGGAATGAAAAATGATAATTAGATTTAGCCTTACTCAAAATATTAAATACCCTAGTATTGAAAAGTACTATTGAGAAGTATTGAAATAATTAATTTTAATTATTGATTTATTTGTTGATATTTTTTATTAAAAGTTTACAATTTAATAAATCTCAAAAAAAAATTTGATTAATAATAAATAATGTTTTAATAATATTTTAATTTAATTCTAATAACCAAACCGCACAATATTATTTAATCATATTTTTAACTTCAATTTTTAACTAATTTAATTTTAATATTGATTAAAATGCAATAAATTTTTAATGTTTTTTTTTTAATCAATTCTATATGTATTAATTTAGTAAATTTTATTTTTTACATTTTTTCGAGTTTGTAAACTGCTTTTAAATATTTCCCAGAACTTGAATGACTACAAAATATAAAATAAACAAAAGAAGCGGAATTACTTTTTTTTCCAAATATTTTTTTTCACTTGTCTCAACAAAAACCAAAAACATTTTATAATTTTTACTTAGGTAAAATAATTTTGATATTTTCATTTATTCTTTTATTTTTATATCCATACATACATCCATACATAATATTATGTTTTATCAATGATACAATTTTATACATAATATATTTTATGTATCATAATTACACAATAAAAAGCGTATTTGCAAGGCTTTCTGAAATACTTAACATTATGTATATAGAATTTTGAATTTAAAATGAAAACAGAGATCAGGTTACTTAAAAACACGTGTCAGAAATTTGTATCCCATTTCATTTGCAAATTTGAGAAGTTACGCACAAAAATAAAACTCATTTTTCAACAATAAAGTTTTCTATTCCAGTAATATCTCATATAAGAAAAATTCTATCGAGAATAAAATTAAATGGAATGATCATAAAGAGTTTTTGTAATAAAAAAAAATAACTCTACATATTTATTATACGTCTACGGATATTAAGAACTTATTTTGATAAAATAAAAAAAACATTATTTATAATATACTCATCATATATTTTATCTAATATAGTGTATATAAACCCTATTTGGAGCAATGCTTCACATTAATATATTGGTAAACTGGATGTCATCCATAACATATCCTACAGAATTGTTATACTCTGATCGTTATATAAGTATAGAAAACATTAGTACATGTGAAACATACTTTCTTGGTATATATAAATAATTAATAACTAGTATTTGCCGCTCCTCGAAATTCGAGGAAGTTTCATAAAAAATAGTATAATTTCATTTTATTTTTGATGGCACTATAATTTTTTTTTATTGATTTATCTTCGACAACAACC
This sequence comes from Argyra leucocephala, assembly GCA_963942445.1. Lineage (NCBI taxonomy): Eukaryota > Metazoa > Arthropoda > Insecta > Diptera > Dolichopodidae > Argyra > Argyra leucocephala. Next base: position 32,606,421 of record OZ012681.1, on the reverse strand, counting down.
ATATTTTTGATATTTTATTAAAAAAAAAATCAAATTTGAATTCAATTCTGGCAAGAAAAAACAAAAACTATGTATGTATGTACATGAGTGAGTTGCGACAATTTGATAAATTAAAATTTTTGTATGTGAAGATGTATGTATACACACATGAGGTGAAATTGAAATTGAAATTTCTAATTAAAAATTAATAAAATTTAAAAAAATATTTAAATTCGCTACGTCTCCTTTTAAATATCTATCATTTAAAAGAATATAAATGAAAATCGGTTGTGAAATTGTTCAAATACTTATCTGTACTGTAATTTTTTCAGTTGTTTACAGATTAAATATAATCTCGATTTAGTTAGCAAAATTCTTAAAATATCTACTTCTTAATCTTAACGATAATAATGCAATATAAGATTTCTTTTAAAGTTTAGCTATATTTTCTTTTTATTTATATTATTTATTCTTATTTATTTTGTCACATGAATTTTTATATGAATTTTAAGTATTTGGTTCTTTTTAATTTATTTTTTGTTAAAATGCAATTGTTATTAACAAAATTATGTTACTCTTATATGTTTTCAATATTTTTAAATAAATGCTACTTTGTATTTCCTGATTTATGATCTTAATGTCGACAACTCCATGATTGACATAATAACGACTAAAAAATGAAAAAATAGAAAAGTTCAACTAATTTTCATGCTTGGTATCAGCATTAAAAAAATACGATATCTGAAAAAAATTAAATGCAAATGGAAAAAAGAAGTTAAGCAAATGCAATTCAGCTTACACAGTGAAAATCGTAATAATAAACCTGTAATATACCATATGATTAATAGAACATAATGTACATATTACATAAGTACTACATATAGTCTATTTTTGTAAAAAATTATCAGCTGCTGAAAAAAGCGAGCATATCAACCATTATTACTTATTTAGATTATGAAAATGTAAATTAAAATGTCTGCTTCTACTTTACTTTTGTTTTGCATTTGCGAAAATGTGTGTGTATACTTTTATATGGGTAAAATTTTAAATTGAAATTTCTAATTGGAAATTGAAAATTTTAGGAAAAATATTTAATTTTGCTACGATTCCTGTTAAATATCTATCATGAGAAATGGCTCTAACCAAAAATCCAAATCTGAAAAATCCAAATGAACAAATCCCAAACTACAAAATTTAAAAAATTCCAAATATAATAAAAACTGTTTTAAAAAAAATCAATTTTCTTTTTAAAGTCCATTTTTATTCCATGAAATCCTATTTTTTGCCTATACATTTTATAACTCATATGATTTAAAACTAAACATTTTATAACTCATATGACGTATATAACTAAATAAATTAATGTTAATATTAGAGATTTTTTAAGAATACTTCATTTGTATACATATTTCCTTATCATTTTAAAAAATAAAAAGCATCATGTGGGTCTGAGTATATAAACATGCATTTTTCTATTCAGTTTATTTTCTAAATCAAATTTAACAAAATAAATAGATACTAATTCATTGCAAATCAACTAAATCAATAACGTAATAAAGTACAAGCACATCAGTTCAATCCATTGAAAAAGAAGTAAAAATAAATTAAATTAGAAGATATCAAAATAAAGTTCAAATATTGTATGCAATTAACTTTAAATATTCAGTTTTTTCTCTAAGTACTCTTTTTTTAAAAATTCTTTGAATTTTTTCACATCTTATTATAATTTTTTTTGTTCTTGAGTGGGACTTCGTCAGCTTAAAGTTTTTCAACTTGTCAATGTCTGCATTTCGTCTTTAAGATTAATTAGACTATTATTTCATATAGCCCACAATTTTTATCCCAACTATTACTTTCAGACGATTATACCAACCCTCAATAGAATTTTGAGTTTTAGGATAATTTTTATTGTGTGCATCTTCAATAGACCAAAACTGCGCATTGAATAAAGATTTTTTATTTTTTGCATTTCCAATTAATTTTTTTTAACCAAAATGTTAAACATTGCCAAATTATTTAAATTTATGCGTTCAGTAAGAAAAAAATCAAAAAATATTTCAGATTTATGTTTTTAACATTATATTTATTTGGAATTCATCCATTTGGATTTTGAGATTTTGGATTTTCGGTATATGAATTTTAGATATTAGAGATTTTGTCTGTTTTAAAACATTAGGGATTTTATCCAATTTGGATTTTAGGAAAACGGATTTTGTCGTATTTCCGGAAATTTGTATATCACTAGTTATCACAATAGCCAAAGTGTTAAGCATAATTTCTTAATGAATCGTAATGGATATACACAATCGTAATATGAGGAATAAAACTATCTATCATTATTTAGAACTGTTAATATATATGTACAAAGAAACAAATACGTTTATAAACGTTTAAATCTCTTTAATAAATTGTTTAAAAACAGCTTAAAAACAGCTAAATAACAGCTTAAAAACATGAATTCACATTCTATTTAAAATATAAATAAAAGAATTATTTTTGTCAAATTTGTGACAAGCGTAAGAACAAATTTAATAGAAAATTTAAAATGTTAAACTGTTTAAAATTTAAATATTTTTCCTTAATAACTTATTGGTTACTAATAAAAGTTTCTAATAAAATATAATAATAATTTAATAATGAAATTAATTGATTGAATATTGAATTTATTGAAATTATTGAATTATTGTAATTATTAAATTTTTTTTAATTATTGTTTTTTTTTTCTTATTACTTACTTTTAATTGGATTTACATTTTATGAAAGTATTATAACTAAAATTATTAAGATATTGTTTTTAATTTTTTTTTTCGTTTTTCTTTAAATTTAGGTGTCAGTAACTTTTCATATTCTTTGTATTCAATTGTAGAGAGAGACTTATCGTCTCATGTATATGCAAAAATTAATTAATAAATAAAAAAAATAATTGAAAATAAAATAAAACAAAACATTTTTTTTAACATTTTTGACATCCAAAAATTCAAATTTATTTTTTATGTATGGGGATGTACTTTTTTCAATGGTATTTATTATGTATTTTAATTTAACATTTCTTTTACGTGAAAACTGTTTTTTTTTTTTTTTTTTTTTTTTTTGATAAGAAAAATACATACTTATGTATATTTTTTAAGTGTTTCAAATACATACAATTAATAAATAATATTTATAATAAAAATATTTGAATAGACGAAAATTCCCCTTCTTAACAAAACTTCATTAGCAAAATCCGGTAACAAAATTGTTATCGAACTAAATATGCAATTATATTAAAAATAACGTGAAAGAATAGCACGATTACCAAAGATGCGTTAATATATTGCTGTCGTCAAATGATATTTGTATTAAATCTCTGCTAATTTTACAAGAGAGTACCAAATTTTGAATTACGAAATGTAATTTTCGTTTATAATGTCTTACTTCTGTAACCTACTATAATATTAATTTTGATCTAATAACATTAGTTATTTACATGATGTTGCACCAATTATATGTTGCTAAATTGTCTTATATTATGTACGTCTATCATATACGTTTAGAAAAATAAATGTTTTAATTAATAACTAATGATAGATAGCTCCCAATCTGACAAAAAACATTATTTATTAATTGTGGCCAAATGAGCATATAATAGCATATATATACTCAATGATAAAAGTGATATTATAGTAGTTTCAAATTGTATACATTTACACATATATCGGTTTCTAATAAGAATAATTTAGTTTAGACCTCCTGATAAACTTTGACAGGAATATAAAAATGTTTTTGATGTAAAATTAAGTTTTTAATATTTACATATAAGAATCAATGTATCCAGGTTCAGTTGGTATACTTCCATATCGTTGAAAAAGTCATTGCAGTACTCATATTTTAGTACATATAAATAAATATTTAACTGTTTCTTTTGCAAATTTACTAATGTGAAAGAATGACAACCGCAAGAAAAATTTAGCTTTTTTTTTTTTGAAACATTGCCATTCTGGATAAATTTAATTTTAATATTGATTAATTAAATATTATTTATTTAAATTTAATAAATAATATTTTATTTAAATTCAAGTAAAAACTTACTTATTAATAAAATCTAATTGGATAATAATTTCTTTTCTGAAGCTTAATATCACAGTAATATCGAGTTGTTTATTTAAGATTATCTAGGATATTGTAAAAAAATTTTTGTAAAATAAAATAAGTACGGACCACAATATTTTGGAACTTATATAATTTAAATTTAGGGTATATACTATTTAGCTATTAGACACATATGTATGTACATTTTTTTTTTCTTCAATTTAAATTTCTATTTCACTAACAAATATTTTACTGATTACTAAAAATTATATTTAATAATTTACTGTCCACGTTAAAAAATATTATTTATTTATATTGATGTGTTTTTGATGGATTCAAGAACCCTATATAAATACATCTTAAAAGTTTTCATATTCATTTTAATATTAATTGATTACCTACTTATAAATAAAAAAATAATTTGTATACAAAATATAGATAACCTAAAAAGAGCTTTATTACATATCATTATTTAGCGTTAAAATTAAAAATAAAAATATTTCCTATTAAAAGTAAATATGTAAATACAAATTATTAATACTTATTCATATACATTCATAATTCAGTTATGTATATTGAAAAAGCTACAATAGTACCTAACAATCGCAAAATTTCTGGGACGGAATGAAATAAAGTAAATTATAATTCAGATAACATTATGTAAATTCGTATTTAAAACTAAAATGAAGTAGTTTTATTTTTGTATGCAATTTTAGACCATTGAAGGACATATCTAATTACAGTTCGAAAAACTCTGATCGGGAGTGTGTCATTTGCCTGTATTTTTTTTTTTTTTTTTATAAACAGCCGCGCGCTAGGATAGGACCTTTGATACTTACGTCGCTTGGCTGGGATACAGAAGGAAGAGGAAGAAGGAAAGTTGTGGTACAAATTAACAGGTAGTGTGAGCACAGTAGTGATTCCACATTCGTGACGCTCGGACTATAAATGAACTTCCATAACCATTTTTTTGCCATCTTGGGATTTCCACTGTGTATTTGCATACAGCAGCAGCTCCTCTTGTTGCGCGTTGGAACTGTTTTAGAGGAGGAAGTAGTGATTTGATTTCTACTGAGCAAGTGTCCACACCTACAAGATATCTATAAAACAGAGAAAGTGCCCCTACTGTACGACGATGTCCAAGAGAAGTTAAGGATGAAGTTACATTTGGGTCGCCTATGAAACGAATGGCGCGATTTTGAACTCGGTCAAGGTAGCCTAAGGCTGAAATGGGAGCGCCAGCCCAATGTGATTTCATGTAGGCTGTGCTGGATATATTATACATGTTATATGTAATTATATACATTATAGGTATATATCAAAAGGAGGAAGCACTTTTAGTTATTCATTCGTCAAGGTTATTTGATAGAGTTCGTTGTGTAACCATCCAGAAGAATCTGGGGTTTTAACTTTCCTATTTCAAATGAGATCTTTTAGCCCTTTATTAGTTGTATAGGGATTTCAATATTTTTGTCTGAATATCATCACGTGGAATATCGTTGGAAAGGTTTTAGGAAGTTCTACAACTTTTGTTTGAAGACCATCGTTGCAAGTGGCACTGCTTGGGTGCATAGGAAGCTTTTAAGTTCTTAATATAAATCAACGATATATCATTATGTGTAGGATATATGTTATATATTATGAAAATATTTTATACATTATATATACTTCAAAAGCATGGTTTTAATAATTAAAGTAGTAGGGGTTTGGGGAGCGGCAATTTTATGTGTAGCCCTGATGGATACACGAAAGTAATTATCTCCTTTATACAGATGTGGAAAAAATATTTTATTTGCGTAGACGCTGTTGGACACAAACTATGAGATATCTCCTTTTTCCAGAATATTTATACTTAAATAATTTGTATAGGTATATAGCTCTAAAAATATCTCCTTCTTCCAGAATATTTATTTAAATAATTTTTATACATAGCTGCTGTTGAATATAATACAGAGGAACACTAAATGAATTAAAGTCGGATTTTGGAATTTTGAATTTTGGGATTTTGGTATTTTAGGATTATGTATTTTGTATTTGGAATTTCGTGGCCAACTCATAAATTGTACATATAAACACAAGCAAATGAAATACAAGCAAATGAAAATACAGACAAGCGATAGTAACCCAAACCCAACTCTACTCTAAATTCACCATTGCTTCACATGTTTTTGTATGTGTGTAGTTCAAATTGTTTTATAAATCGGATAATAAGAATAGCATACCCTCTCATGCGCTTATATTTAAAATCGCTTTATTTCAATGAAGATTTAATTTTTAATGTTGGTTTGAAAAAAGAATAATAATTAGTTTAAAGTTTAAATTAAATATTGTACGATTAATATGTTGTAAGATACCCAGATTTATACTTGAGGCAAACATATTCGACACATATTAGTAGCCAAAGGCAAGCTGTTTTTTTTTGCAATTATTAAAGCCAGTGAGTTTAGTTTAAATCACTTTTGGTATGATCAAAATTGATACTATTTTAAATTCATACCATTATTAAGTAAACAAATATTAACAAATTAAACTAAAAAAAAAAATAAAGTTGATAGAACAATTTAAAATGTGAGTATGTAATTATAAATTATTATTAATATTACTAAGTTAACAAACTAAGTTGAGTTATAAGTAATTATTAGACTAAAAAAATGTGTTTTGTCATACACATACATTATTACGCAATCAACTTTTGTTAATTGACGATCAAAAAATATTGGATTAGAGGGGTCACCCCCGATATCTTGAAAAAAAAATCGCAAACTAACAAAAATCTCGAAAAAAATAAAAATCTCGAATCAAGAAAATCTTGAAAAAAAATTTCGAATAAAAAAGATTGGGTATACATAGGAGGGTATACATACGAAAAACTATCTTCACCGAATTCTTTGAAATTTTGCAAAAAGGCACGTCATGACGTCGAATTAAGTTCTGCAAAGTATCGGTTAGCGATTATGGCATTAAGGATTCATTACGTCACTTTGACAATTTGGCGTCTAAATTCACTTAAGTAAATTTTAATTAAAAGTAAAAGTCAATTTTTAATATTGAAAAACAAAATGTTGAAGAAAAAAATGTCGAATAAGGTAAAATATACTCGAATGTTAATTTAAAATAATTTTTGTTTTGTTTCAAAAATTATACAAAGCTGCTTTCCGTTATTACTGACAGAAAATATGAAATTTCTAGATCTGTATGAAAAGCAAAATTTTAAAATCCAACTTTCAAAATCCAAATATTAAAATCCAAACTTTCAATTTCCAAACTTCCAAAATAATTATGGTAGATATTGTGAAAAAATGGATATATCCCCTTTTTTGACATCCAACAGTGACTTCGCATAAAAATAATTAAGATAAATATTCTGGAAATAGAGAATATCCTTATTTTGAGTCCCACTATAAAGTCTTTTCTAATTCAGGATCTAGCATATACACTTGCATAAATATTCTAATGAAAGAAATACCCTGTAATATTTTGATTGGCTTATTTTGAATCCTTCTCTTTAATTGCCTCTAATTATTTTTATATTTAACTTTTAAATAATTACTTTTTCCAATATATTTATTTGGATTTTCTTTTCAATTTGCTTATATTATAATTGGAAAACGATTTTGTAATGTAAATAAATGTTATTAAAAAATGTCGAATTTGAGATTTGAAATTCGTGATTTTTTTTTCAATATATTTTTTTTCAAGATTTTTGCTTTCCAGATTTTTTTTTTCCGGATTTTTTTTGCTCGAGAATTTTCTTTCGAGATATTTTTTTCCAGATTTTTGTTCTTTCGAGATTTTTTTTTCCAGATAATGTGGTGATCCCGAATTAGAGTTTACTTTAGCATAAAGCATTTTTACAGTCCTAAAATTGTTCTTATTGATTCTTTAAATCAAAGAATGATAATCAGAAAAAACAGATTTTATAATTTTCGTGTATTTAATATTTATTTTTTGGCATTTTATAGAGGAGACGCCCTGGATTTTCAATACAATTACGAAATTTCTAATGTTAGAGTTATCTTTGAACTCTTATCATATAATACATATTATATAGATAAATGAAAGCTAAAGCTTTTTAAAGAAATTGAAAATCTTTATACATTTTAAGTACAATTTAATTTTCCATAATTATTAGTGATTAAATAAATTGGAATAAAGAAAATCGAATTAATTTAAAAATGTTTAATAAAACAAATCAAAAAGAAATTAAAGAGGATATTACTACAAATTATGAAAGTTCTACGTTAATAGGAAATAATGATACCAAATTTAATTATATGAATTCAATTAAAACTGATGAAATAATATCTAAACCTTCACCTAGTTCAAGTAGTGCTGATAAAAATACAAATTTTTTCTTATCAAAACCAAAACAAAAACCAGAAATACATTTTTTATTAACAGATTATAAGAAAAATATTAATAATATTAATAATAATCCTAATAAAGTGTTTAAACCAACAAATTATTCACATCCAAAAGTATGTGAAAATCAAGAAACTTCAAATTTTAATGAATCAAAAAAACTTGGTCCTGGCATTTTATACATTTTTCATCATGATGAATTTAAAGATTCGGAAATAGAATTTAGACAAGGAAGTAAACATGATGTTGAATTATTAAAGAGCACATTTGAAAAATTTAATATTAAAAATGTTTTATATGAAAATTATACAATTTCAAAAATTAATGAAGCTGTTGAAAAAAGTAAGTTTAATCTTAATTTATAGTTAGTTACATTTTATAAATAGTGTTTTTTTTACAATTTCAATGGTTACATAAAAGTATAATCGTTTAATATTTATGTGTTTTTTTTTAATACTATATTAATTTCTTCACTTTATACATTTAGTTTATCTACACTTGAACTTGGACATTTAGAAATTTTATTAGTAAAGTTTTATAAAACAAAATGTGGCCTCAGTAGCCGAATTGTAGAGTACTCGAGTGTAGTAATGTAACAAGCGAGGAGCACGGGTTCAAGCCCCATGAAAACCGCAAAATTTTTCAAATAGTGAAAATTACTGAAAATGTAATTTTCAATACAACCACATCAGTTCAAATATAATTTAATATTTAATAAAAATATAATATAACTAATAAAAATAATATAAATAAATAATATACAAAAATATATACCAAATAATTAATATAATTAATATAATATAATAAAAGGCGCACATTTCGAAAGGAAAAAGGACCTATAAAGTTGGCCTGCAGATTTATCTATGTAAGGTCAACTGTTAAAAATAAATAAATAAAAGAAGACAAAATGTTTTTTTTTCTGTAATTGTATTGATATCAACATCCTAACTGCTTTACGCAGAGTTTTGACATACACACTATAATACTCAAGTTATTTTTTTTATAAATTTCTATTAACCGACTACTATGGTGTAGCGTTTATTTCATCTGAGGAAATCAATATTGCAAAAAGTTTTTTTTCAATTACTTTTTAAATTTAATTAAGAATACAATTTGACTATAACTTAAAATAAAATGGAGATACGCTATTATGAAGACGAAATTTAAATTACTCTATAATAGATATTATATTCCACATTTAAATTAGTTCGTTGAACAACATTATCAGTAAAATAGTTAGTATTAAATATGTGAATGTGATGTGATTGTGTACGAATGTACGATTTTCTACGTAAAAGCGGACGTTGATCCTAAATAGTCTTGAAATTAATATTAAAACAAAAAAAAGTTTAAGATAATTTAAATGTAGAACTGTAACTGAAATATAAAAACTAATATCTAAAAGTATTTCGTTTTCACAATAGAATAGTTTAATTTTATTGTTAGTGATAATAAAATTATTTTCAACAATTTAAAAAAAAAAAAATTTAAAAGCAGAATTCGAACTCATTATACCATTGAAACGACCTAGATTTTTGGAATCAACATGAAAATAATCGTTGGACAAACATTTTATTTTAGCAAATTAAATTGGTAGTTGATTAAAATGATTTATGTACAAAATAGGATTGAAATTCCCACAAAAAATAACAATAATAAATAAATAAATCTATTACAAAAAAATTATTAAGTACAAAAATTATATTTTTTATTGTTTTTAAGTTTCAAAAGACGATTTTAGCAAAAATTCATCGATAATATTTGCAATATTATCACATGGAGGTCGTAGGGATGAAATTGCTGCACATGATGGATCCTATTCTATTGATGATGATATATTATTTAATATTATAAGAAATGAACATCTAAAAGGAAAACCAAAAATTTTCATTGTACAAGCATGTAAAGGTTCATTGGATACAAGATATAATTTTTTTATAGATAGTTATAAGAAACCCGGAGTTCCAGATCAAATTTATAAATTTTTTAGTACAACTGAAGGTATCAATTTGATTTTATTTTTTTTTATTTCAATTATTAATCATTTTAATCTTATACACTCGCATAAAGAAATTAATTTCATATTAAAAATTTCGAATATGTATAAGTATGTATACATAATATTATGATTGATCTAATTGAATAAATTGATGATATTTCTAATTGAATATATTAATGATATGATTACAACTATGTATAATTTACATTCAAATTTCTAGAATTAAAATAATGTTAATTTCTAGAATTAACATTGATTATACAAGTGGAAAACACTTTATATGTCATAAGAGAAATTTTCCCATAGAGGTCGGATTTATGTTCGAAGATATGGAAGATTAAATACAATTTTTTACTTTTAACCAGTTTTTACAAATTGAATTATTATTTCATTTAAACCCTAATTATATGGGAAAGTTTTATTTACTAATGTATAGGTCTGAACTAAGTAATGGCATATTATAGCAATTCACATATCAGGGAAAAATTATTTATACCTATATATTAGAGTATATTGTCATTGCATACAAATATCAGTCTATATACTACATGCTTTTGTTCAGATTTAGATCTTCATTATAGTTAGTAAAGTTTTTGGGTGGAAGCAAGTTCAATATTGAATGGTGTTTAAATATAAATTAACCCATACATGGCATATATCGTAAACTGTAACATTAAAATAAATTGATACATTATCGATTTTTTGTAAATTTAACTAAATTTTATAAAATCAATAAATAATTGATCTATGAATTGAATTCGAATATCCTTTAATAATTGAAATAATTTTTTACACACATACATTTATAATATTGTTTATTCTATACAACCACTTATTTACTACACATTATGTACTGTTTAATAAATAAAAAATAACCAAATTAAAGGTTTCGTATCATGTCGTGACAAAACTGGAACAATATTTATTCAAGAATTTTGTGCAGAGCTTACAAAATCTGGTAAAACAAAAAATATTACAGAAATTATGAAATCAACAATAGAAAAAGTGATAAAAGAAACAAGGTTAGTCTTATAATAAATATTAAATATATAAAATAAAATACTTATATGTACATCTACACCATTTTCGGATTAAATTTAATCTTTAATAAAGGATTTATTTAATGATGAACATTATTGTCTCTAGTAAATATTTTTGTACCCGCTTATAAATAAGGAATAAAAAGATATTCTTTTAGATTTTATATGTGGTATAACCCTCATTAGTACCAGAATTATTTATATTTATACATTTTTTGACAAAAGACCTTATTACAACATTCCCTTCGATCAAGATTGAAGGCCACAGAATTAAAATGTTTTAAGTCAAATATCTATTTATGGATAATTTTTAATCAATGTTCAAATTTAATCTGAAAGTGGCATAAATAATCACCCACAAATATATGCAAGTAATATTTTAATTATCTTTTCAGGGAAATTCAATTTCCATCAATGTATATTAACACAACAAAGCCTTACGTTTTTGGAGATTATATATAAAACGACGTATTGAATTTAATCAGAATCACATTTTAAAACTAGAAACATAAATTGAAAAATGTAGTCAGATGATGGCGCAATCAATATTGGAAATGATCGAAAAACCCAACACCATAACCTTATACATTAATTTGTATTTTCTTTTTAATTATATACAAATCATAAAAAAAAATTCTGCAAAAAACATTACTCCAGCTGAAAAAAAAATATCCTATTCATATCAAAATAGATTTTATAATTTGCTCTTTTAATTTATTTCGTATACTTATTATTTATTTTTTCGCATTATATAGAGGAGAATGCATGGATTTGTAATACAATTATACAAAATTTCTAATTTGTTATCTTATCTATAAACTCTTATCATAATATTATATATATACTATATAGATAAATGAAAGCTAAAGTTTTGTATAAAGAAATTGTAAAATCTTTGCACATATTAAGTACAATTTAATTTTCCATAATTATTAGTGATTTAAATTAGAATAAAGAAGATCGAATTAATTTGAAAATGTTTAACAAAACTAAATCAAAAAATCAATACATTGAAAAATTGAATTTTTTAAATCAAACGCATGTATCAACTTCTAATGAAATAAATAATAAAAATGTATCATCATCATCATCAATGCATTTAACTAATACAACAAAACAAATAATTAATCGAAAAATTTCAATTGAAAATAATCGAAAAGAAATTAAAGAGGAAATTACTACAAATTATGAATTAACAACAAATTTAAGTCCAGAATCAATAAGAAAAAAATATGAAAAATTTGATACAAATCAATATTTTTCCGATAAACTTTCTAATTATCCCGAACAAAAAAATAAATTACCAATGTTAAAATTTGAACAAGAAAATAAAACTACTCTTTCATCGACTAAACCAAATATATTGCCAAAATTAACACCACCAAAATTATCATCACCAGCATTAATATTAAATGGTGGAGTACAACAAAAGAAACCTACAAGCCAATTGAATTCATATCAAACAAATTCAAGCAATTTAACAAAGTCAACAAATTTAGCACTTAAACCAAATTTAAGTACACCAGAAACAACCCCATTAAATAAATCATATAAATCACCATATACAAGACCAACTTTAATAGGAAATAATGATAATAATTCAAATAAAACTATAGAACTAATATCTAAACCTTCACTTAGTTCATATGCTGATAAATACGCAAACACTTCATTTTCATTAACAAATAATAAAAATAATGCTGATGAAGTGTTCAAAAAATCACAAAATTCTGCATATCCAAAAACATATGGAAATAAAGAGGCTTCAAATTTAAATGAATTATCTTCATTTAATAAATTATTTTCATATAACAAAAAACTTGGTCCTGGCGTTTTATACATTTTTCATCATGATGAATTTCAAAATTCGGAAACACAATTTCGGGAAGGAAGTAAGCTTGATGTTAAATTATTAAAGAGCACATTTGAAAAATTTAATATTAAAAGTGTTGTATATGAAAATTATACAATTTCAAAAATTAATGAAGCTGTTAAAAAAAGTAAGTTTATAATTTATAGTTAGTTACATTTTATAATATAGTATTTTTTTACAATGTCAATCGTTACATGAAAGTGTAATCGTTTAATCTTTTTTTATTCTATAATAATTCTTCACTTTATATACTTAATTACGTTTGGACAGTTAGAAATTTTATTAGTAAAACCTAAGTTACTGTCAAGATCATAAAAAAAAAAAAACATTTACGTACCGGAACCGGCAGTTGGTGTATCTATTGGTAATATTAAACTATCGATAGAAAACACGCTGAAGAGGGAAACAAACATGCTTTGGAAGCGTATTGGAGGCGACATAGTCTCCAAAATATATGCATCAAATAACCAACTTCCTGTTAACTCTCAATGGGCAGACTGTATAAAGATGGTGCGCATACTTACTATTCATAACCACATTAAGAAGCACATGTGTAGAGTAGCATTCAGTGACGACCGAGCCTGTAGACACTGTTTGGAAGAGGAAGAAACCTCCACACATGTTGTAGGAGAGTGTAGGAGAGTGCCTGCGAGGCTGAAACTCAAACTGTTGGAAACGCGCTACATAACCTCAGAAAACTTCTGAAGGATAGAACCCTCAAACCTATTGGCCTATATCAAAAGGTCGGCTAAGTTGAGAAGTGAATAAGGGCATAAAGGTCTAAAAGCCTACATGTCGTCCCTGACATATTAGAGTAACCTTCGTACGGAAAAAAACCAACATTATCAGTAATATAGTTAGTATATCAAAAAACATTTTTGTTTTCGTTCATAAAAATGGTTAATTATAATCAACTATTACAAGAATGGAAAATAGCTGTACATATAAAATCGTGTACGAGGAATCTAAAAATAATATAATCGAATTATGGTGTATAATAATATTATACGCTTCTTAATTTCTCATATGACGATATAAAATGATTTGTCAGATATTTTACAAAATAGAATTGAAATTTAAACAAAAAAAAATTAAATAATAAATAAATCTATTATACATACATACATAAATATTTAAGTACAAAAAAATTTTTTTTTAATTATTTTTGTTATTAATAATTTGTTTTTTTTTTGTTACTTTTTTTATTGTTTCTAAAGTTTCAAAAAAAGATTTTAGCAAAAATTCATCGATAATATTTGCAATATTATCACATGGAGGTCGCAGGGATCAAATTGCTGCACATGATGGATACTATTCTATTGATGATGATATATTATTTAAAATTATAAAAAATGAACATCTGAGAGGAAAACCAAAAATTTTCATTGTACAAGCATGTAAAGGTTCATTGGATACAAGAAATAATATTTATACAGATAGTCATGATAATCCCGGAGTTCCAGATGAAATTTATAAATTTTTTAGTACAACTGAAGGTATCAATTTTTTTTTTTTTATTTGAATTATTATTTATGTACTTTATGTACATATGTCAAATGAAAAATTTCGAATATAAGTATGTACCTATACATAATTATGATTGATCTTATTTGAATACATATATGATATTGGAACACCCGATATATATTAATCATAATGTAATTTATATTCAAATTTGTAGAATTAAAATTGTTATTTTTAACATTGATTATACAAGTGGAAAACACTCTATATCTCATAAAAAAGAATTTTTCCCATAGAGGTCGGATTTATTTTCGTGATATGAAAGATTAAATACAATTTTTTACTTTTAACCAGTTTTTACAAATTGAATTATTATTTCATTTAAACCCTAATTATATGGGAAAGTTTTATTTACTAATCTATAGGTCTGAACTAAGTAATGGCATATTATAGCAGTTCACATATGAGGATAAAATTATGTATATATACATTAGAGTATATTGTCATTGCATACTAATATCAGTCTATATACTATACATGCTTTTGTTCAGATTTAGATCTTCATTATAGTTAGTAAAGTTTTTGGGTGGAAGCAAGTTCAATATTGAATGGTGTTCAAATATAAATAACCCATATACAATGGCATATAGCGGAACAATAACATTAAACACACTATATATTTTCGATTTTTGTACTAAATTTTATAAAATCAATAAATAATTGATAAATTAAATTAATATAAATGGTGATTAAATTAAGTGCGAATATCCTTTAATAATTGAAATTTTGTATGTACATACATTTATAATATTATTTATTATATATAACTATTTTTTACTATATACATTATGTACACTGTTTAATAAATAAAAAAAATAACAAAATAAAAGGTTTCGTATCATATCGTGATAAAACTGGAACAGTATTTATTCAACAATTTTGTGCAGAGCTTACAAAATCTGGTAAAACAAAAAATATTACAGAAATTATGCAATCAACAATGGATAATGTGAAAGAATTAACAAGGTTAATTTTATAATACATATTAAATAATATAAAATAAAATATATGTACATATTTATACCATTTTCGAATTCCATTTAATCTTTAATTATGCATCTATTTGATGATTAACATTGTCTCCAGTAAATTTTTTTGGTTCCGCTTATAAGGAATAAAAAGATATTCTTTTACGCTTTATATGTGGTATAACCCTCATTAGTACCAGAATTATATATTTATAAATTGGACAAAAGGCCTTATTACAAAATTCCATTTGATCGAGTTTGGGGGCCACAGAATTAAAATATTTTAAGTATATGCATAATTTTAAATTAATTTTCAAATTTAATCCGAAAATGGGATAAATAATAACCCACAAATATATGCAAGTAATTTTTTAATCACATTTTACAGAGAAAAACAATTTCCATCAATGTGTATCAACAATACAAAAACAAAGCCTTACATTTTCGGAAATTATACATATTGAATTCAAATGAAATTAATCAGAATCACATCTTAAAACTAGAAACATAAATTAAAAAAATCTAGTCAGATGATGGCGCAATCAATATTGGAAATGATGAAAAACCCAGCACCAGTCTATAACCTATAACCTATAATATAGCTTGTATTAACTTTTTAATTACATATATTATGTATATTGTGAATCAAATAAAGTTATATGATTGAGTAATTATTATTTTTTTATATGTACATAATATGGGCAATATTATAAGAAATAAACAGTTAAATAAATGAAAACGACTTAAATAAATATATAAAAATATTATTTTTATTTCATTTTATTTTTTATTTTAATTATTACAGACTACATAATTTTAAATTGCAAGTACATTTAAGTTATTAACGTAATTTTATATGTGCAAATTGTATTACAATGATATTTCTGATATATTTTAACCTTTATTAACTAATTAAAACCTTATAAGTTTGTAATTAATATTTTGCCTAATTTTAATTGCTAAATCTACATAATGTTTGTAACGTTTCAATCAGTTAGTGAAAATTGATAAAAATAAGTAAACATCAAAAGAGGGTTGAAAGTCTATTCTATTCTTCTATACTATTTTTTTTTACTCATTACTACCAAAGGCACAAATTTTTCATAGACAACCAATTACAAGAATTCTACAATGTAACCTTTTGTTTTTTTATGGATAGTTGTGAGTTGCACCTCATTTAGATTTTGGCGAATTTTCTTTTTAATTGCCTTTTTATTTTCCGCCTTAAAGCCTAACAAAGCTCAGTGGCCTTCAAAATTTTCTTCAAATTATTAATATTTCTTAATTATTTATTTTTATTTTGGATATACGATCCATCATGTAAGTTTGCATTTAAATAAGTATAGGAACAGGCATTTTGACTGATATATTTTCTTGAGTGATCTAATGTGACTGATATATTTAATGTTAAACATATTGTCTTTGTTTTATTAGTTTTGATCACCCGCTTTTTATGCCTTATATTCAAATTGAACATTTTATAATACATCCTAATGATTTGTATCAGATATATACTTTTAATTGAAAATGAAAGTAAATTATTTTTATTGAAAATATGTACTCGTACTATTGTATTTACATACACATTGTTATCTAATTATCTTATATTAATTTTTATAAATAAATATAGTTGATTCTGAGATTTAAGAAATAAAACAAATTTATTTTTGGACCAATGCGATTATAATATCTTCTGAGAGCTAAATATAATGCATACATATATTAAGAAATCAATATAAAATCCAAATGGTTATATTCCAACTTTGGATTTTAACAATGCTATTGTTTGCAAATTTCAATTTTAAACTTTCAGGAAAACAGATTTTGTAGATTGTCAAAAAAAAATCTGTCAACTTGCTGAAGATCTTGATATTGTTTTTCCGGCTTATCTAAATCATTGTGTGTTTAATCATTCTCAGAATTTCATTCGTAGTTCGTGACGTGAGATAAAATTTTGCTGAGTTGTATAAGACCATCGCATCCACTCCAACGGCTTCACAAATATTTGGGCTTAAAAAAATTTTAGTGATCTTTTTTCTTTGTCAATAAAATGACTCATAATAAGCACAAAAATTATATGCAATCCACATAAATATACTCAAGCTCAAGTTGAAATATTCAAAAGCTTCAATGATATAAAAAAAAAAATCGTTATTTAAATAAGGGATAAGTGCAAATTATTCATTTTACCACAATCGCTTCAAACAAAATGTTAAAAAATTTTTAATTTTTAGATTTTGAAGGACTTATCTTCCATTTTGTGCTAAATAATACTTCTCTCTTATCAAAAGGGGATATCTATGTAAGTATGTATGTATTTACTATAATTAAAAATTTGTCATTTGACAAAAGAGGATATACTTATTGCGTTTTGTATGCAGAATAAATTTTAAATAAACTTATTAGTCAAAACTTAAAAAATGTAATGTAAATGGGGAAGTTTATAGTTTAAATTTTTTAAACTGTTAGTGTGGTGAATATTTCTATTTTAAAAAATAATGGATTTATCTCATTTTGTCGTGTTTGGTACTTCAATTATTTTTGATAACGTAAAACAATGAGTTTCATAATAACAGCTTAAAATAAAAAAATATCTTCTAAATATCTATAACACAAGGCCTAAAAGCAAATTTTTTATTTAAATATTGATAAGAAGACTATTGGTGATTGCTATTTATTTATTCCAGGTTTGTTCAGATCAAAAAAATTACAATAAATTAAAAAAATCAAAAATTAGAAATATCTAAACACAAAACACACATTATATACTTATATGTATAATGTATATCACAATATTATGTATTGTGAAAAAGTAGAAATTTATTTTTAATATATGTATATATGTAAATAAAACATTAAATAATTTTTAATAAATGAAAGGGTATTTTTAAAAGTAATTATGTAATAACTTTTTAACATTTGAGATATCTCATTTTCTGTGAATCAAAAATTCACAACACAGATATGTAGATGTATGCAGTATGCACATTCTTTAAACTAAACAGATAAATAATTACATTTTATGGTATGTAATTACTTTGCACAAATTTTTTTAATATTACGTGAAACTGAAAACTTTTACATATATTACATATTACATATATAAAATTTTATTTGTTTTAATAAAAATTAACTAAAAATTACAATCTAAACATAAAAAAAATTAAAATTATTTACAATTAAGGCACTTTTTATTGATTATATACATTCATTATATATGTATATATCTTTTATATTATTATAATAGTATATTATAACTTATCTAATCTTTGTTTAAATATTTTTAATAAATATCTTAATTTAATAAATAATTATCAATAGTTTCAATTTAGTATTCATTAGAAAGAGTTAAAATTAAAATAAAAAAAGTACAAATTAGTTAATATGGATAACAATAAAAAAATTAATATTATGAAAAATTCCGAGGAAGGCAAAATAGTAAATTTGGAAGAAAAATCAACTTCCAACGAATTAAACAAAAAAAGTGAATCATCAACATCAATTATAATATCCGGAATTATTAATGAAGCTTATCATTTAAAGACATTATCAGTAACGAAATACTCATCAGTACATAATAATTATAATGAATATAGTTTTAATAAAACAACTACAAATACAAATCAATCAAATAAACAATCAACAACAAAGGAAACAATGAAAAAAGTTGCTACAAATTCGATTATCAATAAAATTTCAAAACTTGAACCTGGCTCTTGTGCTAATTCTAATCAATATAAATTATCTACAGAAAAACTACCATCATTAAGTAGGAGTGTTAGTAATTGTATAGAAATTGCACATTCTAATAATACTATACTTAATAAATACACTACCTCTGCAAATACAGTTTCAAAAGATACAACTGCAAGCCATTTACTAAAAACACCATATAGTTTAACTGAAAAAAAAACAAATACAAATTACACATTGAATGCTAGTTCTAAACCTCTTACTTATTCTTGCTCAAATCAAAAACTAATCGACTCAGGAAGAAATAACAGCAAAAACTATTGTAATAAATTAAAAGAAAAAACCATCAATACTAATAAATTGGTGAATGACAATGACATACAAACATCAAATACAAATATAAAAGAAGCCCCCCGAGCAAAGTATTTTAATAATTTTGATAAGTTACCTTCATTACCATATTCAACTAGCATATTAAAACCAACAACGTCAAGAAATGCATTAACTGGAATGCATTACGAACCGAAAACAGTTTCCCCATTTAAAAAACTTACAATTGATTCGGGAAAATCGGAAATTTTAATTAAACAATCTAATTATCCATCTTATCCATCTAAAATGAATGTACGAAAAAATAAAAATCCAGGAATTTTGTACATATTTAATAATGACAAGTTTAAGGATTCTAAAAAATTTCCAGATAGAGAAGGAAGTTCGATTGATGTAAAACTATTAACAGAAACCTTTTTAAGATTGAAAGTAAAATCTGAGTTACATGAAAATTATACAGCTGCTCAAATCGGGAAAGTGATAAAAACAAGTAAGATTTAATAACATAAGTATTTAGTGACCTACGGTGATTATATACATATATATTGCTATAATATAACATAATAAAATTATTTGAAATTTTTTTATTAATTTTATTTTTTTAATAATTCTTATTGAATTTTTTTTTTTTTTTTTTTTTTTTTGTAGTTGAAGATACAAGTTTTAGTGAAAACTCTTGCATAATTTTTGCTATTTTGTCACATGGAGGTCGTCATAACGAAATAGCAGCTTTCGATACTCTATACAATATTCATGATCATATTATTTTTCCTGTATTAAGAAACGGTACACTATCAGAAAAACCAAAAATTGTTATTGTACAATCGTGTAAAGGTTCTCAAAATCTGTTATCATTTGAAACAGATGGTAATAAAAAAGTTCCACCAATTCCAGAAGATATTTTAATATTTTATAGTACTTATGAAGGTAAAATATTTTATTTTTATTTTTCATTATAAGTTGGCCAACAGATTTATCTGTAGGATCAACTGTTAAAATAAATAAATAAATAAAAATATTATTAATTTAAATTATAATTAAAGGTTATGTTTCATTTCGACATAACCATGATGGATCTATATTCATTAAAACATTTTGTGAACACTTGGATAAATATGGTAAAACAATGGATATTGGAACAATCATGATAAATACTATAAATGATGTAAAATGGGCAACAAAGTATGTGGTATAATACTGCAAATTATTTTAATATAAATTTTAATTTTAATTTATTTTTAAAGAAAACTTCAAATACCCACAATTTCAAAAAATATTACAAATCCTTACGTATTTGGTGATCATATTTAGGAAATTTAAAAATAATTATTATCAAGAGATAGTTTGGGTTACATCTTTGAAAATGTTACAGATTATTACATCTTTGAAAAGTTAAGTTTTATTATGTAAGTTTTGGCTCATTTGACTATACTAAGAGACTTAATAATTTATTGCTGTGACAAATTTTAGTTTATTTAGTTTTTTTTAGAATTGTGATACCTACATAATAAATAAATATATTGAAAAAAAAAATAATTTTTTAATTAATTCTTTTATCTATCTTTTCTTTGGACAAAGGAATGATATAGTTTATAAAAACTTTTAAAGCCAAATATTTTCTTTAAGATATCTTGAATAAGGTACGAAATTAAATGCAAAAATTTTGAACTACCCAAATATTCTTCCAACTGTATTTAATATATTTTAATTGTTCATCTTCACCAAATGCTCCTCATATCTTAAGCTTTATCCTTTAATAAATATTATAGTATTTTCACCTTTAATTATTGGTTTAAGAATCTCCTCCGTTTGATCTAATTTGATATTCACCATCGTCATATGCATTTCACATTATTTTAGATTGAAAAATTTTTACTTAAGAATTCTTTTTTCGATACATTTATATTATTTTCGTTATTAAGTTGTTCCAGGCTTCGCAGTTATACGCTAATATTTTATAGTTATATCAATGAATAGTAATAATAATAAGAATGTGCAAGTAGAAGAAACAATATTAAAATTTTGTATGACTTCAGAAAAAAGAAAAACGTAAAATCAAAAGAAAAAAAAAACTCCTTGTTGGTTTACTTTCTTACTCACTGTTCGCTTTCGATGTGTTTAAGAATTTTATGAATTATTTATTGTGTATGGATATTCATTGTGTAAATAATATATTGTATATAGAGAGTCAAAGCTAAAACAAAGTGTAAGCAAGCTGAACTGATTTTAGCGATCGAGTTGTACGTTGTACTTAGAAGAAAAGAAAAACAAAACACAAAAATAATAAGAAAAAAATCACAATTCATGAATTATGGTGGCAAAATTTTTCTTAGCAAATTTTATACACATACGTACTTAAAAACTTTTATTTTTGTTTTGAACGACTTTATATATTCTCTAAATAATTTGTATGCGTTCAGTTTCTCTATACTGGTCTTAAATGCATATTAGCTGTGTTTTTTTCGTAAATCGGAATCGGATTAAGTTTTAGATTTAGCAAAATTACATGTAAAAACTACAACAACCTAAATCCTCTTTTGTTTTTAGATTTAGTTTCGGATTTAGCTTTGTAGTTATTATATCTGATCATAGTGGCGCTTATTTTCGATTTTATTATTTTTTAAAGTTTGTCAGCAGTGTAAAATGTCAGAAATTTTATCAAATTATAAAATTTAATTTCTGTCACTTGTCAGTTATATTTAAAAATTCCAAGATAAACATGAATAACAAACGAGAAAGGTAAGAAAATTAATAAAATATATTATATTTGATAAAATTATTACTTTCATTTATTTATTTATAATTATGTTTTAATTTACAATAGATCTTTTACAAAAAGAAGAGCCTGGAACAGCAAGGAAACCAAGGCATTTTTGTGTGCATATTCTGCTCGAAAAAGAGAATTTGGGCATGCCAGAAAAAAGAAATATGCTTTGGCCAACGTATTAGAAGATCTAATTCTTCAAAATGTTTTGATAAGTTAATATTTTTTTTTATTAAATATCAAATTATTTTAATAAATTATTACCTAGTTATTAAATTTTTATATTAATCAGTGTTAACTTTTTTTGTTATCTATTAATACAAAAAGTCCTGACGTTATAATTTTGTTTTTTTATATTAATTGTTGTATATATTTATTTTACCGAAAGAAACTGATGTCAAATGTTTTACAACTAAAATGAAAAATTTGATGAAAGCTTATAAGTCTGCCAAAGATGGGAATAAGCAAACGGGAGCGGAACCCATACCGGTAAACGAGGACATGGAGGAAATTTTTGGAAGTCAGCCAACTATTTCGAATGACCATGTCATAAATTTGAGAGGGCAGGCTATAACTGGCCTACAAGTTTTCCTCAGAAATGGTTCGCCGGCTGACATCATTCGTCCATCAACCTCAACTGTCTTTCGTGCACCAACAACTGAATTTTTATCAGAAACATCAGCACTTTCATCACCGGTACCTCCATCACCAGGACTTCCATTACCAGTACCTCCATCACAAGTACTTCCATCACCATTGTCTCCAATACCAGTACTTCTATCACCATACAACAACAATATATTTTCAAAACTGGAGTAAATCATAACAAGCCTTTGGATATTGATATTTAATGCTCTAGTTATGAAAATAATGACAAAGTAGAAAATTCTGAATTTGAAAAATACCATTGCAAAATTGTGCGTTGCAAGCTTTAATTATCTAATATATAAATTGTATGCTTACTGCAACAAAAAAACATATTAAATATACTTTTCACTTTACTCTACCGTTAAGATTTGTTATAAATTTTACAAAAATTAATGATGAGTTTTTCAAATATTTTTAAATTCTGTTATAATTTTAAAACCCATGCGTACATACATATCCACATATTGAAAAAACCAAATAGAAAGCCTTTTAAAAATAAAAATTTGATTCTATTTGTAAATTTATACATATATGTAATGTATGCATGTATGAATATATATTAGAAATCATAACGTGAATGAATGTTCACTATTATTCGAATTTTTAAATTGTTTTATTTTTGAAAATTATTCAATTAAAAAAAGAAAAATATTTTTGTTTTCTAAACATTATAAAATTATAATTTTATAATTTATTAATACAAATAATATACATGCACAATATCAACAATTATAAAAATCCTTTTATTACAATGTATTGAGAGAAAAATAAAAAAAAAAAATTTTCTTAAGACTACTCAATCAAAATGCTATCCAATTTGAAATTTTTGTACCTATCAATTCAAAAAATTCAAATTACCTATACAAATTCAAATAACAAAAAGTTAAAAACAATAATATACATTCAAGAACAGTATAGAGAAACTGAACACATACAAATTATTTAGAGAATATACCCAACAAACCATAGGAAGAACGTGTTCTTCAAGATAAAGTCGTATAAAACGTTCAAAAATTTAAAAATTCAAATTGAAAATAAAGAATGCACTAACACATTGAATATACGCGTGAAAATATATATAATGAAGAGAATTTTGAAAAATAGAGCTGAACATTTTCTGTTGTATGAAATTGTCTATCTTTATAGTATTATTAATCAATGATAAAATGTTTTAAGTATTCAGCACTAAGAACTTGCTAAAATTTCAATATTTTTGTGGTATAATTAATTTACTATTTAATTATTCGTTCTTTTTTAATTGTATGTACCATAAATTATAAATAAAAATACAGGCAAATGAAATTCAGGAATAGGGTGGTTGTGGTTGGTTGATGCACTTAGGGCTTGCGACCCGTTGTATTTAACGAGATCACTTCTGGTTGTTGAGCCAGCTATGAAACCGAAGAACTTCATTAATGGGTTCGTGGAAGTCAATTGATAAAGACTTTTTCTATTAATAGACTTTTAAAGACGACGAAATTTTGTTGGTGGACGTTAACGGACATAGTAGAAACGGAGAATAAGTAACTTTTAATTTTTTTTTAATATTTGTTATTTTTTATTTTAAGAAAAAAGTTTTAGTAACAAAAGGCAATTGGAGAAAATTGTGAGTTTGATCGATGGGAAATAATATAGAAATTGGAAAAGATGCCTGCAAAAAAATGAAAAATGAGTCAAAATCAAACTCATTTTCACAAATAATTATTTATTTAAAATAATCCGCAATTAAAAAAACCGACAAAATATTTCAAACTACAACTTACTTACTTTAAAAAAAATATATTTCCATTTCTTTGCATACTCTTTGCGACGTGATCTGATCTGCTATTATCCTCTATACCTGCATGACCTGGGATCTATTGAAGTAATACTTTTATGGCTACAATTTCACATTGCAAAATAATAGCCTTTCCTACAACTTTTCCAGATTTCGCGATTCGTAATTCATCGCAGAAAATTCCTATCCCACTACAGTTTTCGATGGCCATTGTTCTTATCACACAAGTGTATATCCAGTGAATCACCTGTGGAGAAAGGCCCAAAGCATCCCAGGGCGTATTCCTTTAAGATAAAGACATTTTATGTAGTTTTCCCCATTGGGTAGGGCAAAATTTACTGATTTGCCGTATGCCGCTGACAAGAATTTAAGTTTTTGCCAATCTTTAATCACATTTCGTATTCTATAATTCCTTCCAAACTTTTAAGTAGAAATGATGTAGACTTATCGGTATGCACGCATTTGGTTTGCCGTAGCTGACCTTATTCGGTTTTGGTAAGACAACTTTTGCTTCTCTTTATTTCTTTGTTGTATACCCATGCTTTAAGCATGCCTTAAATATATCTGCGAGTAATAGCTAGGTTACTACCTTCCTGAAACATTTTCGGGTAAAACTTATCCGTTTCCGGGGATTTATATAGACTAAAGGAGCTTATTGCCCATTTCATTATTTCGTGTGTAATCCCCTGTTCTATTCTTTCATTAATCTATTTCAGAGGGGATAGGATAGGAACCTGTTCGTACTTTATCATGGCGAAGACCAAATGGAAGGAAATTGAAGCCTCGGAAAAGGGATATCGTTAAAATATTTACGTTAGTGATTTAATAAAGTACAAAATCCTACTTTGGAGCTACAACTGATAAAGTGAAAATTTTAATTATAGTAACGTCTGCAACTAATATATCAAACAAAAAAGAAAGGAAATAACTAAACTAAAATACTTCGGCAGTGACCAAATTTTTAATTTCACGGTTGAGAATATACCTCTCCTTTATATATTTTTTTGAATGTTTCGACCTCCCCATATCACCCTTGACTATATGATTCAATCCTCTCTGGACATCATGAATATTTCTATATGATAGTAAAAGAAAATTAATACATAATTTATATAAATAAATGAAATTTAGTTTATTTATCCAAGATAATAAAATATATGTACATTAGAAAAAAAAATATTATTAATATATCACCAAGTTAAACGAGTAACATGGTCTGTTTTACGTTTAGAAGTTTTTATATATCCCAGAAATTGTAATTCAGCTACTGCTCTTGTAAAACGGGCTCTGTAAGTAAATTAAATTGAATTGTAAAAAACCTAATCTAGTAATTAACTTACTGAATTTTCGGATCAACTTGTTCATTTTCTTCTTCTTCATAATCAACAATTGAGCGGAACCCTTGTAACCAATCATATAAATTAATAAGTTTACCACATTCCAAATGTAATTTATATGCAACTGATATATCGGGTAAAGTTTCTTTTAAGCTTTGTGCGGTATCTAACTCACAACAGGAACATTGCAAATAAAAATACGGATCATTTAACGCTGTATGCAAGGCAGCTCTTGGTGTTCCTATTATATGTTTACGTATCAATGTCATATCAGAAAATACAAATAACTCATAAAAAGTCGGGCAAATTTTATGTGGTGGACTTAAATGTGTCGAAATTATCTCAATTTTTATATAATCCAAAGTTTTATGAATCAATCGCATGTAATCAGAAATTGGCGTTTCTTGATGTGACATTTGTAAGAGTTTTTCTTTCAATTGTTGTCTGTTTAATTGCCCTAATTCGTTCTGAATATTTTGTCGATTTGTACTACAATTGTTGGAATCGTTTCTTCCAACTTCGGAAATATCTTTTAATAAATTTTCAATTACCTTGAATTGTTTAAAAATTATATATTGACATTCTAATTCAATCTTACTACCACCAAGATTTTTTTCCATAAATAATTTTGTTTCATCCATTGCTTTATTTATTTTTGAAATAAATTCATCTTTTGAAAGAAATCCCAACATTTTCCAGCTTTCACAAAATATTTCGGTTTCAATAATATTTTTTGACATACAATTACTGAACAACTCTCTTCTATTTTTACCCAACGGGGATTTTGGTAAATCTCCTACTAAACTGGTCAAAAATACAATATAGCAACGAAAAATTTTGAAATATAAATGGCATTTTTTTAATAATTCAGCCAACTTCTTAAGCCAGTATTTACTTGTTATAAACATTGACAAAACCTTAATAGGGTTTTCAATATTTTCGATATAAGGCCGAAACGATGGCAACTGTCTTAAGACTTCAAAATCATCATGTGTAAGATATTTCAGGTTATCAATGGAATCTTCATAATTTGTACACAAGGAAAATACATTGCCTTGTAAAAAATGTTCCAAAAGACAATACTAAAAAAAAAAAATTAATATTCAAATAAAGAGCATTTTAATTTTTTATCACCTTCAATTCTTGTACAAACCCATTTATAGAAAAATCATAGAATAAAAAAATATCGCTTAAAAATTTTATAACTTTTCCTGATAAATTAAAGCTATATTTTGGAGATAAAATTACTTCATCAAAAATCTGAAATTTTCACCAAAATTAAATAAAATTAACAACTTACTAGAACTTTATATACGTACCTTATTAAGAGCAGAAACAGCAGAAGTTGTTTGAAATAATTTCAATTTTATTTTACTAGTCACACGATACGATAAAGTATTATGTATGGCTGATGTTGCTGTTGCAACACCAAAAATTAATACTATTGCAATTCTATTACAATATGAGTTTAAAATTAATATAAAATCTTGAAGTATTTCCGTATTAAAACATTCAAAATCTGGCAATATTATAACCAGTAGTCGTTCATTTCCTGGGCATTGATTTATATACCAATTTTCTAAGGTTTTCATTGTACACTGTGACTTTCGAATTTTGTTTTGATTTAAAAATTCATTTAAATCTTTGTTAGTATCTTCAATAATATTTTTAACCATTGTTTCAATAGCTGATTTTAATGTAGAACAATCTCGGGATTGTATAATTACAACATTTGCATCTAAGCGATTTAAAATTGCAATCTTTATATTTTCAAATTGCTCAAAGTGATCCGGTTGATTAATTCCTATAATATAAAATTAAATTTAATATAATTTTTTTCATTTTTTTACTATAGACAGATACATACCAGTCAATAAAGCAGCAACAGGTAATATACAGTCAAAATTGTCCTTATAAGCATTTTTAACATAATCAATTACATCTTCTAATATTTTTGTGTTGCTTTCTTTTTGCAGCTCAATAATATCACGTTGAACAGAAGTCCATGTTTTTATAAATGTTTTGTAAAATAATGATTCTGTTATATCTTTTTCTAATATTGAACTTGCTGTTGATAATTTTTTTCTGGACTTTTTAAAATGATTGATGTTATTATTTTCTGCATTCTTGAACACAAATACTCCCTAAAAAACAATTTTTTTTTAATAATTCATACATTTATTTAACTAATTCTACCACTCTTCTACTTTGGTCATTTCTAAACGATCTTTAAATTTCGTATTTATCGCATCATTGTTTTTTATTTATTATGTAGTAGCTAAACTTAAGATATATGTACATACTTATGTACATAGTTGTTTTAAATTTTGACTATTTTATTATATAGCAACTATTTTATGCATTAAAGTTTCAATACAATATCTAAAAGGTTTTTCATTTTTGATCCTATATTACAGAGGTACAACACATACATTATCACATTTATTTTTAACTTAAAATATAAATTTTGTTCCTACTAATTAATAAAAGTTCTATTTATACTATACATTGGTGTATCTGTTATTTTATGTATTTATTAAATTTATTTTTTTCAATAGTGCACTGTTTAAAAATATATTGTGTGATATATTATTTAAATATCTTAATAATTTAAAAATAAGTACATAATATATTATTTTTTTGGAGTTAACAGCTTCATAATTTTTAATTTTTTTACAATTTTTTAATATAGTTTATTTATATACATATATATTTTTTTAAATAAAAATTGCGATAATTAGTTAGATCGATAAGGTAATTACAATAATGGTTTACAATAATGTTGAGACTATCCTTGAAAGAAATGAAGCTGATCTGTAGAAAAGTTAGCTGCAGTCAAAAGTTCAAAAGCTAAATCGTTAAACGGCATAGGACCACAAACACAACAAAATGTTACATATGAATTTTCACTATCATCACTAAAAGAGTCTATTAAATTTTTTGACAACCTTCCTTTTTCTCCTTGCCAGCTATCGTCGGTTTCGGACAATATGTGACGAATTTTAAGTCTATTATCACATGAAGACATATTTTCTAGTTGTTCTTTGCACCAAATATCTTCTACAGTTTTATTAAAATATAATAATTCTATATGTTCCAATTTATTATTGACTCGAGACAAAAGATGATCTAACAATCCCAATATGGGTGTTATACCACTGCCCGCAGTCAACAACGCAATACGATTATGATCTAAAAGTTTAACTAAAGATAAATTTCCTTTGGGTGCTGATAATTTTACTTTGAGCTGATTGTGCGTTTGACTTGTAATAAATTTGGCTAATGTACCATTTAAATATGATTTAATCAAAATAGCTATTTTATAAGACACGTTTAAATTCTCATACGGCAGATAAGATAATGGCACTGGTGTGTAACTCCTAGTAATTGCTTCACCATCTATTAAAATTGTTAAACTAAGATGATATCCAACTGGAGTGAAAATTATCACTTGATCTTTTGATTTAAATGTCAAACCAAATGAATCATGATTAAACTGCTCACATTTTTCTACTTCAAATTCATACTTATCTGAATAATCATAAGTATTTTTAAAAGTATTTTCATGTTTCATATTACCATATATGGTCCATAATTGGGGCTTAGTTTTTTTTAAAATAATATCAATTTTACCAGTTTCTTTCGAAATTTTTACGGCACATGGCCAAATTATATCATTATTAAATACAAAATTAAATTCGTGCATTACTGTTCCAAGAAAAATACGAATATTAATTTCTCTAAAAGTCTTATAAGATACAACTAAACCCGGATTTAAAAATGGTCTAGTATAAAAGATAAGTGTTAAATCGGACGTATTTTGTATCCAATCATACCTTGGCACAATTTCAGCCAGTGATTTCTGCTGTTGATTTTCATTGATTGCATCCTTCAAATTGTTTAATGTAAAATTATCAAAAGAACTACCAGATTTGACCGGCGAACTTTTTTCAGAATAACTCAAGCGTAACGGCAACAAAGGCTTTTTAAAATTCTCTTCGTCGTCATTAATAAGCATTTGTTTGTTATTTAAATTTTCCATGCAATCAGGTGTTGGAGTTGTAGCCTTTTGTCTAGGTTTAATTGGTTCTAAATCAATTTGTACTATATTGCGCAAAGGTCCAATAAAACATTTGGCCAATAACTGTTCATAATTAACCCAAGCATGTATCTGATTGAATAAAGCTGTACCATCTTTACCAATACCTTTTTTGAGTTCTTCAGCACCACCTGGATGAAATTCCATATAATGTGTAACATTATATACTTTTCCCCGAATAGCCATCCAAGCATCATTTTGATGACAATGCTTTGCTAATTCTATACTACTTACAGGTCTAATAACACCTTTAGTGCCAGACAAATCTACTCCCGAAGATCCTAAACGAATCCAATCCATAAGTGAATGACCCGGTTTTAAAGCACATTTATTTCGTGGATTTCCTGTAGCTGAACCAAGATTTTTATTTTCACTTTTTTTTTCTGTCTCATCATTTTTAGATGTACCAGGTACTGAAAGACCAGTAGCACTCATATTTTCTTTCTTGTTCAAAAATGGAAACACTTTTTTCATTAGTTATATTTATTTAAATTTTTGATTATCATATAAAACGTATTTTTAATCTATTCGAGCAATTCTAAAAGTATTTCATTTCAAAGTGATATTCAATCCTGTGAATATCACGCTATAAACGATTTTTATAAACTAAGATCAATTTACCTTTGATACAGAAACAGTTTCATCCATGATGCTTTAATTAATTATTAGTAAATTAATTATTTTTCAATAAAATTGTATATATGGCTTTGTTATATTTACTTTTACTTGTTTTGAATTAATTTCTTATGGATTTTACCGCCAATATTTGACGTTATACGTCAGCTGTTTAATGTAATAAGTATCTTTGATCCATACTGTACTCTGTAATCTGTATTACAAAAATTTTTTGTGATTTTTGATTTAAGTCACGTTTTTTCAATTACGAAGATTAATTTGCTATTCAAGTCTCTTTTATATACTTTTATTTTGTTCACCCAAAATTAACTTAATTCCTTATATTAATCACAATACAATATACATATCTGCATTTATATAATAGAAAATTATTATTGAATAATAATTAAATACATCACAAATCACACGAGTATAAGAATTTGTTTCTGGAACAGGCTTTATTTGGCAATAGTATTCGCAGATTTTATAAAGAAGAATAGAAATATTTACACAATGGCCTACATATATAATAAAAATACAAATATGTTAAAGTGTATTTATTTTAAATCGTATATTTTATAAATATAAATAAAAATATACGTCTTTTGCTAGTTTTAAATATTTTTTATCTACATTTGTTTTTTGTCATTTGACTGCTCACAAGCTCACTGCTGTCGTCTGTCAGTGTAAATGTTGATCAACAAACAAAACAAGCAATAATTTTTTGTTTATATACAAAGTGTATACATTTTTAATAAAAATTTCCAATATTAATTGCTCAATTTTAAAAAACATTCCAAAGAAAAGAACCTAGTTCGAATGCCGAATCATAAAATTTTTAGCATAGGAATTTTCAAATTTAAGTCACGAAACATAGCCAACAAATTAAATGGTCGTCATGAATTTAGTACTACATTATACAAAAACAATATATGTATAGTTAAAAAGTTCTGAATTCTTTGTCTGTTAATCTTTTAAATTCTAAAATTAAAATGATTACCTTTTCCTTATCTTTAATTATCAATTTAATAAAATTCAAATAAATGTGTAATTATTTCTTTATTTGCAATATAATAAATTAAGCTTTAATAGATACTTAAACAATACATTATAAGAGCACCATTTAACTTAAAATTATTTTTAGCATTTTCAATAAATAAATAAATTATTTTAAGTTACATTAAATTCAAGGTTTCCATTGCAGATGTAATTCTCAAAACTTCGCTTTTTGATTCCTCTAACTTTTCAGTATTAGAATTTTGTATTTCTAGAGGAACCTTTGTTAAGTAATCCTCAGCTTTAATTGCTTTTTCTAACTTATCAACAGTTTGCTCTAAAAATATTTTTTTCTTTTCAAGTTTTGCTATCTCTTTGTCAACCTCTATTAAGCCTTTGAGTAATAAATGAACTTCACATTGTCCAGAAACAGTAATGATAGCACAGCCAACTGGAGGTTTCAAATCAAAAATTATATTTGAACAAAAAGCAGTAGTGGCCAGATCATTCTGATACTTTTTCAAAATGTTATTTGGTTGATCATCAGTGCAAACTATGTAAGCTTCAGTTTTTGTTTTATTTGGAACGTTATAATCGCTACGAGTCGAACGTATTCTGGAAGCAGTTTTTTGTACAAATTCTACGTCTTTTTCTACTTGTTCATTATAATAAGAACAAACTTCGGTTTCTAAAATTTAAAAAAAGTTATTAAAAAAAAAAAAAATTTTACATTAAAAATACCTGGATACGGCGCAACACATATACTAGGTATCAAATCATTCCTAGGTAATCTTTGATATAATTCCTCAGTTATAAATGGCATAAATGGAGAAATGAGTTTTAAACCAAAATCTAAACAGGTAAATAACACTTTTCTTGACTCACGTTTAGCTTCTTCATTTTCCGATTGAAAAATTGGTTTTAAACATTCTAAATAAACGTCACATAAGTCATATAACCAAAAATTGTAACAAGATGTAGTAGCAGCAGAAAAATCAAAATTTTCAAAAGCTTTATTACAGCTTTCAACAGCTTTTGCTAACCGGGATAAAATCCACACATCCATATTATTTTCTTTGCCGGTTAAACTAGTTACAGCTGAATACTTTTCTTCTCCTACAAAATAAAGTAGAGCAAACTTTGTAGCGTTCCATAATTTATTACAAAAGAATCTGTATCCTTGAACACGCAAAATGTCCAAATTAATGTCACGCCCTTGAGTTATATAAGCACATAAAGCAAACCGTAAGGCATCAGTTCCACATTCTGGAATACCATTTGGATAATCTTGCTTTTGTCCAGCCTTAGCTTTTTCAATTTCTCTTGGATCTAAATTTGAATTGTATAATTGAGCATATAAACCTTCCAACGTGATACCAGTTATAACATCCATAGGATCTATAACATTCCCCAATGACTTTGACATTTTTCTACCATGTGCATCTCTAACAATAGGATGTAAATACACTTCTTTAAATGGTAATTTTCCTAATAATTTCTGGCCCATAAAAACCATACGAGCAACCCAAAAGAACAAAATATCGTGTCCAGTTTCAAGTAACACAGTGGGGTAAAATGCTTTAAGATCATCAGTTTCTTCTGGCCAGCCAAATACTGAAAATGGAAATAATCCTGAACTAAACCAAGTATCTAGTACATCTTCATCTTGTTTTAATATGATCTTAGATTTATCCACTTTAAACCTATGCGAAGCTTTATCAAGAGCTTCATCCAATGAACGCCCTACAACCCAATATTTTTCCTCGTCAGCCTAAAACAAAGAATATGTAAATAATTTTTCACAATTAAACTTTTTTTTATAAAGTTACAATATTAGAAAAACTTCCATTCTGGAGGCATGTATAAAAAATTAATTTAAATGTTATATTAATATTTTAAACATTTTTAAATAACTAAGAACTTACAGAACCTGATTCTAAATTACTCTCGGAAAAAGATACAAAATAGGCTGGAATTCGGTGTCCCCACCATAGTTGTCTAGATACACACCAATCTCTAATACCATCCATCCAATGATACCATGTTTTTGTATGATGTTCAGGTATGATTTTGAGCTCTCCATTTTTAACAGCTTTTGTTGCTGAATCTGCCATATCAGCGCATTTTACATACCTGTAATTTTTTTACTTAATTTTAACAAATTAATTCAAAAACTTATCATTTTACCATTGAGGTTTAATCATTGGTTCAACAACGTCTTTAGAACGGCTACAAAATGGTACAACCATTGGATTGTCAATAGTTTCCTTATACAATCCTAACTCCTTCAACTTTTCTAAAATTTTTTTTCTGCAATCAAAACGTTTCATTCCACTAAATTCGTTATAATCGCCAATGATATAACCATCATCGTTGAAAATATTTATAAAAGGCAAGTTATGCCGTTTTCCAACTTCATAATCATTTGGATCATGTGCTGGTGTAATTTTAACTGCCCCAGTTCCAAATTCTCGGTCCACAAATTCGTCACATACAATTGGTAAACGCCTTGAACAAAATGGATGCCGTACAAATTTTCCATGAAGATGTGTATAACGAGTATCTTCAGGATGTACTGCTACAGCGCTATCTCCCAACATAGTTTCAATACGGGTGGTTGCAACTATAACTTCTTCATTCGAATCTTCAGTTTTATACGCAAACGAAACCAATACTCCAAATTCAATTTTTTCTTCATAACCTGGTATGGACAGTAAAGTTCTTCCAGGAATATCAATTTTATCTACTTCTATATCTGAAATTGCCGATCGTAATGTACATGACCAATTTACAAGACGAGAGCTACGATAGATACTTCCATCTTCATGAAGTCGAACAAAAGCTTCTGTCACAGCTCGACAAAGTTTCTCATCTAACATATACCAAAAATATAATCTTTATTAACGATTTTTTCTAAAAATTTACCCATTGTGAAAGCAACACGAGACCAATCATATGAAGAACCCATACGTCTAAGTTGATCATAAATTCGATTTCCTTTTTGGTTTCTCCACTCCCAAACTTTTTCTATAAATTTTTCACGTCCTAAGTCATGTCGGGTTAATTTTTTCTCACGCCATATCATTTTTTCTACAACTACTTGCGTTGCAATACCAGCATGATCACATCCCGGAACCCATAAGGTAGTTCGTCCTTTCATTCGATTAAACCGTGTTATGCAATCTTCAACAGCATTTGTCAGCGCATGACCTAAATGCAATGAACCGGTTACATTGGGTGGAGGTATAACCATTACAAATCGACCTTTTGGATTTTCTTCCAGAATGGACGAACGCTAAAATTTTACATAGACTTACAGTAACATACGATGAAAGAGAATTTAAAATTTACATTATATTCAGGTTTAAAAAATCCTTGTTTTTCCCACCAACTATACCAAGCACTTTCTACATATTGAGGACTATATGAGTCAGGTAAAGATCCTGAAATATCCTTCTTTTCACCAAAAGGTGTATCAATAGTATATAAGGCAACATCCTTCTGTTTTTTCTAAAAAAAAAAAAACAAACTAAATAAATATTTAACAATAAAAACGGTCCATCATAACCATGAGTCACAACATCATCAAACATTTAAATTAGTGATTCAATACATAATAAATATTGTGCAATTCTATTAATCCCGTATTTACCTCAGGTTTTTCTTTTTCCTTTGTTGATGGTTGAGTAGCTGCTTTTTTCTCTAATTTTTGTTGTAATTTTGCTAGTTTAGCTGCTTTTTCAGCTGCTTTCTTCGCTTCTTTCTCTAGTTGTTTAGCAGATTTAACAGGCTGATCCTCTAAACTATTTGTTGACGCGGCACCTTTACTTTCATTTTGAGTATTATTAGTCGATTCAGGCATTTTAGAGAAATATTATTATTCCTGTGAAAATCAAATATGGTATTTATAAATTTTATTTATTTTTAGTCAATATACTAACTTAAAAATTTTAGAAAACCTTTTTAAAAAATACTAATCTGTACACACACAACTCAATGTGGTTTAAAATTAATTTTGATTTAATAAATTTCTCCAAACTTTGATTAAACAACAACCGAGCTAGAAAAAGCGTGACAATCGTTGAAAATCTAATTTGACATTATTTTTACGTTATCAGACTTTTTTAAACAAAGCACACAGCGCTATATTGGGTAAATGTGATAATTTCTTTTAACAACGTTGGAAAGTTTATTTGATAAGTGAAAATATAAATACATATTTTTAGAATTATAAATTCTAAATTGAAACGTTGGATTTACTCATACTCAATTAGTTATTATTAGAAATTTATCATATCGTTAATAATTTTACGCTAATTTGATCGAAACTGGCACATATGAGAAAATACTTCATTGTATATATATACTATACAAACATATGTTAAGTTTCCCATCATATTATTTAAGGCCTAGGTAAAACATCTTACTTAATACTACCCTTTGTAATTCCATAACAGAACTGTTGTTTTTGTGAATGACATTTTTTTAGTAACAAAACAATTTTTATTCCTAAATAAGTTCAAATTTTATATATAAATAGCTAATTCTAATTATTTCAATATATGATTAAACCTGTACATTCCTTAGCGAAGGTTAGATAAATATGTAAGAAAAAGTTTTACAAAATAACAACATATTGATCAGTTATACAAAATTACAACATGAATTTCTAAATAAAACCCCAAAATGTAAGCTTCTAATTAGATTTCAATTGTAAATCGAAAATAATGTAATCGGAATATTTCTGTAAATTTTCAGTTATCATTACCATTAGAAAGTAGCTACATTTACATCCTTTTTTAATCTTATATCGAAAGATTTCTAAAAACGTAAATGGTTATCTTTAAATTTGGTTTTCATCGAAGACACCTGAATCTCTTATCATGGCAACTTCCAAAAATGGATTAAAAACTTTGTGGGTGCCAGGTAAAAAAGAAAACAAGAAAGGTAAAATAGAAACAACTAAGAAATCTGTAAGTTACACACAACCGCAAAAAAAAAATGAACAATGGACATTAGGTGGCACAAAAACAATGGAAAATATAATAAAATGTGATGCACAATTAGAGCTAGTGAATGGAATTTTACCATCAACATCTAAAAACGAGAACGATGCCATAGTTGTATTAGATAGTAAAAATATTTCTGAAACTGATAATCCAAACAAAAAACAAATCAATGTAGATGAAACCGATAGAATATCTGTTTGTAGCGTTCAAGAAGTTTTTGAAAGCAAAAAATCTCGTAATAAAAATTTAGAAGACGAAAGATATGAAAAATTGGTAACGTGTCTTTATTACACTCTCAACTTGTGCGAATGTACTATAAGTTAATTTATTTATACAAATACAATAAATAGTCTTTTTGAAAAATTGTAATTGTAAAATTGTTTTTATACTAATTTACCCTCAAAATTTAAGTGTTGTTTAGGAACCTAAAATTTGTAATTTTACATTTAAAACAAAAAAGTATACATTTTTATTAATTTTTTATTGATGGTGATAACAAATAATTGTTTTATTACAAATAGGCAATGGTATTTAAAAAGCTCCATCACCACCCCATGATCCTTTAACGGGATCTTCTTCATTCCAATCTTCATTAGGTACAGGCATTGCAGCAGCAACTTCATCAGCCCAATTGCTTGGTTCTTCTGGACCTGGCTCAACAACATCATCCAATTTTGGTGCTGGTAAGATTTCTTTAGCATTAGCTTCTTCTTTTTCGGTGTCTTCAGGATCACGATAGAAGAATAAATCGACAACAACACTCCATTCAGGTTGACGTGGAATTGTGCCACGTAAACGTAAAACTTCACGAGCTAAGAACCACCACATTAAACCAATAGAATTAGATGATTTGTTATTGCAAGGAATAGCAATATCAATATAACGCAAAGGACTATCAGTGTTACAAAAAGCAATGACAGGAATGTTAACATATGAAGCTTCAATAATTGGTTGATGATCAGTCATTGGATCAGTTACAACCAAGAGACGTGGCTCTCTAAACGCTTGCTGAATTTGATTTGTAAATGCACCAGGAGTAAAACGTCCAGCAATTGGTGTAGAATCAGCGTACTTGGCAAATTTGAGAACAGCACGTTGACCAATTGGACGAGATGAAATTACATACACCTAGAAAAATAAAACACGTTAAGATATGGTATTCAACACATACTCTCGTTAGAATAAACAATGTCATTATCAGATTTTAAAATTGCATCAAAGAATATCAGCCCCGAAAGATGTAATAAGATTTCATCATATAATAAATATTTTTATTTTATTTATATTTTTATCAAGTTACCTCTTGTGGATGTTCAATAGCAGCAATTGCACGAGCAGCCAAAAGTAATTTTTCCCATGTCTTGCCTAAATTAATAATATTAACACCATCAGGACGTCTTTTATAAATGTATTGTTCCATTTGGAAGTTCACATTTTCCGAGCCAATGTGTGTTGTAGCTACTAACATTTTAGTAACATCATCTTCTTTAAGAGTTAATAGATCAAGTCCTCCCGACATTGTAACGTTTGAGTAAGGAGCAACGAATAACCTGTAATTATTTTAAACATCTTTTAGAATAATAATTAAATGAAACTATCGCATCCTAAAATAAATTAATGATAAGAATTAACCATTTGAGATTTCAATGAACCACGTGTATTTACACTCTCGCTTAAATTAATCCAAAATGTTGGATTACACATTTCAATTATATTATTTATATTTTCTAAAGTTCAAAAAATTAATTTTGCAATATTAATATAATAATAAAACTAAGTTTTATGTAATTAGCAATTATTTTCTAGATAATGGAAAACTTACGCGTGATGCCAATTGGGAGCAGGATTTGAAAAGAAAGTATTTGCATACAAAATGTAAAACGTAACCTCAAAAGCAATAAATTTTGAGAATATTAGGTTTAATTTGACATTGACATTTCCAATCAAATATCCGCTATTATTTAGGGATGTGTTAATTTTATGAACAAAATCGTGATCAAACGAGTGAGAAAAAAAATTAAATGTTCTGAAAATTTATGAGATTGCATTTGTTTTTGCACGTATTGTTTTGTTGTTTTGAGTATCGAGTCGAATGTGAGAAAAAATATTTTGATGAACCTTTTAACACGGCGCGTTTATAATGGTTTTATGTTTATCAGGCTAACAGTTCAACATGATAATTATAAATACATTATACATTATACTTAGTTAAAATTTATTTAAAAAATACAAAAAGTAATTATTTATTTATATATTATATATTATATTATTTATTATATAATAGTAATTACTTTTAAAATAAAACAAAAACACATGCGAAAATGAACTTTGAAAAGGCAGAAGAATGTTTCTGGCCTTAAATCAATCGGTTCTGATTCGATTCGATCCAATTCAAAATAGATGATAATTGTTCAGTTCCGATTCGAACATTGATCATTCTTTTGTCGCATTTATATTTGAATATTTCTTGCAGAACAATTCATATAACAAAAGTTTCTTATTTTTTTAGGTAAAATCCGAATTTGCATGAAAAAGTGCCCCTCCCCTTCCCATTGGAAAATCAGTTTCGGTCGAATTTGCAGTTTAAAAACCCATTTCTGGGGTGGTATTATGTGATTTGAAACTTCGTTTTGTTTCGACTCTTTTCAAAAGGTGGCATTGCATAATTTTGTTTCGACCATTTTTATTTCGTTCCAATCTTTTTAAAATTGGTACGACATATTTTGGTATTGTGTAAGGTTGAAACGCTTTTTTTTTGCTGGGGTGGCATTGTGTAATTTGAAACGTCGTTTTGTTTCGACTATTTTCAAAAAGTGGCATTGCATAATTTTGTTTCGACCATTTTTATTTTGTTTCAATCTTTTCAAAATTGGTACGACATATTTTGGTATTGCGTAAGGTTGAAACGCTACTTTTTTTACATTTGATACGACCAAATTTTGGCGATTGAAAAATAGTTGACGCTTTTAGGTAAATTTTAAAAAAATAATAAATTAATACATGATTTTTATTGGAATATTTATTTTAGAAACGCACAGAAATAAAAATTCCAATAAAATGAAAAATTAAGTAAATTCATAATGATTTTCTTTCAAAAAGAAACATCTTCAGAATAAAAAAAAAAAATGTTGGTATTATTATTAGCTTCTTTT
The DNA here is from genome assembly GCA_963942445.1 of Argyra leucocephala. Lineage (NCBI taxonomy): Eukaryota > Metazoa > Arthropoda > Insecta > Diptera > Dolichopodidae > Argyra > Argyra leucocephala. Next base: position 32,566,188 of record OZ012681.1, on the reverse strand, counting down.
ACTTGTATCTAGTTGCAATTTTTTTAAATTATTTTTTTCAATATTATTTTGGCAGCAATTGTTTGAAATTTTAACAAAACAAATCAAAAATGGAATTATGTAGTGTTTCACATTTTTTTCGAGCGTTTCAAAATAAATTAACGTTTCAAATTACGACAATGTCATCCAAATTTTGTTTCGACCAAAATATTTGAAACAAAGTTACATAATGCACCCGCCTCCCTACTTATCAAAACCAATTTAAGCTTTTTACAAAGCGATAGGGGCACTTAATTTTGGTACATGCAAGATAGCCCTTTTCTAGAAAAAATGCTTTTTAATTAGTTTTTCTTTTGTGAATTAATGCGGAGTAGGTACAACAAAGTCGGAGTAAGATTTTTTTGTTCTCTTCCAACATATCAACCATAGTAAAAAAAAAAACTTTTCCCAGGCAGATTTATTTATTGCAATGATAATAATCTTAATACCGTTAATTAAGTTTACATGTGACATGAGTACCAAATTTTCAGAAAATAATATTAACGCAACTGAAAATGTGTTTTTTTTTTTTTATTTTAAACTTCTTTTTACTGTGCCAAAAATTAATTAAATATAAAAAACTTTATTTCATTATTTGAAACCATAAAAAAAAAAAAATAAACTCGCTAAATGCAAGCCAACATTACAATAAAATTTTTGAGATTCAACTTTTTCATAATAAATACAACAATAAATTTACAATTTGAACAAGGCACTATGTAGCGCATTAAAATTATTGAATAATTATTTGTCTGCGTGTTGTTATTATAATTATGTATATATATCTATATAATGTAAAATAATATCATTATGCATTATCATAAGCAGTTCTTTTTCATTCATATAAATTGGAAATTCGTTTTTATCTATATATGAAATAAATGTTATAGAACTGACAGATAGATGATTTGAGTTTTAATTTGATACAAAAATTTCAAAATCAGTATATGCTAATTCTTGTCCGCCATATGGTATATAACAGGATCCATGAGATGGTTGAACTTTTCCCACGGTGATTGTTCCATTATGATTTGCGCGACCAATAAACAATGGTTCGCCAGTTTCAGTTTCGCCAGCTGGCATAGCATTTGGGGGTATATTGCTACCTTCAACTGGTACCCAATATCCGGAACCAGAACATAAAACTTCATAATCAGCACAAGCGTGCTCCTCACCACCCCATGCAACGTAACATACACCATGAGCAGGATGTAATTTACCGGGTATTAATGCACCTTCATACCGTGCACGAGCTTAAATATTGACAAAATTAAATTAAATTATAATTTTATTGTTTTATTATATTATAAAAAAAATATTTTTATATAAAATTCTAACCCTACCTATATATAATTGTTCACCGTCAAAACCACCTTCCATTGCACCTGGTGGCACATTACCGCCCGAACCAGCTACCCAACATCTGTATTCAAAAAATCATATTAATTATATAAATAAAAACATAAAATTTTAATATTACCCAGGACCGGCACCTGCTGGTGCTGACCAACCTGGTTGATTTGAAGTTAATGCTGATGCATTGGGTGGTAGGCATGGCTGAGATTCTACATATTTAAGTGAATTAAATAAAAATAAATTATTAAATTTTTCTTTTATTAATTATATTTATACCTTCGAGAAGCCAAGTGCCAGCAGCACCCCAACCGGTGCAAACACCAATGTAATTAATAGGATACAAATTTGAGTCTTCATGTGACATAAATGCTGCAGCTTCACCTAATATGAATAAACATTTAATTATTTTTTTTTATATATATTTATGTTATTTAAATTTTACCTTCACGTCCAACAGTTATTACACCATCATACCAACGAATCCAAAAACCACGAAATTCACCACCATTTAGAATAGCAGGTGTTTCAACTTCTTGAACATCAGGTTTTGTTCTATTCTTACGTATAACTGATTTAGAATTTGACCATCCACCAAGGAAAACTTCATACATTGGATCCGATTCTTCTGGACCATTTGTTAAAGCTAAATGAGCATCATTTTGAGCGCGTACTTTAAATTGAAAACAAGATCCAGATATAGGATGGAATTGGTATGTAAGACTGTCAGGTGTATTAATTTCTAAACAAGAAAATAACAATGAAAAGTAAAAAAAAATACACAATAAATTCATTTTGTTTTTATAAAAAAAAAGCATTATGTGAATTGAGTTCAAAGTTTAAAAATAAAATAATGCCATTTTATTTTACAGTATCATCAGTAAATTAGTTTTATTTTAAAATTAGAAATTTTCGTCATTATTTAGTTTTAAATATAAAAAATTTAAGCTTTAATAAATAAAGTATGGTGGACGGTGGTATCATTTTCATTATTCTAATCTATTATAAATCTATTATACTTATAAATTATTTTATTACTCATTTCAATTTTATTTACGTATTTTGAATTGGTTTTTGCTTGTGTTTTTTATAATTATTATAATATCACAGAATATGGTAAATAATAATTAAAGATCATAATTAATTATAAATAACACATACACTGACAATACCCAAAGATTTGATGTCTTTTTAGTACAAATATACTATATCCATACAGCTACTTATTAATTATAAAATTAAATATATGGATAGTGCTTTTCAACCTTCAAAAGAAACATTAATAAATTAAATATAAATAGATAATTTTAAATAATAATTCTTAGTTCGATGATATGGGTAATTAAAGAGAACCTACAATCTTGATACATACTATAGTGATTCATTTTTTACCGTAAATAATAACAGTCAAGTGAGTCAAGTTTAAGTAGCAAAAAAAAAATAGATGTAGCTAAGTTGCAGATTTTATAATTTTTATACGCAAGATACAAATGTAAATATATCTACCCTACCTACATATGCATAACATAACATAACATAACATAAAAAAAAAATAATTTCGATATTGATGACTAAGCTAGAGTCGGATTTATAAGTAGACTTGAATAGTTTCCAAAATATCTTACACAAAAAATCAATTTAAGTTACAATGAAAAAACAAAAAACATAGAAAGCTTTTTTAACAGTCAGCATCTTTATTCTAGAAGAATTTTTATATACAAAAATTGTTATATGTATAATTGAACATATATATATAAAACTACTATCAAAAATAATATAAACTTGCTACGGTGTACCTATATAATAAAATAATTAATATATAACCAATAATTATTTGATTAACCATGTATAAAGCAAAATACAAATATGATATTGATAACAGTACGGAAAAGATATATCAATCAATAACAAAATAAATCTATTCAAGTTCTTTAATAAATAGATGCCAATGTAAAGTAAATATGGATTCTAATGAAAAGGATTTAGTTGTGCAAGCAAAAATTTACTTTTTATACTCTTGAGGTTGCAAAAAATAGCAAAATAGGTTAAAACATAGAAATGCTCAGCAAAATAGCTTTAGTTAAATTTATTGAACGCGCAGCAGAAAATGACTATTTGCTCAGCAAAAAAATAAAAATTATGCTCAGTTAAATGTGCACAGTAAAAAATTAGTTTTTGAATTATAAATAAAATAAACGCATAGTAAATGTTTTAGGAGATATCTTTTTTTTGTATTCAACAGCGGGTACGCACAACAAATATTTTTTCCCCAACTCTGGAAAAGGGAGATATTTCCTTTTTTGTATCCAGCGTGCCCCCTGCATTAAAACGACATGAATAAGCGAAATTTTGAAAAGCGATATTTTGACTTTTTTTTTAATACAAAAAAAAAATCCAAAACATTTTGAATATGTGAAATAGAGGAAAAATATATTGAACATCTGCTCTGTGTATGCGAAGGGCTCACCCCACCCGTAGCAGACTTCACCACTTGGGAACAGCGTTCCCCGAACAATGGGAGCTATCCAGCATACCATTGAAGAATATCCTGAGTGCGATCACAAAATCAGGTATCCTTAAGAACTCAGAAACTTAATAACTGAATCCAAATTCGAAATTCAAAATCGAGTACAATCTAAATTTTACAACAAAAAAGATTGATATGGGCAAGAATACATTTTTTACAGGAACAAATAAGATTTTTTGAAAATAAAATTTTTAAAAAATCAGGATTTTTAGAAATAAGATTTCGTCACTATTCGCGCAAATACACTAAATAATTCTGATTCACTTTTACCTTCACAGATACTAGTTAAAAATACCATTGTTTTTTAACGTTAACTTTTTGCTATAGCTCAAGAACATAGAAAATATAATAGCACACCTATACCCTATACCCGATTTACGTCACTAGTTGCTTCCACAAAAGTAGAACGTAAATCGAAATATTAAACATACGTGTACATACATTTTTACACATTTTGACACAAATTTATCCAATTACATTCAAATTACATTGAAAAAGTAAAATTACACATAAATTATATAAAGCAGTGATTTTTATAGAATTTGTGATAAAAATTTATACAAAATATTCCAAATAAAATATTCAATGTAGAGTGACTTACAAATTGCAAAGCTAATATTTTTTGGAAGACTCCTTATACATATGTGCAATTACGAACTATCAATGCATTTTTAAGTATCATACCATCATCATAGAAAAATCTATGATTACTCTATGATTACTCTATGGTGAACTATGGTATCATTTAATTTTCAATTTAAATAAACTTAATTTAAAAAAAAAATTTTTTTAAGTAACGTTACAGCGAGATAAATGTCGTAGATCGACATATTTTAGAATAAAATTAGGCGGAAGTTAGATTATATCGAAACAACGTAAACCGAAACGAATATAAAAAACAAGTCTTACTATTAAATTAGTCCTTTTCAGAAAGTATTTTTTGTGTTTTTATTCTTTTACTGAGCGTTTAATTTTTTTACTGTTAATTAAAATTATTTACCTACTGATGGGGTGGATTTTTTGTATTGCGTTTAATATTTTACTGAGCAAAAAGATATTTTACTACAAATTTAAATTATTAGCTGTATAAAGTTTTGATTTAACTGAATTTTAATTGCTGTTTTTAATTTTTTACTGTGCGTTTAATTTTTAGCGATTACATAATCATGGCAGTTATTTTAATTTTCTTTGATTCTACGATTTGTAACTCACTCATCGCAGAATATTCCTACTTCACAGTTTTCACCTTTTTATGAGCCATTTGTGTAAATTTATGTGAGTTTTAGGTACTAGTAAAGCTTAAAGTTCGCCAGGACAGATCTGAGAATTGTACTCCATCTTAAGCCGAACATATGTTTTATAGATATTGGATAGATCTCTTGGAGAAATATAGACTTTACATCGTGAAAGTTTTTTTTATCCAGGTTTTGTTCTCCCACATTGTAGTCCCAGGCTAGGTTCCCATTACAGTAATTTTTTTTTGTCTCTTCACTAATGTTAAGTTCCGAAATATTTTCGTCTAGTATTTTTCTGGGTGAACTGAATTCGAAAACATATAAATTAATAAGATACACATATGTACACAATATATTTGAATTTTTAGAATTAAATTTGAACATAAACATAATTTCAAATTATTCTACATAACATTTACACTAAATAACAACCATTGAATTTTGTATTCATACTTCATAGTACATAAATACTAAATAAGCATAGAAACTTCTAATTTACGAAGGTATTTGAGTTGAAGGTATAGTTTTATGTTATTTATATATATATGTACATACATATGTTTGTATATACATAGTAGAAAAATACAAAAATTAAAAATCAAATACTAAAGGTATGACATCATCTTGACAATTTAGCTTTCAAATAGAAAAAATAAGTTGAAAATAAACAAAATTGGTATGAAATAAAAAAAAAAATTTTTTTTCTTTATTAATTATGATAATTCTTTCTATAATTTGAAATGAGAATAAAAATCGAATATTTATATTCATTAAATTTATTTTGCATACATATGTGTGGCTATACAATACCACTTATTTTTAAGATAACCTCAAAAATTATTTGGGGAATGCAGAATATGCTAATTTAAAATGTAAATGTAAAAAAATACACGTCTGTAAAAACAGTCTGGTTTTATTATAAAGACTTTGGTGCGAATCCAACAAAATGATTTTTTTTTTAATTTTAAGAAATTTGTAGGATATAATCTATTATGTACTACTATTACTCGAAATTGATTTTACGATTTTTCTATTTAAGATAAATAATAGTCTAATATAGAGCAGATAGATATACGTAATTTGATATAAATAACTATTCTAATATGTACTTATATATCATGTACATCCATACAAATCTAAATAATTTTATAATTTTGTATGAAAATAACGAAAAAAAAAAATAATTAACTAAAAGATCTATTTATTTTTAAATTTATCACATTATTATTTATAAATTAAATGTTTTTTGATCACAGATTACTTACCGAGCGGCATATTTAAATTTTAATAACACAAATTTATGAATTAAAAAATAAGTAAACGTATTTATTTATAAGTATTTTCTTTGAATGAAATTTTTATTACACAAGCACAAATTTTATAATTATAACTACTTTATAATTAACATTCAACACTGCACTGCACTAACTGACTAACTTGACTGAATAAATATTGAATAAAATAACTTCCAAATTTAATTTGATTTAAAAATTAAATTAAGAAACTACTAAATTACCTACATCAACATCCCACTTAGCTTAATTTGAAAAGTTTTTCTCATTTTCTCAAAATAACAGCTTTTTAAAATTGAATTTTGAGGGTTACTAATTCAGCAATTTAGTTTATTGTATTAATATTCTCTATCTCTTCTATTTCTTTTTTTTTTTGTTCGTTCCTCCACTTCATACCATAGTTCGAAAAACTTTTCAGCTTTTCAGTATTCAAATCACTATGCCAGGGACTATGCTTCTAAATTTTTTATACATACACTGAACTGAATTAGAATTAGTTAAAAAAAAACAAATAGGTATTTGAATATTATAAAATCTGTATATACAATTCTAAGCACTTTTGTTTGTGACCGTGTAACTTTTAAGTCGTATAGTATCATATTTACATCATAGGTTGGATTGATGCTCCGCTTGGTTTATGTCTATTTTTTGGACCGCTATTCTGAGTACGGTTTGTATAGCTTTCCATCAGGAATATTTTCAAAACTAAAGGTGTTATAGACCTGCAAACTGGTATTCAGATACTCAATTAAAAATTAACAAACATGCCTGTTACAGTTTTCCAAAGTTTTGAGTTATTCGGGTAGCTGCAATACAACTCCCAGCACCTAACAAGAATATTTCAAAAATCAATTGTGTTACAGACATGCAAATTTATACATAGATCTTCTATCAAAAATAAACAAATACGAATTTTACAGTTTGTTGAAATTCGGGCTGGTTCGACTAGCTGCCGTACAACTTCTAAAACCCATCAGAATTATTTTTTAAAATTGATGGGTTAAACCAACCATTATAAATTTATATAGAATTTATTAAAATTTTTAACGGATTTTACATTTACATAAATAACAATACATAGAACAAGTTCTATTTATTTATTTACATTTGATACATATATAGCGGGTGTTCCAGTGCATGCGTGTCAGCTTTTTAAGAGGGAAAGAAGCCGTTATTTTAAAATTTAAAAACAAAGTTTATTAACTAAATCGATGGTGCTCTATCGATTGGTAGTATTTTCAACTTCGGAAAGAACCGCAAAACGGTTTTGCAAGACCAAAAAGCGCCGAAACTTGCCGAAATCGAGATTTTCAAATGGAAAGACGTATTTTTTAATGCAAATTCTGATTCTAAGACAAAAAATAAGAAAATTATGTTAAAAGATTTTTTTTTGTTTTCTTAGTATTTTTCTTGAAAACTAATAATAATAAAACAAAAATGCTCAATATTTTCCTTTGGCAAATTAAAATTAATGATAATCATTTTTATAAATAAATTTGTTTTTCATGTTATCATATTTTTTATCTCAGTTTTGGGTTCCTACAAAGTTTAAAAAAAAAAAAATGTACTTAACAAAAGTTTCTTATTTTTTGACGTAGAATCTGAATTTGCATAAAAAAGTACCCCTTTCCATTTGAAAATCTCGATTTCGCCCAATTTCGGCGAAATTTGAGCTTAAAAAACCTTTTTCCGGTCTTACCCGAAAGTTGAAAATATCACCAATCGATAGAGGATCTTCGATTTAGTTAACAAACTTTTTAACTTCCTCCAACGGCTCCTTTCCCTCTTAAAAAACTGATACGCATGCTCTGGAACACCCGGTTTAGTATATTACCATTATATCTCAAATTTTACTTATTTCTCGTTAGATTATTTAATAACAATAAGTTTTAGGAATTGTTTCGTAGGTATTTGTAGTGTTATTATTAATACATTTGTGAGTTCGACCAATCTAACATCTTTTAATACAGAAAATTTGAAACACATCATTACAAAAATAATGTGTTTTTTCCTATCATCAGCATCTTTGCAATTTAATATTTTTACATTTTTTGGGTACAATAACTTGACGCGGATTACTATTTTGATTTCATCGATAAGGATTTTGTTGTTGGTTTTAGTATAAAAAATTGTTACAGACGTATTTAGAACACCAAAAAAAGAGAGCTAATGTGCGACTGTACACTTTATTTTAAACTTATTGCTTCTCAAGTTCTCTAATTCATCCTTTCTATTTAAATGCATTAGAGCTCTTTTGTAATGAAAACTTTAAGTTTTATTTTTAAAAAATCACCAAATTTAAATCCACCAAATCCACCAAATAAAAAGTAATAAAAAAAATGTCGATGACCACAATATTGGTAACCTTCTCCTTTTATTTTTCTCTAAAATTTTTAATACCTTTGTGTATAGTATAGATTTAACTTGATATTAAAAATAATTTAAATGAATTCTAAAAATTACAACGTTAAGAAAAAATAACTAAGAATGTTTTGGGTTCCATTCACCAAATATCCCTGGCTATTCCTAGCTACCACGAACTTAACCGAAAAATTCAAAAGATGTAATAACAAAAGCTCACAAGCAAAATGGATATACACCCCTGATCGGAATTTCTGAAACGGGAGTTTCCTTATTTTCTATTCTACTTCAATAGCACTAATCTGTATATATGTGTATGTAAGTTAAAAAAAAATAGAATTTTAAATACGTATTGGAAACAGTAAACTTTTACACATTCGCATAATCAAGCTGCTTTTTCTCATTAATTTCTCATAATAAGTCTGTACTCTGTCTCTGTAGATAAAAGTGGTAAATTGTAAATAGCGAATATTTTTGTATGTTAAATTTCAGTACAGATACGGAATATATGACAGAATATTAGAATCAGGTAAAGAAAGACGTATTTATATGTCCATACACAGATTTTGATGATGTCATCATCTCACTCATAGTCTAAGGTTTTCAGATGATGTAATTGTATTATGTGGTATTGGTATGGTGTGGTATGGTATGGTATTATTTATAAAAAAAAAGATTAGATGATGCCATTAAAATTTTTCAAGAGTGAAAAAATTACGTTCAAATTCTGTTCTAATAAATAATTCATACCTTTTTCCAAATTATGACTAAAAATAATTGTGATATGATTAACAAAAATTATACATAGGACATACACAACATTTCATATGCATCATACTGTTCTTTGGATTATATTTTTTGTTTTTAGAAAATTTCTTGAAATGAATGAAAAGAATGTCTTCATAATTTACTACAGTGAACAAATTTTATTAGTATTTTATTGAAAATTTAGGGCATTGAGAACTCTTTTAAATTTGTAGATAAAATTTGCCTAAAGTATTAAAAAACCGGAAAGATTCAATATGAAGAAAACTCCACTAATTTGCCTATAAGATATAAATCTCTTTTATTGCAATATATTTCAAAGAAATTAAAACACTGGACTTTATTCTGAAAAACGAATCACGAAACACGAATAAAATGGGCAATAAACTCATTCAAGAAGTATAGATCTTCAGACAACAAAGGAATTGAGGGACACTTAGTGAGATGGACTAACTCACTACTAAGAGACAGAATCATCCCAGCTAGTTTTGCGAAACTACTATGGCTCATAACAATAGATTCGCAACAGAACAAGGAGCTTAACAGGAGAAGGATAATAAGCAATATAAATATTCCAATTATAGGGGGCAGCTTAACCTACCACAGAAGGCTAAATATCTATGAATAATTTTAGATACAAGACTAAAAGGGAATGAACACTTAAGATGAACGAAAAACAATGCACTAAGAAAATATTGGTTTGCCAGAAGTGCAATTGGAAAAACGTAGTATAATTTTTTTAAATTGTTTTGTTCAGGAGTAAAATACAAATGGAAACGTGAAGTGTATTTATAAAACAGCTGAAAGAATACTTGTGGAACAGGCCCATTTACTACATATATTCTTTTTTTTTTTTATAGCATAATCGTTAATAAAGTTTAACTGGTTTAACTCATTAATAAATTATAAATATATTAAAAATAAAGAATAAGAAGAGTCTTGGGTATATCCTTCTTTTTTTTATTCTAATTTTTTGTTGAAAATTAAAAATTGTGTTCTTCTAAGATTATTGGAATTGGATATGAAAAAAAAAAACGATACAAGATCTATTTTTGAATATAAAAAGTTTCTCAGTTTATTTTATCAAATTGCCATGAGATGTCAGGTCATCACTGATGCAAATAAATCTTTCAATTTATATCAGCTGTTGTGTTCTGTCAATGCCAATGCCCATTTGTTATATATGTTATATTTATTTACCGCGAAAACAATTGGTAAAATAGCAATATTTTTAAAATTTAAATAATTTGTATATTATATTTAATAGTTAAAACTATTTAAAATCAAACTAAAAATGTCGGGTGAATTTGATATTTACGCTGACTTAGACAATTATGATTCGGATCAAGTTCTAAAAACGGTTAAGATTCTTAAAAATTATATATTTTTGCTTAATTTATTAATTTACATATAACTTAATTTTAGAAATCCAATGAGCTGCTTATATTACAAGAAAAGTATAATAGTTCTATTGAAACAATTAAAGATTTACAAATTGAAAATAAAGAATTGCAAAAGAAAGTTCGAAACATTGAAAAAAGTTTCTGGAGTCTTTTAGAGACAGCTAAAATTGAAATAAATAGAAAGGATAGGCAAAATAGTGAATTAAGAAGAGAGTAAAATAAATTAAAGGAAAAACAAACTAAAATAAATTAATAAATTTTAAATTTCAGAGTAGATAACATCACATTTAGAAGAAATAATAGAAGTCAAAACAAAAGTGGAGAAAGAAGTGTAACAACAGAACTTAACAAGAAACCAAACATTCAGATAAATCCTTTCAGAAAAGAATCAAATGAAGAAATTAGCTTTACCGAGAAGAAGTTTTCTTCTAATAAAAACCATGAAAAAACTGAAACGTAAGTTTGTGTGTATTTAATAGTAGTTTGAATTGGATGATGTTTTTGCTTTTAATTTTAAATTTAGAAATATATTCTGTCAAGAAAAAGAATCAATATCTGATAAAATTCTTGGTGATGATAATTCTAAAACTGTGATAAAAACTAATGAAAGTTTGAACGTTTCACCTGAGAAAAGCACAAAAAAAATAAAGGAAGACCTTATTAAGCTCGAATTGATGAAAGATGTTAAAAAAGTTAGAAAGAAGCTAAAATGTAACAAAAACGAAGAAAAGAAACTAAAGGAATCTGTAGTTAGTCACAATGAGCATACTGCCAAAAATTTTGAAGACTTAATATTTGATGAAATGTTAGATCAAAAATGTAGTTTAAATATAAAAAGTGGTGTGGAGAATTTGTATGATGACTTAGAAAGTGATTTTAACAATAAGAATGCTCAAATTTCGAAAGTTGGTAAAAGTAATATACACGATACTACAAAGGAGAACACTATGTATAAACCAGATGACATAAACATAAGTATGATTGAAGAAAATTATAAAACTTCAAAGACTAATGGTAAATATCTCACAAAAATTTCATATTATACTCTAATTTAAGTAAATTTTAGATACAAATGAAAATTCCGTGGAAGAAGTTCAATTGAAACATATGTGTAAGGAAACTAATAATAAAACAGGTTCGCCTTATAATTCCAATGGAGAGAATATTGATGAAGATAAAGGCATTATTTTTATGGAAAACAAATCAAATGATGATGTGGAAATTTTGATACAGTTGAATGTCAAAGATGGAAAAATTGATTCGTTGGTTGACCAAGAACCAGTCTTCAACAAAAATGATGTTGCTGAAGGTAAAATTAAAAGATTTTTTAGTTTTCTTCTAAATTAAATTTCTAAATATTATAATTCCTCAGATTCTAAAAATGAAACTAATTTACAAATTAAACAAAATGAAACTCAAACTGTTACAGAAAATATACTAAATGTTTTGGATAATATGATCAACCAAATGAACATGAAAGAGAATTCCAAAAATGTTAAAATAACAGAAGAAAATATAAATTTAAATTCGGACAAGACTTATTTAACTCCAAATAAAGTCAGTAGGAAGTTTTCATCTAATAAACTAAAAAATAAATTAATTGGTCATAAAATTGATGGTTTTGAGCATGAAAATAATGAACAACAAGTATTAGAAGCTTCAAATTTAAAAAAAACACTTTTTAAAGAGATAATTACTGAAAATAAATTAATTGATGTGAACCTAAATGGAAACGTTGATACAAATTTGGAGTGTAACATCTCACCTTCCAATGTTGAGGAAAATTATGACGATCAATCAATCGAGATAATCAATGAAACTGTAGAATTTAAAGAAAAAATATTTTCCGAATCCTTTGAAGAACTTAATATAAAGGAAAACGTTGAAGAAAAAAATTTAGAAATTAATAAAATTAGTAGTATTGATAAAGAAATTTCAAATATTTTAGATTCATTTGGTAAAATAAATTGTGTAAAATCTCATTTAAATCAAGATATGGAGTTATCTATAAATAAAGAAGGTAATATTGACATATATTTATTTAGAATATATAAGTTTTATTTTTAATTTTTAGATAATGAATCAAAAAATACGGGTCTTTCACTGAAAAACCTAAATATTTTTACTCAAATAGAGAATATTGAGGATGAATTAATATTAAGAAAACCAAACAATATTTCTCCGCATCCTGAAGATTCTGAAAAAAGAAAAAACAAAAAATCACCATCTGAATTAGAAAATATGAACACTTACACTTTTACGGAATATAAAAGCGAAACTAAAATTAATTTAGAAACTGATTTGAAAGAAATTGCGGAAAAAAATGAATCACAATCTGAATTAGAATGTATAAATACTTCAGTAGAAAGGAAAAATGATGTAGACTCTCTTGATTTTGAAGAAGCTCCAAAGATATTTACTAGGATAAATATTTTAGAAAATATTCAAATAGCTCCACCTACAGATGATTTGAACCATTATTCAACCAAATTTATAGAACACATTGATGAAAATTCTAAACTAGAATATCAAACTAATTTTGATAAAGATATATTGACTACTTGCCTTGATATAAAGCCAGACATTTTGAAACCTAATGTCAGTATAATTTTACCGTTATTAAATAATTCGGTTGAAATGAATAAAGCAGCAGCTGATGAACTTGTAAAAATTTTGGGTAATACACCAAAATGTATTCTAACACCAAGAAAACTTAACTTAAATTCAAAAGCGGCGATGGAAAGTAGTGTATCTTCTACAACTAATGAAATAAACTTATTACCAAAGACTCCTTCTAAAAATATTTCACCTAATCAATCTGAAACGTTGGAAGCAACGACATTCCTAACTGATAATTTATTAATTAATACATCTGCAAATAATTCTTTAACAAATAAGTTAAATGAATTATTTGGGGAAACACCTTTACATAATAATACAGATATTCTTAATATTAATATCAATCAACCAAAATATTTTGAAAATACTGAATTTAAAGAGTTTAACTACAATACTAATTTAGAGAAAAATAGCAGTGAGATTAAAAATAAAGAATCAATAAATACCCCTAAAAAATGTAAAGGAAATGAATCAACAAAAAATGGTTCAAAAACAGAAAAATATAAATCTCGTAAAATGGGTAATAATTCAATAAAACTAAAAATTTCAAAGAAAACTAAAAATAGTTCTAAACAAAATTCGAATTTGTATTATTCGAATACAACTTTAGATGCAAATGAAAGCAATGAAAATCAATTAATAAAAACTGAAGAACTTACAACAATAAATGGGATGCATGTGACTGAGAATAAGGAAGATAATATTGAAAATCTATTTAATTCGGCAATTTCCAATAATAATGAAATCATTAAAATAGAAAATGAAATTCATGCTAAAAATCGTCAATTTGAAAATAAGACATCTTCTAATTTATCTCTGATTGAAGTTGATTCAACAGAAATTAATATGTTTTTAGATTTAGTTAGACAAAAAACTTCCAATGCAATTAATTTAAAAAATGATATTTTATTTGATACGAATTACTTATTAAATTCAACAGAAAATCGAAAAATTCTAAAAGTAAATAAAACTGACTCTGTGCTGCAAAAACAAATTGACGATATTTTTGGAAAATCCCCATTTAATGAAGATTATACTCAGGCAAATATTTCAATTGCGTTTGATAATATAAATAATGCAAAAGAAAATATAAGCGATCAAAGCTCTGAACTCAATACTAGCAATAGCTCTTTACATAATTTGTCAACTTCAACTAAGAATTATGAAATGGTTGTTGATAACGACGGTACTCCAATTTGGAATATAACAAAAATAGAAAATAGGAAACGTAAAAAAAAGATATTAGTAAACGAAAGTAATGACAATAACAACAAAAAGTTTAAAAAAGATGATAATTGTGAAAATAAGAATGTTACTAATGAAAATGATAAAATAATGGTCAATATAATAAAAAATAACAACAATGATTATTCAAATAAATTTCAACATTTTCCTGAAAATATTAAGACTGTAGCAAATAATTTAAATGTTTCTGAAAAAGATAAAATTAATGTATTAAAAGAAGTCAGAAATAAATCGTTATCATCGTTCAAAATACCAAAAAAAAGTGAAAAGAGAATTGGTGACAAAAAAGAATTTTCTAATAAAAATCAACCACATATATTAAATGCGAAAGATAAAAACGAACCTGTTGTAACAAAAAACGATGAATTAAATTTAGAGAATTCCAAGTTTGATGAAAATAAACAAAATATGTGTATTATTGAGCTTACGCCGGTTGATTCTTCTGTTGAAATATGTAAGGATCCAAGCGAAGGTAATGAAAAACTAATTAAACAATTTAAAAGCCCAAAAGAAGTTGAACCAAATCTCAACAAAATATGTGATAATGATATTGAAAATGAGTTTTTAAGAATATTTGGTAAATCACCAAATGTTAGTCGAGATATAGATCAAAAAGAAAGTATTTGCACAGATAGCTTGGATGGGGAACCAGAGAATTCAGAAAACATAATCGAAAATCTAGATTACAGTAAAGAATATAAAAGTGATAAGAACAGATCTTTGGTAACGGAACATAATATTAGTAAATGTAAACGAACATTTTCAACGTCCTCGAAAGCATATGAAATGCATTGTGATGAAACAGATGGAACTATAAATTGGATTATTAAACGTAAAAAGAAAAAAAAACCTAAGCTTAATTGAACCAAGAAGGTTTTCTTGTATTTATCTAATTTATATATTCATATATAAAATGTATCGTTATTAATTTGTAAGTTTCTAAGAATTTATATTTTAACTAAAATATATTATAGACCATTAATTATTTTTGTGAATCAATAATATTGTAATAATAGTTTTTGTATTTTATAACTGTTATTATTTTTTTACTTAAAGTCATTATTCATAAATGAGAAAACAATTAGAGAAATAATTTTGATTTATACTTAAAAAACAAAAAAATATTAGAAATTTATTTAATTCAATTGACCACGAATTTTAAAAGACGTTTCATTCAAGTTTCATTTGAACTTTTAAGGTTTCAAATCTCATATCAATCACTAAGAAGTAAGAAATTTTTCTAATAGTTCTATTTTATCATGTGAGCGACATTGATTTTGAATATTTTGGTGATGGCTTATCATCAAAAATCAGTGATTTTACATAATCCCGCGGAAAATAATCGAGATGTCGCATTTGAAGACATAAGATCTGATGATGCCCGAACGGTGCATTTTTATGCATGTAATGGAGTTTGTAGAATCTCTTGTGGGTTGGTTTCACTCCTAATACGGTAATGTTTGATTATAAAATCAATATAATTAATTACTAATTCTGTATCCATATGAAATAAAATATTAGTTTTTTTGTTTTTATTATCAAGATTATTATTTATTTAATTTTTTGTTTACTAATAATAATTCAAGCTGTTCTGTAGTTGGCAAATCATATTGATCAGCGATTGGTTTTTCGTTTATCTCGTTTAGACATTCTTTAATATGGAAACGCTTTTCATGCTTTTTGCAACTGTAAGGACTTGTAAATGCCTGATTACAAAAACGACAAACGAATGGTTTCAAGTCAGTGTGTTTTATCATATGCAGTTTGTAATTTATTTTAAATTTAAAACCTTTGCCACAGAATGAACAACTGTGGGGATTCGCACCTGTATGGATCATCATATGATATTTCAATACTGTGTTATTTTTTAATAAAGCGCTACATACAGAACATTTTATGGAAGGTGGATTGTGAGTTAATATATGTGCCTAGAAAAAAAAAATATTTATTTGAAAAATTTATTAACTAAAAAAACCAATGTAGTTTGTACTTTTAATGCTATTTGATTTCTACATATTTTGTTGCAAATTGGACAAGAACCTCCAGTTATATCTTTGTGATCCCTCACACGATGTGCATTTCGGTGTGCACTTAAACTAGTTGATGTAGAAAATAGCTTACCACATATTTCACAAATATAATTTTTTGAATCTGAATGTCTGGTTATAATGTGGTCCTGCAAAGTAGAATTCTTAACAAACTTCTGATCACAAAATGAACATGGTAATAGCAACTTTTCTTTTTCTTCTTGTGGCAAATGAAGTCGTTGATGTTTCTTAAGAGTGTTTAATGTGGAAAATTTTTTATTACAAAGCTTACAAGAATGTTTATAATTTTTAATATTATGCTCGGTTCTTAAATGTGATTCAAATTTTTTTTTGCGATTAAAAATTCTTTGACACAATTCACAATGAATAAATTTTCTCTGTTTAAACTGATTCGGTTTGAATTCGTTTTTATCTTCTAAATCAAATTCAAAATCAGTATCATTTATATTTTTGTCATTTTCTCTTTGAAGATTAATATCATTTCTAACATTTTCTAGTTGATTACTTTGATCATTTGTATCATAAATATCTTCGTCATTTTCTATTTGAACATTAGCATCATTTCTAACATTTTGTAGATGATCACTCCCATCATTTGAAAAAGTATCATTTATATCTTCGTCATTTTCTATTTGAACATTAATATCATTTCTAACATTTTGTAGTTCATTACTCTCATCATTTAAAAAAGTATCATTTATATCTTCGTCATTTTCTATTTGACCATTAATATCATTTCTAACATTTTCTAGTTCATTATTCGCATCATTTGAAAAATCAAGTGATAAAGATTCATCTTTAAAATAAAGATGTTCTACTACATGCTCTAAATTATAGTTATTTATTTGCATTGTGTTCGAAGGATTTGTTTTTTCTTTGGAGTTTTGTATATCTGAAACGATTATTTCTTTTTCTAATTTATTGTTAATTTCCAGGAAATCATAAGAATCGCCCATATCTTCTGTTTCATCGTCGTCAATATAATATTTTTCAACTTTGAAATTTTTGTTTATACCATACTTTAATTGCAATTCAGTTAGACTAATTTGTGCATTTAAGTTTGATAACAATTCCATTTCTAAAAACATTTGCTGTACTCTGCTAAAATGAGTTGAAAATGTCACCAACGTTACAAGAAAATCCTTACAAGAAATACATATAATCCATGTATTTTCATCAAAATAATCAAGCTAAAATTTATGGTATTAAGTTAAGTATCTGTATGAGCAAATTAAATGTTACCGGTATAGAAAGAAACTTATTTATAATTTGTATTATATCAACATCATTATTTTTTACTGGAATTAAATTATCGTGCTCCTTACCACAAATGTGGCATAAATGAAGCCAATTTACTGAATTTATTGAGTCCTCATTTAAATTTGGTGTCCTTTGATTACGTTTAGTTTCATCGAAAGAAATCTTTTCTAAACTTAGTATAAAAAAAAAATGAAAAATAGTTTTAAAATTAATATTCTTTTAATTACTTGTCTATCTCGAATTTTTCAATTATTTCCATTTCTGTCAATTCCATTCCTTTATTTACAATTTCCGTATGTGGAATATTTAAAATATGTTCCAATTTATAACCGCATTCTTTAAAATTTAAAGAACATATTTTTGCATTTCGATCATTTATTGTTCTTTTCGTTTCAGGAGTATTAAAGCAATCCATCCTTGTAATAATTCAGGATCATTTGGTAATTTAAAAAAACTGTCTTCACATTCAATTTTTTGAAATAATTTTTTTTTTAATTCTCAATTAAAATCGGATAAAGTTTTAAAGAGAAAATTAAAAACAAACAACAATTATTAAATTAATTTAAATTAAAAAAAAAACAAAACTGGAATTGAATTGACTGACAGTTGACTTGACACTGTGTGGTGAAGAAGACCCTAGACGTCATCTGAATTAATTGCTGAATGTGTGTTCTAGCGGATTAATCTAACACTGATTTATATGAATATAAATTTCAAGTTTGAAAAAAATTCATATAATTTTCAAATTTAGATGGTTTTGTTTTTTAACACAAAAATAAAAGAAAAATTTAAATTTTAGTGTTATTATTTAATTAAAACGATAAAGTATAATAAGAATTCAAAATTTATTATATTTATTTATTTTTAACAGTTGATCCTACAGACAAATCTGTAGGCCAACTTTATAGGTCCTTTTCTCTTTCGAAATGTGGGCATTTTTTATTAAACTATATTAATTATTTGGTATACATTTTTGTATATTATATATTTACTAGGGGCTCCTTTTGAGTAATTATAATTCAAGTTGAAGTCAAATTCAAAGTTTTTAAACTGACATAGACTTTACACGATATAGCAGAAACCACTCGTGTTTAATAAAAAGTTTCGTGGTTAGTAAGTTTTATTTAGGACATATAAATACACGTCCCTCATATACTGTTTCGTTTCCGATATATTTCCTATAGTAAGTGGCATTTAGTGGATAAAATTACTAAAAATAAAAAATTTTGTCATTAAAGAGGTATATACCTACATATACATAATTTTAATAAAAACTATATTATTATTACTACAAATAACCAAAATTTAGAAACAAAGAAAAGATAAAAAATGAAGAATTAAAGTGATTTGTTTTTATGTTATTTTTATATTTTTTATTTTAGATGTTTGTTTTTTTGTTTTTATTCTATACGTGTACATAATTTCAAATTAATTTGTTTTTTATTTGACATATATACAATGTACATTATATTCACTGCAATTATAATAACTTATTTGTTTGTTTCTGTTTATTATTTTAATAAATTCTCACATATACATGATGTATTTGCTGAATAATAAAATCATATGAGTAAAAATTTTCAACTGTGTGCGCATTATTGTTTTATATACAACTTATTTATTATATTAGGAGTTCATTAAAGAGAAGCGAAATAAAATGAAAAGGTGTCTACTGCGCAGGTCCTTAAATGCTTGTCAATTATAATTATAGATATTATTTTTTTTTATTAGTTATATTATATCTTAATTAATTATTAAATTATATTTGAACCGATATGGTTGTATAGAAAATTACAATTTCTGTAATTTTCACCATTTGAAATTTTTTCGGTTTTCACGGGGTTTGAACCCGTGCTCCTTCGGGCGTTACATTACTACACTCAATTGCTGTACCACTCGGCTACCGAGGCCATTTATTATATTTCAAAATCACATATCACAAACATCTAGTTATTTATGTTATTTCACAAGGAAATACTTTAGTTTAATTCTGACATTTTCTTTTGAAAATAACGGATAAGAAATGTCTCTATTTTAGTACAAGTAGATTTACTACCACAAAAGTAATTGATGTAAAATTATATATGTACTTTATTTTTGTGCTTACACCACTAAGGTAAAAATGCTGATAACGGTACCAACACTTATAAAGTGAAATAACAGCTTTGCTTATTTATTTATTCTAGCAGTTGGTCCTACAGATAAATCTGTAGGCCAACTTTATAGGTCCTTTTCCGTTTCGAAATGTGGGCCTTTTTATTAAATTATACTAATTATTTGGTATATATTTTTGTACATTATAATTATACTAGAAGAAACCAAAAAAAAGGAATTTTTCTGTAAAACGACACAATAAAATGATTTTTAATACAATTATACATTTGACACGTTGAAAGTATCTGACAATATATAGATTAGTAATATCATGTAATAGCAAACAGCAAGAAAATAAAAAATGTTCAAAATTTTAAGTTAATATTAATTTTAAAATAAAATAAAAAAAATATCGAAACCATTAAACTTTTTTTGTAAGATTTAAGTTGTTTTTATTATTTGTTTATTCCTCGAGGGAAGGAGAAAGCCTCGAAAAATACTAAGCGGACCGCGCACGTAGGTATTTAGGTATATGGAATTCTAACCCTCTAAAACCACCGAAACTCTTTAACATAACTGATTTTATTAACGGATTAATTGATTGTTCGCGTCAATTGGGAAAACGTGTGTTGGAATGTTATTAAAAAATAGTTTCCGATAATTTTATTAAATTATTAATCATACCTATGGGTTAGTACCGTTTCTCAATTATTATGAGTGAGTTTTAAAACGACATTGTCATATGGTCAACCTCCTGGTATGCAACATTGTCAGTTACAATGTCGTTGTCAGTAGTTTTCCCTGCCTTGGTCCTCCTAGAATTTTCATTTTTAGAGCAGTGAATTGTGTAAAGCTGATAATGGATGAAGGAAGGTTGAGGGAGATAAATTCCGACTCTTTCAAATGTTTGATCTTGTGATTTATTGATTGATATTGCATATGCAAGACTTACTGGAAATTGATGTCTAATAAATTATTGTAAAATAATTTTCATTCTATATCTGATATTTTATTTTATAAATAAGAGTTAATTTTATAAAGATTAACTTAAAACTTTGAGCAATTTTTATTTTTTTTGGGGATTGCTAATAATATTATTATTCTATACATTATTTTCAGATACTTTAAACATGTCAAATGCATCAAATCTTGACTTGACTATTCAGGTGTTGAAATTAAAAAAAGATATACCTACAAAATTTTTGCACAAAAAAATTCGGAACATTATATAGGTTTTAATAAATATTTTATTTTTGTTTTTATAAAAAAAATAATTGTTTTAAAAAAATGCAATCATTCCATTTTCGAAGTATTTCAAAATACTTCGAAATAGATTTAAATTGAAAACGAAATACAACTAATGAAATTATATAGATATACCCAATAACTCAGATTTGCTATACGGTTTCGAACTTGAGAATCGAACTCGAGAAAAATTTGTAAATATTAAAACCTATATTAATAATATTATGCTACTAATTAATTTTTTTCCTACTAAAAGTGCAAAAAATCAAATGCGATAAATAAAAATTAAATAAAAAGAATTTGACTCAAAAGAGACAAAAATCCAACCCAGCTAATATCTTGTTTACCCAATTGTATAAAAATTGTTTACCCAAGCCTGCATCATCCCCGATTGATGGAATGAAAAAAAAAAACGAAGCACACGAAAAACCACGAAAAGTGTGCCTTCACTAATCGTGCTCTTGTGTATTATAATATAGAATTATTTATATTAGTTTTTAATTATTATATCTTTATTAATTATATTATATTTATATCGATGTAGTTGTATTGAAAATTAAATTTTTCAGTAATTTTCGCCATTTGAAAAAATGTCGGTTCCCTCGGTCGTTACATTACTATACTCGTGTTTTACTTTTGTTTTTGTATTAAAATTATTTATTTAATTTTTTGTTTACTAATAATAATTCAAGTTGTTCTGTTGTTGGCAAATTATATTGATAAATGATTGACTTTTCGTTTGCATCGTCTAGACATTTTTCATTATGGAAACGCTTTTCATGCTTTTTGCAATTGTAAGGATTTGTAAATCCCTGCTCACAAAAACGACAAATAAATGGTTTCAACTCAATATGTATTATCATATGCAATTTGTAATTTATTTTATATCTAAAACCTTTGCCACAAAATGAACAATTGTAGAGATTTTTACCTGTATGCAACATCATATGATTTTTCAATACTCTGTTACTTTTGAACAAAGCACTACATACAGAACATTTTATGGAAGGTGGTTTGTGAGTTAATTTATGTGCCTAGAAAAAAAAATATTTATTTGAAAAATTATTAACTAAAAAACAATTATATTTTATACTTTTAACGCCATTTGATTTCTACATATTTTGTTGCAAATTGGACAAGAACCTCCAGTTATATCCTTACGAACTCTCCCTCGGTGTGCACCAATTCGGTGTGCGCTTAAACTAGTCGATGTAGAAAATAGCTTACCACATATTTCACAAATATAATTTTTTAAATTTGAATGTCGGGTTATAATGTGGTCTCGCAACGTAGATTTTTTAACAAACTTTTGATCACAAAGTGTGCATGGTACTAGCAACTTCTCTTTTTCTTCTTGTGATAAATGAATTCGTTGATGTTTTTTAAGATTAAGTAATGCATGAAATTTTTTACCACAAAGCTCACAAGAATGTATATTATTTTTCATATTATGATCATTTCTTAAATGTGATTCAAATTTGTGTTGGCGATTAAAAATTCTTTGACAGAATTCACAATGTATAAATTTTCTCTGTTTAAATTGATTCGGTTGAAATTCGTTTTTATCTTCTAAATCAAATTCAAAGTCAGTATCATTTATATTTTTGTCATTTTCTTTTTGAAAATTAAAATCGTTTCTCACATTTTCTAGTTGATTACTCTCATCATTTGATAAATCAAATGATAAAGATTCATCTTGAAAATAAAGATGTTCTACTGCATGCTCTAAATTAGAGTTATCTATTTGCGATGTGTTTTTAGTCGAAGGACTTGTTTTTTCTTTGGAGTCGTGTATATCTGAAACGATAATTTCTTCCTCAAATTTATTTTTAATATTTACATTTTTATTATTTTCCATGAAATCATAAGAATCGTCCATATTTTCTGTTTCATCGTCGTCAATATAATATTTTTCAACCTTGAAATTTTTAGTTATGCCATACTTTAAACGCAATTCATTTAGACTAAATTTTGTATTTAAATTTGATAACAATTCCATTTCTAAAAACATTTGTTGCACTCTGTTAAAATGAGCTGAAAATGCCAACAACGCTATAAGAAAATCCTTACAAGAAATACATATATTCCATGTAATTTCATCAAAATAATCAATCTAAAATTGACAGTATTAGGTTAAAATCTGTATGTAAAAATTAAATGTTACCGGTGTAGAAAGAAACTTATTTATAATTTGAACTATATCAACATCATCATTTTTTACTAAATTTATGGTATCGTGTTCCTTACCACAAATGTGGCATAAATAAAGCCAATCTGCTGAATCTCCATTAAAACTTGGTGTCCTTTCGCTACGTTCAGTTTCATCGAAAGAATAATTTTCTAAACTAAGTATAAAAAAATATGAACATTAGTTTTCAAATTAATATTTGTTGAGTTACTTTTCTATCTCAAATTCTTCAAATCGTTCTACTTTTTTCAAATCGATATTTATTTTTTCCTTTTTAGTATCTGTTTTATTGCTACTATCTGAAAATCTAATTTTATTTAAATAAGAAACATATTAGCAATTTCTGAATTATACTTTTCGAAATATGCAATTGCTTCATCTACAACTTTTTTTCGTTCCCTTTTGTTTAGTCTAGCATCTCGTTCTGTATATATTTTCACAGGTAAATTTTCTGTTGGTAATACACCTTTTCTTAACAATCTTTTTTTATGTGGAATGTTTAAAAGAACATGTTCTAATTTAAAATCGGCTTCTTTGAAATGTGAAGAACAAATTTTAGCTGTTCGTTTATTTATTTTCCCTTTCACTCCAGAAGCATTAATCCATTTTTGTAATAACTCAGGATCATTTGGAAATTGAAAAAACTTGATGTCTTCACATCCAACTTTTCCTTGGCGATTTGGGCAGTTTTGCACTAAGCAACGTATCATTTTTTTTCAGAAATAATTATTTCTTTTATTCTTAATCAATTAAGATTTTAGAAGTCAAAAATTAACATACTCAAAAAATTCGAAAGTTGAATTGACCATTGACGTCTAGTTTAAATCGAGTCGTCAAATAAACTAAAGTTTAACAGGGCAACTGGTGTTAATTCCTTCAACTATTTTCTGTATATGAATTTGGCCAAGTTTCAGTTAAATTCTAGTTTTCCTTGTTATATTAAGATGTCAATACACATTTAAATTTTTTAAACAACTTGTTTTGAAACTTATGAAATTTAATCTGTTTGGTTTCTTAAACAGCTTACAAAATCAAAATTGATTTTCAATGGGCGGAGTCATAAGTTTCCAAATATGTTTGTTTAAATGTGTATGATGAAGTTTCGAAACCAAAATGTAAATAAAATCGGTTGTTTATGTTTTCTTTTGTTATTTACAAGTACTTTATACTTTTCATAATATTTGTAACCAATCTTCTAATCATTTTTTTTTTAAATAAATTTCTACAATTATCATCAATGCGATGATTTTATCCGCCATTTGTATTTTGTCTTTACTTAACCATAAAAAAATAGAAAAATGTTTGTGTTTGTTTAAGCAGAAGTTTCTTAGTGTGTGCGTACAGAGAAATTTGTCTCGAAATTAGTTTTCAAATAGATTTAATCGTGAATGTGTAGAATGATGTAGTAGTATGTAGAATGTGTAGAATATGTAGAATTCATCAAATATAAAATAAGAAAACTATAATTTTTCAAATTTAAAATCTCAACACGTGATTATTTTGTAATAATTAAATATCGTTACCGTTACTAAATTAATCATACAATGAATAAAACATTATTAGCAAATTTTATAAGTTTAACAATATTTGATAATAAAAATTTTTTAGAAACTGCAGGTATCTTGTAAACCAAATCAAAAGCTAAATGAAATCTCAAACAAATTTTTAAGACAGAACCATACAGAAGGTTAATAAGAGCAAAACCTACAGTAGTTTATGATAATTGTTGTGTATCTTGATAAGAGACTCTATTCTATACATACATTGGCTGAAAACCAAAATAATATGATAAACAAGTTTAGTTAATTACAAACAAACCAGTGCTCTACGTTATGCCAATTTGTCTGATGATTTGGAACCAAAAACTTATCGCAAAGGGTACTTCTTTAGATTCAAACGAATTATGTATAAATGTCAAATTTGGCATCCTGCTAGCTGAATGGAAAAAAATTGCATCACATAAATTTAAAAACACACTTACAAATGTAAATGCTCAATTAAACCTAACTAATTTAAATACCAAAGATAATTAATCTGTATAGTTATTTACTTTTATTTCCAAATGAGAGGAAAAATCACGTGGTCATAAATTTTTGCGAGAACAGTGAAAATAAATAAATCTGATTTGCAAAAAAAAAAGTTAACATACGTAAAATTTGCACAAATTTTTATGTTCAAAATTAACGGAATTTTAGGTTATAAGATTTGTTTAAGTAATTGACAATAGCAATTAATAACCCTTTCACACCTTCTAATCTATCCATCAACAACAATATTGACTCTAGAGTCTAGTTTCGATAAAATTCATGAGCAAATCAAAAAGTGTATATTATTATTTTATTTTATTTTGTAGTTTAATGAATTTATACAATATGTATAAAATAAATTTTAAAAAATTAAATTAAATATTTT
Organism: Argyra leucocephala; assembly: GCA_963942445.1. NCBI lineage: Eukaryota > Metazoa > Arthropoda > Insecta > Diptera > Dolichopodidae > Argyra > Argyra leucocephala. Next base: position 32,540,123 of record OZ012681.1, on the reverse strand, counting down.
ATTAATGTTTACGAAATGTATTAAAAAATTGTAACAAAATTTTTTTCAATTTGCACATTACTTTTATATTTATGGCAATTTAGGAACGACTACGGCATGGCATAAGCGTAACAAAAATAGTTTATTTATGTAAACTTAACTAAAAGTGTTGAAGTTGAAATACTTTTGACAGATTATCAATTTAAGCACGTTTATCTAACTATCATGCTCATTCAAATTTCACAGGTCTATTTCATTAATGTCAGAAAAGGATAACATATTTCTTTATAAAAGAACGAGACGTAACCTTACAAATTGTTGTGTAGCTAACTTCCTTTTCCTTTCAAAAACCAAATTGTGAGGTATCAGCAAATTTATTTTATTTCAAAAAATTGTAAATTTTATGGTTTAAAATTAATTTTAGGATATAATAACCATGCCACCAAAATTTGATCCAACTGAAATTAAATTGGTGTATCTCCGCTGCGTTGGAGGAGAAGTAGGAGCAACATCATCATTGGCTCCAAAAATCGGTCCACTCGGTTTGTCTCCAAAAAAAGTAGGCGATGATATTGCTAAAGCTACATCCGATTGGAAAGGTTTAAAAATTACAGTATGTTTGACTATTCAAAATAGGCAGGCTTCAATTACTGTAGTACCTTCGGCGGCTTCACTTATTATTAAAGCCTTAAAAGAGCCACCACGAGACAGAAAGAAGGTTAAAAATATCAAACATAGTGGCAATATATCTTTTGATGATGTTTTGGCAGTTGCAAGAACAATGAGACCACGATCTATGGCTCGTGAACTTTCTGGTACAGTTAAGGAAGTTTTAGGAACTGCTCAGAGTGTTGGTTGTACTATTGACGGTCAACTCCCACATGATCTTATTGATAGCATTAATAATGGAGAAATGGAAGTTCCATCAGAATAAAGTTTTTTAAATAATTTTGACAAATTACAAACGTGTTTTTTTTTATATTAAAAAGAATAAAGATCAAAGTACATATTTACATTGTATTGTATATTGCCTTGATTGATATAAAGCAAGGTTTATTGTAAACAGATTTGTACAATACTTCAAATTGTTTTACATAGTAACAAATACATCAAAAGTAAATTTAAGTGGGCCATATAAAAATTGTTTTGTTTTAAATTAGAAAGAGCTATTTTAAAGTATGTTTGAAAAAAAAGTAAAAAGTGATAATTTTCCTTAAAAATTTTTAATAAAAAAGAAAATGTTTGTATTTATGAAATATAAATACAATCTACACATTAGATTAACTTTTTTCCTTCGCTGCTTTCATATCTTCTAACATAGCCTTCAATTGTTTAATATTAGGTAATTTTTTTAAAATTCTTTGTGGTTGGCTTGGTCCATTTTCGCCTTCAGCAGCTTGATATTCCATAGGATGAGAATGTTTTTCATGCTTTTTGCAATTTGAAGGATTTGCATACGTTTGTTCACAAAATCTGCATACATATGGTTTTAATCCGCTGTGAATAATCATATGTAGTTGTAATGTGATATCACGTTTAAACTCCTTTCCACAATAATTGCATTGAAAGGCTTTAATATCTGAATGGACTAACATATGATTTTTTAAAGTTTTTTTAGTTTTTAATAGTATTCCACAAACTGCACACGGTATTGAAGGTTCTTTATGAGTTCCCATATGTTTCTAAAATAGTTAATATGTAGTTATTTGAATTATGAAAATATTACTAGTAATACCCTTAAGCTTGATGAATTTTTACAAATTTTTTGACATACATCGCATGGCATCATATTTTCTTCATGCGTTTTTTTACGATGAGCCCATAAATTACTTTGAGAAGTAAAAGCTTTGCCACACGCTTCACATATAAACGGTCGTTCATGTGAATGAGTTCCTCGAATATGAGATCTCATAGCTCCCTTTTGTGTAAATTTTTGATCGCATAAAGGACACTTGAATAATAGTTTTTGTCTTTCTTCTGACGGTAAGTGCAATTCTCTATGAAATTTCAACTTTTGTTTCGTTTTACATATTTTGCCACAATATTCACAAGGTGGTAGTTCTTTCACAACTTTGTGCGCTTTTTTTAAATGAGCTGATAAGTTATTTTCCCTGACAAATTTCATTGGACACATTTCGCATTGAATTCTTTTCTCTTCATCTTTGTATTTCTTTTTAATTCGTTTAGGGTTATCATCACTTTGTGTTTTATAGCATACAAATTTTTTATTTCTTAATTTTGAATTTGGTACTTCCTTTATTTTCACAGAATAAGAATTTTGTGGTTTATATTCTGTATCATCTACGGAATTATTATTTTCGGAACAATTATCAAAATCACTGTTGCCATTATCAATCATATTTTTATATGATATGGTATCATTTTCCTTCTTAACTTCATCAAGTTCTATTATGTTTTCAGTAGCATTTTCAATTTCATTTTTTATTCCTTCTGAATCGTTATTTTTATTATTTTCAGTTACAATTTCTTTACAATCACTAAGATTTGTGACGTAAGAACTTAAATTTCGAGTTGATTTCCTGTTATGTCTTTTAGTAATTTTTCTCTTACGAGTTAAAATCAGTTCAGTTTCTTCATCATTACCTTCTTGCTTAAGAATATGCTGGTTTGATCTTATACAATGTGCATTTTCAAAACCATACTTAATCCTTAATTCAGTTAAATTAAAATGAGTTTCTAATTTCATCAGATATTCAAGTTCTAAAAACATTTGTTGAACTTTATTGGTTTTGTCAGCAAAACTTAATAAGGCTAAAAGAAATTCATTACATGCTGAACAAATTTTTGTCGGTATTTCTTCATAGTGATTTATCTAAAACGAGATAACAAACATTTCTTTATCAAAGAATCTCTTCGTAAGAAAACTATTTTTTAAAATAATAATATTAAAATAATTTTCCCATACTTACCGTAATTAATAAATGCTTTTGAATCGTTTCGGAAATATTTGAGTAATTTTCATTTTTTATAAAAATATCAATTTGATTTCCTTTTTCTTTTGCACAAAGACGGCACCATTCTGTCCATTCCATATTTTATTTTACGATATGTGGACAATTATTTTGTTATTAGTAAATGTTTATATAAACAACTTTGTAATAATGCACTTTATTTTGCATAAATTTACTTTGAGAATTTGTATTCAAGTTTGACATTTCGTATTCGTAATTTTACAGATTTGTTCAAGTAATTTCGAAATTTAAAAAAACGAGTATCGGTTTTCATTTTCCACTTTTCCAATTTCCAGTGCAGTAGCTGGATGTCGGATGATGACATTTTGATGTGACGTACTTTTATTCTGAAAACTAAAATTTTTTTATTTTTGGTAGAAATATTTTTTTTTTAAATTTATTCATATAAGAACAAGAGATAAAATCATATAATATTAATGTTTTTATAAATAAAAGTTGAATTTCAATTTAAGAATTACAAAATGGAAGAAGAACTGCCAAGTGAATTTGATTTGATTGTTGTTGGCACCGGTAAGGAATATTTAATAATTATAATTAGTGAAAAGAAAAACACATAGTTATTCATGCTTAAAATATGTATGCACCTAATTTAGTAATTGGAAGCTATGTATATATTAAAACTAAGATTTAATAAAATCGATATTATTTGATATTATTTGCTTATATGTACGTATATTAACGAAATTCTTTCTGTTTTAATTTTAAGGTTTCTCTGAATCAGTTGTTGCTGCAGCTGCGAGTCGTGTTGGAAAAACTGTTCTTCACATAGATTCAGATGAATTTTATGGTAGTAATTGGGCATCATTTAATTTAGAAGCATTCCAAAATTTTATAGAAGATTGTAAAAAAAAGACAAATAACAATTCCATATTGCAAACTGTATGTAAAATAACATCAGCTCAACAGGAATGGCATAGTGAAGGAAAATCTGGTGAGGCTGAAACTGACACAGATGTTGATGAATGGAATAAGGAACGAACATCTAAGGAATTTCGTAAATTTAATATTGATCTTGCTCCAAAACTATTATTTAGTTCTGGTAAATTAGTGGAACTTTTAATAAGCTCAAATATAAGTCGATATACTGAATTTCGTGCTGTTGATAATGTATGCACAATATTCGAAGGTCAAATACGTAATGTTCCATGTTCTCGTACAGATGTATTTAATTCAAAAGATTTGACTATTATTGAAAAGCGTTTACTAATGAAATTGTTATCAGAATGTATGAAATATGAAGAAAATTCTGAAGAATTTTCAAAATATGAAGGTAATTAGTTTTTTAATTTAATGAAAAATTAATGATTAAAAGAAGAGTAATTTTTTAGGAAAAACATTTTCCGAATTTCTTGAAGAACATCGATTGACTGATAAAATATTACACTGTGTTTTGCATTCTATTAGTATGTCTAATAGTTCTACAACGTTAAAAGAGGGAATGCAAAAAATTTGGAAATTTTTGCATGGATTAGGACGTTATGGAAATACACCATTCTTGTTTCCGGTGTATGGCTGTGGAGAAATTCCACAATGTTTCTGTAGGCTCTGCGCAGTTTTTGGGGGTTTGTATTGTTTAAAGAAGCCGATACAAGATATAACATTAAAAGAAGTAACAATTGATGGTGAACAAAAAAGAATGGTTAATATAGTAAGTGGCAAACAGACTATAAAAGCAAAACATTTAGTGATTGGAAATGGTAATCTTCCTGAAAAAATGTCAGAACATTTTACGGATAAAAAGTCAGAGAAATATACTAAATGTGGTAACTTGGCAAGAGGAGTATTGATTATGTCTTCCCCAATTGGAAATGCAGAACTTAATTCTGGCGGAGGTGGTGTGAATTTCTTAAGAATACCTAATGATACAAGTGGTGTTACAGTAATTCAATTATCTCATTATTCTAGTACATGTCCTAAAGGCTTATGTAAGAAATTTTATTGAAATTATTTATTTTTAAGATTTGTATCTATTGTTTTGCTTTTTTAAGACTTAATGCATATCACCTCTGAATCTATTACTGATGATCCGAAAAAAGATTTAAAACCTTATATTGATGAAATATTCGATCTGGAAAATCCACCTAAACTTTTATATTCGGCATATTTTAAAATTCCACAATGTAATGCATGTGATCATAATATATTATCAAATGATGTTATTCATCTAACATGTGGTCCATTTTTGGAATTAGATTATGATTTATCTATTGAGAATGCCAAAAATATATTTAATAAAATTTATCCAAATGAAGAATTTTTACCCCGCGCACCAGATCCAGAAGAAATAATAATGGGTGATGAAGATCCTACAGCACCATCCTCTATTGTTATTGCTACTGAAAAAGCAATTATGGAAGATGTTAAAGAAAAACTCAAAGAAATCGAAGAAGGAATTGAAAATGAGTTACGCTCTATGGAAGATAATTTACATAAAGATTCATCGGAATAAAATTTAATTCATAAACAATTACATAATCTATTTTGCTTAATAATAAGAATTATATAACTTATTTTAAAATTTGTACACTTAAAAGATTCATACATTTAAATATGTTTGCTTTAGCTTTATAAATATATACATAAAATAAACTTAAATTAAAATATTTTTTTGTTTGGTAAATTTTTATAATCTTATAATAAAAGTATTCTATCGATTTTATAAATTATAATCTGTATTCTATTATTCAAAAACTCATATTTATTTTACGAAATAAAAATTATTTCCAAATGAAAATTAGTTTCCTTAAAAGAAAACATCTCCCATAGATTGTTTATTACATTTATTACAATTAACATTTTGGAAACGTCTTATTTTTTTCATCAAAACATTCAAATTACGGTGAGGTTCACCGGGTTCACCTAATTGTGAAGTTTACAGCGCTGAGTGATTTGGTTAATTTTATTTTTCTTTCCATATTTTATTTACAGATTTTCCAAATCTGTTTTCAGCACACAGATTCCCATTTCATATTAAAAATTTGACATATTTTTGTTTTGATTACAATTTATAGTTATGGTTACATATATCGGAATTTAAAATGTTTTAACCATTTAACTAAGTAAATTTACGTTTCAATTTTTATTTTCATGATTATTTAGTAATTAAAAGTATTATGTCAAGAAACATTCATTATTCAGTAGAAGGGGAAGCTTCTGAATCAGATGATGATGAGCAAAACAACATTGCACAGCATAAGTATATATAATGGATGTTTTATTAGTTTGTTGAACACCATATTCACAATAAATAATTAGATATTAAAATTAAAATAACTAAATTATTATAAAATATTTCAAAATAAAATACATAATTTCCAAATATATATATTTTTTTAATAGTTCGCCTAAAATTTATGGAATAGCAGTAGATGGTGAAGCATCGGAATCAGATAGTGAAGACAATTCAAATCAAAAATCATTTGAAGCAAAAAATCAAAACGCTACATCGATAATAGAATCAAAATATGTGAAAGGTATTGAATCAGATAAAATATGCTTTATTTTAACAGAATTTAAATGTTTAATATGGGATAATATGAGAAAATTGTTAACAAATAATTTATTGTCGACATCAAAAGAATTAAGAAATGCAGATAAAATATTATTAAATTCTCAAATGACATTACAAACTGTTTCATATAATTTGCAAATATGTAATAAAAATATTGCAAAATTATTTAATTTTACTGAAAGGTTAAAAACCTCAAAATTTGTACCAAATATAAAAATATAATAATTGTTTTGTTATTGAATAAAAAAATAAGTTATTGCTATTGCAAAGATCAATAATAAATGATAAAATAAATTGAAAATATGTAATTTTATTTTATTTGTGAAATTAAAATTACATGAAAATAATAAAATATAACTTAAATTACGTTGTTTTTAAATTACTGTTCTAAAAATGTAGATATTATAAAATTATTTTAATCTGTAAATTTAAAATTTTGACTTATAACATAGGGAATGGTAAATATTTTTTTTAATGGTTTTTTTTTTCCTCCAAGACAAAACGTTTTTATAATTCCATTGTATGGATAATTATTTTGGTTTTAATATAAAACTTTCATAAACGAAGTATTTTATTTTTAAAATGTGAAAATTTTTAAGTACTAAATTATTTTCGTAAAAAATTATTGCATACTTTTTTATTGATTTCGTAAAATTTTTTGAAAAGTTACTTGTTTTAAAACGATGAACTATTTACCGTTGTGTATTCTCGTTCAGCTTTCAATTGTTCTAACATTGTTTCCAATTGAGCTATATTTGGAAGTTTTTTTTGTATTAACTGTTGAGGTTCGTTATCAATAATAGCAGCTGCTGCTTCATATTCACTTGGATGTGAATGCTTTTCATGCTTTTTACAATTCGAACGATTTGCATATGATTGGGTACAGAAACGACAGGCAAATGGTTTCAATCCGCTATGTGTAATCATATGAATTTGTAAATTTTTATCACGTTTAAAATCCTTACCACAATAATTACATTTGAATGGTTTTACATCTGAATGTATTAGCATATGATTTCTTAATGTTTTACGAGTTTTTAAAACTTGACCGCATACAGAACATGGATGGCCAGTTGAATTGTGCGTATGTTTTATGTGAAACTATAATAAAATATATATATATTTACATAAGATAAACATTAAAAATAATATATATTTATAAAATCAAATTTTATATTAACGTACCCTCAATTTATGGGGATTATTAAATATTTTTGGACAAAGGCTACAATTAAGTCGACTCTGATTGTCGTGTGTTCGTTTATGAGAACATAAATTTGATTGAGATGCAAAATTCTTTCCACATTGCTCACAAACAAATGGTTTTTCTTGTAAATGTATAGCACGAACATGTTCTTTTACTTTAGCACTTTGAGTAAATTTTTTATCACAATGTGGACATTTATATAACAACTTTTCCCTTTCCTCTGGTGGTAAATGCAATTCTAAATGGAGTCTTAATTTTTGTTTTGTTTTACATATTTTTCCACAAAACTCGCATGGTGGGAGACCTTTATGACTTTTTTTAACATGATATAAATAATTTGATTCTCTAGTAAATTTTTGGTGGCATTCTTGACACTCGAAATTTTTTTCACCCGTTTTATAAATGCGTTTTTTATTTTCTAAACATTGTTTTTTTCTTCGTACTTTATTTGTTTTTTCACTTTCAGATGAAACATTTTCTAAATTATTATCATTATCATTTGTTGAAGATTTTTCGGATGAATTATCATTCAAATCAATGTCAAAGTCAGTTGTATCTTCATCCTCTGAGTTTAATATTGATGTTTGAATAGTTATTTGTTTACTTTTGTCAGAATAATTTTTTTTAAAATTATTTACCTCAGTGAAATTTTCTGAATCGGTATCTAAAATATTATTTTGTTCTATTTTTTTTCTTTTTACAAAAATTTTAGAATTAGAAATGACTACACTGTTGTTTTCGATATTTTCGAAAACTTGTGTTTTATTTTCCTGATAGTTTTCACTTTCTGCATTATCTAATTTATTAATAAAGAATGTTGTTTTATAATTAGATAACACTGGAAAATTGTATTTTAAACGAAGATCTTTTGCATCAATTTCGGTTCCAACTTTTAAATTTGATTCAATTTCCATAAACAATTGTTGAGTTTTAGCTATTTTGTCAGCATAATTAATGAGAGATAATAAATATTCATTACATAAAATACAAACATATTTGGAACTTTGTTCTGTATTTATAATCTAAGAAGAAATAATTTGTTAGGAGAAAAATAATTATAAATTAAAGACAAAATTACTTCAATGGAGAAAAATCGTTGAACAGTATCCACAATATTAAATAAATTTTCGTTTTTAATAAAAATATTAATTTGATTTCCATCTTCCTTTCCACATAATCGGCACCACTGATTCCACTCCATTATTAATAAAATATTTTGATTTTATGAAAATTATCATTTATAATAATTATTTAAAAAAACTTTTAAAACTATTGTAATGTAAGCTGTCTTTTGTTTGTTGACATTAGCTCATATACTTTAAAAGAATAAATTGACAATTCTTTATTTACAATTTAAAATGTCAAATTAAATTCCACTTTGTAGGTTGCATTTTCATTCCAAGAAATAGTCTTTTTTAATCAAATTACATATATTTAACATTTAATGCATACAAAATTTTTTTTTGTATATTGTGTATCTTAAAATTATATTAACATAATATGTATATATACAACTAATTTAATTATTAAATATAAAATCTTAAATTTATAGTTTAATTTACGTTCCTGCTAATAACTATCTTCATCCATCAACATTCTCTCCTTTTTCAGATTTAATTTGTTCTAACATTGCTTCTAATTGTTGAATATTAGGTAGTTTTTTAACCACTTTTTGTTGTGGTTCAGAGCTAGTAGCCGAAGCAGCTACTTCATACTCATTGGGATGTGAATGTTTTTCATGTTTTTTACAATTTGATCGATTTGCATATGATTGACCGCAAAATCGACAAATAAATGGTCTTAATCCACTATGTGTAATCATGTGATTTTGTAGATTTTTATCACGTTTAAAATCTTTACCACAAAAATTGCACTTAAATGGTTTCTCGTCCGAATGAACTAACATATGATTATTTAATGTCTTCATAGTTTTCAATACCAAACCACAAACAGAGCAGGGATGACAAGAATCGCTATGTCCCCTCATATGTACCTTATAAAATATATTTGAAAATATTGAATACATATATGTATAAATATAAGCTAAGATATTTAAAATTATAAACTCACTCTTAATCTAAATTTATTTTTAAATATTTTTGGACATTTTGAACATGCCAAATGATTTTGATCATCATGTGATCTTCTATGTGACCATAAGTTGGTTTGCGATGCAAAAATCTTTCCACATTGTTCGCAAACAAATGGTTTTTCTAATGAATGTTGAGCTCTAACATGAGATCTCATTGCTCCTTTTTGTGTAAATTTTTGATCACATTCAGGACATTTAAAAAGCAATTTTTCCCTTTCCTCGGGTGGTAAATGTAGTTCCATATGGAATTTTAATTTTTGTTTAGTTTTACAAATTTTACCACAGATGTTGCAAGGTAATAATGGTTTAATAGAATTATGAGCCTTTTTTAAATGACATGCATAATTTGATTCTCTAACAAATTTCATTTGACACTCTTCACATTCAAATTTTTTAGTTTCTTCGGTAAAATTTAAATACTTTTTTTGTTTGTTCTTTAATTTCATATTCAATTTGGATTTTTTTTTGTATTTACTTTTCTGATCTATCTTTTCTGAGTCAGTTATTTCATCTTTAAACTCTTCAACTATAGAGTTATTGTACGGTTTATCATCTAAATAACTTTCATCTTGCGATAATCTCGTTGCGTTATTTAAATGATTTTCATTTTCTATATTTTGTGTGTTTGATTCTTTGATGTTGCTTGATATAGATTCTGAAGTAATATTTACATCAAAGTTATTTTTAGACGATATATAATTCACTTCTAATTTATGATTTAATAAATTATCAATATTTTTATTATCATCAATTACATTGTTAAAATTTCCCAAATACTTTGCTTTTATTTCAAAAATATCAAACTTCTGTCCAGTCTTATAATTAAAATCTATTTCTACAAACATTTTTTCCACTTTTCTAACCTTCTCAGAAAAGTCTTGCAATGAAACAAGGAATTCATTACAAATTAAACATATATTCTTAGGAATTTCATCTAAGTCATCCATCTAAAAAAAACATTTTCATTTTTATAATTTGTGATAAGTTTAATCAAAATTATATACTCAAATTTAGGGTTTAATTCATTTTTCACTTACTTGAATCGCAAAGAACTGATGAATAGTATCAGCTATACTGAAAGAGTTTTCTTCTTTTACAACAATATTTATTTGATTTTCGTTTTCTTTTCCACATAAACGACACCAATGATGCCATTCCATATTATTATTTACTTAAATAACTAATTTAACAAAAATTAAAATAGTACATTTAACACTTTATAAAAACAATTCATTTCCTACACAAATTTTTAGAATCAAATCAAACCAAAAATCAAATATTGACATTTATTTCCAAAATGTTTAGAGACGTCTTGCGGAAATCATTCATTACAAAAAAATATGAATTTGACACTTTTACGAATTCACAGAAGTATAGACTCTACAGTACAGGCTATAGAATAGAGATTGCCATCTGAATCTATTCGCTTATATTATATTTAATATGTACAAGATTTTTCTCATATTGGTACTTATTTAATTCTCTTATGTAATAAAATTATAAAAGTAATAAATAAATAATAAATAAATAATAAAAAAAGTTATTGAAATTCATTTAAGTAAATTTATTTTTTTAATAATAATTCTTAATAGTTGTTTAAATCACCACCTCTATTTAAATTATCTAATTGGAATATATAAATTTCGTAAAGTTCCAATGAAATACCACTGTTCCAATGAATTTTTGGAATGTAAACAAATTGAAATTCAAAACAAATAATTTCCAATTTTGAGAAACATTAGTTAGTAGGTGGATCGTGGATGTTGTCACAGTAACCCGCTTATAACAACACAAAAGTTGCACAAATTTTTGTAATAATTTAGTTACTCGTAAATCGTAATATAAACTATGGATCATTTTTAATTATTTGCATTTTTATATTAAGGGAAATATTTCAAAATGGGTTTTGATAAAGTAAAACTTAAGTAATAAAGTTATATAAAATGCTTAAAAAACGTGAACAATTTTTTGTTATAGGTTCTTTTTAAGCATGATGAGCCGCACGGTCCCGGTGATGTATATTTCATTTGGCAAAAAGGCCCTTCTGGTTCCTTGCTGGCATCAACTGGAGGAGATGGAACTGTAGCTATATTTAATCGTCAAGGATATTTATTGGAAAGAATTGTATTACAAGGGTAAACAAATATATTGGTGATATTAAAGTATTGGTAATTTATGTTAATTTTAGGCTTTGCTCTGGATTTTCATGGGATTGTGATGGTGATTTACTTGCAATAATAACAAACAATTCGTCACAAGTAACAATATGGGATTCAAATTCCCATAAAAGGCAAAATATTGAAACAGGACTTCGAGATTCTTTAAGCTGTGTAATATGGGCAAAACAATCCCAGTTAATGGCTGTTGGAACAAGTCGCGGAAATTTATCAATATATAATCATCAAACATCAAAAAGGATTCCTATATTAGGAAAACATTCCAAAAGAATTTTATGTGGTGCATGGTCATTACAAAATCTTTTAGCTCTCGGTAGTGATGATAAAAGTTTTTCTTTAAGCAACGAAGAAGGTGATTCTCTTCGGATAATTCCTTTACGTGATGTTCCTAGTGATATGTATTTCGCTGAAATGCGAACAGATGATCGGGTGCCAGGAGAAGAGAATACCGTTAGTATGATAATTGGGAAAAGAACTTTATTTTTATATTATCTCCCAGAACCCGATTCTCCAACAGAATTGGGTTTTCAAAGTAGATATGGTTCTCTGGTGCAGCATAAATGGTTTGGTGATGGTTATATTCTTTTGGGATTCTCGAATGGTCATTTAGTAGCTATATCCACAAATCCGAAAGATGTTGGACAAGAACTTTGGCAGGTTAAAAATCATCGCGATATTTTGACAGGTGTAGCATATTGTCCTGTATTAGATATTGTTGCGTCTTGTGGAGATAATACGTAATAATTGGTTGATATTAAAAAAATGGAATAAATAACTAATAAAATTTAATTTTAAACAGGATTAAAATTCATTCTATAACTAATTTACAAGAAACCGAAAAGATCATAACCTTACCAGACCAATCAGGAGTGCAAATGATTGACTGGAGTTCTGATGGTCAATTAATGGCTGTTACAACTGCTCATGGTAGCATTTGCACTTTTGTTACTAAATTACAATTAATTTACGCTGTATCAGCACCAAGAATTGCAATTTTAAGTAGTTTAGCAGAAGTTTCTATTTATTCATTTACGAATGATAGGGTAAAATTTTATTTTTATTGAATTTAATTTAAAAAAAAACTAAATATCAGATTCATTTCAGAAAAGTAAAACTCCTATCAAATTAAATCTCGAAGTGGAACCATCTTTTATAGCAATAGGACCATATCATTTGGCAGCTGGTATGAATAATCATGTTTGGTTTTACGATTTGGGACGTACTCTTGGTGATAATCCAATGCTTTTGGGTGATCGTGAATTCATTTCTGAAATAAAAGATGTTAAGTTAAATTCAGATTTTTGTGCTGCTCTTTGTAATGGACATTTGATACTACAGTCTATTGAGACAGATAATCCAAATACAAAAAATAAAACAACTCAATCATTTCCTGATACAATTCCAGGATTATCAGATGCTGTGATTACATGTCATTTGTTAACGAATGATTTTTTAATATTTGCAACCGATGTTAGTTACATATTTCGTTTTTAAATTTAAAATAAAATAAATTTTGAAGTGAACTATCCTGAAAATATATTGTTTTAGCTTGGGTACTTGGTATTCTTTTCTTTGGAACAATGGACAATTTCTTTGAAATATCAACATACAATGGGTATTAAAAGTGTACAAACTGATTTGGAAGGTACCAAAATAATTTTTGTTGATGATCATATGCAAGGATTTGTATTTTTAGCGGTAATTTTGTTATCTAAAAATTTTGATAATTTTAATAGTTACAAAATAAATTTTTAGTCGAGTGAAGAGTCAACATTAATTGCTGATTTTCCAAAGAAATCTGAAGGTGTTATTTGGGATATACTACAACCAAATATTTTTTTAGCCTTCGATAACAAAATTTGTACAACATACAGTTTTGTACGTTATTCTATAAATGGTATGTGAAATATTGTGTTGATAATTAGATTTTAATTAAGAATGTATTAATAATACACTTTTTTTGTTTTTTTTTTTTTAATTTTATTTTTTAGGAAAGCATACAATAAAGGTAGGTGAAACAAAATTAATATCAGGGCAAATTCCATTATTATTATATGACGGCGAATTGAGTTTATGTACTGAAAATGGTACATTATCTAATTTAACATTGTCAACACATTTGACAACACCTAATCAGGAGTCAAAAGATCAGTTTAAAACATTACTTCAGTTAAAAAAGTATTACGATGCTTTTAAACTTTGTGATACTGTAATTAAGGATGACGCAAGTTGGCATGAACTTGGAAAGGAAGCAATATCGGATCTTGATATTGAATTTGGTTGATATTTTATTATTTAAAATGAATTTCTTAAATTATTTTATATTTAATGTAGCATTAAAAATTTATCAACATATTGGGGATGCATCATTGGTATTTGCATTGAAAGAAATTAAATATATTGAAGATTTAAATATGCTTTGTGGATTTTGCGCCTTATTACTTGATAAATCAGAGGAAGCAAAAACTTTTTTTGCTAAAAGTTCTAATCCTCAAGAAGCTCTTGAATTGTGTAGAGATTTATTGCAATGGGAACAAGCAATGATACTTGCAAATACCTTAGCACCAGAACAAGTTCCATTTATCGCTAGAGAATATGCTCAACAATTAGAGTTTACGTAAGATATTTACTTCAGGTTTTCATTTTTTCAATTTAAAATTTTAATATCAATATATATAATATTATAGGGGAAATTACTCAGAGGCACTCTATCATTACGAAAAAGGTTTCAAGGAAGATCTTATATATGGTTCTAAGGATGCTGTTGCAAGTTCTCCAGAAATGGAAGAACATATTAAATTATGCAAAAGTGGCATAGCAAGGACAAGCATAAAAACTGGGGACTTCAGAAGAGGAGTAAAATCTTGATATATATCATATAATATATATCTTAACGATATATAATATATCGTTAAGAATTATACAAATAATAAATAAATATTCTTTTAGATTCAATATGCTATTGAATTAAATGATCCACAATTGTTACGTGATTGTGCTGATTCATTATCAACTATTGGTCATTTAACCGAAGCAGCGGGTTTACTTGAGAGAGGACAATTTTGGGATGAAAGTTGTTCGTTTTATATTCAATTAAAAATGTGGAATAAAGTTAATCAACTATTGCCACAAGTTACCAGTACAAAATTACATGCCATTTATGCTAAAGCAAAAGAATCAGAGGGACATTTCAATGAGGCAATATCAAGTTATAAAATTGCTGGTGATTTAGATGCTATAGTACGAATATATCTAGAACAATTATCAGATCCACATTCTGCATCAGAAATAGTATTAGAGTCTCGTTCATCAGAAAGTGCTAAGATGTTGGCAAAATTTTATCAACGTATTGGTGATATTGAACAAGCTTTACAGTTTTTGGTATTATGTGGTTGTATACAAGAAGCATTTACTTTAGCACAACGACATAATAAATTAAAAAATTATGGTGAACTACTGGAACGATATGAAAATGCTAAATCCAGTGACTATTTAGCTTTGGCTCATTATTTTGAAAGTGAAAAATATACTTTATTAGCTGGAAAATATTATTTTTTAGCAAGAGATTTTTCTAAAGCTTTAAAGTATTTATTGAAAGCATCAGCTTTTAGTAATGAAGAATCACAAGCATTGTCACTGGCAATTGATTGCGTTGCTACATCTAATAGTGAACATTTAGCTAATCAATTGATTGAGTTTTTGTTAGGCGAGGTTGATGGATCACCAAAAGATCCTAAATTTTTATTTCGTTTGTATATGGCAAGAAAATATTATAAAGATGCAGCTAAAACTGCAATTATAATTGCAAATCAAGAACAAATTTCAGGAAACTATCGTAGTGCTCATGATCTTTTGTTTTCAATGTATCAAGAGCTGAGACGAAATAATTTGAGTATAGCAGCGGAAATGAGACATAATTTAATACTATTACATCGTTACACATTAGTGAGAATTCATGTTCGTTTGGGAAATCATTTATTGGCTTCAAAACTTTTGGTGCAAATTGCTGCAAATATATCCCAATTTCCAGCTCGTAATTTTTTCTATTAATCATTTTTAAAAATCATTAACAATATACATAATTTGTTTTTTGTTAATTTTAGATGTTGTTCCTATTCTTACGTCTACTGTTATTGAATGTCATAGAGCTGGTTTGAAAAAATCTGCTTTTACTTATGCATCAATGTTAATGCGACCTGAATATAGAAATCAAATTGACTCAAAATATTCTAAAAAAGTTGAATCAATTGTTAGAAAAGCTCCCAGAGGTATTAAAGAATTCAAAGATGATATTGAAGATGAAACTATGGAATGTCCAATTTGTGAAGCTAATTTACCAAATATGGAAGTTACATGTTATCAGTGTAAAACAACCCTGCCAATTTGTATAGCAACTGTAAGTTTTTGTTTTCATTATAATTTCAGTAAATAAATAATTTCATAAGTTTTAAGTCATAATTATGTATATATTAATAGGGTCAGCATATTATAAGAGAAAATATGACAGCTTGCCCAGAATGTGATTTTCTATGTTTTAGATCTGAAATGGAAAAGTGAGTAGTAATAACAAAAAATATATAAATTTTCAACTTTATACATGTACATACTTATGCACATTTAATATGTTTTTCTCTTATTTTAAGAATTTTAAGTGAAACTAATCAATGTTCTATGTGTTCTGAAACAGTTGATTCGAATCGTCTAATGGACGTGGAAGATACTCGTCCATATATTTTAGCTTCTACATAATTTATTTAAATTCGAAATTTTTTAAAAAATTATACCTAATTTAATTACAAATTTTAAATCACAAAAAAATTCCGTCCACAAAAAATTCATTAAAATTATTGCAAAATGAAACAATGCTAAATGTAAATTGTTGTAGGTATTTTTATAGAGAAATGAGAATTATTAAAAAATGATTGATTGATTATAGTTGTGAAATTTTAGTTGTTTTATTTATTTATTTATTTTAACAGTGGATTTTGACAATAAATTTGAGATAAATTTGCAACAACTTCACAGGTCCTTTTACCTTTCGAAATGTGGGCCTTTATATAGTAATTATTTGGTATATATTTTTGTATATTTATGTATATAATGGTATATACCTTGGTTCCAAAATTCCTAATAAGACAAAAATTAGTCAATTTTATATCTTTACTGCTCCACGGTTATATAATCTACTACCATTGTTTTCTAGAAAAGTGAGAGTAAAATCATTGTTTTTTAAACAAATTGAGCAATGGCTTTTTTCATACAATTTAAATGATATTCAAAATATAATAAAACCTATAATATAGTTAAAAGATGTAATATTTTGTTCCTTAAATTAGTTTTATTATTGATCTCCCTGTTTAATATAATTGCTGTTAAAATTAATTATTAATATTTTTTATTTTTTTTTTAATTTAATTTAATTTCTAACTTTAAGTACTTGTAAAAAACAAAAATTTTTCTTTTTTCAATCTTAATTTGATTTTATTGGAAAATATGTAAAAAATCGTCCCACCGTTGAATTCAATTATTATTATATTGAATTTTGCTTATTGAACTGGAGCATTAAACACTTATCTTTGGATAACAGAATGGCCTAACAATTTCATTAATTATAAACTTTTATATTGAATAAAAATGAATATAAATGATTAATGAATATAAATTGTAAAATGTAACTATAAGTTTTTAAAAAAATGAAATAAAGAATGAAATTATTATTATATATTATTATTAATTATAATACATATTGCAATATTTTTATTAGTTTTTAATTATTATGTCTTTATTTATTGTATTTATTAGAGCCGATGTGGTCGTATTGATAAATTACATTTCAGTAATTTTCACCATTTGAAAGATTTTTCGGTTCTGACAGGGTTTGAAACCATGCTCCTGGGTCGTTACATTACTATATTCGAGTGCTTTACCACTCGACTACCGAGGTCACAGTAGCTGTTTTATTTTAATTAAACTACTAACGAAAATAATTAATGATATACATAATTGCTATCACACATACAAATTGCTGAAAAACAGAATGGTTTTCAGAAGAACAGGTATACCATCGAATCGATGTCATATTTATATACTCAGGCAACTCATTGTAAAATCTATCGAATTCGATAAACTTATCTTTAAGTGCTTCGTAAATTTGAGTCGAGCTTTTGACACAGTACAATTGAATGATGTGATCCAAATATACTACAAGAAAAAGAAACCAATTATAGCTTAATATGACTGATTGATACAAGATCTATATACAAATAATAAATAGAAAAAAAATCAAATCATATAACGTGCACCGAAGATATCACAACATCAACAGTTATTACACAAGGTGATAGTTTCAGTCCAACTTTGTTTAACTGAATAATCGACAAAATAATCAGAAATATAGTTAACAACTATTGGGGATATCGAATTGAGGAGACTGCCAAATTGTACAGCAAAAACAAATTCATCACTATTCCGAAAGAACCCGTTAGATCATATAAAATAACCATTAACAATAAAATTATCGGACAAGTTCTCAATTTAAAATATCTGGGCATAAATATTACCAGCTCTCGACACATGGAAACAGAAATAAGAACCCGAACTGGAAAAGCCACAGTCATATTGAAGAATTGTAATTTCAGGTTGTGTAAGATGTTTGGAAATCTTCAAAAGTTTTTTTAAAACACCATATGCTGCACACCCTAGCTAGCAACAATGGTCCACATAAAATTACGCTATAGGCTATCAAAGACTGGCTTGAAGTCGACAAACAGGATATATAATGGTGCCTGCCATTGCACGGCTGCTCACATCAACAATGATTTAAGGTGTTGATGTGATCTATCGTTGAGCGTCCTGGCCTGAAACCTGATTATTCATTCCTAAGTTGCGGCTCAAGGACCTTTGATAATCGTTTCGCGCGGCTCAAGGACCTTTGATAATTGCGCTGTTCTTCATCTGTGGGTTTATTCAGAAGCTCCGAGAAATGTTGCGTTCATCGATCTATTTGAGTTCTGTTCTATTTGATCTGTTACACATAATTCTCCTGATTTTGAACGGATAGGTTTCGCCACGTTATATGAATTGGAGACCAAACGTTTTGATAGTCAGTAGCATTCTCTCGCATTCATACAGTCTGGGCTTGTTTAGTAATGTCTTCCAGCCATTTCTTTATTCAACTCGTTGTATTATTCGATGAGGTAAGATTTTTCGTAGAGTTGGTTTTTGCCTTGATGTTCACTTATTTTTCCCATGTCACATCAGATATCCATTCTTTTATTCTTTCTTTCTGAAACTTTAGAGTATTTGAAGCGCTTTGTTGTATTATTATTAGAGAGCTATAATAGTGTACCAGAAAAATGTTTAAAAAAAATAAATTCTAAATTTTAATTTATACGTGTTCTTATGGGACAAAAATAGTGTACCCGTTAAAGCCCGTTAATAACTATCAAACTATTCATTTTTTAAAAAACTGTTCTAAATTTATAATTTTTTACATCAATAAATACAAAAATAATTTTTTTTAATAGAAAATTGGCTTTTTCCACCCCACGGTGGAAGCTCATGAAAGAGCGTAAGAATTTGTATAAATAGGCTACACTGCAGCCACAAAAAATGTTGTTAGTAAAATTTTGACAAGAATTTCAATTTGAATTTACAACATGAATTTTTACAAGATTGTAGGTGTATACGAAGAAGAAATTAAATATTATAAACTATCTTAAATAATAAAAATGCTAAATAAACAGTCGAGTGACTGTTGATCCTAGTGTGTACGATTGACCATTGAGGATAGTCAGTAGGACACCCTATATAGTATATAGGAATTATATAAATGTGCATATTTAATCCAACTGTGACGAGACTTTTTTTCTAGTTTTATTAATTCTTAAAAGTGGTAAAAGACGACCAAATGAAACAAAAAAGAAAAAAAAAATGGTTTTTTATTTTTTTTTCTATTATTTGACGCTTGCTTTTCTTATTTCAAGGATATTCTTAAATAAAAAAAGACAATGAAATAAAATTTCAATAATATCCTTAAGTTTTTAGATAATACAATAGATACTACAGTAGAATAGAATAACACTTTTGATATGTTAGAAATACATACATTCATACAATAAATATACATTACTCTACAGCTACACACATATTATTATGTATATATACATATTTATATTATAAATTCAAATAGAAAAAAGAAAATTAAATTGTTTGAAAAAATAGAAACAAAATGGGATCATTTAAATGGGTATACTCGTACATTATAGGGTTGTTTTACTAATTCTATCTATTATTCTGTACAGATTGGATATATTATGTTGTTTTAAATTAATATATGAGGTGTTCCAAAATATGTTGGCCATTTCAAGAAATTTTTTTTTAGTATATACTAGCAAAGTTACCCAACGTTGTCCGGGTCGAACACAAAATGAGCTCTCATATAAAATAATGTCATTCCATGTTATCTCCCTTTTTAGAGCCGATAAAAATAGATTTTAAATATTGGTGAATGAAAATTCAGCTTAATGATATTTGCGGTATTCTAGGAAACGAAATATGTTCACAATTTCCAGATCCAGTTTGAATTTATGCTTCAATGAAATGAAAATACAAAGGTTTTATTATTAATCTAGTACCATAGTTTTGTCTTCTTCAAATTTCGTAGAAGAACAATATTGCAATTCATGCTACTTGTAATTCCAATTGGTGAGAACAAGACCCTGTCAAAACTAACGAATAAAGAAACTTCGTTGGGTAGTTAGCAACTTCGTTTTCATCGGAAACTGTATATATCGAATTGTAAAAACATTAACCTCCTTGAATACTCTACACAGTATTTACTGATTAATGAAGCAAACTGTCACATTTTTTGGGCCTAATTCACACAGCCATGTAAAATTTTTATACTGATTCCTAAAATTCGAAAATATTTTTTCAGTCAACTCTTCAATACTTTTTTTAGTTCTACTAATCGTTGCTATTTCAATTTTGTCATTTAAGTCTTCGGAAATTTTTCCTCAACTAAGCTGTATTAAATTCATTTAGCTTATTCCAAAATACCAATCAGTAGAGTTTCGGAAAATGGTAAAAGACTTGATTACTTTTCAAAAAGTACTAAAGTTTCAAGCCTGTAACAATTTTGGATTTAAAAATATTTGTCATATTTTTTAGAAGTTGTATGTCACATACTCGAACTAGCCAGAACCTTGGAAAACTATAAAATAGGTATTTGTTCATTTTTGATAGATAACCTATATGTACACATTTTTATGTCTGTATCACAATTTTTTTTGAAACATTCCTGATGTATGCCAGCAGTTGTTCGGCAGCGATCCGAGCCAATATAAATTTTCGAAATTGGTAACATTTGTATTTCTTTATTTTTGAAAGACTTGACTTTATCTTTGAAAGACACAATTGGTTTTTGAAATATTCCTGACTTTCGTATCGCCTAAATATGTACTTACGTACATACATTCTTTGTTTTGATTGCCATGATTTTGAACCAAAACTTTCTATTTATTGTTCTTTTGTATTTATATATTAAGCTAAAAACTGCCCGAGAATACAAAACATTTTGTGATTTTTTTAAAGTAACGCGTGTGAAATTCTTATTGAAAAAAAAAAAAATTTGTAGATCGAAAGGTGCGCAAGAGAAGGGATAGCAAAAGGTAACTGGTAGTAAAAAATGGACAGTGGAGGTCCATTAAATATTGTTATAGATAGCCTCTTTTAATGCATGAGATTTGATGTAGTTTCTGTTACAAGAAATTGTTGTTACCAATATTGTGATTGTGGTACTCTATCGCTTTCGTTCATTGTCAAATGTTCGAATCGTTCAAACAGAACAGAGTAGTATCAATGCGGGTAAATTTGATGGCCTCAGTGTACCGGATTTGCATCCACTTCTTCACCTACCTATTGACAATATTAAAAGCAAAAAATAAAACAATTTCGACAATTATATTGTAAAATTCGGAATGGGTATTTCTGTAACCACACGACATCAAAGTGGCATATTAAATGAAACCTATCGAATTTGATTGATAAATTTAAAATATGAAAATTATATTTTGGTATACATTATTTAATATTTTTTATTTGAAACAACCTGTATTGTAAATAATAATACGTACAATGTACATATTATGTACATGATTTCATAAAAAAATCATTTTAGATTGGTTTGTTTGGTTTAAGGGTTTTATTTTTATTTATTTTTTTAGCTGTTATATTCTTCATCTTTCACTAACAATTTCCTATGGATGCATGTGTGGATATGTATGTTTTTATGTACATGTTAAGCTATCATCTTGAAAATGCCAAAGACAAAGCTAGGAAGCATTTAAAAATGATGTGCGTCCTTAAGATTTAAAAAAGAACTCTTTAAAAAATATGATAGCAAAAAAAAAAAGGGAAAATACAGAAAAAAAAGAGATGATAACACCAGAAAAAATAAATGTTTCAAAATGTTAAAAGAATTTTTAAAAAAAATGAAAAAATAAAATTAAATTACTTGTATTAACATTTTTACTAAAATTTTTGTATTTACTTACTTGATGTAATTTCAAATCATTATTTTAGAATTGATTATTAAAGTCACTCACTGTATTGTATTGAACAATATTATAGGGGTTAGAAAATCAATCAGGTTGAAAATTGGGGACCGACTTTTAAATTGTAAATTAATTAGTTAATTATTAGAGTTGTGTATTTTACCAATACACATCACACGTAATCAGTAGATTTGTGACATCTGTTCAGTTCTCTCTCTCTCTCTTTCTACTAAGGTAAGAGCACCGTCTACCGTCAGTTTAGTAGCTACATTGGATAAATGATATTGTATTTAAAAAAGTTTTACTAGATTGATTTTTTTAATTATTATATAAAAATATTAACAATTACCTGTTTAATTATTAAAAAAACAATTAAAAAATATAACATAAATAAAATTATTTTTTAAATTATTCTTCGGTATCAATAAAAATTTTTGCCGTACCCAAATACTGACAGCAGTTGGTCAAACTACCGACAAGCTGATATTTTTAATGTTTTATGAATATTTCAAATAAAATCATTTTTTTTTAGATATTTAATTAATTATTATCCAACAAGACATGGATGTAACATATGTGTAGCATCCGGAAACAGAGCCATCAAATTTATGCCGTTTTTTTTCAAATAATTCACCTATATTTTAGAAGAGCAGTTTGTATAGTTAACTCATTTTCATCGTTCCCAATAAATATTAAGTATTCATCCGTTTTGAACCATTTTTTCACTAGACCTGATTATTTCTTAGGCTGCCTAGAAGAAATCTGTCTGGTCGCAATTAAATATTCTTGAAGAATCCAAAGTAATATCTAGCAATTTTTCTTTTGTCAAGGTTTCTTTAATTATTACTAAACCATTTCCGAATATTCTCCTCGGTTAAATTCGCCCGAGATGCTTGCAAAATCTGTGATACTATATGACCTACCTGAATTAAAAGGATTCGGTTTCTTTAGTTTCTTGACTAGCTCAGCTACTGAGTCAAGAAGCTGACTATTTGTTATGGGGTATAGCCCAGTTAGCCCATTTGTCTGTTAAAATACTTTGCGGTCCAGGTTTCAAGAGTAATTATATCTTTGATATTTAAATAATTTTATCGTATAGTGGAATGGAAAATAATTTACTGGCTTTGAGTATGCTGATTCCGTGATTTTTAGCCTCAATAGATTTATTTAGATTTTCTTTTCAGTACTTAAAGTTTTTCGCGGATTCATCTTTAGTTAATCTGCAAAATCGAAAAAAAATAAAAGCAAAAGAAGAAAATTTTACCGACAGTTGCTCAACTACGTATTAAAGTTGGTTTTTTCGGCAAAAGTCTATTTATTTGCAAAAATACTTTGAAGTGCACATTATTAACTGATGATTTTTCAATCATTATTCATTGAAAAAATAAATAAAATAATTAAAAATTAAGAATAAAAAACATGGTTTAATACGGTATAACCTGGTGCTGGTTCCATTCACCGACATCTGGGTGAACCTACTACCGAAAGCCTAATTTAATTTTCATTGTAGTGACTTACCTGACAGCATTAAGTTCCGGTAATTCGACTTATTATAAACAAGTAAATACTTTAATAAATAAATTTTAAATCAAAATGATATTGGTAGCAAAAAAGGACATAATAATTGTTTAAAAGGCAATTATATAAAACCTTATTAAAAACATTTGTGTCGGTAGAGGGAGAGCCTAAAAAGTCACCATATCCAATTACGGATAAAATTTAAAACACGTTTTTATCATTAATTTATAATTTTTTTTTAATTTGAACAAAAAATTAATTTAAATATATAAATTAATAACATCTATAATAAGTTTTTGTATTGATTGTATAATAATATGTAAAATTACCAGATCAAACATGTTCAGAATTGTTTACTTTAGGTTTAGAAGATGCAAAAGAATTTTTTTTAAAAAAAAATGCTAGTTTTCCTTGTTTTTTTTTTTTAGAAAGAAATGAATTTCGTCGGTAGATGGGTACTGTCGGTAAATGGTGTCTCTACCTTACTCTGTTTTTGTATCCTATCAATTATCAATAGTTTTCAATCCAATCAAATATCAATCCTATCAAATCCTATCAATATATCAATCCTATCAAATATCAATAGTTTTGTAGACGATAACACTCTAGTAGCGTTCTTCAACTTTCTTCACATGCTACCTTCCCACCAATTGATACTAAATGTGATATCCCATGCTCAATCATAATTGAGTTACAATATAGTAATAGAGTTAAGTTTAATACCTTTAAAACGTAAAGCTTTATAATATCTCTTAAAACAACCTCTTGTGACCACATCTTTATATTCGGAGATGTACGTGTAACAGCGAATCGAACTAGAAAGTTGAATAAACTCGGCATGTTTGGGATAAATCATAAAAATTACATTGCCAAAAATTCAGACCGATTTTTAGGATTTCTGAATAAATTTTTGTCAAATAGATAATATTGAAATTGTTTAAAATATTTAATTATTTTATAATAAAGTTTTTTTGAAAAAATTTTTTTTTTTTTTTCATATTATAAAATCGTGAGAAGAACAGTTTGTTAGTAGAAAACGAAAATAAGTCACACGCTGGTAAATTTTTGCAATTTCAAAAAATTTTAGGCATTATATTTCATTTCCTCTCAGAAAAAAAAAATAAAACAATATTATTTCCATATATATATATATATTTTTTTTTTTTTTTAAATTTATTTTAACGTAAGGTTATGGAACTTTAAAAATATATATATATGCATATACATATTTGTACAATTTTAGAATTTGCTTAGAAATTATAGAGAAAAATTTTCAAAAATTTTCTTTGTTACCATCGTTCAACATGACCGTTCCCGTACGATGATTCCCGTACTGAAAATTTTTTCTAAAAGCTAGAGGTTTTAGTAACATTCTCTCGAATAAGATTTTGCGATTTAAATTTCAACTTGTAAACTTAAAGTTGGATTTGATCTGGCCAACATTTTAAAATCTTATATATTTTGTTGGCTCTAAAAAGCTTATTGAATTTTTAAGTAAAAAAAAACTAGTTTACTGCACAGAATTCTCTTTCTGTTGAAAAAAAATATTTTTTTTATATACATTTCTCAAAAAATTGCTAAAAACAGTGTTGCCGACATAAGGAAACTATCCCCGATATTTTAAAAATATACTTTATCAAAGTATAATATCCCAAATTTTTTGAAAATATCCCCAATTTTAGTGAAAATATTCCCGATAAATGATATTTTCTGTTCTTGTCGTACGCATTGAGCTCTCATATAAAATAATGCCATTTCATGTTATCTCCCTTTTTAGACCCGATAACATTTTTAAGATGGTCAATTAAAACCCAGCTTAAATCGTCAAAATTTTAAAATGTTGGCCAGCTCCACCTCCGTCAAATTTTGTTGTTTATTTTTTGTTATTGTATTTTTTAGGTCTGTTCAAAAGTTGGTAACTTAATGAAAATAGTTTAACTTTTTGAAATTAATATTATTATAATTAATTTGAAAAAAAAAACTCCGTAATTTACTTTTGTAAATTCAAATTATTGCTTTATCTTTATATTAAATAAATGTCAGCTGTTTTACATCTGCAAGTTTTTACAAGTAAACGTTCGTTTACTTTTATTTCAGATGAGAATTTATTCACTTTTTTTCTTCTTATTTTTATTCTCTTTTCCCTCATTTGTAAATTTTTACAAGAAAAATACGGGAACGGTCATAATGTTGCTGACATCATCATATTATAATATTAATCAAAGTTGGCCTCCTACAGCCTACTGTTTAAAGCGTGCCTTTGCTTTTTAGACAGTATATTAACAATTAAACCAGGTCTGTATGTTAATTTTTTTTTTGCAAAAATTTGCAAATGAGAGGAAAAATCACGTGATCATGAAATTCTGCGTGAATAGTCAAAATGTTCTCTTTTGCAAACAAAAGTAAACACACACAAAATTTGCATACATTTTTTGAAATTTTTTCATGTAAAAAATAACTGATTTTTTGGTTATTAGATTTTTTTAAACTTGAATTAATTTAGTAATTTTCTGAATTTTTTTGTAAAATTATTGAATGTTTTTGTTGAAAAAAATTAAATTAAATAATTTTTCGTGGTTTTGGTCTTTTTGTCGGTAAAAAGTTATATAAATAAGTTATCAGGTTAGGTATACAACTTTTTATTTATTTTAGGTATACCACTTATTATATGAAAAATATTTTATTGACATTTAAAACAACAACAAAAAATTTACAGTAAATTTTTACAAATTTTTGCAAATAGAAATTTCATTTTCAAAAATTTATTTAAGAGAGAACTTCGACGTCACGTTTTAAACACAAAATTCTCTTAAATTTCTCAA
This sequence comes from Argyra leucocephala, assembly GCA_963942445.1. NCBI lineage: Eukaryota > Metazoa > Arthropoda > Insecta > Diptera > Dolichopodidae > Argyra > Argyra leucocephala. Next base: position 32,513,268 of record OZ012681.1, on the reverse strand, counting down.
AAATAAAAAAGTTAACATACAGGAATTTGGACATATTTACGTAAATTTATATAAATTTGCAAGTTAACATACAGACCAAATATCTCGAATTTATTGTATTTGTGTTCCACAGACCTTGAATTGTGGTACACAATTTAAAAAAGTAAAATTTTCAGCTCTAGGTACATCTGGTATATTATCGAAAAGAAATCAGTAATATAATCAAAATTTAGAATATTAAAATTTTCTTCAAATTTTAATTTTAAATGTTGAAATAATCAAAAATTTCATGATAATTATAATCAAACCTGCTCACATTTCTCCGAAAAATTCTTTTTTGAATAAATTCAACATATTTTTTTTGCATTACAATTGAATTTAAAAATTTAAATCATGAACGGATTCTATGCCACTATTAATATAGTGTATGTGTTTGTGTGTGTGTAAGCACCATATTTTATTAAAATTTTGCGTTTTTAATTTTTTCTTGTTTTTGTTTATTTCAAATCTTCAGACAAATTTTATAATTCTATTATAATTAAATTTTTATATGTTTATTTTACTTACTTTGAATTATTTAGTTAAAGTTGCATATTTTTCTAATTGAATATTAAATTTCTTAAAAATTTTTTTATACCTATACACATTTTTTTCCCACATTTAGTTTTTTTTCCACCTTATAAAAAAAAAAATAAAAACTTAAACAAAAAAGGGCAAAAAACAAAAAAAAAATCAAAATAATTATAACAATTAAAAACAATTTATGGATGGAGTAGAGTTCATATAAAATTATTTAAAAAACAAAAAAATGGGTATAGCGCAGTTGACCTAAACTTACATTGCAAAATATCATTTGGCAAAACCTAGTTTTGCAAAAATGCACTTTTCAAAAAGAATAGATGACACATTTTTACTTTGCAAAACATCCGTTTGGTAAGTTTTAAAATACGGTTGAGTTAGTTTAAGAGCTCCTCGCTTAAAAACATAAACTCTTATAAGTGCATTATATTTCGAGCGCGCAATTTTTTTGTTTTTTTTTTCATATAATTCAATTTGTTTAAAATCACAATAGCTTTAAATGGATAAACTTATGTATAATATTTTATAAATATACGTACTTTTCGCGTTCGTTGTTTGTTTTTTTTTTTATTAATGTGTTGAGACAACACAATTCACAACATAAACCGGACAGCTAAATAAGAGCGGCGGACATAGAAATACAGATAGCTTAGTAATTTTTGCAGTGTTGGACAAATACATAGCTACTAAAAATCAAAAACAAATGACATAATTTATGTACATAAATGTACCAAATATGTTTTTCATACTTTTATTTACAACATAGCACCTACATAATTAAAATTGATCTAAAAAAAATAGTCCAGTTTTTAAGTTTAAAAGCACAACTTGCTGAAGTGAACAAATTTGCCTGTTATCTTCGATGTGCTCTTAAGCGAGTTCGACTGTTACATCAAATAAAATAAATAATTCTTCAAAAAGCGTCTAATTCAGATTTTGTAAAAAAAACTTTAAAATTTCTACAAATTCGGAATCTGCGATGTACATATATTTTATATATATATATATATATGTAGGTCCCAACTCTGGAGAAATGAGATATTTCCTTTTTGATGTCCAACAGTGCCTATACATAAAAATGCCGTCTCAAGCCTTTGCTACTCATTTAATGAGGGGTTTTGCGTGTTTTGCACTTAAATATGCATATTCACACGGGTGAGAAAAGTGGAAATTTACTCAAATTTCGGTAAGGGGTGAGCAAATCTACCAAAATTTAAAATTTGTGCAATTCCTAATGTACGGATCGGATATTAATAAAATAAATAAAATATAAAATATAGAAATACATTTCGAAAGGAAAAATGGGCCTTTAAAGTTGGCCTACGATCCACTGTTAAAATAAATAAATAATTAAATAGAAATAATATTGCTTTTATGCTTTCACTTGTACACTCTTGGTGAAATTTAATAAACATTTTTTAAAAAAAAAAAGAAATAATATTGTTGGATTTACATTAGAATAATAATAAAAATTTATTTATTTATTTCTTTGTCAATAATTTTATTTTCGGTCATCTTGATATTTTAATAATCTGACAGCCCAAATGACAGAAATCTACCAGTTTTGTTTACGTATATTTTTTTATGTTCTTGATAGTAACTTAGGTAGAATCACCTTTTCGTACTTAAGCACGGCACTGTAAGTTTTTACTACATATTTTACTACACTGTTTTTTCAGTACTTATCAGATTTCTGGTTTATCAACTTATTAAATGTGGAAAACTATTCTACTATTGTGAGGAAGTAAGACTTATTAAATATAATAGCTCCATTATATTTAAATTGCTACTCTTTATTATTTTTCATCATTTATTTCATCTCAATGACAAAGAGTACTGGCCTAGGTCGAAAAACCTAAAAAGGTTTTTTTTTTGTTTCATCGGGAATCGAAAACCTTCATCGGAAATGAGACCTTTCGGTTCAAAGACTTTGCCCTTTGCCTACTCTGTGCAACCCAGTGTATGAACATGAAAGTAGATTTCTGCGATAGATTGCGGCCTGAGCAATAAACATGAGCAATAAAAATTATAATACGGTATTTAAATTTTCAAGAGTATTAACACATTAATTTACAAAATCTTTGCTAAAGAAACATTCTTTTTTTTTTATCTTTGATAAATGGATATTTGCAAATTTAAATGGAATATAAATGAAATTTTGCAAATGTAAATTTGTTAATTGAAAAATTAGCTAACTGATATTTTGTATTGAGCTCTCTTTTATAAGTGGACTTAGGTGAAATAGATGTTTGTCATCTGAGTTTTGCCAAGTGTTACAAAGCCCAAAAACCAATTTTGATAATAATTTGGATTATGAATGTTTTTATGCAATGTATCTACATACATACATATAAACATATGTCATTTTAATGGCGCGAAAATTTTGAATTATGATGGCGTTGTTATACTATTATTATTCATTATTATTATTATTGATATTTTAATTTTATCTTTTATTATTAATGTTTTTCATTAAAGGTTCGTTTACATTGATTAATTAATTGGTAATTTAATTATGAGTTAATAAATTGAAATTAATTAATTTGTATATGTAGGATGACAATGAGTATAAAAATACTGGTATCAAAGAGCAAATTGTATGAATATTGTATTCCCTTTACTATCTCTTAACCCCTAGTATTGGGTTTATTCTGTAATCAACATAAAAATTGAATGAATTTCAAACTTCTTCAATCAAATTAATAATATTGAAGATATGAAGCAATGACAAAATGTATTAATCTCAACTGACGAATAATCATAATATAGTCAAACTTATATTAAGAGATTAAGTATACTTAATATATGAAAAGGGGTTCAGCCTTGGTTATTAATAATAGCATAAAAAAAGAAATAAAGATGGAGCCGAGTATGCAATTAGAAGCCAAAAAACAACAGATATCAGACTAATATATTTTCGGCAAAATCTATGTGTAAAATCTATGTTTTTTAATTTAAACTTTTTTCTTGGCATGTATTAAAAAAAAATATTATTACTATTTTATGATAATCATTAGTTAAAAATTTTTTTTTGCGTCTAAAAACAAGAAGTAAAGTCAAATTGACAAATAAATAGGAAAGAAATATTGCAGTTGGGTGCAAGAAATTTAGAAATAATAAATTGGAAAACATCTGCAAGAGGAAGAGATAATTGAACATAAAGAAGACAACTGGAATAGTTGGAAGAATGTGCTGATAAAATCTAAGTAGTAATGCGATGTGAAAATCTAATTTTTATAAAATTATTAAAATTAATAAAATTTATTAAATTTTAATTTTTGATATTATAATCATTTTCGAATAATTTCCCATCATAAATTCAAGTATGTATATATAAGTAATAATTCAATTATTATAAAAAAACTTGTAATTTGATCCTATTTTTGCTTGTTACTTTAAAATACGATTTCAACTACCAGATACAACAATAATTGCATTTAATTTTCAAACTCTAAGTTCATACAACCAAATTATATCCTAAGTTATTATATTGCTGTTATTTTAAATTGTATTGGTGTACACAGGAACAAAACAACATATACTTATAGAATAAACGTTCTTTTCAAATATGCAATTTTTTGATAGATCAGCATTATTATTAATTTTTTTGAAAGTAAAAAAAAAAATAAAATAAAAACGTAGATATTTAAAATATTCATAGAAAATTTTCCAATTTCATTTTTTAATTATTATATTAAATTTAGTTCTACGGTTCTTATGAATTTAAACGGTTGTCGATCATCAGTATAAATTAAAAAAAAAAATTTATTAAATTTATTAAATAAAAAAAAAAATGTTTAAAATTTCCTTAAAAACTTTGATTTCATATTTTAATTTCTATTAAATTTTTAATTAAATATAACTTAATAAATTAGTGAAAATAGTTAAAAATAAAATTACAATTTAAATTAATAAAATTTAATAAAAATTAATTTATGTAATTAATTTTTTTCTTTTAAAACAGTTAAAAACTGAAAAAGTTTGTAAACTGAAAATCAATTTAAAAAATATATTATTTGTTTAATGTTGTAAAATTTTAAAAATGATTACATTTATTTTTGAGGTTATTTTAATGAAAACGTGGGAAAAAGCCACTACCTCGCTGTCACGTGATTATAAAGAAATTATATATTAAATTATTTTCTTTTTATATTATTTAAAAATTTCATGTGATGTGACGTAGTGGAACATTCCTGCTGTTAATATCATCATTTCAAACCTAATCATTTTTTTTTTTTTTTAAATTAAATTAAAATTAAGTTTAAATTGGTTTTTATATTACATTTAAAACATTAACAATACATAATTAATAAAATGGCTGAATACATTTTCTGAAAATATTTTTAAATTTTTTGAAGTACTTTCCGTTTTATTTTTTTCTTAAATATCAGAAATTTTAATTTTAATTGAAATAGAATTAAATTGGTATGGGAAAAGTAATATGTTATTTATTTTGTTCTATTAAGCATTACTTATAGAAATCACTAATAGACTCACTAGTAGAAATTATACTGAAAGGTTAAATATTTTATTGACTCTAGATAGTATAAAAACATTTTTAAATGTTACATTTTTAATGAAAATGAAGTATATGTATGTTAAAATGGATAAAATAGAATTTAATATTAATATTTTACTTTATATAAATTGCTGGCTTTGTCCTAATATTAAAGAAGAAAAAAGTATAATTTAGATAGAATATATAAAATTATTTAAATAAATAAAATTAAAATAAATATCTGTAAATAGTTTTTAAAATTAAATAATTGATTTTTAAAAATGTTTTTCGACATTATTATCATTAGTATTAAATCTTTAATTGTAGTTAATATTAGTTTATTATTTTTTGGTTTTAGTTTTATTAATTTTTATTTTTTTAAATTACACAATAATTAATTATATACAATAAAATTCTTACTATTTGATAAAATGATGTATTTACATTTATTATTCGAAATTGTAAAAATATTAATATTATGCAGTTGTCTTTCACTATAACAATTGTTTATATATTAAATCATTGTTTCAGCTATCATACTTAAAAGAATATTTAGATTTACGCTAGTAAATTTAAAATATTATTTATATCATTTGATTATAACCCGATTACATCATATACACATCAATAATAATAAATATAAATTTAATATAATTTTAATTAAATATAGTTTTAGTTTTTCAAATTTTGATTTTTCGAATTTTTTAGCTTGTAATTTTTTTTTTTTTTGGATTAGTGATACGAAATAATTTATTTAAAATTTTTTTTCAGAAAAATATTTAACATAATATTTAGAAAGAAATGATATGCTAAAATAAGTATTACATAAATAAGATGTAAGCATTAAATAAAATATAATAGAAAGATATTTTGTTATTGTTAACAAGAATAAATTCAATTGCGGGATTGGAAATGGCTTCTCTATTCCAGTTGCTTCTGGAAAGACAATTAACACTAAATCTTACATTTTTAATGATAAATTTAATAATGAAAATATTTATCATTAAATGTACATTTTAAATTTTATGTTTAATAATTTTTTAAATTTAATATATTTAATTATAACTGCTTATTTTTTTTATTAGTTACAAAAAAAAAAAATATAAATAGCAACTTTTTTTTGAAAAAAAAAAATTTATTTGATAATTTTTTTTTACATTGCTTATGATTTTTTCCATCATTTCCACCTTATCGAAGGGTATTGTACAATAAAACATACATACAAATAAAACATTTAAAAAATTACAAAATTTTAAGTTAACAAATTAAAAATATTTAAATAATCAATAATTTTCGAAAATTAGTAAAAACTGGACTTGCATATATTTAGGCGATTTTTGTTTTTTGTTAAGTAAATTAAGCTTACTGTGGTGAGTATGTTTAATTTATTTATTCAAATACAAAAAAATGTAAAATATAACACCGAAATGAACATTTTTTTTTAACAATTATTCGCTAAAAATATGCTGTAAAATATTATTTAAATATATAAGTTGTAAATAGATTTTAAATAACAATATTTTAATATAATTTAATTGAATCTGAAATGGGAGAATCGAATTACTTAAACACATATTATTTAATAAAGGTTGAAAAAATATAAAAAAAATTGTTTATTTTATTTTCCAATAGATTTTTGTTTGTTTGTTTTTCTTTTTCTTTTAATATTATGTCATTAATTATTACTAACTTAATTATATTTTTAGATTGGAGGAAAGTAAATAATAAAAGATGCAATGAATGTTCAACAAATAAAATCGATAATTGTAGAAGGTGTACAACATCAGGTAGCAGCATTTGCCATTCTTATAAACTTAGACCAAGAAGTTCCACTGTGCTGATACCATGGGCGATTTATAAAAATTATTGGAAAACAAAAAATTTCAAAATTAAGATATTAAAAAATAAAAATTTTTAAATTAAGTTGTATAATGAAATACTTCAATTCTAATAATAATTATTTAAATTTTTATTAATTTTTATATATAATTAAGTTGTATTATTATAATTTTTTCTAATTTAATTTAATTATACTATTAAATAACAATGCTTAAATAAAAAACTAAATTAACAGAATTTTATAATTTAAAAAACTTTTTTTTCAATTCGATTTTATTTACTATTCAAAATTTGAGTATGTTAGTTATTATCATCTGCTGACGGAATGATGAGCCGTGATGGAACTGTAAAATAATGCATCTCCATCTTGTATGATTTAAGGCTGACTTTGGTTCAAAATTTGTGATAGATTAGTGTGATCTTGTGTGAATTTTCTAGATTTTCGAGACTAAAACGCAGTCTCAACGATGTGATGCAGTAAATGTTGCTATATATGAACAGATATATGTTTTTTTTAACAATTTGATTGATTGATAATTGTTTGAAAATTTTCTTAATTAAATTAAGATTGAACAATTTAATCATTATTTATGTATAGCCTAATTGGATGGTAGAAAAATGCAATCTAACGATGTGGCAAGCCCGCGCTCAAATCCCTGAGAGATAAAGTTCGTGTTTTGTATTATACAAAAGCGATATCGATAGTAGACTAATTGACCACTTCTTGCTTTTGTATAAAATTTTTAATGGACACCCGTAGGGTGGCAAGCATCTCAAAACAAAGGTTGCTCTATAATGTCAGAGTTGATATTCAAAAGATAGATATTATCATAATAGCTGAAGCGAGCTAACCTGGTTCTGTAATTAAAAGTAATTTCAGAATTGTGTTTTTTTTTTTACGATAATGTAACCCGTACTGTCTTTGGCTGGTTCACTGTTGCTTTCTATTTTCAAGTTACTCTTGTGAATATTAGATCTTCTTAATAAATGGGAGTATTTTTGAACGCAACATTTCCAGATCTTTTATACTTCCCTGTTTGACTGTTCTTTGATCATTGATCTTAGAGAACGCTATTATTGCCGTAATATCCATTTCTGAATCAGGCCATGCGTATACCTGGAAACATTTTATATCTTTTGCGGGCTATAAAAAAAATTGAATTACACTCTGTACGAGCCATAATTGGACGAACCTGAGATGAAGGTAAATGAAATATAAATTTATATCTAAATCTAATCTCTAGCATCGCATTCAATTAGAACGTGATAGGAAAATTCCTCTTCTTGTGAACAAAATTTGTATCACTCTGTGTTGGGCTTTCTAATATTGAAAAGATGTTTGTTGAAAGTATACGTGTTCTGTGATCAACCATGTTGCTGTTCTAACATTGGATCTACTCTCCCTGATTATCTGATTTGATAGTAGGATAGGAAAATTTATGTTGTTGTGAGCAGAATCTGCATCGGTCTGTATTCGAAGATTCACATCTTGAATATAGATGTTTGTTCTATATAGCTAGTGTTCTGATGTTGGATCTACTTTCCCTGAAATTATCTAATTTAATTGGTTAATGTTAAATTTGAAATAGGTGTTAGACTGCAATCCTAGTCCTTGACAACTATCTCATATGGTGTTTAGTTTCTTTAATTTTCCATTACAATGTAATGGAAACAATTTTTTGTAGGTAGGCACTTGAGCGAGCAATGCTTGGCTCTGCTTCAATATAATACCTAGATTTTGTTGCAATTTAGAAAAAAAGTGGATAAAGAAAAGTGATGTTGCATTTTTATAGAAGAACAATGTTATTAGTAAATAATTATATTACAATTTTAATAAAACTCTATTGTTGGAAGTTGTGTTGTTTTTTGTAGTTTCAGAATCAATTAAAGAAATAGTCAATATTATCCGAGATAATGTTCTCTATAATATTTTCTTGCTTATGGTGTTTTTCCTATATGAAGAATTTTTAGCAAATCTAGAGAAATCTTAAAGGTGACAAATTAACACCACCACGGCAACACTAGGAATATTTTTTTCTACTTGTCAATATTTCGCTTTACAAAATAAACATTCATTTGAACTTGAAGCGCCTGCATGGTCAAATAAAATGTGCCTACATTGGTCAATTAGAAACATTTCGAGGTGGCTAATTCAAAGACACAAGCCGGGGAAATTTAAAAAAATTTAATGTGTACTTTATTTTTTCGGTAATTGCAATTGTTTTGAGGACTTTAAAAAACCACTTCTAATTTGAAAAAGTTTCACATTTTTTTGGTTTTATGATGTTTTGATATTTGGATCTTTTATTAAATGTATAGTTTTACTATATGGGCTTAGAACTTGAATATATTTTTCTATAAATTATTTATTTGAAAGATATTCAAGCACAAAAATTATTACTTTTAAATTTTTTCTATTTCTGAATCGGTAATTTTTTGCGGTAATATTTTGAAAAAGCTTCATATTTAAATTTTTGGGTTCCTTTCCTATCTACTGCGTTTCGCTTAAATTTAAGATGGAAAGTTTTACAAACAGTATAGTAATCCCAAATAACAACAAAAATTTAGTAGATATATATATATATATATATAAAATTAAGTTTAGATTAGACTAGAATTAGATTAAAATTATTTTTAATAGATTTATGGAATAAAAGTCGAGTTTCCTTTCACTAATCATTTGTATTTATTTTGCAAATATCGATATTTCGGAAGCAACTTACTTCCTTCATCAGTGCTTTGCGACTAATTAATATTTACACTAATCCTGACATATAATTATATTATTTTGAATTTTGAACCCTTAATAATATGCTCATTTTGTTAACAATAGTAATTCCTTAATAGTGCTACCTAATCAACAGTGTTTTATTTATAAATTTTTTTTTTTTATTTATTATTTATTGAATTCAAACTAGTCTTACGTAATAACCCTTATTCTAGTATTTATGATCTTAATTCTACCTGAACCTGATTTTTAATTTTAAAGTAATCTAAATAATGGTGAGAATTCACTACCTACATCATTATTAAGTCTGTTGTTAACAGGGTCTCTAGATATTGCCAGACTTTCATACATATCTAGTTTATTATTTTTGTTGGCCTCTTTTATTAATTTTAAACTATTCTTATTTATATGATGTTCTTCTTCAACTATATGCTGAGCTACAGCTGACCTAAAATTCGTGTAGTTTCTTTCCTCGCCAATTGTGCTTCCCTCATATGTTCCTGGAATCTAACTGTAATTAACCTCTTGGATTGTCCTATGTAAGCTTTTGTGTAATCTTGGCATGATATTTTTTATATACCACTTACTTATTCTATGCTCTACTTATCTTTAGCAGTTCCTAACAGATTACATAATTTGAGATTTCTGCTATTAGTGACTACATTTAAGTTGTATTTCTTAAATATATTGCTAAATTTTTTTGTGTATGCGAAATGTGTTACACAAATTCGTTTTGGCTTCTCCATATTTTTGTTTTGTTCGAATAAAGTTGAGAGATTTTCCATTTCAGTTCTATGGATCTTCTTCTTTATTATTTTCTCAATATTTTCTTTCATAAATCCATTTACTTCTGCTGTGTCCTCAATATATAATTTTTCCTTTTTGAAGTTTTCTTCTGATAAAGGTGTGGTCAGTAGTCTGTTAATCATTGTATCATATGCTGCCATCTTTTGTCCATGGGGGTGGTTTGAATCTTGGAAGTGATAGTTATTTTAGTTGTCGTAATTTTCCTATAGATATCAAAATTTATTTTTCCTTCCCTTCTAATTAATTTGATATCTTAGGAACGGAATTTCACCATTTTTTTCATTTTCCATTGTGAAAGTTATGTTGTTATGGATTTTTAATATTTTATTTCTATTAGCATTAAATAAGTATATAATATATGCAATAGAGAGATGGCCTACATCCTAAATGGAAAAAAGTCCTAAATTTTGACAGTACATTTATGTGCATTTATTGAAATGATAACATTAAATTAAATTAAATTAAAAATTTTTCTTCTGGTGTTTTCCCTATAAGAAGGATTTTTAACAAATCAAGTGAATTTAAAAAGGGGATGATTACCACAACCATGGCACCAATAGGAATATTTTTTTCTGCTTATTAATATTTTGCTTTAAAAAATTAACATTAACTTGAACGTGAGGATGTGTCTGCATTTGTGAATTAGAAACATTTGAAATGGCTAATTCAAAGACACACACCAGGGAAATTTAAAATTTTTGAAAAGTACGTTTTATTTTTTTTTTGGAACTTTAATTGATGACTTTAAAAAATATTTTTAATTTGGAAAACTTCATATTTTATTGATTTTATGGTGTTTTTCTATTTGATTGTTTTATTAAAAATATAGTTTTTCTATATGTGCTTAGAACTTGAATATATTTTTCTATAAATGATTTATTTGAAAAATAATTGGGCACAAAAGTTAGTACTTTTTAATTTGTTTTATTTCTGAATCGGTAATATTTTGCGGTCATATTTTGAAAAATCTTCATAATTAAATTGCTTTTTGCTTTAATTCACCAATGTAGAAAGTTTTACAGACATTATTAGCGTATTAATATATTAGAATATGTATATATATCTTAATTTTTAATATATGTGAAATATTCTGTTGACGATATAAATTTTCAAAAAATTCACATGTGTTTTCATCATTAAGATGCAAAAGACTAAGATGGCACATTATGTATACCTTTTCGATGATTCAAATATAAAACAAGTAGATGGGCACTATTTTTGAAGAATTTATTTATTTAATTATATAATAATAAATTTTTTAATAATTTTGAAAAGAAAAGTTTTTTTTTAATTTTATTTTCATACTTAAAAGATGAAAATATTTTCTATTTTGTATTTATTTATAATTTCATATTTTAGAATTAAATAAATTTCGAATTTTTATTCATCTAAAATTTAAAATCATAATAAGAAAAGAAAATTTCATGCATCATAAGATTACATTTGTGAATGTTTTGGATATTGTTCAAATGAGAAAAATTATGTTGAAATTTTCACTTTCCCTAATTATATTGAGGAAAAACATAAAATACGGTGTTGTGTAGATGCTGTTAAAATAAAATGGTAGTTAGAGTGTTACAACTAGACTTAGCATATATACGATACAATAACTGGACATGAAATTTATGGTTTTTTTGTTTTTATTTTACTTTTTAAACCTTTTTAGCATATAATTGCCTTATGAATAAATTTTTCTAAACTGTTTTTTTTTTTTTTTTTTTTTTTTTTAGAGATTATAAAGAAGAGATTTGTGACTAATGACGGTGATAGTATTAGTGATGGTGAATTGTTAAATGCATAACAATAATAATAATAATAATAATAAAAATAACAAAAATTATAATAAATGCAATATTTGGAACGGAAAAAAATTTCGTTATTGTTTTTCATTTTTGGAATTATTTAAAAGTTTTGATTTGCTTTGCTTGAAATTGTGTTTTTTTTTTTTGCAATTGAAAGAAAAGGAAATTTTGAAATATTTGGAATATATAAATCATGTCAGTTTAATTTTAATTGGGAAATTGGATAAAAATTTCATGAAAATTTGAATTTAGCACTTTGTGAATTTTTTGAAATGATTTTGTTGAAAAATTAATAATTGAAGATCAAGGGAAATTTTTTGTAATGTAGTTAGTAAGGATTGCAAAACACAATCAAATATAAAATCAAAATTCAGTTGAAATTAGCTTGCTTACAAACAGGTGCTGTCAATTATTACAAATTGCTCTAAAATACCAGTATCGTAACAAATAGGAATAATAAATATTTATACGTATTCTCTTATCACTGACACGATGAAAATTGAGTTTAGCTGAATATGTATTTCCGTATATGATCCTGCGACGATCCTACGACGGGTGATAGAAAATTTTACTATCTTAGTATTACTGGGAAGTTTGTTTTTGTTATCATGTTAATTTATCGTATCAGAATAGAATAGAAGAATATTACTTCAGTGATATTTTCATGCGATATGTGTAAGAGAATATGGTATACAGTTATGTAAACCAGAAGAAATCCTATTTAATTCACAGAAATATGTTTTCATCAGATTCATCAAAATATCAGGAAGAATATAAAATAAGGCTGTAAATAGATGTAAAAATAGACAGATTGTGAAGTGCAATGTCTTTGGCGAAGTTCGATACTGAATACATTCGATTGAATAGCAAACGAGGGGCTTATTACATGTACATCTAGCTCTAGCTCTATGAATAAAATACATCCAAATGAAATTGATAACATTATTTCTGCTGAAATTCCAAACCCCACAATATATCCAAGATTATTCGAAATAATTAGAAAAAATATGATTCATGATGACCCATGATGTGCATTTAACACGCAATTACCTTCTATGATCGATGGAAAATGCTTCAAAACGCTACCCATCAAGACAACTGATTACAGAGACAATTACAGGCAACGACGGATATCCGCTATATCTCCAACGTTCCACAGAACACAATGGTCAATAAATAATACTAAAAGTTAGAAACAACGATGTTGACATTGATAATCAATGGATGGTACTTTATTCGCCGTTATTATCTAAAATATATAAAGCACATATCAACATAGAAAATTGTAATTCTGTAAAATCGATGAAATACATGTGATGTCATTTATTATATGTACATATGAGATGATATTTAAAAGCTGATCAAATTCAATTTCAAAAAGTCAAATAATTAGAAAATATTATACAAGATTATTATTGAGAGATTAAAAAAAATTTATATAAATATGGTATATTACTATGTCATGCTCTAATTCCATGTTCTAATTTCATTTTCTAAATATTAATTATAAATATTTTAGTCGAGTATCCTGTAAACTTGAATAATAAAAGAAGAAAAACGAAAGAGAGAAAAACGTAGTTTATTTAAAATTATAATACAGCTAGATTAAAAATTATAAAATATCAAATTTATTACATATTTCCAAAAATATTTTACTATAATATTTCGCCAAAACATAGGCAATATCATTTTTTGAAAAAAAAACAAAAAAATTTAATTTGTTTTTTTTTTTAAATAATATAAAAAAATTAATTTTTTAGCCTTTACTTTTGTTTTCTTTTAAAATAAAATATAGGATCAATTTTAGTTAATATTATGGTGATAATAAAATGATGGAATGAATTCGAAAGTAGATGTAATAACAATAAAGATCCTAATTTTAAATTTTTTTTGTTTGAAATTCGAAATTAGAAACAAAGTTATTTGTTATTTAAAGCCACACATACCCTTATGCTTAACGAGTATTTTTTATTTATTATTTGTGTGATTCAACTATATAAGGAATGTGCGATCTAGGTTTAATATGGTCTGGAAACAACTCAAATCAAGTATATCGTTATCAAGTATGCGACTGTCTCAAATCCAGTATGCGACTGTCCAGGTCTTGCGAAACTTGGGCTTAGGTGATTGGGAAGGTATATGTTTGACAACAACAAAAAGAAAACTATTGTTAAACAATTGAGATTGTTTTGTGAATTGATTTTTATATTCTTAATAAATTATAAGACCAGACAGCTTCGGCTACGGTCGCAAAATTCTTATGTACAATGTGTGTCAAAATTACAACTTTAAAATTGTTATTCATTGAATTAATTTGTAATTATTTTTGAATTAATAAAATTGTAAGTTGTAACACAGATAAATAAAGAAATCATCACAAATACAGGTCTGTTCGAAGAATAGGCCAATATTGGAGAAGAGGATTGCTGTGTATATACATGTGGTCTATTACTGGAGCAACAACAGATTACTTAAATTGGGACTTCTTTTTACTAAACTAATGTCACAAGTTGAGTGGACTCAAGGCATAAATGGACAGTTTGACAAAAATTTTTATATGAGTTTGCAAATATTTATAAATTTAATGTAAGATGAATACAAGTTGATGTGGGAATATAATTTGTTGCTCTGTTATGTAATAGAATACAATAAAAATATTATTCTCATATTCAATTTAAAACAAATTTATTTTGTCTGTTCATTGTTGAGAGAGTATCTGAGTACTAATTTGCAGGTGTGTAACACTTTTAGGTTTTAAAATATTCCTAATAAGTGCTGGGAGTTGTATGGCCAGCTATACAAACCACTCAGAATACTGGTCCAAAAAAATCAAACAGAGCATCAATCCAACCTATGATGTAAATGTAGTTACGATACATGTAGTGGCTTAAAAGTTTCACGGTCACAAACAAAATAGCGTGGAATATAATTTTAATAACTTCATTAATTATGACTCTACGATTAAAAGTCTATATTCGAAATATATGAAATAAAGAAAGAATAAATTCATCAGCAATGACCACTGCAAATATTTTGAATAACAGATTAAGATAACTGATTTCCTGCCTTTCCATTATTTTGTCTTTTCCAGATGATTAATATGTCTGAAATCAAGCGGGAACCACTACACTGCCTTTGTTAGAAAATACAAAACAAATAGTTCTAATTGTAATAGAATTGGTAAAACTGGCTAGCTCAGTCGCGACACTTAGACCAAGAAGATCCATTGTGATATTATAACTGTAACAGATATGACAAAGTTGAACGTACAGATCGTTCTGATGCATGGATTCGATGAGTTTCGTATTTTCAAAATTAATAAAAACATTTATTTTGATTTTATAATTCTTATCGTTGAAGTATAAGGGCGTTAAAAAAAGTACATTTTACCAGTATAGCCCTACAAATAATTTTTTTTATTACTTATTTATAAGTAAAAATCAAAAATTATATTACTTTCCATATTATCCTTATTAACCGAATTTCTGGATACCATATAAAAAAATTTTAATTTTTTCTATTTTATTATTTACTTTGAAGAAAAAGGAAGATAATTCCTTCTTATCCCTATATAGAATCGATAAAATCGACCACAATATTTTTTCTATTTCTACCAAAATACATAAAATTATATTAAAGAAAAGGTCCTTGCTCTTTTAATACCTTTCGATATTTTCATATTTTCAATGTTTTTAATACTGTGAATATAAAGAAAAACTCAAGGAAATTTTTTGAAAACATAGAGAAGAGAAAGAGAAAGAATGAAAGAAAAATAGGAAAAATATTATTTTAAACCAAAGGATTTGTACCAAAAAAAAAAAAAAAAATTTAAAATTCTCCTTTCATATTTTTCATTTCTATTTAATATTTTCTATTCATAAATTTGGATTTTTTACTTAATGTTCACTTCTTATATCAAAGGTAATACCAGTAATAATACAAAAAAAAAAAAACTTTTTAGAGATGGTGAAAAATATTTTATAAAAAATGGTTACATTAAAATTTATAGGAAGCTTTAATTTTAAAGAAAACAGTGACACCAACGTGTATGACTTTAATATAAAGACGAAAAACAAAAAATCAGATTAGAAATAATAAAACTTAAAGTGTTTACATTTTTATAATAATCAAAATACAAAATGAAGAAAACTGGGATTCAAAAAGATAGTTGAAAAGATAAAATTTATTTTGTCTAGATTTTACCACTTTTGATATTCTCACCATTCTGATCTGCAATTAAAATTCTTTAGTTCCGCACGTCTTTGTCTAAATAATTTCATACTAAATCGTATTGACGTTTTATTCAATAATCCGTTGCCTTTTTGATTTACATACATTCTAATTTTTTGCTGGGTAAATTGTTGTCATGTTTTTCTTCTTTTATTGCCTATTCATAATTGGAGGTCAGCGGTCATATGATATTGGCAACGATGTCCTGACAGATGTCCTGATGTCCTGATATTCTGATGTCTTGATGTCCTGATGTTCTGATGTCCTGATAATGTTTCTGATGCCTGTGCAGTTTTTAATTTTGCGCAACCATGTTAATTGTTTTTTTTCTTATACCTCTCTTTCCTTCAATTCCTTGAACTATTAACTGAAGTAGCTCGTATTATTTCCACGTATAATATGCCCAAAGTAAGAGGTTTTTTATTTCTTTAGCCGTAGAAGCAGTTCTCTTTCTATATTTGTTCTATGTACATTTTCTTCTATAACGTTTGTAAAGTGATCTGTCCATGATATTTTTAACATTTTTCGGCAGATCCACATTTCGAAGGTTTCAAGTTTGTTAAGTTATCTTAATTTTTAGGTTCATGTTTCTACGCCATATATGGGAGTATAAACCAAATATAGCATTTAACGAATCGTAAGCGAAGGCCTAAGTTCATTTCACGACAGCAAAACACTTTTTTGAATTTAAGAAATACATTTCTTGCAGTCTCAATTCGGCATCTAATTTCATCTGAATCTCCAATCTTCGTGTAGCCAACATACGAGATATTTGTATGTGAACACTCTCTCAATTCACCGGTTATTTATTTTAGTTGTTGCTGCAATGTAAGGTGTAAAACTTACGATCATTATTGATTATTGATTAGATTTTTGAGATATTTATTTTTAAGTTGAACAATTCGCTATGATGGTTGGCTTTATGGACTACATGGTGTAAATCTCTTAGCTTGTCTGTTATATGGATTGTATCATCTGCATATCTGATACCAATTATTTATATATGTGCCATTTACTTTAATACCAACATCTAAATCGTTGACTGCTTCTTAAAATTTTGTTTCAACATATATGTTAAATAGTAAAGGAGAGAGAACACAGCCTTGTCGAACTCCTTTTTGAATAGATCAGATGTTCAATACATTTTTCTTCTATTTCAAATAATTTGCACACGTTGTTATTGGTATGTTTGCTTCTATGTATACGTTTCTTTGTTAGGCAATGGCCATAATGTTATATAATACAGTTAGATACAAATATTATTTTAAGAAAATCTAAATTTAACTCATCTTATGTAAGGTGGGTAATAAGGGTTGTCAATCAGGTACAGTTTAGAACAACAAAGTTTATTGGTATTATGGAATCTGATTTTCGAGATTCAAAGATTTTTTTTTTTTTTGTATCTTTATTCTGTACAACTATATCTTAACCATAAACAAATATGTTGAGTAGAATATTTGAGAGTAATTGACATGTTTCTAAGGAAAAAGTCCAAGGATTCTTAGCCAAAATGAAATTTTGGTTATTTATGGACTCTCAAGTGAATCTGGTTTTCAAATGCAGTGGTTGATGCTTCATTATTGATTAGTTGAGTAGCAAATTAATTTTGGGTGAATCTCTAGGCGATATGAATATTTTACATTTTGTTATTAACCGATGAAATATTTAAATCCAATCTTATTCTGTAATTGCGCACATACCAGGAAGCATTGACGATGGATCTAAGTACCTTGAACTGGAACCGCTCAAATATTCCGATGTTTCAAAGATCCACCCCATAGCTCCAGATCGGCCTGATGATTGTATTATTATAATCGGCCTGATGTAGATCTATTTATATACTACTAATTTACACTCGAAAGACATCTTGGAATAGCGTTCTATCAGTCAGTAAAGTTGATTGAACTCAATTCTTAACTGCTTGTTTTTGATGATAATGTGAGTTTTCCAAGTGAGGCGTCTATTCGTAAGGCGTCAATACCTAAGTACGTTACCCACTAACTCTGCATCAACTCTCTGTTATTAAATAGAACGATACACCAATATCCTCTACGGTTGGTAAAAGTAATATGAAGTAATTTGGATTCATTGGCATTGGAAAGTAGCTTAATCTTAATATAGTTATAGAACATACCTGATTAGTTTTAGGTTGAGATTTCATCATACCCCGGGGAATTCTTGGCAGAGATTGAGTTTAGAATTATTTCTTTAACTTCTTTTTACCGAATTTCTTTGATCGGTAGATTTAGTTGTTGTTTTTGTTAATTGTGATTTCTGGTGGATATGGTATAAAAATATTTTGTAAATGAGATGCAAAAAATACTTTTTCACGATCACTTCTACCCCAGTTTCCATTTGATTTTCTTAAAGGCGGTACTATCAGTTGGTTGCGCTTTATTTTTCTAGTTGCCTTCCCTAGAGAGTATTTATTAGTGTCCTTGTATATTAGGCCTTTTAGGTAACATTTCAGCGAATCTCTAGTTTTATTTTACAGGTAATTCAGATCTTTAACTGTACGGTTCAATATAGCTTTTATTACAGGGGATCTATACTTTTCTATAGTATTTCCTAAGATTTCTTTTTCTATAATTTTGGCTTTTATTTCAGGTGGACAAATGACATTTTTTCTAGAGATTATTTGTATTGGAGTAACACTATAATTGTGTTATTTAATTGATATATAGCAGCATTGATCTCTTTGGCCTTTTTCAACGTAATACAAATTTTGAAGTGGAACGAAGTTTTTGATTCTATTTCAGTTCTATAATTATTCCAGCTTGTTTGGCTTGTGTATACAAACGTTGTTCTTTTGGAACAGTTTTTACCTCATTTGAGGCTGAAATTTTTTTTATTTAATAAGCCATTAAGTTTACAGTATAAATTTAACATAATAAAAGCTTAAAAAAAGATGTAAGAGCTTTAATATTAACACTTACTGATCCATTTTAATAGGATTCTCTAAGGTACAATTTTTATTTCTATAATTTTGTTTTTTAACATTATTCTTGTTGAGGCTGAAATAATTATAGGAATATGATCTGATGATAGCTCGAGATAGCTTTAACTCTAAAAATTTTTTATGAGACAACTTTAGTGACACAAAAATACAGAGATCCTACTCATTAAATAGAGATGATAATCGATTAAGTTTCTTAATATATAATTAGCATGATAGTCTAGAAAGTCAGACTTTTAGATGAGGTTTTCTTGTAGAGTAGAACAGGTACAAAAAGAGCTTTGTAAGATATTTAAGATAACTTAAAAGAATAACTATCTCAATAATAATTTGCTAGTTTGTTGTGAACTCATTTCATGTAGAGATTTGACTGTGAAATTGATTTGTTATTCCAACCCCATTCAATTATCAATCATTTAAATTAAAGATATTATCTTATTAAAGATATTCACCGGAAATTTTACATTTAGAATATCAAATAAAATTCATTATACGTAATTCATATTACGATGTCAAATTTTTATAATGTTTTAAAGGTATTTGCCCTTTAAGTTCTATTGAATGCATGTACTACATACAGATATGTATACTGTGTATATATATATATAAAATTGCAACATATTTTGAACAACGCGAACACCTATTCTTGTTTTTTTTACATATTATAATACCAGATTATTGTAAAGATTTGTAAAATGCAATATATATATGTATATATATATATTCTGTACATTACATACATTCACTTAGTATCATGGGGGACTTTTGTCAAATAACAAGAAACAAAAAAAAAAAAATTAAGAAAACAGCTAAACTAAAAAACATAATTATTATGGTGTATAGTTAGTGTAGTGTAAGTTTATAGTTTAGAGACGATGAAATTTTGTATTGCAAAAATTGTACACAACAGAAAAAAAAAATATAGACTTTAAAAATAGATTTTAAAAGGAAAATAAAAAAATTATATAAAATAAAATTAAGAACGCATTACGCATCTATAATAAGAGATTCGCTACTTGTTGGATAAATTATGGTATGATGATGGGAGTTTTTTTTTCTATTATTATTATTGTTAGTGGGGCTGTATTCTGTTGGAGTAGAATTTTTGATATTGTCTGGTGTAGATTTATTTATTTATTGTTTTTTTTTCTGAATTTACATAATTTTAAAGGTTGTATCTCTTATTTGGTGTTCTTGAGGTTTTTAGAGATTATTTGATGCACATTCTTTGTACATGATACTGTAGTGTAGCGTATAATATTATGATGTATGGATTGGATATATGAATGTGTAAAATGTTTTCAGCATATTTTCTTTGCAAATAAAAACAAGTATGTGTAATGTATGAATAGTTCATTTCATGTGTCTAGGGCATTTTTATTGGTGAGTTTTTGATTGTTGTTGTTGTTGTTGTTGTGTTTGTTTCCTTTTTTCATTTTTTCTTTTTTGTTTGATAAATTTTCTTTTCAATTCATTTTAATCGTGATTTATTGTAAACAGCGGTGATTGAACTCATCCAATATAAGAAATCAAAATGTTTGATTTTTATTTTTTTTTATTTTATTTAATTTACTTAAAAGATTTATATGTGTGTTCATTAGCAGTAAAAAGGTGAAATATGTGTATACATATAAATATAACAATATGCATAAGTACGTATGTAACTATATATGAAGCTATCCTATATATAGAGTGTATAAATTATATAGTACTTTATATAAATTAAAATGAATGATCCTTTTGTGATTAAAGACGTATTAAATATTTGGCCTTGAATTTTGCTATGTATTTTAAATTCATATTAAAATAATTGTGTTAGAAATATTTTTATGAAAAGTTTTTCTATTAATTTTGTTTATTAATTTTTTTTTTAACATTATTCAAGGCAAATACACAAATACACAATACCATCGAGTCGAGAGGAGAATTATTATTGGTGATGATAATACTGAGCAGTCATTGGTGAATATAATTTAGTAAAGTTCACAAAATCAATAAAAATTCTCAACGAAATTTAATAAATATAATAATACCTTCGTTCTCTGACTAATTTATTAAAATTAATTATTTTTAACTTTATTTATAACTATAAATTTGGACAAAGTCATCTGATGTTGTCCGAGTCCAACACAAAATATATGAAACTTATTTGAGTTTTATTAATGATCCAAATTAAAAAAAAAGGTGTTTGGAAAATATTGTAGAAGTTGCAGAACATATATTTGAAACTATTGTGAGTCGATTACAAAATCTGTAGTATTGCATCATTCTGAATTTCGGGAATCGCTAAACGAAGTATTTGTCTATTTGTGAGAGAGTAGTTATCAATTTTAAGGTCTTTGGTTTAGTTTTTGAAATATTTGTTATGGGTGCTGGGAGTTGTATTGCAGCTATCTGAACCATTCCGGTAGAAGACGTATTAATTTATTTTTCAGAAACTACAACTGTTTATCGATATTCAGGTCTGTACCACCTTTGGTTTTTCAAAGATTCGTTATAGGTACTAGGAGTTGTCTTGCATTTATCTGAACCATTCCGAATTTCGGAAATCGGTAAGAGACGTATTAGTTTGTTTTTCAGAAACTACACCTGTTAATTGATATTCATGTCTGTACCACCTTTGGTTTTTCAAATATTCGTTATAGGTACTAGGAGTTGTCTTGCATTTATCTGAACCATTCCGAATTTCGGAAATCGGTAAAAGACGTATTAGTTTATTTTTCAGAAACTACACCTGTTTATTGATATTCATGTCTGTACCACCTTTGGTTTTTCAAATATTCGTTATAGGTACTAGGAGTTGTCTTGCATTTATCTGAACCATTCCGAATTTCGGAAATCGGTAAAAGACGTATTAGTTTATTTTTCAGAAACTACACCTGTTTATTGATATTCATGTCTGTACCACCTTTGGTTTTTCAAATATTCGTTATAGGTACTAGGAGTTGTTTTGCATTTATCTGAACCATTCCGAATTTCGGAAATCGGTAGAAGACGTACTAGTTTATTTTTCAGAAACTACACCTGTTTATCGATATTCAGGTCTGTAACACCTTTTACTAATACCTTTGGTTTATGAAATATTCCTTATGGGTACTGGGAGTTGTATCACATCTATCCGAATAAGTCTGCACTTCGGAAATCGGTAGAGGACATATTAGTTTATTTTTTAAAGACTACCTGGTTATCGATATTCAGGCCTGTAACAACTTTTGTTTTTGAAACTTTCTTCAAGGTTGCTAAAAGTTTATGAGTTATATAAAAGCTACCCGAAACAGTAGAGAGTACCTAAATAACCATTGTCGTCGGATCTGCAATACAATTGATTTTTGAAATATTCCTGATGAACCCTAGAGTTGAGTTGAATTCTAAAGTATTACGTTATTCCCTTTTCATCATGAATAGATTTGAAAAATTCAGAATCCTATTTTAAAGCTGCCTAAATTTCCCTTTTATAAGATTTTTAACATTTTAATGTTTTTTGGTTTCATATTTTTATTTTAATTAATTTCTTAGTTTATTATTAACTATAATAATTTATAATATTAATATTTGTTTTTCATTTCTAATTAATTACATTTAAATCTTGTTTCGTTTTTTATTTATGTTTTTGTGGTCCAAAAAACAAAAATGAAGGACGAAAGGTGGATTTTTCTATTGAAAGGTTAAATTTAAAAAAAAATCTATAAGATTTAATATCATCACTACATATCAGGAAGTTGTATAGGTAGTCTAACACTATAAATACCTACTGATGAGTTCTAGTAGTGTTATGATGAACGAAACAATTCCTGAAAATAATTTTCTTTGTTAACACAAATAATAATAATATTTATAGATGCAATGGTGATATAAAATATTTATGTATCAAGATTGAATATTAATTAATAAATCGAACTTGTTCTTTTTATTAAAAGAAAAATGATGTAAAAGCTTTAAAAAATTTATAATTATATAAATTTATTTTGTAAATAATTATTAGAGACAAAGTTGATGTAATATTATATGTACGTGTATTTTTAATAATTAAACGGTCCGATTTATTTATTAAAATTAGTAAAATCTGAAAAAAATTTAAACTTCTTCATTTTATTTTATTATAAATTGATTTTACGTTTTATAATTCATAGATGATGTTTACAATATTTTTATATAAATTATGGAATCAATCAGAATAGGCAGGATTAGATGAGCCAAACATTCTTTTAATAATTATACGTATAATCAAGATTAAAATTTTTACTACACATACTAGATTATATACTGCAAGAGGATAATTTCATTATGTACTCGCTAGAACATAATGTACCAAATGTACGTAATAAATATTTCTAAATCGCAATCTGCATATTCATTATAATCAGAAATGTCTGCAAATTTATGTAAAACATTAATACTGTGCAAAAATATATTTATTATTAAAATTATTCTTGAAATAAAATAAAAATAAAAATTATTTTTTGAATATACCAAACATTACAGACAACCCTGTATAAAGTAGAGATATATATTTAAAAAAAAAAATATGTAACTTTATCAATAACAACATAAGTTAAAAGTTTGTCGAATCATAATATAACTAAATTACTAACTAGTAAAGTAGTAATTACACTACTTAGAATTACTAGAATACTAGACTAGGTCTTCTTAAGAAGCTTCAGTAAATTTAAAAAAATATACCAAGCTTTGATTTTAAGCACGCCACTGTATTAATTCAGTGAACTGAACCACTACCACACTTTAACAGACTTTAATGTAATGATAAGAAAAAAATTGAGAAATTAAAATTTCCCTTGTAAATATAGTTATTTGCTCTTATCTTAACTCAATTATATTTTTACTTTCTACTTTTAGGTTAGGTTACCGTTATAGTAGTATCAGAATATCAGATACTAGACTAGAAATATACAATGAATTAAATATATATTTTTCACTCAAAATTTTCAGATTCCATTTCCATTTTTCCTTTCCTAGTTAAATTTATCTTTCTTGAAACATTATCTGCAAATTTGATTATTTTTTACATTTTGTTTTACAATTATTTACATTTAATGACACTGTAGGTAGAGTGTAATCATCTAATCTGTTCAATGTACTGTACCTGTACATTGTACAGTGTACAGTACAGTGTACTGATTTAGTGTATACGTGTAGGAGAAAAAACATACAGAACTAAACTGAAAAAAGAAAATACAAATTCACTAACACAGTTTTCTTTACAGACTTCGTCTTCGCCTCTCTTCAACAATCTTCGTTCGTTGCATTTATACAAAATAATTGAGAAAAATTCCTTTATACAGTACAAACAGATCCACTCCACACTCCACAGATCTGTTTTGTTGGTTCTGTAAGTTTGTGCTACTTAAGTAAAAGTACTAAACTTAAAGCATAAATTTCTTTACTTTATTTTATAATCAATTAAATAGAAGACATAACATTAACATCCATTCTTATACTAAGGCTACAGTACACTAGTTGTCTAGTTCTAGTACGTAGTATATTCTACAAATTACAGATTTTAATTTATGAGAAAATCTGTGAAAAAATTACTGTTAATTAAATATTTCTCCCAACTCAACTCAAATTACATTTACACATATACCTACATTACAGTTAGTTAGGCAGTTAACTAACATAACATAGAAAACGTATTTCAAATTTTGAAATATGAAAAAAGAAAACAAAAATATTTCATATAACACGATAAGCTTAACTTGAATTATTTTCATTCAAATCTCAACTCAAACTCAACTCAATTTAAAATAAAAGAATTCTATTGAATTGAATTCGAAATTGAATTCATTCACATTCCTCAAATGAAATGAAACGAAAATAACTATTTTAGTTTTATGCGCTAGCTAACAACACTTATAATGGCATAGAACTACATATCGTCGAACTGTCTTAAAATATATATATATATATTGTTTTGTTACTTTTTTCGGCTTAATCCATTTATTGAATGACTGTGCTGTGAATGATGTTGTGCTAAAGCTATTTTATATATATCCGAAAAAATAAAAAGCGAAATCAGTGCTTATTTCGGACAAATATCCACTTTCACATATGAGTTAATTGTTAGCGTGAATTTATCTGAAAAAGAAATATTTTATTGGAATTTAATTTCGAACATCTCCATTAACGAGTGTGAGAGTTCATAAAAACCTATAAAAGAGTGAAAATATTTTGATATTTAGTTATTTTATCGCAAACCATTTATTGCAAACGGTAATTTAAGAAATTTTGAAATCCATAGTCGGCTTCATTTGATAAAGCTTTAAATGAAATATTCTACACCAAAAGTTTGCAAATTTTAAAAATGACAAATGACTAAAACTAATTTTCTAACTTACTCTGTTTCTGCAAGCAAGCTATATTTTACAAACATTCCATTTACAAAAAGAAGTAAATTTTATATGATAAAGATGATTTTGTATTAAAGCTAAAAAACTAACATATTTTTTTGAAATAGAACATAATGTAGTTTCTCTCCATCACACTGCTAAAACAAAAACGATTAACTATACCTAAGATAATATTTACTAATGCAGAAACAGTACTGTTTGTCCAGAAACTACTATATTGAAACTAGTTCAGCTAAATCTATTGGAATCAGAAAATTCACCTTAAATGTAGAATAAACTAAAAAACTGCTAAATCAAAATAATATAAAATTTTTGCACTTAAGGTTAAAAAAAGTGAAATAAATTTAATTTATTAAATAAATGTATATTATTTTCTAATTAAACATTAAAAATTATTGACCTTAATTTATTTTTTGTTTCGGACATTTCCAAATGTATTCGGACAACTCTATAAACGCATTAATAAAAATATCTAGGTCATGGGATTTAGCATTTAGCCAATCGTGAAAAATCATGGTCTTATAAAAAACTTCATAACTTTCATCAGACTTAACATCAGTCCTTATGTTTAACTATATTTTAATTGAATACGGAAAATTTTATTAAAATCTATAGAACAGTTTTTGAGTAATTAAATTTTAAACTTTAAACTCATTTCCACAACATTCTGGTCGTTGGTGCTTGTTCGAAATAAGCACTAAACCGACGATATGTAAATATCAAATAGTTTAACGAAGCTGACATAGGTATTTGTCACAGCATATGTCTACCTTATTCCGCCCTATGCACCACGGATGGTGTTACAGGACATTGATGATGATGATGATGATACGCTACCCATTATGACATAGAAGAAAATATTTCATAGAAAAATAACAACAAAATAAATTACATATGTCTCGAATTCGATTTGAATGGAATTTAACATAAGAATTCTATGTTTAACGAAAATTTAACGAATTGTTAGCTTTAACTTATTTCCCGCATATGTCGATTATGGGCGTTTACATGTAAGTTGCATATACGGAATATGACATAATATGTCATAACATATGTAGTTCAGTTCTATGTCATTATAGATATCGCATGACTTTATGTTTTAGAATTAAATTTATTTGTTTTTAATACCCTGGCTCTTACACTATTTTTACTTAATGTTGTGACTGTTTGTTATGTTAAATTTTACCATACTTTTCAGTTTACTTTATTTTATTCTCTAAATTAAAAAAGAGGACAAAAATAAAAAATAAATAAAAAAAAAAAGAGAACTTCATGAAAAAAAAGCAAAACAAAAGCACAAACAGAAGAAGAGGAGAAATGTGGATGAATGGAATATGAAATGGAAATAAAAAACGATTATTTTGCTAAAGAGAGAAAAATAATGATTTATGCGTTTGTGTTTGTTTCTGCATGCAATCTACAATGTAGTGGTGAGAGATACATAAAATTTACAAAATATTTTTTCTGATTATAAAAAATTCCCATTTTCTTCAGTTGATTTGATATTTTGTTTGATTTTTTGATAGTTGAGTTTAATTCGTTATGTCGTGCGGTTTATACTATTATGGGGGTTTAGCGCGAATTAAATTTTTTTTTTATTAATTTGAAAAAAAAAATTTCTGAAAAAGAAATTATTTTTTATTAAAAAAATCTCTGTAGAACAGAGAAGTAAATTAAATATTGTATTAAATACTATATTTAAAGATATTAATAAAAAAAACATGAAGTGGATACTACAAAATTATATAAAATAAAAAGGATAATAATTTAATATAATTTTAATACATTATTTAAAACACCTACGAAAATACATACATACATATTACAAAAAAAAAAAAGAAAAAACAATAAAAAAGAAAAACAAAAAAAAAGTGCGTAAATTATTGATTTTTTTATGGTTATTCTGATATTATTAGAAATTATAAATTGTTATTTTATAGTTGAAAATAAATAAATTTTTACATTAAAATGATAATAATTAAAATATAATAAATTACAATATCGATTTTATGAAATTAATTTGCAATTTATTATTTTTACAATTATTATTTTATTATACATATTTCATATTTATTTATATTAATTTGAATCAAAAATTTTGTAAGATTAAAACCGGTTTCATATCTCTCCGAAATAACATAAATTTGGAGTAAAAAAAAGAAAAAACAAACCTACATACATTTTATATTGTGGAATTTCTTGTATTTTTTTCTTGGTGGTGCGGTATTGCCAATAGTTTGGTTAGCATTCTACAGAATCGATGTGCATTTTCGTACAGCAGGAATTTCCTTACAAAAGAAAACCATTAAAAATAAAAATAAAGCAACAACAAACCGAGAAATTGAAATAAGGAGAGCACAAAAAAACACAAAAACAAGAACAACCAAAAATATAAAATCAAAACGGACATTCCTAAAGGCTAAAATTTTACATTCCATCCAGTATGGAAAAAAAAACAGTTTTTATATACATTTTTTGAACAGAATTGGTTTGTGAATGTATATTAAATTATATGCATATATACCTACATGCATTATTATATACATAATATTTATAAATATTTTATAACAGAATACAACATCCTATATTTTTCTTTGGATACACAAATAAATCAGTGGAGAAAATAATAAAAATATGTTCTTAGTGGTTTTTTGGATAGAAAAAAATATAAAATAAAATTCTACTAACGTTTAAAAAATTTTTTGTTCTAAAGTAATTAATTAATAAAATTTAAAAACAAAAAAGTCGAACGAACCTTAATATTAGCAATATACATACATACATACTTATAATACTATAGTATTCTTAATTAATTATATGAATTACATATATTTTCGGCTTTTATTAAATTTATTTTGAATTTGAGCTCATTTAACTTTTTATTTAATATTTTAATTAGTAAATTTTTATTTTTTTTTAATTTTATGCATACAAGATACAAGATGTAATTTGATAGAGTAAAGAATAATAATTTAAGTAAAACCATAAAACTATATGAAAAAGGAAAGAATATTTACAGATCTATAATACAGAAAGTTTGCAGAAAAGAAGAAATAACATTTACATACTCCGAAACTTTTTTATTTGCAAATTTGCATGCACCTACCTACATTATGTATACAACATCCATTCTAGTTATAGGAAAATTTTGGGAATTTTAATAAATCCAATAAAATATATTATTTACTTATAAATATATGTACATATGATATGCGTGTATTAAAGTATTGTGCGAAGTATTTCATTTCAATTTAAAAAACAAAAAAAAAAAAATTAATATAATAAAAATAGTTAATATTAATTTAAAAATTCTAATAAATTATTAAATAGTTACAAAATAATAATTGAAATTTTATTTTATGTTTGAATATAAAAGAAAATGAAAATTACGTACTTTGGTTTTTGTTTTTTTAATTAAGTGTTTATTTTTCATTAGTTAACATATAATTACAAAATAGTTAAATTTTAAAATTTCAATTTAAATTTATTTATTGTATTTTTTTTTAGGTGCACTGAGTAATCTTTATTTTTTGAGGTTAAATACCTATGTATAAGTGTATTGAATACCGTTAAGATAACCTATAAAAAACAATATGTACCATATTTATATAAAAAGAAAATATTATTTCTGAAAATACAAGTGATTTAAAAAAAAAAATTTTAAGAGAAATTAAATTAAAAAAAGTTGATTTTGTTAAAAAAAAAATTAAATAAAATAAATAATAGTTAAAAAAATAAATGTGAGTAAGTTTAATTAAGCTATTCAGAAGCAATTAAAAGTTGTTTGTAACTTAAAAATTACATATATACATATTCTAAAGTTTAAATTTAGAACTAGTAAAATAAGTGTCCCTTTACATTAAATATTTAAAAAAAAAATGAATTCTCTTACGAATCATTAATTTACCTATACTTAAATTTTATAAAATAAACAAAATTTTAATACTCGTTTTCATCTAAAAAGCATTTTGTTTATTTTAGTTTGCCTTATATATATATATATACAATTTAAAACAAAAAACACCTGTTTAAAATCATTAGCAAAGAATTGGAACAAATAATTTTTCAAATTATTGTTTCTCTTTGGTTTATTGTTTTTTTTTTATTTTAGTTGAGCTAATTTATTTTTAATAATATTAGTTAGTTATTTAAATGATAAAAAATTATAAACTGAATTAATTATATTCATTCAAATTCTGAATTTATATAATTTCTTTAAATATAACTTACTTAGTTACTTATTTTAAATGTTTTCTTATCTTTAAATAAAGTTATTATTCGTAGTTAAGTGTAATAGAAAAATAATAGTTACAAAGAAAAAATTTAAATACATTTACTGAAAATATTATATTCAATTGGAATTGATTTAATATATGTATATAAAATAAAAAAATAAAATTTATAAACAGAAACAAAAATAAAAATTACTAAAATTATAGTTACATAGATATAATTCTGTAAAAAAAAATATACATACGTATCTATACTGTATTGTTCTAAGGTAAGAAATTTTAAAAACAAAATTATTTATTTGAACAGATTTTTTATAAAATTACCTTATAACTAACTTACATTTTTATTACCTATAAGTTTAATTTTTTCATTGTTATTAAATTAATTTTGTGGTTCTGCTGACGCACCGAAGTAATGTTGATTAAAAGCAATTTTTAACTAACAATTATTTTTTCTTAATATTACTTCACTAACTTTATTATATTCGTTAAATATATATATTCTGTTAATTCATTTCTGGACATTACCGATCACATTTTTTTAGTTTAAATTATAAATAATTAATATTTAATATTTACTTTAGACTTTATTTATTAATTTTTGACTAAAAGAGCTATCAACTTATATAGACTGAACCTATTAGACTACGTAGAACCATTATTTTTGATTTGATTCATTTTCTTATGTTACGCAACCGGCATCTTAATGTGTCTTTTTCTGTATTAACTATTATATAGAATACTTTACTGCATTAAAGTACAATACATTAATACATACATTAATAGTTATACATTATACAGTTACATTAATAGTTAGATTAATAGTTACATATACGTTAATACATACATAACATTAATAGTTCGGAATACATTAATATTTCAATAAATAAAAAGTACTTAATCAGATGATGCAATATGACTCATCAGTCTTTAGGCGATTGAAAAAATCTTCTCGATTGATTTCGAACAGCTGTTTTTCATATAGTTAATAACTAGTTTAGAAATTTTTTTCCCCCTGATATTCTTCGTGTTAGCATAGGGCATAAACTTGACTTTTCCACTGTTCTCTGTTTTATGCAGTGATCTTGATTTCTTCCCAAATTCGTACATAATTAGCTAATTTAACTGTTATGGTTCGATGGCAGTTGGTTTCGTAAGTTGAAGGTGAATTTGTTTTTCACCTGTTAGGTACCATAAGCCCCTATTACTATTTGGTAAACATATTTTACAAATTCTTCTTTGGCACTTGTTCGCAAATACTTAAAGCAGTTATATATATATAACTATGTCATCTTAAACTCTTTCCTTTCACCTAAGTTTCGGTTTATCTGTGCTAAATATAAATCAACTGAAACAGGGCTACTAAAAACGGAAACAGAAGTTTAGAAAAAAACGATACTTAAATAAAAACAAACTATTAGCTACAATTAGTTAATTATAATTCTATTATAGTGTTAAAGATCAAATAAAAATATACAACTAACTAATTATATTATATTGTCATTAGAAGTGTCTAAAAAATATTCAAAGATTGATTTTCACCCCTTCATACTAAATATGCTTACCGGTACCAGTACCTTTTGTAATTAAAATAAAATAAGTGGCAAACTAAATTGAAATATAATTTTATAACAACTTGAATAAAATGGAATTACGCTATTTAACAACGTTCCTGACAGTTTTCCATATATAAGTATACTTATATGTATATGAGTTGGTGATATATGATAATTATAACCGGAAAAATTAATTAATAAATAAATACTCGAATTATGTTTCTCTCACTTTATATTTATTTTATTTATTTATTTTTATCAGCGGACTTGCAGATAAATCTGCAAACCAACTTCAGGTCCTTTTCCCTTTCGAGATGTGGGCAATTTTAACAAATACATAAACTTTCCTACTTTATGTAATAAGAATGTAGCATTAAGCATTAAGAATGTAGAACACTTTTGAGCTTAAACTGTTATACATGGGTGCTAGCTGTTTCTACAGATACTTAAGAACCAAAATACATAACTAAATAGTTATATGTAACACAAAATTTTTATTGTGAAACAAACCGATCTTTATATAATAGTTATTAACTGAGAATACTCATGTATATTTATTTTTAAAATGATTATTTTGAATTTAGTTTAACTCATGCTAATAATACAACATTCATTGAAAAATAATTATAACTATTTATGTAACTAAGTTGTTATTAAAAAATTAAACCTACAATGAAACTGGAATTCTTAGATATAACTCTTATTTTTTATTCATTTTTTTTTTTTTTTGTTTCAGAAAATAAGTAGCTTTAGAATATTTCTAAATTGTACTGATTTACTTAATACAGTATAGAAGGTGTTTCTTAAAGTAGGATTCCACCTACCGTAACTATATATAAGTAACATAATAAGTTTTTGTTGTTAAGAGTTACTAAATTAAAACTGCTCACATTATTTAAAATAATACTTCAGTATATTTATTGTGTATATTGAATAATTCGATTATTTTTAGATATTATGCAGTATCATTTTACTCGTAATATTGTTATTTTTCCAATTTCTAATTAATTTTGTTTTTGTTCTTTTGTTTTTACTTTTGTTTATATTCTTTAGAATTTTACGAATTAATTTTTGTTTTTATTGCTACCCTAATATACGTATACAATATACATATATATGTACACGTATATTTTTCTTTAATACTTAATAATAAAAACAAAATATTTTTCGTTAAGCATTACGGTATTACCTAAGTAAATATTTATAATTTTGACAAAAAACTATAGTTTCATGGAATCTTATATTAATAACATTTTTGTTTGTTACTCTGTTAATAATAATTATTGTAAACAATAAATTTTTATTGTAGGTACCTATAGAAATAATTTCAAAACAAAATTAATCTTAGATAAATTAATTTGCAGGTGCAAAAAGTTGAGGTGAGTCAATTTATACTTACTTAAGTATAGCTAATGAATAAATAAATTAGTATGTATAACTACATCGCAAATTATAATTGATGTTTGTTTATGTCAGCAATCTTGAAATATTTTCAAGATGATGCGGTTTTCAATTTCATTTACTTTGACAGTTATCGTACAAAAATTAAGTAAAATTTTCAACAGTAGTTAGTTAAGTCTTGGTTTAGGTAATTAAAAAAAAAATAATAACTAATAAAATTTTACTTAATTTTTGTACGATAACTGTCAAAGTAAAACTACTAATATAAAAATAAGTTTACAAAATATAAAAATAAGTCTACAAAATTTCATCGTCATCATTTACATTGTGAATTATTGACCACATGACATTTGAATTTTTATTTTCTCGAGCAGTTTCAACATTGTACCAGATAACTTTCATAGAAGTTATACTTATAAATATGAACACATTGGTTATTTTATTGACTCCACAAAAATAAAGCCAAAGATGTAGTAAAAATGCTATTCACAAAAAATATTAACCTACTTAATCAAATAATTTAGGTCTGACCTTTAGTAAAGATTCATGTGTTAAGCTATTTGTCCACTCAATTCTCTTATATGATTGCAAGACATGAAATATGGCAAAAAATACTATTTTGTGCATTTTGATATTTGCCAACAAATGTTTAAGATGGATTCTTCGTGTAATCTCGCCACAAAAAAATTTTCCAATATAGAACTTTTGAAACGAACAAGAATTGAAATAATCAGCACTAATAATAATTAATCGAAGGAAATGTTCCAGCCAAACACTTTGTAAACCTACAAAGACTTCACAAACACCGTTTTAGAATTAAATTAGTAAGGTCTACATAAGCTTAAACTGTCAAAAATAACTTGACATCGAATGGTAATAATAAATAAATAGAACAAGTGCAGAAAAACTTGAGATGAATTCTTGCACAAGTTCTTGCACAAAATATATGTGGTTCGATCAAAAGTCTGATACGAGTCTAGTGAAGGAAGTTTATTTTTAACCATTGTGGAACACCAGGAGAGATGATATATGATAAAATAAATATACATGGTAAATTAATTAAATTAACTATTCTAAGATCATAATACAAACAAAAATAAAATTCTAAGAATTGTGAAAATGGAATTAACATAGATGTCGAAAGATCAGCTCTTGACTAAGAAAGTATAAATTTAAATCAAATATATATAACAATAAAATGTACTTAATGGCATACAATTAAAGTAACTGATGATAGACAAGGTGATATTTTTGTAGTTAAGGACTTGTGGCCTTTTTAGTTAAAATAAAATAAACATATAAGATACAAATTAAAGAAATATGTTCGAATTGATGAACTGTAACATGGGCGTATAAGCTTCCTGTGATTTGTTTTTTAATAATATGTAAATGAATAGAAAGCTGTAAAGAAAATAATTAAAAAATATGCGTGTGTGTGGAAAAAAAGATGGGAATCGCGAGTTGACCATACCTACCTACGTACGCTATCGCTTATTAATTTTCAAGTTTACACACGTGTGCTGCTTGGCCAATATAAATAATCATTAATTGTGAGTTCTCGAATTTTGGAACCGTACGCAAAGTTCCATCTAATAAATAGTGATGATTTCTTTCATTTATTTTTTTGTTTATTAATTTTGCAATTATTGATGACATGCAAATTATGTATGCAATATCTTTGTGATCTTCTTCGATTCCATTTCACGAAGGGGACATTATGACTCAGTTGTTTTGGGATATTTGACTATATTAATGGATGAAAGTGAGACAAAACTCCTATGGGAATATAGATACACTTTAGTGGGACATAAATCCCAACGGGACTTATGACTCTGATACTTATGTCATGACACCTATCGATAACTAACTATTTACAAGATAAAAATATTTTAGAAAATTTAAGTATTGTATCATGATATGAGAATATTAAGATTGAAACAATTTATTGATTTGGTGCTTGTTGACAAAATACTATAATGAACATCGAAGATTACTAAGCCATTGGTGTCACTCATGGAATGAACTAAATTTGAAATCAAAGATTTCCACGATATTAAAATATCTATGTGTAATCTGAAAACATTATAACTAGATAATTATATATAGTAAATAGTTAAAGGCAAAATTTTAGAACACAAAACAAAAGCTTCGTATCGGGATCAAAATTAAGAAAAAAAATTTAATCTCAAGAAAAAGTTGGTGTACAACTATATATATATATACAATATACCAATGTAAGTACATATATATATATATATATACATACGTTTACATTGGTAGTATAAAAAAAAAAAGAAATTCCTTTGTTAAGTTAATTTTAAAAAAAAGTTGTTAATTAAGAATTACGGTGTCTGAGATTTGAAAATGAATACCAATATTTAATTTACATATATAAAATATGTATAATTAGTTGTATGTAATATTTCCGTTATACCTTTACATATCTTAACTAACCTGTTTTCGCAAAAAAATATAATAAACAAACAAAAACTAATAATAAAAATTTCGATTTTTATAACAGGTCAATACTAAAAAAAGACAAAAAAAAAAACAAAAAAATATTCGCGTTTTTTGTAATTGTAACGTTGAGCGAAAAATATGAAAAACTCGTAGGTTGATTTTTAATCCAAAAATGGTAAATTTTATTTCAACTATAACTATAAGTAAACATATATGTACGTACATAATATTATATATATGTATATATATATGACAATTATTAATCTATGGATGTAAAGTATATAAAAATATTTTAAATTATTTAAATTTTATTACTTCATAGATTAAAAGAAAAAAAAAACATTATTATTATTTTTTTTATATTTAAATGTAAAGGTTAGGAGTTTTTTTTTTGTTATAATTTATGAGTACAAATCTATGACCATATTTTTTAATTGAATTTGTTATAGAATTTTGTAATAGTTAACTAAATTTTATTTTTTTGATAATTATTAAATTAAAGTTATGAAGCACTGTGGTATTAGTTTGGCATTTAGGTACACGTAAAACTAACTTTAATAAATTATTCAGTTAAAATGTGTAAATTTAATGTAACTAACTACATGTCAAAAGTAACTAATGAATAATGATATTAACTACTAAAAATAGGGACTAAATATTTTGACGTTTGAATTTTTTTTCTGGGATTAGTTATATGTCAGTGTCAAAATTTTTTTAATTATATTTTATACACAAGGTGCAAGTAAGGAAATTGTTGTTAACAACGTAATTTTTGGATCGAATATTAATAAAATATACAAATAATATTGTTGGATTGACGTTAGAATAATAATACAAATTTATTTATTTATTTCTATGTCAATAATTTCATTTTCGGCCAACTTGATATTTCAATAATCTGACAGCAACAATGGCCAAAATATACCAGTATTGTACACTTGTGAACATAAGATAGATTGCTGCGGCAGATCTGCCGTAGATTTCTTAGCCGTATAAACATAGACTATGAACACATGGATTTCTTGTTATTTGGATTTATTGATGCTTTTTATATTTACATATAGAAGTTGAAAATGATTTCAAATGAAATAATAATATATTTATTATATTTTTATAATATATTATATTTCGTTCATAAGTATATTAAAACTTTATTACTTAAAATGCTTTTAAATTATAGACAATGTTAATACGTTATAACTTACTACTTAGAGTCATTGAGATACCATATAGCTACATATTTTAACTTACAGTGCAAAAAAAAGTATTTTTTAAATTTTTATATATACATATATATATATATATATATATATACATTTTTTGTTCAACTAAGACATTAAATTAACTTTAATTCATGCAAATATACTTTATTATAATTCATAATACCTTATTATACCATCACCTTGTGTAAGCAGTAAAATTAAAATTTGAAATTTACTAAAAAAAAAGACAAAAAAAAAAAAAAAATTTCAAAAATAGGACCTTATTTACAACTGTTTAAAATGGAAGATTTTTATTACGATTTTGAAGATCCTTTTTGTGTTAATATGCGTCTATATATATATATACGTATAATAAAAATAAAAAAGGATAACATAATAATATAATAATACATGAACAGGTCTTAAAATCTTTTCTTATTTTTTATTTTTCTGTTATTATTTTACCTTTCTTTGTTGAAATATTTTCTACATGTGAATAAAATTTTTTTATTTTTTTTTTTATTATTTAAATCCTTTAGGTTAAGACAATATCAGAATTGAGTTTAATAGTTAGAAATAAACAGAGGATTAGTTTT
Source organism: Argyra leucocephala (assembly GCA_963942445.1). NCBI lineage: Eukaryota > Metazoa > Arthropoda > Insecta > Diptera > Dolichopodidae > Argyra > Argyra leucocephala. The sequence continues at coordinate 32,476,038 of OZ012681.1, read as the reverse complement.
ATTTTCTTTTATTCTTTGTTTTTTTTTGAAAAAAAAAACAGTATTCAGGATTTTTAAGAATTTTTTTTTTTTTTGTAGCTTTATATTTAGACGGATGATTATGATGTCATTTCTTTTATCCTTTTTTTTTATTGTTTACATATATGACATATAGATATAGATATATGTATATAAATGATTTTTTTGTATAATAGTAATATATCCTATTATAATTCGGTTAAGAAGTCGAATAATAAAAATATTGATCAATAATATTAATAAGTGAGAATATAAATAAGTATATAGTTATATATACTTACTTAGTTAAGTATTATATTATATATATTTAAGTGTATAGAAAATTAAATTTAATATTTTAATAACATTTTTTTCTTTCTGAATTTCAATTTATGGTGTATATTTTTATGATGAATACTTATAAGTAGTTATCTTACTTAATATTCTAAGTCCAATGAATAAAAATTAAATACAATACATAAGTGTTACTTTTTATTTGAAATAAAATATTTATCTGAAATTTTAGAGCGCTGAATGTGTAACTAAGTTGATTTTTTAATTTAATTTAAATAGTTTTGTAACTTTTCATCATAGCGATTTGAATTTTTTTTTTTTAGTACTTATTTTTGGTAATTTTACTACCGTTTACAGTAGAGCTAATGGTTTTCAAATTTCGTAAATAATTTTTATAACTATAATATTGATTATTTACTATAAGTAATATTGATTACAATATAACTTATAATTATTGATTTAATTGTACTAAGTAATAATAGCGTTCCATTAAGCTGTGTAAACTACCCATACGTAGATTGTAAACGTTAATGAGTTATGATTCATGACCAAAACATAATCGTGGAGATAAAAATAATGTAGACTATATATTTTTGTTGATTTAAATTTCAAACTTCAAATTATAATAATATGATATGGCAATTATTTATTATTCAGCACAAAATTTTTTTATTCAGCACTTAGCTGAAAATAGATTGTTACTAACCAGTTTATAGTACCCATTAACAAGAAGTAGTATTATAGTTATTTGTTACTTTACACAGAATAATGAAACGTTATTACTTATTAAACGTTATTACTTACTATATTAGTAGCGTTCCATTATGCTGTGTAAACTTCATTATGCTCTGTAAACATTTTGGAATCAGCTACACTATGGTAGCGTTCAGTGAAATTAACCTTTGGATCTGAAATCCACAGATCCATGGATCTGTTTACTGAACGGTGTGGTAAATGTACCGGTTAATGTATCGCGGTTAATGAAAATGGATCTGAAAAAATTCTAGATACATTTCAGGGATCTGACTTTTTATATGTAAAAATAACAACAACAATTTTTATGTTGAGTGTTGTGACATCTACCGTAAGAAAAAATAAATGTTTATATTTTTTATGAAAGTTTTTAAATTTAAATCGCCATTATTTTTTGAATTAGTGTGAAATTTAAATTCTTAAGGCAGATTTATGTACATAAAACTTAAATTAAGAGTTATAAAAAATAAATTATATGTATTATAATAAATATTATTCCATTCAAGTTAAATTTATTTTTAAAAGTACTCATTATATTTTCCGGTGATGGCGCTAGTATTGCGGTAAATTTTTGTGGTGAATTGCGTTCAGTGGCCAGATATATGGTACATGGATCCAAAATGGATTCCAGATCTATCGGTTAATGCTACTGAACGAACCCTATGTGTCTATTGTTATTGTGTTGAAAATGGTTAAGTACGATCTACTTTCCGCTAGGTGCTGAATAAATTTTTTTTGTGCTGAATAATTATTTCGTGTCATATTTATAATTTGAAGTTAGATATTGACATTTAAATAAAGAAAAATTTAAATTGAAATATTTTTCATCAAAAAAATAATTTAAATATGATAAGTAAGTAACCATTTCATGTTAAAAAATAATTAGATATTTAAAACTCAATTTAATGAATAAAACTAGGAAACACCAAGAAAAGAAGAGAATTTTTTGATAAATTATTTTTGATAAATAAATTTGCAAAATAAAACATGTTTTTGGGTTATGTTTTGCTCATGAGCATAAAATGAGCGTTCCTTTTACAATCTACTCATGAGTCATGAGTAGTTTACAAAGCAAATATTTTTTATACTTAATAGTAAATTAAGTATTAATTTTACTATTAGTCTTATTATTTATCTTAAAGGGACTTCTTTAATAAAATCGTAAATAGGCACACGTAAAGCGCAAATAAATTCAAAGAGCAGAATTAGGTACATCTGGGAGCGGAATTAATTCAAATTAAAATTTTCGAGCGGAAATACATGCATATCAATTTTTCTTGTTAGTCTATTTATTTATTTTATTAGTTCCTCTCAAGTGAGCTTATACGCTCTTACAGAGTGTATAGCACGTAAATATAGTATATTATAAAGTATAATTATTGATGTTTTATTATTTGTTTAGGAAAAATTCAATTAAATAAGTGTAATCGAAATAAAATAATTTAATTGTGTTTAAAAATATACTAATTATTGTAATTTAAAACAAAAAAATAAAAAAAGCTTGTACTTGGCTCATTTATCTTATATATTGTATTAATAAGGGGGCGGAAATAGGTACATTTACGATATATTATTTTATTCACAGTTATTTATCAATCAAACTTCACATTCTCTATGTTTATAAATATTTACTCAATATTTTATAGCAGTACCTAAGTACTGTTTATAGGTTATCATTTAACTTTTAATCGTTCATTCTTATTTTGAATGAAAACTAAAGCTTGAATTAACTTTTAATACGCATATTACTTATATGATAAATGTATTTTATTTAATTAGCGATAATTTTGATAAAAAATAGACATAAAATAGATAATAAAAAAAAAACATACTTAGTGGATGAGTAACAAACCAATTTTAATCAATTATTAATATGTAAGTATGATATTTTTTTTAAATAGTTTAAAAAATTAAGTAAATATTTTTAAATAACTCATCGTTACGTAACTGAATTCCAAAATGATAAAGTTAGTTATTTAGAAATAGCTAAATACAAATCAAATGTTTAACTTATATATATATATGTAAATAACAATTTATAGTTATGTAAAAAAAAATCTAATTGACCTAATTCCAATAATGAGTACTGTATTTACTCGTATTCATAATTTAATGAGTAATGACTATTAAGTACCTATATAATAAAATTGAAATTAATCAAAATGTTAAGTTTAAAAAAAATGTATTGCGATCAGTTCTAACCACAATTTACTTCAAATGAATATAATTAAAATGATTATGGTTGGTAACTATGAAATGAAGATGGAGGATTAAATATCCTATTTAAGAAGGCTGTAACTAAGTAATTTACTTAAAGAGTGGTGTTTATTGAAATTTTATTTAACTTTCAGAATACATTCTAATCTCTATATCTAGACTATAATTGACAGTAGGATATTTAGAAATGGTGGTTGCTGCTACGTTGCAGTAAACTGACAATAACCAATTATACTTATTTAAAAAAAAAAAAAAAAAACAAATTTGTTTTTTGTAACTAGTTAATTCATTCGTGATGTCTGATTAGTTAATTCTACAGTTACATAAAAATAAAAATACACGAAATTATGACATTCGATTTTTTTTTAAAATCATTTTTGGTCAGTTAAAATTTTTTCCACATTCTAAGGTCTAGCTATTTTTAAGAGAACTAGTCTTAGCTATTTTTAAGCACTACTATCAAATCACAAATCATTTTTCTTTATTCCAAATGGCAAAGGATAATTTTTTAATATTCACATCAAATCAAATTCGTATCTGTTTAATAACCTTTCAAAAATATAATTTTTAAAAAATTTTATTGTCGTCAACTTAAATTTTCAAAAAGAACAATAATAATAAAAATAATAGTAATAAATTTCCTCTTTTTATTTTTTAATTCTACTACATATAACTAACTACTTAAAACCAATTATTATTATTGTTGATTGTACTGTGTTGTCGTCATTAAATATTGTAGTAAAATTCTTGTAGTCATTTTTGGTGTTCATTTCTTTAAGGATTCATTATCACAATTTACTACTTAGATGTATAAGTATATGTATGTATATTTTAACTATACATCATATACACATATTTTGGAACATATACACCTAAGTAACTACTATACTCTAATCAACAATCATCATCTGATATTTTAAACAAAGACAAATGGATTCTTCCTTTCATAAGGTTTTCTTTTTCTCTATATTTTTTTTTTTTTTTAAATTTCATCACGAACCGTCATCAACAGAATAATAAATGCGTACATGAACAACGACAAAAACGAAAACTACGTAATTCAAATCATTTGTTTTGTCATCCCCAAGTATTTTCGTCCTTTTCTTGTACATATTTTCTTTTTTCGTTTTGGTTAGATTTTGTTGGGTAGTTATGCGTTTGTATTTTATTTTTTCTTTGTAAATTCTAAATTCGTGGGTTATTTCGTGTTATGGTACCTAAGATTAGATTGCAACACAAATGGAAAAGAGAAAAATATAAGCAATTTCACAACAAATTAAATTTTAAATGTGAGGTTTTGGGCAGAGGTGGATTAGAAATTTTATTTTAACTAAATGTAAAAAGGGCGAATAAAAATTATTAATGGGATGGCATCGAAAATGCAGTATTAGAGTTTTGACTACAATACAATCTAGTATGTTCCAAAACGAGTTAAATGCACAATGTATTCAAAATGCTTGTATACTACTTTAATTAATAGTTTAATACTTAGTACATTATGGAACATATTCAATTCAATTACAGTTAAAATTCTAATATGTACTGCATTTTGATGTCACTGTTATTTAAGTCATATTGAAATTTTAGACAATGGTAAAACTACACTTAGGTATTCCATTTTTTTTAATAAAATAAAAACAAAAATTGTCAAATGAATTAAGTTTAATGAATCGGGCTAATTTTATAAATTATTCATGATAATTTTAAAGGTTATTTAATTATTTTATTTATAAAAGTGATTCATGATTTAAAATTATTATAAACCAAAATTGAACATCAATATAATAACGCCTAAGAATCATGACAGATCTGATATCATAAATGCGAATGTTAGAACTTTACATTCTTAAATATTTACATAAATGCGGTGACAAAAACAAAAATTTAATTAAATTGTAAATAATATATAACTACTTATGTTATGTACTAAATTTGCTCAAACAAATTTCTACAAAGTCGATATTAAAATGCAGAAAATATCTTTAGTAGTTGCAGTAAGCAAGTAAATAAATCGATAGAGAAACATATCAGTAACAAAAAATGCCACATTCATTTTACATTATCTAATAAACAACATTTATTATATTGAGTCATAGTAAAATATTGTAGTGTTAGACTACCTATATACAACTTCACATTTTTAATATTGATTTATTCTATAACTATCAAGATTTTGATATAAGTATCAAGATTTTGTAAACAACATCTGTGAGTTATAAAATTCAATCAAAAATTTTTTTAACTTAAAATCAATTATAGCTAACTATCTAATTTTATTTTCTAAAATTATTAAACCAAGAAGACATTTTTTTTATTTGATTTTATTTATAGTTATACTTAATTGGTTTTAAATCATCAATTTTTCATTGATTTTTATAATTCACAGATGTTATTCACAACATATTGCTATAAGTTATAGAAACAATTAAAATTAAAAATGAAGAATTGTACAGGTAATCTAACATTACTTATTGATGAGTTACACTAGTTAGTGTTAGATGAATAAAACTCTCTTTTAATAATTAGGTATGTTTCATGAATTAAAACTAATTTATAATACCTATTCGACCCTGAATGATGGACAGTTTAGTAGAATATACATTTTTGAATACATTTTTTGTTTTATAGAAGATTGTTCTAATCCACCTTTCAATCAAGCTCTCTCTCACTCTCCTTTCAATATTCATATGTATTTGTAAAAATAAGACACTAACACAAGCTCAAATATTTAGAATATTTTAAAAAGAAAAAAAATCATGTGGTTAAAAGAACAATTACAAAAAAATCCTTAAATACAGTTCTTTCTAATAAATAACTTTTAGAATTTAAGATTTAAGGGTGGAACATACGTACTTAACTACTTTTCATTTTCAAAGATTAGGAAGAACGTTTTTTTCTGGGGTTTTTTTTTTCAAAAATTTTTTTTTTTTTAAGTTAACGCGTGCCATTTAGATTGTTTTCTCTATCATGATGTAATGGTTACTATAGTGTCAGTTTATATAATATTTAAGTTTTTTTTTTTTTTTTTTTTTTTTTATTAAAGAATTATAATACTACATTGCGGAGAAACCAAAATCAAGAAAAAAAACTGAGAAAATGGAAGAAAAGAATTGTAGGGTTATTGAATTTTCTTTTTAGTTTTTCTTTTGTTAAGAAAACAGACAATACACTTACATGTAATAACGTATATATATATATATAAATTGTAAGAGGGTGGTTGGGGTAGAAGAGCTGACAAACAATTTATTTTTTGTCCTTTTGTAAGCATTTTTTTCAGTTTTGGTTAATTTTTTTTTTTTTTTTCAATTTCACCTTTTGTCAATGTACGTTTACTTTTTTACCAATATTTTATACTTACACCTTTTTTTTGCTTTTTCAAAAATATTTTCTTTCATGTCAACTTTAAAAACCTTTAAAAAGAACAAAACAAAAATAAAATAAAAACGGAACAATGAGTTATTATGAAGAGGGGAAGAGGATAATTGTAAAAAACAATAGGTTTATTTTTAAAAACAGTTGATTTTTGCAAAATACATTTCAACTCAATTAACACCAAAAACCATAAAAAAAAAATTGTATATTATATATATATACCAACGTTGTATAAGATACTTATATACAAGTGTATATATATATACTTATATATATATTACCAATTATGGTAGGATAGTATCATGTTTCTTTTTTAAGAAAATTTCTAGTACTTACATATACTTAAAAAAAAAAACAAAACAAAAAAAAATGAATTACCTAATTTATATTATTTAAGTAAGTGAAAATTATTTTGGGCACATTCTTTTAAGAACTTTGAGATACAATTTCATTTGAAAAGTTCTTGGTTTTATTTTTTCTTTGGTTTTTTTTTTTTAAACAAATTTGTTTTTGTAAAATTTTTAATAAAAAAAATGTTGTTTGAAAGTTTAAAATTTGTTTTTAAATATTATTGAAAATATCTTTTTTTTTTTTCTTTAATTTATAATTAAGGAAGTACTTAGTTAAAACTTTTAAAAAATTAAAAAAAAAAAAAATTGTGTGTTTTAAAAGATTTTAAGGGTTAATGAATGTTTTCGTTTCTTTTCTTCATAATTTTTTTGTGAATATTTGCTTAAACCACTTACAAATATATTAGAGTTAACTATATTTTATTATTTATCTTCTTCCAATTATAATATTTTTAAGGACTAGTCTACAAGTCATTAAAACTAGTTAAAACATACATACATACGTACTTCAAATTACCTAGTTTAGAATTGTACTTATTTATTTTTCAAAATATATTATTAGAAATTTTGCATCATCGAATTAATATTAAAATTGAAATTTAAATTATTTTCAAAGCAGTCTGTGGAGTTGATTCGTTAACACACAGTCGATACTGGAATCAATGTATTGTCACGTATTCAAGTTACACTACTGGTTTTAACATTTTTAATAAATATCAGTGACATCGTAAATGTATTTAAAAACAGCTTCAACCTGATATATTTAATGTGAAAAAACGAAGTTGTCAATGTTATCAGTTAAATAGTTGGCAACACTGTAAAACAACGGGTTTTTTAACACAGTTTTATTAACACTTTACAACATTGGGTTTTTAAAAGTTTTTGTAAACTCAAATACCTGTCAAAATAGTCGCGGAAACATCGTCAACAACAATTGTGATTATTGAGTCAATGTTTCAAGCTTTTGTGAGCTTTTGTAGACATTGTTTTCAACTTTGTGTTCAGACGTTTACGATTTCAACGTATCATCTCAATATTAACTACCTGATTAGTTGTATGTAATTTATTTATTTATTATTTATTTATTAGTATATATATAAATACATAACTAGTTATATATACATACAACTAATTTTTGGGGATTTTAGCTTCTGAGATGTGGGCCACCATTGAATTTGTACTTATTCTGTTTTTTTACAAAAAATTTTTATAATTTTTAATCCTTTTTATTCTTGTTTCTTTCATTTTTTTTTATTATTTGTGGTTTATTAAAAATATTGTTGCTTGTTTTTTTAATATATATGATCCCCCACATTTCGAATTGGTCCAGCAGTTTTCTGGTTCTTTATATCTTGTTATTGTCTGTTAAGGGTGTTTTGTTGTTATTTTGCTACCAGTTTTGTATTTCTTTGCATTTTAAGTACACAATGCATTACAGTGAGTGTTTGACCACAAATCGTGAGTATACTTTATACTATTATATGTATAAAAAGCGTTCTTAGAACAATGGGAGCTATCCAGCATACCATTGAAGAATATCCTGAGTGTGATCACAAAATTAGGTGTCCTTAAGTACTCAGTTACTAAATACCAAACATGGGTTATCACAATAAACCCATTTGTCGCTGCGGGCGATATAGAAGACAGATACCCTTCCGAAATTCACAATCTATCTGTCTATCTAAGTTAGCAGTTAAATATTTTTTTTTTTATTTATTTAGATTATCCATGATACTTAGTTAAAAATTTAGTTTTAAAAATCTAATTTTATTTTTTTCCGCAGGCGAGCAGTTAAGTAGTTGATTTTTATATTTTTGCTATTCTAGTTATAAGTATAATATCACTTTCGCAACCTAACTATTCTCTAGTATATTTTATTTCCCAATGGATTTGAGCCAGTGCTGTCACATTGTTAGATTATAATATTGTATTTTTCTACAATTTTAACCGATTTAGCGCCATTTAGGTATAGAATCTAAAATTCTGATAGTCTACTAAGTATTTTATAATTTTGTATAGTTTAGTTTAACAACCTTTAAAAATTTCCTTCTGAATTATTCATATATTTTTAAATAAAGATTAACATGTACCTAGGTACATAGTTATGTTTCCCTATTTTTATTGAATATCTTAATTGATTTCGGTTATTAAACCATCATCACAATACTGAGTCGATGAAGATATTTAATAAAATTGGTGAAGAATTTTTAATTTTTATTTTTAATAATATTTCAACTGGAGCCTATTTACAGACTTATTTTATAAAATATATTTATATTTAATTTCATAAATAATTTTTGGGTATAGGATAATTTAACTTTTATTATTTAATTTCTTTTGAGTAAATAAGAATTGAAATAAACCACATTTACAATTAAATAAAGTATTAAGTATAAGTATACATTATATATATATATGTATAACTACTTATACGTAAATTTTTTCATAATAACATTTTCTTCCACCATTTTTATCTATTCATTGGCTTTTAATTTCTTAATATGTAGTTAGTTAGTTGTTTAACTTTATTATATTAATTGTTAAGCATTTGTTTTATGTAATCAACTAACTATAACTACTTATATACACAGATTTTGGTTATATTTATATATTTACAGTACAATGTACAAAACATAATTATTTATTGTGAAAATTTGTACAAGTAGTATATATAGTTATTTATTATATTTTATTTATTTATTTCAACTAGTTATATGGAGATTTCTCTCTATATTAAGTATGTACAGTTTCTTAAATGAATTTAGTTTAGTCCGAATCTACCTACTTAACCAATGTGCCATTTCGAATCAAATATTTTATTTGACATTAAACTTTGTCCATTTTAACTTCGACCTAATTCATTTTAAGTTCAACTCTTAATCAATTTGATTAATATTTTTTAAATAAATCTATTATATTTAGGTAGAGGTTCGAGTAGTAAAAATTAAAGGTTAACGTAAAATGAGAAATTAAATGTATATAAGGATTTTGAAAAGTAAGTAGTTAATAGTAGTTACTTACAATTCATAAAACCATGATCATAAAATTACATAAGTAACTATACTTACATATAAATTGAGCTTATTTTTAAATAAATGATATGTTTTCATTTCATAACTGATCAATATACTAAAAAATGAATACATAAATCAATTTCAAATTCTACTGGCACTTGACACTGAAATTATTGTGCGTCTTTGGAGAATTAAAAAATGTTTTTGTTTATTTGTTTTTGCTTTAAAAAAAACACACATAATTTAATTGACCCTTATAAGTAACACATTTAATATTGACAAGGTCAAAAAGTTTAATAACGGTAAAATAATTTCTGTAAGTTTAATTTTTGTTTATTACTTATACTTATACTTATTTATTACTATCAGTAACAAAAAAAATATTGTTAAGTATAATCTGAAATTTTGTTTTTTTTTTTTTGAAATAATTATTTACTCAGCACCATAAAAGATAAGAATTAACCATAAAAGAAAAGGGAAAACAAAAATATTTAATTGGCTTATCATATATGTACTTACAACTTAAATAGAATTATAGGGCGAATTATTATGAATGGTTATTTATATGAAATTTCAATAGAGTATTTTCCCATAGTTTTAAAATATATTATTTATTTTTTTTTAAATTCTTCTTTAAATGATAGAAATTCTTGTTTAGATTTGACAATTTACAACATTATTAATTTATATAATTTTGTATGTGTATCATTAAGTTGGTGCATATATACAAGTAAAGTATAAATTATGTATAGATTGGTTATACTTATTATCAAAATTAAAATATATTGTTTTGTTAATAAACGGCGCCATACATATAAGTAATTCTTAGTACATTTAACTATATCAGCATAAATTTAGAAAGACAACAATAGAGAGAGAAACAAAAATAAATTTTCTAGTTAACATAACGAAACGTGAAGATAATACAATTTTATAATTATTAATGTAAGCATAATTATTTATGTATGTATATTCAGAAGAATTTGAATTATAGTGTATATTAAATAAATAATTGATTTATGTAAATTAAATTTAAAGTTGTAACTAATTTTAACTATAAAACTGGTTTAAAAAATTTTTTCATTAACTATTATAACTACTTAACTACTTTTAATATATTTAAACATCAATATAAGAGAAAATCGATAAGATTTTATATTTAAAATTTTTATTCAAAGAGACAAATTGAAAACTTTTTAATTAACTCTTTTTGGAAAAATATTATAAGAAAACGTTAAACTATACATATTTTACATATTCGGAATTTTATATTAAATGGAAAATATAACACTTATTTATTTAATGTATACTTATTTATTATATATTAACTTATTTATTTAATGTATACTAAAATTGTTTCATATTATTTCTGTCATATTTATCTGTTCATACTTTTTTTTACACACATAATATATCAACAAAAACTATAATGGCAATAATTCTGAATTGTTTGTATATACTTATATATGAACAAATTTTTGTAATATTTTTCAAAATAAAAGTTAGTTTAATGGTATCAAAGCTACTTATACCAAAGTCGACTTAAGATAAGTAAATCAATGTTTTCTATATTTAAAATTCATACATAATAATAATATTTATATACATATACTTAATTCTTTTTTCCATCCAATCTCTTCTTAAAGTTAGTAAGTATGTACAATTTATTAAAAAAAAATGTTCTTGTTTTATTTAAAGTATTTCATAATTGAAACAATTCCAAAGTATTAACGAAAATAAAAAATGGAAAACAATTATTGTATTAAATTATAAAAAAATACTTAATAATGATATGATAGACTAAATGATGAACAAAATATGAAATATTATTTCCAATATAACAAAATCAAAAAATTAATACAATATTTAAGCCAAGGTTCAAAATTTTGAATAGTTAGGAGCATTCCATTGCCCAAAGAACAATAGATGAATGCAAAATCAAAAAAGTAGTAAAAATAAAATCATAAAATAAAATCAAATCATATCAATAGGGGTAGTTTGTAGATATCGGCCGAAAGAAGTTATTTTTTTAAAATGAAAGAAAAATAAATTAAAAAAACGAAAGAAATAATATTTAAAAAAAAAAAAAACAAAATAAAAACAGATAAGAAATTAAAATAATAAACATATTAATTATTTGTATAATGTAATCATATCATCGGAATTAAAACTGTCTTGATGGAATCATGATCATAACTGTAAAGCCACTGTAACATTCCTAATGAAAAATTTTTTTCTTGCTTCACATTTGCAATTTAAGGGTATAAACTGTTAAATATAAGTGCACCTGTAACTAAATAAAAATGATTGAAATGCGATGTGTAGCTTCTAGATACAACTACAAATTATTCGAAGTTCACTCGTAGATTGTGATTGTCGTAAACTCACGGGGAAATAATGCCAGAGTTCATAAACATTTTCTTAAAATTTTATAAAAATACAAATTGCGAAAAGGAAGGATTGCAAGTTCTTAAAACAAATCAAAGCTAAACCTTCATCTATTTACCTTACAGACTAAACGAACAGCATGTTTTTGTTTAATCTGCAATGGTCGTAAATTATTTAGATAGATACCACCCCAACTAATCAAACCATAGTGAAACTTAGATTTAAAAAGTCCATTATATAGAAAAAATCCAAAATTGAGCGAGGACAATACAAACTTAAATGATATATATATATATATACTTAATTTTCGAACGACCTTAATAAAATAACATTTTAGATTTATTAAATGATGGTGAAAATTTAGCTAAGAGTGTAAAACTATACCTAAATATTAAAAAGTATCTACACGTTCAATATTAAAAAAACTTATAAAACGAAAAATTTAATTGCAGGTATTTCCACCCGAAAATTTTAATCTGAGCTAATTCCACCCACAGATGTACTAGATTTCGTCTGTTGAATCTATTTGCGATTTACATGTACCTATCTAATATACTTACTTATTTATTTGAAATTTGCTAAATACTCATTGTACTTTCTATAAAGAGATGAAATAACTTGATTAAAAATTATATTCAATAAAAGTTAATAATGACAGTTCAAAAATACAGTTGAGATCCTGGTTGAATATAAAATTGAAAAATTAAATAAAAAAAATAAGCTTTACAAAAATAGTATAGTAACAGATGGAATTCGATTTTATATTTAGTGATATATATGCGATGTCCTTTTTAATAGACACTTATTTAATATAAAATATGTATATGTGTATAGTTATATGTTAAAAAAATTAGTTATTAATTCTTTATAAAAAATTAAATTAATTCAGGATCTTCAGTAAAAACTTTTATATTTTGTGGAATTTATTTAATGTAATTAATTTGCAAATTGTAATAATTCCATTAAAAAAACCGTAAGTATGTAAGTATGTAATAATTTTTATTTTTTAAATTATTTTATCGATATTCCAATTAAATTCTATAATAATTTACGAGTAAAAATATTTTACTTGTATCAAATATCAGATTTCAATTATTATACGAGTACATAATAATAATTATGATTTATAGAGGTATATATATATATATATATATGTATATAAAAATAATTGGATCTTGATAAATGTATTTAGATATTATTATACTTACATAAATCATAAATTTTTATCAACATTTTTGCAAAGAAAACAAATTGTTTTGTTTTATTTGAATAGTTATCTTTTTTTCACTTACAACGAAACTGTCACTTTAAAAATATAATTTTGACAGATAAACATACAAAACATATCCTTTCTATTTAATATACGTATACTAAAAATCTTGAAAAAAATGGCAAATCTCAAATCTCAATACATAACTATTTACCATATTTTATTTCATATTCATTTTATTTGAAATGAAACCAGTAAAACAGGAGTAGCAAGACAGGACAGGGCTATGATGAGATGAGCATTTCATTTTTGAGAGAATGACAGTATTCTCTTCCAAAAAAATTAAATTAATTTAATTCTATATTGAATATATACATAATGTACAGAAGTATACTGTACTGAATACTGATTACGATAGTTACATACAAAATTTGGTGTTTTGTTTATATATTTTGAAAAAATTGAGAATTGAGAATTACGATTTTCCCTGTAAATAACCCAACAGCAATGACAGAAGAAATTAAATTAAGTGGGTGGGTGACGTCTATATATATACATTTTTTATGGATTTTGTAACTTTTTTTTTATACATATAGGTTGAATTTCTGTAAACCAAAATTTTATTTTTGTTTTTTGAGTTTAAATTCCCAAAATTTAGAAGCTCTTTTCCCGTCCCGGTTAAAATAAAATCCCTAAAAAATGAAATTTTCTTTGAATATTGCGCAAAGAGTTGTAATTTTATTATAGTATAAAAACTTTATTGCTACATTTTTTATACTACAACAACCACTACTTAAAATACTTACTCACTAAAGTAATTTAATATTCTGCTCTTTGAACAGTTAGATTTAATAAAAAAAAAATTGTATTTAAAAAATAAATAATTTTTATTTTCTGATATTTTTCTATTGTATTTGTATTGTATTTCTTTCTACCACTATTAAAGATTTTTTTATTTTTATTGAGTTGAATATTTGTCATATGTAATGTACATGTAATTTATTACTCTCACAATTATTTTGTTTGTTAAAAAATGAAAACAAAGTTTTTCCTGTAAAAAGAAAACAAAAATACAAAAAAGGATAACAGGATATTCACAGATTTTATCGATTAAATAAATTTCTGTATCCATACAGTTTTTTAGGTTTGTCTGCACAGAATGTCTGAAAAAGGAGTTCTTTAAAAGAAATATATAAGATGTCAATTTGAAAATTTTTTTGAAGGGAATAATTTTGATTGAATCATATTATTTCTATATATAATATATATATGTATATATATATACAACAACAAAATAAAAACAAAAAACAAGTTTTGTTATTGTTTTGAATTTTTTTAATATTCTGAATATCATTAGCAAAAGCACAGACATTAGGTGAAGGAGTGCAGACACATTTCATACTCGTATATATATATTTATATAAGTAATTTAATGGCTGAGAATTTTGAAATTTACAACTTTAAATGGGTTGAACTTTACTAAAAGATAATCCAACAAATAACTACAAAATAAAAATAACAAAAATGATGAGTTGAAATAATTTTTTATTAATCCAAAGACGAATTGATAGTTGGTACGTATATCTAAAAAAGACTAGTCTAGACGAATAATTTGTTTTTTGGTTTATATAAATATTTTTGTTAAATTTTATACATACTCCTTAAATAGTTTTTATCTTTTCAAATTAATACTTAACTTCTTATTAACCAAAATGATAGTTGTGTTAAAAAAATTTGATATTTATGAATTAATTATTTGAATCATGTGCAGGAGGGTTTTTGTGGTATTATATTTGATAGGACAATCCTTGACATTGTAAATGTCTCAACACAAAGTTGAATGTCCACATGATCTTAAAATTTTTAAAAAGCTTACAAAAGCTTGAAACATTGACTCCATGATCACAATTGTTGTTGATGATGTCTCCGCGACCATTTTATGTCTTTACGACCAAAGGTAAATTTTTGTCATTTTACTAAAAAAAATATGTATTTTTAATAACTTTAAATCACATAAAGTGAATAAACGGACAATTTGAATAAAAACGAATAACAATTTAAATAAAAAAAAAAAACAATTTAAGTAATAAAAATATTTTTTTAACACAATATATTATATTTTTCCACCTTAAAATGTACAAATGAAAAAACAATGTTTAAAATGCCTTTAACTGACATTCACAATACCAATTTTTGTCAGTATTCACAATTTATCAGTAGTAATAATTACAATACCGAATTTAAATATCTAGCGATAAGTACTTCTCAGATAGTTATTCACTGAAAATTGACAATTCACAATAAAAGCCATTGTTTTGTTTTAATTTTTCTGGTAAAAAAAAAATCTTTGTCGGGAAAATGAACAATTAAAAGTGTTAGCTGTATTAATTTGGAGTAGGTACGAAACATTTTGTACGGTTGCAACTGAATTATTTTTTCACACATTGTAGACGTTATAAAACAATGAAGAAGATTATATATATAATGTACTTTTTGTTTTAATTTGTCATAATTTTGTCCTATTTTTGTAACTACACATTCATATTAATAGATATGTCATTTATATACCGTTTATTACTCAAAAAAATTAAATGATTAGTTAAAACTAAATAGATTTTGATGTTAGGTAAATAAATGAAAGTGTCTATATATTCCAAGAGATGATATTTGACAATGCAAAGAATAAATAACTGATATTGCCTTTCTATATATATATATATATATATATATATTTATGTACATTCTTATGAGATAATATTTTATTGCAATCTTTATCATAATGTTTGGGTGTGTGGGGACTTCTTTTGCGTATAATAAAAACTTATTGAAAGTTTTTAAATTATTGAGGAACATATTTTAATAACATAAATATATATATATATATATATATATATATATATATATATATATATATGTATTATGTATTATCCTTTCGAAAAAGGACAATTCAAATAGAAGACAATTTATTTATTTAATTTTTGTTTTTCTCAAACAAAATTTTTTTTTTTTTAAAAAAAAATTTTTATGAAGATCAGTTGGGACCATAAATTTTGTATTGATTAAAGCTTTTATTCTTAGAATTTTAGAATACAGTTACTATACTCCTATACCATTGAATTCTTTCTTCGTTCCTGAATTGTAAATTTACATACATATATATTATATTTTGTAATTTTTTATATTTATTTAGGATATTATTTTAAGATGTATGTATATAATATATATGTATCTTTTTTTTTGGTTATTCTGTTTTTGGTTCAGTGAAAATGATATCCTTTTTGAATATGTTGAGTATTAAATATACATATTATTTTTATATTGATGGATTATAATATATTCTTCTGATTGTCGTTTGTTGTTGTTTGTTTCATTTTATTTTTTTTTAAGTTGATTAGATTTTGAGTAGGTGTTATTAAGAAAGTAATTGAAAAGAAAAAGAAAACAAAGAAAAGGATTTGAAGAGAAAATAAAATGTAAAGATATTTTAAAAGGATTTTTTGTTTTGTTTTTTATTTTTCTTTTCAATGTTAATTTTAAATGTATATATGTATGTATTGTATTTATATATATAATATATACAACTAAAAGTAATACCTTGGAGCATAATTTACAAGTTTTTAAATATTTTATTATATTATTTGAAAAATGAATGTTTACAAGTTCATTTGTCATGATTTAGTTTTTTTCTTTTATAAATTTTACTTTGATGAATTCAGGGAGCGTAATTTTTCCAAAAATTAAGCTTTTGTAACTTTTTTGATATTAATTTATTATATAATAACAACTTATATATATATATACATAAAAGTACTTATGTGGGGGTGGGTTATTTCGATAGAAGTTGTTTTTGAAGTAATTTCTTTTTTTTTCTTATTTTTGTGGTTTCCAAAAAGTAAATCAAAGCTTTTTTAGAAATTGTTTTCTTAAATTTTTTTAAAGTATGTTATATAAGGTAAATTTTCATAATAAATTACGTAATAAAGTACGTTTTCATAAAATACATAAATCAGAGCATACGCTCCAAGCACTGCCAGAGTATAGCGAGTGTAATCTGATCAGAGCATGCTCAGAGGACTCCGATTTAGTAAATGAGCAACACAGAGCTAAAGTTGATAACATAAAATTAAAAATTTAGCTTTATTGAAAATTTGTTAAAAATGTGAAAATAAAATACCTCTTTGATAGTATAACTATAAACTAAAAACACTTATAAGTATCAAAACCAAAACAATAATATCTTCTTGGTACTAAACTAATTTAACTATTTAAAAACTATTAACTATTATAAAATAATTAACAAAAGATAAAATATTTTCTTTTAAATTGACAAACGCCAATAATTCAACAATTTTTATTAAATAAAAAGTTAAACTTGATTCAGTTTTAGTTTTTTTAGCCGTACATCGGAGAAGATCAGCATAGAGTTTGCTTGCTTATATTGCTTTCATATCATTTAATTTATTGTTTTTGACAGCTCACAGATCATATGCCGTACAAACGCCGCTGAGATTGTCTCCAGAATGATAAACTTAAATCTAATTTTAAAATAAGGTTAGGTTTAAATTAGGTTTTATATATGTGTATAAAAGTAATTAATAAAAGGTTTTATTTGCCATTTTGTTCCTTAACTATAACTAAATTAAATTATATTCTAAATAATTAATTAAGTCAATTTAGTCTAAATAAGTACATACAAATCAAAAATGTAAATATTCTAGAAAAATATAGCTGAGCTCTTCAAATATTGAATTAAAATATAATTTTATAATAAAATTAAATATATTGTACAAATACATTAGGCAATACAAATAAAATAATAATAATTTTAAAGTTAATAATTTTTTTCTTTGGTTGTGTCTTTAATAAACTTGTATAACTATATATACGTACTATATATACGTACGTATGTTCATAACATAACTAAGTATTTCTAGATTTGAATGTTCTTAATTTTGATTCTCTCCATCTTAATATCAAAATCTGTATATATATATAAAAATCAGCTTTCATTTAAATTTAAAAAAAAAAAACACATTTTTCTTTTACTATTTTATTTATTAGGAACATAGATTTTATTGTTTTGGGTTTGTGTGAACAAAAACAAAAAAAATGTTTAAGGAAAACTTTCAAAGAAAGTTTATTAGAGTTGAAATAAATTTTTTAAAATTCAATTGAAAAACTTAAAAAATTTTAAATTCTTTTGTTTGTATTTTTAAATTAAAAGAATAGAACTAACTAATTAGTTAGATTCATTGTTAAAATTTTTAATTTTTGGTATAAATTTTGGTTTTAATTCTTTGAAATTTGTATTTAACTCTACAAAGTGATTTAATAAAAGATATTGCATTTGCATTTTAAGGCACTTCCGAACTAAAAAAGAAATCCTTTCTTTAATTAAAATATAACTTTAAATCTAGAACGTTTAAAAATATATTATAAAGTTATGTTTAAACTTAAAGAAAGTGTATTCAAATAATAAAAATTTATTATAAAAATAATATTGCAATACTTAAATTGAAACGATTAAAACGCTTAAAGCAAAACAAAAAGATTTTAAGTAATGAAATTAATTTTCAACTATATGTAAATTGTTATATTAATAATCTAAAAAATCGTATTTAGTTATGAAGTTGATAATTTAAGGGAGCTTTGTTGGAAATGACTTATTTGTCTAACCTCGAGCAATTTCAGTCAAGACAATTTTCAAATAAGGAACAATTATGCAAAGGCAATGATTTTATGATATTTGTAAAAAAAAACTCATTGGTTAACACATTTTCATGTTCTGTCTTTATTTGACATATATATACGTATGTAGTTAAGTTAAGTATTTTAATATTAGTTTACTTAATCAGTTTGTATGATTTTTCATCACATTTGTAACTTACTTATATTAGAATTTTTTAAGTAAACATTTTTTTCAGTATTCAGTATTGGTTTTTTATAATTACCAATATTTTAATTTATTTTGGATTTTAATCGTCACACACTAAGTAATATGATTTTGTATATTTTCGAAAATTTTCGTATTTTTTTTTAATGATTAAGTTATTAACTAAACAGTTTTTTTTAACAAAATCTAGCAAGGTTAAAGATCGCTATAATATCTTTTTAATTATTTTATTTAATATGAGTTTAACAATAAATAACAATAAATTTTACATATTACGATTTTAACAAATTAAACGATTTTCAAAAGAGGTGTTAGTCAAAATTTAAATTTAAGAAGTTGTATGTATATATATAAAATGTAGTTATATATACATATGTCTTTTTATTATAACTTTACATTTTCTATACTATAATTAATTATGTGAACATAACTTTTCTCTGTATATATAGTTAATATTTTTCTGATCTCAAATAAACAAGGATAACAACTTTATTAATGAAATGTATATATATATATAAATATATATATATATATAATGTAAGTATCTGTATGAAATATATATATTATATATATATATATATATATATATATATATATAAATAGTATTCCAAAATTTATTTTATTTATTAATTTTCTCTTTCTACAGATAATTTTGAATTGTTCATAAATATGTAATTAATTTATACTGCAGTGTCGGTTAAAAATAATGACATAAGTAATACGAGTTATTCAACTTATGATTATTGCATATTTAAAATATATTTTTATATTAACTATAGTACCTATTATTCATCTTAAAATATATTTATCAAAAAATCAAATGTTTTAGTAGATATGTCATAAAGTAATGCTTTAATTCTTGATTTTTCTGTAAAATCGCCAAAGTCGTTTCATATTTAAGATTTTATCCGGTTTTTGTAAGTACAAAATAAATTTCTTTTTTTTATGTAAGTAGTTACTTATAGTTACACTGAAAGGACCGAAATTTTGTTTATTGTTTTTTTTTTTTCTTCTTATGATATGCAATCTAACATTGAATTTATGAACATTAAAACTAAAAATTTTCACATTTCGTTTCCTTATGCCAAAAAAAAAAAAAAACAAAAACAAAAAAAAAAATGCATAACTATAATACCTCTATGAATTCGTGGTATTAATTTTTCGTTTTTCCATTTTCCATTTTCCATTAAAAATTCAAAATAATTAAATATTGAAATGAGAGAGAGTTCAGGTGTTAAAATAAGGTCAAACCTTTAACTATGCATAATATATACTGAATTGTTTATTGGATAAAATTTTAAAATCTGTGTATTAACCAATTGCATATATATATCTAATATGGATATAAATATATTTGTTGCTATAATAGTAGTTAGTTAGTTAATATAATAAAGTTAGTCAGTAATAAAATATTTTTTAATAAATCTTCGGGATCTGGAAATCTTTTTAAAAAAAATGTTTCATCTCATTATTTTATATATATTACTTATATGTATATTAATCTAAAGATATTTATTTGACAGTTGTACGTTATTTTTTTATACATACTTAACTGAGTATTTAAATATTACGGTGTTGTAGATGCAAGTAGTTAAATAAGTAATTTATTAGAATTTAAAAATTACTTATAAAATTTTAATTGAAAGTAAATTTGAAAGAATTTTGTAAAGAATAAAACATTTTTAATTTAAGATAAAAGATATTTTGTATCGTAATTTGAAATATAAATGAAATAAATCTTATAAAATATTATATTATTATTTTAGTAGTTTAATGTTAATTTTATTTTATTTTAATTTAATTTTTATGAAAAATGTGCCTTTAATATACAAATATAAAACCATCTTAGTCTATTAACATTGGCGGTGTCTATATGTATTTATGTATTCTAAATCCATGTATTTGTTGATATTTGAAAAGAATAAAAAAAAAGTTGAAATGCTTTTAACTTGTCGTCAATTTTTCAATTTCAATCGTTCCGAGTTTCTTAGCTAACTTTTCTAATCTTAATTTCAAAATATACAGCATAACTATAAATATAGAAAAAAGCGTATTAGAGAAGCAATATTTGAATTCTGCATTTGAATTAAAACATTTTATAATATACACATACCTATTCTTTCTTAAAACGAACCAAACAAATAAAAAATGCTGCACTTTCTAAAAATTACTTTTTATTATTATTTAAGTTTCACTTCCACTTGTGACATACCTAAATGACAATTTTCAGTTTTCGCTATCTGTAAGTTTTTTCATTCAAAATTGAACGTGTAGACACTTCTCAGTTTTAACTGACAAAATAAGTGATCGTCTAGACACCGCCATTGAAATTAATTTTAAATTTTTATGTTAGATCTAATTAAGTACTTATTAATTTGTGTGTTGTATATTCATAATGTTTATTGTATGATTACATAGTACTTTCTTACATAATAATATTGTAAAAATAAGGCTTAAAAAATCTATATTTTATCTCTATAATTTTTTAATGTTAATAGTTAACTGTTTTTATTTCTAGAATAGAAATACTTAAACATGAAAAGAAGAGATTAAATTAGATAAGCTAGTAGTTATAACTAAATATAAAAAAATTATTAATTTTAATCGTTTAACTGAGCTGAAAGTTTTCCGACACAATTATGCCCATTTTTTGTTTGTTTTCAATTTGTTTTTTGTTTTAATTAAAAATATCTTAATTTCATTTCATGACTTTAAAAAAATTTTAAATGATTTTCGAATTAAACAGTCGAATATTTTACAATTTATTACTTACTTAAGGCTGAATTGTCTTGTTTGTTAGATAGTAACATTTGCTATAACCAATAGGACTTATTTTAATTACTATAGTTCCAATGAAAGTTGAAAATTAATATAAAAGTTTATTCGGAAATGTCAAACTAAGATAAAATGCAAAAATATTTGACGATCAAGCAACAAAAGTTTGAAAATGTTGATGAAAATGCTTTTGTTTCAATTGTATTGAAAAAATTGCGACAAAACTCGAATGTCAAAAGTCAAACTACAACTTTTGATATATGATTTTTGTCGCAATTTTTTTTTACAAAAATTGATTTGCAAGAAATTTTTACAAATGTAGAAATAAAAAATTTAGAAAACAATTAAAATACTGAAATTATATTTAGAATCTGCAAATATGAAAATGTTTTGATACCAATAATTTACAACTACATTAATGTGTTGCATGAGTTAGATAATAAAATATTTAAATCACTTACGAATGAGTAAAGTTATATTCATGATAATTTATTTTGTTATGTTTTTAAGTATACTTCTGATCAAAACATTTTTAATCATTTATTTTAATACGTAAAAATTATAAATTCAACTATTTGAGATATACATGATAGAGACAGACCTATATCAGATCAGATTCGTCATGTTCACAGATCTGTACAGAAATGTAAGGAAATGATTTTCTAAATATTATTTGATTTTTGGACTAGTAGTTTTTCTTGCACGGCAGTGCTTTTTCATTATAATATTCAATTTTAACTCTCCATTTCCAAGTAATTCTGACGACAACTCTCTTCTATTTTATCCATATCTTTCAGAAAACTTAATACATGGTTTTTAAAAAAACATAAATACTTAGTTATAACTATATAGTTAAAAATTAAATTATGTCCTTTTTAAATTAATTATTTTTACTTTTGATCCTCTCCCCCCAGTTTAGGGTTATAGAAGTGCAGAATTGTATTGATTTTTAGTTTATGTTTATGTCTCTTAAAATTGGAACAAAATTTATTTAATAATTTAAAAATCAAAATTTAATTTTCAATATTTCAACTAATAACTTTTAGTTAATGTCAATAACTGACGATTAAATATTAAGTAAGTAGTTATGCACATAGTTAAGTATATAGAAAATATTTTCTTTTCAAAAATTATTTTTGTTGTTAAATTTAACTGTATGGCTGTTTAAAGTGAATGGTGGTTTTGTATATTATTTATGAAAGTATGTCTGTATATATATATAACTATATATATATATTATTTACGTTTTATTAATTATTTTCTAAATATTTTTCATTCATAAGTAGAACAAACCGCATCTTAAGTTACAAACAAATTGGCTACACAAATACATAATATATATATATATATATATATATATATATATATATATATATATATATATATATATCTAAAAACTCAATTTTAGTTCTTAAAAATTATATAAATAAAAAAAAAAAACTTGTTTCGACCTTAATAATGTGTAAATAAAATATTTTGTTTAATTTTTTTTTTTTTTTTTTTTTTTAAATTCCTCTTAAAATCAAAAATCAAAATTCAATCAATGAGATTGCGGTTTTCAATATTCGACGAAGTAAATATTGACATAAAAATTAAAATGTTTGCAGTAGAAACATAGTTTCATCCAAATGAAAATGAATTCGTGTGATAACCAGTTTAAAATTGAAAAAAAAAAAATGAAGTAAAAATATATTTAGTTAAACAACAAAAAAAAAAAAACACAAATAAAAACAACAGTAACTTGTTAATTGAATTAAAAAAAATCACTTTTAGTTTAATTCCTTATATTTTGGGTTTTTAGAGTTTATTTCTGTAAAAGCTAGAATTATTTTTTATTTTCTAAGAGTTTTCTAAATTGTATTTAATAGGTAGGAATAATTGTGGTTGAAATGTACTAAAATTTTTGTTAAGAAAAACTTATCACAATTTTATTATATTTTTTCTTTTTACTGTATTTTAATAATTTTATATTGGTTATGATATTGTGTAACTGTATATAGTAAAAGTGGGTAATCGTGACCTAGTGGATATTTGTGATCTAGTCAGCCTAAAATTGATTTAAAATGTATTTCCTAAAAGAATACTTTTTGGGAATTTATTTCAAAAATTTAATTATTTTATTCTACTATACTTGTAATAGTACTTTAATATGATAATAGAAAATTTCATGCCAAAAAACCAATTTGTCATTAAGCACCTTACTTTTTCTCGTAATTTCAATTTTCATCAAGGTTTTGAAGTGAGAAATTGATAAAAATGTTTTTAATTTATAGCAAAAGATTGGTATTATTATAAAATTAAATGCATGTCTAATAATAAAGTTCTAGCGATTTTTTAACGTAAAATGATCGAAAAATGTGATTATTTTGTAAATAAGTTGAGTAATTAAATAATTAAAAGCGGTCCGAATTATAAGCCATAATTTTTTTCTGTTGAGGTATTTGTGACCTATAGATCACAATTAGAGTTTTGAAGTGAGTTTTCGTAAAACCAAATAGTTAATTTTTTATTACTTTTTACAAATTTAAATTACTTTATTTGGAAAGTATTAAGTACTTGCTAAGTAAAATTCAATTTGTGACCTACAATATGTTTCGCTTAAAGCCTCATTTCGTCAAATTACTACAACGATCACAAATTCAAGCATTATTGGAGCCGAATTACCCACAAAATGTATCCGAATTACATGTTTCAAATTGTAGTTGTTTTTTTAGAATTAATTTAATTAATATATTTAATTTTATATTGATTATGTCTATTTATTTACTGTAAATTAAATAAGGAATCATCGCTCATTTTGTGACCTACACAAAATTTAATAAAATAAGCTGAAAATAATTAAACATTACAGCGGTCATAATTATATTCAAAACGGTCACAAATATGCCACCTATCTTTTTATATAAAACAAAAAAAATTAAGAGCACGAAAAAAATAACTAGTAGTTAGGTACTTATAGTATATTAATTTTTTCATTTAAAAAGTCTCTATTTTGGCCCACAAGTCATGAAGTGATTCATGGATTGCTTATTACAAAAAAAAAGATGAAGAAAAGAATAAAGCTTTGGATTAAACATAGAACAACAACAAATGAAATAACGACAACAAAAACTCAAAATGGTTTTATTTGAAAAGAAGGGTAGAAAATAGACATAACGAAAGTTCTTCAATAGAATCAAAATCCGAGATTAAAGTTAATTCATACGTCATTATGTAATACGAAGATGAATATTTTCCTGGTAATGTTTTAGAAACAAACAGCGATGAATATCAAGTCAAAACTATGGTAATGAGCGGTCATAATTGAAAGTGGCCAGAACAAGATAATATATTGTGGCATAATATTGGTGACATTGTTAATAAACATGTTGAACCAATTTTAGTCAATGTAAAAGGAATCCACTTCGTTAAGGAAATATGTCTTCGCAGATCAATGAAAAAACTAATAATATCAAAAGTAAATATATAAGAATATTTTTTTCTGTTATGAACTTGTATTTATTTTTTATTTAATTTATTTATAATTTAGTATTATTAACTATTATTAATTCTAATTATTGTTTTGTGATTTTCACTAACTGAATTTATGAAATAATATGTGATAGTTACATTATGTTTTATTAATTGATAAACATAGCTATTAAAGTTTTGAGCTTAGTATTATTTTTCATGGTCACAAATACCAACACCAAATAGTCACAATTTGGAGCACCCTAGGTCACAAATTGGTGCGAAGCTGAAATTTTGACTTTTTATGGAATTTAATTTTTTTTCTAGAATCTATTAATAAAAAGTCCAATAAATTACATTTAAATAACAAAAAATTGAATAAAGTAAATTAAAATGATAGTTTAAGAAAGTTATCTTGAAAATTGGATTTTTAGCGCATCGCAAAAGTCAAAATTTAGTTGACATAGGTCACCAATACCCACTTTTACTATAGTTGTATGCAATGAAGTGCAATATAGTTTAGAAAAGCATTTTTTTTTTTATTTAAAACAATGTTTTATTTAACTTTGATATTATCTACGATTTTCATAGAAATGTTTATTAGATTAGATTGATTATTATAGATTGATGCCAGAAAAATATCACTACGCCTATTGTGAAATATCTATAATTAGGCATAATATCTGCTATCCATCAAGATACATTTTTTTGGTGTATTGAATAAATATTCTTTTGGCTGAATTAATCCCTATTCAAAATTAGGGCTGTATATACTCGTGTTCTTTATATTATATAACCATTCATAGTTATTGATTGGAGAATAATAATTCAGTGTTGTGAAAACGATGTTCATTTTTTGTATTTTTCCAGGGGATATAGTTACTTATGTTTTAACTTTAAAAATTTCAGAATAAATCTAATAAGGTTTAAAATCTAAATTTCTGAATACTTAAATCTGAAAGTTAAAATCTAAATAAGTTTTTTGGTTAAACATACATAGAGATAGTTACTTATTTTTTGATTCATTTTTCATGAATAATTTATTATTTAAATATCGTCTAATATTGTCCCGCTTCTCGAAATTCGAAGAAGTTTGATAACAAAAATTATATTCAATTTCATTTTGAATTGTTTTCCATCATTTCAATTTATATATTCTTGATAAATAATAGTATTATTTTTTTATTGATTTATCTTAGACAACAACCGCATACGCAATAATTTAAGTATTAACAGCAAAAAAATCAAATTTTAATTTAATTCTGACGATGGGTGAGTTGCGGCAATTTGATAAATTAAAATTTTTCTGTGTTAAAGTGACTTATATTTTGAAAAAAAAAAGATTTAGTTTCGCTACGTCCCATTTTAAATAACTATCATTTGAAAGAGTAATAATGAAAATCGATTGATTGTACAATGGTTAAAATATTTGTATATTAACCCAATGTATTTCTTTTTGGTTCGGAAAATAACTTTTTTTACAAAAACTGTTATTACAAAATAAAATTAATTAAAATTATAATTTAAAAGTATTCAATTAATTATATCTTAATATTATCTAAAAAGCACATACTTACTTATAACTGATTAATATTGATTAAAATTCTTTAAAAATTATCAAGTGAAATACCTTAAAATATATATATATATATTTGTCATCTCTATTACAATCTTTTTATCTCTACCTCTTCCTCTCCCTCTTAACATTATTATTAAAATGTCAAAAAATTAAAATTAATTTTTGTTTTTTCTTAACTAAAATTCTTTATCAAAAAACAAAACAAGAAAAAAAGAGGTGCAAATCTTATGAATTTTGACATTTTGAAATGTTATTATCTATTTAGTTATTTCATTAATAACAAAATTAATAAATATCATAAATTCATGACGAAGATATAGTTTGTATTTAGATTTTTATGGAATATAGAAAATAAATTTTATAAAAAATGATTTACTCAAAATAATATTGTAGAAATTTCTTTAATATTTATGATTAATGAATTGAAATGAAAGAGAAAATTTTATATTTAAAAAATGGCATCTTCTATTTTTTAAAGTAGAAATTTTATATTTTTTATGTTGATAGTACATATTTGGAAACTGAACATAATTATTACAAAAGTAATAAAAAATTGAATTACAAGATTGTGTTTTTTTTAAAGTATGTTCAAGTCTTATAAGTAAATACTAAAACATCTGTGTGTTACATAGGGTGTGTTACCTTAGAAATGCATCAGCATCAGCCATCATAAAATATCATGATGTGAAATAGTAATTTCTCAAATTGCTAGTCGTTTAAATTTAATAAAGCTAATTAGTTAGTTATTACTTTTTAAACTAATACAATTCTAAAATTATAATTATAGCAAATGCATCAGGAAAAATATCTTTTTGCGTCATGGAATTTTATAATGCGTATTTACGAATTTTTCCATATTTACAGCGTACGAGATTACCTAAAAGAATATAAGTATTTATACTTTATTTATGCAATGAGTATAGAAATACTAATAACAAACATTTTAGAATAAGCCTAATTAAGATAAACGTACATATATCTTTAAATACGTTTATTAATATAGTTAAAATTTAAATTCATTGCTGGCGGAATAAAAAAATAAACAAAAAGCTATAATAAATAACGCTCCGATATATACAATATGCAAACATTGAATTTATTTAATTTTTAGTTTCGTAATTTTTTAGCTTATGATAACAGAAAGATTAAAACAGATATCAGAAAATCTGGAAATTTAAAATTTAGTGTCTTATATTTACGCATTTTCTATATTCTGTAATGCTTAATTTACTGCTTCAGAACAGGTTAGTGAGCAAATTCACAAACCGAAATTCACAAAAAAAATCCATAAAATTGTGGCAAATTAATCCTGGATGATACTCTCGCTGTATGCAATAGCATAAAAATAATTTATATAGTTAAATATTCTGTGAAAGGTATAGAACTTTGATTTTTAATCCAACTCAAAACCTCTCCTTTGTGAATTTTTTTTTTGTGGCAAAAGTCATTATGGATTTTGTTTTTTTTTTTGGATTTAGGGACAAAAAACATTTTGCTCCGAACAACTTTGTTAAAAGAGAATGCTTATGATTGCGATTCATTGCTTCAGAATATTGTGTTTCGAACCAAATAAACTTAAACAACTGAAATCGACATTTGAATTAATTTTAAAATCTTTTGTTTATTTCAATCTGGGTAAAAAAAGCATCAACTTTTGTTCCGGAGAAAAAAAAATGTTCCAAACATTTTTGAAAATTGAGAGAATTCAAATTTTCATATAAAAAATATGCGGGCGTATGTGTTCGGAACAAACGTTCTGAAACAGTGAATCTGGCGTAACTTAAGATTTTTCGGTTTTTATAGAAAAGCTAAATGTTATAGAACCTTCTATTTAGTGGTTTTTTTTGTTCTAATCTTGTTGTCATCTTTCGCTGCAATCAATTTTTGAATATGATCTTAAAATATTATTTTAAATTTTATACAGTTAGTTAATCTAATACTTTTATATCAGTACGAATACGCTAATCGTAAAACTTTCCAACTCGGCGAATTAAAGCAAAGACAAAAGTACAAAAATTTGAATTTGAAAATTTTTCGAAATATTACCGCAAAAAATTACCGGTTAAGAAATAAAACTTTTAAATATGTCATTTATAGAAAAAACGTATCCAAGTTCAAAACCAATAGCTAAAGGAAAACTATATAACTAAGTAACTATATATATATATATATATTTAAACAAGAACCAAATAAGATCATCTGAAGAATAGAAAAACATCATAACATCAATAAAATATGAAGGTTTTTCAAATTAGAAGTGGTTTTTTAAAATCATCAAAACAATTGGAATTACGCAAAAAATAAAGTATCTATTAAATTTTTAAAATTTCACTGGTTTTTGTCTTTGAATTATTTACCTCGAAATGTTTCTGATTGACTAATACAAGAATTTTCTTGGTTTGTGGCTTTGAATTAGCCACCTCGAATTGTTTGTAATTGACTATTGCAGGCACATGTATATTGACCATGCGGCGCATCAAGTTCAAATGAATGTTTATTTTGTAAAGCAATATGCATATTGACAAGCAGAAAAAAAATATTTCTATTGTGGCCATGGTGGTGGTAATATTGTTTTGCCATCTTTCAAAATGTAATATATTTTTTAAAAATCCCTCTTATAGGAAAAAATCAGAAGGAGGAAGAAGATATTATAGAGAACATTATCAAGGGTAATATTGACTATTTCTTCAATTGGTACTGAAATTACAAAACTACAATCTTCTTCATTACCACATGGTGTCTCTGTTGTATGCAATAGAAACGAGAATGTTTTAAACCACAGTTGTACACTGGTGATTTTAAGGAGGTAATAACAAGGAGATTATAGAAAGAAAAAAATACCTTAATGTAACAAAAATGTTTGGCTTAAATTGGACGATATATAGTTACTAAGAAAAATTGTTTTGCACTAAAATATTTTTTTAATGCTGAACCGGCGAATATTACGCTAGCTAATATTTCATGATTTTGAATTTAGCGTCAAACCGCATCTTCATTTTGCTTAATGCATGTAAGTAATTATTAATGCATTATAACTATATACTTACTACTTACAATATAACTACTTACAAATAGTAGTTACATATAAACAAAAATGAATCTTCATCAATCAATGAATAAGTGTTACAAAAATATTTTTAATTATTTTTTTAAATTTATTTATAATTAAAAATATTTTTACTATTGTTTTGTTTTGTACTTGATTCAAATTATGTAAAAAAGATTGTGAAACAATATCAAATTAGGAAAAATATAATTAATAAATTTGTACTTACGATAAATTTTTCATTCTCTCTATACATTGAATATTGTTGTTGCAGTTGTTGTTGTTTTTAAATTTTGCAGAATTTCACCAATTCTTTTCAATTTTACAATTTCAAAATAAAATTGATCGTAAATTATTAGGTTATTAGATTACCTTCAAATACATGTATATTCAAAATTACAATTTAGATTTTTCTAAATTATCAACATTTTGATTAGAAAAAAAAAAGAAAAAAAAATTAATCTAAAATTTTATGATCATGAAATTTCCATCATTATTTTAATTTACTCTCAAAAATAGATCTTATAAGATCGATCAATCTCTAAAGTTATCATTATCAATAATCAATAAGGTATGTATATTAAGAAAATTTTCTATAATCTTCTAAAATATTCTATCTCCTTCTAATCTTTGGAGGTTTGCAATAAAAATAACAACAATAAAGAAAAGTTCATAATAAAGAAAAGAAAAAAAAAAACAACTTTCTCCAATAGATATTTTTCTAAGTAGATTTTGTACAGGTGCATATCATATATACATATATGTCTGAAAATATAGTTACCATGGTGCATGTAAATGTGTACAGGTGATCACGTTCTATTGTATTTTTTTTTTCAGTCTAAAGGTTTATAAAATATCTCGAAATTTAATTGGACAATCTTAATAAATTGAACAAAAAAAGCTAATTTCTTTGGTAGATCAATTTTTTTTGTGTTTTTTTTTTATTTTTGGAAAATTTACAGTTATTTTTATTGATTTCATGAAATTATTTAGATTATGAATATTTAACTAGATCATATTATTATATTGTTTTCAATTGAATTTGAAATTATTTTAGTTTATGTTGGAAAAATTTGTTTATTATAATTTATATATGTAACTGGTTACATAAGTATGTATATATATATATATATACTGTATATAAAAATAAAATAATTTTTTTAAATTATCTTAACTATATTATTTTCAAAAATTAATGATCCTAAGTAGAAATTCCTTGTCATTAGATTTAAAATTCGTAACTGTTTAAAGTTTTTAATCGTTGATTAACTTTATTTTAAAATTATAGTTTTTAGTGTTGTTATAATTTGTATAACATTTTGTAAAATACTTTTGTACAACACATGTAAGTCAAAACAATGAGCATATAACTACTTACAGTATTAATTCCGAAACTATTTCGTAAAGCATTCGAAATTTGCGTGTATATAGTCATGTTTGACGCCTCTAGTAGGCGTGTACGTGATTTCATCTGCCAAAATCTCACTTCCATTCCAATTGTAGTTAATTTTAACGTTATAAATTTTTTCTAACATAAAAAAAAATATCTAACTATTATTTACGTATTTAAATGCATTCATATAAAATTGTATATCATAAGTGTTGACAATAAAATATATATATATATATATTTATCCGATTTTGGATAGGGACCTAGACAAGCTTAATATAGTTAAGCTTGTGCATAAAAAATGCATAAAAATGGCTCAGTTTCTTCTTATAATTAATCCTACTAACAGTTTGTATACAGAAAAGAGAAATTTTCAATTATCTTAACTGTAATAATGTCAAAGAGAAATTGACTGTATTGTAAATTAAATTTGAATGCAAATTATAAGACTGTACGACTATATGCTAGGGTAATGAATAACATGAAAATAATTAAATAAATAAAAAATACATAAGTATATATATATGTATAGTTTACAACATTTATTTAGTTCTATCAAAAAGAGCTCTCAACATACTTACTTAGCTAATGCTAAAAAAAATGTACCTTCTTGACTAGAATACTGTAGTTTTGTAGTTTAATTATTTAAATTTTCATAATATCTTTGATATTTTTTTTACTACAAATGACGTAAATAAATGTAAGCGATGTGGCATAACATTGTCTTTCTTTTTTTCTCTCTCTCTCTCCCTTTTCTAATAATTACATTTATTTGATTTGTTTTTTAATTAACTACTTATTTATTCTTTTCTTAAAAATTTCATTAACTCTATCCAATATTTTTTGTTTTTTTGGGAATGAATTGCCCCATTATTAAATTTATACTTTTACTGCTAAGTTTTTGAATATATCGAAGTAAATTTTATTTTTTTTTGTTATTGTTTTTGTTTTTATTTTCTTCAAAATCTTTTCTATTAAAATTTGTAAATTTATTCATTGATAGTTTTTGATCTGTGGATTCTGATTTGAAGTCTACTATCTGTTTTCTAGAAACCATTATAACAGTTTGTTTCCAAGTCAAAGGTTCAATATTCTCAAGAAAATTGTTTGTTTGTTGGTTATTGTTGTTGTTGTTGTTTTACTAAAAATTTCAATTTTTAATTTTCTTTCAATGAAATTTTGTTGTGTTGAAAAGCTTCTATCGTAATGAATTCATTCGATTTCTATATAAAATTTTGTAATTTAATTTTTCCTATTCTTTATATTTTTATTCATTCTTTTGTTAGTGTTACTTCTTCACAATTTCAAAGTCTTATTTTTTTGAGGAAAATTCACAAAAAAAAAAAAAAAAACAATTTTTATTTTCAAATATTAAAGAATTCATCATTATGTCAAAATTGATATTTATTGAAAAATATTTAAATCCGGATTTTATTGGTAGTTAATAAGGTGTAAGAAGAATATTTGGTGTGATGAAATTTTTAATAGGATTTGTGGTGGTAAATTATTGGTGAGAATTTGTGAAAATATTCTTGATGTTGTGTGTATAGAGAAGAGGCACATTATTGTAATTTAGGACGCTACCTAATTTTACAGTTATTATTGGATATAGTCATATAGTTATGCTTATTAGAAATCATACTTAGTAAATATTTACTTGTTCCATTAATAGGATTGTAAATTTCAAAGTAAAATTTTATATATACGTATATGTGTCAATATGTTAGACAAATTAATTGTATAGTTTGAAATTTAATCATAATTGATTAATAATATTTTGATATCTATTTTTAAATTTCGTTTGATGGAGTATTTTCAAATAGAAAGATGAAGTAAATCTATACAGAGTATTTCCTATGTCAGTTCACTTTTTTTTTTTTTTACTCTTCTTGGAAGACCAATTCTACTTGACATTTCGTACTCGATTGCTATCTACTGTTTCCGAGGTAATGATGTCTAATTTAATTTTTAATCTATTTTATACTGTCTAAGTAGGGGATCGGCCTACTGTAGAAGACTATTTTGATCTGCGCCTACGTGGTAAAACAACGTCATATTTCGGCAAGATGCCGCTGCGATTTTATCCATTCCTAACATTAAGATGCTTGATTATACTATGTTTATTGTGTACGTCATTTCACTTTTTTTTTGTCAGATGTTGTTGGCAATAGTGTAATTATTATTAGAGGTTTGCAAATATTTATTGTATTATTGGTTATTGTTGTGTAGATATATATATATGTATATGAATAATGATACCTATAGGTCATTTTGTTTTAATAATGTGTATTTTTTTTTTTATTTTTACTTAGTTATAAAGTATTGATTATCAATTTAATTTTATGTTTATTGAACATAATTTTTTTTTTAGTTACCTATATTTTAATTTATACCACATCATAATTGAACTCATTTCTACGCTGCAACCGATTAGGCCACGAAAGGGATATTATACTTCAGTTCACTGCTTATTATTAACAACTTTCTTAGAAAGTTCAATTTCAACTTCCAAATAATTGTATATTATAACAGTGAACAAAGGAAGTGCATTATAAATTTATAAGTCGTTTAATGAGAAAAATCTATTATTTAAAGTGATACCATCATGGTTGTAAATGGGTGGCAGTGAGCTAATTTTCCAAATTATTTCAAATATTGAATCCACTTTGAGTCAGCTCATAAATCATGAGCCATAATATTTTAAGCGAAAATCCGGGGCTTCAAGTTTGAATTGATACAGTATATGAGCTTAGCGATGAGTTCTGTTCAGCTTAAATAAACTAATTATTATGTATTTTTTTCATTTAATGCAAATATGTAAATTATAGCTTAGTTCAAATTTAGTTCAATAATTGCATGTGTGAACTCAAAATTTATATTGAGCGATGAGTATTAAAACACATAAATTATAAAAGCAAAGAAATTAAAATTTTGTTCAAATTTAGTTCAAGTTTAGTTCAATAAGTATGAGTGAGAAATTTGAATTGAGCGATGATTTGTATTAAAATTTAAGTTACCGTCATTTAATTTACAGCTTTGAATATAAATATGTAAACCTACTGGTTTTTTAATTTACTGTTGTTCTAAATTTAATAAATTATTACATACATCCAATTCAAGAATTGATAACTATTATTAAAAAATATTACTGAATTAGAAGTAACAATAGATGAAATTGTAATAATTATAATGAAATTTAAATTTTACGTTAATATAGGTAAACATTTTCAAAAATTCCTACAACATTTGAATTTACTTAACTAAATTCTTTTTAACTAATAATTTTTAATAATCATCAAGAAATATATTTTTTGTCTCAATTCTCAATTTTGCTTATTATTTATATACTTAATATTCTTAAATCTACTTTTCAAAATTAAATTTTTATAAATTTGAAAAAAAAATACACTTTTTTAAAAGAATTAAATTTAAGCATATTTTTCAAAATGAAAAAAAAACGTCACCTATTTAGCATAAAAAAGTAACAACAACTATAATCCATTAAGATGAATTATGTCTTGTGATTTATGCAAAAAAAAAAAAAAGTTAAAAAGTAGAGAAAAGAACTAAACAAAAACAAAATTCTAAATATAGTCAGTTCTTAAAGTAAAATACAAAGAAAAATTCCATTTCCTTAGCTCTACCATTTCTTATTTCTTTATTTACTATTTTCTCTAACGTTTTTGTTTTTTTTTTAGTTTGTATATAGAAATTCCATTTGCGTTATTGACTTTTGAGTCGGTTCAAATTTTATTTGATCTTTGGTATTTTATTTATGCAAAAACAAAAACAAATTTAAATTTTAAATCGTTTTTTTTTTACTGCATTTCAATATTCGTTGTAATATTAACTGACTATACACAAATAAAGAAATAAAATATTGACGAATTATTGTTAGTATAAAAATATTGTTAGTATTTAACTTTTAAATTTGAATAATGACAAAAATTTTAATTTAAAAAAAAAAATAATTCAAATTTATAATATTCTATATTTGAACTTTTGGAATACATATTTTATTTTGTTGTATATAATAATGATATCTGATAATCGTAAATAAACTTACTTAACTAAGTACATATATATCTACATTTTTATTTTATTTTATTTAAATATCCAAATCTTTAAAATTTGCTTCTAAGCTCATACTGTTTATATTAAATTCAGAAACATTATATTTTCATGAAAATACTAAATTTATTTTTCTTAAATTAAGGGTTAATACAGTTAAATTCCAATCCGGAGAATCCAACTATAAAAAAATGTATTTCAATCTATTTAGTTGAAGACAATGCCAGAGATAATTAAAAATTCCACTATTTACTCTAAACCGAAAGGTTCTGGTTATACTTATTTCAATTTACATTCAGTTTTGTTATACAAAACAAAATCAGTCTGAGTTTCATAATAGAGTGTAACGCAGTGTTGCCAGATATATTTTTTTTAAATGTCATCAGTCTTAAATTTCAATATAAGTATAAAAAAATAGTTCAAAAAAAATTAGTTTATAGAATGGTTTAGGTAAACAGCCTATCGCTTGTAGTTGAAAAATAAAATCTTTTTACAGCTAATAAAATAAAATTTAAATAAAGGAGTAGTGTAAAATGTTCATGTGTTTAAGTTAATTATTAAAAAATTGTATAAATATAAAAATATTGCTATTTCAATTAACAAGTAACCACACTTATTTAAATAATTAATATATATTAATATATATATACAGTAGACTTCGCTCAGGAGCACACAATAAATTGTCATAAATTTTTGATTTTAAGCAAATTGTCAATTTAAACATTTCCTAAAATTTTTAATGTAAATAAGTAATATCAAATAAAAACTAGTGCATGTAATATATAAATACCAGATATTAATTAAAAATTAAATAAAAGAGAACAACGAGGAATATGCATTTTACAGCCTCATAAAAACAACACCGAGAGAAAATACTATTTTCAGATTTTCCAGTCAAATCGCAACCAATAGGCAATATTGTTATTTTAACTGTTATCGGACTGTTGATTTATAATTGACAATTTGTTTTGTTATTACAACTATTAAATTGTTGTTTCAACTATAGATGGTAACTCTGTTAAATCTGGTAAACAAACTATCGATCTGTTGGTTTCACTATTGGATAGAGTTATAATAAACAGTTAAAACAATAGTATTGACAATCAATTTGTTGCTCTAACCATTCGATCCTGTCGACGGTAATGGTTAAATTTGTTAAACAGTTAATTAAGAAACATCTTGTTCACTTTTGATATTTGTATATGCTTGCAATTCTAATTGATTGCTGAAATGAAATTTTAAATTTGACACACTATTGACAATAATTCAC
The DNA here is from genome assembly GCA_963942445.1 of Argyra leucocephala. Taxonomy (NCBI): domain Eukaryota; kingdom Metazoa; phylum Arthropoda; class Insecta; order Diptera; family Dolichopodidae; genus Argyra; species Argyra leucocephala. The sequence continues at coordinate 32,438,969 of OZ012681.1, read as the reverse complement.
TTTGATACTGACATATCTCTAAAAAAAAAAATTTCGTTTAGAAGCTTATTGAACATAAAACAGAATATTTTTTTGCTGGAATTTAATTGGGATAAAGAGAATTTATATTACTAAAACTAGCTTTTGTATATGTATGTATTTCTAAAAAAAAATGATTAATAACAAAATAGTATTTTTGTTTTCGGAAAAAACCGTTTTAATAGTTGCTATGCCATCTGAAAAAGTCATAGCATTCGATTGTTTGAAATAACTAAAATGGCAACACTAAGTGCAAGCTGACTATAAAATATAAATGAGCTGACTAATTTTACAAATCAACTCATCGCTCATTTAGAATATTGAAATCGGTCATATTTTCATTCTCTCAATTTGTCAATTTCTTCGCTCCAAATGTAGAAGATTCAAAATTTTATGTGAATCAAATTTTGAATTGGTTTTCAAACCAGCCTCATTACCACCTATACTAACAAAATTAATGGTTTTAAAAATAGAGCAATGTTGTTGGTATAGTTTCTTCAATGGAATTACAATTATATTCAATTATTTTAACTCTCTATTTAACAATTTGATCTCCAGTTATTAGATTGCACTGCGAAAAATTGATTTTGATTCGCATCTACACATTATACTTCATGTTTCGATTTCTAAAATTTATCAATTTATCAAAATTTTCAATATCTGTCGGTAATTTGTGATCATAACAAATTTTACACCAAAGTTTAAACAAAACCAGATAAAACACAATAGAAATGTATATTTAAGTAAAAGAGAAAGGAAGTAGTTTATACATACTGTCTGTTAGGTGTATATTAAGAATTTTATTCATACATAACTATAGATTAGTGTCTAGGTCTACACACCTCTTGTTCTTATTTTCACTTTACATCAAAATCTACTTCTAAAAAAATAAAAAATCAAAAAAAAAAAAAATTAAATAAAATTTCAGCGATTCCACTTTAAGCATATACATAAATACTTATGTTTATACATATTTAATATATTTATAGCCAAAACATAACTGTAATCAATAAAAAATATAAAAAATGTAGAAAGATAGAAGGAAATGAATAAATATATGTACCTACATGAAAATATTATACAAAAAAAATTTTTGTATTTAATTTAACAGGTTAAGTATAGTATGTACATATATAAATACGTAATGTAACATAACATGCTTTGGAATGGACGATGAAGTTCACAAAATAGTGTTACCAGAATTATGTTTTTCGATCATGGTTGTATGGTTTGTTTGTGAAGAACCATAAGTATTTACAGTATAAACATTTGTATGAACACAAATTGATATGAACAAAACTGTGAAACTGTGCATTTTGGCGGTAAGAAACGTACTGTAGATTAAATGAAGTTAATTCAAGGCAATACAAATTGTATCATTATCTAAAGTATTGGACCTAGATATTTTTATTCAGTTTGAGCGAACCAAACTACATATGAAAAATTGTATGTATAGCTAATAAACTGTTATAATAAATCTATACAGGGTATTTCTTATATCAGTCCGCTGGTTATTGTTTACAACTTTATTAGTAAGTACAATTTTGATTTTTAAATAATTGTAACAGTGAACAAATGAAGTGCATTATAAATTTATAAGTCATTTAATGAAAATGTGTAGCAATGAACTAATTTTCCAAATCATTTCAAATATTTAATCCACTTTGAGTCAGCCCATAAATCATGAGCCATAATATTTTGAGCGAAAATCCGAGTCTTCAAGTTTGAATTGGTACAATATATGAGATTAGCGATAAGTTCAAATTACTTCAAATTCAAATTACTTCAAGTTCAAATTTACTTCAATAGTTCAATATTTAGTTCAAATTGACTTCAATAGGTATTAGTGAACTCAAAATTTATATTGAGCAATGATTATTAAAGCACATAAATTAAAAACAAATAAATTAAAACAGATCGAGCGAATAAACCACATATTATGTTAAATTGGATGCATAGTTAATAAGCTATTATAGTAAATATAATACTTAGCTCTATTCAGTTTTTGATATGGTAATCGTTACACTCTAAGTCTGATTTCTAGGACCATTCTAATTTACATAAAAACAATTTACTACGTTAAAGTATAGTTCAACAAAAATAATTTAATATTTCTAAAAAATCTTACTTTAATTATTTTTTTTTCGAATCTGGCAATAGTGTTACAAAATACAAAAAAAAAACCCTAAAATAAAAATATAATTCAGAAATTTCATTAATCCCTTCAATAAGTCATTGAATATTACGAAAAAAAAAATTAATAAATAAAAATGAATCTGTGGATGATGATAGACTTCTAGACATTTAATAAATTTTCAATTTACTATAGAAAAATAAAATAAACATAGAGAAGAGAAAAATATTTTACCTTTTACCGTTTTTATATTAAATATAAAATCCATTTTTCCTAAAATCAAAGTGAGAGTAATAAAGACAGAGAGATGTGTACACGTATGTGTCAAAAGAAGAAGAGATTTAAAAAAAAACAAAAAACTGTTTTATTTTATTAATATTTTTAGAATTAGTATTGACTTGGAATGGCACGTAAATTAGAAAAAAAAAGTAATTTTTAATAAAATAAAAATAACAGGTGAGAAAATTATTATTCAATATTAATTTTTACCGGGATTTGTTTTTATAACTAAGTGAAAATAATAAAAAATGCAAAAACTCACATCAAGTTAAAAAACTGAATTTCAATAAACTGTTTAATGTGATGACAACTATAGGAAATTCCGTTGATTTGAATACACACTTTTATATATTTATCGAGGAAATAATTTGTATTTTTTATATAAGTATAGTATAGGTAAGTATATATTTTGTGTAACAGTACGGAAACATCTTCATATAATATTAAAAATAATTATTCTTTAATCTCAAAGGAACGGTAATTGTAATTTTACGGTATTATTGCAAGTAGCCAATAACTATATATAGATTTTTTTATGTCTATGACGTACACTTTTAATGCAGTTTAAAAATTCTTTTCAAGCTAAGAAATAATTTTATAAATTTTAAATAAACTGCTTTTAGTATTAAAATATTTGGTATTTGATTTTTTGGTATTTAACTATTTAAATTAGAAGAAAAAGAAAAATAAAAATGTGTGAGATTTAACGAGATTTTGTGAATAAATTGGTTAATGTTAATTTTGAGATTAAAAAAATATTGAATGGAAAGAATGCAAGCGGTTTAACGGAAATTGTATATTGATATAATTTATTTTTATATAAATATATATATAGCTTATCAGTTTTTTTATGTTGTTAAAATATGTTGAATGAATATATTTCAACATTCATCAAAACGGTTCAAATTTGAAGTTTCAATTCTGAAATATTAATTATAACTATGTGTAAAACTAACCGATGTGTTATAGTGGTTATGTCTTCAGACTATTAATCAGAAAGGCTACCAGTTTTATATTTCGTCATTACTTATTTATAGAATAATGATCAATAAAATGTGTGGGCAGTATAATTTAGTGTTAACTTAGATAAAATGTAATTATGCTGTTTAATAATGTTCATTTCCTTATACATAATAATTAACTATTTAGTTTTCCATATTTATTTAGTTAGTTAGTCAATTCGTTAATTTCCAAAAATTTGTTTATACATAATTTATAATTAATTAGTTCATAACTATACTAAAAAATTGATACGACGTGATAAATGCTTACAAATCATTACCCGTTTTACTTTTTATAATAAGTTCAGTACTGATGTAAGCTACCATTTATTGCTGCTTTCACAAAACGATTTTCGCATGTCATAAAATGGCACCACGTAATATTCCATGTTTATTACAAGGCAGAAATCTACCACAGATCTACCAGAAAAAAAAACTGGTAGATTTCTGCGATTGCCGAAAATAAAATTATTGGAAAATATTAAATTTTTATTATTATTCTAATGTCAATCCCACAATATTATTTGTATAATTTATATCTTTTTTATTTCATTGATATTCAATCCAAAAATTATGTTGTCAACAACAACTTCCTTGCACTTTTTGTATAAAAAATAATCAAAATTTTTTATTTATTAATCAGTAATTGATGCTAAAACCACATCGAATAGATTGTGGCAAACCTTAGCTGATCAGTTGAATGCAAACACCGGTTGCTGGAAAAGTGTTATATTTATATCCTAACCAATTCCTTGTTGGTATCCACCTTCTGTCAAAAATCTGAATGTAACCACTAGTTTTATATTCTGTGGTATTGATAATGAACTTACAGGCGTCTTTATACTGTCTTTAATTACGTCTAATACATATAAAAATTCTTCTTTTGGTAGTCTAAAGTTACTGATAAATCTAATTTAAGTATAAAATAAAATAAATAATCATTAAAAATAAATCTATAAATAAATCATTTCCATAATATAAGTATTAGATTTATCTCTTATTATCACTAAAATATAATGTTATACGTCCATTTTTTTTTAATTTACACTTTGTTTCAACTTTAAATCAAGTATTTTTAATTTTTCTTACGAATAAACAATTCCAAATTTCACAAAATTTCAATTTTAAAGCAAGATATAATAATTGTCACAATATCAATTTGAAAGATATTCAATGGCAACACTATTTTGCGGTGCGTTTTTGATACATGGTACCAATCAAAAGGGCAAGTTTGAAAATTGCCCTTCAAAAAATTGACAAATCATAAAAGGACAAACTGTAGTTATTTAGTTACTACAGATCTAATAATAGTTCAATAGGCACTCGTTACTGTTAGATTTTTTGAAAATTAGAATATTAAAATCTAAATATTAGATTTACACTATAACTAAGTATTTATTAATTCTTAACGTTACAAGTTACAAGATCAAGATTTCTTTCTTCATATTAAAAAAATTTAAATTGAAACTGAAATAATACCAAACAAATTAGTTTTGTTCAAATAATTTGTAACTGGCTACCAAGTCAAAAATCTAAGGGTATTATAATCCAGTGACTGCAATTCATTTACAAAATTTAATTCTTTAATGAAAATATGGGAAATTATTTCAAATATTTTCTTTAAAACAAAAATCGTGTGAAATTACACTATTTTGTTTTGTTTTCGAAATATCGTGATCACCTTAGTACATTATTAAAGGTCAGTATCAGGGTATATTTTTTTCACACTATATACATTACATATATATATACTTTTTATTAAAAACATACCCTATACATATAAAATTGTGTATTCATACTAACTGGAGTCATATTTGATTATATCTATATGTACATAACTCTATAGTACCTAACACTAACATTTGTGTCACGATTCTATAATTGTACTTAATAATTGAAATTATAAATACACCTACATGTATATAAACTAGATATACTATGTATTTGTACTTACATGTTATTTAGTTATTTTTCATATTGATTTTAAAAAATCTTGATTGAAATACAAAAAAAAAAAACGAAAACATCATGAAATTAAATTTTTTTTTTTTAATCAATCGCAATAAAATTTAAAACAACTTATGACATAATCATGAATTATTAAAAAAAAAAAAATCTGAAAGCCCAGGTGAATATGAACCTAAGGTTTTTCTCTAGAAATTTTATTGTATTTCAATTAAAATATTTAAGATATTTTGATTTTCATTACAAATGCACGTCTTGTCAAATTGTAATTAATCAAATTTTAAGATAAAATTATTTAAATACAAAATTAGTTAATAATGCTTTGATAAGTAATTTTCAGAAATTTTATTACAAATCAAACTATTGCAAGGTTACCCATTAGTTATTTACTATATTTTACTTAAATGCATATAACTAGATAAATCAGTGCCATCGTATTATTAGAATTTTAACTACAATTTAATATGTTCCATAACGTTCTAAATACAACGTAATGAATTTCAAATATTTATTTATTCTTTTTTATCAGAGGAGTGCAACTTCAAAATGTTTATTTTTTGCTTCCTTTTACGTAGTTAAGACAGTATGCAATCATTTACAAACTATCTATAAATTGTATATAGTACGTTATGAAACATACTAGCTTGCTATGAATTATACTGCATTTTCGATGTCACAGAATGTTCAGTACATATTATCAGTTATATAATCCAAAATCAACCATAAAATATTTTATCAAGTGTCACTTAGAAGAAAAATTTATTATTGAAGAAAGTTAGTGTCAAAATAAGATTTATGTATTAGGTTGTCAACTGGTAGTGAAGAATAATGAAATTTTATCAACCCAGTTGACAGTATAATTTGATAATAACTTAAATAAAATGGAACTAAGCATACAATATTTAAGAAGGTTTATTTTCTGATAAAAGTTATAAATTTCCACATTTATTTCGTTGATGTACCAGAAAATGATAAATACTAGAACAAAATAATTCGTTCCATTTTATGTAATAGCACACATTACCGTATTTAATGTGTGAAAAACGTATAATTTCTATCTAAGTTTACTGACAATATGATATTTAAACAAAATGTCCCATCTTCGATTTTATTGAAGATGTAAATTATATAATTCGAATTCGAATTTTAAGTAAGTATAACTTTTTACTTTCTTCAGTATTTGTTAGACATCCAAACAAAAGCTATTCAGAAAATAAAAAAATTCTTGACTTAAATGTACATTTTAAATACGCTTAAAAACTAAAAATGATGAGTATTCATCTGTCAACTACTACTACTGAATATTTCACAACCCCTGTCAACTACTATCAGTCTGTTATATAAAGCATCAAATTAACTGTAACTGAATAAAAAGCAATTCCCATAATCAATGTTTAAACGTAGTACAAATTTAAACAGATTTGCCGAAAAAAATTTGCCCTCATGTATAGAGTAAAATTTTTCTGATATATAAATACTGTCAGATTATTGAAATATCAAAATGGCTGAAAATGAAATTATTTAAAATTAAATAATAAAAATATTGCTATGAAATTACTTCAACTACTTAATAATTTATATATTTTTTTATTCCATTTCCATTAATATCCGAGTATTACGTTTTAAAACCAACATTCATTTTATGAATAATGAAAAATATTTTGACACTGACAGCAAGTAAATATCTAGAAAACAAAATCTATAAACGTCAAAAATATACCAAAATTTTTTAATTTTGATAGATTTACTTATATCCGTCATTAAAATCACACCTGACTTACAAATTTTGGTATATTTATTTGACTTTTCTACTCTTATAAAAATACACATATACTTATAGATCAATTAATGCACCAGCTAAAGCTTGATCTACTGTATACGAATCATAATTTTGATATCTATCTGATTTAGTAAAGTATTCTATTTGCACTACTAATTTTTCCCCATTTTTATTGATAGTTCTAGAGCTCAAGAATTAACATTACCTATATCGTAAATTTGACATTTTTTAGGAATACAAAAACAAGCAAACGAAAAACTGAAACCAAACAATGTTTTAACAAGGCAATTTTTTGTTTCGTCTCCTATAAAAAAACTTTCTTTGAATTATAATCTATAAAATCTGTGTGTGTTAACGAAGAAATGGATGAAATATGGAGATGAATTTTTAGGTGCTTTCATATTTGTTGAACCAGTTTGTGTAACCCATATTTGCGGAAGTTGTTTTACAGCCATGAAATTTTTTTTTGATGTATTGAATCGCATAATACATCAGCTTAAATGATAATACAAATAGCTTGATGGATATTTCCGGATTAAAAATACACGTGATTTATTGTTTTAACGTTTGGGTGTATCTTAACTAACTCTAAACACAAACACAACCATTTTGTATTCTCCTCCACTTGACATGTTGTTTTATACAAATCGTGCATTTTTCTAATGTGTGGAAACCGGGTTCGAGATTAACTTTTTCCGTGTCCAAAAAACAATTATGGCAAACAGTAGCTTTGTCATCATTATCTACCATAGTGTAAAGTTTTGTAAAACTACTTCTTAAAGATGTTTCATTATTGAAAGATTCGTCATTTTACTATTTTGATACTCAGTAGTAAAGTAAATTAAGTAAATTTTAAGTTTAACTTAAAAATTCCCAACCTCAAACACATTAATCTGTCACTTTCGCTACTTTTTTTTAAGTGAGCTTTTAGCATTTTAAACAATAATTAGCTATTCCCGGCGTAATATTTGCCGGTCTAGCATTAAAGAAATAGTTTTCATTAAAATACTTTTCTGAAAACACAGTTTTCTATTTCTCTTTTTTTTTTTTGAGACGACGGTAAGACTGTCAAAAGATCTTACTCTAGACAAAGCAACATATAATTATCCATGAGTAAACACCGGCTTAGGAAGAGAGAGAGATTTTATCAAAACTTTGGCCTTGTGACTTATTAATTGTCATTGAATATGCTAGTCAAATTGGAAATTGTTTCCGTTTTAAAATTAAGGAAAGAATTGTATCGGACGGAATTAGACGAATATGTGGAATAAAAACCGTATCTGAATTATTACTATTAACATACTTGGCTTCGATATAGTGATTTTTAATACTTGTAATGATTAGTCTTGTGTCATTACACAACCCTCTTAATGGCATAAGCTTTCTGAGAAACATAATGACAGCTCCTATTTTTAATTTCAATATATGTGGAGACATTCCAATTGGAGTGAAGCTATTCAAATTTGTTTTTGGATATGCTAGTTGATCATTCCAATCATCACTGAACACTGTTTCGATATTTTTAAAAACTATTTCTGTGCCATCTAAACGTTGCAATGCTTTATTATTTATTTCCAATGAGTCGTCATTTAATTGGTTACTGCTAATATTGCTGTCCTTAATACTTTATGGGTCTATTGTAGCTAAATTTATGTCATAGTATAGTTGTGCAACTGGGTCTTGATTTTCTGGAAAGCATTGTAGAGGTAATGTTACCGTGTTGCCGGTTATTTCATTACCAGTATCCATTAGTCAGTAGCCATTTCACAAACTCCTGTTCATTTTTTCGAGTGCGCATATTTTAATACAATGGTAATATTTTTTTTACCTAATTATTTGCACCTTTGACATAATGTTATTAAAACTTTTGAAATTTATAAATGAAATAAAATTAGTGCAAACATAAAACCTTTAATTAAACAAAATCTGATTTATAAACGCTGCCTAAAACATAGCTATTAGTTATTTGATATTTTAGTTTTTGAAATTAACTGCTGGCGCCATTAAACTTTTTTTTTTTTGTTTGCTGTTATTTCATTATTTTATTTGGTTCTTGTATTAAATATATTATTTGGTTTTTTAGTTTTAGTGGTTTTTGTATTCAACTTCGGACATTATTAGCGTATTAATATATTAGATGATAAAAGCAAATTAGAGAAAAAACACATTCGACAGTTTTGTGTTATGATAAATGTTAGATAAGTACTTTCACCAGATTTAGAGGTAAGATATAGATTCGGGACTTTGTCATAGTAAAGTACTTAGATACACATGCAAAACCACTAATTTTGTTCAAAATCACTAATTTTGTAGATTTGCTAGTTTGCCATTGCGGGGACGATATACTTTGACTGTTATTGACATATATTAAAAAAAATGCCACATTTTTGGTTCTTTAAGTCAATTTTTGAACTAATTTTTTATAATTCAGATGATATAATTTAAAAATAAAAATAGTTTTTTTTTTTATATAACAGTAACTTTGAACATTTAGTTGTTTTAATTGTTTTAATTTAACATCTTTTAAAAGTTGAAATGAATTCGTAATTTTTTTTTTTATAAGCTTTTTTTAACCTAATTTTTGGTAAATTTACCCTATCATGTTAAAATTTAAATTGACGAGAAAAAAAAACAACAAAAACAATAAGGTACTTTAATTAATTTATTTTGAATTTAGAAAACAGTTTTTCTAAAGTTTTCTGTTTTATTTATTTTTTTTTTTTGTAAATTTTATTCTTAAATTAAAAAGAAAAATAAATAAAACAAAAAAAAAAAAAATGATCTTATTTAACTTTTAAGAAAAGAGTTTTTAATTTTTTTAAATATTCAGTTTATAACTTGAAAATAGTTTTAATTTGTTTTGAGTAGCACACCCCCTATATATTCATATATTCTTTTTCATGGATAATATATTTTTCCAATTTAAACTTTTAAGCAAAGAAATTCGAATTGTAACCTAGTTTTTCGGTAAATTTGACGCGCTTTAAATAGGTTACCTTAATTATAATTTGGTGTACTGACTTTTTTTCCCACTTGTATTATTATTATTCTTTTAGGATGACTTTACAAATTAATTTTTTTGTTTTTATTTTATTACTAAAAACCACTTTCTAAATTCAATATATAACATAACTTTTGCTGTGTTTTTTTTTTATATTTTTTATTACTCGTATGTGACTAAGTGTTACATTGCCATTACCATTATTATAAAAATTTTCTTCTTTTTTTTTTTTGTTTTTTCTTTCTGTTTTTTGTTTTAATAATATACTTTAATCACATTTTGTTGTTCATATAAATTAAATTCCATTGATTTCTTAGGTTTCAACTTCTTTTAATAAAGGGTGTAATAAAAATTTGAATTTTTGTAAATCTTTGTAAACTTTCAGAATTAAATTAATTATAAACTTAGTATTGGTATAATGGGTTATACAAAAAGTCGGACTATAATAATGAATCAAGACTAATACACTATGTAATTAGTTATTTGTATACTCTTATTGGAAGCATAGTATTTACCAACTTATTTTTTCTTTGAATCGTAAAATTTTCACGACAGTGATTCTACTGTTGCTGTTCTTAGTGTTTGTAACACATATCGGATAACAGTATAAACAAATTCGGAATTTGAAATCAAATCGTTTGGACTGCTATCCATTAAGCTTTAAAGAAATGTATGGTATTATTGTATTTAGTTATAAATAATCAAATTTACTATCTATTAGTTTTTCTGTTGATTTATGAATGGCATGGATATAGTATTTTAATTTCAAATAAATATAATCTTAGTTAACTATTTTGAATTGTCATACTGTAGTATTATTTACGAAATAATCACCCATATTCTCTTAGACCCGTCTTAGCGCGTCATCGTGCGAAAATGTCGCTGAAACGATAGTTATGTATTCTGTTAAACACAAACGCAATAGTTTTAAAAGTTAATAGGCGCAAGAGCAAATGTCAAAATTATTATGTGAGTGGTTTCTACTAGACTTTTAATAAGTAGGACGTGAAAATTGAAAACCAAATTATTTTGTGTTTTTTGGTAAAAAAAATTATTTAAATAAATTATTACTAGTTCGGTTTTACAACACTTAGTTATGTATTACTAATATGTACTATATTATAATAATTTTATTAATCATTTACATTTTTATTTAAAAAATATTTTTTATTATCGAAAAATATCAGAAGGAAGATATTTAACTATTTTGTTTATATATACCAACAATTTTTTTTGACATGAAAAACTTGTCACTACTACCAACACAATAAAAATTTCGATCATTTTACATGCAGAAATGTATATTCAGCTAAATGTAACGTGATCAGTTTTTTATTCGTGTCAACGATGGGACTATGAGAGTGTGGGTGTATAATGTAGCCTATTAATCTAAGCGTTACTCATTTGGGTATTGGGTTATAGTAGATTCGAATGAAATTAATAAAATTTCAAATATTGTTGAAATAGGTATGTAATTATATGCTTAAAAAACTTAAATTCAAGAAATTCAGTAAATATAGAAAAATGGTTCAAGACTGCCTATGGAAATTCAATTATGACCAAAACATCTAGAATGTGTGCATTTCCAAGAAGGGACTGTTTTTAGGTGTTTGATTTGCAAAAAAAAAACAAAGTGACCCTTGTTCAACCTTTTTGGTAATTTTCTCTTTTTCTTGCTAATTATCGATTCTCTTTTTCAAAACACAACAGAACGAAAGTACAAAAGCTTCTCTAACTTAAATTTTGGCTAATAATATACAAAAAAAAAAAACAAAAACAGTACGACCAAGAAAACAAATATCTATAAAATCGAAAATTACTAAAGGACATTCAATCAGAGGGTGTTGGAAGTAACCCTGTTACCTGGGTGTAGAAAATAACCCTGTTATTTTTGTTGTTCTTAAATATTCAATTAAAAAATTGATCTTTTTTCAACTGAATTTTTTTCAAAAATCGAAATTACTAACTTTTTTTGTATTCAGCTACTTTACAAACACTCTTTACTTACTTCTTCTGTATCTTCCTTCTGCTCCAATTGACTTTTCTTACTTTTTCAATTTTCTGTTTTTAGTTTTTTAAATTTTTTTTTTAACCTTTCCGCATTTCTGTTAAACTCCTTTAAATTATCTTCTTTTTTTTTTTAGTATTATTTTCTCATTTTAATGTAAGTATTGTTGTCTAACTAAATTGTAAATTTTATACCGCCTCTAGCGGCAATTTTCAAAAATAAAATAATGGTGTAGTTTTTTTTTATTATTAGTTTAATTTGAGAGTCATTAGCTCGTTTAAAATTTAATATGTGAATGAATTTAACGTACAAAATACATATATATATATATATATATATTGTTTATATATGCACAATGAAATTAATAGAAAGAGAAGAAAGAAGAAGAAATGATGCATTGAATTATGTATAAAGATGATTAAAATTGTTTGAAACTTAATTTAAAATTACAAAAAATCACCATTTACGGATCATGAATGAGATACCATAAAATCTTTAAAGTAATTCATTTCTTTGTTAATTCATCTCACCAGGTAGCTGCTTGGTAGATAATGAACAAAACAAAAAAAAAAAATCAATAAAAATACATTCGAATCTTACTTAGTTAATGTTATACCAAAATTGGTGTAAAAAAAAAAAAATGGGAGTCATGATAAGAAAATAACAATCATCCAGTTTTACTATACATATACATATGTATACTGACTTCACTACCGACCAATGTCCAGATGCTTTAATTTTTCTTAAAATGGTTAAAACTCATGCTCTTATTTCTTAATTTTTATTAATTTTTTGTTGTTGCACACGTCATGTACACATGTGTTTTTTGCTTTTTTTTCGAAATTACAATTTTAGAAATTAAGAAACAAAACAAAAATAAAAAAACAGAAAAAACAGTATGTACATAGAAGTTAACCTATCATAGATTATATTAATGCCAAATTTAGAATCTGGTTTGTAATTATGAAATTATCAGATACCTAGAAAAGAAATCTGTATAAAAAAAAACTCAACTGCGAACTGAATCAGATTAAACTATTTTTTTGTAATAAAATTGATTCATGTCAGTTTATATTGAGAAGGCTTGAAGTAAAATTTCGCTTTCGGATTCGTAGATATGAATTTAAATTAGTAGCAAATTTTGTTTAGATCAACCTGATATTTTCCGTTGACAATCGAATCAATTCAGATGGTGTTTACACTGTAAGTTGTCACATTTGAAATTGCCGAAAGAAATTAACGTAACTAAAAGAATTTAAATTTTATATTGTTTTTGCTTGGGGTAAAATGTCACATGTTAAATTTCTCCTCACTTCTGAAATTGCTTCTGTCTCATCTTTAACAGAAATTGGAGCTGACAATTAACAATATAAGTAATCTATACAGACTGCGTTTTCTAGTTTTAAGCCTGAAGTCAAATGAAAACGACACAACATTGTCGTCACAAGATTGTCGACATAGAATGTTGATGACAAACGGATTTTGAATTTAAATTCCAATGTTAATGTAAATAAATAAATAAAATTTCATTTTCGGCCGCTGAATCCATTTAGTCTTTTTCAGGCCAACAATTTTGGAAAAACAATTTTTATAATTTGTAATTTTTTTTAAATATTTAATTATATTAATTTTTTAATTCAATTATTTAGAATTTATTAAATATATTTCATTTCCTAACTAATGTTTTATTTTTCTTTTTGTTTCAGGTATGGTCATTTGTAATACATCAATTGATTCAGTAAAAATTTTGGTAAATTATAACGCTTTTAGAATTTATAGAAATAAAAAATTTAATAATAGATATTTTTTTAAATAAAAGTATTTAATAACTAAGACACATAAGTATGCTATAATACACTAATAGAATTCCATAAGTAAAAACTTTCAATTTCAAGTCGAATTTCAATCGAATTGTCTAAACTTCAAATTAGATCTGCACAAGTTGACATTAAATGTTTCGTTATCGAGAACAAATTCAGTTGAAAAAATTCCTGTACATGATAGACTAGCGGTACCATAATCCAAATGAGATTCATCTATGAATATTATGTAGATATAACAATAAACATAAATACCACAGGTGTATTCTGACTCCAGAAATGAATGCAAAGTGGAATCTGCATGTAGCAAAGTAAAATTTTGTAGAATTTGTTTCAACGGTTAAGACAAAAAATATTTTTAAGTTGACTATAATTATTTTTTTTATTTATGTTTTTACTAAAATATCTTACAGACAATTAAATTGCTCTTGTGAAATAAAGTACGGAACATTATTTGTTACAACATTTGAAATCTGGATACGCTTCAGAATCATTATTGGAAAAACAAAATAATGTTGTTCATAAGGCTGTGTTAAAACTCACTTAAACATAATGGTTATAATTATGGGTCTACTAACTTCTAATCACAAACTAAATAACAAAAATGTTACATCACCAAAATGAACTATAGCATTACAATAGTTTAGCACAATTGAAGAAATTCGTAGAATTAAATAGGCTGTATAAAGTATCGGATTTAATAGGGTTTTTCATAAACACATACTACAAAAACAAAATACTGCAGATTTTTTGTTTTTTTTTTTACAGAGTTATTAAAATTTGAATTGTCTACATTTGCAGTTTTATCTTATTAATATAAACAGCACCACAACTAATTGTCATGCGCTATTTACTATTTTGCAGTTTTCTACTGAGTTAAAATTGTTTATGAAACGAACTTCATTTTCAACATTTTGTTTCTGAACAAAATACTTGTCAATATAAGCAATGAAAACCACTAATATATAGATCGCAATACAAATAATTTTTTCTTTAAACTGTATTTAAAAAAAAAAAAAAAAAATTTATAAAATACTTGCATATATTTCTCAACAAATTCTGTCTGAGACAGATTTTTATGTATTCTGAGTAGAGAAAAAATATTCAACAAGAATTTCCAGGAATTTTATAAATGTAAAAAATAACGAAATATTGGCAAATATGAAATTTTTTTTAGATTTTTCAACTGAAAAGCAACTTTTCAAGTTTGGTCAAATTAGAAAAAGATGGTAATTCACGCTCACTTACAATATTTGTTCGAATTACGTGAAATGATGATAGGAAAAGGGTTTAAAATTTTATATTTTGTGAACTGATCAGTAGGAAGTAGAAAAATGTTGGCCTTGACTGATTTCTGCTATTGAATTTAACAAGCGCTCTTCCTAGCTGTATTAGATAAAGTAAAAATTGCAAGATACGATGTTAGGGAATTTGCTTTACCTAAAAATGTCTTCCTATCATAAATATAGGTTCACCCCGTATAGCAAATACTTGACCAAGACCTGCAATTAACCTGACTTAATTAATTGTCGTATTTTACTTGCACTTCAAACTCTTTTAAATAAAAATTAATTTAATTAATTTATTCTAAATCTATTATTAAATTTTAACAGATCCGCTTATGGAAACTGCAATATTACATTTATTATGTATACATAAATATATTTCTTAAATTACCAAAAGAATCTGATAGAATTTTTTTTTGTTTCAAAAATGGCTATCTTTTTGTATGTATCTTACAAAATGATTTTTGTTTACTTTTTTTGTTATGTTTTTATGTTATCATTAAAATTCCGTAAATAATGATATCCATTATAATTTAAGAAGGAATTGTTTTTATTTTCAATTTTTTAATGTATGCGCTATATAGAATCCATACATTATTATGTGTTATGCACATATAAAATTCCACCCACCACTAAAAAAAATAAAAATTACGTGATTCAAAGGAAAGAAAATTCAATTGATCTAAATTTTAGAAAGTTGATTTTAAATATATTACTTACTTGTTTGTTTTTTGTACTTTCTAGGTTTGTAACTTACTTGGACCAAAACAATTGTAAATCTATATAAAAACAAAAAAAAAATACACCAGAATAACGATGATTAAATTGATTTAGGCCAAGTATTGAATCAATAAATATAGTATATTATCAATTTGATATAAGAATTCTCAAATATAGCTTGCTTGGTAGGAATAGAAATAATTTGCCAAAGGATGAGGTTTTAAAAATTTATTTTAAATAGAATTTTTTTTTTGAACGGAAATTTTACAATACCATTAAATTAAATTAGTTTTGGAAAATAAACTTTGACCTATATAAATATTTTTATATGTACATTATTCGGCAAATACCTTTGACATTGTTTGGTGCAATAAGTCCCAAACTTTGGCTAGGCTGACAGTATAGTGTATAATAAAATCCTGACAGATAAAATTTGTTTAAATAAATTATTTAAAGAATGATTTATTTCACAAAATATTTTGAATAATACTAAAATATAATTTGTTTATATTATCTATTGCAATATTTATCTAAAATATTAGTTTACTCAATATTTTCTCTTCAATTAGACGAATTTTGCGAAATAGGGAAAAAGGAAGAACAAAATTGTATTATTTTCGTTTTAAGCATATTTTTTTTAATGATTGCCAAAAAAATGTTTGTGGTAAAATTTTATAAATATCAAAATTTCAAATTATTTTATTATAATTTAAGCCTCATATTTAGTATCTAGTATGACAGCTATTTGCCTTTATTACCGTTTCCCGCCTATTTTTCATACAGAGAAAGTAAAATAACAAATTTTCAATGACGTCATTTGTAATGTTCTCTCAAGCTGTCTGAATTTACTCTCTGAGTGCTTCTATTCTTTCTGCATTGCTTTGTTGGACTTTTTTCTTCATAATAATAAAAATATTTTCAATAGGATAAAGATCTGGACTATAGGGGAGTTATTACATAGTTATATATGCAGTTATCACTTAAATACTCTTTCATCTACAAGTGGAAATAAAACTGGACTTAATAAAATTCGATAACATTTTGGACAGAAATTTTAATCAAAATTTTTAAATTGTTAAATAAAAAATTATCATTATTTTTTTTGCCGTGCGAGCTGAGCTGGTGCATTATCTTGTTGAAAAATTAACCTCTCAGTTTCCACAAATAGTTCCAAAATTGATGGTTTATGGTGACTCTCCATGATAACTATGTACTCATAAGCAGTTACTTTTTAGTTTACAAATGCCAACTCAGGTAAACCACACCTGCTGAAGCAGCCCCAAATCATCACTAAGGCATTCTCCGCATTTTCTACGCATCAGTAACCTCCTATTTCCGTCATGAAGCTTGAATTTGAAATTCATAAGAAAACATCAAGTGACTCCACATTTTTTTAGTCCACTTCGAGTGTTCTGGCTTCGGGCCCAATAAAGCCGAGAAAGTTTTGAAGTTGTCTTAAGAATTGGCTTTTGTATTAAACGATGTGCTACAAAACCTTAACCAAAACCTATAGTAGCCTTCTTCGAACAGTTGATGTTAATATTATGATTTCTCTTGCTCTGACAATGTCTGCTTGCAGTTTTTGGATGTTCTAAATCTATTCTATTTGTAACGAAGTACCAAAAAAGTCTACCAGATCCTTTACAGTACCATTCTGTATTCCCAGTACTTTGAAATTTTTGAATGAAATCAGCAACAGATGATATCCCACATTCTATTTTGTGACCAATATCACGTGCTGGCAACCCTTCCTTCTTAAAAACGATTACAACGTTTTTTTCACCATCACATAATTTTGACATTATTTTACTCTATTTGTGATTGATCTACACTTTGTTCGATTACGTATCACTAATAAACTATGATGCCTCCTAAAAATTAAACTGTTTTAAATATTTTCCCTAATTATTACTTTAAGCTCAAAATAATTTCCTAACTTTTACCCAACAACCCAATTTTTCTCGGAGTCTATAATATCAAATTATACAAAACAAAAAAAGACGAAGTAAAGGAAATGATACAGGTTGGTTAAATAATTATTATTTAATAATTTGTTTAAATTAAAAACAAAAAAAATTTTTTGAGGGTTATGATTTAAGACAACATTTTAAGTAGAATTAGAGACTAGAGAGTCAATCAAAACAGTTTTTTTTTGTCCAAATGCCCAAATATGCGATATCAGGAAGAATATCAAACAATGGATTGAACACCTACTTATTTACTTTGTGGAAAAAAATTAATGATTTGAATAAAGTGCTACATGTCTTCAAACCCACAATGGATTGAAGCCCAGCTTAATAACAGGAATTGGTAGGAATTTCAATTAGAAAGCATTGGGAATCGCTGTTGATTTCTTTATATATATATATATGTATATAAATATGATTTGATACAATTTCAGTAAATTTACTGTGTTTCACTTCTAATCTTAAATTGAAGAGCAGAGCACCTTTTCTATAGTTTCACATAGTTTGGAATATTTATTTGAAATAAATCTAAGTGACACCTTCAGTAAATTACGATTTTTTTTTATATTTTTTACATTTTATTTGTTTAGGCCTTTTTACACAAAAATGTCTGTTTCTATATTTGATTTTAAAATAGAAAATACCCTTCACCCTAAAACATTTATTTATTTGTTTATTTCATTTTCTTGTATACCTAATTAATATATTTCACTCTATTTTTTATGGATATGGTGTGCCGCTTTTATATATTTTTTTATGGTTATAAATTATTTAAAATTTTTGAAAATATTTCATTTTTAAATTAAATTGAAATTAAAAACAGTTTTTGAATAATATAACTGAAATTTAACATTTTCTTCTTTAAGTAAGTAAATTTGGATAAACACACTTGTCTAAATAAATTCAATAATCATTTTTTATTAATTAATTTTTTATTTATTTGGAAATTTTGTTTATTCTACACAAGGTATAGTCGCTATTCAAGTAAGTCAATAATATATTGATGCTTACAATAGTTAATCTTTTGTTATTATGATGTATAGTCGGGTGAAATTAATGAAAACAAAAATGTGGTTCATTGTTGAGGCCATTTTTATTTGGAATTAAAATTCTTTTTTCTTGGTTTTTATTTTAAATGTTTGAAATGTATATATTCAAAGAAGTAAATAAAATTTTTGAAATTTATTGAACTGAATTGAATCTAAAAATTTGCACAATTTATGGAAGGAAGTACATAGTTAATTTAATTTTTTTACTAAATTTCTGTGTAGAATAAAAACGGTAATGCTTAAATTGACTTCACCAATCCCTTATTCAAATATTAACACCTTCTGTTATCTGTCAGATATTTGAACATTTTATGGAATATATATGTACCACTTTTGCCTATATAAATTTAATTTATTTTTATTTTTTTTCGAAGTATGTATAAATAAATGAACCGAAGTAAAGTCTCAATCAATTCCGAATGTTAGTGTGTCACATCAACACTACAGTAAAAGCAAGTCAAAAGCTCTGATGAAGGAAGTATGCTGCTTCCGAAATATCGATATTTATAATCAAATATTGAAAACAATTAGTGAACCGAAATCTGGCAACAACTAAATTATTTAACAAAAGTAAATTAATTATATTCACTAATAGCGTATACTTCTAAAAAAGGACTATTATCTATGGCATTTGCACTTTACAGAAGGTATCAAATTAGAAATTGGGTTGATATATATTATAATAAAACATTTGATCATTCTGCTACCGAGATAGCAATTTATTTTATTTGATGAATATTACTTATTTGGTTCTTTGGTGAAATAATTACGATTAAAGCGAAAATCGAGCAAAATATAAAATTGAATTGTGAAAGAAATTTAATTATTTTTAATATTTATTATTTTTTAATTGAAATAAAAGAGTGGAGTGTAATAAGCAAATAAGATTTGGTAATTCAAATGCTCAATACAATTATCTGGGTATATTTTACATTAGGTCTTTTTAAATACACCCGTAACATAATCCGAAATTACAAAATCCGAAATTAAAATCCGGAAGATACAAAGTCCGGAAAATCAAAACATGGAAAACACAAAATCAGGAAAGTACAAAATCCGGAAAATCAAAACCCGTAATTTCAAAATCCGGAAAATAATTTTGCCCGCTAATAGTTAAAAATAGTTTTTCCGGATTTTGTTCGTATTTTCTTTTTATTTTACTTCTTTTTTTATTTATCTAATTTTATTTTAACGTTTTGTTAATTATTATTATTAATCTCAATAATACACAAATATGAAACTTTTAAATTAGGTAAACTTTCCATTTAGCTTACTAACCGAGCTCAAACTATATTTAAAAAGTTAAATAAAACAAAATAGGGTCTTGTAAAAAAACAACGAATTTCCCAAACAAAACAAAACTTTATTCAAAGTTTTTTAGAATTCTGGATAGCTTTACTGGGTGGGCAGTGTCGAAGTTACCGTTAGGACGACCCACCGCTGGCAATGACATATTATTTTCTACAAGTTCACGCAAACAATAAAAAGTGATGGACGCTATCAAAAGAAATTTCTTGATTAAAATAAAAAGTTCTGGGTTTTGTACCTCCCAGAATGTATTTGAAATGGCATTCTGATTTTCTGAATTTTCTATTTTTCGTCTTGATTTTGTATCCGGATTTATTTATTTTTCCGGATCTTTTAGCTAACTCACATATATTCTATAATAATCTATTTCATTGGATTATTTTAGTTTTCCGCGGCGATTTGTACGATAAAAATTCACGTTGTACTACAATTTGGTCTAAGTGGGCCGATAAATACTAGCACCTACTTCTATCTACCTACTAACGATTACGATTACTTATTGTAATGTATCCAACTGATACATTTTGTACTATTAATAAGCTTATGTGATCTATGTTAATGAATCAGAACAAGAAGAATAATATCCTAAGCTTTTTTTTCACATTAATCATAAAAATTCTCTAATTTTAATAAGATATTTTGATTTTATTTCATGAAGTTTAGTGAATTATTCAAAAGATGATATTAAGTTTAATTTATTTAAGATTTTCACATTAATCAAAAAAAAAACATCTATAATTTTTTTCTTTATTGAACAAATCTTAGAAATAAATAAAGTTTTTTATTTCCATTTTTTTTTTATTAATAATAACAAAAAATGCAGGAAAAATGTCCTTTTTGTAATGTACAAAATTGTACACATTGTGCCAAATATAATGTCCTAATAAAAAATTCTAAATATTTTCGTATACTTATTTGCGCTTAATTTGCATATTTATTTTTATGTTTTTTCTTTTTTTTTTCTTATTATTATTTTGCAGATTTTTGTTTTTTTTTTTATTGTTGTTATTCTGCCAATTGGTATGATTTATTTGGTTTTAGGAATCGGAATAGATTACAATTTATTGTTATTTCTTTTGGTGGATTTTCTTTTTCTCTTATTTTGTTTTTTTTATTCTTTTATAATGTTAAATTTATGTTTGAAACGATGTTATATTATGTATGTATATATAATATATATATATAAATGTATAAGGAATAGAATTACAGGATAAAAATAAAAATATTAGGAAGAATAAATATGTATGTTGTATTAAGGATTTATTGTTGAAAAATTTGTATATTTTTTTTTTTATTGTGGATTAATAGTTTTTTTTTGTTTTTTTTTTTTTAATAAAGTATATTTCAAAATTAATTTTTAATATTATCATTTTTAATTTTATTTAAATACGCAGTGAAAATTATGATTTATTTGGGAATTAATAGAATCTTAATAGGATTTTTTTTATCTTCGTATTCTATAACCCCATGGGGCATAATAGGGCAAATAATGGTCGATCAGATTAATAGTTAACAAATTACAGTTACATTTTGTTCTTCTTCATCTGTGGTATTAAAGTACTCAATTGGGCGGTATGAAATAATGCTGCAATCAAATAACGCAGCAAAAAGAAATTAAATAACGCTGCAAGTTTCCATATTTTTTTTTTTTTTTTGTGGCATTATTTAATTTTATTGCGGGGTTATTTTATTAGGGCATTGTGAAAAGATAAAATTGTTTAAAGTAAATTAACCAATTTGTTTTGTTGGATCCTAAAAACATCCCCTAATTATTTGCTGAAACTTTGTTTTAGTCAGGGCAGGTAAACCCAGACTGCAAGATAAGAAAGAATGGACAAAATAATTGTAATTGTTCAAAATAATGAAATAAAGCCATAAAGAGATGAAATGACCCTGCAAAGAAATGAAATGACATTTAAATTTTGCGGTATAATTTTATTTTGTTTTTGGTGCGTTATTTCATTTCATCACACAATTGTCTGCAAACTAGAAAATGTCGTATATATAAGTATATTTATCGAATTTTAAATATTAATGAACTTAGTTCAACTGTTAATCATTAGAATTATATGCAAACTAAAAGGTTTTAATTACGAGTATTAGACCCTTATAAATGTGGAGTGCTCGACAAGAGATCAATAAATGAACAAATCAAACAAAAATAATATTTGTAATCAGTTTGTTCGGTTTTGCTTATGAATGAACATTTGAACTGTTCGAACTGTATTTTAACAATCGATCCTGTACAAATAAATCTGCCGGCCAACTTATAGGATATTTTACCTTTTGAAATGTGGGTCTATTTTATTATATTAATAATTACTATGTATTTGGTATGTATTTTTGTATATTATAATTATATTATTTTTAGTAGTTATATTAGAATTGATGTGCTTGTATTGAAAATTATATTTTCAGCAATCTTCATATTATTTCTATTGTATGCATATTTTTTTTAATTAGAATATAATCAAGCAGATCAAACAACGTGATTTCTATCAAGCACTTTAGGGCTTACAAACATGTTTGAACAGTTAGTATGCTCACGAACTGTTTGTTTATTCTTGTATTATTGTAAACAATCAAGCGTGAACATTGAACAATAATGTGTTCAATTCAAACAAAATGAGTTCAAAATTGATTTAAAATGCTCAGGTGGAGCTCAGAGCTACACATTATGAAATGATGACGTGCTTTTCATAGTTTGGATTCGAATATTTTTTTAGTTGAGATTATTTTCATTCATTTACTCTACCATTGACGACGTATATTAATCCGATTTATTTTTTGCCAGATCCATGTCATTAAACAAATGCTATGTGGTTCGGCATAATGTCTTATATCCAAACCTTTTCTTCGGACACTAAATAGTAAATTCATAAAAGATATTTGACTAATCTCAGATTGTATAGTGATAATACAATAATAATAAATATTCAATTTAGTAATAAACTTTTTTTTTAACAAAACAAAAATTACAAAAAAAAAAGATAAAATAAAAACTAAATTTCCCATTACTCATTTCATATTAACTCTATTCACTTTTCGTTTTAACTTTTTTTTTTTTTTACTTTTTTCATTTCAAAATCAAAATTTATAGGTACAAAATTATAGGTTTATCGGAAATAATTTTTTACCTACAAACCTAATATTATTAAGTATACACACCAATTTATGCAAATATTTATAATTTTTATTTTTATTTTAATTTTTTAAATTTCTGGATTTTCTTGAATTCGACACATTGACTTGTCGAAGTATTAAAAAATTTTTCATTTTTTTTTTATTATCTCTTTTTTAAGCTTTTTTTCTCTTTTAAAATTGTTATAATCAAAAAATTTAAATATAAGTAATATACTTAACTATAGTTATTTTCTTTTATTCACTCACAAACCTGAACGAATCACACTATAAAACATTAAAAATTAATAAAAAAAAAAAATAAACAAATAAAAACCAGTAATTTGCATTCCCACGAAATACAAAGTTACAAAATACAAATCAAAGCCAGTTCTTACCAAATAAAATCGCATCTTATTTCCTCCTCTATTTACTGTTAATAGTTTATGCAACCACGATTATAATATGTAATATGCCTATATTTACGTGTATATATATATATATATAATATCTATATATATATATATATATATATATATATACATATTTATACGTTTGATGCATCTTGATGCACCAATTTTATTTTACGATATCCGTATTAGAATTTTCTCATTACATATTGACTTTTTCAAAGATTCTTGTAAAGATTTTTATATTTTTTTTAGTATTTTTATTTCAATTCAATTTGAATTGACATATAAGAAAATAAATGAAAAAGAGACACAAAATCAATCTTTGAATCTATTCCATAAATGTTAATGAGAAAAAAAAGATTAGCGGGAAATTTAATATTGTTTTTGAATTTTGAGAACGGTAAATTTCAAATACATAATTTATTAGAACAGAATTTAATATCGTAAATTTGATCAGAGGAACTGTAAATCAAAAATAACAATAACAACAGAAAAGCCACAATATTATATTTTATTAGATCTCATCTTTTAATCTAATGGTTTTTTATAATATACATTAATACACATTGTGTATTTATTTGTTTTAAATTTAACTACTTTCAATGCTGATGCCATAATACGTGTGTGACAAGGTAATGATGATGACTTTATAACCTATTTTATGATTTATTTTCTATCTTTCTACATTGATTTCAAAAAATCTTAAATAATCATTTAAGCTTTAAGATAATTAAATTTTTAAGTGATTGATTTTCAGTTTAATTAGTAGAGGTTTAGTAAAGTAGATAAAAAAGTTTAATTTCTAAGTAATAATAAAATAAATGTTAATTAATTTTTAACTGAAATAATATATATAGAAATACAAAATGTTCAGCAGCCCTGAAAAATATCTTTGGTTTCTATAATTGACATTATATATATATAAGTAAGTATAGTTAGTCATATAAATTTCGGAAATAATAGCATTATGAGTAGTATTCAATTTCCATGAAATAAAACAGCAACAAAAAAAATCTAAATAAGTAAATATGTACCTACTTATTTGATTTTTTAATAATTTGAAAATTTACTTTTTATATGTGGCAGATTTTTTCTGTTGCAATTTAATTAACTGCATCATATACTCGGTATGTTCAACATATTTTAAACTAGAGATATGACTTTATAACATTTATTTATATGTACACATATAACTACAAATAGTAGAATAAGATTTAATATAAATTGATATGAGTAGTAGATTAATTCATATTAAAATTTTATATATGAAATGTTTTTGAATTGAATTGTGGTAACACTACAGAAGAGTAGTGCTATAACTTTATTAAAATAATAAAATTAACAATTCAAATATTTTTGAAGTACTAATTGGGAACCCTTGAATATCAAAATCATCAACTTCATTCTTAAAGTTCAATCTCCATTTTTCAATAACTGATTTGAGTTGAAGTGTTGTCAAACTGTGACTAATTATAATTATTATTGATTTTTACAGTTGTTTTAGATTGCAGTAAACTGTGGTAATGTACTGTTAAATTTTTATTAGAATGGTTATGAGTAAAAATAATCAAATAATGGGTTAAAATTCATTTTCCATCTTAATAATATTGTATTTTAGTTTTGCTAAAGATTAGTTTTGATAATCCAATTTGTTTTTAGTGATATAAGTATGAAATTTTGCAATTAAAAGTCGAATTTTATTTCACTAATATGTATTTTATTATATTTAATATATAAATTGACAAAAGTACGGTACAAATACGTACAACCGTTTCACAACCGAATTTTATTTTATTATTATTATTTATTTATTATGCCTTAATTTCAATGTACAATTTTTCTTATTTCTAATTTCAATAATTAAAACTGGTTATACTAATTTTCTATCTATTTATAATATATTTTTTTAAGGGAAAATGGCAACTAGAACCTTTTTAATCAATTTATTTTTCTCAATAATAAAAAAAGATAGAAATAGAAAAAAAAATCTAATTGGTAAAAACTTAATCTACTATCGTTTTTATTATCGGATTTTCTGAATTTCAGACAGATCTCTAGAAAGATAGGCAATATTTTTTCTATTTGTTCGAAAATAGTATTAATTTTTTCTATATTATGCAATTTATTGGTGGAAAAATAAAAAGGTTTAATCAAAACTAATTTTAAGATTGCATTTTGTTTTCTTTGTAGCAGATTTAAGTTTATTTTCGCAGCGCTCTTCCAAATGGCGAAACCATACAAAAGAATACTGCGAAAGATGGCTTTCAGTATTAATAATTTATTTTCTACAGTTAGTCTGGATTTTTTATTTACAATTAGATATAACATTTTTATATATCTAGATCTATTTTATTGATTGTCTTAGTTTGGTGTGTTTTAAAGAGTAACGATTTATCCAAATGTATATACTAATATATTTAATATCATCCCTTTCCCATATTATTTCAGTATTATTTAATAATAACGTTTTCATTATAATATTCTTTTAAATGATAGATATTTAATAGGAGACGTAGCGAAACTAATCTTTTTTTTTCAAATAAGAAATTTCAATTTAAAATTTCATTCCATGTACAAGTCAACACATAAAAATTTTAATTTATCCAATTGCACCAACTCAAACATCACTAGAATTAAATTTAAATTTCCTTTAAATAATTTATACGTACTTATGCGGTTGTTGTCTAAGATAAATCAATAAAAAACGTTACATGGTATACTTACCAAGAAAATATTGAAATGATGTCAAACATCCTCGAAATGAAGTAGCGAACGAATACAAGTTAATTTTTATTTTGCAAATTTCGATATTTCGGAAGCAATTTACTTTCTCCATCAAGGTCGCAAGCACTGATATCAACTACAATACTATTATTGTGTTAATCTACTATGTATTACTAAATTAGAACTCGTCGTGTTACATAATATATGCATAGTTAGTAACCAAAATCATATTTATGGTAGAACATAATTGATAAATGCAGAATATAAACTCTTAGTTATTAAAATTAGAAATAAGGAAAATTGTAAAATGAAATTAAGGAATAATAAAATAATAATAATATAAAAAAATATAATAATAGTAATGTTTCAAATTTTAAAAAATTTAAAAAACTTATTTTTTTTTTTTCAAATACAGTTCCAGCTCTACTTACAATTTTTGTTGTTATTATATTGAAAATTTATATTTCTGATTATATTGTTTTTTATTTTAAAACTCATAATATCTTAATTGGCCATAAAAGATATACCGATTTTCTTTTTTTTTTCACGGTTGCTTATAATATATTATACATATACATATAATGTTATATATATGAGTAGCTACTATAATTTATTTCACCTTCATTAAAGTATAAGAAAACAAATTTGAGTACATAACTATATATTTATGTTATAAATTATTTTCATTGCATGCGAACGAAACAAATAATGAGAAAAAATTATTTTGTAAATGCATATATACTTTACTTATACATATTATGTATATCTATATATATATATATTATATATATACGTGTTCCAATTTTATGAATCGATTCGATAAAATCAAATATGTATTGAGTGATCGTTCTAGATTTTCAAATTGTTTGTTTATTTGGTTTTTTTTTAGAGGTTTTTTAGAGGTTTTTCTTTAAGAGTAAGTCTGTACTCAAGTGTTGGAGATGAAAATTTTTTAAATTTTAATGGAGAAGTAAATAAGGGTGTTCAGTTTTTTTTTTTTTTTAAAAAGAATCAATAAAATTTAAAAAATTTATTTATATAACTAGGTGGTAATTAGCTATTTTTATTTTTTTAAATGATTTTTATATTGAAATTCTGAGACAGGTTAAATTTTAAGAATTTAATTTTACGATTTTCATAATTAACACAATAAAATTCTGCGAAAAAAAAATAATGACCGAAATAATGATTGGTTGGTAATAAATAAATTTATATTTTTTATTGATCTAAAAAATATAAATATTAATTGTACAATATAAAAATGTTAAGGGGTAATAAATTTGATTATTAAAAATGTAGAATTCCAATTGAATAGGATTTTATATTGAAAATTGAATGAGTATGAATAGTAAATAAATGATTAGTAAATTTAAATTAGAAACTAATTAAATCAAAGAATGTAGTCATACTTATCTGTTAATTCAATTTCAACTATTATTAATTTAATTTTGGATTATAATAAATTTTTTTAGTGTGATTCCAAAGAGTTGTTGAAAATCGTATTTTAAGTTGGAAATATAAATTTTTTTTCGTACTTATATTCTATTTTAAACAAAGTAAAGTATATTTATTATATGTTTTTGTTAAATTTTTTGAAGTATTAATTAAGTAATTTGTAATGTGAAAATCCGTTATTTGCAGTAATTATGACTTCTTCAGTAGCATTAATTTCTCAATTATACTCTCAAGGAAATTAATAAAATATAGAAATATTTTTTTCATCACAACATGCATGCCTGAAGCCGGATTTTGATTAGTAGTTAAATGGCAAAACAATTATTATACGTCATCGTTCGATGGTAATTCTATTTGATATCTACAAATTAAGATTTAGGTGTATTTGCAATTTAAGTAAAAATAGTTTATCTTGTCTTTTTGACCCTTAAAGTTTTTAATTAAAGACTATTTTAATTTATGTAATTGTTCATGATTCATGATGATGAAAAAATTATTTTTATTGTATAATTTCTGTGATTGCGTTTACATTGCGTTTACATTATGTTGTTTTATGAAGTTAAGTAATTATTTTTTTCTTTACATTTTAATCAGCAAAATGCCATCACAAATTTTTTTTTCTTACATGTAATTTACCGCATTTTCTTTATATTTTTGACACTTCTCTTACCTGGAAAGGTAGCATGTAAAACGTTCAAAAATCAACGTGAAATAAAATAGAGTAAAATCAAAAAAAAAAAAAAAAAGTAAAATAAATGTAAACAAACCAATTCAGTTGGTTATTATGTACTTATAGTTTAGTATCACGGTAAAGTTCAAATTTTTTGATTTTGACCCTGTATTTTTGATCAGCCCATATCTAAAAATAAATATTTATATATTTAAAATAAAATGTTATATATTATTATAATTAATTAAAATTATTTTGTAGTTGGCTGAACAAAATTTTAATATAACTGTTTCTAAAAACATACCTTTTTCCATTCTAGTTTTAACTGTGGGCCTAACTCGTTGAGCGTTTTCGTTAACTCATTCTATAACTAATTCCTTTTTTTTTACCAAAATTATCGCTTAGCTTTTCTCCTATAGCTAGCTCATGGTTCTGCTCCATGAAAATCACTATAGCTTACTATTGGGAGCCATTCGGACCCATAGACTTTTTTGATTGCCTAGGAATAAAAACAAGTTAATTAAAAAAAGATTTTACCTTATAAATATAGGTTTTAAAAAATATAAAATTTAATATTCCGAAGATTTTAAATTTTATTCTAAATATTTACATTATAAAACTAAACTTTCCTGTATAACTTTAGCCCGCAGTAAGAAAATTACTGATGTTTATGTTAAAAAAAAGTGTATTTGACGGCATCTAACATGCTACTGAAAAAACGTCAATTTTCGATTTTCGGAATAAAATTAACATCAATGTTGCTGTGATGTTACCGTTGTAAAAGTGTTTTTAGCGAACGTAAAAAGTTACGTGCTGTCACTTTTGTTCTTACAGTATGTTTGGTTAAACTTCTGAATTTTATTTAAAAGCTTCGTTTGCATTTTATCATAGCTTTTTGTCACTCAAAAACACTAAATTATGTTCTGGCTTAACTCAATGTATAGGTTCTTATATTTTTAATTAAGAATTACTGTAGAAATTTTTTTCATTTAAATTTATATATTAAAAAAATCAAATTTAAATAAATTATTTTTAAATTTTTTTGGTTTTATTTTAAAAAAAATGAAAATAACCGAAACACCAATATTCAGTGATTGCGATTTGAATTCGTAAACCGCCGTGCTGAAACCAATTTTCGAAAATTAAATTTCAATAATAAATATTTTATTATTTTTTGAAAAAAACTATTTTTTTTTTTTTGTTTGTTTGTTATTTTGTGAAGTCATTATTTCAATTAGGTTAGTAACTGTTCTAATTCAGTATATATATATATATATATTTTTTTTTTTATAAATTATTTTTTTTTATTATTTTATTAAATTATTGTTATTGTTCATTCTAAATGAATAAAACAAACCGCAATTGTGTAGCTACCCACATTTTATAAATTTTTTTTTTTTGAATTTTTTTTTTTATAATATATTAAAATTAATTTTAAAAATAGTTGATTGACCTTATTTAACTTTATAAAATACCGTTTTTTTTTTTATAATTATTATAAAAATTGAAAAAATTAATAACTATTTTGTTTTTTTTTATTTTTTATAATTTTGTTTAATAAAAACAAAAAACTACTTGGAATATTTAGTCCTTGTTTGCTTTTTCTTGTTTTTGGCTTAATGTAATATTTTTTATATTGAAACATCTTGGATTAATAACTTTCACCGTCCAGAAATATTTTTCTAAATATAATTTAACATTTAAATTATCTGTAAATATATTCAGAGATATATTTTAGATGTAGCTCCCAATATTATATGGGTTATTCCAATTATAGTAAGTATAACTACTAGTATTATTCGTAATAAATGTAAAGATATTAAAAAATAAATATCTTGATATTATGTACTTACCTGTCAAGTACCTTAACTCTGTCAACTAGCTCTACTACCTTCTCATCAGACTAAACAAATGCGCACTGCACTTTTTGCTCAGTTTAACATGTTGAATGTCTTTCCTCGCATGGAGAGCGTCACAGATTTAACAATTATCTATACTAACAAGTCCCAAATATTTTTTATGCTCATTTGAGCTACTTGCTAATGCAAGTTTTGTTCAAGTTTCAATGAAAATTGATAATAGTTCTAATTTAGTAGAATATATTTTTTTTTTTGATAAATTATTTTTATTATTATTTTATTATTTTATTGTTCATTCTAAATGAATACATTTTTTTGATAATAATAAATTAAAATTTTAAACCAGATATAAATTTCACAATATTATATAGTTATTGTATTCATATATATCGGTACTTCATATTTAACTGAAGCCTTCAAGTTAGTTGTTTTAGTGTTTTACTGATCGAATGGAATTTATATTTTCTTCAATTATAATTGAAGGAAAAATTTAACAAAACAAAATAAAAATAAAAAATTTCGATTTGATATTTTTGTTGGTAAAAATAACTTTGGTTATTGTCCCTAAAAGTATTTGATATATTATATACATAAAAATCTTGGTAGGTATGTACATAAATTTTACAAAATAACGGTATTAATATTAGAAAGGAAAAGACATAAATGTGTGAACCAGTTTTTCTTTTTCTATTTTTTGTTTTATTTTTCTGTATTCCTACGTCAAGAGATTGCTGCAGTTGCAAAACTGCATAGTATGTACTTTACTTAGTTGCAAATGGAAAGAACAAACAGCAGCAATGCTAGATTTTATTTCATTTTTTTTTTGCTGTTATTTTTATATTATTTTGATGTTGCGGGATGTTGACTTTTGAAAAATATATATGTAGATAATACATATATATATTTTTTTTTGTTTGAAGTTGGAATTTCTACTTTACTACTATATATTTCTACTGTTATTAATGGAGTTGTTTATTAGAGTGAGTTAGATTTTTTATTGTTTTTGTTTTTCGTTACATTTGCTTTACGTATTGTTTTACAATTGTTGTTTTTGTTTTGTTAAAATTCGCCAGCTGTTTATCTTTCAATATCTGTTTTGTATCAGTGGTTTAAAATATTTTTGATTAATATAGGTATTAAGTATGAGCCATTTATTTTGAACTCTTGAATTTTGAGTTTTATTAATTAAACTAATCATTATTTTAACTTGATTGTATATTGAGCAGGTTTAGTTTTTGTATTTGTTAATTGGTTTAGGATAATAATAAATATGGTAAATAAATACGGGAAATGACTTTATTCAAATGTTATGTGCTATTTATAATGGCATAGAACTACATATTGTAAATGTCAAATGACGCAACGAAGCTGACATCGATATTTGTCAAATCATCTTAGAAAAAAAACAACAACAAAAATTACATATGTCGAATTCGGTATGGATGGAATTTAATATAATAATTCTATATTTAACGAAAATTTAACGAATTGTTAGATATCGATTGTGGCCATTGTGGTATTACATGTATTTTTCATATACGTGGTATTACATATAAGTCATATCATGTCATATGTAGTTCTATTTGTATGTCCTTATAGTTAGCGCATTATTTTCAGAATAACGTCTTCCATATATGTTACATAACATGTTTTTTTGCTGATTTTTGTTATAAAGTAAGAGTAGACAATTCATGTAAATGCATAATACATAAATTATGAAAAGTACTAATTTTACGTTAAAAATTTTGTTTGTTTTTATTTCACTTTTTTTTTTGACAGCATAGGCTGTGGGTTAGGTCGAATTAATTGTGATTGCTTGATTGCATGATTTAGAATAATTTTGTCTTACATCGCACGTTAAATTGTGTTTTTGGTTTGCGCTACTCCCATCGATCAGACTATACAGAAATATTTAATATAAAATTTTTTAATCTTTGTATATATAGTATATATTTTTTGTTTATCTATTTTTGATATTTTGATTGGCGTACAAACATTTTGTTGTTGTTTTTGGTGTCATTTTCACAAACTGTTTGTATTATTGTTTCTGTTCTGATTGATAATGAAAATAATAAGAATAAGAAGTTTGACATTTTTTTTTTTAAAATTTTGTATTTAAATATACTTATATTAATATTGTTTTAAGTATAATAATTCATTTTTTTAACTGTTTTAATAGTATAACTCTTAGTTCAAATTGTTGAATATGATTTGGTTAGAAAATACTGTAACCTTAGACAATATTCCAGAATAATTAGATTGATTTCTAGAATACTTATTAACATCAGTTTCATAGTTTTACAATAATGTCTGATATTCATGAATTGGCTTCATCCAATACAACGTTCTAAAGTATAATTGGCTAAATATTTATTTCATAAAGCACCAGTTACCAAAGCATAGTTTTTTTTATTGCAATTACCAAAATAGTAAATCTCAAACACTTCATTGACATTGTTTTTGTTGTATACAATAAAGTATATATTAAATTGTCTGTTAACTCCATAACTACAACTTAATATAACACACTGTCTCTATGACAATCACAAGTCTCGCACTGAATGTCACTTAATATACATGCATATAAAATGTAAAACCGTATTTTATTATTAAATAAAATTTTTGTTTTGCAATGTGCCAATTTCAGAGTACTTAATTGTACTGTTTTAAATTTTTTAACTGAACTTAAACAATGAGTATTGCCCAAATTATTGTCTAAATATTATTTCACAATACAAAAGTTCCAGAGTACTGTTTCTTAATCTAAGATATTTGAGATTTTGGAATGCATTAAAGAAATTTGAGATTTGCTTGTATGTTTATTAAAATTAAAAGAAAAAGAAATATTTTATTATGTTGTTTTTGTTGTTGTTATTCTTTTATATTATCAACAGAATATTGTGGTTTTTCACTATTTGGTCTAGTTGGTTGTTTGGTTGGTTGGTTGATTGGTGAGTTGTTTTCATTTGGTGATATTAATATAGTGGTAACCTATTCATTTATGATTTCAAAATCAGTTATTTACTATTTCTAATTTAAAATGATGATGGTATATATATATACATATACGTATATATAGAAGATGATGATGATGATGATGAAATATGAATGTATCTTTACTTAATAAAATAAAAAAAAATATAAAAAGCTAAATATCTAACGAATGGAGGATGAAAAGTATATATCACAGTGCAAATATAGGATAAATTGGTATTTTATGCTGTTTTTTTTTTTTTTTTTTTTTTTTTTTTTTTATCGTCTTTAGTTATTTAGTTTGTATTTGTAACAGTGACTCAATTATACCGATAATAACGAATAAATTCTTTCTTACAAAAAGAAAAATTTGAAAAAAAAAATAAGAAGAGGTGAATAATTTTCATTGTCGATGAATGGGAGTAAGTAA
The DNA here is from genome assembly GCA_963942445.1 of Argyra leucocephala. Taxonomy (NCBI): domain Eukaryota; kingdom Metazoa; phylum Arthropoda; class Insecta; order Diptera; family Dolichopodidae; genus Argyra; species Argyra leucocephala. Next base: position 32,404,989 of record OZ012681.1, on the reverse strand, counting down.
GTAAGTAAGTAGCTCTGCTATATTATAATTATAACAATTATTTGAATTATTCGAAAAGTAGGACATTTTTATTATATGTATAAAATATGGAGTAGAATAGTAGACTATACTGTATATTAAATTAAATGTACATAATTTGAATCATAATACAATAGTGAATAGAATTGCAAATGCAATACAAGAAATTTTTCATATAAATTTAAAACAACGTTTTTTTTTTATCTTTTTTAATTTAATTTAAAAAAACTTTTTTTTTTTGTTTTTGTTAATTTTTCTACTATATGATAGATTAAGTAACTATTATTGTTTTTATTTTTGTGATGTACAGGAAGTTATATAATTATATACATATATAGATAGGAGTTTTGTTTTTTTGCCATTAAGTAATTACTATCGCCATATAATGTTCTATTTTGTAATTAATCTAAATTTACTGAAGATATTTGAAGTTTCTTTTAAAAAGTATAAAATAGAAGAAATAGTAAAAAAAAGGAAATTAAAAGCAAAAATAAGAAGAAAATTAAATAGTGTGGGAAAACTTTTGCTACTTATACAAGTAACTACTGTACATAAGTAGGTATATAATTATTATTTCATTGAAATGAGAATATTGGGTGGATATTCTCATTACTGCAGTGTTAAGTATAATATTCTTGAAATATTTTTTTAAAATTAAATAAGTAGCTATAAATGATTTGATTTTAAGTATATTTTACTCATGAGGTGTTAAGTTTGTTTTATAGAATTTTTCTTTAATGTATTTCGTAATTATTTAGATTAATTTTCTAATTATGATTTTTATAATTTATTGACCATATATTTGTAAAGAAACTTTGCTTAAGTTTCATTTCATATTAATTTTGACTTAAAAAATGTTTTGGTAATATTTAATGCATCATATAAATATTTAGCTTGTTCGCGTACGGAAAATTTTATGAATTTTCATTAAATTTTATGAAATTTCATTAAATTTAATGAAAATTTCACAAAAATAAATGTTAGGCCTGACTAGCCGTATTTAAGTTAAATTAATACTTGTTATTAAACTTACGTTAAAACTTAAAGCTACTTAAGGTAAAACTTCATTTGATTTGACACTTTGAAAGAAAAAAAAACACCATTTTGAATTTTATTTATATTGATTTTTATCCACAAATCGAATGTCATTTCATTTAAACGTCATTTTACTTAATGCGCTAACCATAATGACATATAGAACTACATATATGTAAATGTCAAATTCCCTAACGAAGCTGACATAAACGTTTGTCAAATCATATGTCTACCCATAATGACATAGTAACAATAAGAAAATATTTATTAGAAAAACAACAACAAACAAAAATTACATAATTACATACAGTCGAATTCGGTTAGGATGGAATGTAACATAAAAATTTTATGTTTAACGAAAATTTAACGAATTGTCACATTCAATTTAAGTAATAGCCGCATAAATCGATTGTGGGCATTTACATATATTTTCCATATACAGAATATCACATATGTTATGAATGACATATGTGTTCTATGTCATTATAGTTACTGCATAAGTACCCTATACGAACTGAATCGTACAAGCCTAAGTTGAACGAAAAGCTAATTTTCTAACGAAACTGCAACTTAAGTTAACTTAAGTACGGTTAATTGGTTATATGCAAACCAATAAGAGTTCGATATTTACTAAGTTACTTAAGTATAGCTAGTTATGCGTTCATCGTACTGAAAATTTGAGTGTTTTTTTTGTAGTGAAATCCATATTAAGTTTTCTCATTTTAAAATTTCAGTTCGAGTTATTTGATTTGTTGGGATAGAAAATGTTTGCAAAAGATGAACATTTTTAAAAGGATTGAGTTAAAGTAACAAAAACTTTGGGTTTAAAATAATGAGTAGGTATACAAATGCGGTTTTGCTACAAAAATTTTAAATGCTGAAAAATTTAAATTAGCAAACGCTATCACCACCTACAACTTTTGACGTTTCAAAGCAGCAATAAATTTTTTTAAAATGTTATGTTTATTTCACGCATTTGTACATTTCTTGTAAAAATAATGGGTCATAGATATCTGGAAAAAAACAAAAATCTCGGACAAAAATCTCGAAAAAAAATATCGAAAATCAAATTTCAAAAAAAAAAATTTCGAATTGAAAAAATCTCGAATAAAAGTTATTGGTTATAGCTCCAAATAAAAAAAAATATATAAAAACAAATATTCTGTTCTATACAACAGCGGCTATGCGTAAAAATATTTTAGGTAAATATTCTGGAAATAGAAGAAAACCTCTGTTTTGTATGCAACAGCGGCTATGCATAAAAATAATTTAGGTAAAGTAGACTACAAGACACAAAAAACTTTTAAATATTTAAAAACTTAATATTTTGTCTTGAAAAAAGGGATTTTATTTTGTCCCTCCTAATTGAAGATCTTGTCATTTTAAAAATAGCATATAAAAACTAAACAAGATCAACTAAAGTTAAAAATAAATTACAAATACTGAATAAATGGTTAAAATTGTCCAGCGAAAATTATAATATGTATACAATAACTACAATGTTAAAATCAATCTGATCATATAATTATTAACTATGAAAAAATAATACTACGATTACAATTAAGCAATTTTTAGGAAAATCATTACCAAAACTCAATATTAATGTTAAAAATATTAATTTACACATCTGAATTTATTAATGAATATTCAAAAAATAACAAGAAGGTATAGGTCTATATAGTTAGTGAATGATTTGATACTTACCTTTGCAGTTATATTTCAAAATAGTTACGAACTTCATAGAAATAATATATTAAGGTTGATTTTTGTAATATAGACAAACGACAAAATATCACTTCCTGTATAAAGTGACATTTAAATAGAAATAATTACTTTAATGAATTTCAGAAATTTTGAATGTTGACATATAAATGTAATCAATAATTAGTCTTACCAGCTTACTCCACCCTGAAGAGATAACACGACATTGACGAAAGCAATTAGCAGATCAAACACATAAAATTTTAAGTGATATAAATTGATATTTAATCACTACATTACATTTTTTCTACTTAAGTACTTTTAAATAAATTTAATAAATTTGTTTTCTCTAAATTAATGTCAAATAACTAGGAGAAAAAAATACATTTAAACTTTATTAAAATAAACAAAATACTTATGTAAATAGTAATAAGTATGTACTTGTTAAAAATTATTTTTAATGTAGCCGCAAGTATACCCAATTGATTATTTGTAAGTTTATAACAATTTTGTATAAAAATTAATTTTCATATACAACATGTTACCATAATAGATAAGGGTAACTATATTAAAATAGATTCATTCGCATTGTAATGACTTCTGTACACGTATATGCAAAACTAAAATTGATTAGATAATTTGATTGAAAATAAACAATTATCGATTAGCTAAAAATGAACACATTTTAAAATTACTCTTTTAAAATTTATTTAATTGATTAACACATTTACATCAATCATATTAATAACAATTAAATTATGAATTTTAATAATAATTGTATTTAAATCTTTAAAACAACAATCAATAAGTCTACCCACATCTTCATGAAACCATATTATGTAGAAATAATTAAAAGAGTTGATCAATGGCATCAAAAATAAATAAGTAACAATCTGTCAAGTGACCGTCATTAAAATTTAAAAACAAAAATAAAACTATTTGTTGTTTTATTTTAAATCATAGTTTTTATGTAGAAAGTTTTCACAACAATATAATCATTATTGTCATTATTTGTCATCGTTATTATTATTGATTACTTTATATGTAATATATATGTCTGTATTAATTTGTAACTGATATCAACTCATTAAATACAAGGTTAGGATGTATAAAGATTTTATGTAAAAATGGTATTTATTGTTAAAAAATGAAAGTTTATTAAAAATTTGAAATTTCTGTTTTTACTTTAAAAAAAAAATAAATTTTTAAAATATCCGCATTAGATAAAATCATCAACAAAAAAAAAAAAAAATTTAATTAAAAGTAAACATTTTTTTTAATTTTTCAGTAATTATTGATTACATTTTTATGTCAAATTTCAAAATTTTTGGCATTCATTAAAAAGATTATTTCTATTTAAATGTCATTTTATATAGGAAATAAAATTTGGTAGTTTGTTTACATTACAAAGATCAACCTTAAAATATTATTTCATATGAAGTAATTATTTTAAAATATATGTACAAACAATTACACAAATATGTATCGGTAAATAAAAACCATCTGAGTATTTGAAAATTGACTTACTAATATTCACCGAAACTTAGATCACAAATAATGACATTTTTTTGAAAATATTGTAAAGTGCCTATTACACATCATTCTTTTCATCAATCTTCTTGCCCATATATTGACAACCCAGTTGAATAAACTTGGAATTTTTGTACCAGTACCAAGTTGTACCACGTATATTTCCTAACTCAAATTAAGGATTTTTAGATGGAATTTTTCCGAACTTGTTCAGTACCAAATGTACCACATAAATTTCCAGATTCAATTTAGGGATTATTAAATGGATTTTTTCATAATTTGTACCACAAGGAATTTTTCCCACATAGTATAACGATAATAATTTTTCCTTACGAATACAGAAAAGTAGTGGACGAGTACCCTTTAAAATTCTGTATAACCTCATAAAAAAAATTTATTTGAAAAGTACCGTATTCTTTTCCTACAAAAAATCTTCAATTTCGTCCTATTCAAAAAAAATGTTTTCACATTAGTTATACCAGCAATGTTTCCAACAATTATTCCTCCTACAACGATTTACACGTTTAGAAAAACATTATCATACAAAATGTACCAATACTATTTCCAACAATTATTCCTCTAACTTAAAAAAACACTAAATTAGTACCAAGCTATTTCCAACATATATTCCAATTAATAAATATTATTAATATTGTATGTATTGATGAAAAGAATGATGAGCGATTACACATCAATCATGCACTCATCAATATTTTTATCCATATTTTGACATTTTGCAAGGATATATTGTGGAAGTGTTCTGAATATATTGATAATTTTGAAACCTATATGAATATTGAAAATATAATTTCTGAAGGAATGTTTTTGACTTCAGTTTAAATTGATTTTTTAAAGTAAATGTTGTGTTTAAAAAACAACAAATTATTTTTTTGCACATTTGAATAATAACATCAATTGTTTTTTTTTTTACAATAATTTCTATAATTATTAAAATTAATATAAAATTTGTTCTTTTTAGAATTACATTATAAATTAATATTATAACCTAATCTGAACATTCCCAAAAATGAATATTTATTTGTATTTTTTATTTATTTATTTAATTAAATGTACAGAAAAGGCCTGGCCTTATAAAGTTGTACAAATTATTGAAAAATTACTTAAATCTATATTAAGTATATATCTGAACATTCCCCAAAGAGCTTAACTCCGCTGATTTTGACAGCAATATTGATGAGAATTTTGACAACAATATTGATTGGAATAGAACAATCATCAATCATTTCCCATCAATCAACGATCAATATATTGACAATATATTGACAATAGATTGACCATTGATTGATCATTCATTGATGTGTAATAGGGGCCTAACTATAAGTAGGAACAGTAAATAAACTTATAACATCAAATAAATTAAAATTAGACGTTTATATTACTATACTAATATTTTAAGTAATCATTTAAAAGTAATCGAAGTAATCATAGTAATCTTAAACGTGATAATTAAAAATTTAGCAAATAAAAGTCGAATTAGCTTTCACTAATGAATTAACTTTTATTTAGCAAATATCGGTATTTCGGAAGCAACTCACTTCCTATCAGTACCCCACACAAATATCTATATATATATATTTAATAAATTTGTCGGAAGCGCTAATGAACGAGATACGTAACTCCCAAATATTAGGGGTAAAAATAGATCTTTTAATATCAAAATAATAGGCAAAGGTAAATTTCTTGTGAAAAAATAAGATTAGGGATAAATTCGAAACAGTACACTTGCGATAGAAAAACAATAGAATAAGATGAAAATTTACTATTTAGTTTACTAAATATTGATACTTATAATGAAGCTTTTTAAATCTAAACAATGATCAAAGAATTTTCCAAACACATCATAAGACCTTGGAATAAAACCAAATTGCACTAAAATTATTTTATTTTTTTATTAGTATATTAAAAACAATTTTCAATATACGTAAATCAGTATATTATCATGATTTGTTCGGGTAGGAGAAATTTAAAAACAATTTTTACATTATATAGAAAAAAATATTTCGAACTGACAAAAATCTGTAGTATAGTGATTACTTTACTTGTTGACATGTCTCAATTTGGATTGAAATTGATATACATTTTTAGCTTTTACTTATTCGGAAAAATCTTACTGGCATTTTTTTGTTTTAATTATACATTTCATTGGACCCATGTAATTTTAGTCGTTTAATTCATTTGATCAATGGTCAGTGCGAGTTCATGAACTAAAAATTGACTAAACCAAAAATAGAAAATAAATACACAAATTTCGTATAAAGTTCAAAGTGTAACACCTAATAAAAATAATTATACTTAAATTTTAATGAAAATTCAATTTTTATTACCATTTATTAGTCTTAGACTTAAACCTACCTAGATAAAAATTTTGCCCAGTTATTATAGTATGATAACGCTATTTTCATTAACAATACAAAAAAATTCTTAAATAATCAAAATCTAAGAATCGATCTAATAGGTCTACTCACAAGAACTATTTTACGTCATCATTGATTTTAATGTAAATAAATAAATTTACGTACTTGAAATACTGAACGAAAATTCTAATATCACAAGTTCTTAACCTCAAAGCTTCAAATTGAAAATTGTTACTAGGTATAGTATGTATGTATAAATCGCGTTTTAAGTTACACTCATTTTCGCTTAATTTATAGTTAATTATAAAAACTAGTTAAAAAAAATTCCATTTATATTCTATTATAAAGAAGCAGAAGAAAAACAACAAAAAATTAAAATTTTAATTACTTTATAGAATTTTTTGTTGTTGTTTTTATGATAAAATCAAGGAACGTTATATTAAAGGTCAATTTAAAAATTGAAATTTGTTTGTTTTTTTTTCTATCAATGTTTTATGACAATTTCTGTATACTAAAAAAAATAACCAAAACAATAATAACAAAAAAAAAAAAACTATTAACTAGTAGTTACTTTAGGTAATTAACTTATACCTACCTGTTAATTGCGTTTTTTAAATTAGTTAATTTTGTTTTTGTAAAACTATACATGAGAGACCCCATATTGTGAAACGAAGAGTAACTATTTTAAAAGTGTATAGTTATGATTTAATCTTGGTTTTAGAAATATGTATAATTTTTTTTTTTTTTTTTTTTTTTTGTAGTCAGAATTATTGATTAGATTTGATTTGTGAAGATTTATTCCTGATTGCCGCAGCTGTTGTCGTAATTGTTATTTTTGTTTTGGTTGTTATTTTACCAATTTTGATAAAAGTGCGTATAAATTAATCAGGAAAAATAATTGTATTTTCAATTAGTATGAAATTGTATATTTTTTAATGTTGTAAATTCAATTTTTTTATTATTATTGATTTTTTAATTCAAATGGGGGTTCTTTAATTAATCCATAGGGATTAACAGAATATAACTAACTAGTAATTGTTGGTTCGTTTTTTTTTTTTGTAAATTTATTTAATCGATCAATTTTGAACATATTTAACCATTTAAGTAACATTTGACATTTGGAAGAGATTAAATACTATATTGAGTTTAAGCTTTAAGTTTTCAAAGTTAAAATTAAGTTTGAAAAATTGAAATTATTTTTTTTATTTGGAATTAAAATGTCAATTATATGGTATTTTTTAATTTGCGATAAGAAAAAATATATTGTTTTTTGAAAATAAACAATTAATTTATTGCATTGGGGTAGAAAACACCGTTTTTTTTTATTAGAAATATTTAGCGCCTTGTTTGAAGATTTAAATACTTTGTTTTTTTTTTTTTTTTTTTTTTTAATATTAAAACGTTATTCTAGACTATTTTGTGCGCAAAAGTGTTACTGTTAGTTAGTTAATTAAAAACAGTTTTCTTGTTTTGAAATTTTAGAGAGGTTTTCTCGAATATTAAAAACAAAAAATTGTAGAACTTAGAAACAAATAAATTATATTTCAATTGTTGAGATTAATATTAGTATAAGATTTGGATATATATAAAATTAAATGTACTTGTAAATAAATATGACTATTTGGGTAAATAAATTAATTAAAAATGAAATATTGCTTGGAGATTAAGTAGAATTCAAAACATTGTTTTTGTTCAATTATTATTCATTTTGTTTGTAAATACTGCACTGTTAAGTTAAGAGCAGCAATGCCCTAACTCATGCTATATTTGTGAATTCATGCAATTTATAGTTAACTGGCTTTTTTTTTATTAAGTTTTTTTCTTAAATGAGTTTAAGATCGAAAAATATTATTAGTACTTTTTAATTTTAGTCTATTCCTGACTGGATTTCAAAAATCATGTCAAAGATGGTCGCCTGAGTATATTGAATTTTTTTTTGAATCCATATTGGCCATTGTGCGTTAGGTTAGCACAGATCAAATAATTTGTTGACTGCTCATTTACAAAAGTTTGGAGATTATAATTATACTAATTGGAGATGAAATTGAAATAGGTCTGAAATTGTTGAGATCTGTAATGGCCCGCTTTTGTATATATTGGGATGACCCTATTTGATTTTAAAATTGTAGGCATTTTACTTTGCTTGAAAGATGCATTGATACGTTTTGTTATAATTTCCGATAATTCACTTTTGCATGACTTTAGCACTCTAGTGGAAATTTCAGCAGATCCTACAGAGTTTGAATTGGAATTTAATTTAAGCTCAACAAATTTTTTACTATCTTACATAGTTTAAGTAAGTATAGCAAATGTAACCAAAGCAAATCTGTAAGTGCTTGATTACAGTAGATTGTAGAGAAAAGGAATAAATAAATAAATAAATAAATGCCATAAATAACTGTATTATTTCATATCATATTTTTTTATAATCAAATTTGTAGTCGAACTGCCTTTTAACACTACACAATATCCATCAATATGATAATTTCATTACTAAATGGGGAAGAATGGTTAAAAATATTTGATACGAAAACAGTAAAATTGCCTTTGGTTTCATCTACTACTAAATGTTTGCGTAATTTGGGCCTGATTTGGTCTTTAAAGCTATTCACTGTTTCTGAAATCTATGTTTTAATATAGTTTTCATACCGTATTTATGTTTTATTTTAAAATCTCAAACCTATTTTGTAGATTTTTTTGTACTTAGTTTTTATGTTATTTTAATTTTCACTTAATTACATTTTTTAATTAAACTTGCATATCAAAATTAAAAAAAAACAAAAAAAAAAAATTATTTCAAAAAAAAACATCTTTCAAATTTTTGAATAATATTTATGCAACTTTTAATGGAAATTTCATAAAATTTTGATGTTTTCGTTTTTTTTTTCATCTTTATTTAAAATAAAGAAGAAATTTAGTTCATTTACCTTTACTATTTCTACATTTCTAAAATAAAAATCAAAATAAAAAAAAACACGATACGAAAAAGATACAAAGTTATGATGACAATTTTAGCAACAACTGCAGGTGTACATGAACGTGTATACATATAATTATCTACACACAATCGGACTTTATGTTACATCTCTTTTCACATCATTTTTATGGAGCAATTTTATGTAATTCCTTGGAATTCTGTTTTTATGTTGGTTTTTTTTTTTTTTTTTTTATTTATAAACAATTTTTTTTCATTGAAATCCGAATAAAGTAAGTAAATTTTATTAAAACAAAATAATATGAAAAAAAAAACAAAAAATATGTATATCTAAAAAATTTACAGATCCTCATGAGATCTATTATTATATATTTTTTTTCCGGTTTTTTTGGTTATATTTGCTATTTTTTTCTCTCTTTCTCTCCCCTATCTTGGTTTTATTTTTCTTTTGGTATTTTTACCCATATGGGGTATATTAAGCAAGAACATGTTCACTACAAAAAAAGAAAAAATAGAAACGAATGGTACATAATAAAGAAGTTTAACTGTAAACTGAGCGAGTAAACATTTTAGGTACATGTTAAATATAAGAATTGTTACATATATTGATATCTACTAATAAGTTTGTATTCACGAGTATTCACGTTTCATACTCTGTTACATACAAGCATATTTTGTGGAGGGAATTTTTTCTCTTTCCTGAAAATGAGAATGGGCCTACTTCCACAAATTAACATGACGACGGTTTTAGAATACGTTTCATACCCGATAAACCCAACCAACACATTTTGTAGGGGGATTTCCTGTATTCACTAAAACGAGAGTATTTAACAAAAGAAAATTTTCCCAAACGATCATCACACACAAATAAGAAGTTTCATCCCATACAAATTTTTAAAATAATATTTTTAAATAGCGGGTCGCCACATTACAGCCCACTCTCTCAATTTATCTTCAAATCTTATACGAATTATCTACTTTCGAATATGATATGAATGTACATAGCTACAATAATAATAAAATATCAATGTAGGTACTATCAATGTAGGAATAAGTATGTAGTTAAACAAACAATAATAGAATCAACGATAGAATCACAGAATCTAGAAAAAATTCTAAAAGTAATAATAAAATTTATTAAATTATTTATAATAATAAGAATACCATTTTGTTTATTTTCTCAGAATTTGGTTGAAAATCATATTTTCATATCAATTTTGGTATGTATTTTTATTTTTTGAAGAAATAAAACAGGCAGCAATTCATTTTTTGCGATAGACTGTTTGTTTGATGAGATATACATATATTAATCATACTTAATAAAACAGGAAAAATTAACCAAATCAAAAAAAAAAAAAAAATTGTTGAGAATTTGAAAATATTCATATTTTTTAGTATACAAATACTTTCAAATACAAATAAAAATCCATATAAAGAAATAATGCACGTGGCTAAATTCATTAGAGATTGCATGTGTTTATATTGTTCTATATTTTTTATTTTGAACCTTTGATTTAAAAAAATATTGAAATATATCTACATGGATGGACAGAATGAATAATGTCGTATTAGCGGGATTCGAACTCAAAATCATCCTTATACTACTACATAACATAGGGGATAACATAACTAAACTACTACACTATCTTAGTCCGTTTAAATTAATGGCTGTCTTTAATATTTTTTGATTATATAAATAATCAAATCTGATGAGTTAATTGTTTAAATACAGTTTAGAATATGTATATTCTACAAAAAAATCTAAGACCCACTTTAATATCTTATGCGAAAACATTAATTTATCGATCTACTACGTTGAGAGTGATGGGATTTTATTGTGTTAAGTTATAACGAAATTACTATTCATTTCGTTATAAAGTATAGGTATTATACTTTGACTTCATTAGTTGTGTTCTTTTCATCCGGTTCAAGGTCCAGGTCAATCGTTTAATATGAAAAAACAATAACAACTCAAAATCCACATATTTATCTGATTTTTATATAGGTCTCAAATATTTAGTAGTTATACTTGTTACGAATGGCGCTTGCATAGTTTTGTAATAGAAATTTTTGATAATTCAATTAACAAGTTTGCCAACTTAAAAAAATTATTCAGATCATTAACCTACATCGTTCTTTTGAATTTGATAAAACCTAGACATTGAACCAGATGAAAAGAACACAGCTATTATTAGGTGTATTATACCAAAACAAATATTTTGTTTTATATAAAATCGTGTCTGAAAAAACTATTTCTGTGTAATTGCACAGAGTATTCACTAGTATGTCCAAATTTCTTAAACAGGTATAAATCTTCATGTCATTGTGTCATGCCTAAAATGTTAAGAAACACAATAGTTTATAAATATTTTTTTTTTTTCAACTTCATCCACTAATGGGTTAACAAACGAAAACTCTATAAAGCATTTTGTATTTCATTTAAGTTTTGTTTTATTTTTCTGAAAAACATTTTTTTTTTCATTTATTTTTTATTTTATTTTATTTTCATTTTTTATGAAATCCACTTATGGACCATTATCATCACCATAAAAAGTGTTGAAATGATTTAAAGAAATATACCATTTTTAATACACATTTTCTGTACTTAATGTATTTTGTAAGACACGAGAATATTACACCAATTTTAGACAATATATACCAATAGACCACATGATCGTATCCATAACTAATACAACATATGGTGATATTAACAAGAGACAATCACACTGACAAGATAAATGATTTTTTATTTTATATCACACTCATATCGCACACTCAATATAGACAACTATTATATATATATATATATATATATGCATATTATGTACATAACTATATAATATAATTCACAAAAATAATATATCACAAATTCCAGAATTGGGGATTCTCTTAGAACTTATGAAAATTTTCTTTTGTTCTATAAAAAAAAAAAAAAAAAAAAAAAATTAAGAGCAGTCAAACCACAAAAACAATGTTTGAGAAGAATTTAAAAGTTTTTTTTTTTTTATGTTTTTGTGTTTTTGAAATTTTATTTCAACTGACTGCATGACGGAGTATGGTATGATGTATGAGAAAGCGAACAACAAACAATTTCGATTAAGAATAAAATGAAAATAATGGAACAGAAAAAGGTCACTGCCTGCCGTCTGTCAATTTTCAGTTATTTCAGTTATTACCAGAAGATAACTTAAAAAAAAAAAAAAACAAAAAAAATTTAAAAATCATTCATTGAGTTCGATTCATCTCGCTTTTTGTTTGTTATCAGAGATTTTTTTTTTGGTTTTTTTTTTTTTTTTAAGAGATTTTTTGGGGGGTATTAAAATGCAATGAACTGTTCATCTGTGCAACCGGTTGACTTTTGTTCTGTTGCATATTATTTTAAACTATTTAAAAAAAAAAACAAAATAATTTTTTGTTTTTAAATTTAAATTTCGGAAACTGTGTTAAAAAAGAATTTTGTTTAAATCGTGTGAACTAATTAGATGATAAAATTTATGTTTTGTAGTTTGTATGAGCGTTTTAAGTTATCTTATATTTATAATTATGGTTGTTATTGTTATAGTTGTGAAATAATTTGTTATAATTAGATTTATTTGGTCGTTTAATATGATGGAGTTCGGTTTGAAGTACTTTAACTGTGATATTCATAAATGTTTCACAATAGATTGGTAATACAGTAATAAAATAGACCCAGCTTCTATCGGTCCAGTGTTCCGCCAGTAAAGTACATTTTTCCACTTAAGTTAGTATTTTGGTCGAATTGAATCGTAATCAATTTAATTTTTACAATAATTGATAAATGTTGAATGAAATTTTAATGAACTTTAAGTGAAAAATCTTTAATTGCTAGTGTATGTGAATTTTGCAGAACCGTTCTATCTAATTACCTTCATTCTACCGAAAACCGGTGTCAATATATATTATGATTAACTTACTTGTTATTTCATTGCTATGACGTGTCTTAGGTTCTAATCACAACATTATGTTGTCATTATTTTATTTTATTGCTTTTTACCTTTGCAATTTATCAAAATTTGTAAACAAAATTTTTTTTTGTTATTGTTTTTATTTTAAAGATATTTTAAAGAGTTCATTTTAATGTTATCTTTTTTTAACGTGGGTCACTTGACTTCACTTTAGCTATAGGAAGTTGTTTTTTTGTTTTGTTTTGTACATTATATACCACTAACTATATACACGGCTATGTAATATGATGATGAACAGTGGTGATGGTTTGGTGATGCATGAATAAATTTTTGGTTAACGAAAAATTAAAAATAACAATTTTTTCATCTATTAGATATAATTATTAGTGGTCAATAATGAACCGAGAATAGAGAATTGTGACCTTTAAGGTTAAGTTATCATTTATGAAGTTTTTCTTGTATTTGATGGTTGTTTGTGTTAAATGAATATGAAAATTTCTTGAATTGAGAAATTTGAATGGTTCATGGTTTTGCTAGTGACATTTGATTGATAGTATCCAAAGAATTAAATATAACTTAATTATGCGTTTTTGAATTTCCGTATGATGAATCATGCATAGAGACGATGAAATATATAGGTAGAATTAAAAGAATAAGAATAAAAATAAACTGTGATGTGAGACTAATAAATGTAGTGAAATAAAGTACTAAGAAATGTAGGTATAATGAACTTATATAACATTTTTTGGTTTTTTGGACAGTTTTTATTACAGCAGAGTAAGAAAAGACACCATCATCGATAATTGTCTTGAGAAGTATAATGCGTGAAGAAATCGATCTAGCTGTACTATTAGGCCGTTTCTATTTTCTGCAGGCTTTATCAATTATTTTGCTATATTATTCCGTAACAGCGAAAATGCAGTGAAAAAAGTTTTGCTGCTGTTTCAATACTGCAGTTTTGATACATAACGACTGTAATGAAAAACAAAAACAGATAATAAAGTATTTTGTCATAAACGTCATACTGCGTGACAATTGCATTATACAAGTATGACTTATAATTGTCTTATAACGGTCACACTACAATAATTTATTGACGTTTATGAACACGCATTATAAAATTTAGTTTTCATTGGTTACAATTTTGTTGCAAATTTAAAATAAATAAATAAAATACCTACAAAAAAAAATGGAGCAATTTATTTTGATAATACATTGTTATTCACCCTAAGTCACATTAAAAATTTAAACAAATCTATCTCTAAAAAAAAAGTTCTAAAAAACAAAACTGACAAGAGAAAATTTTTTATGCAGTATGAAATTTCATAATCAGAAAAAAAAAAAAAAAAAAACTTATTTGGATAAGGTTTTTACTGTCCTGTTTTCCCTTACAAATTTAATATTAATATGAGAATGTACCATTTATTTAAAATTTAAAATGTTTCAGCTGTAAAGAGAATATCTCCAAACTCTGTAAAAATCTGTGTATTAAAAAAAAAAAAAAATGTATATTTAAGGAAATAAATTAATTGAAATTAATTGAATTGAAATTTCATAAAACGTAGCTGCTTTTCTTTTGCTTATTAATTTTGTGTCATATAACTAATTGTTGCAATGCAGCTTATGAACTGTAAAAAAGTATAAATCATTTATGAACGTATGACGAGATTGGGAAAGAAATTGTGAAAAGGCCCTAATTTTGGCATTTTTAATCATAATTTTGACTGCATAAACATTTAGTGTTTGAAACGGCTAATTATACCATATTTGTGTTGAGCAAATGTGTATTTGTATGTGAATCAAAAAATTAATTTAAATATTGTTGGTGCAATTATTTTAAATAGTTAATATAATTGATTTGTAAAGTTCATCTTTTGATAATATAAATGTAAAAAAATAATAATGAATATGAACTTTTTTTAATTTGTTTTTGTCTCACTTTGACTCACTGAATTATGCTTACCTGCTGAATTTAATTGACATATTAAAAATGTTACCAAAATTTAATAAAAATGAATTTATCACCAAAATTTTAACTAAAAATTACTAAAATTTGCTTAGTTATACGCTTTTTGACATTATTTTTTTAATTACGCTATATTTGGAAATAACTATGCAGTAGATTTTGAAAAATGTATGCTCATAATTTTCGCTGTCCACTTTGCTGTTTCACTGTGGTATTAAAAGCGATAACAAACATTTTTGATTTCAATACATTATCATTTTTTTTAAAAAAACATTTTTCATCATAGTAAATTGTAAATTTGATGTTTTTATTGCATTTTTGATTTCACGGAGTCGCAAGGACCAAAAATATAGATTCTATATAATTATTGACAAGTTATTAATTTCTAAAAATAGTTTTCATGCACTATACTTTTTCAATAGAGTAGTTTTAGAATTGGGAATTACAAGAGATGACGAAATAAGAATTTTGTTTAGTTTTTATAACTCACATGAATTTATTTTAATCTATATTACATGATCTAATCAGAATAAAAGTAGGAATTTTGTTTATGTAGTCCAACATTACGATTCCTACTCATGAGTTACTCCTTTAATGAAATATAAAAAATAACTTTTGTTTAATAAAACCATTAAACGATCTCTTGTGTAGCTTGCAGATTCACAACAAAAAACTATTTAATTTTTAAGATTAAGTATATGTCATACCGATGTCGAATATATTTATAGTCATATCATTATTACCCAGCTGATTTAATTAATAATTCCAGTTTTGCCTAATTTTATTTCAAATAAAAAGTTAGCTGAAGCTTCAGATTTATTGATTACAATTTCAGAAATCCTTTTTAATTTCATAAAATTAAGTTATATGACATCATGGATATTAAATCAATATTTTTAAAATTCTTGCCCCCGTGTGCCATAAAATCATATAATAAAAATCTTTTACTTAATTTCAAATTTATCACCCATCTGGCTGGACATGATCATAATCCTCTTAAAATATTTCAATATTTAGGTGTATCTAGTGCCAACCATAAAACATAAAAATATAAAATTGTTATACATGAGATACTAAAAGACACCAATATATTAGGATATCCGATTCAGCTGACACAGCTGAATATAATTTTGATAATAAAAAGGAGAAAAAAAAAATTAAAATTGGCTACTGCCAAATAGTATATGAACTTCATATAATAAATTTGGATTGGACCCTTCATAAAAACAAACAAAAAAAAAAAGGAATTAAAATTAATTCAAAACTGATTAAGTAACATTCCAATTGGTATCATAATAGCCAACCTATAAACCCTCTATCAAAGAAGGTATCATAAATTTCCAAATGTCCATGACAGACATGTCCGAATTATATTTTTTATTTTTTTTTTGTGACTTGATATTAAAATCTATGCTTGTCCTTGGAATTTTTGGAAAAAATAAAGAAAAACGAGGAATGACAATGTTATCGGATTATGTTTTTGTTTTTTTTTTTTATTTGTTTGGACTTTTATTTCCATTTTATTATGAATTTTTGGAACACATACTTATATATAAATAGACTAGGAGGAGATATCAAGTTGCCAAATTTAATATAGTTACTGGCTTAGGTTTATTAGTATGTATGAGTGGTAAATAAAAAAATATTTTATGGATTTATTGAATATTTTTAAAGAGTTAGTGATTATTTTACATAGCTCACACCTAGTATTTTTCACACGTTAAAAAAAAATTAACGAATGATGGAAAATCTAATTTTTGTATTTGTTTTTAAAATATTGAATTATTGTGTCAGTTACAGTGCCAGCGCTACATATTTTTTCACCCGGTGCACTTGTTAAAATTGCATCTTTGAGGTAGAACTGTCAATGTATTTTTTTTTTATGAGGTACCCCACATAATCCTCAGCAACAAATATAAAAATTTAAGGCGAATAATTAGAGAATTTATATTTAAAAGTTTATTTGATAATAAACTTAACTTTATATCAAAAACTAATCTTACGAGCCTAAATTGTTTGTTCAATCATTGACTTTTCGAAAAATTCAATTCTCAGCCATATGTGTTCCAGATGCCCGCTCGTATTGTATATTTGGTAGAATTCACTGTTTTCACAAATCGAATTCAGCTTTTCTTCTGTTACCAGAGTTATTGTTCAAACATAATTTAGTATTGGTCTGATATCCAGTGCAGATATTTTGAACATACTATTTTATTAAAAACGCTTTATTCGGTTTGTGAAATTCATAAATTTTTTCTTTTATATCATACAATACCGTACACGATTTCAAACTATTCTTGCGCTGCCATACAATACTAGAATAAATCAAACTTTATCATTATGCAGTTAAATTTTGTCTTGTGTTTATATCTTCGGGATAATGACTTTGTGGGATTGCTTTCATATCATTGACTTCGGTAAAATGTTCATAATTAGTTTTCCTCTTCTTTTCAGTCTTGCGGGGGTCTAGTGATCATTGATTTTGTGGGGTGTGAATTATTAACTCCACCAATGACTATATATACATAAGACATCCAATCCAGAGTCATTTTTTTTGTAATCAAAGCAAAAATATTATATATAAGTTTTCTTGAATACCGAGTCGACATCTATTGATAGAAAATATTACCACGAAATTGAGCAGCGTTATAACAAAATTGTTGCCGACTCGGATATCATATCAAGTCATAATCATCATAAAATTTTTTACTCTGGATTGGATGTCTTATGTATATATACAGTCATTGATTTTATTTATTCTTAATGACAATCTCAGATCTCTTAGTATATTTCTTCAGAGTTTTCAGAGATAATTGAAAAGTCAATAATTGATAATTTGATCATTTTCAATTCAGAAAACAGATTCATAGTTCTAATTCTGTTAATGAGTTGTGAAAAAACAGTGGTTATTTCCTTTCAGCTTGAAAATGATGTTTTCATACTCTAATTTGTTCAATTAAGTTGACAAATCTGATTTCCATATACATATTTAGAGTTAAGTAAAAAATGTATTGTAAAATAAATCCGAATTGTATGGAATTTATATTTTATAATAACATTTTAACTTTATTTTGTTTTTGTTTGAATTTTCAATCTACTAAAAAAAAGTGCATATATAATATTATATATGTATATGAGTTTACAAAAATAATCAACAACTGCTATACATAATCAACAAGTTTTCCTCTAATTGCTTTAACACACTTACATGGTTTTCTTTTTAATTATCAAGTAAGCTTGAAATGACCTGAGCTATTCTTCTATTCATAGTAACTTTGAATGAATGTTTATATATATACTGATATTAATGTTTATGTTTATGAATATATATATACCGACCTGATAGAATGCATAACGTTTATTGCTACTATTCTGTTTTATGTTCTCAGGTGAAATTTATGCCAACGTTTTTTTTTTTATTTTATTCTGTTTTTTTTGTTTCTTTTAAAGTCATGTTTTTGTGTTGTGTTGTTTCTAAGAAAAAAATAAAATCAAAATGGGTTCAATGTTGTGAAGACGCGCGACGGTGTGCAAATTCTATATGTTGGGTGCTAGTTTTATTTAAAAATAAAATATTTATATTTTTTTTTATGCTCAAATTGCATATTATTCAGTTTTTTTTATTTGTTTTGTTTTTGTAAAGATCTAGAAGAAAAACATGATATCGTTACATGGAAATTACTATATATTATTATATATGAGATCTCATTTCATTTTTTCCCATTTACTTAACTTATTAAAACAGAGCTACTGACGATTAGCAAGTTTCTACCTATTTAGATCAAATATAAATTATTTATGATATATATATATATAATTAATTATTAAAGAATACAGAACAAATGAAATTCCAGACCTCAAAGGTGCTCTTTTAATAAAACAATTTACTTTCCTTATTTAAAGAAAAATGGAAAAGAAAATAAAACTTTTCCGGATATTTTTTCATTCTTTTTTACAGTATGAAAATTTCCAGCCCTCTATTTATAAAGTATTAAAAAATAAAACATGTGTCAAACTACTGTGATACATCAGAGGGGATTAAAGAAAGTTATTATTAAAGTAAAGTTGAATGACATTTATTAATTTAATTAATTTCAGTAATTTAATGGAACAGAAATGCACTATAAATCAATTGGGGTCGATTTATCGTAAAAAAAAAAAAAAAATGTTTTCTATGTTTACAGTTGAATCACAAATAAAATCTTGAGCAATTAATTTTTCAATTTGATAGCCAACTGATAGCTCAAACTGTATATACGTTTTTGATATTATTATTTAAGTTGTTATAAAATTTAGAAATGTCTGAAATTGATATATTATAAATGTCTGTAAATGTCTGTATATAAAACAAAATAACGTTTTTTTTTTTTACAATTAATATATGATCAAAATGAATTGAAATTCAATTTATTTTGAGTTATCTTCTTGTTATATATATATTTCTATCTATTTTTAGTATATCTATTATTAGTACTTATAATTGCAGAGTTGTTAGTGAACTTATACATTTGTAAAAATAAAGTAATTGCTCAACTGAAATCAATCAAATATTCATAATTTGAATGTTCGCTCAATTGAGCAACGTGAGCGCATATATTTGCTCAAATCATGAGTGGACTTAAAACATGAGGTATATGATGAGTGAAATTTAAGTTCTTTTCAATAAGCAATACGTAATTTATGTAAGACCGCATTAAATTTCCTTCACAAAGCTCAAAAGCGTGTCATTCATCTTATCGACAATCCTAATGTGACCATTTGAAAATCGTCGTATTTCTGAAGCATTTTCTCTGTTTTATAGATATATTATAGATTTATTTACTTGTTCTGACCCAATAAAAACCTTAATGACAACCCTTAATCATTCGCATCAAATGACCACCCCCTATACATAATGAAAATTCCTATTACGTGGCTTAAAATTGGCTTTGGAAATTCGGTCAAATTTTCTCGAATGTGGAACCATACTACAACAAACGTACCTGTCTACAATATACAGAAGTGATCAAAGGGATATTTTTATTTTCTCAATCCCCAATTAGTCCAAGCTGTTTACTCATGTATAAAGATATCGTTTGAAACCTAATGCTTAGCTTAATTTGAAAAATGTATAAAAAATATCTTGTTTATCTTTGTGTTTGCCTGAAGCCTTTTATAACAATAACAATAATAATGAAAAAACAGTTCATTATGAACGAAAGAATGAGAGTTGAGAGAATAAATCAAATTTTTTTAATGGATTATGGAATGGAAGTTAGTGTAGCGTGTAGGTAGAACTAAAATATAGTGAGAAAAATAATATTAATGCATTATGATGAGAGATGATACATATTTACTTTATATCGTTGTTGGTGTTTTGTTGTAAAGTGTATAATTTTCTAAAGTGTGCCCAAAATTTACTAGCTTACCAATGGCATTATGTTAGTTCATATGTAAATCAGAATTTAAATTAGAATTGACTAATTTGAAATTTCTATGGTTTGCGTCTTGGAATTATCTAACTCAAAATCTTTTTAATGAATGACAGCTCAATTCTGATTGAAAATAATCAAAGATAAAAATTATCAATTTGGAGTTATAAAATTGCCCATTTTAAGTCTAAGGGAATTAGAATTAGAATTAGTTTTTCATTACGAACACACCCTAGCTATAAGTAGAATTATATAATGTGTAATGATTTTTATTTCATATATAGTTAAATACCTCACTGCAACAATTTCTTATGTTTTGTAAAGAGTCCTGAAATTTTTCTGTGAATACTGTTGATTACAAATTAAATTAGACTAAAGAAAAAACAAATGTAGTTACTTCCTGAAGTTATTTAAGAATAATTTTTGATAATACTTTAAAAATATTTTATAAACTTCACACACAATAACCTTGTTAAATATAAAAATAACTGGTAATGAATATACAATTAAAAATTATCGATTAATTCACAAAAAGTTAATTGATGGGTATTATTTACAGATACCTAACACTACTTTGGATTACATATTGGCATAATTGACTTGATGTACAATACTATCGGATAAAAACCCCTACCCCTTCATTGAAATTAATTACAATAGTTTGTTGTATCTATTATTATATATAAGTAATTTTTGATTTTTTTTAAATATTAAATTTTGATTTTTTTATTTAATGAAGTATTTTTGCAGCAGTTGTGTTAGTTTTAATCAATTTTTATTAAATTGTTCTACAACATTCTATGAGTGCAAATATCAGAAGCTGATAATGACATTGATATCAAATATCAGATGTCATATTATATCCGTTATATTATTTTCCGTTACAATTGAAACATTCGTGATTAGAAAGAATAATTTTGTATACAAATTAAAATTGAATGAATATACTTACATAATATTACAGACAATTAAATCATATTTCAATTAAATAAGCTCCCCCCGAAAAACTGTAATTACATATCTGAAAAATAACTATACTCAATCTAATTTCTACTTATAATCTCTTAATAAAATCAACCTAAATAAAATTAGGTCTATTTCTTTTTTTTTTTTTATTATCATAATATAACCTATCAAAGATATGACTACTATGATGATGATGATGATGATATTTCTATGTATATATATTATAATACTTATAAAAAGGATAACCTAATTTTATTGAATACAAATTAATTTTTCTTTAATTTTCTCACTAGTTATGTACTACAGTTTCATTTTCCTATAACAATTTTCTTCTTCGATAAACGATTAAAATTATGAAAATTTTCATATTCTGATGTATATCTATATAATATATGAAGTGCGAAAAATCGAGGCCATTAATCAAGTCATATTAATATAAATATAAATAGAAATTTTAAATAATTATCAAAGACATCAACCATAATTTTTTTTCCTCATTTTTTTTTTTTTAATGCTGTGAGGGAAAATGTTTTTATTATTATTTAATTTTTTAAGTTGCGTACATTTTTTGTTATGTGAAAATAAATGAATAAATATATATATATATATATGTATATATACAAACCCCCATCATACAAAACAAATACATTACGCAAATGATTATGATATTTAAAAGATAAAAAAAATAAATGTATTATGCAATATTATGCCTATGCAGATATAACAGGAATTTAGTAAAAAAAGGTAACTATTAAAAATGTTTTCATTTAAATAGTTACTAAAAGAGTTTTTTATTTTTTTTTTTTTTTTTTTGAAGAAAATTAAAAGAAAATCTAAAAAATAGTTATTAAAAATATGTTCGCGGTTAATGCACGGTATACATTTTTTTTTTTACATTTTTAATGTTGATGTTAAACTGTTCAGATTAAAATAGAAAAAGCAAAAAAGAATTACAATCATAAATAATAATAACAATAATCAAAATAGTTAAATAACACTTTAACTATGGAATATATTTATTTATCCAATACAGTTACGTCCATGGACTAATATTATGTGGTTAAAATAAACTATTTAGAAAATATTTAGTTAAATATTTTAACAATTCTTTTGTTAATTCAGATAATTCCTGTTTTTTTTTTTTTTGCACAACTACTTAACTCTTTATTATAACGAATATATGCTTTTTTTGTTGTTTTGTTTTCAAATGAAGAGTTTAGATTATATAAAATGACCTATGCGGATGTTGTGCATGTCGATCGATACGATGTTATGTCATCTTACTACTGATGAGAAAGTACCGGTGTAAAATCTCGATTGGAGTATGAATTTTCATGAGTAATGCATAGACAAATAGCGTCAGTTTGTTTTTTTATGTTCTGAAGTAAGCACAGGTTTTTGGGAAACAATTACTGTTGCACATAGGACTGAGGGAGGTTTAAGATATTTTCATTTTTTGATTTATTCTTAAATAATAAAATTTCATCAGATTTGCTTGTATAGTTGCTGTAGTTTACATTACAAGTGTATTCAAAGCAAGCAAATTTCCTGGTTGTTTTCTTTCTAAATGGAAATTTTCCCACAATGACGCTGAGGACTGAAAAAGATCAAACCAGAGTAAACTCATTATACCGACCAATTAATCTACTTCCGATTGGCGCTAATTGAAAAAATTATACTAAACACAAATTAATGCCGAAAATTAAAAGTAAAGGATTGATTCGCCTGCATCAGTTCGGATTCCAAGCAACTCATAGTACCATTGAACAGGTTCATTGAATTGCAGCACATATCGGGAAAGATTTTGAAAATAAAAAATTCTGCTCTGCCTATTATTTCTTGACGTGTCGCATTTAACAATGTATGGCATGACAGGCTGATTTATAAAATTCAAAAACACCTGCCTCATGAAAGCCACAAATTGCTAATTTCTTAGCTCTCCAATATACGATACCAAAATTAAATTCAAAGAGCTCTTAACTGAAGAATTGAAAAAAAATGCCGAAGGGTCACGGTAGCAGCAGCTACAACGTAACAACGGTTTCACGTTGGGTGGCGCAGTAGGTAGAGCGCCTGCCTTTCAACCGAAAGGTCCCAGGTTCGATTCCCGATGAAGCAAAACAATTAAGAAGGC
Source organism: Argyra leucocephala (assembly GCA_963942445.1). Lineage (NCBI taxonomy): Eukaryota > Metazoa > Arthropoda > Insecta > Diptera > Dolichopodidae > Argyra > Argyra leucocephala. The sequence continues at coordinate 32,380,992 of OZ012681.1, read as the reverse complement.
TTAGTTCCTGACAATAGCAGTAGTTTTCCATATTTAATGAGTTGATAAGCCAGTAATTTGTTAAATAAATACACGAAATATTGTAGGATGTAGTGTAAAATTGCAGTACCGTACTTAATTAAGCACGAAAAGGTGATTCTACATAAGTTACTGTAGAATGTAAAAAAAAAAAAAAAAAAACATTTATTAATGGCCTATTTTTTATTAGTCATTTTTTATGAAAAAACAACAAGGTAGCAGCGGCCTTGTTCCACTTTTCGAATTCCTGTACCAAATTATGTTAAGTATAACTCGGAGTTCATTTTGACAGAAGGTTGACTTGGAAAAAATATCTACTCAGTGAAAGAGATAAACTTAAATTAAAATCAAAACCTTTTATACTGGCTTATTGGAAAACATTCAAAGTTAAAATAAGATTACAAAGTTCTAATATACAGTACTATACTTAAATCGATCTGATCATGCGGATGCCAACAAGTACCACAAACTCTAATATGGAAACAGTTTAAAGAGCACAATCAAAGATAATAAGAGTCATAACGAAGGCCCCTTGGTATGTTAAAAATAATAAAATTCATAAAGACTTAAATATACCAACAGTTCACGAAGAGTGCAATAAATCACAACTAACTACGCCATCAGACTATCGCATCATCCAAATTCATTGGCACATGACTATACATACCAAATAGTAGCAGATTAAAAAAGAAGACTTTAGGTCTCTAGTAGAATAACTAAGGTGTTTTAGTATTAGAATAAGACCCACCTTACATTTTAATACCCACTTTATGAACGATTCAATTATATTTGCTAAAAATTATTTTAAATTTCAAATAGAATGAAATAAATTCTAAGGTAAATAAATATATTTAAAAAAAAAAAAAATTTAAGAAAGTTTAGTTCATGATAATAACTATGTAGGTATGTATTAAATAATTTGATTGTTATCGGGGCTCCGTTCACTAATGATTATTTTAATATTTGATTGCAAATATCGATATGTCGGAAGCAACATACTTCCTTCATCATTGCTTGGGACCTGAAAACAATTAAATTATTTAATTTAAATTATCACTAAACATAAAAATCCGATTAATAAATTAAAAAACTTGTTATAGTTTCGAATATTAAAACTATAGCTTATATACCAGAATACTATGAGATAAATAAATAGACACTCATAAAATATTACTCGCGATCAACTATAAGTAAATACAATAAAATGCTTGTGTTCGAAGAGATGGTTCTAACCAAGTTACTAACAATATGATAAAAAATGCTTTTATTTCTAAAACTTATATTTGAAAACTGAAAATAACGTTATTAAAATATCTTCAATCATTACCTAAACTTTAACAGACTGTTCTCGAAACACCCTGTATACATTAGCTGATTTAATAAAAGTAAGTTGTTTCCTAATGGCGTAATTTTGCTCAAATAATTTATTTTTTTTTTATTTTTGAGCATGTTTATTTATTTGTTGAGTTGTCAGTTAGCTCCAAGGATTTGTTAAAGCCTAATGATATAATTACCCTTTGTTATTAAATTCATAAATAAACAAATTAGTTTTCCACAGATTTTTAATCTGGATCAACAGTATTCTTCGCTTGATTAGTAAAAAATTCGAATTCACTAAAGTAAATAAAGTAAACAGAATAAAACTCATAAATCTTCTGAAAAATCTACACTAGAAGAACTATTATTTTTTAATAATTCAAAAACTCACCCTGTATTATGTTGTAAAATTTTTATTTGCAGTGAATAATAATGAGTACATTTATGTATGCACATTTTTCTTCTTCTCTAATAAAAAACAAATATTAAGAAATATAATTCACAATACATTTTTATTTAAATAATTATTCACATTATGTGTAATAGACATTAAAACTTTTAAACACAAACAATACTGAGAAATTAAAATTTTAGTTTTTTTTTTTTTTTTTTTTTTTTTTGTATAAATTTTCTCATTATTATCAAAACTATAGAAGTAAAAAAAAAAAACATAGCAAAAATGTGACAAAAAATTAAACTTACTTACTTAGTATAAATAGATTTAAAATATAATTAATTGTAGATAAGTATAATTAAATTTTAGTATTTACTTAATACATAATAAAGTTAAACAAATTAAATTATTTAAAATTAGAAAAAATAATAATGGCATGATAACCTAAAATATTTAAATAATTAAAACAAAAAACCATAACAAAGCTGTACAAAGACGGTTGTCGTTTATATCGATGCGAAAATATTTGCCAGTTAGAGAGAATTAAATCTTGAATGAATTGTTGGTTAAAATTATAATAAACTTTCAAAAATATGACCCAATATTTTATTTGAAAAAAAAAAAACCAGATTAATCAATTTACTTAATCGGTTATGGTAAGTAGAAAAACGCACTTAGAAGACTAATTTCTAGACTTTCTGCGCGATCTTGCAGTTACAAAAATTCCATCAAAGCCTACATCGGTTTGTGAAAAAACTCAAATTCGTTTTGACAAATAGTATCCGCGCGGAAAATCGAGATTCTGTTTTATCACAATGGACCTTGTTGTCTTCAGTGTACCAACGAGATGGGTTTTAGCTAATAAATATTTTAAGGTGATAATATTTTGGATCTGTAGAAGGAGATGTATGAAATGACATTATTTTATACAAATATTATATTAAATGACAAAAACAGTAAATGTCATTTAAGTACTGATGGGGATATTTATCGCTTACAAACAATAAATAATGGGGTTTTTTTTTTTCAAAAAATTTTTTACCAAAACATATAATATAAGTAACAATAATTATAAAACCACATTTTAGAGTAAGCATTTGATGATATAATAAATAAATTGTTTAGAAATAGCAAGTACAATACAAACAAAAATTAATTAATCATATATTGATAAGACAATTATATAATATTCTATTTAGTTTTATTTAAGAATTATATAAAATATTAATTGACAATAAATAAAACAATTAAAAAAAAAAAAAGATATTTATCGGTAACTTTGGGATATTTTACACACTATTTTTGGATATTACACTATGATGAAGTATATTTTTGAAATATCAGAGATAGTTTTCTTATATTTAACAATTTTTCAAGTAAAAGCATATAAAAATAAAATATTTAAGATGAGATTTAAGATAAGATGACTTTGACGGTTTAAAAATGCTTTTTCATGTATAAAATAAATTTCTCAAACAACAATGTAGAATTTTTTTTGCAGCAATCTATTTTTTTCTTGTATGTAAAAATTTAACAAGTTATCTCCCTTTTTAGAGCTAACAAAAATATTTTCACATTGCCACAACGTTTACCAGCTAAACCATACCTTAGCGGCCTCTCATACCTACTTACCTATCGATGGTAATGATTGGATGGTTTTAATTAGAGAATGGGATCAGTGTCTTTCGAGACTTAACTCATCCCCTCGTTCAAATACAGTTAAATTTTTAAAACATTAACAAATCATTAGAAATTAAATTGCAATAGTTTTCAGAAAAACTTTAAATTTTTCAAATTTTCTCACAAAAATTGTTTTTGTTGTTTCAAAAATTAATTATTACCTATACAGTATACATTCATATGCGAAGGAAGCATCTATTGAATATTAAAATATCATTTTCAGTCCAATTGTAAATTTTTTAAAGATTTTGAAACAATTTCAGTAATATTGCGTATATTTTTAAGAGCTTCTTCTTCATTTATTTTTTTTTTTTTTTTCATAATTGCATTTTTTTTTTTTTTTTTTAGAAATATATACATATAAAATTTCTGTATATTATATGTTATAATGAAATTGGCACCTTCAAATTAAAATAAATAAATAAAAAAACGCAATAAACAAAAAAAAAAAACAAAAAAAACGCAATATAAAAATTGTTTTGAATTGAATGTATGAAATTTCATCGTGAAACGATTGCAAATTTAAAAAATAAAATAAAAACAATTTTTTTTTACTTAATTCTCAGCAATATAAAATAAAATATTTTAGTAAATATTTAAATTAAACTAAAAACTAACTTTTGAATATTAAAATAACCTCCACTATACATATCACATAACTTCTAAGAGCTCAATGAGTATTCAATAACCAGTAGAGATGTTTACATTATAACAGTACATATCTACCAACTAGAAGAGATTCATTTACAATAAACAAAGTTTAAAATTTTCAAAAAATATACTTGAGCTTTTTTTTTAATACTCTTGGCAAAATAGTTGGGAAGTATAGTTTCAGATTTTGTTTAGATTTAGATAAAAAAAAAAACAATTCAATTTGACTTATTTAAAAACAGAAGAAAATTGGGTTTCACTCACACTGAAATTGAATACCTTTAATTGAAATATAACTGAATTTCTTATTTATTTATTTCCAAATAATTAAAAATCATTCCGTTTTGAATGAAAAAGAAAAAAATACTTATAATCTTAGAATGTAGGTTAGGTTTAGGTGGCTTGGTTAAATCAAAAGCAAATATGGATCATTGTCAAAAGCACATACTTATGTATGTGAATCAATTAAACTATCAATTAAACAATTTGAACTGATACCTTTAATTAGTGAGTCATTTACAATTATGTTAAAAGTTTTTAAAAAAACTTATATTTACTTAGTTTTAGAGTAAAATTTGCAAGACAAACTGGAAAAAAAAAACAATTCGTGAAGAACAAGCTGGTTTTCGTCCTCACCGAAGCTGCATCGATCAAGCAAGCACACTTCGGGTATATAGAACATCATTATACATGCTCTTCATTGACTTCAAGAAGGCTTTTGACACAATCAATTTTAGTCCATTAGTGCTGTCCATATCACGCCACCGCGCTGCGCTGTAATATGGAAAGCACTAACGGACAAAGGAACATCAGATATAATAGTCCGCCTATACGAAGAAGCCGAACTCTCAGTATATACAGGGGACAAAAAAGTACTTCCTTTACCAACCAGGATGTCCGCTCTCACCACTCTTCTTCACAATCATTCTCGACAATATACTAGAAAAAGCTTACTCAATAAAGAGAGAAATAACTTGGGAAACGGTAAAAGCCATATTAATTTATTTTTGAGAGAGTACCTGATTACCGATAATCAGGTCTGTAGCACTTTTAATTTATTTTCTTATTTCTCATGGATGCTAGGAGTTCTGTGGCAGCTATCCGAACCTGCCATCTGATATCATTGTAAAGTAAAGTTTTTTTTTTTTTTTTTTATCATGAAAAACTTTGCAAATTAATAACTTTCAAAACTGAACATTTTGATCTTGAACAACTTTCAGAACTCTACCTTTGAATTCAATCTAATTTTGAATTGAACTCTATCTCTGATTCAGTACTGGCATAATGACTATCAGCTTTTAATGATTCTCATTTTCTCCTTAAAGTTTTCGAACATGACAGATAAAATCAGAGCTTTTAAAGATAGTTATTGGTTCGACATTTTATTGTGATATAACTTTAAAGGTGAGCCCTAATTTTTTTGCAATACAGTTTGTACAATATTTGAATTAGATACTATTGTAAATGAGAGATAATTTATTATAATTAAAAATGGGAAGTTCAATGGAAGGAATGATGGCATTTAAAAATCTAAAACACCATTCTAATGATCAAAATGAGCATTCTACTGAACAAATATAACTATTCTATTGAATTCTTGACCCACCGATGCCATTGCATGACTACGATAATGAAGAATAGAGAGTGAAATAGAATACATATCAATATCTTGTAAATTGAGAAAAACTAAGTACAAATATCTGATGCATTTCATAATTGATTTGCATTATTATTCTTTTAAATAATACATTGATTAAATTAATTAAAAGGAGACGTAGCGAAACTAAATATTTTTTTAGATTTTTTTTTTTATTTTCAATTAGAAATTTTAATTTAAAATTTCACCGCATGTATTAGTAATTATGATATATATACATAAATGATAGATTGATTAATTTATTTAAAAGGAGACGTAGCGAAACTAAATATTTTTTTAAAGTTTTTTTTTTATTTTCAATTAGAAATTTCAATTTAAAATTTCACCGGATGTATTAGTAATTTTAGCAATATTTTTTTATTTTTTTAAATAAATTATTACGTATGCGGTTGTTGTCTAGGATAAACCAATAAAAATTATTATATAGTGCCCATAGTAAATTGAAATAATGAAAAACAATGCATAATGAAATACTGAGTACGATTTTTTATCAAACCTGCTCGAAAATCTTGTAGTGGGCGAATAATAGTATTTTTTAATCGCAATCGAAATGTTTCTCTACATTATTTTTTGAAGATATTTGAAAATTAAATGATTTAATTAAATACTAGAATTCGCCCGCTCCACGAATTCGAGTACGTTTGTTAAACAATCGTACTCAATATTTCATCTTTTAAATTTATCGTAAGCACTATATACAGTTATTATTTTTTATTGATTTATCTTAAACAACAACCTCATATGTAATAATTTATTAAAACAATGAAATTTAAATCGGGGCAGTTTAAATTTTTGTATGCTAAAATTATTTATACCATGTTGGATGAAATTTTAAATGGAAATCTCTAATTTGAAAATTAAAAAAATTGAAAAAATATCTGATTTCACCACGTCTCCTTTTAAATATCTATCATTTAAAGAACTATAATGAAAATCGGTTGTGAAATGGTTCATATATTTGTACTATACTTTTTTCAATTTACAGATTAAATTTAATGATGATTATGAAATAAAAATGTTTAAAAAGTCAGAAATGGATTTCGGATTTTTCGAGATTTAAATTTCTTAGTGTTTTTTTTCTTTATTTGATATAAGATTGGTCAACAGTAGTGAAAATGCATTGGTATAGCATTCGATTTGATGGTAGAGTTGTTCCCAATCATATCTGAAGAAAAAAGCAACCTAATGTTCCGATCTTTTTGATAATTTTTTAATGTATTGCTTACATTTAAGTGAGCGGTTAATGTCATTACAGTTGGTTGATGTTCAATTAATATATAATTACTTACAATTTAGATTGTAACTATAACACATAAAATTTATAATTTACGCAGCAGAATTTTGTGTAATATTTTAAGTCAGGCTCCAGTAATTTAACAAAAAAAAAAAAAATTAATAAAGATAGGAATTATTAAATATAAATATTCACAAAGCGAATCATATAAATATTAATTTATTTTTGTAATTTAATTTCTAATGTATGTTTTTTTTATATTTTATTACAGGTAAGAAGCAGAAAATAATCGAAAATATAACAGGAAATATAGCTCACATACAGATTTCTTTTAATCTATGAGTTATAAAACAAATCAGAGTCAAATTAGGAGCTATCTAGGTAGTTCAACACTATAATATTTACTGATGATTTCTAATAGTATTAGTAAACACTACTTTAATTAATGAACAATTTTTTTTTTATAATATTATTAGTAAGTATACATTACATTACAGAACAATACAAAAAATTATAAACTCAAAATGTTATTCTGGTGGCCACTATAACAACAAACAAACACCAACAAACATACCATACGACTTGTAATGGATTAAGAAATTAAAAATTAAAATTAATCAAATTAAATCTTCACCTAAGTTAACTCTACAAGCAGAAATAATAGCTAGCTGGCGTTTACTTAAATTAAAATTGATTAGCTCCAATTGAAAATAGTCCTAAGTATTAAAGAATTGAAATGAAAAAGCAGGTTAAAAAAAATTAGAGCCAAATTTATATTATAAAACACTAAGATTCCAGTTTCATATTTGTAACTATCAATACATAATAAAATTTTGATATACTACTAAAACACTGCAGACTAAACAACTGGCTAAATGGAATTCAGATATGGGGTTGTGCTAAACAGATAATAAATATTCAAAATATTCAAAATTCCTATATATATAGATTTTAAGATTCTGTGAAACATTTTGAATGATTCACAATATACGTTTGCAATGACAATTTCACAATCCTAAAATTATCGAATTGAATGAACAATAATGTGCAATATAACGTAATGAGCGCATTTATCAGCATCAAAATTTCAAAGTAACTCAACTAACTAACAATCACGTTTTAGTTGAAAGACTGAAAATAATTCAACGTTTTGAGCTGACAATAATTAGATTTACCGATTTTTTCTTTGTAGTCGTATAGCTAGAATTTTTTAGTCATACACATCTACTACATTAAACTTATATAGACATAAGTGAATGGCTAGTTCGTGAGCTCCCCAAATGGCAATTGGTAATGATTTAACAAACTGATATTTGAACTAAAATTGGTCCACATAATATCATATTTGGCAAATCTTCTGGCAAAGTTTCAGGTAGCAGTCATAATGGCAAACACAATTTAGTAAACATATATTTGCAAATATTTTTCAAAATTTCGGGAAGTAGGCCAAATAGCAAAATATATGGATTTATTAAACGGATATTTGAGCTAAAATCGTTCCGCATAATATCATATTTGGCAAATCTTCTTCTAAATTTCAGGAAGCAGCCGAAATGGCAAAAACAATTTAATAAACATATATTTGAGCTAAAGTCGTTCCGAATTTTAAATTCTTCAAAATTTCAATTACACTAATGAAACACTTCGCCAAAAATCTACCAACAAAATTATTAAAAAAAATTTTTTAATTTGTTATATTTTCACAAGTATTTATTTTTATAATGTTTGATAAAGCCATCAGGATAAAAAGTATTTCATTGAATTGGGGTTGGGACTTGAGAGTAGCAGCAGAAATTATATTGTCTTTAACCTAATCGTATCGCTAACATTTTCCTGCCGATAGTTAAAGCCGAATTTCCATTTATTGTTGTATAAGTGCGCTTTTGATATGGGATTTATGTAAGACTATTTTAATTAGTTTACTTTGAAAATAATACCAGCTTTACTAAGTCTTGAGTTGTGCAATTTTCAAAAACGTAAAAATAATAATTATATTAGAAAATTAATTTGGCTTTTCGCTAAATGTCCCTTTTGCCAAAAACCTTTTTTCAAATTGCCTTTTTTGCCAAATTTCATTTTGATTTAAGCTTTTTTTTGTAAACTGGCATTAGGTCAAATTTCGCATTGCGTAATATGATTAGACTAACTGGTGTCATATAACCGATTAGTTAAGTCAAGATTAGTTCTAATAGATAGAATTGTAGATGACTTTGAAGATGGATTTGCACAATGCGCCGGTCTTACCGTCACGTTCGCTATTTCTGGGACGGTTTTTTGAAAACAATTTCCACATGCGACGGTTTTCAGTCATGCATACTTTGAAACATTTGACAGATAAGATAATATATTAACAAGTGAAGCGATATTATTTGAATTTAAATTTGAAATTTACAAGAATTAAAAATAATAAAATTGACTACCCAACTATCTACTTGTATTTTAAATTTTATTTATATTTTTTAAAATTTAAAATAGTTCAAAAGTGTATAGGTTAAATTTAAAATACAAGTAGACCAGTTAGGCAGTTAATATTTTTTATTTTTATAATTTTCAAATTTAAATTCAAAATTTAAAATACTCAAGTAATTTTTATTGCTTGTCATGTAAATTTCTTAGTATGTGTGACTACCGTTACGGAAAAGATAAAGTTAATTTAACCTTCCGGCGAGACGAAAAACCGACGAAACGGTCATTTCTGATTCGTTAAAAGCAACCGTGACGGTAAAACGGCGCATGTGGAAATCCACCTTGATGAGTAAACAACTCACACTTCATCATTTTCGGTTACTGCGATTTTGACCATGAAAATTTGTATCTTCAAAGGGGTAAATGATTTAAGGAGTAGAAAACTACATAGCAGAAAAAAAAATTGTTTAATCAATTTCATTTGAAAATTATTTTTAAGAAATCAATGACTTTTTAAATACTTATAAAATATTCAATACATTTTAAATAGATGTATGTATACATATTTGAAAAGGGTAGGGTTGTGCCGAAGTCACCGAACTGTCACCGAAGCCACAAATGGGTTTATTGTGTCTTGTATTCAATACATACATGTTAAATTTTGTACTTCAATCTTAGGATGCAAAAAAGGAATATTTCTAAGAATTGCTATCTGGTATGCTGGTAATAAAAATTAACATTAACCTGGTTTGATATTGACTTCAAATGTTAAAAATATTGTTGCTGTGTGTGTGTGGGTATGAAGTAGAATTAATTTCATACTACTACAAATAAACAATATCAATCACCACTTAATTTTTAATATTAAATATTTCTGTTTTATCTGTTCCGATTTTTTTATTGTTATTTTTTTTTTTTTTTAATATAAATCTAATTTAAAACATAAATTAATCCAGTTGGTTTGTTTTTTTAAATAAAAAAATTCATAACCAAATTATTCACTTAAAATACTACCCCATTACTTTTTGTACCTATTTTTAATTAATTTAATTTGAATTTCAAATAAAAAAATATCAATTTCAGATCAAATCTATTTAATCCCTCCTAATGAAGACAAAGTTAATCACTCCATTGATGATGATTACCTTGAAAATATTTCAATTTCAAATCCAAAATAATATACACGTTCATAGTAACCTAATTTTATTAAAATTAAATCATCATTATGCGAGTACAAAAACAAAAAAAAAAATAAATAAGATCGAATGGTAAAGCTTGTCAACTTGATTTTGTCACAAAAAATCATTTCATAGATGTTCAAAAATTTAAAGAGGATTTCAATGTTTTCCAATGACAATTAGACCTGACCTAACAAAAAAAAAAAAAAAAAAAAAAAAAAACAAAAAAACAAGATAGGTAGAAATCGTGATTTTATTTCTTCTATTTTTATATTTAAAATTGATTTTGTGAATCAGGCGGGTGGACGGGCGGTAGTAGCAAATTTAATGTTTTCGTGTTCATGTTATTTGCTTAAATTTGAATGATTAAAAAATGAAATTTTCTTATAAATAAATCAATTCGATGCGAATTGAATTGAATTGAAATTGAATTTCTTAGAATGATTTTAGTGTAATTGGTATTGATGAAATTTATGAAAGTCAATCAAAATTCAAATATTTAGAAAGTTTTAAAATAATAATTTTGAAAATAAATACACAAAGTGGATACAATTTAAATGTTTTGAAATAAAATAAGACAAAATAAATTCAGAATAGAACGAATTTATTAAGTATTTAATTTTTTAAGGAATTTAGGGTCTTTTGTTCTAAGATTTAATTGATCTGTCGCAATTAAGGTTTGCTCGAACGAGTTATAGTACATCGACGGCTGGCCAAGGGAGTACAAAAAACCAAATCGAATATCGTGGATAATAATTTAATAATTTCTATTGTAATGTTGACAAAGATATGGCACAAAAATATAACTGTTTTTACTTTCCTAAAGAAAGAACAAGCAAAAGAATAGAATTTAATAACTCTACAAATCATAAATAAGATAAATATTTCAAATATTTGTGGAGACGTGGGGTAGATGGTATAAATGCTCATATTATCAAACCGTGTAAAAATTAATTGACATATAAAATATATCCCATCTCTTATAAATACGTCAGTACATGAAAGTAAAGTTTCAAATCAACTAAAGATTAACAGAATATTACCAATCTATAAAAAGGCTGGAAGTAAAAACGATATAAATAAATTTTGGCCCAATATCAGTCACTATGATCTTCAGTAAAATTCTAGAAACATACATCAACGAACAACTGACTGAACATTTAAAGCAAAATAAATTATTATGTGAAAGACAATATTTACATGTAACTCAAGTACGACCGTAGCGATGTTTGACGTATGTAATTGTGAATATACAAACAAATATCAGTAAAAGAAAACGAGTAAGTGTAGTAAAGGCTTTCGATATTACTATATACTACTTAAAATACTGCTAGATGTGAAATAATGGGTAATGAACCTAAGTACGTTGAAAGTTATTTTAAACTAAGGAAACAATATACCGGATGTGAGGGAATACACAGTTTAGAACAAGATATAGAATACGGCGTAATTCAGGGAAGCTTTTTAGTACCAGCCCTGTTTTTTTTTTTGCTACATTAGTAAGTTTAATAGTACATATACAGCTAATTAGTAAAGCATACTTATATGCAGATGATCTGGTAATGGTCAGCTACACTGAAACAAATTATAAACATTAAAAAGATAAAATAAACAGTGATATGCTAAAAATTTATGATTGGATATGCGTACATGAACTAACAGTAAGTGTTAACAAAATTAAATTTATACTTTTTAAAGCCAAAAATGCATTAAAAAGTCTGGATTGCATTGGAATTAACTAATCAATTATGTTATCAGATAAATACGAAACCCATACTGCTTTTGATATCCTATCCAAAAATAGGGCAATCGAAGAAAGAAATTAGTCGAATTCAGCAAATAAAATATCATTCGTTCGCACAAGAACTCTAACATCAATATTTTGAATCAATGTTTTAAATCTTCACGATGTATATCTGTCACCATCTGCATACCAAAAAACAAAAACTGTAGAACAATAGTCTTAGGCGAAGCCAAATCCCAAAACAGAAAATAATCGTAACTGAGAAAGATAGTCGCAAATACGAAATAATTCTTCCTGTTTCAATTCTCTTCTGATGGGGTTTAAAAACAATGATGATGATAATTCAATGAAAATTTTATTTATAAATGGCACAATTATAAATATTATTTACTAAGTGACCAACAGACCATGTAGGTCCTGTGTCTAACTGATTAATGTCCTTCATTTTTGTCGGTCATTGGAGGATTCTTCAAGATTCTTCAGAGTTGAAGATACGAAGATTCTTTTGGCTGGAGCATTTTCATACATCAACTTCATTATACATTTCATAGAGTTCGGTATTATATATTCTCCTCCGGACTCCATCATCGTTTTCCGGACCATATATCCGGCTTAGTATTTTCTTCTCGAAGATACCAAATGCATGTTCAGTTACCTTGGTCAGTATCAATGATTCTGACCAGTAAGGCAGAATCGGGAGTACCATTGTTTTGTAGATTTGAATTTCGGTGATTCGGGATAATAACTTTGACTTGAAATATTTTGACAAACTGAAATGGTAATGGTTTGCAAAGGCTATTCTTCGACGCCGTATCTCCACATTGATGTCGTTTGTGGAATTAACGTTGGAAAGAAATATATGAAACAACAAAAACTGACAAAGATTTTTTTCGTTGGTATGCGTACATTTCGGATCTTTGGCTTTAAAAGAAACATAGCCACTAATTTGACAGTAAAAATTGTACCAATGAAAGTTATTTAATAGATAGATTAACCACACAGATACCGAGACTATTTATATTTACTTAGGTGGCCAACAGGCCATGGATGTCCTGGGAGATTTATATGCGAAATATTAATTAATTTCAAATGCTACTGACAATGGCTGATTGCGGTATATTATTATTATTTTTATTGTGAATGTTTCGTAACAAATAATCAAATGAACCCCTGGTCGATACTTGAATCTAGATAACTTTTTTTTTTATACATATCTTATTATTTTATATAAAACCGCAACATAATAGGATGTTGATATTGTAGAGATAGGTCAAATTTATTATTGTAAATTCAAAACAATATTTTTTTTAGCTGTAATTTTTTAGTGGCCGGTACAAGTAGCATGTTCCGAATTTAATTAAGTAACTAGAATAAATTACCAAGAAAGTCATATTAATTTGTAGCGGTTTGCCTATATGAATTACATCTAGGTTTGTTTTTATAAATTTCAATAATAATGAATAGCGGTTCTTTTAATTCACTTTCTTCAAGGCGATATTATTATTTTTTCTTGTTTTTTTTTCAAATTTTGAACTTCAAAGGCGCCATAATATAACCTAATTGAACGACATTGAATTGTTTTCTGTTTTGTTTTTTTGTTTTGTTTTTGTAATTCAATTTCCTTTAATTTTTTTTTTTTTTTTGTATATAAATACAAGAATTCAACTAAAACACTTGTAAACACTGTTTTAGAAATCATTACATTCTCAAGGCATATATCTACATACATATACTATTTGATAGATAGGAAGTTGTTTGAACATATTTAACAGCTAATTAGCTCTTATCACGATAAAATGTCGCGTGAAACTGCAATTCTAATTGTCTGGCTCAATTGGATTGAATTGAAATGAATTACAATGAAATGCAAAATGCTGGTATTCAAAAGATCACTCGGAAGTGCATTCTAGAAATGTAAAATAAAAAAAATAAAAAAATAGGGGAACAGAATTAGTATAATATTGTGAATTAAATTGAATTGAAGAATTCAATTTATTGGTACTTAGCTATTGTTTATTTGATTCGTTTTATTTTTATTTTATTTTATTTATTTATTTTTTCTAAAAAAATTGTTCTTTGATAATCTACAAAGAAATGAAATGAAATGCAAGATATTTGAAATGTCATGACATCGTGACAGAATTGATTGCTTTAATTTGGTTGGTTTTTTGCGGTAAAAGAACTTGGCATTCATTTAAGACACTAATTAAAATAAATTTATTGAATAATTGAAAATTTAATTGAGAATATCTGGTGTTTACTATATTCTGTATTAGATATTATAGAAATTGGATTTATTAAAAGAAATTAAATTTAAATTTTGTTATTGTAGTTATACACAATACACATGGATTTATTGAGTTCTAAAGGTGAAATTAATTGAATAAAATTTTTTAAAATAAAAAAAATAAAGGTGATCTACAATGTTGATCAATAAAATTAGGTATATTTTTGGAATAAATTTTAGGTATGTATCTCTCAGTTATTTTATATGAATGCGAAACATGTAAAACAACAGAAAGAACCATTTCGCGCATCCAGATATTTGTTATCAGATGTCTGAGACGGAATCTTCGAATGTGCAGAAAACGAAAGAAACGTAAGAAATGGAAATGGATGGGCAGACATCGTCGGCCTACAAGAGAACTTTGCAAAAGCGATCTACAAGAGATTTTGCATAAGCAGCTCTTGAATAGAGTTCGCAAGGTCAAAGAAAGCGTTTTCGTCCAAAAACAACGTGGCGACGAACAATAATGAGTGAAGCAAGCTGCACATGTGGGAAAGTTTTGAAGTAAAGTTAAGTCGATTGCCCAAAACCGAGTTCGGTGGAGATAGCTTGTTGATATCCTATTCAACCACGAGAACTAATAGGATCAATGATGATATGTGTATATGTCAGAATCAGTAACAACGCAAGAAAAAGTGGAATCCAGCTTGCTACGCGTATTTAAACGAACCGAGAATCAGAATAGCAAGTGGAGTAAGCAACTATAGAATAATCCATCATTTAATGCAACTGATCAACTCATGCTAAATCCCACTAAGTCCCAAGCACTTGGGATATATTCTAAAGATTTAGCCTATAATTTCCCACCTCTGATGCTGAAAAATTTGCGTGTTGCATTTAATAAAACATTAAGTTGGTGCGATTACATTTCTCGAATTGCAAACCGAGTGTATTACGTAAACTTTGTAAATTTTCTATTTTTATTTCATTAAGAACTAACTGCAGATTAGTTAAGTCTTTCATCTTGCTTGTATTGCGGTGTAGTTTACTCTTCGATGAGTGCTAACAATGTTGCTAAACTTAATACTATTTTCAATCCATGTACCAACTAATTATATTGATGTGAACTGAACATAGTCACTACAATCAATTTAAAAAAACGAAATTTTTACGTATTGAACAAAAAATGAACAATTTTTTAATCGAAAAAAATTTTGGAATACCCAAAACTGAAAGAAAAATAACAAATTTTAATTAGAAAGTCGACATATTGGTAAACGTAAAAAAATGTTGGAGGGAGATGTCCGAGGGTGCCCGAAACCAGTGAAACTGATTTTTTAAATGTTTTTATCTTCAAATACCCAAATCCAAAGGAAAAATTCCAAATTTTTATTAGAGAGGCAAATATTGATAAACATAAAACAATTTTGGATCTCCGTAGGGGGTGCTCGAAACCAGCAAAAATGTTTTTTCAATTTATTTTCAATTTGAATTTCTGTTTTCTAGCATTTAATACTTGTAGCAACATATAATGTTTAATACTGTCTTCATTGCCTGGTATATTTCCCAACAATAGTTTACAATTTTGACACACAGGTGGCCATACACGTTTTATGAAGAATATACCAGACAAACGTTAATATTAATTTAATAAAGGAATTTTCCGAGGTTTCTTTAATCTCGTAAAATACATATCTATTTTCTTCAATCAGGACGAGACAAAACCACAACTTAGGAGAAATATATCCAGCGTAAGAACTGGGTTATTGAAGCTGGTACATATATTACTACAGTAGTTATTACAAAGTAGCTACAGTTATAATTCACATTCTTAACTTCCTTGGAATTGTTTTTCGCAAACGAAACAGTGAGTAAATTTGCATCTTTTGAGTATTCTTCCAGGAGACGTTGTTACCGCAATACAAATCACCGGTTTGATTTAGTCGTTTTTTTTTGTTTGTGCTATTTTGTATGTCATTATTATCGAAACGGAATAGTACAGTTAGGTTAAATCATTGCTCCCTCTATATCTGTAATATTTTTTCGTCGTCAAATTTTCTTATCTCATCTCAAATAGTTTGTCGGAAAAGCGGTATGGCGTTAACACTCTTCGCGGAATATAACACATGGATTTGATTGTTAATTTTCTCATCTGCTCAATTTTTACACAGTCCAACATATTTTGATAGACTTTAATTTTCGATTAATTTCTCTTCCCATCAGCAATAATTGTCTGTATGTTAGTTTTTAATTTTCGTGATTGCTCATTAAATGTCCACTCGATATTCTAATCGTACATATTTTCACTTTTTCTATTCAATGTGATTTTCACCAATATTGTTGGTAATGTGAAGAAGATGCAAATTGAAAATTTTATAAATAGGATAAGAAAACGTAAATGAAAACAAAAATGATTGTAAATAAAGAAACAGAATAGAATTTTGTAAAGTTTAAAAAAATAAATAAAAAAAAAAATAAAACATCTTTTAAACCACGAATTAACAATTATTTAACATTTAAGTAGAAATGGAAAAATAACAAATTAAAAAAAATAAAAAAAAAAAAACAAATCATGAAAATTAATTTTAGCAAAATTCAATTCGAAGATTACATCGAAGATTACATTTCGATGCACGAAAATAAATCTTTTATTCATGTATTTCACAATTGTTCCCATCAACGAAATATCGTGATTGAAAGGTGATAGTAAACATATATTAGACTAGATCTTCTTCTTCTTCTTCTTGACATCTTTAAATTTTCATCTTATATGAATGATAGTTTAGTTGAAATTTAGGGAAAATTAATTTAACCTTGACTTGAGGTTTTATTGGGACCGAATTTTTTTGCCGAATAGGAAAAAATTTCGAATAGGAAAAAATGTTGAAAAACCGGTTTTTGAAATGGTTAAATTTCGAATATTGAAAAAAAAAAAAAAATTTCGGCATTTTTTTTTCGAAAATTCATTTCGAATTTCAATATTTAAAAAAAAATTTGGACATTTTTTTTAAAGTATTATATTTTAGTGCTAGAGTTACACAAACCAGCTTTTATCATTTGCGAGATGTGTATCTAAAAAATGTAACAATTTCAATAATATGTTAAGCGGGGGCTTGGGATTATAACCCCACAATTATAAGTGATTTGCTGTTGAAATGTATATAGCTGACATCGGAAATGTATCCAAAAAAATTTCAACCGATACAATGTACAAACAAACACAATATGTAAAACTTTCTGAACTGACAATATTGTGTTGGCAACATAATGTACTTTACTTGCAATTCCGATCACTCTAAACACATTGTCTCTGAAATAAACGTCAAATCAAATGTCAAAATATATACTTATTAATTTGTGGATAAATTTTTAAAATATTTTAATTCAATTATTTGTGAAAGAAAAATTTAATTTGGCCAATTTCGTAAAATATTTGTTTTTATTTTTTAGAAAAATTTTCCCGTGCTTTATATATAACCTTATGATAAATAAAACATCTTTCTTCTATATTCAGTCCATTTCCTATTAAAATTAAAGTAAATGAAATAAAAAAATTATTTTTATATATTGTAGTTTTAAAACATGAATTAAATTTTATACTTATTTTCCCTTAATTGTAAAACTTTTTCTTCCTCCATCTTTTTTATTTATTCTTTACTTAATAAAAAAAGCTCAACATAACTGTATCAAACTATACTGTGTATCAACAAAATTTTCGGATACATAATCGAATACATAGTCGCGAGTATACTGTCAAATTAATTACCGATCATACGTCAATGTATTGACGACGTTGTCGATACATTTACGATGTCACAGTATGTAATGAAACTAATTAGAAGTAGTACAGTTTAAGAGTTGGATTTAAAATAAATTGCTCAAAATATTACAACCGGGTAGGCCCTTTTTCCAGAATATTTATACAAGTAAACACATGCAAAATTCTGAACTAGGAGGGACTTCATAGAAGGATTCAAAATAAGGGTATTCTCTTTTTCCAAAAATTAAAATATATGTATATGCAAGATACTCAAGTAGGAGGGATTTTATAGTTGTTTACAACATCAGGACTTTACAAAATATTTATATACACATAAATATTTGTGTATATTTATATACACAAATATTTATGTACGAGGCGAATAGTGACGAAATCTTATTTTTGAAAATCTTATTTTCTGAAATTCTTATTTTTTTCTCCGAAAATTTTATTTTTTCCACTAAAACTTTTTTCTTGCCCATGTTAATCTTTTTTTGTTGTGAAATTTAATTTATACACAAAATGGATTTGGTACAACAGCCCTTAAATGTGTTGAAGACAATAGGTTCGGGGTTCCAGGATTTGGGGTCGAAATTTAATATCAGATGCTTTCATGCGTTTCGTATGCGTTTACTTGCCCCCCGCAAAAACAGGGTTCCAATAAATGAGTAGCGGGAGTTTGAGGGCAGCAGACCAGATTTTTTTTTTCTACATTTTATTTTTCAAAATTTTTGCATATTTGATATTTTTTTCAACATTTTTTCATATTTGACCTTTTATTTTTCAACAATTTTTAAATCGACATTTTGTTTTTCAACAAAATCGATTCACACCCGAATTTATTATAGTGATTTTATGTAATTGTTGTTTTGGTTCAAATAATTATGTTGGATAAAATAATGTGGAATATTTTTATAAACTTACTGGGGATGGGTTCTTTGGAACTAATTTAATTTTTTTTAACCATTAAAAGGTCTTAAGTTGTCCTTAATAAATATTTTGACCAATTGAAATTAATTTACATATTTTATTTTTCTATAAGTAACTGAGGGCTAGAATCACTTTTTCGTCCTTAATTAAGTACAGTATTTCAAGTTTGTTTATTTTTTTTTTACACTCTTGACAGTAACTTAGGTAGAATTATCTTTTCGTGCTTAATTAACTATACGGTACTTCAATTTTACACTATAAATATCTACAATATTTTCGAGTAATTACTTAGCAAAGTACATTGTATACTCATTAAATGTGGAAAACTATTGCTATTGTCATCAGAAATTAAGCCTTCACAATATTATATTTCTAGCTCCATTTTCTTTAAGGTGCTACCAGATTATATATACTCAATTATTTTTTGTTATTTATTTCCCAATCTCAATGAGAAAAGGATGGATACTGCACCAGGTTAAAAAACCCATAAAGTGTTTTTTTATGCTTCATCGGGAATTGAACTTGGTACCTTTCGGTTAAAAGGCTTTACTTACTGTGCTAACCAGCGTGTTATCTAATGATTTGTTCAGGAGAGGATTATGTATTTTACAAAATGTAAAAGCGGTTTTCATTTATATTTTCTGTAACGATAATTTAATTTTAAATCGAACCAAGTATGTAGCTTCATTTTCATCAATAATTAGTCAATGTTCCATGTATGTTTTCATAGTCTGATAAGGTAAGGTAAGATAAGGAAATAATTTCTATCATTCTGTGCCAATGATTCCTACAAACTTTGTTTTATACTCTCTTAACTCTCAACAATTATTTAATTTGTTGTTATTTACTTTAGATTACAGTGATGAGAATAAAAAAAAAAAACAATTTCTACTTTTCTACTACTAAAATAGAACTAGATTGTAAATTGTAACTATACAATATATTTCTTTTAAACTTGAACTGTTTTTTTGTTGATTCAATTGATAAGATTTATAAAATATTCTTACTGTGATTAAACTTCCACAAGGTTAATAACTTTCCCATTGCTATTTTAAATATTTGAGGTGAATTGATTTGTGTATTCGTATTTAAATTTTAATTAATTTTTCGTTTCCTTTTACATCTCTGAAAAGAATGGAAAATTGAAGATTGAATATTGCTAAGAGGCTATATTTTGATATTAAAATATTCTTTAGGGTTTAAGTATGTATTTACAATTTTCTTTTTTACCTTTATTTTATTACAAATTTTAAATGCTAAAGGCTTATTATGTATACTGTATAATGATATTGATAGTTGGTTTGGGTGGTTTATTTCAGAAGCGTTATGATTCATTTAAATGATTCGTTTTTGATTAATTTCAATTTTGATTCAATCGTTTTGAAATTTTTAACCTAAGAAAATAAAAAAATACATATTCATAATATTGTTTTTGTAATGTGATTTGTTCAGTAGGGGATTATGTAATTTTCATTTAAAAAATAATTTGATAAAAAAAAAACCTTAGAAATATAGAAAAAAAAAATATTTCAGGGCAAATTAATTGAATTTCTGATTGATGGATTTTGTAATTTTTTGTAATTTAGTACCTAGTTATCAAATTTTTGTTTTTTTTTTTTGCGTTTACAATTTTTTAAAACCGCACCTAAACTTGTATTATTGAATTTTCTAAGTTAAAATATTTTTTTTTTTTTTTTAATTTAATAATAAAATCATAAATGTGCGTTTAGGGTTTTAGTTTCAAGTTAAAAAAAAAAAAACAAAAGCATTTTTTTTTTTGCTACTTCCAAAGTTTTATTACAATCTATATATGTAGTATAAATATAATAAGTAAATATTTATGTTGTAATTTATTTATTCATTGAGTTGTAGCAGCGTTTTCCACCAAGACCTACCTTTTGATCAATTTACAATCAGTTTTTTTATGCCTTATAAATCTCAAGGAGTTCTTCATTTTAGTCTTCTCCTCTGACCTCCAGTTGTCATTAGGTTGCGTACTAAATTGTGTGGATGATGTTGGAATTTGAGTCTGTAACTGGTGCTATATTTATTTTATTTCACTTGATTCAAAAGTATATGTAATTGGAATTTTACCAACAGCATGTGCCCAATCTTTACTCCCTCCACTTGATGGATAAATAGTTTCATATAAGCTTCCACTTTTATAAATTTTTCCGGTTAATTGTTTAATAGAATCAGCTGCCTTATCACCAATTTCTTTTAAGTCATCATAAATATCAACTTTATCAGGAGTATTACCGTATGGAAACATAATCAATTGAGAAAACGAATGTAATGCAATATAACTTTTAATATTTAATTTTTGAATATTTTGTTCAAGAAATTTTATAATATTTTTTGTCTCATCTTCACTACCTCCTTCTGGCCCAGCATAGTCATATGCACATGTATCATCATTAGAACCAGTTTCATTCCAGTGAAATGGAAAATTTCTATTTAAATCAGCACCACGACATAAATAAAAAAAACGTCGATTTTTACGCCACATGCGATCTTTTTCAAATGTGTATTTATATCCATCGGGATTGACAACAGGAAAAATAACCCAATTTAATAATTTTGAATATTTTTTTAATCTTTCATCTGTGGATGTTAATAGTTCGTTTAGAAGGAAAGTTGCTGTAGCTGGAGCTATCCATTCACGTGCATGTATTCCACTTTCAATAAAAACAGTTGGATTATTTGGATTACTTACAAGTTTAACACCTTTAATTGGAATACCTTCATGACTATTCCCCATATCTAAAAGTTCTAATTTATGATTTTTGGCTTGTTTTTCAAGCCATTCATAAATAGTTTCAAGGTGAAAATAATGATTCCAATCAAATTTTTCTGATGATATATCTTTTGGTTGTATATCAAGAATTTCACGATCAATTTTTTCTTGAAAATTGTAAGTCAAAACTCGATTTTCTACTTTATAGCGTTCTAATAAATCAACAAAATCAGCAACTTTATGTGCTGCAACCATAATTGTAAGATTTTGACCTGGATATCTTGGATGGCCGTAAAATGTATGACTATCACTCTTTGTTTCTAAGGCTTGAAAAACTTTAACGTGCTGCTCATTATCTATATGAACATAATAAACGCGATAATGAGCTTGATTCATTTTATTGTTTTGAATATTTTTTCTACACGAGCGATCTTCTTTTGTGCAATAAGATGTGGAAGTGATCGACGATTTTGAACTACTGACTGATACATGTTCATATGAGAAAAATACCAATAAAATTATTTTATAAAAAGCTCTCATTTTATAGATAAAATGCTGATTGTTGTTAAATTTATCATACACATTTTAGTGATATTATTGCATATGAAGAACCTACGGGAGGGAAATAAGAGTTGTCGTTGTCTCTTGCAATGAAAAAATATAACTTTAGCAAGTCATTTAAGGTTAATAAACAAGTTAGCAAATGTGATTTAAATAATATGAATTAAATAAAATAAGCAAAACAGCCTATAAAACTTTACTTTTCTAATTTTTCCTTCCTTCCTTTAAATCCTTTTGGATTTTTGGAATTGACCGCTAACTGGTGATGGATTCAATGTTTAAGTCGTGTTCTATGATTTTATTTTGCACAAACCAAGGGGTATTTAAGAGTGATTTTAACACCTTGCTACGGAATCTTTGTATGATGTCAGTTTTCGCTGCGGAAGACCAAACCTGGATTCTGTATGTCCAAATAGGTTTTATTATATGACTTTATAAGTTAATATCTTATTTGTTAATGATAACTGTGTGTTCTTTCTCATTAACCAGTACGTACTTCTAGATTTGATCAAGCTGTTTTCTTTTACTAATATGTTTACACCAACTTAGCCTTTTTTCTAAATATATGCCAAAGTACTTTGAATCATTTTTTTGTGGGATGATTTTATATTATTTAAAATGATTGGAGAACAGGTACGTTTTTTTAAAGTAAAAGTAGTCATATGAATTGACTTCGATACATTTACTTTTACGTTCCACTTTTGTAGTCATAGTTGAATATCTTTAAAGTTTGCATGTAGTTTGAATAAGTACATTTATTTTTACGTTCCACTTTGTACATTTATTTTTACGTTCCACTTTTGTAGCCATAGTTGAATATCTTTAAAGTGTGCATGAAGTTCGAATAAGAGTGCTATCATCGGCAAAAGTTACGATTTTTACCTATGGTATTGTTGGAATATTAGCCCTAAACATTAGATATAATATAGGCCCTCCTAACATACTTCCTTATGGAATGTCAGATTGTATTTTATGAGTTCAGTGTATATGCATTATCTTGCTTCACATAGAACATTCTGTTTTCAACGTATAGCCTTTCAAAATTTCATAGAGATCACATGTGTTAATTTGACAAATAAATAGAAGTTTTGCAAACAAAGAAAGTATTTACTTATTTTATTACTTTCCATCTTTACTTTAGATAGGTAGACTTTAAAAGTCTAAAATATTGACATTATGCCCACAGATAAGTAGATTTTCATGATAACACAAATATCCTTAAAAAAAAATTGTGATTATCAAAAATAATAAATTAGTATGTCATTTATTTAACACAATTGTTAGCCATCATAAATAAATTATTAAACTAAATATTTTTAACTGATCTTAGACTCTGATCTTTTATGACAAATTTATTTGAAATAAGGTTTGATTAACAGAACTGGTACTGACTTAATATTCTAGTCTGACCTTACCGACCTCCTTTATTTCATATAGAAATGCAATCAGTTGAAGAAACTACGTTTTAATAACTTTAGTTAATAAGTGATAACTATTTTGCTTTAATTAATTAACTCCTCTGATTTAAACTCTACAAATCTAAAATACCGCAAAAAAAAAAATGGAATACTCAAAAGTAATAATTTAAAATTAAAATTTTTTTTTTCATACTTAATTGTATGAATGTGGGATGTTTACTTATGTATTTAACGTATTATTACTATTATTATTTAACAATAAATATTAGACATCTATATATATCTACAAGATACTACAACTAAATATCTAAGTAACTCTAATATAACAAACAATGGCTTTATAAATTTTCAAAAAAAAAAAAACAAAAAAAAAATAAAATAACAATTTAACTTTTTTTTAAATCTTAAATAATTCAAGGTCATAACAATATCAACTACAGTAATAACAAAAAAAAAAAAAAAAAATTAAAGGCGGTAAAAAATTAATAAACAAAACCAAAAAATAAAAAAAAAATTAAAAATTATCTGCGCGCTTTGAATTTCTGTGATTTAAATTTTACACTTATTATTGCCGCCATTACATTACAAATCAAAAAAAGATCAGAAAAAAATGAAAACATAACAAAAAACATGCGATAAATTAACGCGCTAGTTTTTTATTTTTTAGTTTGTTTTTATTTTTTTTTCAAATTTGACAGATTAGCTCTTAAGTGAATTCTATTAAGTCTGGAATACAGCTAAAGAAAAAAAATTAAAACTTCCAAAAGAATTCCAAAAATAAAAAAAAAAATAAAATCAAAATTAGGTTAAGATTATTTAAAGGAAGCATAAAAATAAAAACATATCTTAATTAAAATGCGGCTCGGCTCGTAACACCACTGAGGATAAGATAAGTGTTATGTGATACTATGCTCTATGCTCCCATGAAACATTTTTCCTCCTATAAAGCTTAAAAATGTTTGAGAGCATTTTGCTTTTATGATTTTTATTCTTTCATCGCTTGATTTTTATTATTAATTAAATTTGAAATTTTGGTTCTGTAATATAGTCGATAGTCATCATATATCATAATAGAGTTAGTTGTCAACATTTCAACTCAAAATTATTCAATCTATTCAACAAAAATGAGAGAAAATAAATCACCACACCTACACCGGTACACCATCCTATTTATACAAATTTCAAGAGAGTGCATAGCATAGGTAGCATATTATGACTATATATCATTAAATGTAGTTAGGTACTTAGGAATAGACAATGTAATGTGTTTCGTAGTAAGTTGTAAACAAAATTATTATTGCTTTTTTTATACCTATTCATAGATAGTGAAAAATATCAGTATATTTAGATCCCTCTTCTGTTAAAACCGTTTAATTTGGCTTTAACTTGAATTATAATTAATAAATAGGGGTCTCTAGTTTAATAATAATATAGATAGTATACATTTTTGTTTTTGATGGGATTCTGTGTAATGATAGGCACGAAATGACAATTTTAAATTTGTACTTTGTAGAGTGATTTGTCTGTTCATTATCTGCTCTGCTTTGTGTTGGCGTGTCGATTGATCGTTAATATTTTAAGTAATACTTTTGTTCATTTGTTGCAAGTGTACACATCTTAAATTATATATTTTATAGAGTTTAATATCATAATAAATGTGCCATAATAAAATTTCATAGATATGTTCTAGAATTCGCTTGATCAATTCATAATGATAAAAAATGTTCATATTTGTTTTTCGATTACATTTCATTCCCATGCCTTTGACTACACTTCTTTTCCATACATTAGTTATTATTGTTCTAATAGTTTTGTACATATTAATTTACTATACGATGTACTTTTTATAATTTTTTTTTTGACTGAAACAAGTAAATAGTTTGTTTTATTGACAGCATTTATTTAAGACTACTTATATTCCTTTTTATTATTATGATCTATGAAAGTATATGTTATCGGAAATATAATATCTATATTCTACTGGTGATGTAAATATAAAAAAATATTCCGGACTCAATCCATAAATATAACATCCGTAACATTCCGGACATAAGCCAAAAAAGAAAAGAAAAAAAGTTGGTTTTATAAATATAAAAAAATATTCCGGACACAAACCATAAATGTCAAATTTGACATTTATCATTCATGGTTTGTGTCCGGAATAATGCCTTTTTTGGTTTAAATTTTGTGTATGGAATATTTCATTAATTGTTATTACTTAATTGATTTATTGATTTGACACTTAAATAAGTACTGTTCAAAATTCAATACACATTTCTAATAAACTAGATTAATTTCAATTTAATTCATAATTAAACCACTTTTGTTTTCGCAATGTCATTGAAATTTCAAATTAATGATTTTTATCTTGGCATTAAATTTATTTTACGTATCAAATTTGTTAATAATTATAATGTTGCTTGTAGGGATAATAAAATATTAATTAGAATTATAGATCTTGAATTAATCTAATTATTAATTTGTTTTTGTTTTTCGTTAGCAAGTGAGCTAATAATTGACTTAACAGCTAAATGATTAAATATTATTTAATAATTATTTAACTGAATACGAAACAAAAAAAAAAAACATCAGAAAAACTATATAATTCCATTTAAGATTTTATTTAATAAAAAAAAAAATTCTCTAATTCTTTCACGGTTAAATAATTATTAGGTGATTACTATTGTTGTCTTAAATCTAAGTTATTGTAACTTTAAATGCTTTCCAAAAATTCCAACTTAATTAAAAGTTAGTTTTTGTTTTTGTGCATTATTTTTTTTTTCTTCAACATTACAATTACCTTGATTCTTATCCCCATCATATTAATTTGGTTTAAGTCTTTGCTTAAAAAAACAAAAGCAAAACAATTAAGGTGTTAGTTTTAAAAATCTTGTAAAAATTTTTTGTATTATCGATTGATTTACAATTTGACGTGGTTTTTTTTAATGGAATTTAGAATTCAAAAAATTATATAAAATTAAAATTTTTCATAATTTGAAGTTTCAATTAAATTTTTGTGTCAATCAATTATTGTGAAATTAAAAATATTAAAAACAAAAATTATGAATTATTGGTGATATGAGATATAAATTGAAATTTCAATGTTCATTGAATCCTAAACACAAATATATTGACTATTTTAGCTATTGAATCGTATCATAATCAACAAAACCAACCAAATTCGAATCAAGTCTTATATTATCGATGTTTCAAGAGTGCTATGAACCAATATGAACCAATATGACTAATATGACCACAGCCAAAATAAAATAATATTTGTAGGATTATTTTTGTAAATTTTGAATACATTTTATTTTTATATTTGCCTAGTATTGATACCAAGCTCTGTTTTGTTCTCATGACTGAAACGTATACTGTACATTTAGGATTTAGATAAATTGAAACTGGTCCTATTTTATAAAGTGTGTGTTGTAGGCTATAATTAACATATTTTTTAAATAATTATAAACAAGTAGGCCGATGAGGTATGTGTCACTAAATGTAATCAAAATTTTGCTTTTATTATGATTGATTTTGATTCTATTTCAATTGATTTGAATCATTTGAATGGTGTAACAACCAAAATCGATCAAGATATTAATTAAATTTAGTGTAACATAAACCTAAAATTGTTATTTTTATTACTTCAAATTAGTAATTTAAACATGTAAACAACTGAAAGATTTGGAACTAATCTATAGGATACCTAAAATTGGTATCTTAGAGACATTTATTAGATTGTAACAAATATAGTTCGCAAGACCAACGAAATGTAGTTAGAAAATCCGGGAGAACACACTTTATATTTTTCTGTGCATATCAAATTTATAAATAGTTCGCCAAATATCTGTTCTTCTTTATCACAACACGCCATTATCATCGCCAACAATCACCACACGCTTCTGTAATTTACCAAACTTATTTATTACGCAAATATCAGTCGGCCTCTGGAAGTCTTTGTTTTCATGTTCTTGACAGTAACTTAATTAAATACGGTACTGCCATGTTTTTTGATTTATTTATCAAAATTTGAAATGTGAAAAACTACTACTAGGACCTATTCCTTTTAAATAGCGTAGTTTCATTTTATTTTAAGTTGCACCAACCAGGTCGAAAAAGCCATAAGCATTTTTTTCGTTTCTTTAAAGCTTCGTTGGGAATCGAACCTCGGACCTTTCCGCTGAAAAGCAAGTTTTTACCTATTGCATCACCCAGCGTCTTCCAGGACCTGATTTTAATGTTATTCGGTTTATATTGTTGTTAAAACGTTAAAATCATAAATTGCAGTAAGCTTCTTGAGACTACATTTACGTTTTATTATTTTTTATATATATACAGTTCCTAACTCACAATACAATTTTTAGATAACGTTGAAGTGAAAAAAAAAATTCAATAGTTTAGTGAATTCGGTAATATTTTCCCTCAAACCGAATGACAACAAAAAACAAAAACAAAATATTGATTGATAAATATTGACTCAGACTTGTCAGTGCATTACGTTTAGTACTTTAACTATTCAGATGATTTCTGAAAGTGAAAAGTGCATTTTTCATCAATTTTGTTTTTTTTTTTATTTTTCTACTATTTCATTTCTATGAGTTGGGCTTGGCAACAATTTAAAAGAAAGAAAAAAACAAAACAAAAATCGTTAATTTGTAGAAAAAATGTTTAATTTTAGACAAGCCTAAAGGTAAATAATTCGATTAAATCGCACGACCGGAGATAAAAGTAAACGAAAACAGTGAAATAAAACCAAAAACAAAAAAAAATTGTTTGTCTCTTTTTTTTCCGGTTTAAATGTTTTTTGAGATTCACTAAAAATGTTTTAATGTTAAAAATAGAATTCAAATGGTTTCTCATTTCTCTTGTCTCCAAATTTTTTTTTTGATGATCATGTTGAATTGTATTTTGGTTTGTTTGTTGTGTCTTTTCTATAGAAAAAAATAATAGATATATGTATTATATATACTTCTATATATATATATTTAGTTGCGATGTTATGTTTGTTATTGTTATAAATTTGGATATTTGTCTCATGGCATTGATTCTTCTGTTAAATTTAAGTTCGGAAATTATTTGTTAAATAATTTTAGCACAAAAATACAACAGAATTGAAAATGATGCAATTAAAATGATGCTTCTGCTGCCAGTTATTTTTTATTTAAATAATATGTTTTTGTATATGTTTTGTTGAAGCAGACTATTTAGTAAGGTGGTTTGGTATTTTTATTTTTTTTTATTTTTTTTTAGATTCTGGGAATTTTTTTTTTTTCGTTTTTTTTTTTTTTTTTTTTTGTAAATTGTGTTTTCCTGGTTTATTTTTAGTTGTTTTGTTGGGATGGGATTTTCTTTACTTGGAAATTGTAATTTTGGATGATACTTTCACGGTCTTTTGATCATGTCAAATTATTTTCGTTGAATGTTTAATGTAGTAAGAATGTGAAGAATTCAATGTATCTACATAGTAGGTTAGGTATAATAATTGTAATTGCTTGTTTCGTTCAGATTTATTAACTTCAATGCAGTTGCATAGAGAATATCATAAAATTTATAAGACAGTTTTGTAATAAAATTTATAAGGCAGTTTTGTAATAAAGATTGACTTTTGTATATGGAAATGATGTTGGTTGAAAATGACAAGAAAGAACTTTAAAAAAGGGATATTAAAATTCTAATTGGAATTAGATTTTGCTAAAAAGTAGTGTTTTAGTAAAATCAAATTTTATAATAAAGAAATATCCAAATATATATATACATATATATTTTTTTTATTTTACTCCCTTTGGGATCATAGGACTTCCACAAAGCTCTTTCATTTGACTCTCTATTGCGCTAGGTGTTTAATTTAACTCCATTTTCTGTTGTTATTTTCTCGTTCCTTATGCCTGATTCACTGCTTCATAACATTTATTCCGAACACATGCGTGCGCATATTTTTTATATGAAAATTTGAATTTTCTCAATTTTCAAAAATGTCTCTACAAAACAATTTTTTTTTTGTTGTAATTTTTAATTTTTTTGATATTTCTCACATTTAAAAAATAATCAGACATAAAAATATTTTTTATTTATTTATTTATAATAGTGGGATCTGCAGATAAATCTACAACCCAATTACAGGTCGTTTTCCCTTTCAAAATGTGTGCCTTTTTTGTGTGTATATACATTAATTATTTGGTATATCTAAAATTATAATTAACAAGCATTTAAAGGTCTGCGCAGTAGACACCTATTAATTTTATTTCGCTTCTATTTAATGAACTCCTAATACTTAAAAAAGTATATAAAACAATAACGCGCACACAGTTAATTTTCATTTTTACTCATATGGTTTTATAATTCAGCAAATACATTAAACACGAGTGGTTTCTGCTATATATATATCGTGAGAAGCCTATGTCAGTACGTAAATTACTGTTTTTTTTAAACTTTAAATTTGTTTTCAACTTCAATTATAATTACTCAACAGGGGCCCCTAGTATGTAAATATTGTATATTATATTATTTTTTATTTGTTTTTTTATGTACAATGCTTATTAATTGATTAGTTTTATTATATGCTAATTAATTTAATATTTTTTTTTTATTTTAACTTTTAAATAATTGATTTTTAATATTTATTATTTTTTTGATAATTAAATTAAGTATTAATGGACTGATCTGGGTCATCGCAGAATCGCATCGAAATATATATTAAATACGTATTTAGTACAATAATGTCTCTATCGAGGTACATACATGAAACAAGATTGTGGGTATATTTCAAACTTTAATGCATAATATGCAAAATATGACCCTTTGTGCTTCCAAAATATAAATATAAAGGCATTGTAAATTCTGCACAGTATATATTCTCTAAACGATAGAGTCTTGCGAAAAAATTAATGAAAAGAAAGAAAAATGTACAAGTTAACATTACTAAAATGGCATATAAGTGACGACTAATAAAGCATATGTCTAATAATAAAATGACAAATAAAGAATTTTAATGACGAATATGTGACACACGAACGGTCTATGATCAGAAATGAAGCTTTTAAATTTATTATAATATTAATATTGTAATCAGTTGAAGTAAATATTTGATCCAGACTTCTAAAAAAGTTTATAGGTTTGTAGATGGATAGAAAATGCTATTAATGGAAGCTTATTAGTACTAAATATGTTTTAAAATTTATATTAGTGCTCAAAGCAATGTTAGTGCTAAATTATGACTGCTTAATATTGATTGTTGTAGTTTGTAATGCTGAATAAGATCTTTAAGTTGATTTTAGATTCAACCTGTTGAATCGAAGTCAATAATTAGATTGCAATAAATAGATTTTTTAAATTTTGTATCAAATGTAGTTATCTACCATATATTATCGTGTAAATGAATTACTGTAAAATTTGAACAATGATTCTAGGTAAAGTAAGTTATAAATTAAATGTTAAATGGTTTGAATGAAAATATGAGTATTATATAAATTTTATTAAATTGCTATACAAAAATTTTCTGCAATTAATTTTGCAATACAAACTGGCATTAGTAAAACACCGTCACCGTTAATGTGAAAATCTCAGTAAAATAAATTAAACCAGATACATACTGTAAGTACATAAAAAAAATCATTAGTAAATATATTTGTTAGAAATTATACAGTTAAATTGTAATACTCTACAAAGCTAGGTCAAACTAATAAGTAACAAAACTAACTTAGTTAACTAGTGTAAGCCAAATTGCGTAATAATGTACGATTAGGCATTCTTTTTTTAAGAGTTTTAAGGCACCCATATACTATATACATGCATATGCAAGCTCATTTTGAGCTGCGCATGTATATTCTCATCAGTCATCATATACTATTCATGCATTTTTGCGCATGCCTGATATGTTTTTTTTTGTTCAGTACAAAAATGTTTAAACTAGCGTGTGCAGTTATTTTATTAGCTCTAGCATCATTTTTTCATATGTACTATGTTTTATTCTATTTGAATATTCCTCACTTTTAAATTTCCACAAACATGGTAAACTTTCATACAGCTCTAAAAAAGTTTTCCAGATTTTTTTACTGACTCTAATTTTTATATTTTTTATTTAATTGTTGTTAACACTACAAAAACGTTTGTTGAAATGTGAAATTTAAACATAACGCATTGATGCATGTCATGTACAACCGACAATCAACACCATAAACTATCATTTTGCATGATCATGCTCTATAATACTGTATATGCGTACATATATAGTATATGTGTGCCTTTAAAACAATTATTTGACGATCAACAGAAATTGAATTAGAATTATCTTCACGGACCATACTAATGATTTGGTCAAATCTTTCAATCTATACCATATCATTTTGGTTTTACTGCATTCAGTCTGTTAAACAATTTACTCAAATTTTTTAAATAAAAAAAAAATTAAATTTCATATATAAGATCATTAACAGATTTAATTTAACAAATTATTTAAATGTGTTTTAATATTATCATCATTAGAAATTAATGTGAAAGTGTCATTACTTTCATCTGACAACATCTGATAAAAAAAAATATCATACCATTTCCTCTTATTTAAGTCTTGAAATCAACGCAAAATCTTTGCCTTCAATTACACAAATACCATGCCTAAAAGTAACACAAGATAAACCGTGCATTACAAAAAAAAAAAAATTCCATAAAATTATTACAAAAAAAAGAAGAATAATAAAAACAGCAAATCAAAATTATTTTTAGTTTTAGTTTTTTTTTTGGGTGTGAATTTTTTAATGTGTGTCCATTTTAATAAACACATATTCAATAAAAAAAGAAAAAAAATCAAAAACTGACAATTCATTGAACATAGGTTTTGCATGTTGAATTCAACAATTCCCTGACTTTAATAATTAAATCTCTAACATCTCTGAAAAACAACAAATGTGGAAAAACTTTTACCCCCAAAAAAAAAAACAAAAAAAAAAAAACCAAATTGAAAAACAAACCTGTCACTATAAACGATCATTCAAAAATGTCATAATCGCCATCATCACTTTCTTTTTTGACATTAAAAATACATTTTGACAATTTAACGGTACAGTGCTCCCCTGTCATTTAAAAAAACAAAAAAAGAAAAAAACAAATTTATTTTTTGATATTTGATAAATCTTAATTTCGATTATTCTGTTTTTTTTTTTTTTTTTTTTTTTTTGTAATTTTCTGGGCGGATAAAAAGGTGTTTTAGGTATTCGCATATCATATAACAAGTATAAGGTAAGGTAAAAGGTCAAAATTATGTTCAGGAAGTTCAAATTAACAAAATAAAAAATTCGCTTTCACTTGCATTGAAAACGATATTGAATAAGAATTTTAACAAAAGACTAACTATAAAAAACAAAAAGAACAACTAACAAAAAAAAAATCTTTTCAAGTACCTTGTAATATTATCAAGACAATTAAATTAAATTAAATTAAAATTCTTAAATAAGAAAAAACACAACAAAACAAAAGTAAAATTTAAAAACAAAAGTTTTTGGTTTTGTGGAATTGACTTTAAAAATTTATTATACATTTTTTTTGTATAATTTACAGGGTGTTTAGAGTTAACCGCATACTATGTGGTGAATAATATTGAATACTGTTGATATTTTTGCTTAATACAGGGTTTTGTCATCTGTCTGTAATACGTTCTGGATCTTGTGTAATATTGTTCTTCATTAATTTCGGTTAAATTTATCTCTTGCTGGAAATTTTGCTGAAATATTTAATTTTTTCACTGAAGATGTGATGTGGTCTTTCCGGCGATCTGTAGCTTGAATTTGAAAATTTTCTTATCTGTTTTTACTTACATATCGATGGCATGTTGCACACTTATGTGCAATTAAGTATAAGTGCAATTTTTTCAAAATTCTGATTATGCCACACATGCTATGTTTTCCGTTGTATATAGAAATATTTAAGATAGGAGTTTTCGAGATAGAGAGTGTTAAAATAGGTTAAGTGAAAATATTTAGTGTTCATTTTAGTATAAGTACTTACTCTGAATATTAGACCTAAAAAAAGGTGTTAACTAGTCTAACACAACTATACCAAGTGCTTAGATAGAATATGAGAGCTGACAGAATCGATATGCAGTCATCCGTTCTATGTGGCTCAACCTGAATGTATTTGTTAATTATTAATCTTGTTTCCAGTTTGTTGTATACCGTACTTACTCGTTACTACCGTAATTATATGTATATAAATAAAAATATTGCATACAAAACAAAATCTAGGCTATACAATTGAATTAGAGAATATAAAAATTATTGAAAAGCCAGTAGTAAATCAATGAATTATGAATTGAAATATTTTTTGTTGTAAGTTTAATGATAATATGTACATCAGTTCAAATATAATTCCACATTCGACACAATTCTACTTAATTTCAATTATTTTTTATATTAAATGTTTAATCATTTAAGACTGATAATGGCATCATTTTTGGATTTTATTAACCCTTTAACAATTGAGCTTCAAAATTCAAATAAAAATATAACTTAGAACCTGTCATATTTTATTTTTATAATATTTAAATTTCGCGAAGAACCGAAAGCGATAATCAATTCGTCCCTGCTAGAGTACAGCTATATTTATCACCTGTAGAGCGTACATCTAAATGCAATAATAGAGCTATGACATTGGTTTTATTATGGAAAATTTCAAAATAATAAAAATAAAAATCAATGTCGGTATGTTTCACTTGTAGTTAATGGCATAAAAATTTATTTCGGTTATTTTATAGCTAAAATATCATTAGAAGACATTGTCATTATAATTGGCAGCGTTACACATTACTTTTGAGTAGTTACTTCAAAATAAATTAACGTTTCAAAAGTACGTCATCTAAATGTCATCTAAATTTTGTTCATCAAAACAATTTTTTTGTTGTAAACAGCCAAACAGCCAAACATTAGGATGTAACCTTTAGTAATTGTGTACCGTTTGGTTTGGACAGGAAAGGAAAAAAAGTTTTGCCGAATGAGATTATTTATGTTTTACTTGAATTTTTGTAAGTTATATACACTATGGTGTTGTTTGAATATGTAAACACACCAGAAAGAGTATGATTCCACATTCGTAAAGTCCGGACTATGAATGAATTTTCGTAACTTGTCTTATGCTATTTAGGTATTTTTACTTTGATAGTAGAAATAATAATGTTGGATTGACTGATTGAACTCGGATTGAACTGTTTCAAGTGATCAAAGATTTCTAATGATCATGTTCCCACTCCTACGAAGTATCTATAAAACAGAGAAAGCGTTCCTACTATATGATGATGTCAAAGGGAAGTTAAGAACGAATTTGGGTCACCAATTATACGAATCGTGCTATTTTGAAAGCCCCAGCCCACATGTGTGAATTGTATTCCATCTTGGGTCATATAAATAATTTATAGATATTAAGAAGTTGAGAAAGTGAAAATAGAGCTTTACATCGACTCAAGTACCCCAAGTCAAAAATAAGATTGTTTTTAGCCAGATTTTGATCAACGCGCATACCTCTAATGTTTGGACTATCTAAGTTTTGTAAAGTAACACATTGGAAAGAGAGATTTGATTAAAAACTTAGTATGTTGCGTGAAATTAGACAGTTTTGAGCTTATGACGATTGAAACAAAATTACGCAACGTCGCTTGTAAATGTATTTAATTCACCTATAAAATTGCAGATTGAACAATTTCCTTATATACTATTTACTGTTATAAAGTGATTAGAATAGGCTTAATCTATATCTAAATATTAGGACTTATCAGTGAATAATTTAATTCAAGTGTATAAGATTATGTAAACGTGATTCAAACAAAAACAATCAGTGTAGATATTGTAGTAGGAGATCTAGACTAATGAAGTATTCTATCAAATTATTATTTCTTTATTTACCATTATTAAAATTACAATAAATGTGAGCACTAGCTGCCAAGGCTATCGGCTTACTATCAAATTATTTTTTTAGTTTCAATTATATTTCTTGTAGAAATAAAAATTAATAAAGACTTCTATTCAAATAGTGAAAGAGAACGGTCTGAAGTGTTATTTATTTAGCTCACACAAGTTTTTTAATTATGCAATAGCATGGATTACTATCCCATGCCTGTATTTCACTTACATGTCTGAAATTTTACTGCATTTGAATTTGCCTATATGTATTTTATTAACCTGTGTTTACATGTACAATTTATGCGTTGGCTACGAAATCCCAAATACCATATACAAAATTCCTAATTCCAAAATCCGATTTTAATTCATTTAGTGTTTTCGAATTCAATCATTTTGTTTATACCCAACAGCGGCTACACATTTTTGTATAAATATTCTGTAAAAGGCGTAGAACTCTGATTATGGATCCAACTCTAAAATCTCTTCTAACTCAAAATCTAGCATAATTTATCATATTCCGAAGCAAGTATATCCAGTCATATTAAATACAGGCAAGTGAAATACATTTGTATTACTTACTAAATGCCCTTTTAAATTAAATTTAATATATATATATATATATATATATATTAGTTACTTAGTTTTTGAAATTTTTGAATTACATACTCTGTATGAGCTATGAGCACTTTTAGAGAAAATAAACACAAAATAAAAATAAAAAGTAAAATATAGGCAAATGAAAATACAGGTAAATTGCAAGAAATACAGGCAAATCATACTATGTACAGTCAAATGTAATAAAGGTATATGACACTTTCCGCAACAGCATTTACAGATCCGTAACGCTAAAATGTTATTATTAAATTTTGTTTAAATTTTTTTTAACGTTCAGCTTATTACAATTTCTAGCTACTGATCTTCAAATACCCTGTAAATATTAACTGGTTAATAAAATTAAAAAAAAAAAGTTTCAAACTCAACTCTGAATTTACATTAGTTTTTGTTATTTTGCATTTTTTTGTTTTTTTTTTAGTTTATTTGTTTTTTTCTTAATATCATTTAGTGGTATTGTTGTCATCTTGTCATTATTTACTCTGGTATCATTAAAATGTCATTGAGAAAATTTGTTGTTAATTCAACAATTTCATTAAATAGACACTTTGTCATAATTTAAACAATATTATACAACATAACATATACTAATAAAAAAAAACAAAAACAAAAAACAAAAACATCAAAACCAAAACCATTGAGAGGAAATGTAACTTCCCACGCACTTACACAAAAAAACACCAAGTGTACCAAGTGGTCTGCATTTTATTTATTTCACTTTTTATTTCTTTTAAATTTCAAATTTAATTTTGATCTCAATTAAATTGGAAATTTTATGTGGTGAAGCAGTAATAAAATAAAAAAAAAAAAAAAGTTGAAAAACTCTTATGGTCTGTCATTGAATATGGTTGCTGGTCTGCTGGCCTTTTAAATTATTTCGATCTTAATAAAAAAAAACAAAATTTTAAAAGAAATTTGTTATATATTATTGTGGTAGCAGGTTTCATAATAATTTTAAAATGGTTTTTTTATATGATATTTCGGTCTATTATAAAATCGATTCATCAATTAATAATAAATGAAAAAAATAAAAATAAATAAATCAATCATTGTCAAATTGTTGTTTTCGTGTAATGTAATTGTAATTGTTAGAGTTAGGATTTTATTAAAAAGTTTTTCTATAGTGCTGCTTTTTATAAAAAACACCAAATATTTTAGGTATTTTTGAATTTTAACTGATAAACAGTTTCGAAATTGATATTATGTAATAATATCAAAATTAACATGTGTCATTTGTATAATCTAATGTTCTTTACACGAATATTTAGGCATATATATCTAAGCACAAAACTCAACTGGAATGATCACACATTGTATCTTAAACAATACCTGAACAAATTAAAATTAAATCGTACATTTGATATTCACGTAAGTAACGTCTTTACGCCTAACTAACCATACTTAAGTCAACTTAACTAAATGTCAAAATCATCTACACTCTTATGGGTTTGCACATAATCAATTCTATCTTAATTCCTTTCTAATTTTATTAATCTTTTTTCTTCATCTTAATATGGCTTAAAAATTGCGAAAGCAGTTAGGGTGCTTATCCCATTATTTTGGCCTAATATAAAAAAAAAAATTACTTTTTGTTCAACTTAAGCTAGTACGATTCAGTTCGTAGGTTACTTATGCGGTAACTATAATGACATAGAACACATATGTCATTCATAACATATGTGATATTCTGTATATGGAAAATACATGGAAATACCCATAGTCGATATATGCGGCAATTACTTAAATTGAATCTGACAATTCGTTAAATTTTCGTTAAACATAAAATTCTTATGTTACATTCCTTCCAAACCGAATTCGTTTTGTTCGGTGAACGGTATTCCCAAGTGGCGAAGTCTGCAAATCACAGAGCAGATGTTCAATGGATTTTTTCTGTATTTAACATATTCTACATAAGTTGTTTTTTATTAAACCCACTTTATAAAAATGTTTCTTTATTTCGTCGCTTTTAAAATAATCTAAAACTATGAATGAATACATAACACAATACTTAAGATCTTCAATCTGGCTTTAGGCTAATTACCCAACTGATAAGAAAAATTTAGTTATGAGAGATTATCAGGAATTACGAATTGAATTTATTTATTACGAATTATTTATAGAGTCAGACGCAGAATACTTAAAATATGTTGCATTTGAAACGCTATAACAAAATTCTATATGTACAGTTTTTATAGTTTTTAATCTTTTGGTAAATATCTTTCCGCAGTATGAAAATGATATTAATACATCAGGGAGCTTATATTTGGATTCGTAGTAGTAAAACATAAAAATTATACATATATTTTTATCGTATACCTAACGGGAAATGGAAAACATTTTTGAATGCTAATTTGTGATTGGATATAGTTAAGACACAACGCAATAATTGTTTTTAAGCACATTTTTAAAATATTTTTCAACACAAACATCTAGTCGGAATCTGTAATAAATTTATGTTTTATAATCTTATCCTAATATCTGTGTATTCTCCTTTCAATAAACAAAAGAAAAAATCAGGAATAGAAGACTCCGAAATTCCCAAGACAAAATTTTCAAAAGCAAAATCTTTAATAAAGATTTCCTTCTGTTGAACGCAAAAGCGGTTACGCAAAACAAAGGTTCGGTAATTTTTGTTTTTAGTATTTTGTCTCGAGGGGGTATACTTTTTTTTGGTTTTTGTTTCGAGCGATATTTCGTGTGTAGAGATATTTTTTTAGGCTTTTGTCTCTAAATATTTTCTATTGGGAAATTGTCTCAGGGGGATATTTTTTTTTTAGTATTTTGTCTGTAGGGATATTTTTTTTTTTTAGATTTTGTTTGTAGGGATATTTTTTTTTGGATTTTGTCCTTTTGCCAGTTCGGCTATGAACTTTTTTTCAACAGGACGTTAATCATACTGTTGCGCCATTGATTTTATTTAACACCATCATTTATCTTCCCTTTTATTTTATATCTCCTTAAGGATTAATTTACCACTTAACTTTAGTAAATTTAAAATTAAAATATTTAACGATTTCAAATATTATTTAAAATAAATATTTTCAAATAATTTTTCATTTGCTAACGTCTACATAAATAACGTCTATATACACAATCAGAACGCATATCTTAACTTCACCTTAAAAGGATTGTCAATTGGAATTGCAACAAAATCAAAAAAAAAAAAAAAAAAAAAGCTTCAAAATGTAAAATGCAAAACGCATTATGCAAAATTTTTTAAATTCTTAGGTAGGAAAATTGTAATTTTGTTCCAGAAAATACATTCCATATGTGTATTTGTATTTGACGTAATATGTCTTACTACCACAAATCTATTATCAGTACCACTACTTTAACAATTACTATTAAAACAACAACAATATTATATTATTTACTGTCATTCATAGCAAATCAATTACAATTATTACAACAATAACCAAAAAAAAAAATAATTTTTTTAAATTTTATGCACGAGTTTCATGTAATCAGTTAAAAATAAAGCTATATAGATTGCAATGGATCATAACGAAGTTCAACTTGGCGCAACATATGTATGTTAATGTCTTAACAACAATTTTTGGTTTTTTATTTTGTTATTTTTTTTTCTAGATAGACCACCTCCGCAATTTCATATTTAATGTACATACAAACAAAATACATGTTGTAATGTAATGTTCATGCTATAAAAAGACGTGTTAATATTTAAAAATAAAAAAAAAATTAAAAAATTTTCACTTATGTTTTTGTTGCTATTCGATTCGTTGCACCAATCTGTTGTATGAACAAAATAACAACTAACTACACCATTGCAAGCAATCAAAGATTCCATTTGAAATTAATATTAAGCTTTAAAGTGAAATCAAGAAAAAAAAAATTATATAAAAAACGAAAAATCATAATCGGGTTTAAGCTTAATTCAAAATTAACCGACACGAATCACTTGATCTTATGTATACATAATGATAGCCTTGGTATTCCTAACATACTTTGACCGCTTGGAGTAGTTTTTTCTATAATTTTTTTTTTTTTTGATTAAAAAATTCTGGTATTTTTGTCATGTTTTGAAAAATTTTCCAATCGATTTTGTGCGAATTTTTTCCAAAAATGAAATGATATAAAATCGGGGTGGGGAGATTGAAGTTTTTTTTTCTACCATGCAGTCCTAGTAATTTTTTAATTTTTAGCAAAAATTTAAAGATGTGTACATAGTTGTTGTGATGTATTAATTATATTGTTGCTGTTTACCTGTGTATAAAAATCATCGATTTAGTTTTAATTTGTTGTTTTTTATTTTGAAAAAATATTGGTGAATCTAATTTGCGCCTAGCATGTATGAATGCTGAAATATAAAGAAAAAAAAAAGAGAACAACAATAGACGTTGTTGTTCAAACTTCGATAATATGAAGTGAATTGATAGGTAAAAAAAAATATTTTTTTTTCGCTCTGATTTTGTGCTTGATTTAAATGTTCCAGAGTGTGGTGAATATGGAAAAAAAGGAAACAAAAAATTAAATTAAGTTTTTTGTAAATTTGTTTCAAATTTAGGTTTTGTAAATGTTTGTGTTGTCATAATTGGATTTCATAATTTATAATTAAAACAAAAAGATTATGTAGGTACACAATATTACTACATGAAATTGTTTTTTTTTTATTTCTGGTTGAATTTAGAAATTGCATCATAGGGTTAAAAATGTTAGACATCCTTTGTATTAAATTGTTGTTTGTTATTTACCGTAGGACATAACATGTTGGAAAGCTTCAGCAAAGAATAAAAGCCTAAGTAGAAATGCAATTCAATGCATTTTAGGCCCTGTCCGTTCAAATTGAAATAAGCCTTCTAAAGAGGTAGGTGCTGCTTAGGGGCAGTCCGATAAGATGCAAAATATATTTACAACTTCTTTGAAGTTGCTTTCTATTGTTAAAAAAAACAAATAGGGTCGTTTTCTGCACTTACGAAACATGAAAAGTTTTTTTGAACATAACAATAAAACTTCAAGGTCCACAAATAGATGCTTCCTTTTCATCTTTTTGATTTTGATTTCTTACAGAGGTGTCTCTAATAAGTCAGGACCGGCATGTAGGCTTTTAGCCCCTTATGCCCTCCTCCACGCTTCCACTTAATCGGTCCTGTTTATAAAGGCCAACAGGTTTGAAGGTTTTATTCTGCAAAAGTTTTCTGAGGTTATGTAGTGGAGGTACACTCCTACAACATGTGTGGAGGTTTTTTTCCTCTTCCAGACAGTGTCAATAGGTTGGGTCGTCATTTAGGGATTGTCTACACATGTGCTTATTCATGTGGTCATGACCACTAAGTATGCCTACCATCTTCCTTTAGTCTGCTCTATTGAGAGTTAGCTATTAGAAGTTGGCTATTTTGGTCTTTATTCTTGGTGTATATATTTTGGAACTCTGTGGCCGTCAATACGCTCCCAATGAATATTCTCTTTATCCTAATAAAATCTATTGTTTACAAATCATTTCCAACAAAGTGTTGTGACGCGAAAGCGAATCAACAAATAGTATACATGTAAATCCGATAATGAAAATGGCAACGAATTGAACATACTGTGAAGAAATGTGGCAACATTGCAAAACAAAGTTTCGAGTCGAAATAAAGTAACAGTACATGAGTCGTCTTAAAAATCTTGAAAAATGTGTACCAGTCTTAGCCCGTAGAACTATTAATAGCAGAAAATGGTTGCAATCTGGTTGGAAGAAGTATGTTTTTATCTTCCACTAAAGGGGTGGGATTGCCGGGAATGATGAAATTTGGAACAAATAAATTTAACGAATTATTCAATGATCTGAATTTTATGATTTCATGATTTTGTTTTTTTTTTCTTTTTTGCAATTTTTTGAGCAGTTATTATTTCGAAGAATATTTTCAGCTCTAATTTTTTTAAATAATATTCTGTACACATTGGATAGTCGTAGAGTAGATTATTTACCACATATCATTTTGAAAGTATTGATATAAGTTAAAAGAAGAAGTGTGATCTGGTATGACAGTTTAAAGCCAGTAAATTATATAAAATTCTATTATCAACTTTATTTGATAAAAGTAAGGAAAATTTGAAGTCAGTTACAAGGTTGGAAAATCAACTGTACTGACTTTCGACGAAGAAATATTTAGATATCTTCTATTCTAACTCTGAAAATCATCCAATGTGAAATTCCAGGAGTTGACAAGAACTTAAAATATTATAGGTTTGCATTGATTAAATGCAAAAAAATTTTGCCAATATAATAAAATAATCTAACCCAATTCAAATCCCATACAGTTAAACTTAGTGCGGCTATTGTTGTTTGTTATTTTATTAGTTATTATAACCTAATTATCAGAATCAAGCTGTACTGTACACTGTGTTAATATTGTGTAATTAAAACGATTGCTATTACGGCTTTTATGAAAAATCGTCCAAAATCAAAACTTAACAGTTGAAAATTAAAAATTAAAAAAACAAAACGGTAAAATTTTTTCGGGTGATGTTTAATTTTTTTAAAACGGTAACAATTTTTTTGAGTGATTTTTCACTTTCTGTTTGGGCGATATTTCATGTAGCCTGTAATATATAGTATAAAAATAGTATTTAAATTATATTTTTCAGTAAAGTCTATAATTTTTTGACTTTGTCGTTAATTATTTTAACATATATATTCAATTATTTAACATTAAATTCTTTTTAATAATTTATATTTAATTTTTGTATTTTCAGATATAGTGAAAAATCAATTAATTTATAATATTTTAAAATTGATTGAGATACAGATTTAAACAGAAAATTTTATAAATTTATAATAAGGTAATTTTCATTGATTTAAAATACATTTTTAATAAAATAATATTTAATAGTTCAAGAAATTTTTCATCAGTCATAATGATGTGTGAATGTTGGACTAAAATGTAAAATTTATTATAAATAAACTATACTTACTTATATTATGACTGTATATGGTGTGAAAACGTCAGTCTTAATGCGAGTAGAACTGAAGCATTCAAAATAAAGCGAATCCTCAAAATTTTGATGAATATTTGAATCAGACCAAGAAATTTTTATGAGACTAAATAAAGATCACGAATTAATTTTTAACAATAATCAAGATAAACAAAAAATAACGTACCTCAATTGGTAATGCAATGGAAAAATGAAGCTTAGCGAGTTATCGACTAGAAATAAATGTGATGGTTGCATAAATATTCGATTGTAAAAAAACATAGAAAAATGTGTATCGACAACTGATCGGCTCGAAATAAAAGTGCATTCAGGAAAATAGTTAATAAATAGAATAACATAATAAAGGTTGAAGTAGGTAATTCCAGACATTCAAAATCACATTGCAATAGAAGAAGAAGAAAAATAATATTGTATTAAAATTTAAACACAATAAAATGCATATACTCTATACTGTTTAAAGTGCTGCCGAAGTACTGCAATTGCAGTATTTGTGCTGCAATCTTAACATCTGTACTCCGTACTTCAACCTCACTCTAAATATCAAGAAAGTACTGCAATACTCAATTAAATAATTTTTTTAAATTATTAATTTTATTTCATTTTTTGTATACTAAATGTTTAGTAATTTTGTGTAGATTTTTTGATTACACAATAGGTAAAATAAAGAACAAATTTCTAGCTTTAATCCAACTAACAAATTTTGATTGTTATTTTGATTGGTATTAAAAATTTGAATTGAAAAAAAAATGGTATAAATAAAGAAAATATGATAGCCTTCGCTGCTAATAATACGTCCGTCATGATGAGAGCTAAAAGTGCAGTAAAAGCATTACTTAAAAAACATAATCCTAATCTTTATTCTATGGGATGTATTTGTCACTCAATCAATTTGTGTTCTGTTGCTGCTTCAAAAAAACTGCCGAATAATTTAGAAAAACTGGTTCGAAATATTTATTACTTTTTTTCTCACAGTCCGAAGCGCCAAGGAAATTCCGTGAGCTTCAAGAAAATTTTGATACCAAACCTGTGAAAATTCTGAGACTGGCTGAAGATCAATGGCTTTCCTTAGAACGAATAATAACAAGAATACTATCTCAATGGAATAACTTACATCATCATTTT
This sequence comes from Argyra leucocephala, assembly GCA_963942445.1. Taxonomy (NCBI): domain Eukaryota; kingdom Metazoa; phylum Arthropoda; class Insecta; order Diptera; family Dolichopodidae; genus Argyra; species Argyra leucocephala. The sequence continues at coordinate 32,336,531 of OZ012681.1, read as the reverse complement.
TTACTTAAAAATGTTGAGCACAACTCAGATTTAGCAAAAGACGTTCTTGAAAATCTAAATATAAATAACAAAATTTACTATAACTTTTTAGAATATATTTTAACAAAATGAACTTAGAGTTTCAGTCAGAATTGGCAAGAGGTCATACATTATTTTCAGTCTTTAAAGGAAATTTTTTAACCTGAATATGTAAATAATGAAAAAATTACAAATGATAGTTTTTCAAATTCAAATTTATTTTTGAATGTTTCTTATATATATATATAGGAGTAAAAGATCAGCTTCTTATTAACTCTTCTAAGTTAACTTGTAACGCAATTCTTAATATTAAGCAATACTGTTTGGAATTTTATAAAGAATTTTGTAAGCAAATTTGGCAGAGTTGTTTTTCAAGATGTAAAACTTTTGGCATTACAATGTTTGGATCTGAAAAATATGGGAGATTTCTTGAAGGTACTATCTGCATTTTCAAATATAAATGATGATCAAAATAACCTCGAAGAAGTAAACCAAGAATGGAGAAGTTTTTCAGTTTTACATGCTTATCGAAAGATTTAGATTTTGAATAATATTGGTATCAAGTTTTTTGTGAAAATTTTTTTAAATGATTGAAACAATTTGTTGGAAATGTTCTGAGTTTGCCTCATAGTAGTGCAGCAGCTGAGAGGGCTTTTTCATTATTAAAATTAATTAAGAATGGTGAAAGGAATTCACTAAAATTTATTTTATTGGTGCTATAGCTAAATGATAATTCTTCTTTTTTAAATTTTCTAACAAATAGTTAAAAAATATCTCAACTCAATGACCTTTTTTTTTTTCATAATTTCTCCTTTACTGTTACTTTGACATTATGTACTGCAAAGTACTGCAATATTTAACAACTTCGTACTACCTTATACCTGTACCGAATAAGTGTGACAATATTTTGTTGGCTCTAAAGAGGGAGATAACATGAACTGACATTATTTTATATGAAAACTCAATGCGTACGACAAGAACAGTAAATATCGTTTATTATTTTACGGATATTTATCCCTCACATTGGGATATTTCACATTGTTTTGGGATTTTTTATTACACTTTGATCAAGTATATTTTTAGACTATCAGGAGTAGTTTACTTATACTGGCAACACCTTTCTAACAATTTTTCGACTAAAATAAAATAATTTTTTTCAACAGATTATTTGGAAAATTTAACAATTTTCGTTGTGTATAAAATAAATTTCACAAATAGAAATTTAGCAAATTCTTCAAACAGCGATCTAGCTTTTTCTTATGTAAAAATGCGATAAGCTATATCTTCCGTTTTAGAGCCAACAAAATATTTTCACACTTAAAATGTTTATCAGCTTCAACCCGCCTTTATTTTGTTCATAAATGGTATCCTATTTAACATCTATAGATTTTTGCCCTAAATCGTTCATTACGTTGTTATCTTTTCAATGAGTTACAAAAAACTATACAATAAGAACCGTTTAATTAAACAGATTACATCATAATAGGAACCGATTTTTTAAAATTAATCAATAACTGTTTTCTAATACAGTACTATAAATTGATTTATTAATTTTTAAAAAAAAAATTCCTCTTCAAATTCAATCCCTATATACCATTGCTAATACCCTATTGCGACATATTTAAATGTCACATTTAAAATAGTAATTTGTCATTCGATTGCACACGTTATAAAATGATAGAAATAACAAAAAAAAACAAAAAAAAAACAACCCTTTTCCTAATTTTATTAAAATTTATAGCCTATAAACCAACTTTTATTATAACAACAACAACAACAACAATAATTTTATTAAAATCTATTAGTTCTCTACTGTCTATATTTTAGAACCCCCATATTTGAGATCAATATTTTTTGATTGTTCTTTTTTGTTTTTGTAGGAAACCTACTATATTTATATTTTTATAGTCGTAATATCAAACAGATTAACATTTTTAAAACGGACATCCGTTCTTCAAATATAGAATTTTTTGCAAACGAACAAACACACACATTATATCTACATCAACTACTGAGAGTTAAATAAATGGGACACAACAAAAATAATTCAGTCATCATCATTCATCCTCTCTCCAATTTCCGATTTCTTCTATAAATATCTAGATTTTTATTTTATTTTTGTTGTTGCTCTTGTTTCATATAATTCGTATCATTTATTGTTGAATTTATAAAAGCAACAACAACAACAGCAACAACAATATTCAAGTCACAAAAAAGCAACCTAAATCAGTTGATGGATTAACTTTAATGGAACGTTTTGATGATTTGGATACCAAAAACATTAATTTTAATATTTACCAAAAAATAAAATAATAGTACGGAGTGGGGGGATGGTGGTTGGTTAAACGAGACAGCATTCATCAGATCTGAGAAAATGGAATTTTGAATTGAAACTATTTTTTAACCAAAAATAATATTGGGGAGGGAATGGATTGAGCTCTGGTAGTGGAAATGTTAATGGGGTTGAGTGGTATGATATTATTATTTTTCATTTTTTTTTTTTTTTGATTTAATGAAGGTTGTGATAGCTGGGTTATAGTTGGATATTTTTTTTTTATTTATTTATTTATTTAGTTTTTATTCCTTTGCGCTCGAGGAAAAATTGACAAAGGGATTGCAATAAATTTTGCGAATTCTTTGCTTGTATCAGAACAGAATACATCAAAGAGAAGAGTAGAATAAGAGTTGAAAAATAAAATGAAAAACTGAGTTCTTTTGGTTTATGGTACTTTGGAATTTATAAATAGGAGAAAATTTTTAGGCAATTTTAGCTTTTAAAGGCAGAAAAAGGTGGGTGGGATGGGATGGTGGGTGGATGATATTTTTGGCATGTTTTGTTTTAAAATATAAATTTTCATATAATTTCCGATTCAAATTAGCTCTTAGAGATTAGATTACTAAAAATTATGTTTTGAAGAGAATAAATAACTCGGTTGAATATATTAACATATATATATATATATATATATATATATGCATATAAACATAAATAAATTACAGGTAAAATATAAATTTTGAATGTGAGGTGAATTAGGAGGTGATTTATATAATAATAACAAAAATAATAGAAGGAGGGATGGATTTAAGATAATTTGATGTGGAAATGATAAATTAATGAAAGAGAAAATGTTTATTTTTTTTTTTTGTTTTTGTTATGAGAGGGAGGAAATAATTTAATTTTTTTTTTTTTATTTTGATTTTTTTTTTTTGCTTTGATTTTATAAATTATTATTTGGGGGATTAAAAACAAAGAAGAACGGGGTAGATATATATATATATATATATATATTATCAAATATATGATATTGGGGTAGTTTTAAAATTTAACTATAATAAATATTTTGATTAAATTCAATTTGATTATATGAAACGATGTTTTAAGTTGTTATATTTGAATCTTATTTTGGGGTGATTATAATGTATTTGAAGGGGGGGTGTTGCAATTAGGTCAGGAAATTTAATATAATCATTTATAATATAAAATTTGATAATATAAATGATATTAATTTCAAGGTATTTTTAATAATTTGTGAAAATTTATAAATATATAATAATTTTGAATTTTTTTTTTTTATTTTAAATTAGAGTATATTATTTGAAAATTTAATCAATTTTATGTTATATTAAATTTTATTTATTATTCTTCCAATTTGATTTAATATTTTTAATACTTAAGTATTAATATTCAAAACATTTTTTTTAAATTCTAAATTAAATTTTTTACTTTACGTGTTCGGACTTGATTTTACATTGCTTAGCACTGTTATTAGTTCCCTATGGCGTTTCTTTAGTTGGTGTAAGGCTCAATTTTTTAATAAATAATTTTTGACGGTTAATGTACGGATAAATTTTGGTGATCACGACTAATAACATCTATTAAATTAAACAACTTTTAATAGTAAAAGAGGGATACGGTCAAACTCTCCATTTATGTAGGTATTATGTATGGTGCATTATATGTTGTTACAACATAAATGTTTGCCAATCCACTAAAAAAAAAAACAGACAATCAAGCTAACAGTCTACGACTACGGACGAAAGAAAATAATTTTACGAACTTATCTCTGTTGTGTTATGAATATATACGGATAAGAGCAGAATGGTGTTATATAATACCTTTGAAAGGTACTGTGGATATTCCCGCAGTAAACAATCTGAACGGCCTATTATAAGTCAGAAAAATGAAAATGTTTATTACCGATAAAAGATGAAATCATATATGAAATACCGATTCATCATTATTCCATTAAAATCTTACCTTCAGAACCGTACACAATTGGTTAGAATAAATAATATCCTTAATAACGGAAAAATTATTATTAGGAAGGGAAATTATTATTATCAATATTCGAACCAATAATGCTTAAAATAAGGGGTAATTGGTCTAACTATATACATTAAATCTAACTGGAACTACCACATAGACCGAATAATAATAAGTATTACTCCATACGTATTATTATGCTTAGAAGATTACGTAAGTTCTTAAAATCGATAGCGCTATTTTTTTACTATATATTCATCATTCATAAAATCCCATATTTGCTACCTTAACCCAATTTGGATAGGGCTTCACAAATTTACCTAAACAAGCTTGATACAGTACATAAAAAATGCATAAAAATAGCTCAGTCAGGGCCTTCTTATATTACATCCTACTAGCCGTTTGTATGTCAGCTTATCAGACTAAGGGCCAATTTCACAGTGGTAGCTTAAATATAGGTTAAGATAAGCATCGATTGAAACTTAAGCTCAAAAATATTGTAATTATTTTGATAAAAATTCATTTTTCGAATTTCTCACAGATGTCGCTGAAGTTTTTCTGTCACAACAACTTCAACAAATTTTATTTTTAATAAATTACTTTTTGTTTATATAATTTTTTTAAATTTAACTTATTTGTCCATGTAAATATTAATTATGAAAATTTTTAAGATTACTCTATAATTACATTAACTTTTAAATTAACAGTTGATACAGAATATAGCAATAATACACCAAATTTTAGTCACGAGGGGATATCCGCTCTTTTGGATATACTGGCTGAGCATAAAAATATTATTGAATAAAAAATAACTTATTCTATTAATAATAGCACTAAATTAAAAACTTGGAAGGCTATTGAAACTGATTTCAAGTCAAAAAATTTAATTTATAGAAATTGGCAAGCTTTAAAAAAGAAGTATGAAAACATAAAAAAACAAACATTTATTGAATTTCTTTTTTAAAAAAATTAATGTTTTTTATTGTCAAATTGTCAAAAAAGATCATCTGATTTTTGGTTTAAATTTAAGTACAGCTTAAGCCGATGTCCGGGGTTTAATTATTTGCTTAAATATCAACTGTGAAACTGAATTTACAATTTAAACCTCTTTTAAGCGAAAAGCTTAGTTTAAGCTTTCACTGTGAAATTGGGCATAATTGAACTAATAAAGATGTTAATTAAAATATTGATTTATTATTAAAATTTATAATAATACGATGAATGAATAACATCATCATAATAATTATTAAGTATTTACTAATGATGCCATTTTTAAGCTTTTATATGTTAACATAATATTAATTAGCCATAAAAAACTGTAAAAATTTGAATCCTTCAATATGAAAATAAACGTTCTTACGAAAATATAAAACTACTCAAATCACACCAAACGAAGGTGATAATATACAAAACGTAAAATGCCAATAACGTATGGTTGGTTATGTGTGGGTATATGATGGTCATATTTGCGATGAATATATCTTGCGGAGTATCTTACAATTAATATTTGGTTCGAAAATATTCTAAAATGGCAAATATATACAATGAAGCAATAGTCAAATCAACAACCTAATGAATAATAAATAGTATAGTACATAAGTCGAACAGAACAGCTGTGCAAAGTACATAAGTCGAACCTACGAGATTCGAAATTGTTTAAAAAAAATATCTATTATTACGCATTCAATTATTCTTGAATATTAATCTGAACCCCATAATAAATATATTATGCTAACTATATTATATGATTTTCTAAATTAAAATTTTCCCATCAGAAATTTTTATGTTTCATGTTCAGAATTCCAAAATGAATTATTTTTTCTATGTTTTGTATAATACTTTTAAATTAAAATAAATTTTAATTATAAAATTATTAAGTAAATTTTAATTATATAAATTTTCTTAGAAGTTTTTTTTTTTTGTTTTTTACAATGATTTAAAAAAAACAAAACAAACATAAGAAAAAAAATTATTTTAAAAAACATTTAATTAAATTTAATTTAATTGGCTCCTAAACATTCACACCTTTATTCAATGTCAAATTGAAACATGAAATAAAAAATAAACACTTCTGAACAAGAACTCCTATTATTATGTAATTATAAATTTTTCAGTAAAAAATAAAAAAAAAATAACATTAAATAAAAACTCTATTTTAAACCGGTAAATTATTTGTTTAATGCACATTTTTTAATTTCTACTAAAAAATAAACAAAAAAATGTTATTTTGTTTTTGTGTTTGTTAAATTAATAAACACGCGATTTTAATAATAACAATTCCATTTCACTAACATCGAATTCAATTAAAAAGAAATAAAAATAACAAGAAAAAAAAATGTAATAACCGTTATTAAAAGAATTTCTATTTCTAAAAATTGCATGTAACGAAACTTTAAATTTTGCATAATAAAATTGCGCGTATCTGTAAACAAATAAAATTATTCAATGTATTTGTTTAGATTTTAATCTACTTAGGAAAAATTTAAGAACCGGGAAATTCATTACAAAAGATAGATAGATAGATAGATATATCTCTTGAGTTAAAAAAAAAATTAAAATCAGTAATAATTGTGGCGTCTATTTAAGCCCTTTGCATTAGTTTATTATTCAATTATGTTGTTGTCCAGAACAAAAAGTGTATAAATGCCAAATTTTATTCTTTTCAATAGTGTAATGCTTAAATGTTATCAAAATTGCTAATTTCTATTGCAAATCATTGAATTAACCTAATTATTTAGATTATATAATTTTTAGAAGCGTTAAGAAATTCTGATTTTTTGAATTTAAGGAAAAAAACATCAGTAAAAACTAGACACGAACAGTTTGTATGAAGAAATAAAAAATCAAGTAACTGCCAAATCAAACAATTACTGAGTATTCATTTAATCTAATTTGGAGTTGCATTATCTTTGTCTACATTTATAATTTGTAATCTTTCAATTTGGTACTTTCAAATTAATATCATAACTGTGCTATGTTAATCAGGGAATATTTAATCGCTTATTTGCACCATTAATGTTTGAAATGTGGAATATGGGTTTACTTCAATAAAAAATGAACGTAAGAAATTTTAAAAAAAAATCTGTATTGTTCTTTTTATTATTAACATTTAATATTTTTCAAATGTTGGTGCAATATAATTCCTAAGATATGCTTGATTGATTGATTCTATGAAATTTTAAGATAAAATAAAGAGCGAGAGATCATGAGCTATTTTTCAGTACTTATGAACTATTCAATCTGACGTACTACAAGTGAGCTTTATTGGACCCACACAATACCTAATTTATACGGCAGAAGTCTCAATGACACCAAATGTGAAAGTAACAAATTTTGCTGATGATATAGCAATTATGGCTTCAGACATCGTTCCATTACAAGTCTCACATATCCTCCAACGAAATCTCAATCAAATTGGGGTTGGACAAAGCTGGCTTCACAGTTAGAAAATAAAAGTCAATGAAAACAAGTCCACCCATATGACATTTTCATTGAGGAGTAACTTTGAACAGTAATTTTTAACACTACAGTCCTTTTGAACAGTAATTTTGAATAGTACAGTCCTCTCCCATAAGAGTGTTTTGCAGATATTGGGGAATTCATTTTGATAGGCGTTTAACATGGAAGAAGCACATAATTTGTGAGCTCAATTGAAACAAAAGCTGAGTATAGGTTTCTCCTGGTTAATGGGTAAAGGATCAGAATTGTCTTTGGAAAACAAGTTGCTACTGTACAATGCTATATTTAAACCTATATGGAATCCAACTGTGCTGGTCGCTGTAGCTAAATCTAACATTGATGTAATTCAAAAATTCCAAAACAAAATCCTAAGATGGTTGATGCTCCGTGGCTCGTGCCAAATAATTTAATCCAAAACTATTTGCAGGTTCCTTCAGTACATAATGAAATATCAAAATATTACACAAAGTACAAAAGTAAATGGAAAATACATCCAAACATCCTGACAAATAATCTTATGAGGGACCCAGGAGATTAAAACGTAAAATTTAGTGCGACTTGTAAAATAATATAATAAATGGTAAGGTATTATCATAGGCTAATCTTCTTCAAGCCAGTGCAATATACAAAATTATTTAACTTATTGAATTGCAAATCATTTAGATTGTAAATATAATGGGAAGAAAAAAAACATGAACTACTCCATAATTGTGTACGTAATCATATAAGAATTAAATAATTTGTAGTTACAATAATTAAAATGCTTAAAACTTGAAAATGATCCAAACTGTTAGTATAACATTCAATTTCATGCATTAACGGTTTTAATTAAAACATAAAACTGATAATTAGTGTAGAGAACAATAGCATAAATAAAATTGCAATCGTACCCGGCTCATTCAACACCAAAACTATTAAACATTATTTCAAAGTGAAATTTCTGAAAACTCATAAAATTGGCGATACGCCTTTTTCTTCCCTGACCAGAACAGTATTATTTTTTATTTGTATCTTATCTATCTTTATTTATAAAATTGTAATTTAGAATTATACTTACTTATACGTACCGTTTACTTGTTTTTTTGGTATTAATTTGTTGCAACATAGTATCAAAAAGTCATCACGGAACCGAAAAGTAAAAAAAGAAACACTAACAACTAAAAAGTTATTAAGACGAAAAAAAGAAGACGGAAAAAAAAAAAAAAACAGAACAAGTGAGGATCACAGTTACATAGAGTGGCATGCAACAATGTAAACGTTTATGTAAATTTCTTCCTTTTATTTTTCTACTTTCTCAATTTCTCGGCTTGAAAATTAATTGGTTACCATTATTGTTAAATTGATTTCTTGACTGTAGAATGACTGTATAGAGAGTGGTTAATTTTATTTGAAAATTCTATTTGAAATTTGAATGAAATAAATTTTAATAACAGGTTTTCTATACAGTTTGTTAATTATTTTTTTAAGTTCGATTAACTTTGAATTTTATTGTATAGAGTTGAATATTGAAAATATGTTTTTCTACTTCCTATGGAAGGATAGTAATTGCTTTGAGATTGTCATTGTGATTCAAAATAGTTGATTTGTCTACTCTTGTTATTTTTTCTTGTATATCATTCGAGCCATATATCCAAAATTGTAATTTGATTTTCGCCGAATTTAACTTGCCACAACTTTGAATGGCATATTTTTCTGCACTGACATTGTTTTTAGGGTATAGCAAAATGTGTTCAAAACTATTTTTTGATTCTAGAGTATTTTCGTTTACCCTTTTGTAAATTTGTACTTTGAGTGCTTCGGGAAAGGAGTTTTGAGGAAACCTAAGACGTTTTCTGACAGAATGTTTGTGGGATTAATGCTTGGTCCAGGGTAGGTAAACTCCTCAACTACCTCGAAATTATATGTGTCGACAGTGATGTTTTGAACAATATGAGAAAGGCTTCCCTTCTATTTGTCGTTAACATATATTTTGTCTTCTCCCCATTTACTTTAAAACCCATTCATTCCACTTTTTCTTCAATCCAGGTAAAGGCCAAAGCGAGGGTCCGTTGTGATCTGGCGATGATGTCAATGTCGTCGGCATACCCTAGTAGTTTAATGGTTCTGAAAAATATAGTGCGAGCCGTGTTTACTTCCGCTCGCCGCACTATACGTTCCAGTACTGGATTTTGTTATTATATTAATCTGCGATCCACTACCTAGTTTAAACCTTATTTCTACTTTGAATAATTCTGTCCAACAACAAACTTCGCCAAAACAACTCAACCCGCAACTTTATGCTATATAAGAGAAGACTCTTTTTATTATATTCGATTTTTACATTTCAACACCGATGAAAATGTTTACTTTTGTCACACAATCTACATTTTTTTACGTACGCTGAACACTTTCCTGTTAAATGCTTATAATTATAGTGTTTTACAGTGGATAAAGCTTGGAGTTGTTTGACGTTCTTATCTAAAATTCTATTATTTACAATGGTTTTATCTTTTTGCACAAAATCCGCATTGACTTTGGTGATGAATTCCTGTTCCTCATTTCAATCGCCTTTGCTAAAGTTAGTTTTCCCACTGTCCCGGTAATGGGTTTTGCACATTTTTATTATTTATTCCGATAACTATTCTGTTCCGTATCATTTCTTCTTTCTGCTCTTCAAATTCGTAGCTCTTCACCAAATTATTGATTTCTCTAAGGAATTGATCAAAAAGTTCATGATCTCATATAGAACACGTTTCTCTCGTAAACAAATTTTACTTTAATTAGTATATTTTTCTACTTAAAACTGAGCATGTGATAACAAAATACAAACGTCAATCAGTCCAGTTAACTAATTTAACGAAGGTAAACCCCCCACAGGAACTAATATTGGTTTGTACCTCTCTGGTTCATATAACAACCGATAAATATTATAGATGCTAACCCTTTACATCATACAAAGCCATGTTTTTTAAATAATTATGAAGTTTTATAAAACTTGATCATTATTGCAAAAAGTCATATGTGGCACCGCACCGTACGAAGTAAAGCGTTAACAGTTGTCTAACAAAATAACCATTTCATTGTTGTAAATCTAGGAAGAAAACTGTGAGGAGAAGAACCGGAGGAATTAATTCTCCTACTACATTTGTTGCTCTAATTAAAAATGCTAAATTTTTGTTTAATTCAATCCGTTTATTGGCTTGCACAACAAGATATTTGTATGTTGATATGAGAAATACTGGGGCATTTTTTTATGATTTTAAATCGTATAATACTTTCAGACCCCACTTTAAGCTATTCTCGGATGTAATGTAATGCAAACACAACAAAATAGTTGATATTTCTATTTAAAATCCAAAAACATCGATTCATAGCTCTTGTTTAGTTGTGTAAAACAAAATATTAATTGCGCTGCACCGGCTACGGTATTAATTGTAGTTTTGTAAAACCATCAATCAAAATAAATTTTTTTGCTTATGGCTGAAACGGTTAAGTGAATGAGCAAAGCATATTTGGAATATAAATATCGTAGTAAACAACTCTATGACATTCACCATAACTGATTTTAACTTCAAATAACTGTTTTGATTTTAATGAATTCAGTTTTTCTTACTTTAATGGGATAAATTCAATCTAGCTTATAAATAAATCTCTTCAACTGAATGTGCGTGTTATCTTTAAATATATATATATAAATAATATATATATTAAAATAAAATTACAAGAATAGAACTTTGAATTTAATAAAGATTTCCTGGAGCATTTTGAAAATTTCAAGAGATACAAAAAAAAAATAAAAAAATAAAATTAAAATTTTACGAAAACAAGAAAACGTTATGCTTTGACGCAATCAGAATACAAGAATAGATCAACTTATTAGAAATGTAAATCAAGTTTATGAAATGTGGTGAATTTCTAATTTCAACTATTTTTTTTTTTTACCATACTGATGTTTTTCTGACATAAGCACAAAACAAAAACTTCTATAGCAATCTCCTACGTCAATTATTTGTTGTTATTGTTGTGTGACACTGAATGACATTAGAATTTTTTGAAATTTTGCAACAAAATAAAATTTTAAATTCTTTAAAAAGAAAATTAAAAATTAAAATTTCTATAAAAACCACAAATAAAATAGATGCGAAGTAGTTTCTAAGCTAATTGAAATGTTGCATAGAAAACATTTTTGTTGTGATTATTAAATACGAAATTGAAAATAGCTAACAGAAATTCAAATTATAATTTTGAATTATTTTAATTTAATTATTTTTTAAATTATTTTCGAATTTGTATTAATGTAACGTGTCCTCGAAATAAAGTGGTGTTAAAACAAGATCTTAAAGTGATTTTCGATAATTAAAAACTATTCATAAAACCATCTTCCGCAATTTGAAAAAAAAAAAGTTTGATGACTTGAACAAGAGGGTCAGATTTATCAACCTACGGTGATGAAATGATTGATTTTCTAAGCATATACATTTTGCGTAATTAATTCATCTGTCGTACATCAACATAAGGTATAGGTGGGATTTGTTATCAGGGTAAAAGCTTAATCTAGCAACAGCTACAGGCATAAGCTTCAACGTCAATGAATCATCGTTGTCTGTAGTCTAATGAGACCGGAAGGTTAGAGGAGGAAATTAAATAGCAAATATTTTCTTAATAAATGTGGGGTTAGATTAAAAATAAATTTATGATGTTATTACTTACTCACTTACTTAGGTAGCCAATAGTCTTTGAAACCCCTGGGGCTGACTCATCAATATCATCCAGTTTTGTCGGGTACGAACGGCTTCTGTCCAGTTGAATGAAAATTTTAGAATGTTATTAAAACAAAAAGAAAATCTGTTTCTACATATCAGTTCATATAGCTATCAAGATTCAAGATGACTACGTGCGTTATACCTGAAAGTAATTGGGAACAGCATAGATATTTCAAATTTTGTGTAACATTTCAAATTTTCATTACTTACTTCATTATAATCGCTAATAACCATACATAATAAATAATTTTTTCTTAATTTATTAATACATTTTCTTAATTGGTTTGTGACTTTGCTACAATAATTTGAAAAAAAAAACATGATAATTTATACAAATTAAAGAGATAAATTTAAATAATTAAAACAATTTTATTTTTTCTTAAATAAAATTTTAACTTACGTAATTTAAAATGAAAATAAAATTTAAAAAGAATTTAATAAAAAATAAAAACATACAACAAAAAACAGTTATTTATGTCAACAAGGTGTTAATAATTAAATGCTTACTGCATTTTATTTTCTTCATAATTGAGGTTATGTAAAGATACCAAAATTTATGGTTTTTTTTTTTTTGTGTAGATATGAAGCAGTTTAAAAGAGGAAAAAAAATAAAAATAAAAATTTAAAAATTCAATCCATGGCGGCCGAAATCGTAAATATTTTATTTGAATGAATTTTTTTATGTTGATTCATGCGATTCATTGAAAACTGGAAACACATTTAGAAGATACCAAAAATGTATTTAAAAAATAAAAACTAAAACTAAAAATTATGAGCGTTGATATGATGTGAAGTGCACCGTACTGTTTAAAAAGAAGAAAAACTTGTAGATTTTCATTGTAGGGTATTACAGTTAAAATTGAATTTTCAACTCCTTTAGATTATTTTGAATTTTGTGGTTTTGATTTATTGTTTGATACCATAAATATAAATCGAAGATGTTATTGAAAAATTATTTAAACAAATGTTGTACTGATCATTAATCTTCTGTAGCTCAATCCGGACAAATTAACACCTCAATTTGGCCTTTGGAATTTAAGTCACAATATACTTGTTATTGACACAACTTTTTACTAAGTTGAAATTTTGTTTGAGTTTTATAACTCACATATTGCTTACTTTGCAATCTATATTTATATGAGTTTTGAAATTATTCAAATTAAAGCAAGGACTGCAGTGTTGAAAGAATTAAATTCAAATAAAGCACAAATTAGCAGAATCTTACCGAAGTAACATACGTAATACTGTTGACATTAGATATATTATCAGACAATTAAATTGATTAATAATCAGCAAATTATGCATAATTTAACAAAAACCAAATTCTTAGAATTTTTGTAATTAGGAAATTACTTCCTTTTTGTAATCGTTACACTCTAACAAAGGAAAAAAATCTATTAAGTTGCCATTTGCTATTCAAAATCATATTCTACAAATATGTTTGATTGATATTGCTTGTTATAGTTCAATAATTTAATGTTAAGAGCTTCCATCATCACCAGAATATTACTTGTTTTGGTGTAATAAAATGATTGATTGTTTGGTTGTGAAACAGATAAGCTGTGAGTAATAACGCTACATCTTGCAAGCACTCCTGTTGTTTTATCTTTTGAAGCTACTACGAAAAATGTCTCGCAAATTGCTTCAAATCTAGTAAAATTTTTCCACAAGTTTTCGTTAACAATTTTATTTTATTAATTGAATTTTTATTTTCAAACAGGTTCGATAAATACATATTACAAAAAGTACATAAGTACTTAAAATAAAATCCCAGCATTCGTAGCTAATCGCTTTTTTGCTTTATTTATATTTTATAAGGTTAAAAAAATCAATCAAGATAGTTAACTGAAAGACTGCTCGTGGAAACAGGCCCATTGTAATGATTATATAATTTGTACTTTCGAATAAATTAAACTCATTTTGTATAAACATAATATTTAGAAATTATAATGTAGTAGTTGCAATTTTGAATTGGAATTTTTATTCAATAAGATAAGCTAATGAAAAAGTGTCAAAATTGAAGAATTTTGACATTTAATGGAAAAAAAATTTTCAATCATAAAACACAATCAAAATATAGTGCTCATGTATTGCCCCAAATTTTTCCGAATTTCGAAAATGCCAAAATGACGCAAAATACGTCAAAAATACTGCAATTACACCAAAACGACAGCACTGCTTGGAAGCTAGTCATGCAATGCAACTGAAATCAAATGAAAATGAAACGTAGAATTTGATTGATTCTAGTACTGTTTCGTTTCATACATTGACATTCAATAAAACATTTAGGGTTACAATGAGAGAGGTAATTATTTTTTCAATACAAGTTTTATTTAATTTTAAATGACAACTAAGACTACTACTTTAAAACCTCCGTTACTACCTACCTAGAATATTGTAGTAGAACATTTTTGTTGTAATTTTCATTCAACATTTTAAATTTTATTTTTATTGTGTTGTTGTAATTGTTATTCTATTAATATTCAACGTTGTTATTTTATTTCACCTTGTTTGATGGTCGCCTCTTTTGTATTTATTAACTTAAAAATGTGCATTCAAACAAATTTTTTTAATTTCCAAATTTTGTGGTTATAAATTTTTATTTGTTATTTTAGGTTTTTGTTTAAAATTTGTATACATACCATACATGCATATATGCATGTACATATGTCATATATTGCTTATATGATTATGAACCTGTTGTATTGATTTACAATAACAAACCGGTTAAAAATAAAAAAATAGTATTGTTTTTAGAAAATGTTTTGAATAAAGTGTTTATATATACAGTGCATTCTCGATAAATTGTAACATACATGAAAAGTACAGGTGTATTGCAAAGTAATATTAAAATAATATTTTGCATTATTTAAGTCGAAATGATTTGAAAAAAATTACTCCTGAGAAGTTGGAAATGTATATTTCCATAAAGTAGGTTATTAGTCTGGTGTTGCTACTCTATCTAGTATTTTTAGTGATCATCATTCGGTTGAAACAAATTTTATTTTTGCCATAATTGGAATTTGTGCGCACCATTTCAATAAATTGTATTTTATACTACATTCAGACCGATTTGATTAAAGATGGAGATATAGAGATAAAAAAAAACTTAACTAAAAGTTTGACAGCACACTTACACAAGATGTTTTACACATTTTATTTCATCACAAGCCTATATTGTGTTCTGATTATTTTATACTTATAAAAAGGGAAGTTTGTTCGCCATACACGTCCACAGTTTTAAAGATAGAATTTTGAAATTTTGAAAATTTTTTCACATTCAAAATAGAGAAATAACGCAATACTTTATAAAGCTATCAAATAACAGGTACCGGTAGCTGCCATACAATTCAACTTCTTGAAAATTTTTAATTGGGTAGCTTTTTAATAATGCTGCCATACGACTTCTAGCATCCAAGAAAAATATTTTAAAAGCCAAGGGCGCTACAGATTTGTAAGCTTAAGTAAAATATTTTCTCTGAAATAAACACACATGTCTTTTACCGTTTTCCAAAATTTTGACTGGCTCATAAGAATTTGTAGTGAAAGTAATTGTTATATGCATTTGCCTGGAACTTACTTTAGTTTAGTGAAAAAAAAATTTCTGAAAACTTAAATGGACGATGCAGTCCAAAGAAAATGAAGCTGTTTGCTGGTCAACAAAATTTCTAAATTTATTTGTTTTTGACATTTCTTTCTGGCCAGCCAAAATGTGCTTCAGTTATGCTTCTACGAACTTGTAGTCAGCCTCAGTTATACAATACCATATTAGCAATAAAGTACAAATATAAAAATATTGCTTCCTTATGCTATTGAAGCACAAATTCAAACAAATTCAAGTATATTATATAGATTTTGAATTGAACTAGAAGGAATTTTATAATTTGTAATTTTTCTATTTAAAAAAAAACAAGATATTTGATTATAAAACTATAAAATCCAGATAATAAAAAATTGCATCTATCGAACATTAACATGTTCATTTTAAACTATGTTTCAACACTTAAAAATAATTATTAGTTACATTTAACGAGGTTGTACTGTAATTCAAATCAACTGATCTGTTTTTTTATTTTATGTTTTTTACCTTGATAATTTCATTTTATTTAAAAATTGTTTTTTGTTATCTATGATGCGTACCTAAGTCTGTATGTTGTATATACCTATATGATGTAAATTAATTTTTGAAGACCTATGATGGTATCATTATCAACACTGATGGTATCATTTTGTTACCATCAAAACGGATTGTTTAATGTTGATTATTTTGTTTTTATTATTATTTTTAAATTTTTAATGTGATGGAATTTCCATAAATGGTGTGATGAATTTATAATTAAATCGATTCATTGCTTTCACATTATGGTCAGTTATTTTTAATTGAATATTTCATCAAAATAAAAAAAAAAACCGCGTTGTTTATTAATTTATTTTGACGCATGTTATGATCTTTAACTTAACTTCAATAAAAATAAAAAATTAAAATTTTATGGATCGAAACTGATGAATGATTTTAAAATTTAATTTACAAAAAAAAAAAAAAAAAATGTCTAACTATAAATATTTTAATAAAAGTCAAGTGGGTGTTTTTAATTTTTAATGAAGATCTAATCTGAAGAGTCTAATTTTAATTTTGTAATAGGATATTGAGAAAAAATAAGAGAGAAAAGAATTATTATTAAATTTTGATATAAAGAGGAAGTTCTGATAATATATTTGTAATTTATAATATTGTAATATACTCATATATGTATAAAAAATGTTAATTCATTTTTGAAAGATACAAAATGGATTAAATGGAATTGGTAAGAAAATTTTTTTCAATACGAAATAAAATCTAACTTCGAAAATGAATAACGGGAAAAATTAATTTTGAAATTTGATATTTTTTATATCGGTACTTATATTGATAAATTTAATATGAAATAGGTATACAGAAACAGAATATAACATACTGGTCATATATTAAATGAG
The DNA here is from genome assembly GCA_963942445.1 of Argyra leucocephala. Lineage (NCBI taxonomy): Eukaryota > Metazoa > Arthropoda > Insecta > Diptera > Dolichopodidae > Argyra > Argyra leucocephala. The sequence goes on along the minus strand of OZ012681.1, from coordinate 32,319,074 downwards.
CATATCAAACGCTCAATAATTATAGAATTTTATAACTAAAGAAATGTGGGTTCTGATCATGATTAAATTTTTAAGCCATTTAATTTAATTAATTCTCGGTAGGAATGCACAACAAGCGATCACTTTATGCTATTATTTATGCGATAATCGATTATATTGGTACGATAGCTACTACCCAGTACTTAGTAGTAAATCAATAAAAAAAAAAATAAGAAAATAATAATTTAACTTGTTCTTTTTTATATAGCTCTGAGTGAGACTTAAATTGACAAGAATTCATTTTGGAAAGAAAAACAATATATTTTCAGTTATTTAAAATTTTTTAGCTAGTTTTTTAAAAATTTTTAGTTCATTTTATCTCTTGTTTCCACAACTACCAAGTTCATTGTGTTCATAATTAGTTGATATCTAAACCAAAAAATTAAAAAAAATTAATTGTATATACAAATTATACAATTGAAATAATTTTTTATACATATTTTTACAACAAGATCGTGAACCACCTTTTGTCCATAATTTACTAACATAAATCGAGCTAGAATGTTGAAATGAGATGTTGACAAATTGTTTAACAATTCGTTTATTTATTTCACTTTTCACCGCACGTATCTGATGATCGTTACCAAAAATATGATTAGGTTACATTTACTAAAATTTGCATCATGGTTCGAATTGGCTCACAATCATTATCTGTTAATATAATTTTCTGCATTTATATGGATGTTTGTTAGTTCGACGGAATACTCCAACACATATACAAATTACAATATACATATATACAAATTGTAATATCATGTAAGTGTCATAAACATAGTATCTGCTTTTTATTGCTTATATATGTCATTTGTCAGCTGTCATTTGTCAGCTGTCATCTGTTATATGTGTCATCTTTCATTTGTCATTTGTCAGTTGTCATCTGTTATATGTGTCATTTGCGCATCATTTCATAATGATTGTCATGTCATTCAAGTGTTAAATTTAGATTACGCTATAGAACTTTTTATTTTTTTTGTCTTAATTTTATTTTACAATTTGAATTTTACAGTAGAAACGCTGATTGTAAAAATATGGTGATTGTAAAAATATAAAATTATTGTAAGTTTATATTATATAGTTAGATTTTGTTTTCATTAAAAATATTATTTGAATTTAGTATTTCTATATTAATTTAAATTGAAATTATCTTTTTGACTAACTTATATTATAATTAATTGAATACAATAGAATGTCTAAGAATATTGATTATTTAGAATTATTGAGGTCTTAGGATAATATATGTTTAAATTTCCAAGAATTTCCAAGGATTGAAAATTTTGCACCTTACTACAAATATTCTGTTTATATGGTAATTAAAAGGATTCTAATAATTCTAATAAAGGTATGATATTGATATTTTAGTAAGCAATAACATATTTTTCTTAAACTTAAAATTAAAACTCTAATGAAGGATGAAATGCTAAAATTTATTTTGCTTCCGTTATTTATGGCGGGTTACAAAACTAGTCTGTTAATATTACAGCTTATATTACTAATCTCATTCACAATATTTTCGATTCTAATCTTCCAGATCCAACTTTTACATTTTCATTTGTCCTACACTTAATCTAAACATCTGAAATTTGGCTTGTATATCGTATTCTATTAATATTGAATGGATTATATCAGATTATATCAATATTTTAGTTGGGGGTTGATTTTATAATCCTAATATTACTGCGTTGTTTTGTTATTGCACCTCCATTGATTTGATTTAGATGATCTAGAATATTTTTGATATTTCAATAACCATTTTAAAGAAATTTATTTGCAGTAAGTTGGATAAGACTATACTTCTGGTTAAAAAAATTGCCATGTCGAAGAAGAATGAATTCGCACAAAATGTCTTACGTCGTTTCCTATATATATATTCCTATACCTCAGTATTTAATTGAATTGTTTTCGACCATTTCAATTTATCGTAGACACTAAATATACGTCTTTTATTAACTTAAGTATCGTGAACAACAACCTCATACGTACATAATAATTAATTTGAATATAAATATTAAATTTAATTCGAGGGTGCCAAATAAATTAAAATTTTTGTACGTTAAGACATTTTCAAATCAAAAACTAAAAAATTTTGAAAAATATTTGATTTCGCCACGTCCCCTTGTAAATATCTATCATTTATCTATCAAATAATAACAAAATTGGTTTTTCAATGGTTTAGATACCTGATACCTTCAATGGTTTAGATACGTATCGTTTATAGATTAAATTTAATATTTTGTCCAAATGTAGATGTCAAAATGAGCGACGATTAGTTTACATGCTCATAAAAGTTATTACAGGTGTCATGTACCGTCAGAAAATCTTATAAAGCAATTAAAGATAGGTAAAATAACGAGTCATTACTATAATATGACCTATAATATTTTTTCTCTATATTAAAATCATTTTAAATGATTGCCCATTATTATTTCATAAAATTTCACTTCGAAATTGCAAACAAAATTTTTTTAATTTCATTTCCGGTTATCATTTTGACCTTTTCTTGTCCTATTAAAAAGTTGTCCTACATAATTGAGACAAACTTCAATAGTTTATTTTTTTTTTTAATGATATATATACAATTAATAGTATATTATAATATTTACTATTTAATGAGATTTCTAATGTTTTTTTTGATAGCTTGTAAATTTTATTTAATGACCTCTTAAAAAAAAAAAAAAAACCAAAACAAAAATAAAAACAAAAAATATTCATTCTAGACAATTTTTAGTATCTATCTTTTATTTAATAATTTTTGAATATGTATTATCAAAGAAATAAAAGAAAATAACAATTTTTATAATAATTCTATACACATAATATTATATTTCATTTACATTATCCTTATTTTATTGTTGTTGTTGTTTTTTTAGAAATTAAATAAAAACTAAACAATGGATATTATACATTCATACATTGTAACTAACTTTAGATAATCTTGATCTCTAAAGAAATCAAATTTCAAAAAATTTATATGAAAAAAGTTATCAACTACAACTAAAACAACAACAACAAAAGTAACTACAAATTCTATTCTTCTAAATTGTGACCTCTTTCGTCTGAGTGGAGCCTCATAAATATCCTTTCATTTTTTTTTTTTCGTTTTTTTGTTGATTTTTGCTTCTGTTTTTGTTTCTTACAATTTAGTTTCTTTTTTATTCATTTATTTATTTTTTTATTTATTTATTTTACACTAAAAAAAAAAAAAAAGAACAAAAAAAACTAAATAAATAAGAATTTTAATGAGGGAAATTTATAAATTATTTAAAAAAAAAACTCTAGGGTATCTAAAATAAAAAGAAAGCAGAAGAACCTATGTGGGTTCTTCGAAAAATGAATAAATTAATATTATTCAATTGCTCTCATTCTCTTTTGCTGTTTTTATTCTCTCATTTTTCAGTGCTGAAGTTCACTTCACTTTCGTTACGATTAGGTTTGCGAAATAAATGAAGTAAATTTTTGAACACAGGGTTTTGGGAATTGTTTTGTAAGTGCTGATAAAAATAATAAAATGAAAATTTCGAAATCAACTTTAAATTTGGAATTTGCTGAAATTATATTAACTACAAAAAGAAGAATGAATAAGTTTGAAAGTTGTACCCTGGAGAAACCCCCCTTTTGATTTTTAATGCTAGCTAAACAAAAAATTTCAAATTTTGAATGTCCTTATTAAATGATTAAATACTTCAAATCTGACATTTCACCGTATACGTCGTGAAAAGTTCACAATAAATTTTTTACCCGTAATTGTCTACTCTCATACAATTTCATATATATATTTCAACTTTTTTTTGACATCTCACGCCGTAGAAAAACGTCGAAATTAACTCCAGCAGTAGAATTAATGATAAATTATTTATTATGACTAGTCTAGTGTTCAATAATGCATTACTACAAAATCTAATGAATTATCTATGACAAGAAGAGAGAATTGAAATTTACTTCGAAACCGTTAGTAATGTTAAATTTGTAATGCGTCGCCAGAAAATGTTATAAAATAGTTAAAGATATTACAATAACTTTAAATGTAAACTGACAATTTGAATTTGTTATGAAACAGGAAATATTTTCGATCTAAAACAGAAGAAAATATGCGATTTGTAGTGAAAAGAGAAAAATATTGCGTTAGAGTTAGATACTTCAAGTATATAATACCGCTCAAAAAGTAAATAAGTAAGTGCGAAGTCTGGAATGTGTCAAATCTGAAAAGGTTTACTCCACTTTACAAAGACAAAAAATATTTAAAATAGAGGTTCTTGAAATGGCAATTAAAGACCAGCCGAAGTGTTAGAATCAGTTTATCAAAGTGTATTGTTGTTATTTTAGTCTTAATATTAGTAATAATAAAAATACTCTATACGAGGAACTGTAAAATATTGGTAATTTTTACCAAAAAATTGCATTTGCATTTTTAGCTAACAACTAAATTTGGTAAAAATGACAAAATTCTTACAAACTAATTTTGTAAAAATTTTAACATTTTCAATTTGTAATAACAACAATAAAAATAGTAAGAATGAAAAAACTATTAGTATTTAATGTAAATCCGAATGGTAATGAAAATTAATGGTAATAACAAATCAGTTAGTTTGTACTAAAGAGAAATTTAATGGTAAAAGAAATAAATAAAACTGGTAATAAGAATAAGTAAGATTGGTAAAAATAACAAAACTGAAATGGTAAAAATAATTAATACAAATAGTAAGAGAAACAAATACATAATGGTGATATGAACTACAAATAGTTAGTAATATGCACAAATTCATACAGTAATAGGAAAACCCCCAAAACCCCAAATTATTGGAACCACACATTAATTAAAAACAATAATTTTTAATTTTGTTATAGTCTTTTTTATTTATTTTATTTAATTAATTATTACCGTAATAAGAAATTATTAGCCAAAACTTAAACTGTATTCATAGATAGTTTTTTTTTTTTTTATTATTTATTATTTCTTTATTATGCCTTAATTAAATTATACAGTTGAATTATTCAATTACCTTATTAAGAGCTTATACTAATGTATTTACATCTATGACCTATGACAATAATTATGAACTATTCTATTTATAATATATTTTTTTTAAGGGAAAATGGCAAGCAAAACCTTTTTGATCAATTTTTTTTTTAACCTAAAACTTAAAAACAAACTTAAACATAAAAATTTATTACTAAAAGCTTAATCTACAATCGCTCTTACTAGCGGATTTTCTGAATTTAGATAACTTTCTAGAAAGGCAGGGAATATCTTATCTATTTGTTCGAAAACAGTGTTAACATTTGCTATGTTATGCAATCTGTTGGTAGAAAAGTAAAAAGGTTTACCCAAGATTAATTTTAAAATCGCATTTTGCTTTCTTTGTAGCTTTGTGATTTAAGTTTGTTTTAGCAGCATTTTTCCATACGGGAAAACCGTACAAAAGAATGCTGCGAAAGATTGCTTTAAATATTAATAGTTTGTTTTCTACCGTCAAGCTGGATTTTTTATTAATAATTGGGTATAACATTTTTATGTATAAATCGATTTTACTAACGGTTTTAGTTATATGTGTTTTGAAAAGCAATTTTTTGTCCAAATGTATACCGAGATATTTAATATCCTCTCTTTCCCATATTATTTCGGTATTATTTAATAATAAGTTTCTGTTAGGGCAAGAAACAAGATTTCCTTCTTTTTGTGAAGAAAATCGATTTCGTTTTTTCGCCATTGATTTTGATTTTCCATTTGTAATAAAATTCTTGAATTATTTTGAAACCATTTTCAAGATTATTTATTATTTCGTTTGGACATTTGGAAGATGATAATAAGGCGGTATCATCCGCATATAAACTTGTACAGTAATTTTGAGGGCTCGGTAAATCTGCTATGAAAAGGTTATATAAAATGGGAGAAAGTGATGAGCCTTGTGGTACTCCTGCTGTGATATTTATTTTGTTGGACTGTGTCAGTCCGATTTTAACTGAAAAAAAACGATCGTGAAGAAAACTTTGAATTAGCTTAACAAGGTAAACTGGAAATTCGTAATTAATCATTTTATGAATGAGACCTTGATGCCATACTGAGTCGAATGCTTTTTCGACATCAAGTGTAATCAAGCCCACTGATTTTTTGTTATTTAGATTACTTCTAACGATATTTTTGATTCTAATTATAAAAATTAATAATTTAAAACTATCAAATATTATAATAATTAAATACAAAACAATATTATAATATTTGGTGAAACTCCCACAGTTTTTGTAATTTCTCTTCTCGGTCAGACTCTCAAAAAAAGAAAAAAACAATATTGTCGCATAGTTATTTTCATTTACCGTTACTTCTATAAATGCAACAACTTCAATTAAATTTTTTACATTGCAGTTTGATAAACGGGATGATAGTAAGTGTGTTGAATTTTTACTTTACAACAAACAGTATGTATCTGGTTTAGTTAATTTTGGTAAAAAAAAATTATTATTAACCAAAGCCATGTTTTACCAACCCTACTGAATAATTTCTACAATCAATGTAGCAAGCTTAACTCTAGTAGTGTATAGTAATAGATGTCTGAATAAATAGATGTTTGAATACAGCGCTTCGCTTTCATGTTCTAATTTCTTAAATTCTGGTATATATGAACTAAATACATTTGTACAGACATAGACCTACAATTCTGTGGTTGCGCTTACATAGAACTTCCCTAATAATAAAAGAAAAAAAACATCTGGGCAAAATTGGATAAGAAGCACCCCTGTTTCTTAATAGAATGATGTTTCCACTTCTTAAACTGAAATATTTTTATTTTTTGATTCTTCTATAGTTTTATTTAACTTTTTTTGTTCTAAAAACGCTCAGATTATTCAGATTTTATTTGAACGGTCTATTGCTATAGTTGATATTACTCTTGATAGCGTTAATAAGCCTCTTGTTGTATGTATATATCCTAATTATTTACATGTGTTTTCAAATTGCCTTTGCCAAAATAGGATCTATGACGGAAGATTGTGTTAAAATCATTATTATGTTAATACATTTTCTTAACAATCGTTCTGATTATTGTTTTCATATATTCGAACATTAGATTTACTTACGTCATATACTAATTGTTTAAAGTCTAATACAATAAATTTACCATATTCCCATATCGAATATTTTCGTGTTGACATTACAAATGGATTTTGATGTATATTTATTAGAATTTTTTCAATTTTCACTTTTATGCGACTATATAAACATCTATATAGTAAAATTTTATATACATATAAAAAATAATAAGTAGTATATACGTACATATTAAGAGAGTATAAATATATATATATATATATATACACACAAATAGTACACAATATTTATCCACATTTAATAAAATAGAAAAAACAGAATAATTTGAAGAAAAAAAGAGATGATAGATTCAGTTTATTTGAAGGGAAATTAACAAAAAAAAAAAAAAAATAACAAAATAAAAACAACAAAAAAAATTGAAATAATCAAAATGAAATAAAATTATTATTTTATTTTTTATTTTTTGGTAAATAAATTTTACAGTGTTCTTTGCTCCTAATTTAAGAATAAAATTTTTTTTTATATCTTATGTATTTAGGACAATATCACCCCCTAGATAATAAGGAGAAAAGAAAACAATAACGAGGATAATAAGTGGTATTTTTAAATTTCTGTAAAAGAAAGAAAATATTTGTTTGTTTTGTTTTAAATTTTCCTTGAAAATTCAAAAACAAAAAAATGAATGGAAAACTCACAGTATTTCCAAGTGATGAAGTAACTGAAGAACCTGAACAAAATGATTGCTTACATAATTTTTTTGTTTTTTTAATTAATTCCAGATTAAATTGTTTTATATATTTATTTTTTTTTATTTTAATTTGTTGGAATTGACATAATTGAAAATCGAGTAACTTTTAAGTTGTAAATTTACAAAAAAAAAAACAATGGAAAACCTCAATTATTCCTCTTAAATATATCAAGTAATGAAGAGAAAATTTGAAAAGGGTATTTAATATTAGAATAATTGTTTTAATATTATTTTTTAATTACAAAAAAAAAAAAAAAAAATCAATTAATTTTTTTTTTTTTTTGTGATCAATGATTAAAATTTGGATTTAAATATTTGAAAAATTTAAAAAGCGGAAATGATTGCTTATTCCTGAAAAAATCTAAAATTTAAGGACAAAATTAATATTTTTACTGTGGTACCATATTTTTGAAAGATTTTTTACTATAGTCTATTCCAAAACATTTGTCCAAACATCTTTTTTTTTATTTTAATCCGTTTAAGTACTGGAATAATGACTTACCATTTATTTTCTTTCATTTTGCCCATAAATCTTAGGAGATGAGAGATAAAATCAGAATTTTTGTAGATAGTAGTTGCTTATAGCACATCTTTTATTGTAATAAGTTTGAAATGGGCCCAAAATTTTTGAAATAGAGGTACTAATAAGGATTTGATAGTACTTTTTTTTATTTTTTCCTGAAATTTGGTAAAGTCACTACTTTTTCATGTAATTTTTTTTTAACTGTTTTCCGATAATTTAAATTTAGTTTTATTACATTAAAACTGATAGTTTAAAGAAATAATGTAGTATTTAAATTAATAAATTATTTACTCTTCATACATTAACTCTGATATAATGTATCTAAACCCAATCTGAAGCAGAGCCGCAAAAGTCTACCTAGAAAAAAATAATGTTCTTAAAAAAAATTTCACATAATTACCCAATATTGCATCCAACAGATCAGCTATATTCAACTCATTATCCAAATTTCGAATCGATTCTCAAAATGGAAATATACATATTAGCTTTTAAGATCACAAACAATGATTAAACACAATTTTATCCTCAATAGAAATATAGATATTCATAGACCCACAAGAAATCCAACATGTCTATATATCTGTTTGAAATCATATAGTGATCTGTCAGCGAACCTAAAATTAATAGAAAGCCTTTCTTTGTTTAAAACAAGTATCACCGAGCTTTTTAATATGACCATAACTTAAAAAAAAAAAAAAAAATAGTTTTATTTTCTTTTTTTGTTTTTTCTATTTAAAATTTCATAAACATTTTTTTTTTAGTATACACATATTATTTTTTTTTTGTATACATGTACCTAGTTATTTAACTTCTTGTCATGCTTTTTTTATTTTGTTTGTTCTAAAATATAACACCGAACAGCTTCGGCTTGGTCAAAATTTAACTTATATATAATTAAAAAAAAAAAAAATGTATATCATCACATATTTTAAAAATTATTTTTTTAGCGAAAAATTAAAACGATTTGTAAAGCAGACTTAAGTATGAAATAAAAAAAAATATATATATATATATACATAGCAGTTAAATTTCTTAAATTACTTTGATTTACTTGGTATAAACACATATTTTTTACGATCCTATTCCTTATTTATGATTCAATTACAACAGGAACTGTAAACGAGGTGTAAAGATAAAATGTAGTTACTTTTAAGAAATAAAAGTCTTCTGTTTTTAAAATAAAAATGAGAAAAATGTGTTAATATGTAATAATATATATACATATATACAAAATAAAAATATAAATATTTTAATTTTATGTCGCTATAACAAAATTATATCATATATTTTTTAAATATTAAATAAAAAATATATAAATATTGAACATACTTATAATTGATATAAATTTGTTGATAATTTGGTGTGGTAGATAATGTTCGAGCTCTGACGTCACTGTACGCAATAATAAATTAAATGAAAAAAATGTAATATAATACACTATGTAGCTTCACTTTTGATGCTGTAATCACTTTGCCAATGTAAACTTGAAATAGTATCGCAAAAACAATGTAACTATATGTACATAATTTAATATTATATACATAATAAAATATATTCTTGAATACAATAAAGTAAAATGAATTAAATATGATTTAAACCGAAAAACTATAACTAATTAGAGCGTAGACCGTTAACAGGATATTAGAAAATGAGTTGAACATCTAGATTTGTAAAATGGCATTACTGAAAAAAAAATTTTTTAATTATAAAATTGTTAAATTGCCACACTATAATCCAACACCAATACACTATAACACCAATACACTATTACACCAATACACTATAACACCAATCCGTGACATCGTAAATGTATCGTCAACGTATTGTCAACGGTAATTAATTTGACAGTGTATCCACAACACAGGTTGTTACATTATGTATCCCAAAATTTGTTGATACACAGTATAGTTTGAGTTGAATATTATTATATTAAACAAGCAATAAACAAAAAAGATGGAGGAAGAAAAATTTTAAAATTAAAGAAAAATCTTTTTAAATTTTAATTCATATTGTAAAAATAAATTTAAAAATGTTTTTTTTTTTTTATTTTAATTTACTTTAATTTTTTAATAGGAAATGGACTCATGGAAGAAAGATGTTTTTATTAACCATAAAGCTAAAGCACAAAGAAGATTTTTCTTCAAAAAAACGAAATTGTCCATATTAAATTTTTTGTTCATAAAAATATTTTACAAATATTCAATTCAAATATTTTAAAAAAATATCCTCAAAGTAGGTATCCACAAATGAATATAATATTTTGACATTTGATTTGACGTTTATTTCAATGACAATATGTTTAGAGTGATGGGAATTGTAAAGAACTGTAGTTCAGAAAATTTGACATGTTGTATTTGTATGTACATTGTATCGGTTGAAATTTTTTGTATACATTTTCGATGTCACCCAATCTGAACTGTATTATTGTGGTGTCAATTATATATAATTTAATAAATTTTTATCAAATTTTTATTTGATATCGCTATAATGATCAAATCAAATCATTTTCAATTATATTTATAATAAGAACTCTATCGAAAATGTTGCCAATTATAAATTTATATTATCAATTAAAAATCGTTATTGATTCGCAAATCAATATCGTTATAACAGTTTATACCAATTAATTTGACAATTATATATTTTGATGAAAACTGGTATTGAAAAAGTGGTTGAAAATGTTGCCAGTTTTATATTAATATTATCGATGAATAATAAGATGTGTAATCGATATCGGTATATAGTGATTCGATACAAATCGTTTCGACAACTACGTAATCTTTTATTTCGATGAAAATTTTATCGAAAATGGTAGATTTAAGAATATTGCCAGTGTTAAACTGATATTATCGATAATCAATCGTTATAGAATTGTTAACCAATATCGTTAGAGCGTGTCTATAATACAAGACGTATTTCAATGAAATCTCTATCGAAAATAATTGAAAATGTTCCTAATGTCAAATTAATATTTTCGATGATTATATTTGTAGTACTTAATATACTTTATTTTTTATTTTAAACCGCCAAAGGCAAATAAAGAAAAACATGTCACAATTTTACTACAGTATTTAATTAAAAAAATGTAATGTCTAATTTTTATCTATTAAATACTTAAATCAAATTAGAGACAAATCTCTTTGAATTGTAATAATTTGATCATAAAATTGTAAAGATTTCACCACTTCGAAAATTTCTTATCAATATGGAAATAAATAATAACAAATTTTTTAATATTTCAACAATCTTTTATCAAAATACATAATAATTAAAATCTATGTAATTCGTTCTAGACATTAAAAAAAATTAAATAACACACTTTCAAAAACTATTAAAATATTTTTTCAAATCTGGAAAAATCTGAAATTTGAAAAATCTGAAAAAAATTTACTAACTCTTAACATTAATAGCTGTAAACAAAAATTTCATAAATGTCAATTAAAAATGTTGTAATTTTGGTTTTTTTTTTTATGGTTGATCCATTATAAAAAATTCCATTAATTTATTTAAAAAAAAAATAAATTCTGTTATTAATTTCACTTTTAAAACAAAAAACTATACTTTTTTTTATTAAATATTTTTTTCTTTTTTTCAAGTTTTATTAATAAATTTTGAACACCCAGATGTTCAAAAATACATAAAAACTCTAATTTTATATTTTTCTGAAAATTAAAAAAAAAAAAACCAAAAAAAAAGTCCCTTCGTTATGGCTTTAATCTTTTAATCCAATCATATGTCACTCAATCTTGCATTATTATACAGAATAAAATACACGAAAGCAACAAAAATAAAAGCCTTAACATTTTAAATGTCATATTATGACAGTGTATGTATGTAAGTATGTGGGGTAATCGCAAATCACATATGTTCTGGTCTGTTTTATTTATTCCTATTTTACTCTCTCTTTCTTCGTTTTTTTAAACTTAGTAAGTTGAAATTTAAATAAAATAAATGTAACGGCATATAAACTTAAAATCTCATGGGCAAAAAAAAAAAAAAAACAATTTTTTTTTCTTTTATTGAAATTCAAAATGAACTCCTGTCATTTTATTACTTTATTCATTAATTAATTAGTATTCAAATTAAAATAATAATTTAAAATGTAAAAGAAAATTTTTGGTGAAAAGATCATTTTTGGAAAACGAATGAAGTAAAATTTTAAATATTTTGGAAAATGAATTGTTGTCCATACAGGGTGGTTTCCCAGCAAGCATATCAGTTTTTTAATAAGGGAAGGAGCCGTTATTTTAAAATTTAATATAAATTTATTAACTAAATCGAGGGTTCTCTATCGATTGGTGATATTTTTAACTTTCGGAAATGACCGGAAATATGTTTTTTAAACCGAAAATTCGCCGAAATCAAGATTTTCAAATGGGAAGTGGTACATTTTTTGCACAAATTCGGATTATACGTCAAAAAAAAAGGAGACATACTTGATTCGGTTAATATTTTTTTTTTACTTTTCAAATAACGGCTTCTTTCTTTCTTAAAGAGCTGATATTCGTGGCTTAGACTACCCGGTAGATAAATAGATTTTGAAGTATCAATGATGACAAATTTTTCAAATAATTATGAAACGAAAACTACTTCTGTATATATTTAGATCTACATAAAAGCATCTATTTATGCTGAAAACGTAGAGAACACAAAAATTGAAAACATCAACAGTAAATAAATAAATGTATTGTTACCGTTAGTTTACAATAATAAAAACGGTATACATAAATAATATTTGAGTTTAGGTAGCTAAAGCTTGGAATTAAAGAGACGAATCGAATAATCAGAATAATAATACATTAGAAGAGAACCCAAACTAGATTAAAAAAATAAAAATAGAAAGAAAAACGCATATAATCTAGCTAGTGTTTGTATTAAATTCAATCGAAAACGTTCAATCTGTTTTTGATAGTACTTATCCGAAATATTTCATTACATTTCGAATACAGAACTAATTTCGTAAAGTATAGCATCCGATTTAAAAAATGTTTTTGTACCATAACCATCAGAAATTTCAATTGTTCGAATGTAACAGAAATAATCTTTAATTCAATTTACATCACGAAGTCTCCTGCATTTGATTGGAAGATCAGGGAAATTGATGTAAGAAACGCCTCTTGTGGGCTTAAAAGTATTAACATACATCTTTTTTGTTATACTAAGGTGAACCTATTTTATGGACATTTAAAAAAAAATGATAAATTATAATGATAAAAGTAAAATACCGAACAATTCAAATTCCAATAGAACGATCAATCTTTTATCTGTGATTCGTATTCGCCTGCTCCTCTAAATTCAAGAATGTTTGATAACAAATCATACTTAATTTCATTATAAATTGTTTTCAATCATTTCAATTCATTTTTGACACTATATCATTTTTTTTTTAATGATTTATCTTAGACAACAATCGCATATGCAATAATTTTTGTACAAAAAAAAAAATTAAATTTCAATTTAAATCTGACGAGGAAAAAAATTACACTATGTAGGGTGATGAGTTGCGTCAAGTTGATAAATTTAAATTTTTTTATGTTAAGAAGTAATGGGGAGAAATTTTCAATTGAAATTTGTAATTGAAAATTCAAAAATTTTGAAAAAATATTTAGTTTCGCTACGTCTCATTTTAAATATCAATTATTTAAAAGAATAATAATAAAAATTGGTTCTGAAATAGTTCAGATATTTGTACCGTACTTTTTTCAATTTATATAATTTAAATGTAATAATATTAAAAATTTTCAAAAAATTAATAACTAACAAATTGAACAAAGTCGTTACTAAACTTTGGATAACAGATTAAACCTAATTTTTTCATTTAATCAACTAGGCTATAGTTTTAAATTTTTGTTTTACTATATTTAATATTTTTATAAATTTTTAAGTTAAGTCTTAAATATTTAATGTAAATTAGCTTTTGGTTTTGATAAAATAAAGTCTTTATTATTATTATTATTATTTTTTTTTTCTTCTTAATAATTTTTAATATAACAATTTTTTTAAAATTCATTTTATTTTGAGAAAAAGAAAAAGATAGGATATAAATTATAAAAATTCAAGTTAACAAAAAATTTTGTTCAGGACATTATAAAAAAGAAAGCAAAAAATTATTTATCATCTAGAGCTATATTGATTTGCCCCTCAACTAACCATGAACGTTGATTGAAACGTTTGAGACCACTATAGATTTAAAAATCAAGGTTTACTTGAATCTCTACAAATATCAAAATTGAATTAATCTCCAAGAATATATGAATCCTTTTCTTAGATAGATGTCAATTGCTCTTGTACTCAATAAATTTGTTAATTATAGTTAAATAATAGTTAATAGTACTGAAGATAGTAAAAAAAATTGTTTAAGACCATGAGTCATGATAAACCATAAAAAATATAATTATAAATAATGTGAAATACAAAACCCTGATCAATAACAACAACACAAAATCAATTATTAATATGTGTATGTATGTTTGTTAAAGAATACCACCTCATTCCGTTTTACCAACAATTTAAGATCACCAATGTATAATTGTATGTAGCAGAATTTAATATGATAGAAAATTATTGAATGAATTAAAATTATAGTTTCACTTTTGGACATTTATGTTTTTTTTTTCATTATTATCTTAAGATATTTTTATACATATACTTAATATCTTGAAATTATATACTTGATGAAATATCTTGAAATAATTACAAAATTTTCTTTACTAATACCATAAAAGAAAATTATTTAATATTTTTTTTTTTATTTTTATATATTAAATAACATCTTTTGGCAAATCCTTTTTAAATAATAAAAATTTAACCAATTATTTATTCAATACATTTAGATACCTTCTTAAGGTAATTTTTCCAAAATATATATATATATACATACTAGTAGATACTTTTATCATAAAAATTATTTTGAAAATTATCTTAGAAAAGTTTTCAACAGGATCAAATTAAGAATTATTCTCTCATCATTCAAAACTAATAAGTTTAATTTATCAAGAGAACCTTGAACAAACCAAATATCCTTTTATACAATCTTTTAAGATATACTTATATATACTTTTGTTAGTATAGTGCATATCAATAAGGATACAAATTTTCTTAAAATGAGAATCCTTTTGAAGATTTAAATTGTATTAATAAAAAAAAAAAAAAAATAAATTATATTAAATTAAATTTGAAAAGAAAAATAATTTTTTGTTTTTTCGTAATTTTAGCCTTAGGTACCATATTATCCTTATCATAATTTTTATTTTATCCTTGTCCCCAAATATAGTATATATACTTATATAATATATACATTATTATGGTTATAAATCTATATAATAAAATGTTAAATAATTCGTATTACAGTGGCGTAATTAAAAAACAAAAGAAAATTCGAAGAAAAGAAATACGTAAAAGAAAATGTAAATGAAAAATGAAAATAAAATTTTCTTATTCTAATTAGCATATATATAAAATTATGATGGATAATCCTGTATGTTAAATGAGATAAGCTTTTTGTCTTGATAGAATGATAAAATTCAATTATGTTTTTTAAATTATACTGAATTAAGGTGCCTATTATGTATTTCGATAACGATTACGATTTGATCGAACGAAATGTCAAAATGCGAAATTGTCATTATGTATTTCGATATCGTTCAGAAATTGTCGACGAAATCGATAAAGTTTATCGATGTAAAATTTTATCACAAAAGAGACATCGAAAGAGAGATTTTGTACAAATTATTTCAATTTTGAATTGAAAAGATAAAATAAAATAGTGCGCTTGGACATTTGGTGTTTTGTTTTATATTTATGATATTTTTTTAAATAAAAATAAATTTAAAAGTTGAAATGAAAGTAGATATTTTACTTTATTCTTCATAATAATTTTTTATTGAAATAAATTTTAATAGGAATGACAGATCTGTTACAAATAAACTGAAATATGAAAAGTTAGTGTAAATAATGAGACACCATTATAAATTTTCCAAAGAGGTACCAGGATATCTTACACTCACAAAACCAATTACCTGATTATGATCACATATCTAAAAACAAAAACTGTTATAATAATGTAAACTAATTACAATAAAGTATAAACTTATCAGAATTGCATTAATGCTAAAAAATCCCTTTCTACTATAACATAAATGTTGTACGTTTTGCTTCGGTAATTTAATTAGAATAAGCTTTCCATCTACTGCTTTAATCATAAAAATAATGTTTGCCTGACTTTTTTCTTCTAGTGCGTAATGGAATTTGATCCATTTTGCACATAATTATAAACTGCAAATACATATAAAACTTCTTTAAGAACAAAAAAAAAATTAGCTGTGCTAGTTCGACATAAAAATCATTTCCTACGTTGAAAATCATTTGCTTGGTACAAATCGCACAATATATTAATACACTAACCAATTTAATTATATTTGGAATCGACGTATTACTTATTGGCTATTTCAATTTTTGCCCTAATTTAATAGTTTTAATAATGTAGATAATAACTCATCAAATTCATGTTTAAATAACATACGTATAATCTTCCAAATCTAGTTGATTAGAATAATCCCGAATATATGTTCGCTTGTTTTTTAATTCTGCAATTTGATAGCGTTTTTCAGCACTATCAGAAATTGAAAAATTTAACTCTGCTGAAATCGTTTTATTTATAAAAACTTATAACTTTGTAATTATATTTCATTTAAACAATTTTACAATGGCAGCATTTTTAAACTCTTTCGATCAAATTTTCATCGAAATACATAATGACACTAATGATTACAATCGAATAACTCTAACGATAACGACGAACGATTCGATTAATTTCGATCGAAATACATAATAAGCACCTAAATTTTTTTTTCATAAATCTCATGTTCTTATATTTATTAAAGGACTTTGATGAGTAAATTCGAAATATATTGGACAATTACTTAATAGGATAGGTATTCCAGAGCAAATTGCAGCTATAATTAAAGAATTCGATGTAACTATGGCTTACACTGCAAACAGGTAATAAAGTGCTTTGAAGTGGATTAAAAAGTATGGTAAACCGCAAATACACGCTGGGTGGTGCAATTGAGCCCCTGCCTTTCAATTGAAAGTTCCAAAGTTCAATTCCCCGATAAAACAACAAAATACTTTATTTGTTTTTCGACCTGGTCCAGTCAATACCTTTTGTCATCGGGATAAAATAAATGAAAAAATAATTGAAATAATAGTGTGGCAACAAAAAATGTAACTACGCTATTTAAAAAGGCTTATAGTTCCTGAAAGTAATTTGATCAATAAATGCTCGAAATATTGTAGATGTTGTATAGTATAAAGCACGAAAAGGTGATTCTACCTTAAGTGACTGTTAAGAGCATAAAAAAAAGACTTGTAATCTATCACGTATGTTATTCTTATTGGTAAATAGATAATATTATGACTACTATTTTGGACGTAAATGAGAGAAGGGATTAAAAAGTAAATGAGAGTTTTACTCCATATTGCATATTATTCTTAATAGTAAATGGATGATATTATGATTACTATTATGCGATTGTTTATTGTTATACAGAGATCAAATAACACATACAATTTTTGACATTTATCATTTTAAATTCAAAGCTATGTGACACTTAAGATATTCTAACATAAACATTGTGCGCTGAACTCACAAATCGAACCATATGATCTTCCCTTCAGAAGCATAAATCAAGAAATTAAAGCATTTTTTTGTCGTTCAATGAAAGTGCCGAATGACATATCAAAAGTCGTATTAGAACAATATTGCTTTAAAAATATTTCTCAAAAATGTGCTAGTTCACAGAATGTATCCTTGTACACTAACAGAAGAATGTTAAATGTGAAATGGCTTCGTTTATATACTTACAGGAAATTTCAAGTGTATATTAATAGCCTAAAAATCACCTTCAACAGAGCAATTTAAAAAAAAAATACGAAATTTAATATAGATTATATTGGTTCGAACATATACTTTTAATAAACCCGAAAACCGCGTCAGCGAATCCTGAACGTATTTATTTTTGCTTTGAAGAACAACACACTTAAATGAATCAAATACCGAACGTAAAAAAAAACTGACAGAGCTAAGAAGCTAAATCGAAGAAGTTTGTTGTCACCCTATCGCTCTGACTGATGTTACAGAAAACTGATGATGATTAATGATCAAAAATTAAAATAAATTTCAAATTTGATTTAAAAAATTTAAACTATTTCTACAAGCTGAATGGCGCAGTAGGGAAAACCTGTCAACCGAAAGGTTCCAATTTTGGTTTCCGATGAAAATAAAATGCTTTATAGGTTTTTAGACCTGATCCAGTATCCTGTATCATTGGAATAAATCAAATGACAATCAAAAAATAATAGGCCTACATCTGGAAAGGGAAGAAGCTGAAAGTTTGATTGCATATTGACATGCAGCTAAACAGATGTATAAATAAAAAAATAAAAATTATTTTTATTTCGGAAAAATTTAAATATTATTTTATTGCCACAGTCTCAGAATACATACACTTATTTTATCATTTCCGACCACAATTATTGTCTTTCAATCGAGTTCACAATATTTTTTTGATACAATTAATATATTTGCCAGTATAGTTTGTCTTATATTATGTTGAATACTTATGTTTAATATTTTTGTTCTGAATATACCAGCTGTTCAAAGACATAGACCTCACCAACTGGAAAGATTCCGCTCGTGACCGAAGTCAATGGAAGTCAATTTTGTATCAGACCCAGGACCTTCAAGGTCTGTAGCACCCAACAACTAGTAATATTTTTATTAATTTAATAAATTGTTCAGTGCTCTTCTTATGTTTTAAGTACGATAAAAATATATCCAAGACATCATTGTATTATTTCAGCAAAGTGGATTGACCAAATTCCATTGTGTTGTTAAACTTTTAAAAAATTATTTTTAAAAACTAAAGATTTCTTGGAAAATTTTTTCAAGCACAAAAAAAATGTTTTCTTTTATTTTAATTTAATTTTTCCCTTTTTTTTAATTTTTATTTTTAATTTACTATGCAAATAACACTTTAATTTTCCCCCATCATAATAATTGTAAAATACAAAACCAAAAATTAATTCAAAAATATTAGAAATTTATAACAAAAATAAATAAATCTACGCAGTAACGTTCATACATTCGCAAATAATTTTTAGGCTCTTTTGTTTTTCATTTCAGTTCATTTTTGGACTTTATAATTAATTTTAAAATATGCAAAAGTTTTTAAGTCTGTCCTTCACAGCAACATGAAAACAATGTCATTGGATATTTGTAAAAAAACAAAAATAAAAAAATTTAAATCATCCTTTTTAGTACTCTTCAACTAAGTTAAGCAGCTTCCCACCCATACTTGTCATCTCTATCATAACTATCATCATTATCATTATCATCATCATCATCATGAACTAATTTTAATTTTAATACGCTCTTCAACTAATTAATAATCATCATAACATTATACAATTATAATTCCTATTAAAATTAACCCAACTCATTTAATTTTCTTTTTTTTTGTTTTTTTTTGTTTTAACTGTTATCGGTATAATGAGAAATCGGTATAAAAAGTAAGAAATTAATCGTATAATGTTTTGCATAACATCCTTTTAATATCTTTTGTATCGCGACCACATTTTTAATCACAATTTTTTTTAATTTTATTTTAATAGCTTTAAGATATATAACTGTAAATAAACGGATTATGTTGATGCAACATTTGTTTTATTTTTTTGTTTAATAAATTAATATTATGGTATACAATTGACTTGATATGAGGGACTTAATAAAAAAGCTCTGTGATAAACTTCTTCCCCTTTTTTATTTTGTTTTTTATTTTTTTTTTTAATATCGTATTTAGTATTTATAGAGCATAACCCAATTTAATGTAAACTGAACGAGGTAATAATAAAAAGATCTTCATTGGATCTCATAAAAGGAAAAATACAATAATAATTAATATAAAATAGAGAAAAAATTCATCATAATATTGAAAAGATAAACTGAAATAAATAAAATAAACTGTAAATATTAAAAATGAAAAATAAATAAATTTATGTTGTATGTAAATATGTATATAAAAGTAGTGAACAGTATGGTAAAATTGAAATTTAAAAAATGTAATCAAAAATAAATCTTCAGTTTGTTTAAAAGTTAAAAATTTATTATTTTGCATAAAAATTCGAATTTATTTATGTTTCAACTGATAGAATTTCGTAAATTTAAATACCGTAACATTGGGTGCAAAACTATTTATTTAAATGGTTTTTGAAAAAGTGTAATAAATTGTGTTAAGAGAGATCCGATCATATTTACTTCTCATTCTGACATAATACTTTGACAATTCTAACCAGTAAGGCATACAATATAACCCTGGAACGCTATAATTTGAACATATTTTCATAATTAATTCAAAATTATCTCTAAAATTTGAATTTAATAGTTCAAGTTATTTTCGGCTAAATTGCTATATGATCTAAACAAAGTTGCCGAATTTACAGTAAGTCAAATCCATATGTCATTCCATAAATTGTATAACATCCAGAAAAAATTTCAGCGTTGTCCGATTTATATCATTTAATTTGATTTTAATTAAAAATTAAACTGGAGCCATGTTACGGGCATTACGGTCAATCTCTGTAAGTCAATAATAAATAATTTTTGTTTATAAATTTACCATTTTTATTCATTCTTTTATCCGACACAAATATTGCCAATTCATGATCTTGACATTTTACTTCACTTTCGTCTCATTTATATATTTGCAAAGATTTATAATCTAAAATTTGACAAATAAACAAAATCATTTTTGAAATCTAGATAAGATTTCAAAAATGATTTTGTTTATTTGTCAAATTTTAGATTATAAATCTAGATAAGATTTCAAAAATGATTTTGTTTATTTGTCAAATTTTAGATTATAAATCTTTGCAAATATATAAAAATATTTATATAAATTTTTAAGATGCATAGTTCGGAATATTGGTAAATTGGTATTTGATTTTAAGATAACAGGGTTTTTAAAAATTTTTTTGATATTTTTTTTTTGGTTCATTTTACAAAAAGTGAAATGAGTGATTATTTTTCTATCATTTTTAAAGTATCACAGTACCATTTTTGTTTGAAACATCAAAAGTTAATTTTTTATGTTTTCTAATGCAAACTTTGCAACATTTAAAATGTTTGTAGGAAAACCGTTTGCATACTTTTTATTTCAAGACAAGCATTTTTGCCAATTTGACTCAAATTTTCCGAATTGAAACCTTGGCAATTAATTTTTTACTGATTTTCACCAATTTATTTTGTTTGTAGATAAAAAAAAAATTTATGAAGTTTTGGCAAAAAGAAAAAGCGTTTGTATATTTTTTTTTCTGTGCAAACGAGTGTTGTTATCTACACAGTAATCTCATTTTGAAATTTGTGAAAATAAAATTTTTATTTGTAAAAAATCTGACTTAATACTTTTGTTATTATTTTAAGACGATTTTATCAACATTTAAAATTTTTGTATAAAAACCGTTCGCATACGAAATATTTTTAAAAAGGACCATTTTAACTCAAATTTTATTGTTGGTCTCACATTTTAAATGTTATCCTTTCGATTTAAATTTTTTTTACAGATTTTAGTATGCGAAGAAAATTTATATATCATAATATAATTTCTTTGTGATGATAAAACTTATATCTCAATTTGGTTATCACTCAAAAATTTTACTCATTTTGTTTCAAAATGTAAATTTGAATAAAATGTCAAGTACCTAACAACATATTTTTAATAATTATTTTCTTTGACGTTTTAGAGCTCAAAAAAGTGTTTACTCATTTTGTAGCATCTACCGTTATGTCTTGCATTTGCATTTGCTTCTATTATTTAACTTATAAAGTTGAAATTTGTAAATATTTTGTTTTTATATTCAACAATAAAATTTCCATCACTGTACATTACAATATTAATATAGGGAGAGTTAGTTCAAATTGGTTCACTTATTAATAAAATCTAGTAGAAAAACTGAGGGTGGTCGTTTTTAAACAATTTTTTTTTTATATATTTGTTCTTCTATTAATAATTTAATTATATGTATATATATAGTATGACTTTTTGATTTCTTGTTTATTTTAATTTTTTTTTTTTTTAATTTATGAAATTTAATTACATTGATTTATTAAATTAAAATATAAATTAATATTAAAAAAAAAAAAAAAAAATAATAATAAAATAAAAAATAGAAATATTTTCAGAATTAATTTTCAGATTGTGCAGTCTACAATTAATTTGTTTAATTAAGTAGAATAATGTATTACGAAGGTGTTATTATAATAAATTTGTTTATATTTTCTTAGTTATATTATTTTTGTAATAAGTTTGAGGGTTGAAAATATGGTAATGGTATCAAATAAAATAAATAAAATAAAAAGTCAATATTATATATAAACGCGGAATAAATTTGAATAAAAAATGTTTGTTAATGATAACAATTAAAATCTGAAATAATTGGTAAAGTCAACAATAATAAAATATCACAAATTATATACTTAATTTTTCAAGACAAAATATTATTCATTGTAAAATTTTAAGTAAATAAATTTATTTATTTTTTTAGTTATTATTTTATCGTTAAAAAAAAAAATAAAAAAAAAACTATTTAACAAAGTATTGTAATTTTATATGAAAATATTGTCAAATGTATGTTTATATGTTTAATATGTCAGTTTAATATGTCAGTTGTCATAGTTCAGTATGCCAATTAACTGTCATAGTTTAATATGTGAAATAAATTCAAATTTTCTTAACAACAATATGAAAACATTATATCCTGTTCACAGTTCACAGTACGCTCTATAAGACGTTCAGCTATTAACTAGCTATACAAGGTGTTATAACTAACCATTTTGTAGGTAAATAAAGTTATTAATTTTATAAAGTTTTGTATGAAAATTAAGTAGATTGAGTATTAGTCATCGGTTACTTTAAATTTGGACAAAATCATTTAATTTTTAAGCCGTCATAATTTTAAAGATCTAATTTAAACTTTAAAGGTCTCTTAATTTTAAAGATATAATATAAATCTTGTGATGTACAAAATAAAATTTTTTGTTCATTACATTGGAATTGATTACATAATTGTTTTGATTGGTTGTCATGTTAAAAATTACACAATGTAAAAGCTGTTCTTGGAAATAAACTGTTTTGCTCCTTTTTTTCCTAAACGAAATAAAAACAAAAAATTTATGACGCAATTTCAGAATTTATATTAAATAATTTCTGTGTATTTTTTTTCTGTAAAGCTCCATGGATTCGTAAATTTCATTAATTTGTAAAGTTTTTCATTTACTAAAAAAATTATTATAAATTTAAAAGTGAAAAAAACATAAAAAAATAAATTAAAATAAAAATAAAAAATCAATTTGTTTTCCCCACAAGGTGAAATTTTCCACTCTATGTGATTTTATTTGAATTTAATTTCAAAGAGAAAATCAAAGTTTTTCTTTTATTTGTTTTTTATTTTTGTATTTTATGTTTTTATATAGCCTTAAGGATAATAATCGGAAATTAAGTTTATAACGTCTACTAAATTGTACAAAATTCACCTGTTTGAAAATTGAATAATGGGTGGTTGGGTAAAAAATGGGAAAATATATACGTAACCTAAAAATATGCAAGAAAGAGGAATTTTCTTATTTATGAAAATTGGTAATGAAACAAATTTCACCTACCTATACATTTTTATTCATCATCAGTACTAGTACATATATATATTTTTACTTTCATTTCAATATAAAATCAAAAATGGTTTGTTGTAAGGAAGAGAGATGAATTATTGGTTGGTTATTTATATTATAGTGAAAAAGTATAAAACGAATTCGAAAATATTATTTTTTTCATATTCAATTTCCTGTAGAGACATCAGCCATTATCAAAACATTTTTTCTCAAATTAAATAATAATCAAATAAAAAGGACGAAAAAGGAAATTTTATTATATATAGTATATAGAAAAGTTGTATATAAGAATCGTTAGTTATTTTCTATTTTTAAAAGTTTTTCAATGAAGTTCTGAAAAAGCAAAACAGAAGAAAATTGTTAAGGATTTTTAATTTTAATTGAATTTAGTTTTAATTTAAATTTAAAAATAATTTTTATTTTAAAGATGGAGGATGGAATTTTGATTAAGATTAAGAACTCTAGGAAGAAGTTTGTTTAATTATATTGATATATATATATATATATATATATATATATATATATATATATATTATATATATATATATATATATATTTATATATATATATATATTTAATCCATTATTCCTGTCTTTAATTATTTCTTTAACAGTCGTATTGATGATTCGATTCAAAATATTTTGATATTTATACCGATTAAGAATATATCATACCTGCTTACTTAAAAAACCGAATATTAACTGGATACATTAAAAGTATTTTACTGGTGCTCGTAGTTAAAAAATATTATTTACTGGTACTGGAAAACCATCTGTATATAATCAACAAATCAATTTTATTCTATTTACTTTTTTATACGTAATGTTTTTCTATAACTACGTATTTTTAGATAAGGCTTGTTCTAGTTAACACTTGTTCTAGTAACACTTGTTCTAGTTAACACAATGTAGAACAATATTACAATTAATATGTTTCTAAGATACAAACAAAAATTTTTAAAACAACTAACAAATATTGACATTACAACAACTAACAGACATTTCGGATATACTTATACTTTTTTCATTCTATTGATTTTTATATTAAAAATGGTCCAAATCATAATGGAGAAAAGTCTATGGAAACTATAACTAGTATATTATAATAGGTTAAACCGTACAATAAATAAATAAATGATTTATATAGCTTAGATTCTTAGAACAACTATTGACGACTTAAGATACTAATTATGTAAAATTAAATTGCTAAAACAATAATCATGTGTTCTCATAACTAAAAAATTCAAATACTTTAAATTTTACTGCAAATTATCATTAGCTGTAGTAAATAAATTTTTGCTGAACACAGAATTGAAATAATATTTGGCACAGAATTGAAGCAATACTGTAGTATCCCCAACTCTGTTTATTTTAATTCATACGAACATTGACAAATGAATTTCGGACAGTATTACAGAACAAAAGAACTATAAGTAAGATATGGGGTTATATCAGAAAATAAACACTATGGCAGTGTTTAACAATTCAGTTTATATGTATTATATGATGCTGAACTGTTAAACACTGCCACAATGTCTATTTTTTTGATTTCACCCATGTAACCAATATTATTTTGTACATATTACTCTTCTCACGTTTAAAATCTATTTCTTTACTATTTTAAAACATAAAACGAATCACTATAATTCTAAATATTTAAAAAATATTGTAATTTTAAACATAACTTTATATACATTTAAAAATATTTCAAAATATAATTATTACTTATTTAAAATTTAATATATTTTTCTAATTATTCCACTTCATTTAATTAATAATTCAAATATTATTTCCACTTAATTTCAGATTTAAACGTCATCATGAATGCAGAGTTTTATTACTAAAAACAACAGTCAAAACAATAATAAAAACAAAACAAACAACAAAACAAGACAAAACAAAAAAAAAAAAAAATTATTAAAAATTAATCAACGTCAGTGCCATTTTGTTTTTCTCGTTGACGTTTAATTATTCCAAAAATAACAAAACGAAAAAAAAAAAAAAAAAAATAGTAATAATCATTATAAATGTCAATTAGAATTTTTAACTAAAAATACATAAAAAAAAAAAATACCAAAATTAAAGTTTACCGTTAAAATAACAAACTGAGAGAAGTTAAAAAAACAAAAAAAAGTAAAAATCTAAAAGAGTTTGATGCTGTAACCGAAAAGTGAAACAAAAGAAAAAAGTAACGGTGTAAAATTTAACTGTACATTTCACTGGGTACAGTACAGTTACACAAATAAAAATAATCGGTTATATTTCGCTCAATTTTCCCATTGTTGTATTTACATTTTTTTTTCGTCCCTAAAAATGTCGACCGAATTTCTCATTTTGACTTGGAAACGAAATAATCATTGCATTTGCATTAAACGAAAACGACGACAACAAAAACAACAATATACACAACTAATACAAAAACACAAAGTATAGAAGAGAAGAAAGAATTAAAAAACAAAGAATAAAAACTAACAAACAAAAAATATAAGCGGTCCACAATAGAAGTGGAGAATATTAAAAACAAAAAAAAAAACGAATTGATAAGAATACAGGACACCATTTTGTTTTTGTTTTGTTTTTCATTCAACTCAACAGTAATAACAGCATCAATTGCATAAAATAATTTTTTACTGTAATTTGTTTTATGTCTAAATACTCTAAATACATAAATATAATATACATCATCATACCGTTAGAAGAACAGTTATTTTAAAGTGCTTTCAGTAAAATTATACACTAAATATTACTAAAAAAAAGGGATTCTCCGAAAGTGCTCTCAAATTGTAACAGAGAACGGGCGAAAAAAAAAACAAAAAAATTGTGCCAATTAAAATTTGTGAAGAATTAAAAAAAAAAAAGTTTTTGTTTTAGAAAGAGAAAAAATTTTTTTATTTTTATTTTAAAATAGAATTAATCAAAATTTAAAAAATAAAGTGAATAATTAAAAATTTAAAATAAAATAACATAAGATAAGAAAAAAAAATTTAGAAATGGAACAAACATCAGGATTTGATGATGATCCACCACCAGAACCCCGAGATGGTTGGCTTCTTGTACGAATTCATGTACCAGAATTAAATGTTTATAAATGTTTACAATTTCCAGCTGATCGTTTAGTATGGGATGTTAAACAACAAGTTCTTGCCTCATTACCTAAGGTAATTATTATTGTTGTTAAAATTTAAAAAAAATAGTAAAATTAAATTTTTTTTTTATATTAATTTAAAAAAAATTAAAGAAACTTAAATAAATAAAATTGCTTTAATAATATTCTTAAGTAATACCTATCTTATAAGTAGTTAAATTTTATTTTTTAATTATACACAAAATTTATTTATTTATTATATTGGTGTTTATTAGAAATAATTTAAAAAAAAAAATTTTTTTGATAAAATTTAAATTACGACATCTGAAATTTTAATATTTTGTCAGTTACAACTATTTAATCTTCAATTTAGTAAAATGAAAACTTTTTACAGTCAGAAGCAATTTTGTTCTAAGTCAATTTTTGCTTAACCTTGAATATATTTTCAAAATTCTATTTCTATGTATTTTTTATAAAATTCAAATTACGACATCTGAAATTTTAGTATTTTCTCAGTTACAACTATTTAATCTTCAATTTAGTAAAATGAAAACTTTTTACAGTCAGAAGCAATTTTGTTCTAAGTCAATTTTTGCTTAACTTTGAATATATTTTAAAAATTCTATTTCTATGTATTTTTAATAAAATTTAAATTACGACATCTGAAATATTAATATTTTTTCAGTTACAGCAATTTAATGTTCAATTTAGTAAAAAATACAACTTTTTATAGTCAGAAATAATTTTGTTCTTAGTCAATTTTTGCTTAATTTCTTGAAAAAAAATATGTTAAGGTGTTTGTCTAATGAAAGACTAATTCCAATTCTATTTC
Organism: Argyra leucocephala; assembly: GCA_963942445.1. Lineage (NCBI taxonomy): Eukaryota > Metazoa > Arthropoda > Insecta > Diptera > Dolichopodidae > Argyra > Argyra leucocephala. The sequence goes on along the minus strand of OZ012681.1, from coordinate 32,291,088 downwards.
CCTATATACCAAATGGACAATTTTTCAAACTATCCAATTCTAATTCAAATTTTAATTTATATATGAATATCTGTCATAATTACAATTAGTCATCGCATTAAGTAAACGATTCGATTAATTAGAAAAAAAACATGTAAGATTGTAGTGTGTTTTATTAGTTTTGATTTTTTTTTCAGTGGTGTATAATTTTAATAAAGTCTATTTTCTATTTTTATTCAGCCATCAATATTTGATTTATGTTTTATAAACATAAAATTTACTAACCTTAAGATTGATTTTGACATTTGGATATGTCTGACGATATATTCGTATTCTGAACTCGTATTAATGATTGGATCACAATCATATTACTAACTTTTTCAGTTTTATTTTGTCAATGCTCATATTCACTTCAAATCAATTATTCAATTTTACTTTCTCACTTTCATCCTTCTGTTTTTATCTATTCAGTAAGTTTCCCACTATTCACATCGGTCTAATATACGGTTAAGAATTTTAAATTAAATATTAAAAAGTTTTCTTGAGTACCTATATATATATTATATATATATATATATCTATATTGTTATATATATTTCTTTTTCAGGCATTGTAATACATATATACATATATAATCAAATATTCTCTAATCTCAATATTCAGATCTAGAATGAGCTGGTATAATTTTAGTTAGAAAACTGTATTTTCCTATACTAATTTTAGTATATTCAATAAATTAAAATAATTAAATTGCAAACAATTTAAAATTTAAAAAAGTTTAATAATGAAATTTTAGAATTTTATTTTACTAAAAAAAGAAGGGAAAAACAAAATAACTCTAAAAGAAGGGATGTCTTTTAAATTAACTTAAAATAAATTTCATTATTATAATGTACCTATATATATACGTAGAATAGATCCTTAAGAAGTAAATTTTTAAAAATTTACAATCTTGTTAAATTAAAAAAAACAAAAATTCTTATTTAAGCTTTAATCAATAAAATATTGTCGAAATTGATTGATTACACCATAAATGGAATATTTAATTTGGGTAGCAAATGTCTATATATATATATATTATATAATATTTGTTTATATTAGACATGGTGCTTCTAACTCAGTTATCAACCTTGAACTAGATTAAATAGCTCTAAGATTAAAATTAATAAATAACTTGGGATCGAAGAGATCTAAAATAATGATTGAAAATATTTTGTAAATAAACTTTGATATGAACTTTGAAATGTCATATCCATTTTTGTCCTATCCTTATATTATTGCAATTTTATAAACATGAAACATGAAAGTTACATCACTTCAAAATTTGAAAAATCTTCAAGTCACCTATTACTTCTAGAAGACTTCAAATTGTCCTATGTTTTGTTCTTACGATTCTTTGCCCATTTTAATCCAAGCTAATTGGGCCTTATTGTGGTAAACGTACGGCGAACGCGACGCATGAACCTTTTTATTCACTTCACTTGGTATTATAAAAAACGCGTGAATATTCTATTTTCGAAACATTAAATAACAAATGTCAAATACATTTATTTTGAACATACAAGTTATAGTTATGGAAGTCAAAGTTTGTATTATCAAAACATTTTTTTTAATTAATTTCAGAAACATATTGTTTTTAAATTAATTAAAAAATATTAAAAATGAATAGAGTAGCGGCATATTTTGTTGAGAATAAGCAAATTAAAAATATGATGTAAAGCAAAATTTAATGAATATTTGTAATGATATTTTTGAAGTGAACGATAAAAGGTAAACATTTTGAAACATTTTAAATGTTTTTTATATTCATTCATATGCACTTTTAGTTTTACGACAAGCTTTCGTCTGAATAAATCTGCTTTAGAATATGCATTAAAACAAATTGAGAAAAATATGCCAACACCAACGAAATCGTCATCTTTAACACCTAAATTAACACTTGCAGCTTGTTTGAAATTTTTTGTTCAAAGTAGTTCGTCAGCATTCTGTGGCAAATGATAATCATGTAAACATAGCTTAACCGATCTTCTCACAAGTATTGTCATCAATGCTAGATATACTAGAGGCAGCATTTTGTTCGACATGGATAAAATTACTTATGAATTACATTTTTTAACTCAAATGAATAAGAACATAAAAAAATATATATATTTTACTTATATTTTGTTGTTGTAAATTTTTTAAAATCGAATTTCAAGTTGCAATAATACAAATAAAGCTGTCGCCGTATATTTTGAACAATACCAAAAATATATTCACGTTTAATTTCAAAAATGACATTTTATATTTTACTCTTCCCGTTTAGCACAATACCAATTCACCGCGTTTCGATTGCGTTTGCGTTTCCCGCAATAAAATCCATTATCCAGTTCGATAATCGATCTTAATCGATAACACCCTCTATATTTATGTAAACAATTTATTTCTTTCAAAATGTTTGTTCTCATTCTAATTCAAAAAATTAAATTACACAATCTACAGTTAAAATATCTTCAGTAAAGTAAAGTTAAGTAAAAAATTATTAAAATTCCCTTTTTCTTTTAAATTACTTTAATTTTTTTTTTGTAACAACTTAAAAAAATGATGCTTTTACTTCCTTTCAATAGAAAAAAAATATATTGATGGTGTTCATTTTTAACAAGAGTGAAACTGAAAAAAGAAAAATTATAAAGTAATATAAAAAAAAGCTTTTTATTCAAAATAATTACATTCAATTAATCAGTATCGATTTCTATTTTATAATGAAGGTAGAAATATTGAAACAATTTCAAAATTTCTTTAATAATTGTATCAGAATTTAAATCGTTTATGAAATAGCAGTATGTATAATAATAGATTGATTATTAGATATGTAAACATGTATAGAGTTACTATGGTAAAGTAACTTCGTCTCCATAATATCATAAATCAAAATGTATTTCAATTAAATTGTAAATCATGTATTTATTAGTTTTGATATATTTATCTGGCCTATGATGATTTGTTCTGACTCAACGAATTTTTTTAGATCTGATTTCAAATATTTACTTGTAACTATACTGGATTGTCCTTCGCATGCATATTCATCTAATCTATTCTACTATTATACTATTAAGGTTTTTATTCTAGGTAAGATAATTTTATTAAAATACGTTTAATATCAAAATGCATTCAGATATTGGTGTATGTGTGTCACCTAATATCTGGTAACATCATAATAGTTCTGTATCTTTACTTTTATTTGTGGAAATGTGCAAATGACAGGAAAAATTACGTGATCATAAAATCCTGTGAGAACATTGAAAATAATCTTATTTGCAGTATTAGATTTTTAACTGCAATGTAGTATATTCCATAACGTATACTATATATATATACAACATAACTAATTTCAAAATGTTTATTCATATTCTATTATTTTCTTCATAGTTAAAGGTTAAAGCAGTATGCAAGCATGATTGAACTATTTATATTGTGTATACTAGATTAGCTTTACTGAATATACTAGATTATAGCCAAAATTCTAATACTGCATTTTCGATATCCCCTGTTGTCTATCAATGCAATCTACCGGAAAATAAAGTAATTAAAATTTTAAGCACTCAAAAACATCTAATTTAACATTTTTGTAAATATTAAATATTTATAGATATTTATATAATACTAAATATTTGTTGGATATATACATAACTTAAGTAAATTTGGGGTTATATTTTAGGATTTATTAAATTTTTATAGCTATTTGAATTATAATTATATTAAATTTTATTAGTTTGATAATTGTGAATTAATGTTTTTATATTATCTACGAAAATTTTTTAATTCATCCATTCTTACATTTTAAACTTTGTTTTTGTTAACTGTCATAATTAACCGTCATAATAAACGGTACATTAATTTTACGGTTGTGTCTACCATATGACAATCAGACAGACAGTTTATAAACTATTTTTGTTTTTGTTTTTTTTCTTTACAAAACTTACATTTTCATAATGAAGTAATTCAGAATTTAATAGGATTTTATTTTGATTGAATGTCATAATTTATGACAAATTATTCAATAGATACAACAAAAATATTTTGTAATAAAATGACTAACAAATAAGTTTGTCAAAAATCATCATTTATACATCATTTAAAATTTACTTGAATTAAGTAATATATTTTGCTGAATAATGTCAAAAACTTCATATTATAAACCAAAATCTACACCTATACACCTAAGATGTGTATATAAAGTTATTAATATCAAATTATTAAAATTGAAAACAAAAATTTGATATTTCATAAAAATTGATATTTTTGATATCATACTGTTCTTCAATGATTTTACATAATAAAAATAAATACAATATTATTAAAATTTTTTGAATAATGTATTATTATTTCTATTATTTTCCAAAAAAAAAAAAAAAAAAAAAAACAAAAAAAAATATTTTAATAAATTCAACATAATAATTAGCATAAATAACAACAATCCTCCCGTATACTCATTGTAAACGAAATATCTATATTTTTTGAGAATATTTTAAGAAAAATCGATTTTGTTATGTAAACTATATGTATTTGAATTGAATTAAAGGTGTTGCCATTATTTTGCAAAAATGTATTGATTAGAGTTTGAAAGTATTTTGTGACATATTTATAAAATATTAATTCAGGGGTATGGTATAAAATACCTTATTTATAACTAGATTTTGAGATCCAAAATATTAACGTATAGAGTTGGTATGATAATAATAATCCGCATATTATTAGTATATTAAAAAGAATGGTACCATTCGAGCTTATAATTAGGCAAATTTTTTATGATCATTGTTATATATATGTATATATCTATAAAATTTTTACATTCTTGTAACAGTAACTTAGGTAGAATGATCTTTTCGTGCTGAAAGCAATCAGAAAGAGTTTCAAAAATATTAACAAATATATTTAAATGTTAGCTTTAATTGTATGTACATATATAGTTTTAATTGTTTAGGTATTATTATTAGTGAGTAAAAATATCACCTTCATTTTAAAGTGTGTTACGGTTTGGAAGAAAACAAATTTTCAATTTCAAAAAGAAAGCAAATATTTCTATTCTTGTGACAGTAGTAATTTCTGGCTATACATTTTCCATATCCAAATAAGTATATCTGAAATCACAAAAACAGATATTCCCTTAAAATTGTTAAGGTTAATTTATTCAAATCTGTTATTGATAGCAGGCAAATCGAAATTTGTTTATACCTATAATTAAAACTGAATTAAGTAACTTAATTTATAATTTTAATAAAATTATATAAATATTAAAAATATACTTAAAAAACATATATACGTATATTATAGTATACACATATTTCAACGACAAATAACTATGAAAATACATTCTGATTTCAAATTATTACTCTGCTGTTCTAATTTAGTTGTGACCATTAAAATTGGAAAAAGTGTTATTATCTACATATCTAAGAGTTTAAATTACCTCAAGCTATAACTTTATCAAAATTTACTCTCTTAAAACAAAATTTTTTGTTTCATTGGCAACTCTGTTGATTTATTACACCTTGCAGAATATAGTAATATGTAACCTGTATATACAGTAATAAATAATATTTTATTACCATTTTTACTTTCAATATCAGAAATGTCAAATCAAAATCAAAATACAATTGAAAAAATAACAAAAAGAAAAATTAAAATAAAAAAAATAACAATAATAAAAATGAAAAAATATTAAGTTGAAGGGTTCAAGGCCGACTTAGTTGCATTAAAACAATAATAATATAATTTTCTTAATATTTTTCTTTAATATTAAATATAAAAAAATTACAATTTAATTTTTAATGAGAAATTGTTATATTACAACAATTAATATTTGACATTTATTTTGACATTCCATTTTTTTATTGTTGTTTTTATTGTAATTTCATGGGTCATGTAATTTAATTTTCAATGTTAAAAAAAAAAATTCAATAATTTATTTATAAATAAAACAAAATAGCATCTGCTGACAATACAAAACAAAAAAAATAAATTAATTCTTATCTATCGAATCAGTGTCGCTGACATCAGTGTATAGACAGTGTCATTACCTGAGTTAAATCAAAAACAAATATACCTATACCTACCTACCTGTTGCATTTCCATATTAATCTACACATGATAATATTTTGTTTATATTCTGTGCTGACATTTAAACTATCTATTTTTTTTTTTTTTTGTTTAAAGTCAACAATACAATTCAAAGTCAAAGTCAAAAAAATACTCATAGTCATGTACATATAGAGTATATACAAGTCAAGAGTATACCTACTTTAAAGTTCAATAAAATTAAAACAATCAAGAAAGAACAAAATCCAATTTTAAAATCAATTCTTAAATACTAAATTAAACTAAACAATTGAATATCAAAGACACCAAAAACTATAATATAAAACAACTATAATCACGTCACGCGATGACTATAAATTTGAAAATTGCACTAAAAATGAAAAATACAAAATCTCCTCCTTACTTATTTGTTTACAATAGTGGGAGATTGAAATGAAAATTCTAATTGCAGTTTATTCTGTTTTGCACTTTTCCAGTTTATTTCCATGGAGCTTTCTTGATTTTTCATAGATGCTAGCTGCAACCTTTCGATAATGAAAAATTCACCTTGTCTTTACTATCTTACTGTAAAACCAAAATCAACCAATATAACCTCGCCTTTTTTTCGTTTTTGTTTTTCTATTTTATTAAACCAAAAATTTTTGAAGAGCTATTTTAATTCTGTATGTTTTTTTATTGCTGTTGTTTCTGAAAATTTTACTTCTTCTAATTCATTTTGTTTCTCCTTTGATTTGTTTCGTAAAAGGAAAATTGGAAAATTGAATTTTTTTTTTTTTGTTTAAATTCGTCGTGACTTTTAATTTAATTTTTTGCTCGTTTGCTGTTTTGAAAAAAAAAAAAAAAAAAATATTTTTACAAAAAATGAATGTCAATAGAAGGTGGAAGAGATGAAATCTAGAAATAAATAAACCATTATTTTTAAAAACAACAGTTCAAAGATAAACTTTTTTTTGTTATAGTCATATCAATTAAATTAAGAAAAAAATTTAATTATATTAAATCGAAATATGCTAGATAATGTTAAAAAACGCATTCATTCGTATTATCAAATTTTAAGAGTAAATGCAATATGAATTTCGATTAACTGTGCAGTTTCTAAGTCAACGTGACTATTTAATAAATGTAACAAATTTCAAATCAAATTTCATTTCGATGTGTCACAAGTGGTAGAGATCAGTGCAGGGAACTGGAAATGGTCAATAAGAAGCAATGCAGTTAAGTTAGGTATCCTTTGAATTCTAATTGTTAGAGCTGCAACGAAATAGAGACTTTAAACAGTTGTTTTGCAGTTGCTTTTGCAGATTTGGGACTGTACAGTTTTTCCAAACAATATCGTTGATAGCATGAGAAGTACGGTGACATCGTAAATGTTATTAAAAAAGACTTCAACCTGATATACTTAAGTAATGTAAAAAAACTAAGTTGTCAATGTTATCCGAAAATAACAACTTTCTGAGACATTGTGTTTTAATTCATTTGTGATCAAGTAAAATGAACACAAAGTTTTTATTAACACTTTACAACATTGGATTTTTTAAAATTTTTGTGAACCCAAATACAGTCAAACAGGATCGAGAAGACGTGGTGAAAAACAATTGAAATACAAAAAAAAAACTGTTGTAGACATTTAAGATCATATGGACGTTGTATTCACCTTTGTGTTGACACATTTACGATGTCAAGGGGAGATCCAATTATCCTCTTTAATCGAGTTGAATTTTACTCTAGAATTAAGCTTAAAGATACGTATGCTGTTAGTATGCTGTGCCAAAATTTAACATTATTTCATGTAATTTGTTGTTGTAGAAAAATGATAGCAAAAAGCATGATTTTGCTGCAAATTTTGCTTTGTAGTACGCTGTTAGTATACTGAGCAAAAACAAAAAATTAAGTTCTTGTTTTGACCGCCAGGTATTAAGCTTCAAAATTTTTGCTTCTCATTTATATACCTGGTTATATAAAATTTTTTTTTGCTCTTAAAAATATTATTTTAAAGGTTCCATTATTAAATAATATTTTTTAAGGTTCACTTTATTTTACTTACGATTTATTTTATTTTTAAATAGTTTGTTTAAGATAATAGATAATAGATATATTAATTAATACTAATTTAATTAAGATAAATAGTTTTATTTACATACGTTTTTGATTGTCAAATGAACAAATAATGCCACCTGTTATTGATTAAACGAATTTCTGATAAATTTTGCTACCGATTTTGCAACAGTTTTTTTTATTAATTTTTTAGCAAGCAAAAATCTTCTAAAAACGACATACATTAACAGTAAATGACTGACTTCAAGGCTTAAATGTTAGTACAATTTACCATTTCATTTTTATTGATAACCAAATTATATCTCAACTATTTTTGATCGTTTATTTTATCCCAATGACAAAAGGTACTGAAACAATTTTTTTTTTACTTTTTGCCATCGTCGGGAATCGGAACTGGGACCATTATCTATATGATATTAATCTATTTGAATGTGTTCTTCGAATATTTTGAGAACACTTTAAACTTGACTTTTCGTTCTTAATACTTGTAATGATTTATTTTTTTTTGTTTTGATTTGACAATACGTCATTATAAAAATAAATCGATAAAAAAACAGTATGTAATTCCAAATCACAACTTTCACATTGCTGTAAAAAAAAAATTAAATGTATTTATTTTATGATGTTGTAAAACTAAACTCCAATTAGCAATTAAAATAAATTTATAAAATCTTGAAATCATACTTAATGACCCAAATACTATATATAAGATGTCTAACACACTATAGTTAGTATGCGGCGTACAAGACATCAGCTTAATTCTATAAAATTCTAAATAAAAATTTAAATTAAACCAAAAAAATTTAATTGGATTGCTCATATGATGAATCAACACTGTATAGTATGGTTAAATTGAATAAATTTAATTTTAAAATCAATAATTTGTATGTATGTTGGTTAGATGGGTGCATTGCTTGTATAGCAAAAATTCGGAATCATTAAATTTTTTTGTGTATATGAATTTTCACAAAAACAAATTATCTTTCATTCTCTTATTCTCAAATATTTTTTTTTGTAATCTTTGATAGAGAAAAACTTTAACTAAATTTTGATGGCGTTTTTTTTTTTTTTTTAAAGTATATATATATATATGTATATATATTGTTTGTTGAATTGGAACCCTTATTTCAAGTTCATTAATTTATTGTTTGTTGAAATGGAAAATAACTTTTAATATAATAAATAATTTCGGAAAAAAAAAAAATTTTTGATTCTCAAAAGTTTAAAAAAAAAAAAAACAAAATTTCATTTAATAACCTGTTTTTGTTGTTGTTGTTGCTGTCCTAAACAAAACTTTTTTTTTTTGTTTTGTTTTAAGGGATGTAATAATTGGCCAATTTATATACTTTAATACGTGTACGCGTATTTTAACAGTAATATTGGGATAATTCATTTAAAGATAATTTGAGGATCATAAGATAAAGATAAGTTTTTTTTTTAAAACAAAGTTGTTAGTGTCTTTAATGCATATGTGTTGGATCAATCCAATCCATATCCGTTTTATATATTTTTTTTCAGTTGGTTCATATAACTGGATATCTTATTTCACTCTCTTGAATTATGTTAGAATAAAATAAACAAGATCTTATTTCAATTTTTTGAATCACTTTGTTTTTGTTGTTAATCATATTGCTGTGTAAGATTGACAAAATCAGGATTGTTAAAGAGCGGATGTATTTTGGTAAATTAATATGTCGTTCAACCTAAATCAATTCAAGTACATACTTGATTTTACAATACTTGACCTGACTTTTTGATACATATTTAGTCAAGTATTGAGTCCGTGCAAATAATTAAATATTGAATTTTTAATTTGAGTTGATTTGAGGCTTAACTTTGACATATTTGATTTTACAATACTTGACTTGACATTTTGATACATATTTACTCAAGTAAATATTGATACATATTTACTCAAGACTGATTTGAGGCTTGACTTTGACATACTTAACTTGACATTTTGATACATATTTACTCAAGTATTACCCAAATAATTAACCTATAGTTGTTTTGAAAATGTTCTGTTCGATTATATCTAAAGTCGGCTCAACTTGTTAACTATAGTATTTTCATTCAAAGTGTAAGGGGATTCAAAATTCGAGTTGAGCGATGACTTGAGTCAGAATTTGAGTTGTTTACGAATACTTTACGAACAAAACATGAACATCAATTTCTGTTAATTTGCTTTTTGTTAATGTTTTTGTTTTTATTGATGTAATTTATGACTTTAGAAACAGATTATTGAATCTAGACCTTCATTTTAGAACAAATTTTTATTGAGTTTATCAACAAATAGACTTTTGAGCTTAGAAAACAGACTTTGAGCTCAGAATTAATCAGCAAACATACTTTTGAGCTTAGTTTAAGAACACATTTTAATTAAGTTCAAATTTTCAATTCAATTCAGTTGGAGTAACTTGTAAACTTCGTGTAAGTAAAGGGTTAAAGACTTTGTTTACATGTACCATGTACGTATATTAGAAAAATAAAAAAAATAAATTAAATTCAGTTCAACAAACTGTGCAATATGAAACCATTTTGAAAAATATCTTAAATATTATGTAATCTTAATTTGTCAATTGAGAAGTCCATATCATCTTTATATTTGATTGTTAAATTGAAAAAGTACGTTATTAATATCTGAACCATTTTTTTTTTTTTATTATTTACTTTCATTTCTTATTTATTTTTTCTTATTTTGATTTACAATTAGAAAACAAAAACCTACAAAACATAATCTTCATTCTAATATGACTTATGACTAAAACCTTAAAATTATACACTATAACTAAAATATGAACCATTTCTCAACCAATTTTCATTATTATTCTTTTAAATGGTAGATATTTAAAAGGAAATGTGGCAAAAGTAAATATTTTTTTTAATTTTCAGTAGATATTCCAGTTGAAAATTTCACTCATCTATCTAGCTAGAATTAAATTTAAATTATTACGTTTGCGGTTGTTGTCTAAGATAAATCAATCAAAAGATAAAATATAATACCAAGTAAAAATTTGTGAAAATGATTGAAAGCATATCATAATGAAATTGGAATACAATCTTCCTCGAATTTCGATAAGCGAGCCAATACTATTTATATTTCGATTTACTGATGCTTGGACCCTTTGCAATGAAATTTTTAATAATTAAAAACATTCTTAAGATAATGAAAAATATATGAAGTCGTTAGACTTCTTCAAATAATATAAAAATTATAATGATAACTGTATTATAATAAAAAATTTCAAATATAAGTCAAACTATATTAAAATCATGTCAAGGACAATATCAATCAAAATATTTACTTGTATAACATAATTTTGAAATACCCAAAAATTTATTTATCATAAATATACAAATAAGAATCGCTTCCTTATACATTTTGTGAATTTTCAATTTTAAAATGTCAAAAAATGTATATTTACTAAGAATTCTAGTTGTTTTATCTTTCAAATAAATGTCATAATAATATATTAAAAATCAGAGAACATAACTAAAAAAAATATTGTATATTCACAAAATTCAATTCCCATAATTTCTCGCTTCAAAAAACTACAAAAAAATAAAATTTTATAATAATAATAATCCAGGGGTGGTTCAGATGACAGAATTGCGTTCATATAATTTTATTTGATTTTTTTTTAGTAAGTGTTGTAGTTAAAATTTAATAAAATTATATTTAATAAAATGTTGGGCTTTAGAAAATTTAATTTATATAGATTTCCAGAAATAATTGATTGGAAATATTGCTTTTTTTATTTTATTTTGTTCCTAAAAAAATGCTGCAAATGAAGTTTTTTCATAAACATTTTGAACAGCAAACCTGCTAATAAATTATAGTAGGTAGCACATGACAATCAGTTGTGCTGCAGTTTATATTTATATCACAACACTGCAAATGTAAAATATTCAAATTTTAATAGTCCTGTCAAAAACAATTTTTTTTGAAGTACATTTTGTTTTTGAAAAATTGTGATGTATCACCAGTCACAAATGGGCTTTTTATAAAATTGTATTAAGTAAAATTTGAACTTCCTTTCAGTTGGATTTTATTGCAAGAATTGATATTTTGCAAGCGAGTTGCTTTCGTCATATGTTAGAATAAGCCAAACGACCACGATGATTTAGCGGTATTTCATTGCAAATCAAACCTAAATTACTGTTTCTATTATTATTAGGTACAGTCATATGAGCTTTGATTAAAATTACTTCAACATTATTAAGTCTGAAATGAAAATTGCTTAAAAATATCGATATTTTCGATAAAACTAAATTTAAACGGACCTTTTATTTTTAATTATAAATAACTGACATGAATAATGTCATAATAGAGAAAATAATGATTGAACCATTGCCTTGTATATTGTTTAACAGGCCGGTAGATTAAAAAATTTGAGTAAAAATGATATCCAGCTTATGTGTAAATCAAATGGACATTTTTCTTTTCAAAAGATATTACTTCTGGCAAAGTTTGGACAAAATTTAATTTACCAATATGGAAGGAGAGTGTTTAAACTATTAATATCTAGAGCCGCATTAAAAATTGTTAATGCTTTCATTCAATTTTACAAATTAAAAAAATTCATAACCAAAATTATTTTACATATAGACTATCATTTCAACTTCTATCAGAAGACTAAAAAAAATCTCTCAAAAAAATAACAAAACAAAATTCCATTCAAAGCATCTCACACACAAGGCTTGCTGTGTTCAATAAGTTTAATTTGACAAAACAAACATAATACAAATTGAACTTATTTGAACACAGCAAGCAAAAAATAAAATGAGAAATATAAGAACAAAAAATAAATCGGAAAAAAGTTAACGTTCAAGTTCAATTGTTATTGTAATTTTAGACGAAAATAATACGAAATGTTATGTTCGGAAAAAAAATTTAATATGGAAGCCTGATACAGCATACAAAGCAATGATTGAACTATAATTTTCGAAAAAGTAAAAATACTTAAACAATGAAAATTTGTATTCCATTTCTATTTCCAAAATCATAATAAGTTCACTATGTCGCAGTGTTTAGTTTTGAAGGAAATAAAAGTGTTTTATTATTTTAATAATATTAAAAATTGTATTATTCAAAAATAATGTAAAGACCTGGCCTGAAAAATCCTATATTGTGTTCAAAGGCCACTTAACTAAAGTTATAAAAACAAAAACAATAATATTACAATGGCCCAAAAATTATTTAAAAAAATGTTGTAAAACACTGAACTTACTTACTTTACTTACATATAATTTACATACTCTTCATATATGTACACTAAATAAATATGTGAAAAGCGCCACATAACGTGCTATATAGCCTATATTCATATTATAAATTTCAAATTTAATATTTTCCGGCATATGAGCTTTAACATGTGAAAAGAAACAAAGAAAAGAACAAAATATAAGGAGAAGAAAAATAAAAGAAAAATAAAAAAAAATAAAAATAAAAAAAAATAAAAATAAAAAACGCTTAGTAAACAAAACGACAACGATATTATCGCTATATTTATAATATGTAATAACAAACGATGGCCTCAACATAGTAATTTATGTTTAAAAAGTACAAAATAAATAATAACAATAACAAACAAAGTTAAAAAATACAAAAAAAACAATCACAAAATTACTGACATTTGCATAAAGTTTTCAAAAAAATTTTGACGTGTTTTTCTCTTCTTTTACTCATGACCTCTCTTTATTTTTGGTTTTCTTATTATTATTTTTTTTTTTATTATTTTTTAAGCGCGTCACTAATAACATCTCGGCCCAGAAAAAGTTCACATAGGAAATACTCGCTATTCATTTGAATTCTTCTTTTGAATTTCACACATAGAAAATTTCGCAAAAAAAAAAAAAAAACAAAAACGAAAACAAAACAAACAAAAAAAAATAAAGAAAGAAAATAAAACGTGAAACGTCAAAATGGAGAATGTTTTGATTTGATTATGTTTGTATAAATTTTTTAATGAATTTTATTTAAAAAAAAAAAAAGCAAAACAAAATTTTAATAAATCAGCAGGGGTTCCTTGAAGTAGATGGTGTTATTTACAAATTAAGTAAAAATATTTTTTTTGTTGAAGGTTTTTCTTGTTATTTTTTTTTTTTGGTATTTAATGAAAATTAATGTGAGAAATATTTCAAATTAGTTCGATACTTATATTGTTTTGATTGTTTTCGACAAAAACGACTGCTACTGCTGTTCAAATTTTTAAATAGTTAAATTAATAACACCGGATTTGTAAATAATATATATATTATAAATTTTTGAAATATTATTTAATTATTTTATATTTCACAATATACATGTATTGTTCCTATATACAATTTATATTTATGATTTATTTGTTTAGATTTTGAATTGATTGTTTAAAATGTAAATATTTGGTTAAATGAATTGTAAAGTTAGAAATTTAGAGCAATAGTAAGTTATTTAAAATCAAGGTTTTTTAAATTTTTTTTAATATAAAAAAAAGAAAAAAAATGTAGTCAAACACCTGAATGTAATAATAATAAAAATGTCAGAGAGTATTTAACAATTTTGAATTAAATACAGAATTCCAAACAATAATTTTGCAATCAATAGGAAGACAACAATATTTGAATAAAATATATTTCACCCTCATCTGATCAACATTATTTTCTTTTCTTTTTCAATATTATATTATAGGATATTTTTATTTTTAGGTTTATTTTTTACCTCATGTAAAAATTAGCAGACCTTTGAAAAATTTTGATTTTGTATAATTATTACTTTTCAAAAGAAAGCAATCGTAAGTATCAAGTTTCAACTATTTCGGACAATATGTCAAATTGAATGCTTCCTGACATACAGAATAAGATCAAAACGACAATATTTGTTATTTTACAAAAATAAATCAATATTTAGTAATGAAAACGATTACCGAGACTTATTAAACTTATAATTTAAAAATACACTTTTATATTAAGCGGTAATAAATAACTGTGAAATTTTATGTTTAAAATAACTGCCGAATTTTCGATCTAAATTTTTTTTAAAAGATTTTACCTATAATTTGTTTTTTTTTTAGCCTTCTTATACTGTTTTTTTTTACTGTGTGGTGTTCTATGTAGACGCGGGGAAATATTCTTTCAGATCTAAGTATGGTATTTTTCCCTTTGATCGTTTAAAACTATTATATATAAATATTTAAATATAAAAACAATTTAAATATCTTTTGCGAAGTTTGACATCGCATTCAAATTAGAAGGTAGAAGAAGGATTACTCTTCCCATAAGCAGAATTTACATTTGTCGGAATTTTGAACAGATATATGTTAGGTTAGTCTCTTTTTATAAATTTATCTTTGTCCAATATAGATATGTCATATCATTATGTTACCCGGGTTATACCGGGTGTGCCAGAGCATACGTATCAGCTTTTAAAGAAGGGAAGGAGTTATCAAGGGTGCTCTATCGATTGGTGGTATTTTCAACTTCCGGAAAGGACCACAAATCGGTTTTGTAAGACCAAAAATCGCCGAAATTGGCCGAAATCAAGGTTTTAAAATGGGTAGGGGTATTTTTTTATGCAAATTCGGTATCTACGTCAAAAAATAAGAAAGTTGTAAAGTATTTTTTTTTTTTTTTTTTTTTTTTTTTTTAACTTAGTAGGAACCCAAAACTGAGATAAAAAATATGATAACTTGAAAAATAAATTTATTTACAAAAATGATTATCATTAATAGTTTTAGTTTACCAAAGGAAAATATTGAGCATTTTTCTTTTATTGATATTAATTTTAAAGAAAAATACTAAGAAAACAAAAAAAAATCATTTAACATAATTTTCTTATATTTTGTCGTAGAATCTGAATTTGCATTAAAAAGTACCCCTTCCCATTTAAAAAACTCGATTTCGGCCAATTTCGGCGATTTTTGGTCTTAAAAAACCGATTTTCAGTCCTTTCCTAAGTTTAAAATACCACCAATAGATAGAGTACCCTCGATTTAGTTAACAAACTTTTTTTTAAATTTTAAAATCGTGGCTCCTTCCCCTTTTAAAAATTTGATACGCATGCTCTGAGACACCTGGTATACTCTATAGTTTTACATGTAGCCCGTCTTTTATAGTGGTTATAGTGTAGGAACATGATTTTGGTTTTGAATATAACCATTTTAATCCAAAAAGGTTATAAAATGCTCTGGAGTATAAAACCAGTAAATATTTTGAATTTTTTTGTAGTCTATCATACTGTTTTCGAATCAAGTACAAGAATTTATTAGAATAGTAATGCTTGCAGTCGGAATCAAGCACTCTATAAATATTTGTCAACCATGATATATAAAACATAACCAAAATGATTTGATAACAAACGCAACCATAAAGAAACTGACAGTTGAACGGGAGATAGAAGAAATTCTGCAGTCGATCATTGATTATAATTGTGATTGGTTCATTTTGCATTTTGCCTAATTAATAAGAAATATATTCTAACTAATAAAAGAATGTAAAATAAAGAAGTATTATATTTATGTTTAATAATTGTTTTTCAATCATTTTACAATTCAGAAGTGGGATAAATAAATCCAAGCAAAAGCGAAAATCATAGCTAAAAGGTTGAGGTTATGAAAAATTGAAGCACATGGTGGTAGTATTAAAGTGTACGTATAATTGGGAATTGCTAAACGAGATAACCTAAATTTATCGAGAACGTAAAAGACAGAAATATTATTGATACCTTAAAAAAAATGGAACGTGAGGAATTAAATAAACGAACGGTTAAAGAATTAAAAAATCTACTAAAAAATTTAAAGTTATCACAAAATGGAAATAAGTCATCATTAATTAATCGGTTATTAAATATTGATGATAATAATAGTAGAAATGAATCAGTTACGTCAATAAGAAGTGAAGCACGAACGATCGTAGAGAATGTTGGAAGTGATTCGGCACGTAATGTCACCTTCAACTCACCAGTAATAAATACATCAACGCCTGTAATGAATTGGAACGGACAAGGAAATTTTTTAACCTTCGGACCAAGAGAATTAATGGAAATTCTCCCTGAGTTCAATCCGGAGGATAAAAAAAGTTTAACGGCAGAAGAATGGTTAAAGCGAGTAGAAAAACTTAAAACATTTTATAGTTGGGAAGATCCATTAGTCCTAATTTCAATTGGACCAAAGTTCAAAGGATTAGCTAGAGCGTGGTATGATCGTACAGATGATTTTTGTACATCATGGAGTGATTTTGTAAAGCAGTTTAAAGATAAATATATGCCAATTGTAAACGATGCCGACATACATATGGGTATGCTAGGAAGAAAACGTAAAAATGACGAAACGCTAATGGAATATGTCGCGGAGATGTCACGACTCGGAAATAAGGGTAATTTAAAGGAGAATGCCATTGTTAAATATTTTATTTTAGGCATGCGTGATGAGCAATTATATGAAGCTTTTCAAGGACAACGTATTGACACGATAGCAGAATTGCGTGATAGAATCTCTTGGTGTGAAAGTTTTAGAACCACAAATATAAGGGAAGTAAAACAAAAACAGAATACATTTCAGCAAAAGCCGACTTTCAAATCGATTACATCTGAAAATGCCAACAACGAACAAAGAACACTGAAGGAAGAAAAATTTAAAACGTCAACGCAGTGTTTTAATTGTTACCAGTCAGGTCATTTCGCCAGAAATTGTCCTGCACCACAACGTCGATCTCGTTGCACCAAATGTAATCGAGTGCATAAACGAGGTGAACCCAGTGAATGTCCAGATGTTTCACGAGTAGGAGTTATCGAATATTCAAAATCAACACCCTATCATAAGATTGTAATGGTTAATAATAACGAAATGGTAGGACAAATAGATTGTGGCAGTCCTCTTACGCTGATTGCAAAAGAATATGCTGATAAATGTTTAACTGATCGAAAAAACTGTAAAGTCAACTTCGCTGGATTCCTAGGAGGAGAATATTGCTCAACTGAAAAGTCAAATGTCGAACTAATCATCAATAACGTAAAATTAAGAATAGATGTCTATGTAGTAAACAGTAAATATATGCCCGTACCATTGTTAATAGGACGCGATGTGCTAGATCGCCCAGATGTAAAATTTTATAAAGAGAACGGAGAAATAATTATAGAAAATAAATGTTCTGAAAAAGAAGTTAACTGTGAAGTCAAACGTGTAGTGAAAGAGGATGAAATAAATCAAGGAACGTCGAACGCAAAAGAACGAGAATCGTTAATCAAACTATTAAACAATTTTAATGAATTGTTCCCTAAAAATATGAAACAACTAGGATTAACTAAAGAAATCGAGATGAGTATCAAATTAACTGATCAGAAACCAGTACAACAAAAACCATTCCGAGTGCCATATAAAAAAAAAGAAATTATCGATGATAAGGTAAACGAATTAATGGAGAACAACATAGTAACCCATTCAACTTCAAATTATTCGAGTCCTGTATTATTAGTAAAGAAAAAAAATGGAGAAGAACGTCTATGTATCGACTATCGACAATTAAATTTAAAAATTGAAAAAGAAATTTGCCCCACACCAAATATCGAGGAAGAATTACAAGTGGCCAGTTCTTATAACTATTTCACCAGTCTTGACTTAAATAGTGGGTATTACCAAATACCAATAGAAGAAGAATCTCGTAAGTACACAGCCTTTATAACATCAAAGGGTTTGTTTGAATTTAAACGAATGCCGTTTGGGCTCAAAAATGCCCCAACTGTCTTTCAAACACTTATGTATAAATTAAAAAAGGAAATAGATATAGATATCCAAATTTATATGGATGATATTTTAATCGGAAGTACAACAGTGGAAGAAGGGTTACAAAAATTAAAAATAGTATTAAATAAAATTAGAGAATTTAAATTAACATTAAATTTAACGAAATGCAGTTTCTTACAACAAACAATAGAGTACTTGGGTCATCATATTTCACCTAGCGGAATATCACCTGGCTCGATAAAAGTAAAAGCAGTACAAGAATTTAAACAACCAACGAATGTCAAAGAAGTACGTCAATTTCTAGGACTATGCAGTTATTTTAGAAAATTTGTACAAAATTTTGCTAAAATTTCAAAACCAATTAACGAATTATTAAAAAAAGATACCCAGTTTATTTGGTCTCAACAACAAGAGATAGCTTTCAATACGTTGAAACAAATTCTGTGTAGTAAACCATTATTAACCTCATATGATGTAAGAATGATTCATGAAGTTCACACCGATGCAAGTTCAGACGGTCTTGCTGGAATTTTATTACAACAAGACGGGAAATACTTAAGACCAGTCGCATACTTTAGTCGAACAACAAGCGAATGTGAAAATAAATTTCATAGCTACGAACTGGAGGCTCTAGCGATAGTTGAATCGTTGGAGCGTTTTAAATACTATTTATTAGGAAAACGTTTTACTGTAGTCACCGATTGCGCATCTTTGAGAACAACTATGTCAAAAAAAGAATTAATCCCAAGGATTGCACGGTGGTGGCTAAGACTTCAGGAGTTTGATTTCAATTTGGAGCATCGTAGTGGCAGCCGCATGACTCATGTTGATGCCTTGAGCCGTGCACCTAACGAAAAAGTGGTTAATGAACCTGAAACCGCTTCTCTGAAAATAATGGGAGTCGAAGTTACCCGACTCGACTGGCTGTTAACTATGCAAATACAAGATCCTGATTTGAAAACTATAATTGACAATCTACGTTCAGATAAAGTAGATAAACATCTTGCTAACGAGTATTGTATTGACAATGAACGTTTATTTAAAAAAATCAATCAAAATAAAAGGTGGGTGGTGCCAAAAATGGTACGTTGGAGAATAGTTCGTGAATGTCATGATCTCGTCGGACACCTTGCTTTAGAAAAAACACTTGAACGTATTCAACGATGGTATTGGTTTCCACGCATGAGGAATTATGTGTCAAAATACTTAAGGGCTTGCGTCGAATGCTGTTATAATAAGAAGCCGGGTGGAAAAACGGAAGGGGAGATGCATTTCGATGAAATTGAACCAATACCTTTTCATATTATACACTTGGATCACTTGGGACCGTTCCCTAAAAGTAGTAAGGGGAATATGCACGTGTTGGGAATTTCAGACCCATTTAGTAAATTTGTAATATTGCGAGCTGTTAAGTCTACAAATACGGCTTCAGTATTAAAGGTGTTAGACGAAGTAACAGAATATTTCGGTACACCAGCACGGATCATCACTGACCGAGGAACGGCATTCACTGCAAAATCGTTTGAAACATATTGTAAAGAGCATTCCATGAAACATATTAAGACCGCCGTACGAACACCTAGGGCCAATGGCCAAATTGAACGAGTCAACCGAACGATCTCGACAGCTATAGCTTCTTCAACAATTAATGAACGTAAATGGGATCAAGAACTACGAAATATCCAATGGTCTCTGAATTCTATGATATCTTCCACAACAGGTCGTACCCCACAGGAAATAATATTCGATTTTAAACCCCGCGACATCTTGAAAAATAAAATTATATTGGCGTTACATGATGAAATAACCGACGAAGATCGTCAACCATTAGTAGTTGTCAGGCAGCAGGCCGCTGAAAAGATCATGGCCGCACGACAAATGTGGAAAGAACGATTTGATAAGAAACATAGGCAACCAACAAAATACGAAGTGGACGATTTAATAGTAGTGGAGAATGAACCAAATAGTACGGGACAGCCACGGAAAATACAACCGAAGTTTAAAGGACCATATGTAATAACAAAGGTTCTGGAAAATGATCGTTATTTAGTTGAAGATATTCCCGGAGCTCCAAGGAAAATACGTCGATATGCTGGAGTTTATTCTCCAGACAAAATCAAGAGGTGGTGCATCCCGGAACCAGACGATGAAATCGAGGACGATTCCAATTTTCAGGATGGCCGAGTTGTCAACCATGATATATAAAACATAACCAAAATGATTTGATAACAAACGCAACCATAAAGAAACTGACAGTTGAACGGGAGATAGAAGAAATTCTGCAGTCGATCATTGATTATAATTGTGATTGGTTCATTTTGCATTTTGCCTAATTAATAAGAAATATATTCTAACTAATAAAAGAATGTAAAATAAAGAAGTATTATATTTATGTTTAATAATTGTTTTTCAATCATTTTACATATTGGTACATATTCTTATACACTTTCTTTCAAATTTGCGTAGTTTTCCATTAAGCTTGCACTGATGTTCTACCATATGCGGGTACACATATGGTATAGTGTTGGTTTTATTAATGACTGATGACATATTATTTTGGCTCTTAATGCTTATGTTTTTGTTGTAAAATAATTTTATTTTTGCCATTATGAAGCACTTGTTGCCTTTAGAGATTGTATCTGTTGGACTTAACAATTTTGAACAGATATATGTTAAATGGACCATGTCCTGCAATAAATCAAGTCAGTATTTTGACATTGGATTTGTCCTGACATTCTAACTGTATGGTATATTCGGTTGTCATGTTGTTGAATATGTTTCTGATAATTTAACATTATATATAAATGATATATCTGACGTTATTATTATATC
This sequence comes from Argyra leucocephala, assembly GCA_963942445.1. Classification (NCBI taxonomy): domain Eukaryota; kingdom Metazoa; phylum Arthropoda; class Insecta; order Diptera; family Dolichopodidae; genus Argyra; species Argyra leucocephala. The sequence goes on along the minus strand of OZ012681.1, from coordinate 32,269,426 downwards.
AAAATAAATGATTAAACAACAATTTCTAATAATTTTTGTTGTATTTAATTTTAATATTATCGTTTTTATTTCAACACCATCATCCTACATATTTGTATGAGAGAAATGACCATAAGTTTCTTCATTCCATAATAATTTAAATCTAAACTAAATTAATGCTAATTTGAAGAATTCTTTTGAAAATTATACTCACCATGTTTTTTTTTTTTTTAAATTATAGTTAACTTAGAAGTTAATTTAACTATTCAATTGACGGCGCTAATACTATAACTTTTGAAGAAGAACAAATACAGAAAAAACAACAAGAAAAAATAAAACAAAAATAAAAAAAAATAATAAAATTTAAATAACAATAAAGCGACCGAAATATAAAAAAAAAATGAACAAAAAATAAACGTTAAAATAACTGAGCAGAATACAAAAAAAAAGTTATTAGGTTCAGTTATAACAAAAAAAATACGAAAACAGAATTTTAAGTAAAGAACACCAAACTAAAAAAACGAGAACTCTTTTTAACCATAAGAATGATTTGAAGAATTCAATGTGCCCTCTCTGTGTTATGAATTATTACTTTAAAATATAAACTCTCAGTAATATTTGCAGTTTAATTGCGTATTAGAATTCACAGTAAAAAAAAAATTAAATGAAATGACTAAAAATAATTTGAAATTAAAATTTAAAATTAACTGAAATTAAAGAAAAAAAAAAGAAAACAAACAATATTTTCAAGGTCATTTGAGGGCATAACAATGAGTTTTACTCAAGTAAGTATTTATAGAAAATTTAAATGTAGGTGATTAGATGATTAGTAGCAAAGGTTATACTTGTATATGAATTTTTTGATATTTTGCCCTAAAGTACATTTATGAATTGTTAATTATAGTTAGCTACCTTGCAAAGTAATCAAAGTTCAAAATTTAAACTGTAAACGAGTTAAGACTTAAGGTTTAATTTTGAAATGTAGTTGTGCTTTATTTGTAATACGCATATTTTACTTTTACATTTCTGTTTAACTTAATACTAAGAGATATTGACACTAAAGTAGGTCTTTATAGCTAGGAATATTTTACATATTTTATTGAGTATTATTTAATATATGACTAATATGAGTTAAGGCAAAATTTTACCAAAAAACTTTAATTTGAAATTTTTTTTATTTAACAATGTTTCGTATATGCCACTAATATGAATTTCTACTTAATGTCTTACCATTCATCTTTTTGCGATTAATCAATTTTTCAACTTCAATTCATGTTATGCATCTTGGATAATGCATATTAAAATTTGAGATTTGTATAGACTATATTTATATCTTATCTCATTGAATTTCTAATAAAACTTATTATATATTTTTCTCCATTTATAGCTTCATCCGTTATTTTGTTTGATTATTTTGTCACTGCCGATCATCACATAATTAGCAGGCTGTTTTCACATTATTCGAAATTCAATAAAGAATCTAAATATAATAATCAGAATTTAATAATTTTAGAAGCTATTTCGATTTTTCTTATTTAAAATTTTTTAAAATATTTTATGTAATTTGATCAAAATTTGTTTTTATCTAAAAAATTTTTAATCCTTGCATTATGTTATTGTTGTTGATGAAATAACTGTTATATATGTTTGTTCAACTATTGAGCATTATAATACACAAACTTCATCTTGGCAAATACTTTTAGGTAATAACTGAGTGTTATGACTATTTATAAAATTTATCACAATAACATATAGATTTTCAGAAGCTGTAATCGAAAATGTCAGCTGCACATCAAATGCAAAAGCATCTGACGTCAAAAATTAGCATTTACAGAGTTTCAGCATTTGACGATTGCTTTCAAACTTTTATTTTTACTATTGCTGCAGATGCAAAAGCATCTGACGATTAAACCAAGCAAACCTTTTTTTTTCTTTTCTGACAGCTCTTTTGACATTCTGATGATTCATTTTGACATTTGATTATAAATTTTGTTCAAAACACTTTAAAATGAATAAAAAAATTCTTTTTGAAGAAATATTGAAAATGTAGACAATTAAAATAAAAAAAATTTAAAATAATCCAATTATTGATGCAAAAAAAAAACTGTTGCACTATTTTTTTGTATTAATTCCAGTTAGGTATGCTATAAAGGAATTTTTTATTTACTAATTGAAAAATAATTTTCTTTTAATTTACGAAAATTCTGTATTTATTTTTAAAAACTGCACAATTGCGTTTTTTATGATGTTACGATTTGCAAATGACGTATTATTGTTTTTTTTTTATTTACGGTATATCTGACAAATGCAATCGCCATCTGTCTGCAATAAAAGTTAAATGACTTAAGCTTGTTGCGTTTAAAGTTACACTGCAAAGTTATTTGATATTCAGCTAACGATTACAGCTCGACGTTGATGATAATTTTAATCTTCATCTACAATAGACGTTTTCGTTTTTTAGTTCAGAGCAGACCACGAACTGTCAAGAACAAATTCGTATTTTTTTGCTTCTCAAAGCGTTTAGATCTTGAAATCCGTATTTTTTTCACCGTTCATAGCGCATTCAGAGCGTACTCTATGTGCTGGATTAAAATTGACATGGCACGTAGAGCGTATGAATAATAAATGTCAAAGAATGATTTTTGACACTGTACTGTGCGATAGTAATTAAAAAGATAAATTTTTGAAAGTGAATCATTTTAAAATAAATATCAACAAAGTGATTTTTGAACTTAATGAATAATGGACGACGATATTATAAGCTGCGTTGGTAAATAATTAATATTTAATTAAAAATAATTTTTTTTTAGCATAACTGGAGTAAAAACTCAACCCTCCTCTTAATATATTTGATAAAGAAACATATTTCTAGAATATTAATAGTATTTTGTTACAAAGAACGATTTTTATACTAAAGTGTGATTTAAAAGTTTTATTGAAAAATTTTGTCACAATATTTTCGGCATAATCCTAATTTTTATTATTTGAACATCACCATTACTATCAGACATATCCTCTTCTAAATAGTTAACTTTCATCGAAAAGCAAATTAAAAGCTTCTTTAATTACTGCTAAAAACTGAAATATTTTGTTTGTAAATTTCAAAATTTAAAGTTTAAATTCGATTATTGATAATTTGAAACAACAATAAAATAACAGTTTACTCAACAATAAAAATGACAGTTTACTGAAATAGCGTCTTTTTATCAAATCTGAGCGCTCATAGATTATCTGTACATGCTCTGCTGAGAGCGTGCTCATTTGAGCCAGAACGGGCTTAGATCTATACTCTGATTTAAAAAACGAAAACGCCTAATAAGTTATATTATTGTTGGATTTGGTTTAATATAAAATTATATTAACCTTATTTTATATTAAGTAGAAAATATTATACAAAACAATCAAAACAACTTCAATAGCAAACTCCCTAAATTACTGAAGTACAAGGTGTTTTATCTAAATCTTCTTCTTCAAAAATATATAAAATCATCTTGAAGATAAGCCAAATATCTAACTATATTCTTATTAGACTATTTTTATTCATTATTTACTATTATATTATTTCTAATTGGAAATAATTACTTACACATGATTTTTTATAAATATTTAAAAAATTTCGATAAACTATTCCTAAATTTAAAACATTTCGTAATTTTAATTTATTTTATCGAATTCTTAGAATTATGGCGAGAATGTAAATTTAAAAAAAAAATTATTATATAAATAAAAAAATAAACCTATCCGTTCTTATGGAAAAAAAAATTCTAAGAAATTTTTATGAATTATTTATGAATTTTTCAAATTAAACAAACCGCAAAATTCAATAAAAATAACTGTAGACTTGCAAATGATGTGTCATTACCGTTGACTGACGCCATTTTGTCAAAATATTTAATTCAATTGAATCGTTATAATTTTTATAACTATATATTTAAATTTCATAATAATTGTCTGTTTTCAGTTCTGTGTGTATCGCTATAGTAAATTCACAATTCCAGACATTAAACAAAAACGTGTTTATGCAATAAATGTTAAGAGAATCATATTAGGAGGTGAATTATTTATTATAAAATAATAATTTAAAATAAATTATATTGCATATACACTATTAATGTAATTATACATATTTGTTAAATCGTTGTGAAAATAATTGAAAACACAAATCATAGCAATTTTGAAATCAATCTTTTCATCACAATTTCTATTAAATAAAATTTTAGAAAACAAAGAAATGATAAAAAAGTAAAATTCCTGTAATTTAATAAAATTGTATAAACATATTAATCATTGTAAAATTTAGAATTTTGGAAATAAATGAGTAAAGAAAAAAAAACTTAATATTTATTTTTTTGAGTACGAAATGAAAGACAAAATAATTAAATTCAAGATTAGAAAATTCGAATTAAAAAATTTTTAGGTTATACTTAAAATATAGAAAAAATATAGAGTTAGTCACAAGCGCTGATAAAGCAAGTATGTTGTTTCCGAAATATCGATAACTATTTGCAATTTAATATTAAAAATGATTAGTAAACGGAAACCTGGCAACAATTAAATTATCACTAAAAATAAAAATCCGATTAATTAATTAAAAAATATATGAAATTCTGATTTAACAAATTCTCAAAATAAAAAATAATTTTTTTACGTTTTCTAAAAAATTCAAAATGTTGTAACTCAGAAATTTTGTAAAAATAGAATATAAAATCAGAATTTTTAATTACATAATTTTTCTACAATTCCTAACTATCACTGTTGATTTTAATTATTAATTCGAATTTGTTTTAGATAGTTTTACCTATTTTTAATCAAATTACGTATTACACATAATACTGAAGCAGTTTTTTAATTTGAAGTTGCTTAAATCTAATCACAAATGTTTATAATAGCAGGCGCCCACATTTAGTCTAACTTCAAGTTGTTTTATTGTTTTTTGGTCGTATTTTTTGTAAATTTGATCTTATAAAAACATATCAGAGTACTAAATTAGTTGTTTTAGCATATTAATTTTTTTTTTGTGATGTCTTTAATATATTTCGGCATTATAGAATAAGATTAGTAAATAAATAATCTTATTTTATTATGTACATAATAAATTAATTGCGATTATTTAAAAAAAAAAAAATATTTTTGCTTCTTATCACTCTTATTCTAAATTTATAATTTGTTATCACACTAGAACTTATAACACACCACATTATTATAATGTTTTTTTTTTTAATGTTTTGTTTTCATAGTTAAGTATAATATAATTAACAAATGATAAATTTTTTTTTTTATATAAACTGAATACGTATTATAATTAAGATTTAATCATAAGTTTTCAAGTGTATAATAATTTTAGTGATATAAGAAAATTTAGTGATAATACAATAATTTGATAATGTTGTTTACTTTTATTTAGAAACTAGTTTAGAAGCCAAGAGGGTGAATTTTAAAAATATATATTAAATCAGTAGTTTCTAAACTAGGCCGTATTTTTGTTTCCTGAAATTATAACATTATTATTCTTGTTCGAACTGATGTTTTGATGAGATGAGAATAATTCAGTAGTTAAAAAATTAACCTAATTGTTGAGATATAACAAACTTATGTTTCTATCATTATTATATTGCATTTGTGGCATAAAACAAATGATATAATATCCGGTTTTTTATCTTCTTAAACTAATTGTCAACTCCAATTACAACAATTATCCCATTTAACATTTATAAATAACAATAACAATTTGTCATTTCTAAATTGTTTAAATTCTTAAATACTACCTCAAATTCTTTCTCCACCTATTTTATTTTTAAATTAACAACCTAACTAACTATTCTTAAAATACTAGTATTGAATATTTTTTATAGCTATGTGTAAATTATTGATTTTTCAATTTTTACAATTTATACCAAATTTTTACAAATTTTTTGCTATGACGTGACTGAATAATTAAAGGAAAGATTGAGAAACATTGTTTTTACAACTTATTAGCAAATTTTACGGTAAAATAAACTATTGTTATCAATCATTCATTAACTATATATACATATTTTATATACAACACGTTTTAGTAAATATTAAATTGAAAATTAACTTCTTATTACACTTGAGTTAAAGTACCAATGCCATGTTATAAATAACTATAATCGATTTTTAAATTGTTTTTTTTCGCGTGATGGCGGTAAAATATCAAAATGACGTTTTTACATTTGTTTTTTTGGTTTTTTTTTTTTATATTTAAGATGGTGTGTTCGATTTATCCAAGATAAAATATAATGACAGAGAACATCAAAATTTGGGTTTGCAACAACCATATACAGAGCTGTCAAATTATATAACAGTTTAGACATTCAGCTAAAATTTCTAAATACAGTGCAATCAAAAAAATAATAACAAATTTAATTCAAAATTATAGTTAATCATAGGCATTCTGATTCTATCATTAAAATTTATCTTAATTTTTTTTTTTTTATTATAATAGTCTATAATTTGGATTCTGAATATTAGTTGGTATTGTATTTATTATTGTATTATGATTGTATTTTTATTTTTCGCCATAAAGTACAACTTGTCACTTGTTATTGTCTTAAAAAAAAAACAAAATAATAAAGAAAAATTGTAAAATAATTATAAGTATTAAATTATTATACGTTGTTTTATTGTATAAGACTATAAGGTATAGTCACAAAGCGAGACATAACTCTCTACTGGAAAAAAAAGTTAATATGAAAATAAATATAAATTTAAATTTTTGGTGTTCGCTATTAACATTTTTTAACATTTTAGTCAAATAAAGCGTTTTTTAATATCTGAAACTGTAAATTTTAAAATTACTTGGAGATCTTTGTAACCCTATTTCAAACAAGTTATGATTTTAAACTACATTTAAACTAAATGTCAGACAAAATCTAAGATTGTTCCTAAACGTCAAATTTTGAATGAAAGCTTTTTTTACAATTTTAAAACGTCAAAATATTTATGTATGTGCCTATACATTAAATATTGCTTTTCGTTCAATTTTCGTTCAAAACTTTTGACAGATATCGTAATTTAAAACGTAAATGTCACACAAAATCTAAGATTGCTCCACAACGTTAAATTTTGAATGTCAGTTTTTTTTACAATTTTAAAACGTCAAAATATTTATGTATATATTTGCCTATACATTAAATATTGATCTTCGTTCAATTTTCGTTCAAAACTTTTGACAGATATCGTATTTTAACATTTAATAATATTTCTATAGTTTATTGTGTCCATAGTCCTAATAATATAGATTATTTTAACTTTGCGTCTAGATTTTAGTTTCATCAGTAAATACTTACATCCTTAGAAACAACAACTTATAAAATGATGAAACGTCAAAAAAATGGCACTAAAATTGTCACACATTTCATTAAATTTTTTAATTATATTTTTCTGACGTTGTATTTATCTGTTTTTTTTTCTCAAATGAGAAAATGAGATGGCACCATAAAATGTTAGAAAATTAAACGTCACAAAATAGCATGAAAATTTTCACACAAATAATTTTTTTGACGTTCGAAAATTTTCTGACAAATAGTTTTTTTACGTCTGGGATCAGTCTAATATAAAATCTGATGACAATTTACACGTCAGATAAAATTTTTAGATTTAATTTTCATTATTTAATTTATATAAAAATAGATAAAAATAAATAATTAAAATATCTACACAATATGTTTCTCGAGTTTTTCTAAATATTAATATATGTGTAAATATGTTTGCTAAATATATTTCTGATAATATTTTCCAAAACCCCGTCTGTTTACTAATAACCTCAAAAATTAAAATGAGCAGCACTATTCATATAAAACTACTTTCCGTCATAATTTATGCAATAAAACTGTTCTGAAAATAAAAATAAATCGAATGAAAATATGACAAATCTCTATTTTTCTCAGATCAGTTAGATTTTGTTAACACGTCACATTTTCATCAAATTTAGTCTTCAAAATTTAATGTCAAATTTTGTTTACACGTTAGATTTTTATTAAATTTTGATTTAATTTTAGATTTTGTCTGACATGGAAATCAGGAAATGATGACTTATACTTAGGGTTAGGCTTAGGCTTTACAATTCGCACTAAATTTTTTCCGAATAAATTTTAGTACATCCGAAATCATCGCACTAAGTTAGCTGATCGTACTAAATTTTTTATCAAAATTTTATTGTAGTCTCAGTGTACACTAGATATCGCACTAAAAGAATATAATATACAGATGTATATAAATTAAAATAAATAAAGAAAAGTATGTTTCGTAATAAAAGTGAAAATAAGCAAAATATTTCATTAAAATTATCACTAAAATTATAAAAAAATAATTATTCAAAATTTAATACTATAATATAATTATTAAGAATGCAGTAAATATAATGTTCCTACTTACATTTAATTTTTCTGAAGTCATTATATTTTTTTTTTGTTAATCACACAATTATTCAAAACAAACTGAAATAAAATGACAGTAATGAAATTTGCATAAAATTTAAATTTTATGTCGTTGTATCGTTGTATAATAATAAATATTGTTGCTAAATATAGCTGCAATAAAGCACTTTTTGCACTTGTTTACAAAATAAATTTTATAAAATTTGTATATATATACATATACATACATATTATAAATATACCAACCTATTTTGTCCAGTCTATTTTCATTATGATAGTTTTCTTTTGACATTTCAATATAGTTTTTAATTTTATTAATTATTATAATTATTTTAATTATATATACATATATTTCCTAAAATCGACATTTAATAATTAAATTTATGATTTTTCACACGTTCGAAATGAAATTTTTACACAAAATAATTTCAAACTTTGTTCTTTTAGTTAAAATAGTTTACAACAATTAACCAATATTATTAAAAGTTTTCTCTTTTACAAAATTATAATCAAAAATAATATGTAAGTATGTGACATCCGAAAAACTTTGCAAAAAATTAAATTTTTGTGTAATATTTAATCAATTAGAAGTTCATGCAAAATTGTTGTTGTTGTTGTTTTAATAAAATACCAAAAAAGTTTATTGTTTCGAATATATACACATACATATATATAAATGTGTATTGTTTTTGTTAATAGTAGCAAAAAGGAAACCTTGAACTTTTACAAGAGTTTTATCAATAACACAAGCTACTCATTTGATCAATTTGTTACCGAATGTGTCGTAGAACTTTTTTTTCTGTTTTTTTTTTGTGATTTTTAATAAAGAATTTTTTCTAAAATTTTGATAAAAATAAGTTTTTCTTCTTCGTTATCATTAATAACGTTTGTGATGTATGTACAATGTTGGTACATATAGATTAGAATAAGTCAGTTGTATTGATATGTAGGAGAGGATTTCTGGCTTCTGTAAATAAGTATGGAATGAACCCCTAACTGCTTTTAAATAGAAAACTGACATACAAAATCATACACAATAATTTTTATTTTGATGACATGATGATCTATTGTACATCTATTGCATATTGATTTTTTTGTTCATAATAGCATAGCGCCATATTATTTGACGTGATAACAAAAATTGTATTTCAAATTAATTTCAAAGAATACTTGAAAGAGCTTCTTCACAACATCCAGTTGGGGGGATATCGAACCAAGGACCATCGGATTAGCATATCCAGATGATATAACTACTATTCAATATCGATTGGTAAATTTATTCGATCGTGAAATGTATATAACTGTGTCCAGTTATGTGATTATCATAATCATACTCCACTTGTTGTCCCGATGATTGTGTGACTGTCACCTCAGAGTTATGATTATCCCATCCTTTTAAACTAACATTTTTTTTAAATTTTTATACGTAGGCTGGTGGGAATCTTCAAAAGACACAATGAGCCCCGTAGTTTGATATTGTGTGTCTCCACTTGTTGTCCAGTGTTGTGACAACGATGATTGTGTGACTGTCATCTCAGAATTATGATTATCCCATCCTTTTAAACTAAAATTTTTTTTAATTTTTATATGTAGGCTGGTGGGAATCTTTAAAATACACAATGAGCCCCGTAGTTTGGTATTGTGTGTCGGATTCTTACCCACTAAACCACACCCTTCCTATATTGCGATCTAGTCCTACAGCACTAATGAGCAATTTTTTTCTTGGCTTTATTTTATTTTTCAATGTAGACTACATTCAGCGATGTCTATCTAACTTTTCCTTTGACATATTCATCCATAACCTTGAAGACTCATCTAATCAGCGACGAAAAACCAACCAGCTCTCCAAATGAATTCTTAAACTAAAATAAAAAATGCAAATATGTGATAGACTCATATCATCTACATTTATGCATTTTACTCCATTTGCGAGTATTATCGGGCTGTGTCATAGTTCTGATATTATAGTTCTCATGCAATATTTTAATTTTTCAATTATCATTATGTATACCCTGAGTGGTATTCGAACCTAGTAGTGCATTCTGATTAGTAGTCATATGATATAACTAGTATACCATATGGTTTTGGCAAATTTATTTGATTGTGGCATATTTAACTACATCACTTGTAGCCTATTATTGTGTTAATTGTTTTAGCTGTCACCCTCTTTCAAGCTAAAACAAAAAAGAAACATGCAAATGCTTGATTCATTCATATCATTATCCTTTTCATTCTACTTGGGAGTAATATAAGGCTTCGATATAGTACAGGTACATAGTATAGGGCTAATTTAGGATATAGGGCTTCGGTACAGATATTATGATTCCGGGACATTGATTTTGCGATTCAGTTTATTTTGATCAGATATTTATATTTAATATTGCGATTCAATTGTTCAATCATCAATATTTTCACAAAGTAATTGATTAGACTACTGTGGCTTCGCTATTCTACTTATTGTTGCTTTCTTGCTGTCGTCTATTTAGAGAAGCAAATTATATATTCCAGTGGATCTGAGCTGATCTTGAGCTTATTAAATCGTTACATTTCATTTTTCTGCCATCCCATTGATTAGTCTATGTCAGAAAATAAATAGATTCATACACCTACAAACATTTTGAGCACGCATGACGATTTAAATCCTTCGAAGTATATTTTATTCTCTACACTTCGATCGCTTCTAAGTGCATCAAATATTTTCTACCACAACACTGTTGATAGATACCCTATAATTGTCTAAAAAATAATAATTTTGATTCATTTCAATCAACTATTGTTACAAATTATGTCATGTTTCATGCAATGCAACAAGAAATAGAAAAATACACGAGAAAACAAAAAATAGAAAAACAGAAAAAAATCTTTTTTTAATTTTATCGCATGTTCATTTGAAAAATATCACAAAACAATAAATTTTGTTTTTCTTTATTTCAAACCCAACTAAATTTTTACACTACAAAAATTAAAAAAAACCCAAATCAGTAGTGGGTTGATAACATGAAAACATTGTAATTTGTTATGTTTTGATATGGCTGTTTTAATTATTAGCTTCGCTTGAACCCGTCTGTTACAATTCTAATCAATATTTTTTTACTTTTTTTTCTATTTTGTTTAATTTTTAAGTAATTGAAAAATATTTTCAACAGAAATTTTTGAAGCAGTCAAATTGTATTCTCTCAGTGGTTCGGGAATATATAAAAAAAATTCGACTAAAGAAAATGAAGACTAAAATTTATTTGTTTATTAATTAATAGCTGGTTACAATTAAAATTTATAACCAACTGGCAACTACAACAATAAATGCCTGTCAAAGCTATCGGCTATTTGTAGTTTTTTTTAAATATTTTTATTTATTTTTTTTTGTGGCTAGACGGTTGCTAAAATGGTTGCTTGTGATTATTAGAATTAATCAAAAATACCAATATTCCATCAAGTGAACTAACAAAATTTCCGTCTGGCAATACCAAAGCAAAATTGTAAAATTTTGTCATTTACAGTGCTGCAATGTATGGCTGTGAATCCCGTGCATCATTATCAACATACATTTGGTATCTTCGATAAAAAAAATTTCATGATTCAATTGCTGCGTTTATATCGTAGCTAATTTAACTAGAGCTAAATGGTTTGCCATTTGTACCAATGGTATATACACCACATTTTTTTAGTTTTAGCTAGCTAAATTAGCTGCACGTTTTTAGCTTAAGCTAAATATGCGTAGAGTTACATAGCAACGGTATAAAAACCATATTATTGCTACAATTGTCATAATTGTTGCTACAGATGTCATTTTTCGTTCGAACTAAAATTTTGTTGATTGTTTGTTGATTTTATAATAATAATTTTTTTATATATAATTTATTTGTTTAATAATAATAATTTTGAAAATGGCAAGTTTAAAAAAAAGAAAGCAACTAATTGGACGAGAATAAAAAAAATAACAATAAAAGTGGTTATAAAAAAGATGATGATGAGTACCACGATAAAATGAACACTTTACTGCAAAATCGTCTTGCTGCGCCTATCCGTGAATTTGGATTTGATTCTAGTAATGATAACTTTGATGATTTTGATTCTTTTTTTACTTTATTACTGTATCCACGTCTGAATTTTCCATTTTTTTAAAAAAACTATTGTATTTAATTCAAAATCAATAAATTTATTATTTGCAAATCCAATTACTATTTTGACATTTATAACTAGGTACGGTAAGAACACTTACTATAATTGTCAAACTCGTTTTGATGTTAGTAGCTCTAGTTAAATTAGCTACGGTTCAATTCCAAAATATTTACGTTAATTATTTTGATGCGGTACCGCTGTTGGATACAAAGACAGGTATATGTGCTTTATCCAGGATAATTAGCATAAATATTGTTATGCGTAGCTGCTGTTGTTTGTATCCAACGGGGTATTTCTTGTTTCCAAAATTTTGCTATATTTTAAAATAGAAAAATATGGTTTTGATCAAACGACATTTCGAATCTGACCCATAAACTTTGCAAAAATATGAACCTAATCAAAAGCCAAAAGTCAAATTAAAATATCTTCACTAGCCAACCAACATAGAATAAATAGAAGAAAATTGCTCCAGCTAGAAGAATATTTTCGAATTCAAAATCTCTGGAACATATTTAGCGGTACCGTACATTATTTTTTTTTTTTTTTTTGCCAACCTTTAGATTGTTTATGGTATGTATTATATATATACAATCTTATTACATATTTGAATAAATTATTACTAAATTTAAAATGTACTTAAACAACAAGATTTTTATGGGTTTACAGCCATTAATATTTTTACTCCCCTATATTTTTATTTTATCCCATCATATCGTGGGGTTTTAGTCTTTTGAGCCTTTTTATTATTTTGTGTAATCTGTTTAAAAGTTAAATCACTTTATATTACTATGTTGAATTAATCTAATGGCATAATTCCGAATGACATCAATAATGGTTTTTATTTTCAGATTTCTGTTGATTCATAATATTTCTGAGTAACTTCTTTTCATAGCGCTGTATAATTAGCAAGTTAGACGCAGTCCCAAACCGGGTTGTCATAAGACTCATCATCATTGTCCTGTAACCCCATTCGTGGGGCATATAGGTGAGATGCCATAAGGCTAAAATGACTTAATTATGCTATTGTATATTTGGAGCTTAGAGTAAATGCATAGTTTTAATTGTCTTCCAATATGAACCTATCATACATACATATATCTCTTGTTTTTTAGTTGATTTGTAGTGATTTTTGTTTAGCGCGATGTTTTCAGTTATAGTGTGAATCAAACTGTTATTCAATATCTTTTACTGTTTCTGCTTTTGCAGTTTCGACATTAAGTATATACGTAAACACTAACATATAACATGTTAGTTGAATAGATAAAGTATCGTCGGACATAAAAACAAAATCAGATTGCGAACAAACTGCTTGTTACGATTGATCAGCTACAAAAAAAATATTGCTAGTATTCTAAATAAAAGTCAAATAAATCTTCTTGGAAAGTGAAGATTTATCTAAATTGAATTTAAAAATTTATTTTTTTGTTTTTATATAAAAAGTATATTGGGTGTTGTAAATTATTTGTTCGTCAATACAAAAATTTTGTAACAATTTGCCGAAAATTCTATTCCAATGATGTTTTGATATTTTATTTTGATGTGGTAAAATTTTACACTTTAACTTTCTTTAAATTCTTTAAGTTTAGATTTAGTTTCATTGTGAAATTCCAATTTTATGGTAAAGTCAATAGTAAAGGTGACTAAAACTATTAATTCGACAAAATTTACTTTGAATAGAATTTTACTAGTTTTCTTAATACCCATTACAATTAAATTTTATTATAAGGCTTCTTTGTATACATCAGTAGGTATGTATGAGTAGATATTCAAAAGATTTAAATGTAAAAAAATATTCTAAAATTCTTTCCAAGTTTATTTTTTTTTTGGAAAAGTTCAGGTTTTTTATGTTATTTTTTTTTCTTGCACAAAATTTCTTAAAGGTTTATGTTAATTTTTGCTTTTTGATATTTAAAAAAAATGTGGTAATTTGTAAGGTGTATGAAAACTATTTTATTTTGTTGTTGTTATTCAACTTTAATCACTGAATTAGAATATTAGAAATTTATACTTTTGAGGTTAATTTTGCACTGATCTATACGAGATACTAGCTATACTTACGATTTATTATTCTTTACTTATATAATGTAGTAGTTGTTTGGTTACAAAACCGGCTCCTATTCAAGTCATAGGATCAAGTGCCCATTAAAAAAGCTTACAAAGCCTTTTTTAGACTATATACTTGAATCTGTAAAATCCAATTATCTGAATAACTTATATTTCTCTATAGTTTATATATATATATATATATATATATATATATAAGTATATAAGAAAAACGAGGTCGGATTTGTCGGAATATGATGATTCCAAAAACAGTACACCAGCGTACGATTATCTTGGTGCAGTTAAAAAAAATTTGCAGATTGAAGTTGCAATGCAATGCAAAAATGTGTACTGGGCCGAATCTAATTTCAATTTCATGTACATTGTCATTGTTAATACTACAATCAAATTCTAAAAGTATGGGCTAAAAAGCCATTTAGTTATTAACCAAACATAGAAATAAGCAATGTTATTCGATCTTTTGAGTTTTTTGGTGTCTGAGATATCCGGTTTTGGAGATATCAGGTGTTCCAAAACATGTTTTTATTTCTTATTTTTTGACGTATTTTCTTAGTTGTTGACCTAGAATCAAAAATTGTTTCAAAAAATGTATAACTACCTCTTTCCATTTGAAAATTTCGATTTTGGTGAATTTCGGATTTGAAAACTCATTTCCGGTTTTTCCCGGAAATTGAAAATATCACCAATCGATAGAGCAATCTCGATTCAGTTAATAAAATTTTTTAATTTGAAAATAACGGCTCTTTCGCCTCTTACAAAGCTGATGCGCATGTTCTGGAACACCCGGTACATTTAATATTAGCTTAATTGAGATTGAATAGATCGCTTATTTGACATTGAGAAGACGTTTACTTACTTATTTAGGTGACCAACAGACCATGTCAATGTTGGGTCTGTCTCATCAACGTCCTCCATTTTCTGCCGGACACGGGTAGCTTTTCTATAGTTGAAGTTGTACGAAATGTTTTCATATCTGCCAATACTTTGCCTATACAATGAAAATTTGATCCGTTCTGATGTCTAATACCTTTAGGTCTGGACGTCTTGTACCTTTGGTTTCATTCACTCTAGGTGTTTGAGCCACTTTGATTTCTTGATTTTAATTTTCGTGATTGCGTCCATTTCATTATACAGTTCATAGAGTTCGACATTATTTGGAGTTCGGCACTGTTCCTCTAGACCCCTTCTTCGTTTTCATATGGTATTTCTTCTCGAAGACATCAAGTGCATGCTCATTTATCTTGGGAAAATGTCTATAATTCAGATCCGTAAAGCAGAACCGGGAGTATGAGTGTTTTGAAGATTGAACTTTGTGATTGTGTGCTTGGGGATAGGAGTTTGGACCCGAGAGAGGCTGGATTGAGAAAACTTTGAAAAATTAATTTGCAGAAATCTTTGGAATGTTTCTCTGTTACTGACTAAATACTTGTATCATTATGTTTAAATTCATTACTTTTTAACGTTGCATTTATATTTTTTGAAATATAAATTTCATTATTTATTGTATATACTTATATATTATTGTTCTTGCCTTTAGTTCTAGATGACATAGATTATTAGCGGATCTCTTTCAATCCAACAAAATTTGTGCACAAAAACTTTAACTTTGTTCTAAGACTCTCCGATAGCATTTGCTTATGGAACAGAAATTCAATCCCGACTGGTTTTAGGTTCGCAAAGTTTTATTTTACGCTTTCAATCTGTTGATTTTTAATCATTTCAAGATGTTTGTGTCATCTGAATGTATTATAAATAAAGCGGTATATCTAGGTGGATTCGGACTATTTCATACACGTTTTCTGGCCTTAATGATAAGCACCACACTTGCATTTATTGTATGTCCTTTCAATTCATGTCTGTTATGTCAATTATTTTCTGCAAATCATATCGGATTTTAGAATATCAATCAACGCAAACTATTGACATACAAACAAATATTTTCTGTAATCGTAAATCCGACTCCGTATAAAAAGGACTCAATGCACTCCCATAAAATAATTGGTAGTATATAACATTAATCAAGATGAAATCTAGGATACTTCGTTAACTTTGGATTGACAAATTTTATCATTGTTTGTACATGCGCAGTGATAAAATTGTATTTTAACGACAATGATTAATTTCACGGAAGCTGTGTGGAACTGAGTGTTGTGGTGGTGATTTTTTTCTCAATTTGATTTTCTTATCTCAAGGCGATTAGCATATTGGATATAAGTATGTGAACTTAAAAGATAATTTGAAAACTTATTTGGAACACCCCTTATTTGAAATTGCAAATCGTAAATCTAAAGCCGTTGTATTCAATGAATAACGGGTAATTGTTATCGTTTTAACGGTAATAATTTTATCGCATTATCTATTGTATTGTCATTTCATTGTAGTCCTCTATTAAACTTCTTATCATTGAAATTTATATTTCACTGTGAGGTTTATTATTGTATTGCCAAATAAAAAAAAAAACACAAAAAGAGGAAGAATTAGGGCAGTTTTTATTTTATTTTTTTTTCACCCCAAAACAAAAAAAAGGTCAATGTTTTCTTGGAAAATATTATATAAAAAGTCCCAGTTTTTTTGTTAAATATATTTTTATGTTCTATTTTTTGTTTTTTTTTATTTTTTTGTGGGGAATATAAATTTGGTTTTTAGTACGAATTTTTAGTATCCTTTGGAATAAATAAGAAAAACAACAAATGGCATTCTTTGAATAATATTCAAATGGAATGTGAAAATGAATAAAAATTATTTGAAACAAAGTATATAGATATAAATGTAGGTATGTGTGTGTGGGCACATAAAATTAAAATGTTTATCGTTACAATGATAACAGTATATTGTATTCAAAATATTTGAGTCATACTAGTTTTGTTATTATTTTAGAAATCACTCATCATACTACACAGACGATAGAAACATGAATAAAAAAAAATGAAATCTAATAATTATCAAACATATTGAGTCCGGAATGACAACATATCCGGTTGTAGTAAAACCCTATGATTTAAAAAAGGCAAAAAAAATGTAATCAAAATATTTTAGGCGTAGAATGGTTGCAATATGGTAATACTTGGTAATACGGTTATTTTTTTTTTTTTTGTTTTACAAATTTTCATAGTCTTAGACTATATGGATTTTACATAACCAACAATTGTTTTTATTATTTTTGGATCACAACTGATTAAAGTAAGTACAAATTAGAGTAAAGTTAATTTATTTAATAAAACGTTCAAATATAACTTATGTTCAATTTGAACAACGTTTTCCATATAGATAGTTGCTGTATAGCAAGCAATAATCAGTCTCTTTTGGAAAACCAATTAGCACCTGATTCTATGACTCGATTAACCAATTTATTGTTATACAAAACTGTGGGGAGTAGCCAGTAATTCTAATATTGAAATATTACAGCGATTCCAATCAAAAGTATTAAGATTAATAGAACGCACACCATGGTTCGTAAGTAACGATATTTTACATTAAGACCTACAGGTGAAAATCATAAAGGTAAAGTCATAAAGATTCTGACCCAAATACTCTAGCAAACAAATTGTTTGTTTCAAATGGTACTAGCCGACTTAAATGTCACAACATTCTGCAGCTACCCAACAGAAACTAATAGAGTATGTATAACTAGATTGTCATGGATAACTTACTATTGTTTTTCATCTGCAAGTCATTGTATGTGGTTTACATATATATAAATATCATGCCAACTATTGATAGATTAGAGACAGATTGTACAGTTTACAAGGGAAATAAAAAAAAAATATACACTTGTAAACTTCAAACAAAAATTTTTCGTCAAAAATATGCCGAAATGTGTCTAACAAAGTGGTTTGAAGAAGAATAAATAACGCCAAAAGTATATTAACTGTGATAGATACCGTTATAAGTATATAACTGTAATACCGTAACTATGATACCGTTAGTCAAAAATCAAATTGAAACAACTTTATTGTCTATGTGTATTATAGAGCAGAGGATAGAATATTGCAATATAGCTAAAAAATATTGTAGAAATCATATCTCCTGCGGAACGGTTATTGAGGAAGACAAAGATTTTTATTGAGATATAAAATATCAGCGGATATAAAAAAAAGCTTTATATCTTTAACTAGAAAAAATCGTCTAGTGACTTGACGTACTTGAAGGTTTTTAGGTCTATACGAAGTATGTAAATTTTCATACAAATGTTATTTGCATAGGATCTGAGTTTTAATTGTCTGTACGGTGGGATGGGTAGCATTTAAAATTCAGTTTGTTCAGAATATTCTTGTGATGTTGATTATCCAAATCTTATAAATAAACTCAAATATCTTGATGGACTAAAATCGGAATACAATAACTTTATCTGCCACTAATATAGAAATTCCAGAGTTTAAGAGTTTGATTCAAAATAAGCGAATCAAAATATTACAATGTATTCCCTCTTTCTTGGATACTTATACAAGTGTGGGATTTTGAATTTTATCAATATGCGAGATTCGGAGTTAGTTGGAATTGCATTAGTTGCATTAAAAATCAAAGTTATACGCTTTTTCCAGAAAATACCAAATCAAAGTTGTGAAATGTCCAATGTCAAATGTCCATTTTGCTAAATATCGTTTTGTTATTGGTCCAGTTGTAACTGAAAATTGTCAAGTTTACCGTAGGTGCTTGGGTATAGCTCCGCAAATTTTTCGAAAATAGATTCATACTCACCAAAAAGTGAATCAAGCAGTACAGATTAACAACAAATTGATGAAGAAACAATACGTACGCGTTAGAAATAAGAAACAGTTATTCCTAACATTCTTGAAAATCAGTAATTTATACTAAAATGATTTAAATAAACAAGAAAGTACAAATTATTTGCGGCGGGGGTACACGAATCGAAATTGTGAGCTTATGATGAAATTCCATTTTCATTGCAAATATTCTGCCAATAATTGGTAATTATTAAATATAATATGGTATGTTATAAAATAGAAAAATAGATGAATTGGAATATTCTGATGATTTTTTGAAGATATAAAAGACGGACAAATGATATACATATATATAACATACCATATATCCATCCCCCTCCCACTGCCTAGTACCCTAAATTTGTTTTTTACTTTTTATTTTTTATATTATGCTTAAAAAGGATATTTTTGAAGCGGTTTATTTGGTTTTCATTTCACAAAAACAACAATAACGAAATTATTATGTACTACATGGTAAAAATTAAATAAAAGAAAAATGAAAATGAAAATTATACGATTATATTTTGACTACAACTCTGTATGTACTGAGTTTATTTTTCATTTTGTATCCGTCACTATGCTATACCAGTCCTATCGCCTAAATTTTTCTTTATTCTAATTTTTATTTTTTGTTTTGGTTTTTTAAACTTTAAAGGATAAATTTAAAGAGAAATTAAATGAAAAAAAAAAAAAAAAAAATTTAACTCACATAGTTGTGAGTGAAATGATTTTAAAAGGAGGTTCTAAAATAGAATTAGCTTATTTTTGAGGATTATTATATTAGTAGATATGTATGTATATATATTTATTATTTACTAAAAGTATGTGCACTGAAATGTTCTCGTATATGAATTTAAGTTTATATTCAAAATTTGTTTATACGTCCTAATACGGTTTTTGTTTATTTTATTAATTTTTGTTTTTTTTTTTTTGAGTAATTTTATTAAGAATATTTTGATGTCAAGGAACTTTTTTTAGGACTATCATAGATATGTATACATTTTTTGTTTGTTCTTATTATATGTATATATGTATATGTATACAGTGATGAAAAATTGTAAATAACACAATTAGTGAAAAAATGGAAAAATCTTGATATGTTTATTTTGAATTTTCATCTTCATTTTTGTATTGTAATTTTTATGGATAGGCAGGCCTTTAATACGTTTTCAATTGAAATCGATAAATTGTCTAAATATTTAAATTCAGAGTTAACATGGTTTTTAAAATTTTGATGTTTTAATTGTTAACAAAATTGAATGTAAAAAAATTAATTTGCATAATTGAGTTCAAGTTGCATCGATATTTATAATTATTATGAGTGAAGGAAGATGGGAAGGCTACGTTGTTATATTCCAAAATAAAAAATGTAATTTACAAAAATCCCAAGTTTTATTTTTAGTAGGATAATATTTTTTTTAATTGTTTTTGAAATGGAAATAATATGTATTCAGAAATATGTTTCTAGACTTGGGGAAAAAATATTTAATTTGTCTAGCCAATGTTGTATACAAAACCAATGTTGTATACAACACCAATGTTGCATACAAAAACGGAAATATGTGCTTTTTCCAGATTTGGGGAAAACTATTTTTTTGGCGTAGCTGCTGTTCGATACAAAAACAGAAGTATGGGTTTGTACCAAAGTTGAAAATAAATATTTTTATACGTAACTACTGTTGGATACAAAAATGGAAATATGGACTTTTATTGTTTACTTACTGTTATTTAGTTACTCTTTTAAAACTTCTATTATATTTCAAATCCACTCTAAACATTACACAAAACTTCATTAATTTTTGATATTAAATGTCAAATCCAGCTCTCAAGCTTTCAACCTACTTATTTACTTAAAATTGGCACGGCAAAGCAAGCAAATTTTTGTAATTTATTTGAGTGAATCTGATTTCAAGAAATTACTATATACATGATGTTGAAGCGTACTTGAAGCTATCATGCTTGCGAAGCTAGTGATCCTAATTGTCAACAGGGATTCTGAAAGAGATGTTGAATTGGCGTACGACCCAATGACCATATCCTAATAATAGCTGGAATTGCTGGCTTTCCAAAAATATATATCTTTAGTGGCGCATATTGTTTAAGGACGAAAAGGACATTTGAAAGTATATTTGTTGTTTTGATGCTTTTATATAAAAACCGTTATATCTATTAGATATACATCTTTTCAGTTCTATATATTCTAGAAAGATACCTTTCTGGAACATATTTTAACATTTATTTGATGATTATTGGTGTTGCCGTTATGAAGATATTGTGGTTCAAAGTAGAAAATTTTCAAAAAAAAGTCAATCTTTTTTTTCTTTCTTGAAAAACCAAATACCTTAGAATTTTACCACAAAACCACTTCAATATTTATTGACTGTTGGGAAGGATCTTCTATAACTCATACATACACACTTTATCTCTACGTCGAATAGTTTAGAAGATATGAGCATTTATTAAAAAAATTGTTTTTTTTTTACCCTTTTTCTGTATAAAACTAGGAATGTGCCTTTTACGAAATAGAAATCTTCTGAAATAAATGTTTCACCAGCTTATTACATTACTTTGTAAAAGGCCCAACATTATTTTTTTTTATATAAAAACATTATAAAATAGATAATTATTTTTTTAAACAAAGCTGATATATAGCCGAAGAGAAACAGACTCTTCTGTGAGATAAAAATATTAAACATTTCCTTAGCAAAATTTTGAAATATCTGGTTTTTAAGGAAAAGGTACGAAAGATTGTTTTTTTTTTCAAAAATTTTCAATTTTGAAATACATTATCTGCCCAACGGCAAGATGGGTGTAAAAATCTGATATAGAGTCCAATATCTGGCTTTAGTTACAAATAAATTGTTTCAGAAGTGCTGAACAGCTAAGTAGGAAGCGATTCAGAATTTCTTCATCATTTTCAATATTGCAGATGCGGGTTAGGATCAATCATATTAATCGCTACCACCCCCAAATATATTAATACGTGAGTTGGTATTGTTGACCACCATTGTACTTTTTATTTTGTATATATATGTTTTTTTTTGTTTCGAAAGGTTTCTTTCGTTTAACATTGGGCATTAACATAAATGTCATAAAAAAGGTAACAAATTTTTTCTATTTCCTATATTTAAAAGGAGGATGGATTAAAAAAACATTTTTATTTTTTTTTTTGTTTTAAAAAAACTTTATTCATATTTTATTTTTTTGTTTTTATGTCCTAAAAAAAAAAAAAAATTAGGGTCTTCAATATGGGTAGATTTTCAATATACGAATAATAGTTAACTATAAATTTTTTGAATATTAGATTATGTATATATATTTTTTTTATGAAGTCACTAATCTTGAAAATGTGTATAAATATAGTGGGGATAGAATATTATTGATAAAATTATTTTATAAGTGAAAAAAAAAATATTAATAAAATCAATAAAACAGAATTAGTTTAAAAAAATGTAATTTCTAAATTTTGTAATTTACATAACTATGCACTTTTATAAATAATGTACTTACAATAAATTTTAAATGATGAAGTGATATGAAATTCGAATATATTATTTAGAAGTGCTCATCATGTAAATTGACTTAAAGAAGTACAAATTATTTTTCTTTTGAAAGTTTTGTATTAATTTTTGTTCCAAATAGGACATATGAGTTTGTAAGCTTTGAATAATTTACTATATAATACGAAATCATTAGTACATAATGATTTAATTAGTGATCCCAAGTAAAATAGTTGGTCAAAGAAGTAGATGAAAAATAAAAACAGCATAGGCCTAGCATAGCAAAATTACTAAGAGGAGGAAATGCTCATGATGATATTAAATATCCACGAAGGAGTGGTACTTTAAAAATAAGAATTATTTCAAGAATATTGGATGAACACCCATATTTCATTTTTATTCTCAATACATAGTCTTGGCCTACTATATCCATGTCATAAAATAAGTTTTTTTGTGTTTTATTAATAGTCAAATCATAACCACTGTATAATATCGATCGGTATTTTTCACTGTTCATGAGAATTGGATTCGGATACGAAAGAATGCTGATAATAACGTAATCAGTGAAAACCGAATTCCAATGTTCTTCAACCCAACAATCCAAATATTTAAAACTAGCTAGTTACTCATTCGATTACAATGTAATCTATTTTGACAGTTAGTAAAAGTATTTTTTTACTTACTATCATGGTTTTTGTTTTTTGGTGGTTAATGTTTAGACCATGACGTTTGATGTGCCGATTAACTTCATAAATAGGATGTCATTTGGATTGTCAACTAAAAGTGTTCATAATCGTTAGTATAACGATTTATATTCATGTAAATTTCATTTATTTTAATTCTATTCACAATACACACACCTCGTTGGTAAATATGTTTTAAATATAAGTTGAACAACAATAATGGCAGTATATACAACCTTGACATACCACTCTATTAATTTGAATGTCTGCCATAAGGTTATTGATTTGAACTTCTCTTTTCACAAATGTTTACTGTCAGTAAATACTTCAGATGTATTGTACATCTTTATCCCTTCAATGGCCTAATCGGTTGGAGCACAGAAATGTGTTTCAATCATGATGTGGTTGTCTCAGGGTCGTTTCCCGGGGGGGGGAGGGGGAGATATAAAATATAACATGAAAGTTCAATAATATATATAACTGATATAGCATTTATTGTGTTAAATTAATAACATAATCAGTGAAATCCGAATTCCAATCTTCTTTAACCCAACAAGCCAAATATTTAAAACTAAATATTCATTCGATTAGAATGTTATCTATTTTGACAGTTAGTAAAAGTATTTTTTTACTTACTATCATGGTTTTTGTTTTTTGGTGGTTAATGTTTAGACCATGACGTTTCATCAATAAACTTTATAACTAAAATAACAAAATATGTACACATTATTAAAAATTAATATTCAAATAAAAGTAAATATAGCAATATTCATATATCTCATGCAACAGACTAATCATTAATCAATAATACAATAACTTAGTACTGACATTTATTAATATATATTATATAAAAATATATTATAATAATACTGACATATTTTAATAACTAAATACTGACATATTATTAACCTCTAATTATAATTACACTATTGTCAACAACTACTGACATGACGTACACAGTAAACATAGTAACGTCAATTATTTTAACGTCAGAGATGGATAAAATCAAAGGTACATCTTGCTGAATTATGACTTACCACAGAGACCCAAATATAGTTATCAAAGTGGTCTTCTACAGTATAGGCCAATCCCCTAAATAGACAGTTTATACTGTTTGTCAGATTAAAAATGAAATTAGACATTGCGCCTCTGATATAGAAATTATATCGATTACGATGAAAATGTCAAGCGGAAGCCCTATACTACAAGAAGAGTAAGGAAAAAAAAAATTGTACATCTTTACTTCCTATCCAATTAAATATTTATAATTTTGCTAATGATTAATTTGACAAAGGATTTAATAAATTTCTGATCAATTTAATTTGAAAGAAATTCATACTCGTAAGACTTTTCAATGCTAACATATTTTAAAATCAATGCAAATCTTTTAATTATTTTTAATTCTTGAAATATTTTTTTTTTTTTTTTTAATTCGGTAGTGAAATAAATTATTTATTATTTTTTTTGTAAATATTTCACAATTTTTTTTATTTAATTATTTAACAAAAAAAAAAAAACCTGTTATTTTTGTTATCGCAATTAACTTAGATATTTGAAAAGCAGAAATAAACAATTCTTTTCTAACTGCTGCTT
Organism: Argyra leucocephala; assembly: GCA_963942445.1. Lineage (NCBI taxonomy): Eukaryota > Metazoa > Arthropoda > Insecta > Diptera > Dolichopodidae > Argyra > Argyra leucocephala. Next base: position 32,244,365 of record OZ012681.1, on the reverse strand, counting down.
TTGAATACATATTGCGTATTTTTATTGCCAAAATATTTAAATTCATATACATATATATATATGTGTGTTTTTTTTTTGTTTGCGGTTAAATTTAGAGATCACAGCCTCTTGAAATAAGTAAAAATCTTGTTTCTTTAAAATATCATCAATTGTGAATTTAATCTCTTTTAATTTTTGTTTTTGTTGCTGTGAATATTTTAATATTATGATAAGAGTATCACGATTTCGAAGGTAATATTAATTTAATACGAGTGTATAAGAGTAAAGATAAGATTATTTTTAATTAAAATATTAATTATTAAATATTAATTAAGAATATTAAGATACATTATAATGACAAATTGTGACAGTTGACAGTAAATTTAAATAAAATAATGTTTAATATTTAGAAATAATATAAAATTATAATAATAACTGGGTCTTCAAGAATTCATTATTTAAAGAGATAAACAAAGTTGATTTAAAATTTGATTTAAAATTAAGTCATGTCATGTCATATTCTGAATGTGTCTGGTTGCCAAATAAAAAATATTTGAACAAACTGAATTTGAAATTTTATTCAATTCGATTGATATAAAAGATGTATCGAAAAAGTAGAATCAAAACTGACAGATGCGAATCGGTATGATTTTGATTACATTAACTATACTAATCACGAGATTCGAATCCGCTTGGAAAAGATACAGTAAGTGCATAATTGACGAAAACCTAATTAATCAACTTATACTATAACCATAACCAGCCATAACATACTATAAAACTGATTGTAAAATGGAAATTTCAAGTTGTCAAAACATTTTTTTAAAATAAGAATTTGACATATAAGTACGATTTGCAATGACGATTTTTTCAAAACGATTTCCACATGTGACTGATTTCAGTCACGCATACATGAAATATTTGACAAATTAAAAATATATTCAAAATAAAAACAATTTTTATAATATTTTAAATATATATATATATATAAAAAAAAATATTAAAAATATTTTGATTTATTTTAATTTATAATAAATTATAAACCAAAAATTTAAACAATAAATCATTTACATTTTTGAATTAATTATATTCCCATCATAATTATATTTACAATACAACATAAAATGATTTCGCTCTCATTAACCCTATTACATTTCATATGTTCAATATCTTGGTGTGTGTGACCAATGTCACGGAAAAGATAAAGTTCGTTTATCTTTTCGGCACGACGTTTGATTCTGATTGGTTATTTAGCTATCAAAATCGACCGTGACAGTAAATCGACATGCATGTGGAAATTCACATATATGTGTTACATGGAATACTAAATGATATATTTTTTGCAATAAGACAAAAGTATGCATTAGAGAGTTAATTTAAATTGAAAAAGTTAACTTGTTTTTATTTGTCAACTGTCTTAACTTTTAATGATCCTAGCAGTCATTAAATTCAGTGTACATAATATTAAGCAAATCGTATCAAAAATACTGTCATTTATTGCCTCTATATAATTACAATAGCAGCTATATTTTCAAATCTCATAAATGTGGTATAATAAGTTTATACATATATGCAGATTATTTAACTATAGTAAAATATTAAAATTACAAAAATATTAATAAAAAGGTATAAACAGCAAGCATTTTGCATTCTCATTTATTAAAAATAAATTGACAATTCTAAATGATGCATTTGTTGTAGACTTGACAGTGTTGCTGTAGACTTGTAGTACTTAATTATCGCTCAAAAATCTTAATTTTGTCTATCGACCGACACAATACGTATTTCAGCAGTTTGAGGTACTAAAATTGTAATTGTATAACTTTCAATCGCTTTATTGTAACAAAACTGTGACATTCTGTTGTCATTCAACATATTTTGTCTAAATTATCATGATTCGATGCAAGATTTAAAAAAAATATTTACTTTTACATTATACAGTAACCTTGCTTTCGGTAATGTCGTCCGCGCTGCAACTGTAAAAAAATCAATTGTCATCACGCTTTCGGTTATGCAGTTGACGACAATTGACGATCGTTAGGCTTTCGATTATGTAAAATGGCAGTCAAATTTGAGCATACAAAGCAGTAAAAATTTTTATGATTAGTTGTTGATCTTCATTTGTTTTGTTCTATGATTGTGTAGTAAACAATTTTTTAATGGTTCTACAGGTTTTTAAATATGAAAATATGTAACTTCTATTTATTGTTTGTAATTTTTATTACATGTTTTTATAAAAGAAAGGATTTTAAAAAAAAAATTAAATAAAAACCAAAAAATTACAATTCACAAATCAAAAATTTATGTTTATGTCGATTTGACAGTTGATCGGTCGCATCAAATGTTAATTGATGGATCGTTAATTCCAGCATTACCGAAAGCAGGATAAGACAGTTACTTCTTTTTCCTATCAATATTTTTTTGATCTATCGGTTGTGGATATTTAATAAATAGACTTGATTATAATTTACATGACATGCGGTAAATATACATTAATATTATTGTATTTAAAACTGAAACAATATATTAGATAACAGTTTGATTGAATGGGTAATATTTGTATTTAAAACAAACACAATTATTGAGGTATCAGTATCCTTCGATTAACAACTCTTCTAGCTAAATCTTTTAGGCGTGAGCGAAATATCCTTTAATATAAATTAAATAACTAAATAATTATCAGAATTCAGCATCTACGTTTAACATAGTGATCTCAGTGGCAACACCTATTAAACAATATTTTTTCTTGATTTTTGATTATATATCAACCATCAAATTAACAAACAGTTAGTGTCAAATTAAAAATTTATTATAATTATTATGATGAACAATAATTTGTAAGCGATTAATTTAACCGATTCCAATTCATATTAATAAATCTATTTCCAGTTTATTAATTTTAATTAAATAAAACAGTTCTACATACATATATAATATTATCAATATATGCCTATATAGTAGTATTAATTAAGATAGTAAGTATTTCAAGTTCATTCTCTACCGATTTGAATATTCAAAATAAAATTTGGATGGGTTTTTTTTCTTAATTATTTAATTTTATGCAAATTTTTTTTATCAATTCTGATTAATTTTTTAAATACCCAAAGTGTTTTGTTTTAAAACAAAAAAATAAACTCGTTTTGGATTTACACAAAAAAAAAAAAAATAATTAAGAATAAGTTAAGGCGGAAGATTTGTTTTAAAGTGATTTTATAGTATATTTATTGGGAAATACAGTTGTCTTAAAAGCGTAAACTCATAAGTTTTAAAATTAAATATGAAAAGAATTATAATTTAGCATCTCAATGTCTTATAATTAGAAATTGGTCAACATAACAAATCAAAGTGTTTGTTTTGAAATAAAAAAAACACTTTTTGGATTTAAACGAGTTATGGTCTTAAGTAGATAACAGTATAGTTTTAGAGTTTTCCAATATGCCGAATATAAAATTTTAATTTTTTTTTTCATTAAATACTTTTGATAAAACAAAACTTTGGTCTAAAGAATCGATTGTACCTGCATATTTGAAAGAAATGGTTGTGAGGAATGATTAATAGAAAATGAAAGAAGAAAAAAGATTCAGTGGATAGTATAAGTATTCACGAATGGGTTTACAGGACAATGAAGATGACGAAACAGCAAATTTCAATAATAACCTACCATAGTTTTTCTCGTTAGCTTTTTGAATTAGCATTATACAAGTTATAAGAAATAAGTTAATAAATTAACTCACCACTTGATAAATTTAAATGTCCACCATAATCACTCAATATCATCTAACGATTGCTATTAGTAGATTTATAAAATAGTGTATAAAGTAAATTAGATAAACAAAATTTATCAACGTTTTAGAATTTGATTTGGGCTTTAATCTATCCATCAAAACATCTTTGTGAATATTTCAAGAAGGTAAATTTTCATATAAAAATTATTTAAAAAGTACGGCAAAGCTTAGAAATCACCTAAATTTGTTAAATCACTAAAACAACTATAGTCAAGTATCAACGAAAGAAAAAATGCAATAGCTGAAGAAATTCATCTTTTCATTAAATAAAGAGACACTGGACACTGGTGATAATGATAAATCTTATATATAATACTAGGGGCCCCTGTTGAGTAATTATATTTCAAGTCAAATTTAAAGTTTTTAAAAAAACAGTAATTTACGTACTGACATAGACTTCGCACGATATAGCAGAAACCACTCGTGTTTAATAAAAAGTTGTGTGGTTAGTAAGTTTTATTTAGGACATATAAATACACGTCCCTCATATACTGCTTCGTTTCCGATATATTCCCTATAGTAAGAAGCATTTAGTGATAAAATTACTAAAAATAAAAAGTTTTGTCATTAAAGAGGTACGTATATATATACCCATATAATACATAATTTGAATAAAAACTATATTATTACTACAAATAAAAAAAAATTTAGAAACAGTTACTAAAAAAGATAAAAATGAAGAATTCAAGTGACCTACTATATCAAAATAAATTTGCTAGTCATATGAACAATTCAACTGATTTTTTTTGTTTTTGCTTTTTTATATTTTTTATTTGAGATGAATTTGTTTCTTTGTTTTTTTTTTGGCATATGTACATAGATTCATTCGCAAGTACATAATATAAAATATAATAACTGTTGTTGTTTATTATTTTCATAAGTTCTCACTTATGCATAATGTATTTGCTGAATAATAAAATCGGATGTGTACAAAATGTTCAACTGTGTGCGCATTTTTGTTTTATATATAATTTTATATATTATATATATTAGAAGTTCATTAAGGAGTAGGAGAATCGAAATAAAATAAAAAGGTGTCTACTGCGCAGGACCTTAAATGCTTGTCAATTATAATTATAGATACAAGATGAACGATGTGGGGAATAAAAGAGCAAGAATAGCTGAATAGTAAAATCAAAAAAAAAAAACAAAATATATTAAAATTTTAGCTTTTTTAAGCTTTTTTAGCTAATTTAAGCCAAAAATAAAAATATGAAAACCGGTGGTGAATACTGGAAACATTTAAAATAGTTACAGATTCCACAAACCAAAAATAAAAAGTAAAAAATAGAATTAATAATTTATATACAATTGTATATTTTACGGCATTCAATCATCGGATTGTTAAATATATAAAAATGAATTTTTAACGCTCTGTGGTACATAAGTAGGTAATACTAAAATTTGGTCACTAAAGAAGTAAAAATATATGGGATAATTTCGAGACTGAACAATTAACATCCTAACTGCTTCAATGGCTTGATATTTATAATAATATCTACAAGACAATAACAAGATGACAAAGACAACAACATTATATTGGTATAGCAGCCAATTTAAATGTGGAAAACTACATCTGCTGTAAAGTAAATGCCTTCATAATAGCAAAGTTCAATTTTATTTTAAATGTCAACGAACATGTATTCCAAATTAATTCTAAAGAATAATTGAAAAACTTTCTATGTACATACTTTCATGACATAAGCGGGATTCGAACTCGAAATTATTTCTTTGCTATTACATAACATATAGTGGATAACATAACCACTACACTTTCTTAGTCCATCTAAATTAATGGCTGTCTTTAATGACGAATATTTTTTGATTATTTAAAGAACCAAATCTGATGAACTAATAGTTTAAATACGCTTCAGAATATACTCTACAATAAAATCCTAAGACCCACTTTAATATCTAATGCGAAAACACTGATTTATCGGTTTACTACGTTGAGAGTAATGGGATTTTATTGTGTTAAGTTATATTGAAATTAGTATGAATTTCGTCATAAGGTATTAGGTATTATACTTTAATTTCATTAAAAATATATATTCAAGTATCAAGACAACTACAATTCTACCAAAACAAATATTTCTTTTCATATAAAATCGAACCTGAAAGAACTGCTTCTGTGCAATTGCACAGGGGATTCACTAGTAACTATAAATTAAACTAATAATATAAATTAAGGCATTTAAAATCATATCCATGAGATGATGAAAGATGAAAAAAATGGAGAATAAAAAATTACTCTCCTCACATTTGTGTAAAGGTAAGCGATGCAGTAGAGTATTTATGTACAAGGTTGTCGGTACCAATTCGTTAAGAGATATTTGAGCGTTGTTATAATCATAAAAAATATATATTAGTTCTAAAAAAAATTATAGTTTTATTTTTGTTATACACACACAAACGGTTTCCTTAACAAAATTATTGTAGGTTTTGGCAAATTAGGATTGGGATATCCTTCACAAAGCCTATTCTAAAAAACATGTGAATGCAGCTTTCAACAATTATTATGTCACTATCAAAATTTTATTAACTTAATTTCATTGAATTTTGAAAATATTTACTTTTACAAATTGTTCAACCTTTAAACATTTTAATGTTCTTTACGTTTTTAAAATATTTAAAATTTAATTTATTTAAAAAAACACTTTTTTTTTCTAATAATAAAATGTGTAGGTATAATAAAAAAGTTAGTTATTTTCTTCTAGAATGAAATCAATATTATATCATCATCATCATCATCAAATAATTAAAATTTAATTTATAAATGAATAATAGAATTCCTAAAAGAAAAATAATATTTATAGACACCGGTTGTAATAAACATGCAACGAACGATGACAATATTAAGGATAAAAATTTAAAAGCAATTTTTCTTTCAAACTGTTTACAACAACAACAACAACCTTGATTTTATTTTATTTATTTTTTCCTTCCATAATCATTTTTCCATCATCAGAGGTTTTCCCACGTGTAATATAAAAGAAATTTTTTTTTTAATTGAATTTATATTGCTATGAAACAAACATATTGGAGACATGTTTGTGTGTGCAATCATCTATATATATATATATATAATAATGTGTAATGTATATATATATATATTATTTATAAACAATAAATAATAAAATAAAATTTCTTTGCGTTGTTATTCTGTGATTTTTCGTATTCTCCTTAGAATGTAAAGGGTTATATGGAAATTTTTAGTGTAATTTTTATAGCAGTATTACCATATTATTGGAATAGAATCGATTATTTTTTTTTTAATAATATTTTAAATTAAAAATTTTAATTTTATTTGCAAACGTTGGATAAGCATGAAGGATTATTTTAATTTACAATTTTAAAATTTAGTTTAAATTTTACCAAATGTCATAATCACAGTGCCTTATTATCGTGATTGTTAATAAATCATAAAAGTTTAGTAGGGACAATATATCAATATTTGTGATAATGATGTTGAAATTGTTGATAAGTTTTGTTTATCTATTTGAATAAAATATTTCCTTTTTAAGTCCTTAGGGCTTATGCATAGTTTAGGTCCATTTTGGTATTGAAACTGTGTTTTGGTGTTGTAGAAAAATTTAAATTTCAGTTCGTACACTTACCACATCCTTGGATTTAATTTTATTATTCTGCGCATCAACTGATTTAACAAAAGATAGATAAAAGTAATTACAAACAAATTAAAATACTGATTTCACTTATAATGACAAATTATGCGATACGGTCTAAAAAAAAGTACATAAAAATAAATCGCCTAAGATGGGTTGGCTTCCTTCAAAGAATACCAACTAATCGTGTTCATAAAAAAAATGAATAGAAAAACAGTTTATGCTTTTGTAAAAGTGCGTTCTGTTTCACAATTGAAAAGCAACAACTGTAAATATCAGATAAGGGAAGAGGTGACTAATAAGTGGTCGACCTCAGGTTTTTTTTTTTTTTTTTTTTTTTTTTTAAATTCAATATTTTTATTTTTCCGTATTTTCTTAATCTATGATATAATATAATTCATATAGTAGGTATATACAAATAATAAAATTTATCTTATAGCTAAAAGTTATATTAATTCAAAATTATATCTGTACAATACAAATCTAATTTTATAAATGAAAAAGAAGAGTTGATGTATTTTATTTTAGTTTATTTTGTTGTACATCCTCTATATAGCATTTATTTGTTCGTTCTCTTCTTAAGAGTATAAATGAATTTTGTTGAAACGTTAAATTCAAGAAGGTTTAATGTTAGTACAAGTAGAGTACTGTTTATTCTACCTTATATTGTTTAAAACATTTAGAGAGTAAGTCGAACCAGTCGACTAATGTGAACCACAACGGTATCCACCAAATTATAATTCATTAAAGAAAGCCATTAATTTCAAAACATGTTATAATTTACTGTTAATTTTCATATATGGATAGTTTTTTATATTTTTACATTGCAAACTCAATAGTCAATTGTTTGCTGGTGTATGATGTAACAAGTACTTGTGCAAGTAAAATCGTATTTGTAGCAAGAGTATCGAATATAATATTTATACGGTTTTTTTTTTTCATTTAATTTAAAAAGTGAATAGTTTTTGTTTAGGTAAGTAATTACAACATTTTTTGCGAAAGTAAAAATTTAGCTACTTAGATGTATCGTTAATTGGAATAGCAAAATTTCATTTCTAACGGAATTTGATACTTTGTATTACTGAAATACACGATTTTGAGCAAATTTCTTTATTAAATATTTCAATTAAAACAAAATATTATTTTATAACATCTGGCAATACTATGTTATAACGAAAAATTTGAAATGTCAAATTGTATTTTCAATATCGTTTACAACACATATGTATATCTCCTTTAAGTAGGTTTGTTTTTGTAAACATTACTTGGAAAATTTAACGATTATTATTTTTTTTTTTTTAATAAAAAATTGCTATAAAATGGCGACATAAAAAAAATATCCTTCTTAAAAGCATATTATTATGAACGTATCTTATTAGAAAAATTTAATTTTAATGAACTCTTTTAATTAAGATTAATTAATATTAGAATTACTTATAGTTGATGTGTAAAAAGAAAAAAAAAAATAATTTAGAGAAATCTCCTTACATACAATTTTGTTTCGTTCGCTCGACTTTTTTGCTTTGTTGGCTTATTAACTGCCTATTTCAGTTCATATGAAATTCTCAAATAGATTTAAAGTTAAGTATTTGGGTTGTAAAATGCGAAACAGGAACAAGAAATATGTTTACATAATATATGAATTTGGTTGGTTGATGTTACAATTTGTATTGTTTACGGCGGATAATACAGAATTTTTCATGATGGAATTAGGTACGTGATGTTATATAGCACAGGATTCTAAGTTGGATTTAACATAACAGGATTGAAAGTGCATGACTATATTTTTAACTTAAGAGGATTGAAAATTAATGATTGAACTTTTAATTTAACAAGACTGAGAGTGGGTGAGTGGTTAGGGATGAATTTTTCTTGATTTAAGAACAAGCAAAACTGATTGTTTCAACTTGCTTGCAACTTGCTCAAAACTGATTGTTTCAGCTTGTTTCAATTAAATTCAATTAAATTATATGGAACAATTCAATATATATAATAATTTAATGCGAAAATATACATATATATTTATGTATGTATATATAATAAAGATTTTAGATTTAAAATAATGTTACTTTACTTGTCATGCTATATTAAAGAGAGTTAGAGATTCTGTTAATTTAGTTTAAAAGCCAAATGGAAATACAAAAATTAAATGTTCTAGTTGTATTTTCCAATTAAGATTTTAACCGATGTGTTGTCAATAATACATACACATCTTTTAAACACTATGAAAAATCATTGCTATACAATCATTACAATACAAAGGTTATTTTCAAGAATAGACATAAGCGTTATTGTTAGTACGACCTATAAAAAAATAGTTAAAAATTTGAAATTTTCAAATTTTTGAAATTGATATGATTTTGTTGCTTATTTTTAGAACATTCAATAAAACAAGTAAAAAATATAAAAAAACCTTTACAATCGGTCAAAAAATGAGGTTTTTAGAGGATTTTGATATTTTTTAAATTTTGAAAATTTTGACGACCTCAACCCTATAAAAAAAATAGTTAAAAAATTTTAAATTTTCAAATTTTTGAAATTGATCTGATTTTGTTGCTTATTTTTAGAACATTCAATAAAACAACCAAAAAATATAAAAAATCTTTACAATCGCTCAAAAAATGAGGTTTTTAAAGGATTTTGAGATTTTTTAAATTTTGCAAATTTTGACGACCTCAACCCTATAAAAAAAATAGTTAAAAAATTTGAAATTTTCAAATTTTTGAAATTGATCTGATTTTGTTGCTTATTTTTAGAACATTCAATAAAACAAGCAAAAAATATAAAAAATCTTTACAATCGGACAAAAAATGAGGTTTTTAGAGAATTTTGAGATTTTTTAAATTTTGAAAATTTTGACAACCCAACCCTCTAAAAAAAAATAGCTAAAAAATTTGAAATTTTCAAATTTTTGAAATTGATCTGATTTTGTTGCTTATTTTTAGAACATTCAATAAAACAACCAAAAAATATAAAAAAAATTTCAATCGGTCAAAAAATGGGGTTTTTAAAGGATTTTGAGATTTTTTAAATTTTGAAAATTTTGACGACCTCAACCCTATAAAAAAAATAGTTAAAAAATTTGAAATTTTCAAATTTTTGAAATTGATATCTTTAGGCGGATCAGGTTTATGAAAATATGTAGTCCCCCTTTTCATTTTAGTCCAAACTGTACAATTTAAACTAAGTTCTTCACTTCAATCATATTCTAAACTATACAGTTTAATTCTCACTAACATCTTAGACTAAACTATACATTACTCGAAAAAATATAAGACACAACATTACAAACAAAGCATCTAATATATATTAACTATTTATTAATCTCCCTAGTCAATTATATTATTTTGGTGATAAAACAGAATCATAGTTATTAATCTGGTGATAAAACAAATTCATTATTATTTGAATATGTGACTGGGACTTGTCAATGTTGCTAAATATTGCATCTGCGAGGGTCTTGACACTCAGGAGTACATTAATCATAGTTTTTGTTACTTGTCCAGCTTTACAGAAAAGTATTATTAATTGTGTGACATATGTTTGACAACCTGACAGATATTGTAAAATAATTTTTTTATAGGATAAATGTAATGTGTTCGGAGAACCCCACTCAACCCACTCGTGGCTGTGAAATGCTACGACCCGCTATTAAACTAAGATAAACTATTTTTTTTATTATTTGAATCATAATTTTCTTTAAGTTTTACGGCTTATATATAGGAAATTAGAATAAAAACATTACAAATTAAAACAAAACATTAAAAATTCTACTGGTGAACTGAATTCAAAATAAATTGTAATAAATTAAATTTAATTGGAAAAAAAAAAATTAAATAAAAAATTTTTTTTAATGTTTTTCTTCTTTTTTTTTATTATTTGTTTTAATTCTTAAATTAAATGACAATATTTTATGTTTTTCTAAACCAGTTTATTAAGTAATTAATTTATTTATTATAATACTTTTGTATACATTTTATTGCACTGTAAATCTATTCTAAATGATTTTAAGTGTGATGTTTACTTCTTTAATTAATTGAATGTGAACATTAGATTTAATCTCATCCATATAGATAATCTTGAATTTATTAATAATGGTATGGAATTTATGAGTTGTACCGATGACTATATAATATATACACTATATAAGTCATTGGTTGCTGGACATACTGTCAAAAATAAATTCTCGATAGTTTTAATAAAAATGTTGATCTTAAAAACAAATTTTTAAATAATATGCATTTTAAATTTTCTTGAGTGTTATTTCACAGAATCAAACAAAATTGTTATCAAATATTGGGTCAAAAGACTTATTTTTCATCGATATTGCTAACTATGTTCAATATATATGTTCTTCTTTAGCTGACATAAGAATGTCATAATGAATATTTTCTTTATCTTGATCTACATCAATTATCCAATCATGTAGACAGACGTCTTTCTATCACTAAATCTTTCTCTGTAACCAAATTAATCTAGCCTTCTAACGTTTTGCAGAATCTTATTGTTTTGCAATTTAATCAAACAGTTTTTATTTAAGGTTTTTTTAAATTAAACTTTACTGTTTGTAAATTTTTTTTCTGTTTTTTACTTTACTATAATTTCAGTCATATTAAAAATTTAATGACATAATAAAGTAAAATTAATATGTCAAATGTGTTTTCACTATCTTAAAATTTATTATGATATTTTTCAATAATAGAAATATTAATTCAGATAGTATTAAGTAACTATCTTTAGATTATTATTGAATATTATTATTACTAAGCTTTGTAGAAAATTTCAAAATACATTTTCAATATTAGTTAAAAATAAGAATTGCTTTTTTATGATCAGAATTAATAAGATTGTATTAGAAATAAATATTACGTAAATGCTTTTAAAGTTTTAATTAAATTAATTATACTAAACAAAATGGGGAATTCTTAAATAAACACAAAAAAAAAACAAAACAGTACGAAATCTCAATTTCTGACAAATTTAAATCATTGACAGTGACATTTAGAATCATATGTACATTTTATATACTTTAACTAAAATTAAAATATAAAAGTTCTAAAGAACAAAATTAATTAATTTTATGAAAATACTTAACAAATAAATATTAACATACATTAATAATGTATGCGCCCCCACATCTCGAAATTCGAGGAAGGGTGATAAAAAACATCGTATTCAATTTCAATACGAATTTTTTGTTTTCCATTATTTCAATTTATACTTGATATGTACTACATTTGATTTATCTTAGACAACAACCAAATATGTAATAATTTTTTTTTGTTGATTTATCTTGACAATAACCGCATATGTAATAATTTTTTTATAATTATAAAATTATTAGAATTATAAAAAAAATTATATTTAAAAAAAAATGCAATTAAAATTTAATTCTGGTGAGCATAAGAAGGAAGTCTGTATTTTGGTGAATTTATTTGGTGAACTGTGGTGAACTTGATAAATACATTTAGAATTTGTTTCCTTATAAATGTGGTGAAATTTTAATTTGAAAATTCTAATTGAAAATTGAAAAAATTTAGGTAAAAAATATTTATTTTCGCTACGTCTCCTTTTAAGTAAAAATTTATCATTTAAAAGAATAATAATGGCAATCGGTTGTCAAATGGTTTAAATACTTGATGATCATTTGGCTGGGTGTTTATGCTCAGTCAAGTAAAATAAATAAATACATCTTTATGGATGATTTAATTTAATTCAGATGTAGTATATTTAAATTTTATTAAAATGATTTATAAAAAAATATATATATATAAAAACTTTTTTCAATCACTTTTAAATCTATAGATATTAGATACTTCAAAATAAGATGCACAAAATATTTAAAGTTTCATGATATATTTTTAATATTATTAGATTAAATTTTTGCAATACTGTAGTACAGAACCAGATGTGAATTACTATACATGTTAGATAATAGTTTTAAAAAACTTATTCATCCAGTTTCAGACAATTTTACACAAAAAAGCTATTAAGGATATAATAAGCTTCTGTACGATCAAAATATACATTAATTAAATATAAAAAGTTTCTTAATAAAGTTAAAATATTACAAATTTAAAAGGAAAATAATTTCATTATTGATGTTGTGCAAATCGACCATTTTTATGCACATATAATCAAAAAAAATGTTATAAAATTTCTATGTGATTATCTGTTTAGAGACTGGATGAATCAAAAATAACAAATAATATTAGAAATAGCCGTTATATTAAATATATCAAGAAACTTTAAATATATTTATTATTTTTTTAATTTAAACGTAAAATATAAAAACAAAAAATGTAGAATTTATTTTTAAAAAACATATTTTATTTTACTATTTTTATTTTTATATTATTAAATAATTTTAATTTTTATATTAATTTTAAACCTATTTAAAATACATATATTTCTTTTTTCTATTTTTTTTCTTTTTTATTTTTGCTTTAAATGTAATTTTCTTATATGTGTAACTATGTGTGCCACAAATATACATAAACAAATAAATAAACTATTAAAAATTATATATAAAAAAAATAATAATGATTTTTTGAAATTACAACAAAAAAATACAAAATGCACACAAATAACATAACACGTATATAACAAAAAAAAATCACAAATACACAAAAATACACAAATCTTCACACAAAATTACATATTAATTAAATACAAAAACAATAAAACATAAATTGCTTTGGTACAAAATTGTTTATTGGGATAAATGCAATGATGATGCTATTTAAATAATACAAAACAAAATACAAAAAACAAAACAAAATGATGTGAATTCTACTATCCCAGGTTGCATTTTGGTTCAAGGTTGGTGAAGGTTATTTTATTTTATTTCATTTAATTTAATTTCATTTAATTTATTTGAATTTTGGTTCTATTTTGAATTGTCGCATGTTTATTTTGAATATTTAATTTTAATTTTACTTTTCGTTAATATTTTAATGCACATAAAACTTTGCTTAAATTAATATTAAAAAATTTATTAATTATAATACTTTAAGGTAAATGTTGTAAGTCAAAAAATATGCTTTTGTAGTTACTTACTTAAAATTATTGTATTTAACATCTATTAACCATTGTATTTATCATTATTAACTAATTTGTTTACATTACATTATTAACTAATTAAATATTTTTTTCGAATAAACTTTATTTAAATTTATTAAATTATTTTTACATATATATATTATATAATATACATTTTTAGGACTATGATAATTTAGAAATCGTATTTTATGATTTATGTTTTAACTATCTCTAAGGGTATAAAATTTGACCCTGTTAACTTTATTTTCTGACTGTCAGATGTCAAATGTGTTCCACACTTCAAATTCAATGTAGTTGACATAAATAACATATTTTAAGTTGTTAGTTCATATTTCTATTCAAATTTTCTATTACTGCAAATGCAAAAGTACAATATTTTGAGTTGTGTAATTTGTAATGTTGATAATAACTATTCAACTAAAATAAGTGTTCAGTTACTATAGTATCGTCAAAAAGGTTGTTGAAAACTGTAAAATGAAAATAGTTTTTCATTATTTTGGAAAACTTACTTTTTTGAATTGTGTCACTTTAGAAATATGTATAATTGCGATTTAATCAAAGTTTAAATGTGGAAAATCTTTACCTAAACAGTAATAATGAATTTAATTGATTAGTGAGAAATAGTGAAAATTAGGATATATTCATCTCATATTCACTCTATTTTTGCTTTTGTATCTTAAACGATTTTCGCATTTTACAATTTGATACTATATGTAATGAAAAGTTGTAGAGATTTATTAGGAGTATCATGTGACAAGAATATTTACGCATCTTTGATAGTTTTGCGTAATTGAGCATCTTAATATTATCTTAAATTCGCAAAACATAACATAATATAAATAGACATTTTTATACATTTTTGTACAAATATAAACCAAAAAAATTTTTTTTCACTACTTACATTTGACATTTGACGTCAAATTGTCGTGAAAATGATTGTCTTCGCTGAATTTTGCTCACTTGTTTAAACTAAGTTGCTTATGATTTTTAAACTGATACAAAGTGGAATGGAAATTATTTTTATTTTATACATAAAATGTCAAAAATAGTTTACGTTATTATGTTAATTGATTTTGAAAGTACGTCTATTCAAATAATAATCATTTGGCGCAGGTATTTTTTTTTTTTGCTGTCTCAGATACTCGTAGTTGACGGATATAATAGAACATCAAAAAACGCAGTTATTATGTCATACAATTATAATGTCAAAGAAGTTGTGTCATACAATTATTATGTCATACATTATACAATTTTATGTTATACAATATGTTCTCCATATTATGATATCGCTTAACAATATATTATTATGTTTCTTCTGGCATTAATTTTTTTATTTACAAATTTTCAATTAAAATATTTAAAAACAATTGTTAACATTTTGTTATTTATATTGAATGTACCTTTCTAAATTA
The DNA here is from genome assembly GCA_963942445.1 of Argyra leucocephala. Lineage (NCBI taxonomy): Eukaryota > Metazoa > Arthropoda > Insecta > Diptera > Dolichopodidae > Argyra > Argyra leucocephala. The sequence continues at coordinate 32,228,504 of OZ012681.1, read as the reverse complement.
GTTGATTTAGAATTTTCTACAAAATTTACTATAAAATAAATGGTTCAATTTTGAATTTAACAAAATTAATTTTCAAATTTTGTTATTTATTTATAATTAATTTACAATCATTTTCTAAATTAATACAATCCTCTTTTTTTTTTTTTTTTTTTTTGTTTTTTATAAACATAAATTTCACAAATAAATACCAATAAACTAATACAAAATCCAATTGTTAAACCACAAAATATAAATCCTAAATGTGCCATTTCAATTTTATGTCCATGTAAAACATCTTGATTACGATTTTCTAATATACCACCTTCAAAAGCATCTGCAAAAATTTCATCTTCATATTTTTTATAAATACCAGATTCAGTGATTTTTGATAGATAATCATTTAATGGTTCTAATATTGGTGAATTTTTTTTCATTGGATATGATAAATATGTACATGTTAAACATATTTCCGTAATACGAAATAATGGTCGATTTGAAAGTTCTTGTTGTTTTAATAAGAATTTGGCACGATCTAAATGTGTTACATAACCATAACGTCGATTTAAATTTGTACGATATTTTGTATAATTATCAACTGTTTCAGCTGGTATTGAAACTTTACGTATATCTGATTTTAAATCATTAGCAAGTAAATCAATATCACGTTGTATTAAATATAAACGTATATTTGATTCAACTAAATCATCAATTGTATCAACTTGTCTTTCAAATATTGTTCTTGCTAAAAAACTAGATAAATGAGCATAATATATATTTGTTAATATGAAACCAAGTATAAATTGTAATATTATTATAGAAATTTTTGATATATATTTTTGATTACCCAATACAATACCATCATTTGTTGATTTCGATATAAATAATATACTACAAATACTGTCAAGAAATGCTTTACCAAAATCAAATTTTTTTGTTTTATTACTTAAACTCATTATAATTAAATTAATTATCATATAATATATAATAAATCCAATTAAAGTTATCCAAATAGAAAAACTAAATGGCATTAAAACATAATAGCTACGATTAATTTCTGAACTATAGGGTAAAAATAAACATGCTGACATTTTTTCATTTGGGGATGTATAACTTATATTAGTGTTATTTGATGGTTGCATAAAATTTACACAAATATCAGTTCCATTTTCTGTTAAATAATCAATTGTTGTAACAAATATATTACTATTATTTCCAATTAATATTTTTTCTGAAGTTGCATTTATATAATTATAAAATTTTTGTAATATTAAAGCAGCTGTACCAGTTAATTTAATTTTACCATTTCGTTTTTTTATTACAAATACACGTGGAAAATCTCTTACTACAACACATGTTATAATACGATGTCCAAAAAAATTGTGATCTAATTTTGTAAATATTTTTTTAATATTTTCATTTTCTGAAATTCTTCTTAAATTTCTATATGGAAATGTTTGTATTACATAGAATTCGGTTGGACCAACTATAAATACAATTTTTTTAATACGAGATTCTTTTAAAATTTTATTCATTCCAGATTTTATTGATTCCATATTATTATGATGATGAATTGATGATGAATGATTTAAAAATAATATTACAGTTTTAATTATTGTCAATTGTGGTATTGATAATAAATTTATAAGATTTTGTAATATTATATCTTTTGAAATATTTTCTATAATTAAAATTAATAAAATTTTTGAATTTATTCTTGGTGGAAATTCATCATATACAAATGATATTTTCTCATTATTATTATTAATTATTATTATTGGTATTTGAAAATTTTCATTAAAATTAATTAAATAATTATTAAAAATTTTTGATGATCTTGAATTTTCTACAAAGTTTACTAAAATAAATGTTTCAATTTGATTTTGAATTTGTTGAATTCGTATAAAATTATTTTGTAATGAAATATTATGTTTTAATTCAATACAATAACTATTAAATAAAAATTGAATAATTATAATTAAATAAATAAATAATTTTTGAATTAACATTTTTGTTCACCACAGTGTTTTGTTTATTTTTTTTTTTGTTTTTATTTTGCTTTTTTGTATATACAAAAGAACTTCTTAAGAATTGAAATTTCAAAATAAAACTAAATTTTTCTTTACCATTTTGGAATTTTTATAAGAAAATTCATATTTCGGGATTAATGTACAAATTTGAAATTTCATAAATCAAATAAATTAATATATAAAAGAGTAAATATAATTTTAATTATACAAACTATTATTATCATAATTATTATTTTTTTTTTTTTTTTTGGAGAATTTATTCAGTGATTGGCAAAAATTTTGTTTAGTTAATTTATAATTGATTTCTAAAATATTTCTGATTTGATATTTTTTATTTGTTTATTTACTTATTCATGTCTCAAAAGTCAAACACCTTGTACAGAGTATATACAATATATTCAAAAAAATATATTTCTATTTAAAAACGTAATAACAAGTGTGGGAATGCTGTGTAACATACAAAATTAAGGTATTAGAAATTAAAATAAATTTGAGGACGAAAATTTTATCAATTATGTGACAAGGGTTGGGTACGAAATCCCCACCCGAAACAGTTCTGTACGATTTTGTTCTCAATCTACTGAATAAACCTACTGAATTATTTTGTTATATGGGAGAAAGACAATATCATGAAGAAAAAAATTCCAGTAAGACGAAATCTTTATCCCAAAATTCCCTAGACACAATCCCAAAAGACTAAACTTTTAATATTAAAATACTCTAAGAAAAAATCGTCAAAGAGAAAATCACCAAAAAAGAAATGCTTAGTATATTTGTATCCCAATGCTTACGCAAAACAAATATTTTTTTCCAACTCTGGGAAAAAAAGATATTTTCTCTTTTGTATCCAACATCTTCTTCGGTGATTTTTTTCTTTTGTTTGGGATTTTGACTTTGGTATTTATTTTTGAGAATTTTATTTTTAGGATTTTTTTTTGTTAGATTTTTAGGATTTTGTGTTTGAGGATTTTGTCTTTGAGAATTTTGTCTTTGGAGATTCACTATAAATCATTTTCCTATATATAAAATTCTTTGACAATTTTATCTATAGGAAACTAGAAATATAATTAACTTAAATTATCATGCAGATTGGGTCCTGAATCGAGCTTAATCCATTCTTGCTTTAAAACAAATTTTAACTACAAATATGTCTCGGAATCTGTCTTTCCACCTAATTCCGCAATGCATTATTTTTTCTTAAATAGGGTTATCAACTTAATGTTTCTGAATTCGTCATGATTCATTATCTATTGTTTGCTAATAATCCATGTTGACAACTTTAAAATCGATTATTCTTACCTAATCAAACCAAAATATAAATAAATATGGAGTAAATTTACTACATTCAATTTTATAAAGTCTACTTTCTATGATTTCGTATTTAAATTTATAGATTTGCAAAATGATTATTTTTTTCTTTTTCGAAATAAATATGGAGTACATTTAAAATCATTAATATAAAACTCTTAAATCGTAAAATATTTTATAAAACATATGGTCTGCTTCTGTTCCATGTTCAAACTGTCGAAATAAAAAAAAAAATATTTACCGAAGTTCAATGGCGATTTAAAACACAAAAAAAAAGTGAATGGAAATTATTCGTGATAACACATATATCGACACATATATGTATTTAAACACAAAATTTATTTTGAATTTAAATTAAAAAGGGCTACTTTTTTCTTTTATTACTTTTTCCTACTTTTAATTGACTTTTGTGTCCACAGTCGAGAAACTTTAATGGAAAATAAAACAACATCAATTTCTAACTTATATTGTCATTGTTTTTGTTTTTATTATGTTTTTTTTTTTGCATACTTTCCATTTATGAACCTGAACTACACATACAAAATATTTTAACATTTGGCTTCGGTATTTACTATTTACAAATATTTTTTTCCAAATCATTTGATTGTGCACATAATTGAGCCCTAAATTGTAATGATTTTGATATTTTGTTTTTTTTCTGTTCATTGGAAAATAAAATGGGCGAAGTGCACACCCATTTTTGTAGTTTTCTATTTATTATTTTTGTATATACATTTTTTTACTATTAAGTTCATAGACGTCGCCGTTCAGTGACACTGGAAAAATTTATTCTTTTTATTTCTACTTTAATTTTCTAATTTTTTTTTTTTTGCTCTAAACGATTATTGGATCTAAACAGGTTTATTTTCTTCGAGGTACACACTTGAATTTTATTTGATATTTAGAGTTGTGTCCCTAATTTAATTTTTCTTATTGGGTTACTTGGTCATTAAAACATTATTTACAAAACATTTGATATAGAAGTAAATGAGAAAAATAAAATAATAATAAGAATAACAAAAACAACAATAACAGCAGTATAATAAAAAGCATTGAAATGGAAAGAAAAATAAATATGACAATTTCTAAATAAAAGTGAATTAAATGTTTTGACATAACGTTTACGAATATACGATAAGAAAGAAACGTGCGTGTTGATGGATAGGAGATTTGTTTTTGTTATCTTTATGCTTATGTCTTTTTGAATTGTATATTAGAAATACTGTATATTCCGTCAAAATTAACAATTATTTAAAGGGTATAATTTAAATGGGTTTGTATTTGGTATGTCTAAACGATAGCTTTAATTTATTTTCGTTCATTTTGTTAGAAAACATTTGGTTAGAAATTAAATAATTAAAAACTAGACCACCAAAATTTATTGATTTATTTTAGGTCATTTTTGGTCATTATTGCGTTTTCGACATATTCAACATATCTTCAAAATGCGTTTTCATAAAAATGGGCCTAATATGTATGAAGTTTTTGTTCTTCTGTTAAATCAATTAAAATTTTTAAGACGATCGAAATCGATGCCAATTTGTAAAGAAATGAACCTAGAAATAATTTTGTTACTTTAGCATCAACAGTTACGATGGTCTTAGTTATAATGAGTTTGGCAGTAATGATATGGTAAATGTAAGTGAAATAATTTTTTGAACACCTAATGCGAGATTATTCTTTAGAACTAATGGGGTATTCTACTTTAGACTGATCAAACTACCGCTTCAGACATAATGAGACATATTAATAACAGTTTTCTTATGATGAAAATAAATATATTATTGTCCAACTTCTGAAAGACCTCAAATTGATTCAAATAATAAACTTATGATTATTTTGAGGGCCTATTAGCTCGATTTATGTCAAATGTAAAATCTCGTATCAATATCAAATGTAAAATCAAACTGATTGACATACTCTATTTTAAACCTAAAATCATATTTTCATAATTGAATTCAAAATTTGTAAATCAACTCCAAATCAACTAATAGTTAGGTATGGATTATTAATTTTCAACAATATATCTAAAACCGGTCAAAAATTGATTAAATCCCCAATTGAGTGTAATAAACCTATTATGTGCTATTCTTCTGCCACCAATATGCTATTTCACATGATATTTGTTTAACATCCGATTCTTCTTCATTAAAAGTAGAAGCGGTTGAGAAGTAGTGAATAAATTTCAGCTTTAAATATTTTTTCAGAAATTAAGTAATGCAACAAATTTTGTTATAACCCCTCAGATAGTTAAAATGTCAAACAAAAGTTGCGAATACATAGGAATACTAATGATAAACTGAACGATCAGATATTTTAATGCCCTCGAGTTTATCAATTAAATCAAAATTATAAAATTTCATTGCTTTAACGCGTGTCAAACGTCAGTTGCTTCGGGACTCTATCTTAAGGGTAAATTATTTGTACTTTTATTAACTTTTTTATGTATTCTGTAATTACAAAATAAAAAAAAAAAATTAAAAGAATTAAAATAAAATGAAAATTATTCCTACGAAAGAAAGAGATAAATATATATATATACCTGGCTTTAATAAAAATAATGATTAATTTGTTGAAAAGGTATGCATGTTATCAGAAAATCCTTTTCGACAAGAAAACGGAATAAAAATAATTTAAGATAATAAAATATTTTGATAACGGTTTTATGTGGTGATAAGTGTTATCTAAGAAAATCATTTAAAAACAAAACAAAATGACCAACCATAATTATTGTAATAAATTGTAAATTCATTTTACAAATACAAATTACAGATAAAGGATAAAATCTTATGTCAAAGAAGAAGAAAAAAAAACAGAAAATAATTCAATTTTAAAAATATATTTTTGAATTGGGATCTAGTTACTCAATATTACCTAAAAATTTCAGATTATAAAAATGATTTAAAATTTACAAGGAACATTCAAAGTACATATAAATTTTGCATTTATTTAGGTGGACATTATTAAAAGTCATATCTTGTGTACGCTCAATTAACGACTTATAAGTCAGTAAGTGTTGCTCTCTCTGTCACTCTCATACTCAATGTAAGAACTCAATATAAAATCAAAATGTAAGTGAATTGAAAATTTGAGTTCGACGATAAGTTGAACTGAGAAATGTGTCCTCTAATTTGCATGTCTGAATTTTATAATGTCAAAATGATCACATCAACTCATGATATTACATCATCATGAAAGTCACATATTTACTTAGACTTAATCATGTAATACATAATGTAAACAAAATAAAATAAATAAAATAAATATTTTTGATGGAAGAGTAAAAAATTGCAACTAAATATTTTTAATTAAACCACAATTTCTATATAAAATATAATATATAACGTATTAATTATGTATTTGTTCTTCAACATTGTCAAAATGAACTCACTTAAAATTAATTCTAATTTTACAAGATTATTTGAAAAGCTTTTTTAAGTATAGTGTGAATACGGTATAATTAAATTAAAATCTAATACGTATTCAGAGCTCTTGAACACTTGGATAAAACCATACAATAACAGTAAAATCCTAATCTGTCTTCAATCTTATATTAAACTTTGACATATCAAAATTAACTGTATAATAATCTTTAACAGCTTGAAATAAAACCATAAACTAGTATATATGTCAATGACAATTCTAGAAAAAAGAAAAACATTACGTCCTCTCATCATGATGTATTTTCGAATCAATGGTCTATTTTACTATGTATCTATGTACATATATATATGCGTCATTTTGTATAAATAATGTACACATTTTAATAAAATCCACTATTATAATTTGGCAATTAAATAAAGCATGTTGACTTAATTACAATTATTACAAAACTTCATTTTTAGGTACAAAAGTCAAAAAGTGACATTAGCATAAAATTTATTAAAATGTCAACATTTTAGTTCCGTAATATGCTATACTTATGTAATTTTATGTCTTAATTTACTAACTATATTTTTCGCTAGCATGGCCTAAATGTGTACTTTTTACTTAATAGCTTTAATACATTATTGTGTTTATGGATCATCTTAACTAAAATTTTAATTACATTTACTAAAATAACATTTTTAAATTAAATTTTTATAATTATCGTAATTTTTAATTAAAATTATATTATTTTTTTTCTTTTAATTTTTAGGTAAGTGTCATCAACTTTCAAACTTTTTTTATCTAAGGTTATTGGTATGTTTAAGAGAATGTAAACTAATAAAATGTGTAAGTTTTTTTTTTTTTGTATTATTTTTTTTGTTTGTTTTCTAATTTTAAGGTTAAATTTTTATTGATTTAAAAATAAATAAAATAAAAATTAATTAATTAAAAATGGATTAAAATACTTTGTAAATTTTGATTAGGAAAATTAATTTGGTTTTTTTTTTTTTAATTACAAGAGAAATTAAAATAAGATTTTAAAATTGTTTTGATATGAGATATAAAACTGAGATACATTTATAATAGGGTTGTGCAAAATAAATTTTGTAGGTTTGAATGAATTTTGATGATCGTTTATAATAGGATGGTTTGTTCATATAATATGTAGGTGTGAAATAATACCAGAATGATAGCAGTAACATTTAACACTTGATCTGATGCAAATTTGATATTTTTTGAATTTTGTATTCTACATTCATATTTCTGAACACTTCCATTTCATGATTTCTGAACTTCTATTCCCTTTCAGCTGCTAATTTAACTTGTCAAAACCAATATTAAATCATGTAAGTTATAAAATATTTATCGAAACTATATTCTACATGTGTTAAAAGCAAGTAAACAAAATATCGAACACACATACATAGTATAAAAAAAAGATGCTGGGCTTAAATTACAATTATTGATAAAACGAATAATTCTATAACTAACAGAAGTTAAAAAATGCTAAAAATAAGTTATAACATCACAACGTTTAATAATTTTAATATATCTACACTTTAGTATACTGCTGTAAATGTAAACATAATTTAAAAAATTGGTGGCTCTATATTTCATCAACCTACTTTTTGTATGTCGAATTTTAATGGCAATTGAAGACGAATCTTTGTGTATCAAATAGTCACTATATTTTGACAGTTTAACTCTGACATAGACAAGAAAAATCTGGTAAAGACCTATTCTTTACCGGCACTGATCATACCTATTATGATCAGTGCCGGCTCGTCTTAATAAAACAATTCGGCACTGCTCACCCAGTAAAACTCAAGCTCAATATTAAAGAAAATTTCAGTAAAATAAATTTTTTACTTCAATATAATTATTATTAAATCGTAATTATATAAATTGTTGACATTTTTTTATTATTTTTATAAATATAAAAAGGAAACAAAAGAAAAAAATGATAAAATATTTAGAAATTTTCAGAGAACGGAAATCATGTCAATATGTTGTCAATATATTCTATTATCATCCAAATTCTCTCAATATTTGTGACAAAATCAGCTGAGGTAAAAAAAATGACTTTTTGGGAATGTTCAGATAATTTTATAATATTAATTTATAATGTAATTCTGAAAACAACAATTTTTATATTAGTTTTAATAATGATAACAATTATTGTAATAAAACATTGATATATTATTAAAATATGCACAAAAATAATTTATTGTTTTTAATACGTACTTTCTAAATTCAATTTGAATTAAAGTCAAAAAAATTGATCCGGAAATTATATTTTCAATGTCATTCATATATGTTCCGAAATTATTAAATACATTCAGAATACTTCTACAATATGTCATCGCAAAATGTCAAAAAATGGATACAAAATTGATGAGTTCAACATTCGTGTGTAATAGCTCACCAATTTAAATTTTTAATATATGGACTATTAAATTGATGAGAATATTTATATGTGTACTAGAGGTGTAAGATAATTAATAGAATATATATACAATGGAGTAAAATAAATACAGATGTATATTTAACATAAGAATCTTAGAGCTAAAAAATTATTAAAACTAAAATAAAAAATGACTAAATAATTATTTTTGTATTTCGCAATCAATTAAAATACATTGATAGATTCTAATTGCGACAACTTTTCGTTAAAAACTAAGATAAGTCATTGACATAAATGAATATAAATTGTGTATGTTAAAGTGATACATATAGTTAAATATTTTTTACCGTTTTAACTATTATAATACTGGGTCCAATCGTGAAAGTCTATCCTATTTTTATTTTAACAAAAAGTTTTTATTGAAACAAAAAGTTTTAGTATGAAAAGAAAATTAGATAAAATTGTTAGTTTAATGAAAAACAACATTGAAATTGGAAAAATGGCCTCCAAAAGAAGTGAGAGTAATTTTTTGACAAGTCTATTAGTTTTAGTAGACTTCTGCAATTCCCAACAAATATTTTTTGATAGATTTTTATAAAGTTGATTCTATTGAATATCAATAATAAACTACCGCGATTGATTCCACTCTCAAAATTTAATTTAAATAAAATATTTAGAGAGAAAAGAAATTTTTTTTAAATAAGTAGTTACCATGCAACAACACAACAAAAACGATATTTTTGAAAATTTAACATTTTTAACATTTGATATTCATTCTCTTTTATTTTTTATACAAATTTATTTTCAATTTATACAATTTATTTTTATTGTTTGTATCCTTGCTGGAATTTTTTTTTGTGTTACATTTTTCTGTAATTTAATATGAAACTGAAAGCAACTGTGTAAACAAAATATAAAGTTAGATCAATATTATTTTAAGATACGACTTAGTATCACCCCTCCTACAATTTTTTCTTATTTACTTTGTTTTTTTTTTTTGCGTATTCATGATTTTTTATAATATTTATATCTTTAACCTATTGTCCTTTTTATTTTTGGATTTTTTTATAAACCCTTTTTATTACGTAATTTTTGATTAAAATTTCACTTTCTTGTAAAATTCTCTATGGAAATGTTTAAAAAATTTACCTTTAAGAAAAACAAAAATATTTTTTTCATGTCTATAAAACAAAAAGTGTAATAATTATTATTTTATTATGCTTGGAAAATATCCTTTTTAGTATTTATGTGTATCACAAAGTAAAGTTGAATGGTTCGTTCGAAAGTTATAGTAGATATTTTTTTAATGTAACAGAACAAAAAAAAAAAACAAAAAATATTTTTTAAAAGTTTACGCTTCAATTCTAAAGAGAATTTTATTTTTGCTTTTTGTTATTTTTTGTTTTATTTTTTATTTTTATAGGAGAGATTTTTCTGCAATTTAGTGTCATTTTCCCTAAAGGACACTTTTCAAAGTCTCAAAAATTTGAATTGATTATTTTTGTTTTATTTTTTTTTGTTTTGTTTTTCTTTGTTTTTGAGACTTATAAAGTAAAAATAACAGTTTAAAGTGAGTGCTTCAATGGGTGAGTGAATATAAAAATTATGTTGGAAAATTATGATAACTATGATGATATTTATACATTTGAAATTTGTTAGCGTAGATATAATAGAAAAAATGTACAAAACGGTATTTAGTTAGTAAAATTTTAGTAAGAAAAAATAGAGATTGACTTTATTCGAAATAATTCTAAAAATTAGATCCATTAGGGAAACCGAAATATCACTCATTATACCACACTAATATCACTGTTATAGTATGTAGTTTACTTATTAGTCTTTAACTAACTAACTCTTCTATTCTTATATACGAAAATATATACCAAATAAATAATATAATTTTAATAAAAGGGCCCATATTTCGAAAGTGAAAAGTATCTATAAAGTTGGCCCACAGATTTATCTGTAGGATCAACTGTTAAAATAAATAAATAAATATTCTATTCTATTCTAATTCTTTTATATCAGGATCATATAATAAAGTTAGTTGTCAACATTTCACCTCAAAATTATTCAATATATTCACCAAAAATGAGAGGAAATAAATCACCACACAACGACCCCACATACACCAGTACAGTACACCATCTTATTTATACAAATTTCGAAAAAGTGCGTAGCATAGGTAGCACAATGCCTCTATATCTGCTAGCCAAGTTACACGATGATTTTTCCGGAATATATCGAATTACGATTTTTTTTTTAATTTTGTTTTTGTTTTGTGTATACATTTTTTTTAATAAAAGTAAAATTTGAGAAAAATACAACTAACACAAACAAGAATATTCTGAAAATTTTAATACCAAAAATAAATACAAACACCATCAAAGGTTTTGCTCAGATAAAAAAAATAAACAACAACAATTTACATGCAATTTTAATTTCGTTTCAAAAATTTTACTGTATCCACTATCCACCGACCACCAGTTTTATTTTCAGTGTTCATTAGAACTTGAAGAAGTAAGTAGGTTCCATATCGGATAATACATTTTTTGTTTTTAAATTGAAAATTATGAATGAAAATGTTTTTGTATTTTTTTTAAATTTTACCAATTTAGATAAAAAATATTGAATATTTTTTGAAAAATAACACTATGACTATACCATAATTACAGGTTATTCATATAGTAAAATAAGATTCCTATACAAAAGACAAAATTTATATGAAAATAAGATCCCATTTTTAAAGTTGCTCTCCCAGAGGCCAGGCTAGAAGATATAGTGGCATTGGGTAGCATATGAGTTTTATTTTCATTATTAAATGTAGGTAGGGTACTTATGTTAGGTATAGACAATATAATGTGTATCATAGTAAGTTGTAAACAAAATTATTGTTTTTTTTTTCTATACCTAACGTAAATGTACCTATTAAAAAGAATATTATTTCCTCGTTGTAATGCAAAACAATGCCCATTTGTATTCATATTAATAAATAAGTTATTGATAGAAGACTAAACTAGGTAGACATTTTGCGAAAATATTGGTTCAAATTTAAAATTTCACGTTTAAAATTTTTTTTATTTTGTTAAGACTATATAAATTAAACTATAATGTTCACTTATTTATTTTATTCAAATAATTGTAAAAGATATATTATTAAATAGATTATAATAAATACTTTCTTCAATTTGTAAATAAAAAATATTTAAAATTGCTAATTAATTTTGAGCGCGAATTAGGGACACGTAAATTTATGTTGTACGTATTTCCGATCGACCGGGCGGAATTAGGAAAATGATATATCGAAATAATTGATTAAGTTATTCACCTATTTTTGATTATATAAGGATGCAACTGGACGATTTTAAATTGAAATTGAACAAACTAAGCTGGACCTAATTACGACCTATAAATTTAATTTCGCATATGTGTTTTTTGTTACAACTAAATTTTGAGTTTCTATTAAAATTTGTATGAAAACGTGGGTCGGTAATACGTTCAATATGTCCTAATTCCGAACTAAATATGCAGGTGTAAGCTATTTTCACTAAATTCATACCAAGTCTATATTTAAAGAAAAAATTATATTTTAGTTGTTGAAAATAAGCAAATATTTTCCTTTTATTAGTAGACGAAATACGCGTATCCTGTATGATAAGCATATTTAGTAAAATTAAAAGTAAAATATTCGACTATTTTTAACAATTAGATAAATTATACTCTAACGCTAACCCTAAAGAATAAGTTTTTCCAAAACTATGTTTTATTTATATTATACTTTGTATAATTTAAAAAATCTCTGGAATTATCTTGCCTTGCCACCAAAGTTTTATTAAGGGTTCCATTATAAATTATCAAAATAATTTCTTTGTACACATTTCATAATAAGTTAAATAGAAGAGTGAAAGCCATGACCATGTCTGGCACATTTTGGAGATGGCCTGTAAAAAAAGATATTCTAATATATTCAAACAGTGACATAGTCTGCAAAATTGAGCCTCCAGTTTTAATGAACAGCAGAGGAAAATATAATGTACCTGAAATCATACAAATAAAAAATGCCAAAACTAAGAAGTAGTAAATGTGATTTTTACTTTGTATGTATATGAAATATTTTGTATTTTTATTTATTTATTTCAAATGTGCATTGTTATAATATTTAAGTTAATTATGTTATATCATTGATTAATAATACTATAATAGTATTATTAATCAATGGTTATATTAAATTATTTTTTTTTGTTTGAAACTGAATCGTTGCATTGTTTAATTTTTTTAAATTTTGATATTGAAATAAATGTATATTTTTATGTGTAAATAATTTTACTTACATTATAAATATTTTTTTTTTTTTTAAATTACTGAAGTATAGCAATATTGATTTTATTATAATAAATATTTTTTATAATTTAACTAAGTACTAGTTAATTATTTACAAAATTAATTATTAATTTTACTATTAATAATTATTTTAAATAGCTCTTTTGAATAAAATCGTAAATAGGTACTGCGAATCGCAAATAGGTTCAAAACACGGAATTGAGTTTATATAAGGGCGGAATTTGTTAAGATTGAAATTGTTGAGCGGAAACACGTACAATCAAATTTTTTTTGGCAGTTATGGTATTTTATTATTTATTTAGAAAAAATTAAATTATAATTAGATGAAAATTTTTTTTTTTTTTGAATTAAAAAATACTAATTATTATAATTTGAAAAAAAAAAAATTAAAAAAAGCTTATAGTTTGCTTATTTTGTCAACTTAAACTAATTTTTCCTTAAGGGGGCGGAAATTGGTACATTTACGTTATTCATTGATAGTGAAAAATATCAGTATATATATATTTTTTTTTTTATTTATTTCAATTCTTACTTATTTAAATCTCTGTTCTGTTAAAAACGTTAAATTTGGTTTTAACTTGAATTATAGTTAATAAATAGGGGTCTCTAGTTATTTTATAATTTTGTTTATTATTCTTTACTATATCCTTCTTTTTCTTTTTTCATTTTTATATGGCTTAAATAAGGGTGCTTAGAAGATCATAACATCGAAATCAATCTCGCATCCAACATCAGACTTTACTTTCGATGGGGAGAGGCAATCAATTTAATTCTTATTAAAAAACAATTATTGATACAAATTAATTTTATTTCTGTTTATTTTAAATTTAATGTTATATAATAATAAATGCTTCCTATTATACAATTTCAATTATTATATAAATAACAAGTGAATTACAACATTTTTATATATATATATATAAAACAAAGATGAAAACAAAAAATGTGTTAATGAGGAAATGTAGTATGAACAAAATTTTTGTAACCTATAATTAATTATAAAAATTACATCTAATAATTATCGAAAATACAGTCAATTTCCTAAAAATTAAAAAAAAAAATTCAATTTCCCTTAAGGCTTACAACATACAGTGTACAATATACAATTTAACAAAACTTTGTTAATGTTATTATCTCAAAACAAAAATTGCAATTTCCGATCCCGTGTCAAATCACAAAAAAAAATAATAAAAATTAAAATCATTTCTATATCGAATTACAAATCGCGGTTTGTTTATTTTTTTTTTTTTTTTTTTGTTGTTCTTAATGATTGTTACAATTAATAAACAAAATATGAGAAAATAAATAAAAAAAAAAAATACAAATAGCAAGTCATAACCAAATCTAATAGAAAAAAAAGTCATTCCTCATAATAGTAAACACATCAACCAGTAAATTAATGCCACCATAATCAAGTTAAAAAATTAAAAAAAAAAACAAAATTTCCCACATTCATCAAATTTAGGGCGGTTCCCCTCATATAATATGGTCTGTATAAACAACTGGAAATAGAGTCGAGGCATTTATTTGTACTCACCCAATAATAAATAAACACTTTACAATAACAATAATTTTAAATTGAATTCATGCACTAAATACCATTCATCACTAACGATTATTATGACAGGAGACCTATTTAATATTTTTTTTTTAGTAGTTCGGGAACTAGTTAATGTTAAAAGGCATACTAAAAATGACAATTCAAGTAATATATAAAAAGAGAGAGAGAGTGAGTGAGAGCGCATAAACAACAAAAATAAAATAATAAAAAATAGTTTTTCAAAAGTTTTTAATGCAAATTACCGGAAATTATCATTTCGCAACGCAACACTTTTTTTTTTTTTTTTTTAATTTTTTTATCGTAATTTTTTTTTGGATGTGGATTTTAGTACTATTATTTGTGCTACTCTTTGCAAATATTTGAAATAATTTGAAAGAACAGAGATTTTCAAAAATTAATGGTGTAGGTTAGGAATCCGGGATAGTGTTGAGTTAACACGCTGGGTGGCGCAGTAGGTAGAGCGCCTGTCTTTGAAACCGAAAGGTCCTAGGTTCGATTTCCAATGAAGGCAAAAAAGTACTACTCTTTCCCACTGGGATAAAATAAATGATAAAAAATAGTTGACAGTGTTGGTCATCACTTATCAGTTATCACTAAAAATAAAATGGAAATATGCTATTATGAAGGCGAAGTACTCTAAAATAGATATAGTTTTTTTGGAAGATATAGTGTAAGTACATTTATATTAGTCAAATTAGTAGATTTCATAACATTCTAAATAAAAAGCTATTGAATGTAATTGCATATTCTAAATCTCTGTAGCGCAAGCAGTTAGAGTGTTCATCCTATAGACTCTATAGAAATTCTCAACTTCTAGAATTCTCAGGTTTGAGTTTTATATTTCATCATTACCAATTTACATTCACTTTTCAAGCATTCAAGCGAATTCATATTTAATTATAATAAAAAATTATCAGCGATTTCGTGTAATAATTAACTTAATAAGGTTATGATCATTGAGCATAAAGAAGGGTGCAATTTAAAATTGAATGTTCTGCAGAACGAGCTCGTTGGTAGTTTATTGACAAAAGTTCTTCAATACGTCTACGTATTCATGTGTACATATTATAAATGTTAATTTTTATTATGTTATGAATTGTTATATCATAATTTGCATTATTTTGAATTTATCTTTTTATCTATTTTTTTTTAATTTGCCATGAATTGTAATTTCTGCTTGTCAAAAAAGAATTTGCAGAAACATTTCGATATAATGCCAAGCATGGGAAATCTGCTTCTTTCGACAAAGGATCATTAGTATGGTATCCTGACGGTAATGAATGGAGTAGGATTGGGACTATATCGAAAAACGCTTAACGCCCATATTTATTCCAGCCTTGACTCCACAAAAATGGTTTTCCAAGCCGAAGTACATGATATAGAACTCTGGGTGCGAATATGTGAATTAGACGAAGAACTTATGCAGAATATGTGAAAATGAGGAAGAATCTATTGAACACCTGCTCTGTGAATGCGAAGGGCTCACAGAAGTCGCCGCTTGGGAACAGTGTTCCCGAACAATGTGGGTTATCCAGCATACCATTGAAGAATATCCTGAGTGTAATCACAAAATCAGGTATTCTTAAGGACTTACAGACTAACTAACAAACACGGGTTATCATAATGAGTCCATTTGCGGTTGAGGTGATATAGGGGAGAGATTCCCTCCCAAAATTCTATCTCTAGAATCTATCTATCTATCTAATATCATAATATCAGCTTAAATAATATATTACAATCGGGTCTGGTTCGAAATCTCGCTTTTTAAAATGTCATTTTTCAAAACTGAAATCAAAAGGATATTACGAAAAAGCGAAATTTTAAAAAAATGAGATTTTAAGAGGCGATATTTCGTCACGCCTCCATTCCAAGCATTAGAAATGTAATTCGGTTTTAGTTCATTTAATTATTATTGTGTAGTTTTAGGATTATAGGAAAATTCAATATCCCCTTTGCACACAATACTTTTAACCGAATTTTGCAATAATTCTGTTCTATTTCGTGTTTTGCTTTGGGTTTCTTGATTCATTTGTATATTTTTGTTTTCTTACAAACACCTACTGGTGAATTTATTGATACTAGTAATCACATATACATACCAATAAACTATTTTTCTTTAAATCTGAATTGGCTATACGGTTTCAAAGTCTTATTCTATAACAGTTTCTTTTTTATTTTTGTTTATAAAATCTATTACAACTTTAATTCTGCCACACTTCAAACGATTTTAATCATTTCAATTTTCGTGTTGTATAATCATATATAATATATATATAATATATATAATTATGTCATATATAATTTAGAATATATCTTCCGCATTGGTGTATATTTGTATGATGTATGATGTATATTTGTGTCTCTTTTGATGACCTCACTTTACAATCGTTTTGATAACATTGTCTACCGTTTTTACACTCAAATCGTGATGTATGTTGCAATTACGAATATACCACCACGAAGCATTGATTATATCATGTAGTACTTTATTTTGAAAATGTTTTATTATATTTCTGTTGCTTTGACTTTGACTTTGACAACCCCTTGAATTCTAAATAAGTTTCAAGACTTGTTGGTATAGCAGAAGCATGTTTTTAGTTGAGAGTACAGTGTGTCTACATTTTCCTGTACTTTAAGTTTAACTTTTCTCGTTTTCTCTTTACATAAGGTTTCTACTTGAGTTTTGCATCAATTGTACAACTATAACTGAGTACTGTCAATTGTGCATCAAAACTGAGCAAGAATTGAACAACTAGATATTTGCCTGTGTATTCACATTTACCAATTTGATCATTAATATACACAAATTTATATTTTAATATGTTTATTGGTAAAATCAATATTTAGTGATTTCAATTTATTCAATTTAATACGCCATTTGATATTAATATCTGATTACAACTTTGATGTCATTTCGATGTAACCATCGTCAATAGTTAAAATTGCAGATTTAACATTAAATTTTTTACATAGAACTGACAAAAATTGAAATCTAAGGTATAGAAAAGTTTTAAAATATCGTGTGAAATCATATTTAGTAGAAATCCACTAAAATATTCTAATTTAAAAACAAAAAAAAATTATTAGAGCTTAATCATAATATAAAAATTTTTAACAAATTTTAAATTTCACAATTTTGACAAATAACTTTAAACCTCGTTCATATAAAAATTAATTTAATTCGTGATCGGTGAAAATGTTTGCAAAAATTTAGATTTGTGTTTAACAAAGGTGAATAAATCAAAATAAATGTCGTATGTATTTGGATTTTAATTCCGAGCTCACAAATAACATAATTATTAACAAAGAAGAGTGATCAATTTTCGGCTTGTAGCAATATTCATAAATTTTGAATTATTTTAGTATGAACTTTCACTAAATAAGGCTTAAAGAAAAGTTATATTCTGAAATTCGTTTATAATAAGTTCAATTTATTGTGGTGAAATTGAATGTGTTATCTAATTGATTATCAAAAGATGCGCTAAAGAAGCGTTTATATTTATGTCACCAAATTAATAATTCTTTTTAGTAATAATTGTTTTTTTTTTTTTTCTTAACTAATCCAATTTACTATATAAAACCCTAACCATGATAATCCAACTAACTCATACCTGTTTATACTAATGAATTTTATAAAATTTTGAAAATTGTTAATCTCTATATTATAATTTACTCTTGATTCATTGTTTTGCTATGTTTTTAAATTTTTTGATTTTTGTTTTATTCCTTTTTTTTTTTTTTTCTTTTTCTTTTTTTCTTATTAATTATGTTAAAATTATATTTTTAAAAATCTTGTAATTTGTTTGATTTAAACGAAGTAAATAAATAAATAAATAAATTGTAAAGATTTTTATTTATATACCAGTGCCTATTTATTTATATGTTGGTTTACTTATTTATTTACATGTAGGTTTATTTATTTTAAATTTAATGTATTTAATTTTATCAATTTATATACCAAGAAAAAAAAATATAGTTCCATATTAGTGCTGCAATATATATTACATAGTTTCTAAAAAATGTTGGGAATCACTGTTTTACACAATTTATTCAATCATAATGAAAATAGTTACTCATAATTCAAATTATATTTTTAACGGAGGGGAGTAAAACAAACTAAACAAAAAAAAGCTTATTGGGTACTCGCAAGAAAATAATAAAAAAAAAACAAAACAATAAGTACAAAAATCTAAAAGTCAAGGTCAAATCTTATTAACGGTTAATAAACGAACTAAATATGCATGTTGATAACGTGTTGTTGGTGTTGCTGTTTTTTTTTTAACTTGTAATCAGTTGATAAAAACAAGAAAAATAAAAAAAAATAAATAAAAAAATAAAACTACACTCACGTTCGTTAACACAATTATGCAAAGTACCGCAAATAATTTTTGTTTTTTATGTTGATTACTATTCCCCTATTTCGTATTTTTTTTTTTTTTAATTTAAAACAAAACAACAAAATTTTAGAATTATTTGGTTGCACTTGCTTCGTTCCGTTTCGTTGAAAATAGGGAATTTTTCAAATTTTCAATTGGGGGGGGGGTCTTATAAAGTAAGTACAGTAATTTGTACATACATATTGTACATATACATATTTAATATAATTAAAAAGTTAATTAAATTTTCATATTAAAGTTGAAATTACAATTCAAATGTTACTTATGGGACAGAATTGTGTTGTATTTATAATTAAATTAAGATTTGATGTAACTTACTTATAATTATGCATCATAACCACATCAATGCACTTTAAAGTAGTTAAAAAAAATAATAATAAAAGAAAAATATAGTCACTGTAGATTTCTATGAGATGTTGTGAAATTCATTAGATTAATGAATCATAATTTTTTGATGATGTAAAGTAGTGTGAGATGAAAATGTTTGCAAAGTAATTTTTCGCTTTAATATTTTTGTAAATGAACTTGCATTTGAAGGCGAATTTGCATTTTTGAACTTTACAAATTAATTATTAGAAAGTCAATTAATATTAAACTTAATTTATAATATTAATGTAAAATAAAACTTTTAAACTTAATTGACACGTCAAAAATAATATTATTATTTGGAACCAGAACCCGAAAAATGTCGTAAACAATTGCAGAAAAAATACGACGAAAATATTGCAGAATTCAATAATCTTGAATGTAAATTGAAAATTAAAGTTATTCTTACTGGTTCACAGATGATAATGTGTCCGATATTAGACATAATATATATATATACATATATATATATATATACATATATATATATATATACATATATATATATATATACATATATATATATATACATATATATATATATATACATATATATATATATATATACATATATATATATATATACATATATATATATATATATACATATATATATATATATACATATATATATATATATATACATATATATATATATATATTCATAAATGCGATACAAAAAAAAAATTGCTCAAACTGCAAAGTACACAATTTAACCGAAACAAAGTTAGATATGGTTTTAACACACTTACGATGCACAACTAACACAATCCAATCCATCTATTTTCTACCCTTAAATTGATACATTATCGGTCTTACACGTGTTAGCTGCCATAAGTCTATATTTCTGATGGTGCCAGAATATTCTGCATATTATTTTTTCCGATGTTATTTGTCTGGACTTAATTCACCAAAAGCAGCTTTGGCTTTACGAAGTCTGTTGTTGACATCAGCTTCTGTACCTTGGTTTATTGTTTGAACGTTCCTAGGTAAAAGAAGCTTTACACATATTCGACTGCCTTCGACATATTCTAATGGCCTTGGTTTCATCTATATTAATTTCTAGCCCGACTTTACGCGCTCAAATCAGGTTTGTGTTGGATGTCGCAGAATCTATGCGATAGTCGACATATGTCATTTGTATAGTCAAGGTCCTCAAGTGTCCTTGAGAGATCTCACCTTATACCTCTTCCTGAAGAACCCGTTTCTTCCATTATCTCATCTATTACAAGCATGAATAAAAGTGGTGAGAGAGGATATCCGTATCCTAATCCGGAATTTGTGGTGAGCGTGTCAATACCTCAATATTATTTATTTATTTTTTTATTTCAACGATTTATGCCCAAGGAGGTAATTCTCATAATAAGGCTATATAATATATATATATATATTATAGAATTTGTAATTATACAAATTAGAATATTTTTAATTTATTATTTACAAAATTTTTTAGAGATAGGTAGTATCTTTGATTCATATTTTTTACCAATACGTTGTAGATAATTGTGTAGAGTATGTATATTCATTTCAAAATTTCATAGTATCGCAATGCTATAAAAAAAATAAAACTGATTTAAATAATTTTAGTCTCATTCCTAGAACAAAAGTAATCACTCAAACTGTTATGATAAAGTAATTATCACATATCGATTCTATAATTTCCGTGGCAATAGCAATGCTTAATATATAATTTCTGAATATTCAACGATATTTGGCATTCGTTTTCCAATAACTCATAATAACACAAATTAAGAATAAAAAATCATCATTGCCTCGTACCTGTGGTGATCGGTTATTCTAATTTAGAATTTAAAAGGAAAACAATCGAATTGAATCTTATAATGTTAACTACTGGCTGTGTTCAAGCTCAATCAAGGTTATGGTTATGGTGGTTTGTCTTGTGCAAGTATATGTATTTGATATATATCATTATCCAAATATCAGTCGAGACATATGAAATTTTCAGAAAATGTGTGAGTGAAATTTAAAAGTGATGGTTAATCATAAATTTGGCGAATTTCATATTTGCAGTTATTGAAAATTATGGTATCAAATATCTGGATGACATTACAAACACAATCTTAAAATTTTGATTTATATATTGATATATATAATAAACATTGATTTTTTATAAATATAAAAAAATATTAAACCTTGCGCTTGCATCAAGTTGTCAGACTAAAATTAACGTAATCGAATATTTGATATCATACAGTTTACAGTGGTTCAATGATTTATTGCATCAAATAAATTGAACGAATCTAATCATTACTAAAACAATTTTTTTCTATTTGTTAATTCTAATATATAATTCTATTGAAAGTTTACCATTGCATTGTATTTGTTTAAGATGTTTAGAAAATAATATTACTTAACCAAGTTTATTCTAAATTCTGTTCATTCTGTATATACAGCGTAATTGAGGTTTTCAATTTATAATTTGTGTGAAAAGATCATTGTAAAAAAAAATGTATACCATCAAAATGTAAAATTATGTCCACGATTTTAACTCCTCTGAACTCTATATTAACCTATAAAAATAAAAAATTTTAAATTTTACCTAAATCCTTACCACCCAAAATACTTAACAATAAAAAATTTAATTGAAGCGCATTCAAGTCTTATCCATATCCATATTTTCTTTCTTTGTTATTTTTTTTTTTTTTTTTTTTATTGTTTTTCTTCTTTTTAAGAAAATTACATAAAAATTATTTCATTAATCATTCGAAGACCATGACTTAAAAAAAAAAAAAAAAAATAACAAAACAAGAAAAGTGCTACAAATTAACCAATTAAAGTGTGCGCGATCTAAGATAAAAAATCTGAAAAAAAAAATATAATAATGCGACGCAACACAGCAGCAAAATCAGCAGCAGCATAATTTCATGATTTGTATGGTAGTGGGACTACAATACAAAAACATCAAATAAAAAATATTTTCATAAGTTGAATAATGAATAAATTGAAATTTACTAAAGTTTTTTTTATTCTTTTGTTTTTTTTTTTTTTTTTTATAAATTTTCATGACAATTTCCTTCATTTTTTTGTTTTCTTATCTTTTTCATTTTATTCCAAATCTCAGTATACATGTTTTTTTTTTGCAGTTTAAATTCTTAAAATGAATTCGAATTATAAAAACTAAAATAAATGATATTAAACACCAAAAGTCAACGTAAAATGTCATAAATTTTAAGTGAAGTTTGAAAATTTTTATACTAAAAATTCAATTTGATCTGATGACCCCTAAAATGTCAGCCAAAAAAAATTTTTTTTATATTTTTATTTTAAGTCTCCACGTTTTTATTATTTTT
The DNA here is from genome assembly GCA_963942445.1 of Argyra leucocephala. Taxonomy (NCBI): domain Eukaryota; kingdom Metazoa; phylum Arthropoda; class Insecta; order Diptera; family Dolichopodidae; genus Argyra; species Argyra leucocephala. The sequence continues at coordinate 32,205,441 of OZ012681.1, read as the reverse complement.
TATTTTGTTAATTGTTACAATAATAAACCGGCTTTATTCAGTAGCTAACGGCAATCAAAACCATCAAAACAATATTTATAAAAACAACTAAAAAAAATATAAATATTTTTTAAAATGAAAATTTTAATTTTTTTGGAATGGGCGCCACCACCAATGCTACCTAAAAATGAGGGCTCATTGAAAATCGTGCAAAATTTTTCCAATTTTTTATTTTTTATTTTGGATTTGAGAATTCAAGTTGAAAAGGTGATATTTGTTTTTATTTGATATTATAAAGATATTTAGATATGATAGCGCTGCTAACGTAAATAGATTTGAAGTTTGAACTGTCAAAATGAAAGAATGAAAGAAAGAGAAAAGATTACTTAATTTTGAAATTTTAAAATTTTGTGTTTGATTTGTTTTTGTATTTTATTAGTTGGTACTTTACCAAAATGGTAATTCATTGACAAAAAAAAATGATTTCTTTGTTATATAATTTTTTGTAATAATTTCTTATTACGTTTAGAATGTTTTTAGATTTCTATTTAATTATAATACTTTTGGAAAATTTAGTTTTCCAGAATGTTTTTATTTTTAATTGAAATTAATTTGATTTTTAATAATATTGAAATAAAATTTAAAAGTTAATCAGTCTATTTAAATAGGTATGAATTTGTTATAATCAAAAATCTAGGCAGTATCAACTACTTGCAATATAAATTTAATTAATCCACGGTTGAACTCGTGTTCGAAAAAAAATTACAGGTATATTTGGATAATAGATATTTTAAATGTCTTAGATACATCATAGGTTTTTAAATTTATGCCAGGTTTGGGTTATCACTGACCTAATCAATCTGATTAATATCTGATAATGATCTGCATAAATTCTACAATTATATGTACTGACAAGTTTTAACCGGTTATAAGCAATTCATTATCAGCAAACAAAAACATCGTAAATATACCAATTATTGTTCCAAAATTTTTGCTATTAAAAAAAAAAAAAAAATTCTGGTCATTCTTCCATACACATTTTTTATCATAACTTCCTTAAATTCTTACATGACATTTGAATAAATTGAAATTTACTTCGTTTCTGCTTACTCTTTCAATATCACTGTAAAGTTCTTTAATATGGGTACGAATTGTTTTATAAGCCAGAGGAATATAAATTTTTCTATTTTCTTTATTGCTAAATTAAAGCTTATTTAGTTTGCTTTGTCAGGGTTTTCGGAAAATTTTAGCGTATACTGAAATTTCCCCAATAAGAAAATTTTCTAAATGAAATAAGTTGTAAGTTGACCAACGATTCAAACGTACAATGAATTAGCTGATGATTGACCATGCATATTAAAGATATATCGGGTGTCCCAGAGGTAGAAACCGTTTTGATAAATTTATAAAAATTTTTTTTTAACAAAATCGATTAGGGTACTCTACTGATTGGTAATGTTTTCAACTTCCAGAAAGAACCGGAAATACATTTTTAAACTCATAAAAATACGATACGACAAAAGTGTTATTTTTTTACGTCCGATAAATATCCGTCCGATCAAATATGTTTTTACGATTCCAACGATTTTTCGGTTTAAAAAACCTATTTCCGGTTCTTTTATTTTCTTCCTGTTTTCGGAGTATGTTCTGGCACATCCGGTTTATTCAACACTATGCAATTTATTGATGTTAAAATATTCTGAGCTGGTTTCAATTCTCTAACAATTTTATAATAGCTTGCCTATTGTACTATAGACGATAATATTCGTGGCTGAGGCTTGATATAATGCTATATAAAAAGTTCAGATTTCTTAAATTTTCTAATATTTAACTTTTTTAAACTCCACAACCAACTCTGGGCTTAATTTTGGAACAATGAATATAATCGTTATTAATTATCGAATTTATAATCCAATCCAGTGTTTTGGTGGTGCATTGGTGCAAAATTTGTGCAAGATGATGGAAAGAGAGATACATTTCGATTAAAGGTGCTTGGATTGTTTGTAATTCCTACTTATTCTACTTATTCAAATCTCTTCAATACCCAAGTTTTTCTGTTTCATTTTGTTTCATTTTCAGTATCATTCCTTCAACTAATTTATATTTTCCTATTTTCATCTTGACTATTAATTTCTTCTAATCCTACAAGTTGTAATTGCTTGTTTCCAATTTCTCAATCATGCCTCATTTTTGAAATCTTTTTAATAAATAAAAACTAAGTATTGCAAGTCGTAAAACGTAACAAACATTGTCTATTTTGGACATTTTCTGTGTGGTAAAAAATTAAAACATCCTCAGCGCATTCTGTAAGCAAATATCAAAGGTCGAATAGAAATTGTTTGGAAACAAATTAAGGTTAATACATTAGGAACCTACGTTAAGTGTAGTTTTTATTTTATCTAACCACTAATCAGAAACTGTCGAGTTCTAATCCCGCTCAAAGGAGGGATATTGTAAGAGAGTTTTCTTCAATTATTCTAATTTGGGGTTAAATTTCAAAAGAAAAATCAAAAATTCAAAAGAAAAACTTATTGTATGTGATTGCTAGTATGCCAAGTCTCTGCTTAAAGAGCAATTCTCGCCAGGTTGAAATATCAGTGATAACGGATCGCAGTTTAAGGGTGAGATCGAAAATGCAATATTTGATTTTTATGTGCCTATCGCAACCTTCATTTTTTCATTTACTTCACTCTTTTTCCGTCCGGATGACAATTTCGGTATCGCAGCATTCACTTTTCAACTCAAAAAGTAAAGTGAATAAAAAATTTATAGAAAATTTATATTGACATCATTTCTTATCATTAACATAAGAAAAAAAGAGGTAACTACTCAAAACTAAACAACATTTTTTTAATGTTGCTCAACATTGTTTCTTGCATAATAAGTGAAACTTGCGATACCGATTTATTCCTCAGACGGGGGGGAAAAATGAAGTGAAAAAAAATGGAAGGGAAAAAACAATGTGAATGTTGCGATAAGCAGATTAACTGCAATCTAGTATGTTCCGTAACAAAATGATTGTATATCGATTTACTATGAAAAACGAAACAGAATATAAATATTTTAGAATTAATTACATTGGCCCATATATTGATAGTCATTTCACTGTCATTTTTTATGAAAAACAAATTTTACGATTTCGATAGTCGGAAAAAATGACAAAAATCATAAAAATGAAAACTAGCCAATTTCGATAGTCGCGTTTTATGAATATATTCGGATAAAATGTCAAATTTTGTCATTTTGAAATTGTTAAATGACGGCTTATGTTTGTTTGAAAACTTTTGCTGTTTAAAATTTAAAAAATGGATTGGATACAATGACCCTTAAAAGTGAAGACAATAGGTCCAAGGTCCTAGGAACTGGGGCCGAAACTATATCACCGGTTTAAATTGTATTTTTCTGGGAAAAGGTTATTACTAATTATTATAATAATTTTTCAAAAAATTTCGGATTGGTCCGAAAAATAAAATTTAAACTGATGATATAGAGTTTCGGCCCCAATTCCTAGGATCTCGGACCTATTGTCTTCATCACTTTTAAGGGTCATTGTACTGATGACAAAAAAAAAATTAAACAAAAAAAAATTTAAGATCTTCGGTCCCGACACTTGGGATCACTTGTTTGCATCGTGCCTATGAGCCATTTTACTGAAGACAAGTTAAAAAAAAAAAAAAAATTTCGAGGGATTTGTGAGGTGGGACCCGGACCCATTTTTACTAGAGGCTGCTCAATTTCTTGAACTTGGCACTTTCCACCAGTCACCACCTAGAAGATGTAGTTCATATGACACGGTCCCGTTGAATACACACACATTGGCTCTACTCTATTCAATATTAATTTGCATATTAAACAAACCTTTTGGACATATTTTTTTTCTTTTACTTCACTTTTTTCTTTGAAATAAATTTTTTTTCTTTATTAATTATATCCAAAACACGTCAAAACGAAAAGTGTTGCCCGTTTCAAAACAAAAATCATCTCATTTAAATTTCAAATTTCATTTCATTTTTCCCGACTATCGAAATCTCAAAAAATCATTTAAATGATATGACATTTGTCATTTTCATTTTTATGAGACTGTCAAAATATGGGCCATTGTATATAGTGCGTTATGGAACATACTACATTGTAGTTAAAACGGTAATACTGCATTTTCGATGTTACGGATATATATATATAGAAAAATTTAATAAAATATGGAATGCAAATGCATATAAAAAGTATATGACCATTCAAAGAAGTCTATCAGTAGCAGACATAAACAAAAAAGTAAATTTCCAAATTTTTACAAAACGGGCTTTGAAGTACATTTTGAAAAGCAAACTTTTAATAAACCGAATTTTTTCGGAATCTCTACAATGGACATTGAATCAGAATCAACCATATTCTATCGAGTATAACTCTTATGCAATATCATTTTTGTATTAAAATACATATAATTTTTCCGCAATTTCATTTAGGAACTACTTTAGTGTTTTTGTTTTAATTTCTTTTTAGTTTTTTTTTTTTAATAATTCGAAATAAGGTTAATTTGGACATTATAATTATTTCAACAAGCGCTATTAAATTGCGTGCAGCTTTTTTATTTGTTGTTTTTAGATTTTCATACTAATTTGTTGGATTTTGATTGAAGAAAAACGCGCAGTTTTTATTTCTGATATTATTGTAAAAAAAAAAAAATTATTTTGTGGTAACCTTGGAACAACCTAAATGGGAGAGTCTTTTGTAGATTTGTTATTATTGTTGTTCTTATTTTTTATTTGTTTTTCGTTTAGTAAAATTTCTACAAAAAAAGTAAATTTTAATAATGAAGACGAGATTTTGATTGTTTTGTTTTTGGAAAATTCCCATCACTATATTAAAATTCACATAGCACTTTTACATTTCAAAACTAATTAGAATTCTCTTTTATTGTTTATAATTATGTCTCTTCTTGAGTTTACAAATATTTTGATTACTGGTTATTTATGAAATAAAAAATGAAAATAAAAAATAAAAATCGTTGGTTAATTACTTAATTGAATTAAATGGCTTTTTATCGAAATAGGTAGGTAATATTTTAATTATATACTAATTTTAAAATGAATCCATTGTTCATAATTTGAGCTGAGAATATTTTGATGACCTTGTCAAGGTTAGGAAATTTAGTTTTTTTGTTTTGAACACATATCTGCGGGTAGTACCAGTGATTTTTGTTTTAAAACAAATTAGACTCGAATTTTTTAATTATTTGAAATTAACTGAATATGACTATCGATGAGATTTAGAAGTTTGTGGAGAACTTTACTTGATCCATTGATAAATTTTTTAAATACCCTTTGCAAGTTGCCAAAAACTTTATATGATCCCCTAAGGGATTATTTTTAAGGCGAGTGTTGTAAAAACAAGTAGAATTTACTTATTTTTGTGATGTGGGAATGATGAGAACATTGAATTTAAGGATTTAAGACGCCGCTGTAATCAACTAATAAACCCACTTTAACCATATCCAATTAACGTAAACCGATCAAGGGGATTTTATTGCGGCATAAAATATTTAAATTAATGTATTTTGCAAGTTGATTAAAGAATAAATTTTGAAGCGTTTGTTTAACTGTCTAAAACATCAATTTTTTTGGGTTTTGTTCTTTGTAAGAGACAAAACCTATCGTTAATGACAAACGTCAATATTAAATTAAGCTAAAATTACAATCAATAAATGTTTCCTATATACTAAGCATTTCAAATTTTGCGCTTAACTATACCGGAAAAAAAATATTTCATTAAAAAATCATCTGGTCTATTGATTAGCAGTGGCAATCCCTTGGTTTAAATAAAACTGTATTGGTTTTGTATCGCTTTTATGTCACTATAAAGTCTGAAAAGCTTTTAGAAAAATTTATCAACATCCGATTGCGATTTCTTTAGACCTGGACGGATCGGTGTGTTTTTACGGAAATGGATCAATAGACCTTGGGGTTCATTGCTCTTCTATTAAGAATTTCATATTTGTATTCAGCTACTTACTGGACTGTGGTTAGAATCTTATCGCTTATAGGGTGATATAAACAGGTGACGGTGACAGGATATAATCCCACTTTTAAGAATACAATCCCACGAGAATGAGAGTACGAACAGAAATAAATTATGTTAACTAGTTACAACAACCATAAAATGCCTATTTTTTCTATCCTATGGCAAACCGAATGAAATGAAGGCCAAGTGAAAAGATAATTTTAAAAAAAATAAATAAAACGGGATTAAATTAAAGAAGCAGCTCTAATCTGAAGTTTGCTGTTTTATGCTATTATTGCAAAAGATTTTTGGCTTAAATCGACCCTTGCTTAATATAAATTACCAAAAAAAAACAATAATTTCCTTAGTTTTCAAATGGTATGTAAGACTTTTTCTCAAATCGTTAAATTTTATCACAAATCAGATGATTATTCTTTTGTTGCCAGTCTACTTAATGCCGCTCGCAATACCTTTTATCTGTTGACAGAAATTTATTAGACCTCCCACGAAATTTATATTCGGGCTTGTCATATTGTTAGATTACTTTTATCATTTTTTTTTTTTTTAGCTTCTATCAATTAAACTATAAAGAGATATTATTACAAAGAACTCTGTGAAATTGACATGAAAATCCCCAACACGTTGATTATTACTCAGTTACATAACTAAATTCATTCTTAATTTTACAAAAATCAATTTAATTCCCTCCTCCGGCACATTTTAATATTCACTACATACTAAAAAAAAAAAAAAACAACAAATTATTAAAAATTCATTCTGGTCATCTGGGTTTTCAATGGAATCATCAAAATCGATTACAAAAATTTATTATACGCCTTTTAATAAGTTAATAAAAAATAGAATCGATTTGTATTGGGGAAGACTTCATCAACTTTGGATTTAAATTTGAAATTTTCTTTTTTTTTTAATTTGGATTATTTAATAAAATTTTTTTTTTTTTTGTTGATTCTTATTCGCTCATTCCCTTTATCACTGATGGTGAGATACAATGATGTGCCACTATTATGTGATCATTCTACAAAATGAAAAACGAATTTGGAGGAACAAAACAAAACACAAGAATAAACATTTTTCAAGAAGTCATCAATTTTAAAGTAAACCATTAATTTTGTTGTCGCATGTTGTTCGTTCGAGTTTTTTTTCTGTTTTCATTCCTTTGAATTTGGTGGCACTGTTAAAGAAACAAACAACAAGCATAAAAATTTCATTTTAAAATTCAATTGATCTGGTGTTGTCAATATTTTTGTATATATATATATATATATATATATATATATATATATTTTGTTGGTGCAATTATTCATTTTCCTACAAATACTAATTTGAACTCATAAATTTTGTATAGTATTATTAAATGGGATCTGGTTCTTTTTAGAGTATAGTAAATAAATTTTGAACAGAATCGGATCCCATTTTAAATGAATTCTGAATAAATGAAATTTAAGAGAATATTTTGTTTTTTATTTTTACAAATTGACTGATTTTTTGATTCTGTTTTTTTTTTATTTTTTTTATTTTATTTAAGAGATGAGGTCAATAGTTTTTTAGTATATTTATAATTTTTTGTATTTTATTGTCACAAATATTTCGACTTTAATGAGCTTAAATTGTTGAATTGCGGTTATTTTCTTTCATTTGTGGACAATATGGTAAATACATTTAAGTTAATAAATTTAATTTTAAGAAGATTTTTGACCTTATTGAACTACATAATAATAATAATTATGTCTGTGGAATGCTAGGGGATCAAAACAGACATTTATTGGAATATTATTTGGTTTGTGTATGAGAATTCAATAACAATGTTTAGAATAAAGTTGACAGTATTTCTAACAAATAGTGGTTGAGTTAAAAGTATGTGAATTTCTGCATACATTAGGTGTAATTTTAGTTATGACAGGTGATGATGGTATATTGCGTTTAATGGGTCGCTTTTGCTAAGCAGAATTAACACTGTGTGATGAACCAAACGTGACGTCACGTGATCTAAATTTACATTCGAACCGTGAACAATTCAATAAAAGAAGTACTTATAGTAATTTTATAGTCTTATACAATTCCTAATTTCTAATTGAAACTAATCTTCTCCGTTAATCTTAAAATTAACAATTCGAGCTCACTGACATGTCATTAAAGAATGTCCTAAGTCTAATAAATAAATCCTTATGATGCAAATATAAGTGCAATCACAAAAAGTTTAATTGCTGCGACTACAGTAAAATCGGACTAGATCCCAACCCTTATCTTAACGAACAAAATCAAAGAAGCTCTGAAATTGAGTTGATTTGTGAGTATATAACGAAAAATTGTGATATAAGTTTGAAATTTTTCAGTTGATAACGCAAGACCAAATTCATGGTAGAAATATCATGGTTAAAAACTGTTTAATCAATCTGGTACTGAGGAATAGCTAATGCGTTATTATAGAAATAGCGATAGCGTTGCATGCATTATTATAGCAAAAAGCGTTGTTGTCAATAAAATTAGAATGTTCAAATTATCAACGATATTTGTTAATTAGAAAATGAACTAAAATCAGAATGTATAACTTTACTTATAAAGTTTTATTTTTCAATTTTGCAATTTAAATTAAGCAAGGGTATATATTGGGATACAAATATTACTAGTACAATTTTTTAAATCGATTTAAGCCACAAACTTAGATTTTCTAATTATTTGCAAAACAAGAATTTCATTAAATAAGTAGTCAAAAGTTGGAAGATTCAATCGCCGCTCTTTAACAGATAATTTATTTTTTTTGCTAAGATCCTTCTGTCTCTCTTCTCTTCTTCATTGCGTTGAAAACGCTTCATAACTATATAAATCGAAAAACAAAATCATTGCATTTTCTTCTATCTGCGGCTAATTTCTACAGTTGCGGCCATGCTCTTCATTGTGTATTTGTTTCGGTTTAAACGGTTATTCTTAAATTTTTTTGTGGTTTGGAAAAAAGATTTGGTCCCGGAAAATTTCATTTGAAACATTGTTTAATGATATTGTTTTTCGTTAGAAAATTCCCAATCCATTTTCTTTGCTGAACTCCCAAGCCTATAGTATCTGTTAATCTGCTTTTTGTTACAACTTTGGCAACGGTTTTTGCTGAACCAACCTTTAAGACGCGCTAAATACGTCTGTTGGTGTACAGTAGTTTTTACTGATATTCACTGAAATATTTCTATTTTTGCAATTTAAAAATTGTAAAATATAGTCCGTTGAAAATTAAATGTCCTTTGAAAATTGAATTTCCAATATTTTTGACAATTTGTAGATTTTAATTTTCGAAATTTTTCTTTTTCTGAACTTTTGGATCTGTGTGTGATTAATTTTTGTTAAATACATTTTTTTTTCTAATAAATCAACATAAATTCTGCTGATCTTTTTGCGACTGTATAATTTTTTTCTACTAATTCATCATCACATCTCCTATGGCTTTTCATGAGCGGACAGATTCCAGCTAACTTTCTCTACCAAAGCCAATTTTAATTTAAACTTTTGGTTTATCCCATATTTTTTCAGTTACACTGATCTCATTTAGTACTATTCAATAGCACGTTATTTTTGGATATCGACACTCATCCTGGAGATTCTAGAATGGCTTTAAAAGTCTATATGGGCAGTACATTTCTATTTGCTTTATATGTAATTATTATTGATTTACAAAAAAAAATTCATGTTCGAAATGTACAGTTCCTTCTGTAATATTCCGTGCTTCGCATTCATTTTCAAAATTGAGATGACTTGCTTTAAAGGATTGAATCTTATAGTTAATTGAGATTTTGGTTTTTATATTTTAATATCCAACCGATCCACGTCTAGAAGTTAGCAAGTACATTATTAGGTAATCATAATAATTTTAGCTAATTTTTTCCGGCTTCTAGTCATGGAACGAACTCACAGTCATTATTTCGGTTGAGTTTTAGATGTTTCATATCATTGATATCTGGTTTCTGCTGACACTCTGTCATTGCATTTTAATAAAAGCTTTACATTTTTTTTTTATAAATTATTGGATTCATTTCAATATTATATACCTTCCAATTTAATTTGATAATGTTACGCCACTATAACTATAATACATATCTATTCATTCTGTTTCCCAAAGGTATAATTCAGTTATTGTAATTATAAAATTTTGAAATTTATTTAATTAAAAAACAAAAAAAAAAAAATACAAAAAATTACATAAAATTACCCAGGAATTAAATTATTCAATTATTATTGAATTTATTTCATATATACTTATAGATATATACATACTAAATATTTGATTGATAATTCAATGAACTAAAAATGAAACAATTGCAAAATTTTAAAATATCACTAAGATGAGGAGGACCACCTATGAAATTTACCACCATAAATCGTATATATTGAATGTATATGTGGTATATAACTTGCTATTTATGTATACTATAGACCGAAAATTTTATACTAGAAGTTCGTATGCGCCGCCGCGTCACCTGATGATTTTAATTACAAAATTTTTAACACAAAAAAAAATCAATTCAACTTTGAATGAGTTGAGAACTAAGAGTGATTCCTCAAGCTTGCATTTTTATTATTTTTTTTTTACAAATATTATATTTTAGGAGGATTAATTATGATCTCATCTTGAAGATTTGATAATATTTTTTTTTTTTTTTGTTGAATTAGTCGATTTATCATCATTAATCGTCATTCAATTTTTATAGTTAGTTTTTTATTTTCTGAATGGTCAGTTACAGTGACGATGAACGAAGAATAGTATTTTTCATGTTGATTACGTAAAAAATGTTGTTGTTTTTTACTGTATTTATGTTTTTTTTTTTCTTTATGTTATTGTCTATGTTGCCTATGTTGTTAATTTTTTTTTTTGTTTTTCTGGTGATTCGCAAAAAACCTAAAGAAAAGGAAGACATTATATTGATGAATTAAAATACCTTAGGTGGATTTGAAAACTTACTATGTATATTGGCACCATCACCATGATTTACTACATTGGTTATGGATATTATAATGGGTAATGTATCAAAAATTTTGAGATTAGAGATTTAATAAAAATTAATCTCTTAATCTTCATATGATTATCAATAATTATTATGTATTGTTATTAAAAAAAACACAAAAAAAAATTCTTCACGGTTCATTTCTTAGTTAAATTTTTAAATTTTGATTTTTGAACATTTTTTTTTATACTTAATTAAATGTGAATTTAAAATATTTATAAGATTTAAATATGATTGAAATAACAAATCAATGGTGTTTTTTTTTTGTTTCTTTGTGAATTTAGAAATTTGTCAAGTATATGAATTGTAGAGTATATGACAATTGACATTTATATTGACAGTATCTTGCAAGAAGCAAACATTTGTCAAATATTTTAAAATGATCACACGCAAATTAGTCGACCTACATGGTGTAGAGTTTGCGTCATTTTAATACTAATCAAAAGGTGCCGGTTTAAAAAAAATTAGCCCACCTATATGCAGTGTTGCCAAAGTAAATTACGACTAGTTTTTTACACAGTTGTTTACATGTAAAGAACATAGTAATTTACTAGGATGGTTTTTTGCTGTAAGTGGTGTAAACAATTATGTAAATAACGTAAGCAACTCAAAATAGATAATGTAGCTGCAACATTTGTATATTAAGAAACGAAAACTTACGAATATGAAGTGATTGTGTTAAAAAAGTACCACCTTACAGTTTATTAAAATATCTACCTTACAATCTATATTCTATATACATAAGTAATATAATTGTCAAAACTTTTATAGCATTTTTGGTATTGCGATATACATAGATATAGACTGGCTTCGCATAGATATAATAAATATAGATTGGCAGCTTAGTATAGCTTTCTCTTTCTCTCTAATACTTTATCTTATTAATCACGGTCATTTTCAGCCAAAAATGAACTTTTGCAAAATATGAAATCAGTACACGTACATATTTTTTTGAAATTGACGTTTTGTTAATTTTAATTTTATTGTTTTAAATCAGTTGCTGTTTTAAATCAATATTATTAATAAGCATTTAAATGTAATGAGTTTCGATGACACTTCAAATCCAATACAAATCAATGTTCTGAATCAAAATTGAAGATTTATAAAATTATTTATTATCTTTACGAATAGTTAATTAATTAAAATGTTTATTAATTTGATGAATGTAGTTATTAATATGTATTATAAAAAATATTAATAAACTAATAAACTAATTCTTTAATACAATGAATATTTAATAGTTTTAGTGAATAGAATGATCAAACATTGATTATGGTTCATAAATTAATAACTTATTCATATTTTTTTAATAACATTAAAAGTTATCAGCCCCACCGTTGAGTCCCATTTTCTTTTTATGATTCATTAGAACTTTCTATAATAGATAGAACACTTTCTATAATAGATAGACACTTTCAAAAATTTTGTCGAACTCTCAAAAACCAATAATTTTACAGTATTTTACAGTTGTTTACCGTTGTTTACAGTTGTTTACAGTTCTTTACAGTTGTTTACAGTTGTTTACAGTTATTTACAGTTATTTACTTGTACTTTACCCTTCTTTACGTCAAATATGTAAAAAATCACCAACACTGTCTACATGATGTAGTGTTTACGTCATCTGACTATATTAATCAAAAGATCCCGGATTCGAATCGCCTCCAATGGCATTGGTGGCCTCAAGTTGGATGGCGCAGTAGGTAGAACACCTGTCTTCAACCGAAAGATTCAGTTTCAGACGGAGCAAAAATCGCTTTATAGATTTTTCAACCTTGTCCAGTTTGCTTTGTCATTGGGATAAAATATATGACAAAAAATAATATAGAGTATAATCCTTGTTACCGGATTATACTCTATAATCTATATTATTTTTTGTCATATATTTTATTAACTTAAATAAAGTGGAACTACGATACCGATTTAAGGGAAGACTTTGTTCCTGACAATAGCAGTATTTTTCCACATTTAACGCATTGATAAGTCCAGTAATTTGATAAATAATTGCTTGAAATATTGCTGTAGATGTTGACAAGAAAAAGCTATTGTGAAGAGCATAAAAAAAAAATTGGTGCTAAATTAAATTTTTCTTTCATTACTTATCAAAAAAAAAAAAAAAAATTTGCGGCCACTGAATTGTAATTGTCTACTCGCTTAAAAAAAACTGTTTTTGTTTGGTTATACTTTTCCTTCTATGTTTGAGACCATAGAATTTTGACGTATAGCTTAAATCCATTATGATTTTCGGACCATGCTTAATTTTCTTCATATTATTTATTTGCCACAAAATAAATATTTGATTAATAAGAATTCAACATTAAATATTCTACTTAGTATTGTTCGCACCAACTATATTGTCTAATGAAGGAAACGATTTTGAACTAGTTCTAATATTGAATTTTTGTATTTCAAAATATTTTACATTTTAGATGTTATGTGAATTTCGAATCGTTTTCTTCCCCTTCTTCATTGTCAATAATACTATAACTCACTATTAAGCCTCAGCATCGCGCTTCTTCTTCATTGCATTATAATCATATTTTTCTGCTTCGTTGTCGCTGGCTCTAGTTTACTGTAGTGCTTCAGTATTACGTTTCATGTCCGTTATCAATTACACTATAGTTCACTGTTGAGGCTTGGTTTCGCACACTATTTTTTTCTATTCAGTTAACGATTTACAGTCTTTTTTTCCCATTTGTTCTAATTTTCATATACATTTACGTGTGTTTCTTCACATTATTTCTTCAGTCTGCATTTTTCATTACCCTTTTCCTTCCTACCCGTATCGTTTGAGGTTTAGTATGAAATACACATCCCGAAATCGCCATCCTAAAATCGCCATCTCATAATCCCCAAATATTAAATCACCAAAACCATAAAGACCCCAAAGACCAAAACCCCAAAAATAATATTCCGAATGAAAAGATGTCTATTTTATCTGTATTCAACAGTAGCTATAAGCAGAATCAAAAATTCGTCTTTATTTTTGAAGGATTTTTTTGTTGGGTATTTTATCTTTTACTTATCGTGTTACTGGGAATCAGTTTTTGGATTTTGTTCATCTCTCTCCTGTGTAGTCTTGCATTTTCTCGACGTATTTTAAACGTAGCCAAACATAGCAAATCACAAAGTTTCTTCGATAAACCAGCACCGTTTTAAAAATGATTTTAGATTTTATAGAAATTTGTTTTTTAGCATTAGAGTTAAATTTTTTTTATAACAAACAAAATATTTTTAGGAAATTGTTTCGTTCATCATAACACTATTAGAACTCATCAGTAGATATTTTTAGTGTTAGACTACCTATACAACTCCTATTTTCATTTTGATTGATTTTATAACTTATTAGAAGATGTCAAGAGTACATCTGTGAGTTATAAAAATCGACCAAAATTTCAATGTAAAATGCTATTTTTATTTTTATTTTATAATTGGTGAAAATATTCAAATATTTTAATTTATTATATTAGGCCAAAATAATGAGATAAGCACCCTAACTGCTTTTGTAGAATTTTAGCTATAGTCTTCGCAGAATTTTAAGTATTTAAACATTTACGCGTATTTCGTCTACTACTTGTTTAGTGTTTTCTACTCGACTTCAGCATATTTAGTAAAATTAAAAGAAAAATATTCGACTACAGACTTGTCCAGTGTTTTGTACTCGACTTCAGCATATTTAGTAAAATTAAAAGAAAAATATTCGACTACAGACTTGCCAAGTGTTTTGTACTCGACTTCAGCATATTTAGTAAAATTAAAAGAAAAATATTCGACTACAGACTTGTCCAGTGTTTTGTACTCGACTTCAGCATATTTAGTAAAATTAAAAGAAAAATATTCGATTACAGACCTGTCCAGTGTTTTCTACCCGACTTCAGCATATTTAGTAAAATTAAAAGAAAAATATTCGATTACAGACTTGTTCAGCGTTTTGTACTCGACTTCAGCATATTTAGTAAAATTAAAAGAAAAATATTCGATTACAGACTTGTCCAGCGTTTTGTACTCGACTTCAGCATATTTAGTAAAATTAAAAGAAAAATATTCGATTACAGACTTGTCCAGCGTTTTGTACTCGACTTCAGCATATTTAGTAAAATTAAAAGAAAAATATTCGACTACAGACTTGCCAAGTGTTTTGTACTCGACTTCAGCATATTTAGTAAAATTAAAAGAAAAATATTCGACTACAGATTTGCCAAGTGTTTTGTACTTGACTTCAGCATATTTAGTAAAATTAAAAGAAAAATATTCGACTACAGACTTGCCAAGTATTTTATACTCGACTTCAGCATATTTAGTAAAATTAAAAGAAAAAAATCGGCTATTTTCAACAATTATATGTGTTTAATTACTTGTTAAAATACATAGTATAGATTAGTCAGTAACATTATCAGCGTTTTTCCGTTAACCATATTATAATCAAGCTACAAATTTAATTAGATTTCCTTAACCTAGTCGTTTTTAATTATTACTATATATTCTATTATAGACTCTTAATATGTCAAGTTCCATAAATTTATTGATTGTAATCATTCTTGGATTATATCCTTGTAATTCTAAAAAAATAATATATATATATATATATATTATTATTATACTAGAGTTGTTAATTTCTAAAAATTAATTAAATAAATATTCTTGAACTAATTTTGAATGATTCTTGTGGTTTGCTTTACATTTGTTATATTAAAAACAATTTTATTTTTGTCTGCAAAATTTCCATACAAATTGTTAGCCTTAGGTATCCATCCACCCTCACTTGCAACTTTAGTTCATCAAAAGTTATTTTGCAATTACAACAATTCCCAATTTTGTTTTTTTTTTTTTTGTAACCTCTAGTATGTATAGAATAGGACACCTACCTACATATATTGAAAGGATACTATTTTAATTATAAAATAAAAACAAAAAATATAACCATTCATTCATTCAATTGTGGAATGTCACCACTTCCGGACAAGTGGCAAGTTACTTCTTAATGAAAATGAAGAATATAAATTTTATTTTTTATTTTTTTAATTCTGAAAGTGAATGGCTTAATTAAAAACTTTTCAAAAAAAAAAAATCAAAATGAGTAAAATGAGGGTAGAAAATATTTTCTTGTGTATAAATAGAGAATAAAAACAACAAAAATAAAAAAATAAAACACAAATAAAACAAAACTATAAAAGTTCAGGTTTTCTCAATGAAAAACTTTGTCATATCAATTTGATTAACACACTGAACTAATAAAACCTAGAGACAAAATGAAAAGTTTATGAGACGAACAGGAGAAGGTTATACATGGTGAATGAACACTTCATTATTATTACATAGATGCTGTGGTAAAGTTTGTTATTACTTATATATACATATATACATATATATACTTTTAATTGCACTGTAACTCTTGTCAAAAATGTAGGAAATTTGATAATTGATTACAATAATAATGTATAGTTAGGACTCAAAATTAATAGGATATTTTTACATATATATATAAAAAAAAATGATTCAAAAGACCTTCAAGGGATATTTAAAAATATATTTTTGAAAGTTTTTGAACTATATTCAAATTATTGAAAAATTAGTTTAACTAAATAAACTTTGTTTTAATAATTTTTATTTTTTTTTTGAAATTTTATGACCCTTATTAGTTTAAAGTTATGAAAAAAACTTTTGTTAAACATTTTGAAAATAAAATTTTTAAATATTTAAGTTTAAAAGTGCAGCTGGGAGTGGATATTTTTCATCAGTTGAAATTAATATACATATATATTTTTTTTGATCCTAGTTAAAGCCATATGTATTTCCTTACATTTATTTTATTTGATTTTCTTTATGACGGAATTCAGTTTTGCTTTTGTTTTTGTAAAAATAGGAGATAATCCCCGATGAACTCCAACGGCATAATCGTATGTTCCACTTGGTTGTTTAATAGATACAAATCCACTGGGATTTCCTACCTTTAATATACATTTTACTTACATAATTCATACTAATTCAAACGCTACTACATTAGACAGACATAATTCACAATGCAAAAAGTGGAGGATTTTGGTGGATGAATATAATTACTATAATAATACTAACGAAAATCATCATAGCAATAATTTATGCATAGGAATAATATTTTATACATATGGTTTCTATAATATGTCTGTCGGCTCGTAACGCCATATTCCTCCTTACACTATCACCCGTATTCTGTTAGACCCATCTCGCGAGATCGCGTGAGAATATCTCTCACTAGATAGTTTTGTATTCTGTTAGACCTTTGACGAAACGAGATAGTCATTTTTTATCTCGTCAAAAATTGTAAGCGATAGAGTATCTCGTCAAAGTATTTTGTGTTTTTTTTATCAAAAAATTGAATTAAATAAATAAATTGAATAGATAAAATAGTTAAGTAAAGATTAATAAACAATTTTTCATTATTTTGTTTGCATTATTATTAAAATTGTGTTTTTGTTTAAAAAAAAAAACCATCTTTACTAATACTGTTTTACTACTATTTATGTACTAAGCTGCAAAATATTTAAGACATAAATATATTTACATTTATTTTTCATTTAAAAAATATTTTAAAACTAATACTAAAACCTCACTAATACTTTCCAAAAATTTTATAAATCATATTTCGTTTATATACCAACAATTTTTTTTGATAGTAAAAAATGATCAGTACTACCAATAAATAAAATGTTCTATCGCGCCGCTTACAGTGTCTAACAGAAAGGCATATTCAGCGAGACGAGACTAGATGAATTTTTTCTACTCGTCAACGATGGGTCTAAGAGAATATGGGTGTATATTAGAAAGAAATATTTAAAATTAATACAATTCATTTTGGAAGTAATGTGTCATTTCAATATTGTAGGACTTTAAAAAAAATTTCACTATCGTAATATTTTTATTGTATTATATCATAGTTATAGATAATACAAAATAAAGAAAGAGTACTTGATAGTAATATATCCGAATCCATTGAATTTTACCTACCCTTATTCCGTTATAACGAATCTACAGACTATTAGACAGACTAATTTACACAGACTGTTTTCTTTTGCATATTATGAAAGAAGTTCGGTGGATGAATCTAATTACTATAATTTATGCATGGGAATATCAATTTTTTTTCTTTCCACTAAAAACATAAAGAAATGAAAATAGTATATCGAAATTAGTCACAAAAATACAATACAACTACCCGATTAGAGTGTTGTTAAATCAGAAAACAACTGAATTATTTTATATATTATAGTTTGTAAAATATGTCTGTCGGTCTGTAACGCTATATATCTCTTCTTAATACACGCAATATATTAAAAATAAATATTGAAAAATACAACACAACTACCCAATTAGATTGTTTTTAAGAGAACAACTAAATTGTTTAATATATTATATAGTTTCAGTAGTATGTCTGTCGGCTCGTAACGCAATACTCTTCCTTGACACATGCAACATATTACAGATAATTATTGGAAATTAATACAATTCTTTCTAAATATATGTAAACAAATATTGTGATCTTAATTGTATTTGTACCATAGTGGATTAATTATTCCACAAAGCCCTTTATTTTGGAAGTATTGTGGCATTTCAATATTGCGAGGCCTTAAAGATTTGTTCACTATCATAATGTTTTTTTTTGTTTATTAAATCAATAGTTTTAAATAATATAAAGTAAATGTAGTCTTTGGGATTGGGTACAAAGTCACCAAAAACCCCAAAAGCCAAAATCCTCAAAGAGATAATACCCGACAACAAAATATTTTTAATGGAGATGTTTCTGGGATATTTTCTGATAATTTTTGTTTTTTTTTTATTGTTTCATTTCTTTTATTTTCATGTTTCGTACAGTATTTTATGTTTTTACATATACCTTAAATTACAATACCTTTTTTTATATAAATTTTAATGCGTAAATTTCACTTCTTTGAGTTCTATACACCGTCTTTAATTTTCTTATTCTTATTTTATTTACTGCAATTTGTTGTTTTACTGTAGAATTTTTGATAGATTTTCATCAATTAAAATAATTTTAGTGTCAATGTATGTAAACGTATTAATCAGAATTTTGTTTTGTATCTGCCTTGAGTTCGCATAAAACCTAAAAGCAGTTACTTTACTTATTACATGACATGTCACATATATGACATACAATCGGATGAATGATCATAAACAAATTATAATTTAATTTAATTTCAAATTTTCTAAGAAAGAAAATAAATATTTTAGCTCCCATAAACAAATAGGATTAAAATTTCTAAGAAATCTATTCAGTAGAAAAAAATTTTCATCGGAAAATGTAAAATACATTAACGCAGGTAAATTTGAAAATTTCACGTAGGTGTTTTCTATTATGGGTTGAAATTATATTGATGTGTTCTATTTTTTTCAATTTAATTTAAAAAAATCATTTTTAAGAAAGTTTAGTGACCGAAATGAGTTTTAGAAAAAGATATTTTTGACTCATCTGCAAAAATTTTGTGTCCTGGAATGTGAAAATTTCTGTAGTTAATTACATAAAGCGTTTGCACATCAAATTTTGCTTGACAATTTGATTTTAGTTTATTGATAAACATTAAATTCCATCAAAATGATCTGTCAAAGCTCGTTTTAAACAGTACAAAGAACCTAATCGTCTTTATATATACAAAGACAATTTAATTTATTTTATTTAAATTTTTCTTATGATTATTTTTGATTTCTTATGATTATTATTCTTTTGATTTGGAATTCATGATGTTGATCGTCTCAGCTACCGTTCTAAAACAAATTTACATTTTTTGAGAGGTTTCCTTGAAAAATTTTCCATTTTCTTTAAGGCTTTGCTTATTCTAATGTTTGCCTGGTATACACGTGATGCCACCTAGTTGTCAAATTTGGGAAATATACCTGGCGTTGAACTAACATCAAACAATTGTAAGCTTTTTATTAAATTAAAAACCAGAGCGATCTGCTTCAGTGTTGGAACTCAACTCTTTATTAATTTCTTACAGGAAATATAATTGACAATCACAATATATTTTTGTTACCATACGTCATTAGTGTGAATCTCTACTACGCTATCGAAACTTGATATTATTTAAACTATGTTTACATAATTTTCTTACACAATATTAATAAATTTATTCAAAACATTTCTACTGATCAAAGGGGCATTTTTCTTTCCCCAATCCTTAATTAGTCCAAACTGTGCATTCGTGTATATAACTATCGTTTGAAACCTAATGTTTACTTAACTTAAAAAAAAATATATTATTCAATTACAATTGACCTGTCATCAATTGTAAACATTTTATGCTGGTTAATTTGAAGGCGCAAACCACGGAAATTTCAAATTAGTTAATTGAAAATAAAATTCGAATTTATACACGAATATATGTCACAATTAGAATAAATCCTCTTCTTAATCGTTTTTTTTTTTTTGTAAAATGAAAAATAAATTTCCACACACCTCTTTCCCACATATCACTACTTTTCACTAAATACCCTGTAAACATACAAACGCAAAAAAAAAAATATCCCAAGAAAATGTCATAAACAATAAAAACATATAAAACAGGCTGAAAACTTCAGTTTTCCCAATATTTAATTTTGTACCTGTCAAGAAATATTTAATGAAATAAAATTTTTCTTTAAATAATGTTTAATGTCAAAATTAAATTATATAATCAAATTTGTTGACGTGTAAACACTGCGTAATACCTTGACTGTTTTTACGTACAGTATTATCGTTCTACCAATTACATACAATAAGTTCATATTTTAAATTTTTGATAGCTCAATAAATTTCATTGTGCAAAAATACATTTATTGTAACTTCTCCTTCATAATGGCATTTTCAGTTAAATAAATTCAATAGCATTTTCAAATAGCAGTTCCATTTTGTTGTTATAAACTTCACTGAATAATTAAAAAAAAAAAAACTAACTTTTTATAACATCCATTCAGTGAGGGAAATTCAAAACGCAGGAACTTTATTTATGATATGACGTCACAACAACTGTACCATATAAATTGGTGATATTAAAACCTATTTGTAAAATTATTTTCATTTATTTCTATAATATTTATTTTAAATCGCCCATTTTGTTTGAAAACAGTTAAGCTAAACAAACAAAAATGGAATTTTTAACTTTTTTTTTGTTACTATTTATTTTTTTCTATTTACATGCCATGTCGTATTTATTTTTTATTTATTGCAAAAAAAAAAAATAATTTATTTTATTTTTTTATTAAATATATGTTGGTACACCTGTTAAAAAAAATATCGAAAGTTAATATTATGTGGTTGTTTAAAGAATCCTGGGAATTGAAAAGTTATGAAAAGAAATTAAAATTTCGAAATGAATTGAGATGTAGCGAGTGGGTTTATTCCAATTCAATTCTTTGGAAAATTTTGTTTTGGAAAACATTTTTTTTTTTTTAGTTTAAAGTTTTTAAATCGAATTTAAAAAAAAAAGTTTTGAAAATAAAATTCAAGGTTAAACAAACTTATACGCAAAGTAAATTTAAAAACAGAATTGGAAAAAAAATTTATGTTCAATCAAAAAAAAAAAAAAACACGGTTAGAAATGATGGTTTAATTGAAATTAAATAGTAATTTAAAAACTGTATAATTATAGTTACAATTTAGTTTTGGTAAATAGAAACTATTGAGTATTTATTTTTTATAAAAAAATAAAAAAAAAAAAATTAAGACTACTTTACTTTTAGTAGACTGTGTGATGAAGAGGAAAACGTTGTAATAGTTACATTTTATATGAGTGTGAGACGGTGAAACAAAATTACCTCATTTTGGCCATGGATTTTGTTTAGCTAGAAGAACTACTATACAATAGTAGAAAAGTTTATATCCAACTCAGTTTTGATATCGTAAATAGTGTCTCCACGGTTATTATGGAAACTTAGGTAGTTATTACAAAATAAATAAATGTAATTTGGTTTTATGTTAAGATAACTTCACCTTGGACATGATTTTATTGATTTAGAAGAATTTCAATTCAGTCAAAAGTATCTCTAGATTCATCATTTAGTACCGGGGTGGGATTCTTACAATATCTAATCTAATACAATACATTTTTTAGTATTCAAGCAGAGTTGTGTGATGAAATTTACAGTTGTAAATATGCTAAATATTAAATACTAAAAACTAAATACTAAATACTAAATACTAAATACTAAATACTAAATACTAAATACTAAATACTAAATACTAAATACTAAATACTAAATACTAAATACTAAATACTAAATACTAAATACTAAATACTAAATACTAAATACTAAATACTAAATACTAAATACTAAATACTAAATACTAAATACTAAATACTAAATACTAAATACTAAATACTAAATACTAAATACTAAATACTAAATACTAAATACTAAATACTAAATACTAAATACTAAATACTAAATACTAAATACTAAATACTAAATACTAAATACTAAATACTAAATACTAAATACTAAATACTTAATACTAAATGCTAAATACTAAATATTAAATACTAAGTACTAAATACTAAATACTAAATACTAAATACTAAATATTAAATACTAAATAATAAATACTAAATACTAAATACTAAATACTAAATACTAAATACCAAATACTAAATACTAATTTCTAAATTAAAATGGGTTATCAAAATTGTGAAGTAAATCAAAGATACAAGTGAATTCGAAGTTCGAAGAAACAAGCTAAATTCGTTATAGGTGTTATATAATATATAACTATTTTTTCAATACTAAATTATAGATAATTAAAAATTCAAGACTACAATTTGATACAATGTTACTACGAGCACTATATTTCCAGGTTAAAATCATAAATATAAAAATTTTGATGGTATAAACGATTTTGATGAACGATATTTGCTTATTTTAAAAATGGCGAAAACAAATGTAAAAAATGTTCAACATTGTTTTAAAGTATCTTTGTGTGTAAGGATTCAGATTGACCTTAGCCAAAACCTTATAATCAAACATTATAAAATGACTTAACTGGTTAATTTGATTGTTAAATACCTTATGAAGTCTTCAAAAACATCTTTTGAACACGTACTGTTATACGTATATGCATAATCAAAATACATATGCAATTATTTTGTACGTCTAATTTACATATATTTCATGTTCATCTTCCTTACATCACTTTTTCTATATATTATTTCCATAGTTACAACAAATTTAAAATTGTAATTAGTTACAGTTATTAAAAAAAAAAAAAAAACATTTCTAATATTTTTGATAAGATACAATTATGATGACATTCACGACATCCTCATATAAGTTTAATTATACAATTCATTAATTTAATTGAGTTTAATTAAGTTTCTACAATAAAAATAAATTTTTAACTTTCTTTATAACTTCATTGATGTACTAAATATATGTATATATATTTCTATATATATATATATATAATATATATTTAAATAATATTTTTGTGCAAGTAATTTTGTTAATTGCAATATGGTTACTATATGATTCACTGTATATTTAAAATTTCCCATATTTAATTTCACTCATTAGTTTAATGAGATTAAAAACTTTTCAAAGAGAAGAAATGGTTACAAATAAAGTTAGTAAACAAATTTATTTGACAAAGTGTCCAGTAGATAATTTAATTTTAATCAGTGATGTAACGGATTCTACAATCCTAATGTTAATGCAACATTATAGCAATTTCACAGTGATGATAAATTTTCACTCATTATATGAATGCATATTTGTTTCGATTTTTTTTTCTTTTTAAATTAAGTTCCTTACCAAATAATGAGATTTAATATTTTTAAATACATTAATTTATTTATTTTTTTTTTACAAATTAAAAATGGAAAGTTTTTGTCTTTATGATTAGGTGATTGCATCTAAGAGATAATAAAATGGAATTTTTATATAATTAGCAATAATCTAATAATCGATATTTTGTTGCGGTGTCAAATTCATTCAACTAAACATGATGTCAACTCAATTTATGTATTTGTTAAGCAAATTGAACAATATTTCAAAGCCTTTATGAATCGAAGATTAATCAAAAAAAAACTAAGCCCTGAAATAATACCCAATTGTCACAAATAATGTATCGAGTACTTGTCAAAAAATTTTTTCAATATAACAAATCGAATGAAGACTAACTCATGTTAAGATAATTTAATTTTGAAGTCAACAAGCAATTGAGAAATATGTCCACTCTGCTAACAGAAAATAGGAACTCTGAAAGATTCTCATTCCACCACTATCCAATCAAAAAACTCTCCAATTCACTGAAAAGTGTCTCCAAATTAATCGAAGAATCAATAAAATATACCATAAACAAGGGTTTGTTAGAGGAATGTTATAATAGGGATGCTTGATCGTTCATAGATGTTGCTAACTATGCATAAAAATTGCAAAATTTTAATTAAGAGCCCAGTATAACATTAAATAAATGTAGTTCAATTGAAATGACACTACTTTTTTTTTGTTTGTTTTTGGATGGTAACTTATATGTAAACGGGACCTCTGCAAATCTATTATACTTCCTCTATATGTCCTGGATGAACACTATTATTGCTTTAATAATCACTGATGTATTGCATTGCAAATATGTATTACAATTTCAGTATATTTTTCTTTTTCAGTACTAGGTTTATGAACACTAAACTACTAATCTGTCTTAATTGATGAATTTATAAATATTGAATTTATTTATTAGTTAAAAAGTGTTAAGAAGAGCTCAAATTAGGTATTGGCTTCTTATTCAATAATTTGCCAGAATTATCCAATATATATACTGACTTTGTATTTTCATATTAAATACCTCAAAATATTTGAATAGTTGACATATGTACATCCTTTATGTTCTTATAAATTTTTAAAAAATACAATACTCTTGGACAATAACTATGCACAATTTTTGGCATTACTTGAATGTTGAAAAAAAAACTTTACTTTGTTCAAATATGCTTACACAAAATCAAAATTGTCTATCCGGATTATTTACGTTTTAATTCACAACGTCTCTATCCGAAGTGTGCCTTCTTCAGTTAATAATTCCAAAAGTATTGAAAGATCTCCGATTATGTTATTTTTATACCCAAAATTTGAGCAACTCATATCCTTCCGTATCTAAATTGAGCACCATTTGTTAACTATCCATACGCTCAACATACAATTTAACTATCAAAATCTTTTTCAGCTGCATATCCACTACTAGATGTCTGCGATCACATGTCGGAAGTTATCTCTTAATCCGGCGCTGCGTGCATTAGTTCTCCCACCGTTTGGGGGTCCGTCCATTGCCTGATGTTTCTTAGCCATGACATTTATTTTCTGCGTTTACTGCCTTCAATTTTATCTTGCAGAATCAGTTTTAGAATATGATATTTGTCATTTCGCATCAAATGACCCAGTTAAGTTGTTTTTCTGCGTTTGATTGTTAATAACAACTCATAGTCTATTATTACGATCTATACCTAGAATTTCACTATTGTTCACTCGATCTACCCATAATATCTTCAGTATTCTACGGTGTATACCCACATTTCAAATGCTTTAAGCCTATTTATGGTAGTTATTTTCAGTGTCTACGTTTCCGTATCATAGAGGAGTATAGACCACACGTAGAATTTAACGAACCGTATTTTTGTTTCGAGATTGATATCCAGTTTTTATTTAGCCAACATCCTAGATATTTAAAACTGGAGAGTCGTTCAGTTATGATGGAATGTTTTGGTCGTAAAAATCGTTGCTCAACCCACGTCCTTTTGTATCTAAATTGAGCACCTTCTTTTCTATAGCCTTTTCTTTAAATAAGCTTATCATACCGGTCAGCGGAATCATTGTAACTTCATTCACGTAAGTAAGTCAATATTTTCGCAAAGTTTATAGAGTGCAGTGTTCTTTCTAATACATTAGAACTCATCATTTACATGAATAAGGCCTATTATTCTTGAGTAAATCTTTTTGGCAAAAATTTCAAAAATGTTCTTTTCTGCGTTTGAAATGAACAGGGGTGAGATGAGACCCTCACCTTTTTAGAGTTTATATTTTCATAGCAGTAGTTTTCCACATTTAATGAGTTGAAAAGCCAGTAATTTGTTGAATAAATACTCGAAATATTGTAGATATTGTAGTGTTAAATTGCAGTATCGTACTTAATTAAAGCACGTAAAGGTGGTTCTACCTAAGTTACTGTAAGAGTGTACAAAAAAAAAAAAAAAAAAAAAACACTGGATACTATTTCGGGGCTTATTTTTCTTTTTTATAAATATGTAAAAACCAACAAATCATTCTGCAAAATTTTTTTAAAAATCACTAATTTTATAATTTAGTTTATTTTAAAAGCAATCACCAATGAAGAGTTCATTATGTGACCAATTAATTAAATAATAACAGTTAACCACACTTAACATTTTTAATCTAAATTTAATGCCTATTCATTTTATTCTTTTATTACCCCCCAAAACTAAAACAAAATTCATTAAATAAAAAAAAAAAACCAGCCAAAAAAGAATATTTCAAAATACAAAAATTCTTTACAAATACTTTAACGTCCCAACTCTATGTAGAACGCACCGCACCGCACAATGTATTACATTGCATTTAAAATTAGAACATGCAATTTTCCGCTAAATAATTTTCATTCCGCTATAATCAACAAAAAAACAAAAAAAAAATTTCTTTTATTTTGTTTTTCTTTCTTTTTGGTAGGTTAATGCGTAGTGTAATGTCGTGTTTCATAGTATTTTTGTGGTTCAACGCTTATTTATTGTTTTTTCTCTTTTTTTTTTTTCCTTTTACTTTTCTAAAGAGTACTCTTGAATATCTCTTGAATTTTTTAATTGGCTTTATACTTATATGTAACTAATATGTATATATATATACAATTTGTGAATGAAGAGATTTAAAAAAAAAATGAAAAACAAAGTAAAAAAAAATACTTTTTAATTTTTAGAAAAAATATTAGAATTTAGAAAGAGAAGATAAATATTTAAGAATTATGTATTTTTTTGGTGGTTATAAAAGAGACAAATAGTTTGTAATTTTTAGAGCATAAAGAAAGAAAGAAAAATAAAGAATAAAATACTTAACTAGAATTGAAAATTTTTGATTTATTTTCCAAAATTTTACCGCTATGTAAGCGAAGAATGAAAAAAAGAGAAAATGTAAGCTAATTTTAAATAATATTTTGATATTTTTTTAATTAAAAAAACAAAAAAAAACAAACTTCTAGAAAACGGTTGACTGAATGTTAAATGGAAATTAATTGGTAAATTGTAACAATTCTTAGTTGTTAGCTAGTGGTAAAAAACTGTTGTTCTTCACCCAAAGTGTAATTGTCATGTATATATAGATAAATACCATTGAAATAAATGTTTGATATAAATAAATGTAAATTTAAAACTAAAAATAAACTAAACTAAAAATTTAAATAATAAGGAGATTAGGTACAAACCAAAAATATAAAGAGATTGCAACAAAACAATATTAATTCCAGCAATACGTTACTAGAAATTCTTAGCTCACTTCTTATTTTGTATTCTATTTAAAACATTATAGCATTGAGACATTATAGCATTGAGAGGCTTGTATAGGTGATATTTACTTAATGTTAAAGATTTGTAATTTAATAGCGACTTTAAAACAATTTTTTTTATAGGATCTAATTTCCGAAAGACATAAGTAACTCCAGCCTTCTTGATACTGTTGGAATAGAACCAACTAAAGTCCACATATGCTTTTTTAGTTATAACCAACGCTAGATAGACTATAATAACTTTTTTTTTCATAAATTTTTCGATCGCATGTTTAGGAAATTATTATAATAATAGTTGCCGTGGATTATGCCGTTATCAACACAATAATTTCCGTGTAGGAATCTTATCTATGTGATATTTACTGTGAAGAAAATAGCCATAACAATAGTTTCCGCGTGGGAATTTGTTTTTACATATATATTGTTGTCGATATCAAGAACTGCTGCCATTTCCGAGGTCACATGAGTTTGCAGTCGCTGTGTGCTAGTGTTTTATTGCATGTTTCTTGATTTCATCCGTGTCTGTTTCACTGTGCAAGGCATAGTGAAGATTTTGTTACGTATACGTACCATGGAGTATTTTATTTTTAAATTTTTGCAACATTTCGATGTTGGTTTTAATAGCTACTTATATATTAGTATTTTATTTTGTACTGAAAACTCAGAATTACGCCTAAGTAACCAGTAAAATTTTTTGTGTCTTTCTATTTTTTCTTTCTTATATGTACATTCTATCTTAGCTCAGCATCGAGTGTCATTCTCAAATACTTTGCTGTGTTGGCATATGGTACTACTTTCTTATTGATTGAGATAGGAATGGTTGCAATCTTCTTTCTTAACACGCTGGGTGGCGCAGTAGGTAGTGCGCCTGCCTTTCAACCGAAAGGTCCCAGGTTCGATTCCCGAAGAAGGCAAAATAATGCTGATTTTCGACCTGGTCCAGTACCCTTTATGATTGGGATAAAATAAATGACAAATAGTTGAGAGTTTTGGTTATTAGTAAAAATTAAAATGGAACTATGCTATTATGAAGGCGAAGTACTCTACAATAGATATAGTTTTCAACATTTAAATAAATAGATATAACCATAAAAATTCTATAGAAAAGCTTTGTATGTGACTGTGTATTCCAAATCTCTGTGTAAAAGCAGTTAGGATGTTCATCCCATAGACTTGGAATTATATAAAAAAAAAAAAAAATCTTCTTATATGTAAAATATCCACTGAATAGGAGAATAGGATACTTGAACTATGATTTAAAGTTAAACTTGACTCAATCTTAAATAAACAAGACATTCAAAATTTCGACCTAAAACTCATATTTTTATTTTTTAATTTTAAGCATATTTTTTACAATCATTATTACATGTATCAGTAGATATTCACTTCATTTCTGATTTCATTTTCTGCATTATGAATTTTATATACTTTCTTGTGGGTTTGTGCACCCTCATTCGTGTGATCTATTTGCTTGTCATTCCAACAATAATATCTTATGTCAGGCTTTGTTCTAATATAAATTTCACGATATTTTACATCAAAGTTTATTACAGTTCCTATTTCATTAGTTTTTCCCATATTTGTTCAAGCCTAGACTTTGCAAGACGCAGTTTTCCAAGCCGAAGTATATGCTATAGAACTCTATGTGTGAAAGAATCTAACAAGAAATTACAAAAATCGCAAAATATATATTCTCTTGGATACTAAAGCAGCCATACTAGCTGTTAATTCATATACCATCATATCAAAGCTAGTATGAAATTGTTTAGAAATACTTAAAACCCTGACAAAAACAAATAAAGTCACAATAATGTGAGTGCCAGAGCATTCTGGCATCGCAGGAAATGAAACTGCAGATTATCTAGCAAAATCTAAGCATCGGATACGCCTTTCTATCTACCTTTATACCATCCAGCATACTATTGAAAAATATCGTGAATGTTATCACAAAATCAGGTATCCTTAATAATTCGGAGACTAACTAACAAACATAGGTTATCACAATAACCCCATTTGCGGCTGCGGTGGTATATGGGACAGATTCTATCCTGGAATCACACAATCTACAAATTTACAAAATGCTACAATCTTCGTTAGTTTGTATTACCATCAGAAGTAAAATAAAATGAATTTCATGTTTAAAATGATAGTTTTGAATGTTCACACATCAGAATGATAAGCGAGTACTTTCGATATTTGTATTAGTAGAAAAAATTTAGATTAGAAAATCAATTTTTCTATTTCCAGTTTCATACCGTTGAAAAGTAGAAATGATAATAGGAGAGAAATGACTTCCAAATGTTCACTTTGAATTCTTGTAAATCGAACAGATATACATTTTTTCTTCTATTTTTAAACTGAATAAGAATTTACATTCTGTGTTTCAGATGTTCTGGCTATGAATGATTATTACCACAATCAGTCTTAACCCGTTTTGATATTTCTACGTTGTAAAAGCTAGACGTTTGAAATGCATTCCTCAATGAAATTGCTTAAGAGCTGGAATAATTGATTTAATTACTAATATTTATTATTAAAAACGTTTGACCTAGAGCATACAGCATATTCGATGTTTAGGTTTTCACAGAGGCAACCCATACGATTTGCAATGGAGTGGTGGTTATGAAAATATTTAATTAATTTTTTGTTAATGAAGATTTTCATTGTTTTGGAGAGAATAGGAAGTCATAGTATAATATAGCTGCAGTTCGAAGAGTTGTTTTTCTCATCTTATTTTCCAATCGAGAAAACTTTGGAATCGAAAACATTTTGGAATTGGGAATTTCCCGTTTGGATGGGTACGCTTCTCAAGACACAGTTTTCCAAGCCTACTTTAGGCTACGCATTAATTTCCGATTAGAAAAATAAAAATAAAGAATAAAAATTAAAGAATAAATATTATAAATAAAGTGTGAAAGGAATAGGAAAAAACTAAAAACTAATAGGGAACACAAACTTTAAAACTTAATTAAAATAGACTAAGTAATGTAATAGGGAAGGAATGTTAGAATGCTGGTAGTTATTAAATTTAGTATTAATAAATTTAGTATTATTGAATATTTAGGAAAATCTACTTTTTATTATTTTAAATCAAAACTTTATTTTTTTATTTTTTTTATTTTTTGTTGATAACTCTTAAAATGTAACTAACTATATGACCATACAGCTAAGGCTAAGGTCTGAATCCTTCTATATATTAATATTTTCTCCAATAATGAATAATTCAATGATAAAATATTGTTATACAAATGCATATGTATATAATGTAAAGATTATTTTTTATTAATAAAGAAAAAAAAAAGTCAATATAGGCTTAAATTTGGTGAAAATATAGCAATTAGGTTGACTTAATTCGGGTCGGGTAATGTTTGTTGTTAAATAATAATTTATTACCTTTTATATTACACAATACCATCAAACTCTATTGCAGGCATTCTACTCTTTAAATAGTCCTGTTTCGACTATATACATCGAATTCCATCGAATTATCTAATCAGAAAGCATTTGCGATCCTTAGCAAATAGAAAACAAATTATAACCTTTAATTTTAGAATAACTTAAATAGTAACAATAGCTCTAGTAAATCCATAAAATTCCTAATAATCATAATTTCAATTAATTTTCATTTCTCTTCATTTTTTTTTATTACTTTTTATCTTTCAATGCCGGAATTAGAATCTTCAGAATGCGATTCTATTAAAAATTGTACTTCTTTAATGTTTTATATACTCAAAAAAAAAAAAAAAATGTATTTATAATTTTCCAATTCTGTCACTTTGTTTTATGGTCAAAGAAAAATCACGGCCCATAACGATTTTCCATTTGATTTGGAATAAAAAAATAAATAAAAACACATCGATTGTTTAAAAGAAAATCAAAACAAAACAAACAAAAAAAATATTAAAGAAAACCGCTCGAATATAGCTTTTAATAAAATAACGGTAAATAAAAATTGAATAGATACATTTGTTTCTTTCAAAATTCTTTAAAGGTTACAAAGAATTTGGCTTAGATTTAAAAAAAAAAAAAACAAAAATAACATGCAGTAATTTATTTCCTTCAATCAAATTCTCTCTCTCTCTCTATCATCTCTTTAATAATTTTTAGTTACTCTAAAATAGCAGCAGTATATTTCATGAAAAGAAAACCAGTAAAGTAATTGAATACATCCCCACTCTCTTTCTCTCATAGCCTGGAATAGGAATTAAGGAAGAAAAATAATTTTTTTTTTACCAATGGTAAATTCCATTTCATTCCGTTGATTGAAATAAATTTATTAAAGAATTCGTGAATTGAATTTTTCTTTTTTGAATAAAATGAAATTGGATTAATGACATAATCCAGAGAGGTAAAACCCAGAAGAAAAAAATCTAGAAGAACAAAATCCAAACATATAAATTTCTAGATACGAAAAAAACCGAAATGAATACAATCCAAACAAAAAGTAGTGAAAAATCCAAACAAACCACAGATGTCGGTAAAAAATCCGGTTTTGTTTTCATGCATGAAAAAATACCACAATTTTTTTATTTATTTAACCTCCAGTACAGTGTATTAAAATTCTGCCTTACTTGACGGCAAGAAACTGTGCACGGAAAAACGGTTCTTTGGAACAAGAACAATAAGTAAAAAACAATTATTGCTTGTTTGTTTGTTGAAAATGCCAGTCCATTGATGGATAATCAGATTTTCCTGTCTGGATTTTGTCTTCAGATAAATTTGTATTTTTATGAATTTTTGTTTATTATTTATTATTTTAGTGTTTTTATTTTCTGAATCTGGATTAGATTAGATTTAATTTATTCCGAGAGGGATCCAGTCCCTACATTACCGCAGCCACAAATGCGCTTATTGTGATAACCCGGTTTTTAAGTCTCTGAGTCATTAAGAATACCTGATTTTGTGATTACACTCAGGATATTCTTCAATGGTATGCTGGATAGCTCCCATTGTTCGGGAAACGCTGTTTCCAAGTGTCGGAGTCTACTACGGGTGACCCATTCGTATTCACAGAGCAGATGTTCAATAGATTCTTCTTGATCCACAACTACCTGAATCTGGATTGAACTATTTATTTATTTATTTATACTTAACTAAAATAGCCAGCAAAGCTCGTACAGAATGTCAACCTTTATGTAAAGTCTGGTTTTTGTCTCGTTTTAATTTTCACCCTGTAATGTTTCAATTTTTTTCGATTGGGATTTTGTTCAATTTAGATTTTTCAATTTTGGATTCGCTCCTATTTCAAAAAAAAAAAAAAAATGGTGTTCTGATTCATAAAAGTTAAAAATGAATAACAGTTATACTTACTAAACCTAGTGGTAAAATAGTAAAACAAAAACAAACCAAATAAAAACAAAAATCAGAGAAAAAATTTATAAAATTGATTGAAATTTCAGAATTCCTGGAGCGAGAAAACTTAATATTTGAAATTGGATTATTTAAAATAAAAAGTTCTTGGAAAATAATGATTTTATATAAAAATAAATCAAGGTTTCCGGATATAGGGCGAATTCATTGGTTTAAATTTGAAATAAAACGACAAAAGAATTTATTCGGTTAGTTGTAAGGAAGATTCGGAGGAGGATCAACGATATCAAAATTAATTCAATATTCCTGAAAAACTCTGATATTTGTCAACCTATTTCAACTAGAGCT
This sequence comes from Argyra leucocephala, assembly GCA_963942445.1. Taxonomy (NCBI): domain Eukaryota; kingdom Metazoa; phylum Arthropoda; class Insecta; order Diptera; family Dolichopodidae; genus Argyra; species Argyra leucocephala. The sequence goes on along the minus strand of OZ012681.1, from coordinate 32,172,279 downwards.
GTGAAGCATAATTTGGACACATGTGGATTAAAAAATGCTTAACAATAATACACAGAATATTGTGGCCTAACTCAATCGTAAATTAGGATTTAAGAAGGACCTGCCACAGAAAAGAACGATGGGATTAAGATTGTTATCATCGTCTCTAGCCTTAAATTATAATTTAGACATGTGTGGATTAAGAAATGCCTAAGAAAAATATACAGAATATTGTAGCTAAATTCAATCATAGATTAGGATTTAAGAAAGGGACCTGTCACCAAAAAAGAGACTGCGATTACGATTACACATGTCATATATTATAACCTGAAATAATAGATTTATATATAACATGGCATCAGTTCTTTTGCAAACCAAGCAAATCAATCATGTTAACCAAACAGTCATTGTCATGAAGAGGAAGATTAAATCACCTCTTAAATATAGCTTATGAAAGCTTATGCTTGGGTTAGTTGTGAATTTAATTTTTCAAATGCTTGACTAATTTTTTATTCTAGTAGTTTCTTCAATAATGAAACGGTAATATGGATTAATGGGCTCAAAATGAGGTTTTAAGGAACATACTCTTCGCTCTATTGCTCTTTGATTGAATATTAAAATTTATCTGCCGAAAATTGCATTCCAGTTTTAATTTAGAGCATACAGTAGAGAGCCCAATTCGGTTGGATACCAAATAAAATTTGATGAACACGGAAGCTGTGGATACATGTGCTCTGCAGCCATTCTATTTCATTTGGTAAACACTTTGCTTCAGCAATATAACAAAATTATGGCAAATATCGATTTTTTAATACAATTCCGATGTGAAAAGTTTATCCAAAAATTGTCAAAGATTGATATTTCATTTTCCATCCATAAAAATAGCTCCGGACTAAATTCAGAAGAACATGCTTTTAACATTAGCGAGTAATGATATAAGTCGTCAGTAGTTCTCTTCAATACAACTGGTGCGGTCTCGTTGCATGACGAAGACCGCTCCATTTGTTATCGAAGCTTAGTGAAGAAATACATCATCAGTGATTTTAGTTTGCCTACATTTAGGGGTGGTACTAATATTTTTGATGAAGTTAGATCGAATTGGCAAATGAATTTAGGTGGCATTAATATATAAAAAAAAGACTTTATTGCACAAAAATATTATGATAAAAACTGTAATTTAAATTTTTTGACACATCATAGTTAATTATTATCGTTGAAGATGACAGTTACAAATTTATCATCTAAAATTGAATGAACAGTATAACAGAACCGAATATGAAACTGATTTCGAAAATTTCTAAATTGTTATCAATCATTTGGGAAAATTGTTCAAACAATATCCTATAGTTTCTATTACAAAAACAAAAACTTACTATACCAGTAAATATGGTGAATTTTGATCTGAACTCAACAATATTAAGAGTTTTGAATAAAGTCAACCTAACTATACATTATTTTGGTTGAGCTCTACATTGAAAACGAAAAACTGGAGTAAATTTTACAAACAAGAAAAAAAAAACACACAAATCTAGTTTCATTTCAATTAGAATTAGCTGTGTTAGTTGTATTCAAGAATATAAAAATAAGAAAAAGAACCAAAAGAAGAGAAAAAAGAACAAGAAAATTGTAATAAAAAAAAATTAAATTTCATGATGCACGTGGGCGCGCGAATACATTTAGATTTGAAACTTAACGAAATAAATAATCAATAAAAATTCAAGAAATAAATTAAAATTAAATAAAAATGAAAAAAAATATCACAAAAGTTTTTGAAACAAGTTTTCTCTGTACAATTTGACAAGAAAAAGATATACATATAAAAAAAAAAATGTAATTCCAATTTAAAGAATTTAATGTGATGGCAAGAGCAGCAATACAGGACATAAAAATTGACTTCAATTGAGGCACAAAAAATTTAATTATTTTTTATTTTAAATTTAAAACAAAGAGTTGTTGTTTCAATCTCAGAATCAATTAAGAGAATTGGCACAAATAGGGTGATTCAACATAATTATAGCGAAGATATTAATAATAAGAGCATGTGACAACCTAACAACTTGTAAAATAAAATGTTTTCGTATCTAAAAAAAGAGCCAACTTAATAGTTTACTTTAGATAAGGATGGATTATAACAAAAACAGAGGCAAAGAGAGAGAGATAGAAAAAACGAAGAGCAAGTTAACTTACGCTTTCATGAATAAATAAGTAATAAATTAAACTTTCACGTTAGGAACAGAATTACTGTCTTAGCAAGTTATTCGACCATTTAAGGATACATTTTTTATTTTCTTTACAGTAACTTCGGTAGAATTTTTAGGACCTTTTCGTACGTACTTAATGTACAGTATTGCATATATTATTTATATAAATATATATTGTATATAATATGTATTGCAATTTTATTTTTTTTTTTAAATTTTTATTTTATTTTTCTGCTTTCTGTATATCCAGCTTTTTCTCCATCTTTCTATAGGACGTTCTAGCAGTCGATCACCATCTAGTTTATTCTTGGACACTATATTTTTAATCTTATGTGCCCCCATTCAAAATGCAGTATCTACCTATATAATAACTAACAGAAACATCATACTATTTTTATTCTACATATAATATGTTTGTGGGCTCTACTTCTATAAGTTAATTTGTAAAACACTTATAAAGAGTTTATTTTAATGACTACCATTGTACTAAAAATAACAATCTATTAAATTATTTAAAATGGATATAATGTAAACGTACATTAGTAACAGATATATTGTATGTTCACACATATGTATAATGATAATTTGTTTTTTTTTTTTATCTACTTTAAAATATTGAACAAATCGATAATGATAATTGAAAAATTACCAACAGATGGCCAATTGAGTCAATTATATTCTCTAATATTATATTAATGAATTAATTTTTAAGTAATTTTGTTTTCATTTTTAAAAAATTATATCTACTTATTTGTATGCTATTTATATAGAAATAATAAATTTATGTAGTATATATATGTATCACCTATGATACTATATTTGTCTGTTAGAATCTTATTTGAATGTTATATGATTAAGAGGTCGATTTAAATGTACCTGTAGAGTTTGCACATTATTTTAACCGTAAATTGAATAGTAAAAGAGATATGTGAAAATTACAGACCTGAAAATCGACTCGAAAATTTTAATAAAATTATAAAGAAATTATATTTTCTATATTTTTGATTAGAATTTTAAGTATAGTGATGAAGATACTGATATTATAAATAAAAACAAGAATCTAGAAACGATAACTAAAATTAAATAAAAAAGAAAAATAATGGGCTCGATCCAATACAATTCAACTGGAAGTATGGAATGTTAATAAAATTTAAATTATAAAAATTTATTCTATGCTTAGAAAAACTCGTAGTGTACAACTGAAATTTTATATAAAAAAAAACAATAAATTGCAAAGTTAAGCCTGGAAATATGAAAAAAATGATATTGTTTGAAAATCAATAGTAAATTCAAAAAATGTAAAAACTAGAATTGAAAGAAAGCTATAATTAGGGGTCTCACGCACTTGCACTTTCCTGTGCACTTTATTTTAATATACAAACTATTAATTTTTTATGACGAATAAATACTGTCATATACCATCATATATTTGTGTTTTTAAGCTCTCCCGATTGTCAATTCGACTTTAAAATACTTGAGGCGTATTAATGGCTCGATTTTTTTGTTATATATGGGTCTTTATCCAGCTGGCATCAGATTTGTGTTTTAAATGTAATGTAGGGAAAGCTATTTATATTTGGAATTACTAACAAATATAATATAAAATTAACAAACCAATACTCACTAAGGTTATACTCAATGAAGCAACATTTAATCAAATTTAAATGAACACTAAAATATTTGTAAGCAATAAATAAACAAATATTTAAAAAAAAAACGTTTTAAATGTTGGAAAAATTTTTTTTTGTTGTTTTATAAAGACTCTTATAGCAGTATTAGTGCTAATTGTTGCGAAACGTTATAAATACCTTATAGCACTAAAATGTAAAATCCTATAAGGCACCGGAGCAATTGCTGTAATATTGTTATATGATTATTATACATATGTATTAATGTATATGTTGTTATTTATAAACTAAATTCATTTGAAACAATTTATGCGACAGTGAGAAAGGCGGTATTATTTTTTATTTTAAAATAATGATTTTATGGAGTTTATATTTATTTCATGATCAAAATTATGGCCGTCGCAAAATATTTTTTTTAAATATTTATTCAAAAGCAACAGTAAGTTTATTAGTATACAGTAAAGTAATAATAACACTACTACGGCTATTCCAATAATTCTATTCTTATAACAATTCTTTATATAGGATTACGCACTTTTAAACTTATAACAACATTGATGTAGGACTTGCTGAAAATTCCATTATAACAACTCCCACAATTGCTATAAGAACATTCTTATGAGAATATTAATCAAATTATTCCAATAAAAACATCATTATAACACCTTTATTGCTTATCGAGAGTCATATAGGAGTCTTATAGCACTAATTTTGCTTTTATAACAATAAAATGTTAAGTGGGTAATTTAGGGGTCTTATTGTGCACTTTATTTTAATATACAAACTATTCATTTTTTTTATGAAGAATGAAGACTGTCATATACCATCATATACTTGTGTTTTTAAGCTTTCTCGATTGTCAATTCGACTTTAAAGTATTTGAGGCGTATTATTGGCTCGATTTTTTTGTTATATATGGGTCCTGATCCAGTTGGCACCAGATTTGTGTTTTAAATGTAATGGAAGCTATTTCTATACTAGGAATTACTAACAAATATAGTATAAAATTAACAAATCAATACTCACTAAGATAAAATGAAGCAATATTTAATTAAATTTAAATTAACACAAAAGTATTTGTAAGCAAACGTAAATAAATAAATAAATAATAAAAAAAACAACGTTTTAATTGTTAAAAAAAAATATTTTTTTTTTTTCAAACGCAAAAATTAAATTTAAACAAAATTTTTATTAAATTTAGTTTATTTTATTTAATTTTAAACTATATTTTTTAATAAATTAAATTTGAAATATACCAAGTGAAAGAAATTAATGTTTATTTTTTTTTGGGAAAAGTTCAAAGGATATTCGGAACGGAAAATTGAACAAATATTTTATCAGGATATTTTTTATTTCTAATTATTTCCTTGGAACATTGTTTTTTTTTTTTGGTTTGTGTAGGAGTTTGGGTAGTTAAAATAGTTTAAAAAGATATTTTTGTGACAATTTTTTTTTCTTCAATGATAAATAGAGTAGTTTAAAAGAATGAATGAAAGAGATGGAGATAGTTTTAAATTATATTTTGTTAGAAAAGTTTTTTTTTTTTTTCAAATTAATTGTTTTTAAAAATTGATTATATTTTTTTCTTGATAATTGCATATATTTTTGCCCTCTTACACTCATTACAGGAGAAGGGTCACAAAATTTTGTTTTAGTGTACAAGGAAAATAAAAAATTAAATTAATTTAAATTTTATTGCTTTAAAGATAATAGGGGCCGAAACAAAGCTTCTTCCTGGTGCACTATTTAAGGTTAGTAGATTTCAGCTCCTTATTTATCTCTTTATTTGTTTAGCAATTGAATTCACAACATTCGTTATCTTCCAACACTTATTTTATACTTCTTAGGTTCTATTACAAGATTTAGCAAGGCTTTTCCATCGTACTCTACTTATAGGCAATTGTTTTTTGTCTCAGCCCCCATTATTTTTTACTGTTTAGTAATCATATTCAACCTAATCGTGGACTACATTTTTTTTACACTTTTTAGTTTTTATTATGAATTTGGCACAGAATGTGACCATCATATTTCATAAAGTACTGCATAACTTCTCCATCGTACTCTACTTATAGGTAGTTGTTTTTTTTTAGCTCCCCATTATTTTTCCGTTTTCTATTCAATCCATTCGTGGGCTTCCAACTATTCGTTTACACTTCTTAAGTTTCATTATAAGGCTTAGCAAGCAATAGTTTCTGTTCCTTTTTCATCGAGCCACTTCAATTTAATATTCTTCAATCTGAAAATAAGACAAAGATTACAATTTCTGTTTTAAATAGTTAATGCAAAAAATTGTATCAGCTGAGTTGATGTTAATCCATCATCTGTACCACCACCACCAAGCGCTACGTCGGTCGCTTTTCTGTATTCCAGAGAACCAAACAGAATTTTACTCTGCACCGGTGTTCATGTTTTATAAACCGACTTAAGTTTCACTATTGTATAAAATTTCAGTCACAAGATTTTCTATATTTTTTATATTTTACTTCCATAGCAGAACACGATATAGGAATTTCAATGTATGTTTCCAATATTATCAATTTTGTATGCTATTGTTGAGATATGTAAACCTCTATGTAGTCCATATAATATTTTAAATTTAGTTCTGGTTCATTTTATTCTGTTTTTCATATTTTCATCTACCCTTTGATTTTTTTTAGTGATTCATTATCGTTTTTTCTTAATAAACAACAACGCGTTAGAATAGTTAATTTAATTGGTTTTTTAATAACTACCTATTAATAGTTTTTTTTTCTATTTGTTGTGTTTAATTTTATCTTCTTCTAACTGTTAATTCCACTTCTGAAAGCTAAGCAGTCACTTGGAGTTTGCTCAATATATTATCGAATATTTTTTTACTATACTTATAGACCCAGATCCTACTATATATGATGCATGTTCATATTTTTGTATATATATTTGCTTAAATTTACTTTATTAAGCTAGAATCAAACTATAGATTTGTAAGGGATTTTTTTCCATTATGCTAAATGAATAAATAAATAAATAAATACAAGTAAATTAAAGAATCTGAGGTACATGATACACTTCATACACTTAGTTCAGTACAGTTTCTGAAATTTTTAAGCTAGAACATCTGATTTCTGCAGATATACTGTATTTGCCTTCACTACTTTCTTCTTCTTCATCTTATCCAACTTGGTCTATATATTTATTCATTTATTTATAAAACAGCGGATATGCATATCAATATTCAGACCAACTTGACCTCCTTTTTCACATTCGGGATATCAATAATACCAAAAGTAAAGACCCACACTTTTGGTATTATTGATATTGATTTTTATATCATCTTTTTATATCGTAGTTTTATATTTTTTCAATTTCACGTCTGTTGGAGAGACATGCTATGTTATCTGCATATTCTAAAGTTTACAATTGAAGTGCCATTGACCATTGGATACCATTGATATTGGAACTGTATTGCATCATTGACAGAGTATTAAACAGAGAGGATAATCTTTTTTCCTCCTTTCTTTAAATTTAATATGCATTGCACTAAAGTTGTTTTTGTGAAAGGCTAATGATTCTGCGCTAGTTTTGTTAGTTAGTTTAAAAGGAGGTAGCAGCTAAAAAAATCCTTCCCCATACTGCGCGATATTACCGTCACGTGTCCAACATCACAATATGAACTGGATCATCACTTATTCGCCAAACAAACCCGTAGCTGTGATAAATCTTTGAATGTGATTCGGTGTTAATACATCTTCTATATATGTATATATATCTCCTATAAATATATTTAAATTTAATAAAAATTTCAAAAAATATTTGTTCATTTCATAAATTTTCTTATTCTTAATTTGTTTGATTCTCTTTTGATAAACAAAAACAAAAAAAATGAAAACCTCAAGCTGCTCAACGACCAATTTAAAATTGAAGATGTCGGGAAATCAAAAAAAAAAACAAAAAAACAATACTTCATAAGACTTTTAAAAGTTTTCTCTTCCCATTTTCGAGAAAACGTCTACTGAATTGTAAGTGTAATAAAAACCAAAAGCATTTCATACAGTTTTTTTTTATTTTTCTACCTAAAAAAAACAGCACAAAATGAAGTAGAATGTCCTTCTAACCACAAAAAAATCATAAAAAATTTTATATAAAAACTTCAAAATAATAAAAAATCCATCACGTAAAATTTCTTGAATGTGAAACGCTTAATCAAAACGTATTCATTCAAGGATTTAAGTTTCCAAAAAATAAAAAAAAATAAGAGTAAAATCAAAAAACAACAACAACCACAAAAACTTAAAAAAAAAAAAAAAAACTTTTCCAATAACTGTACATTTCGAATATTCGTTGTCTACTTGTTTAACTCGCGTTACTCTCTTTTATTTATTTATTTTATTTTTCAACCACTAACTTTTGCTTCTTCTGTTGATTTCGTTTGATTGGACCGCCCCCTCGTATGTACTAGATATATATATAAATATCGTATACGTTAAATCTTTAAATAAAAAAGTTTTTCAAGTAAGTTTTAATAATCTTGAGACCGTTGCATGTCACGTTTTACGATACAGAAGAAGAGATACAATGGATAAAAATAAAGGTAGAATTCGCAAAAAAAAAAAATAACATCTGTATTCTTTGTACTCCCTCAGGATTTGAGGGATTTTCTTATATTGTTGCTTCTTTTTTGTTTGTTTGAATTTTCATTCTATTTTTTTTTTTTTTTTTTTTTTTTAAGTTTCTACACATCTCATTTCATATAATTTTTTATTAAATTATAAAATTTAACAGTACAATTGAAAATTTTAAAGTCATATTGGAAATAAACAATAGCACCAGATTTAGGCTATTCTGAACCAAATATTGTACCCAAAAATATATACGTATATCCTTTTAGGACGAAAAGGACATTTGGAAGCATACTTGTTATTTTAATGTTTTTGTATATAACCTGAAAAACGGCAAGTCTGATATGAAAGTTGTGTATGAAAAAGTTGTAGGGGATGATGTAGCGCATCAACACAAGAAAAAAAAAAAAAATAGCGAATTTTTTCGAGATAATCAACGTTTTTTTACAAAATTTTCAGTTTTTAAAAGCAAAATTTTAAGTTTATGCAGTTATTATTCAAAAACGGTAAGTCTGATACTCATTCAACATATACCGTTAATTACGTGTATTAATTCTAAAAAAAGCTATAAAGAAGATATTGCTCTAGTTTCATTTTCTTCTGAGCTGTAGCAGATATTCTTTAGACATAATTTTTCTAATCCGATTTTCTTTAACCCTCTGTAGCCCAGGTAAATTTAAAGATAGACCCCTCTTCTAGAACAATTTTTTTCCTAAAATACTCCAAGGAATCACCCCTTAAAAACTTTTTGCTCTAAACCGGACCACCCTGTATATATATATATATATATATATATATATATATATATATACTAGCTGTACCCGATCTGCGTTGCTGGCTTAAAGTAACTATTTTTTAAGTTTAAATAATAATAAAGTTATAAAAAATAATAAATATAAATTAAAATTAAAATCTGTCAAAACGAAACGAAAAATCTCTCAGAATTTATATGTGAATCTCTATTAAAATAACTCAAAATTTTAGAAAACGTGTGTCATTATTTTATTTATGAGCGGATCTGAAACACAATTTACATTTACATAAAAACTTTAATTTTTTAAATATTCCTGATAGGTGATGGTAATTATATGGCTGCTACCCGAACCACTCAGATTATTGGAAAACTGTAAAAGATATGTTTGCTCATTATATTTGTAATAGATACTGGGATTTGTATGGCAGCTGCTCGAACCACTTAAAATTTTAAGAAACGGTAAAGGACATATTTTTTTATTTTTGAGGCAGTACAAATTTTCAGCTCTGCAATACTTTTGATTCTTGAAATATTTGTGATAGATGCTGGGAGTTTTATGGCAGCTGCTCGAACCACTTAAAATTTTGAGAAACGGTAAAAAACATATTTTTTTATTTTTGAGGCAGTACCTGAGTACAAATTTTCAGCTCTGTAATACTTTTTTAAAATAGATTCTTAAAATATTTGTGATAGATGCTGGGAGTTGTATGGCAGCTACATGAACTCGTCGGAATTTTAAAAAGCGGATAGGCTTATAGCTTTCCCCTCTATGCCAGTAATGTACTCTGAAAATTTCATCCAAATCGATGTAGTAGTTTTCGATTCTATAAATAACATAGAGACAGACATAAAGACAGACATAAAAAAAATCATTTTGATATATATATGTATATAGATATTAGATATTTTTATCTAGTAAGACAGTTTAAAAAATATTTTAACGATATATATATATATATCTAATATATAAACAAATGTAACGGTTTATATACAAAATCATTAAAACAACAAGGATACTATTTTCAAATGTCATTTTAAGTCCTTAAAGAATAAGATACGATTAATATTTTTGAAAAGCTGAGAATACCAGGTATCTTTGAGATATCGTCATTTGGTCCTACGCTGGTACAACATAATTTGTTTCATCAGAATCACCCAGATTTGTAAAATCATTTTATTATAATTCTGTATCAAAAAAATAAATAGTATTAAATCTATACTTATCTATGGTGAATACATACTTTTTTCCATTCAAATTCAACATTTTGTCAAACCATAGTTGCGTTTTTTTAGCTGAGCAAACTACTCAAACTTGCACAAAATTGATCACAACTACGCAAGCTTTGTATTTGGGGAGCTCTGAGCAGTTGAATTTGTATATTAAAATTCAACTTCAGCATCAAAGATTTTAAAATATTCTAGCGGTGAAGTTTTGTACTATACAAGATTTTATTAATTTTATGTCAAAAATTGAGTAAAATAAAAAATTTATAGATTGCTCAAATTTATGTTTTGAAGGTTAGTTAAAAAGGTGCTCAAAATCTAACTTTTTCCGTTTTATTTACAAACTGCTCAGAAGCGCTTCTGAGTAGTTGGCTCAGTTAAAAAAAAGAACAAGAAACGCAACTAATGTGTTAGATAAAATGTTGAATTTCATTAAAAAAAATGTGGAATTTATTTGAAAAAATGATAATAAGTATATATAATATTTTGTATTGGTATACGAACCATGTGATGGTCTATGCGATGGTTAAAAAAAATGTAAATAGTACTTTCTTCTTCTTATTTTTGACATCCGAGAGGAAAAGGGTCCTAAATCTTGTCTGCACATTTATGTGCAGGGAAGACAAATAAATTAAATTAAATTAAATTATTTTTGACTTAGGCATTAACTGCATCTGTTTTTACAATTTATTTTATCTTATACGTCAGTTTTGTGATGACGATGATGCCCAACATTCATACCATATTTTGGGTATTCTTCGTGGTAAATGCTTAATGTTGGCTTAGCCATTCATTGCTAGTAGCTCTAATATCTTTGGCAGTCGATTTTCTACAATTAAATTCAAATGATCTCTTCAGTTAGACTATTTTGACTACAGCGGACAATACATCACTGATTTCATTACTACGTTTCTTATATCTTAACGGGTAGTAACATATTTTGTCTTAGAGTTCACATTTCTGTGGATTAGCATTTTTTGAGTTTGTTTTAGATGTATACGTGGCTTGTTTGCATTCTTGACATTGAAAATGCAGTATTACAGTTTTGAGTGCAATCAAAATATGTTCCACAAAGTACTATATACAACTTAATTAATTCAAAAACACTTACATTCTGCTTCTTTCTGTGTAGTTAAGCCAGTATGCAAACATTTTGAAACTACCTACATTATATATAATACATTATGCAATATACTTGATTGTAGTTATAATTCTAATACTGCATTTTCAATGTCGCCTGTTTGTTTCTCCATATAATATATCGGAGATAGCTTGAAACGATTGCAGCTTTTCCTACATGGGCTTTTGGACTCTTAGTCAAGTTGAATCTACAAAATTGAAATATTTCATTATTTGTTACTAATTTAGTTCACTAATATTTACAAATAAAATATAAAAAGATTTTAGCCTTTCATATATATTTCCCATACAGCTATCAGTTTCATTATCCTAATCCCCCAACTCATTGCTCGAACATATTTACACGTATTGGCTTGATCATTCTTCCAAAAATTTTCTTTACTTAAGTGAATCTGTTCAAAAATTACAAAATTGTTCAAAAATTACTAATCTATAGTGTATATTTTTATTATTTGTATTGTATTAAGGTATACCACCTTTGCAACTTTTCACAACAATTGATTGATAGAATTTTTATTTTTATTATTCTTAAAAAAGTTTGAAAAATTAAAAAAAAAATATATATATATATTTTTATTATTGTTTTTCTTTTTAAACACTATGAATTAACTACTAACTAGCTTACAAAATTTAATTTTTCTACCATCGAGGATCATTACGGTATGATTGTTTATCATTACAAAACTTTGACGTTAATACTCTGTTAAAAGTTTGTTGTTATTGTTGTTTTTTTTTTCTTTTTTTACTTTTTCACTAATTTTTGTTTTACTTTTTTTCAAAAAATATATTTGGCATTTTTCCAACTTTAATAATATGGAATAGAATAGAATAATATAATCAAAGGATGATTGTATATATATTTATGTGAAGTGTGTGTGTGTGTATTCTTGAAATTGATATAAAAAAATTAAAATAAAGAAAAATGAAATTACTGTTATATTTAAGGATTTAAACGATAATATGTTCGAATCTTCATTATGTATATATGCATATATATATATATTATATATATATATATATATATTTATATATATATATATATTATATATATATATATATATATATATATATTTATATATATACAGTTATTTAGTTGAAAAAAATAACCGGATATTAGTTTTTCTCAGGATATGAATATCCGAAGATATAGTTTGAAAGCTTATGGTTTAGTATATAAATCCTTGTATAAAAACAAAACTGAAAATTTCATAGGGTGGAGTAAATAACATTTGGATGAAAAATTATGAAAAATTTAACTTAGCTTTTTGAATGCAAAATTAATACACAAATTATGTGAATGATATTTTCTTGTAGCAGAAAACTATTAAATTATATTGTTATTCGAACCCAATCAATGAAAGTCAATGTCCAAATTTTTTTTTAAGGTCGATATCGCAATTAAGCAAATAAAATTAAGATTTTTTAATTTTACTCGTCTTCAATTAGAGTTAACAAAAGATATTGCCTAGAATATTTAACTTTGGCAGTATCCAATAAGTATGCGTATATAGACTATTAAAGTTAAATTATAACTTTAGCAGTCTTTAGTATAGTCGAACATTATTTCGTATTCCTTTTTTTTAATGTCCTGTTTTTTTTTTTTTGCTAAATTTCATTGATAACTTAACTAATTCTAATTGTACATATTATATTCATTTATATAATTATTATAAATGAATTAGAATTGACTAATTTGAAATTTTTCGGGTTTGTGTCTTTGATTTGAACCAACTCGAAATGTTTTTAACTGACACCAGCACAATTCTAATTCAAAATATATAACTCAAAAATAAAATTAATACGAGTATATATATATTTTTGTTAAATTATTATATATATGTATATATATTTAATTAATAATAGATATTATATATTCTATTAAATAGTTAAATAGTTAATAGAATTGGCGAATTTAAAATTTTCCTGGTTTGTGTTTTTGATTTGAGCCAACTAGAAATGTTTTTAATTCATACCAGCACAATTTTAATTGAAAATATATAAGTCAAAAATAAAATTAATACTAGTATATATATATATATTCGTTAAATTTTTGTATATATATATATATTTTTAATTGATAATAGAAATTTTTTTTATTGTTTATTGACAACTTAAATTACCAAAAACTCGTTCAGTTTGTGTCTAGAAAATTAGATTTAGTGTTTCAAGCTTAGAGACACACCCTACAAGTTTCATTTTCGTTCCATAAATCTCACAAAGTTTTCTGCTGCCTGTGAATATTGAGATTTCGGATTCATATGTCTTTTTAAATTTAGATACATTTTTTTTTGTTTACATCTGTTAAAATTAGGATAAAAACTTACAATATGAAATAAATTATAGCGATATTATAAAACATTATTTTATATCCCGTTATTAAATGGGCTAAAACGAATGTTAACAAATTTCAATCTGATGAGTTAGAAATTTTTTAAAATAGATTAGCTTTCGTATGATACCAAACGGAATAATTTTGGATTATTTGAAATGTAAATGTGTTGTAGCGTTACAGACCCACATTAGGAATGAAATGCAGTCTTATTTATTTATTTATAATTTTTTTATCAAACACCTTAATTTTAATTTGATTGAGAACTTGATAGTATAGATTTTCAAATCAAGTCCTTAATTTTGTTCGATTTCATAAGAAATAACTGTTCATATTTATTTACTGATAAATAAGTAATATAGTGTATTATAAATTAGTCGAACGTTCACTAAGAGGAGCAGTGTAAAAAAAAAAGAATAGGAAACAAAAAATAAAATAAAAAAAATAATATAACAATTGTAGCAGTATGTAGGGAGAGTTAAAACCTTAAACCAGAGTTTTATTAGCTTCAATACCGCTATCAAATTGACAACATTATAGAAACACATTTTTTTTCGACCATTTTGTTTTTGGGTGATTTATCATGTTATCAAAAAAATGAAAATATTCAAAAGAGTATTTAAAATAAATTCTTTGGATTTTATGATCATGAATATGGCTTTTCTTGTATTCCATTGGAATAAAAATATGAAATTAGTGTTCTTTGTTCGTTTATCAAAAACATGGTTTTTCTAATCTCCGGCACATTACAAAGGTATTTATTTTCTATGCATTTGGTAAATTTTTTTTTTTTTTTTTTAAATGATTTATTATTCTTAAAAGCACCATTCCGTAGAACATTATTATTATATAATAAATTAATGTATATATTCGGTAGTGTATGAATTATTTTTTTATATGGAGATAGAGAGAGAGAAATAGTAATATAAATGAAGAGGATTTATTGAATGTACTTATATACAAAATTTTATACACTAAAATGTTTAATTAGTTATTATTTTTGTTTTTTTTTTCTTATATATTAATTTTCTGTATTTTTTTAAATAAAATTCACTTTGCAGGAAAATATTTTATAGAATTAAAATAGCATGGGTAATTATTTTAAAATTTTGGTAAAATAAATTTGAAAGGAATTTCATGTAATTTATTTTGATGGTTAATTGGTTGTCTTTAATGTGTCAGTTATTTTTTTTTAGTTTTAAAACATTTTTTTTTTTTTTTAATTGTTTTATAAAATGAAAAATTTAATTTTCATCTAATTTTTTGTGTTTTTTATTATAAATTGAAATTAATGAATGAAAATAATGAAAAAAATGAAGTGTTGTAATTAGAAAATAAATTGATAAGATGAAACGTCAATAGAATATTGAATGATTATCAAATTATATAATGCAGTTAATAATTGAAAAATATTTTTAAAACATCCATAAGCGAGACTGAACTCCATGAAATTTTTGTTCATGGGTCTAACCGCGTAAAAGTTCAAATACGCATAGTATTCAAATTTCATATGCGAATATGAATTGTATCCATACCCCGTAACAAATTCGTAACACAAACTACAATATGTAATACAAAAATATGTTAATATGTAGTTTTTAAATGATTTTCTCATTATATCTATGCTAATTTCGAAATACAGAGTACGAAATGTTAAGACGCTAATATAATTTTGCGAAGGTAGCGGTTAGACCCTAGAGTAGTCACATTATACACATAAATACTATATAATAATAAGTGATATTGGTATATTAATTGTTACTATATGATTTATGACCGATATTCAAAATATTCACAATCGAATCCCAAATTTGCATTTTCTATTATTTTTATTCGTCGTAGTACAAGTAAGGGTTTTAAAATGACGAATGTGTCACAGAATTTTCACCATAGTTATAAAGTAAACTCTTTTAAAAATGTCATAGAAAATTAATCTCGATTGATTGAAATTCAAAATTAATCTTGATTGATTGAAAATGATATAGAAAATTAATCAAGATTTTATAGCTGAAGCTGGGTTATCCTCAATTATTTTTGTTTTGTACTACTTTATTTTATTTAAAATCGGTATACTAAAATATAATAAGCAAATATTTGTTTAGCTTTTGTCTTGGAATAGTATACCAAATACCGCAGCCACATACTAAAGAACATATATAATAGGAAGAAGTCTCATCTGAATATTTTTCAGTTTTTCAACTTATATGGATACTAGTGGGTAATAAAATGAAACGAAAATTAAAATTGAAGAGAGCAAAGAAAAGTAATTATAATTTTGTAAAAAAAAACAAAACAAAAAAAAATACAACAGTGTTAATTCAGTCCATCCATGTAGATATATTTCAATATTTTTTCAAGTCAAAGGTTCAAAATAAAAAATTTATAAAAATTTTAACATAAATACGATTTTCAATGAATTTATGCACATGCATTATTTCTTTATATAGATTTTATTTGTACTGAAAAGTAAACTGAAAAGTAGGTATATTTTTAAATTTTCAGCAAAGAAATTTTTTGATTTTGTTAATTTATTTATAAATCATGTATAAATATGTATTTATATATGTATATCTACTTACAAACAAAAAGAACAAACAAGCAATCTATAAAAATTTCTTTTATTGCATGAACCTTTTTTGTTTAGATACATTTTGTTTATGTCAGCGATAAATGAATATTGCATGCGATATTTTATGCGATTATTATTACCAAGTTCTGATAAAATAAACAAAACGGTGTATTCCATAAACAGTTCACATTTTGTAATGCATTACTAATATATTTTATTTTTTTTATTATTTTTATTTATTTATTATTTTTATAAAATCTGTGATTCTGTCATTAATTCTATTATTGTATGTTTAACTACATACTTATTTCAATCCATATAATAATAGTAATTACATTGATATTCTGATATTTTATTATTTTTTTGATTTTTTTTTCTTATTAATTATGTTAAAATTATATTTTTAAATAACTTGTAATTTGTTTGATTTAAATAAATAAATAACTATTATGTATATTCATATCTTATTCGTAAGAAGATAATCAGATTAAGATTTAAAGATCAAAATTATTGTTTTAAACAGCAAATTGTTTTGAAGATAAAATGAGAGAGCGGGTTGTAATGTGGCGACCCGGTATATAAAAATAATATTTTAAAAATTTGCATGGGATGAGACTTTTTCTTGTTATATGTTCTTTGCACATACATAATTAAATTCCCCTTAAAATAAATCCAGATAAAATTCTTGTCTAAATTTCGATCAAAGTATTAGTTTTAATTTTCATTTTTCACTATAAAAATATAAAAAAAAATTTCTATTTAAAATTAAATTAAAATATTAATAAATTTTAAACTTACTGTATTTTATTTTACATCAAAAATATATCCCAATACAATTTCAAATAACGCAGTTTGACTTTTGAAAATAACAATTATTCAAAAACATTAAATCTGCATATTATAATATTTTTTTTTATGTTTACAATAGGAGCACTAATTTTTAATTATTAATAAAAAATTGTAATAAAAAATAAGTATTACAAGAGTTCCTCTTTAAAGTAATCAAATTGTGGGTATATTCATTTGTAGGCAGTATAGGTATACCAAAAAATGTTTTTGAAATATTTCTATTTTGTTGTTGTTGTTGTGAATTGTATGCTAATTTCCTATATTTAATGTTTATTTAAATAAAACGATAATAAATAGTATTAATTTCTATATTAAAAAATATACATATATTTTATTAGTACATAAACAAATATAAATTTACCACCTACAGTGCAGAGCGAGCGCACCTTTAACAATCTACATAAATTATTGAATTAAATTCCAACATCAACAACAACATAACTGATACTTTTTTAACCTATAATACACCACCGAACAATAAAATATCGTAATTAAAAGTAGAAGAAAAAACAAAACAAAATTTTCTCTTTCAATAATAAAATGTATATATATATTGCAATTTGTTGCAATTAATAAATTCAAAACAACAAAAACAAAAAAAAAAAACAATAATCTAGGAAATTGCAAATTTCTCTTATATATAGCTCCATCGAACCAACATTTCAAAAATTTTTTATTACACTTAATGTGTGGTGAAAAATTAAATGAAACAAAAATAACATTAAAATTTCTTTTCTAGTAAGTTAAATTAAAATTTGTAATCTTTACATACATATATGTATATAAATTACAGTACAGGTAGTCACCATGTTATTCTTATTTTCTTTATTTACCGCGGTAATTAATTTTTATGTTCCGAACAAAAAAAAAATTAATTGCAATTTTTGATGCTTCAGTTAATTTCTTCTTTATGTTTCAGTGTTTTTAATTTACAATTAACAATTTGCAATATTATACTTTTCAATATATACATATATGTAATACAAAAATAAATGTATATCTTGTGTATTGTTAATGGTTTCCCGAAACTAAAGCGCGCAATGTCAGTTACTAAAATATCAGTAACACATTACATTGCAAGAAAACAGTATGAGAATATGAAAATTTTTAAAAGTCTATAATTAACTCATCAATATGAGAAATGTTCCAGAAAATGATTTAAAATTTTTAATTTTCAAATAACATTACAAAAAGCAAAACAATAACAAAAAAAAATTGTAATGTTTCTACCAAGATTATGATTGTGTATTCAAGCAACATCTTAACAATTTGAACAATTTCAATGAAATTTTTTCAATTTTTATTTTCTACTCTTCTTTTTTTTTTTTGCTATTTTTATTGTGTTTTTTGTTATTTGTAAATGAATTAACAAAAATTTCAATTTTTTTTTCAATAATCTACTTTAATGTTCAATCTTTGAGATAATTATATTTTCAATTACATTGTCATGAAACATTAAAAACTATATTTTTTTTAAAAAATATATTTTAAAAACAAATAAAATATCGCATGCAATATTCATTTATCGCTGACATAAACAAAATGTATCTAAACAAAAAATGTTCATGCAATAAAAGAAATTTTCATTAAATGAAATAATTAAATATGAAAGGTGCCACTATATTTCAATAATATTTAACATAGGTACATGATGTAGGTATTCAATTGTTCATAACTTTTACAAATCATTATGATCAAGAAATTAAAAACAAAAAGAATAAGAAAAAAAATAACAATGATGTGATCAAATCAAATTAAAGTGTCATGCTATTTTAAATGTTTTGCATGACAAATGCTTAAGTAAGAAATAAATATGTTGTGATTGTAATTATCACTATAGGAAACTTTAATATTACACTTAATTGCTTAAAAATTGAATATATGAAATTTGTTACCGACCGAACTTACTCAACTGACATTTGTGGCTAATAATTTGCATTTTAATTAACAATAAGTTAGTTATATTGAAATTAAGTTGATTGTGGTGATTGATGTATACCTCAAATGTATTGATTATCATTTTTTTTGATAATTATTAGTGATATTAAACTCACTTATGCAATTTACTTTTAATTTTGATTTTGAAAGTATAATGATCAATCAATATAGTTAATTGTGAAAAGCTTAATATATTTTGATATTGATATAGTTAAGTAGTAAAGCTCAATTAATATAGATAATGCAATGGAATTTGATAAATATAAAATATTATTACATACTAAGATTTCGTTGTGGAATTGGCAACTATATATTTATTATAATGGTTTTATGTGTCATTTTAATTAACATTATGGTATGCATAGTTCAATTGATTATAGTATTGACTTTCTCTATATTTTTGTTTTATGCTGTGAAATTTATCTTTTCTAAAAGTACATTTGACGTCTGTTAATGAACGAAAGTTTATTTAATTTATTATTTCATGATATATATTCGGTTATACTCACTTTGTTTAATCAGACACTTTTTTCGTGAGTTCTACGATATTAAATCAATAACTAGTGTAATAAAAAAATATAAAACAGTTATTTATGTTTAAAAAAAATTAATACGAATTTTTATCACTTTAGCAAATTTTTAATAATTCGGCGTAAACAGCTCAACTTTTATGATGTTCACCCATTTCAGTTTTAGTTTTTAATTTTCAGTAGCAAATATGTAATATTTTTGTATTGTAAACTGTTTGTGCTAAGCTTTATAAATAAATATCAAGTACAAACATTTTTTAAAGTAGGTATTTGAACGAATGAAAAATTTGGTACATCTTAAAAACTTAATAGTGTTTAATTTATATTACAGATTACTTATTTTCAAACGTTTTCTTATTCACACTTAGCATTTTTACCTTCTGAAGTCACTGTTTATTAAATCTTATAACCTCAAAAAAAAAAAAAAAAAAAAAAAATGGGAAAGAGACATTATTATTTCACTTCCATTATAAATCAAACGAATTCCTGGTACAATTTGAAGTCTATTTCAAGCAAAATAAATAATAAACGAGTCAGAAAAACAACAAAAACAACAAAAAAAATGTTTACTGAATGAGATTGAGAACTTAAAATCGTATTAATTGTAGACACACCCTTATTTAAAATAAATAAATAAATAAGTAAACAACATCTTTATTTCACTTAATAAAATAAAAGTACATGCTTATATTTTCATGTATGCATATATATATGTATACACATAAAATTGAAAATACAAAATGAAATAATTTCATTGATAAAATCAACCAAATCGTCAAAATGTTAAAGATAATTGAATGACACATTCAACATCAATTCAACATAAATTTAGTTTGAAAAATGACAATTATTAGCCGCCATTATAAATTAATTGTAATTCCACACGTCTTTGTTGTTATTATTATTATTATTATTGTTTTTGCTGTTGGTTCTTAATAGAAAAAAAAAAATAAAAATAAAATGGAAACCAGGTGATTGAAGTTGAGTTTTGAACAGGTTTATCATATTTTTTAATATCTTGTATTCATAATTTTATGTTTGATTGGTTTGTGACCTGGATAAATGACATTATTAGATATCTATAAGAGAGGTAATAAAAAAAAGTAAATAAATATAAATAAAATAAAAAATGTTGCATGCAATTTAAAAAAAAAAAAAAATAATAATAATAATATAAGAAATTAGTTTAATATTGCGTAATTACTAGTTTTATTATTGTTGAATATTTTCGTATTCTACACATAATTTATAGGAGTTACCAATAACGGTTCTTTCATTTATTTATTTCTATTTATTATTTTTATTTATTTAACATTGTTTTATAACATGTAAGTATATGTATGGTAGACCTAATTACCTAAATTTTAAAATAATGAATGCCAACTATAAATTTAGTATTTATGTATTATGATATTATATATACATATATATGCGAAACTTAGTAATTATATATACAAGTACTGTTTATGATAGGTTTAATAAAATAATTTTAAATAAAAATATTTAATTTGAATTTTTAAAAATATCTTGGAACATTTTTATTCGGAAAATTTATTGGTCAAAAAAAGCTGTGTAAAAAAAAATTGTATTTTTAGATGTCGAATATTCATTTCTGATGTAGATTATAACATTAAAGCAAACTGAGTCGACCACCGTTGTGAGTTAAAATTCTGCTTGTAACTGTTACTATTAAAACTTAGGGTAATCCTGGTCTTAAGATAATGAATTAATTAGGTGACCGACAGACCATGTAGGTCCTGGACCTGGATATGATTTAGAGCCTAATAATGAATTAAGTATAGTTGTAATAGAATAAGTATTACATACTGTAGATTTAGATTAGTATTAGTAAAATATGTTTTAGCTTAATACAAGAACTAATTATTAAAGTTAAACCCTAGATTTAACAGTAACATGGTTGTTATAAAATAGTTGTTAGTATTCTTTGACATTAATTAGAAATACAATTTTATAATTATTACAATAAATTGAACACATGCTAATATGATTTATATGTCAATCTTTCGTAGTTAGTTATAGAGGCGTAGAATAAAAAAATCGAATTCAATATTATGGAAAAGGTGTAATCACGTGCTTAAATTTTGTGATAGATAAAAGTCATATGGCATGGACATAACTGGGCTTTTAATACTTATTTTATCTATGAAATTAGATTTTAGTCCAGACTAATACACCCGAGAGCATAAATTGTGTTATGAAAAATTCAATAAATAAATATGAGTGCTGAGTGATTTTAATGATAATTAATACAACAAATTTATTGAATCAAATTATTTGAATCATATATGTATTATTATTTATAATAAAAACTTCCAAAATTTATTTCTAATCCAAAACAAAATTTTTAAATCTAACCGCTTTATTTTTATTAAAATTTTGCATGAAAATTTCAATTTGATCATTTTCATTAACCATATTGTATAGAAAAAAGTACAAAAAACATTAATCTCGAATGGAATCATGTTATCAATAAATCACTATAATTTAATAGTCATAACAAATAGCTGATCTATAGAATGACACATTCACTAATGAGTCCCGCTGTGGTGGTATTCCTGGTTTTTTTTTTTTCTCAAATAAGAAAGAACGAAACACCATAAACTTTATATTCGTAATTCAAAATAGCCTAGATATGTTGTTATAATATCAATGCATTCAAGTAAGAAACCCCCCTATGGGAATTAGAATTTAAATGAAACGAATGAATCGAAAATGGCAATGCGTATTGCAAGAAAAAGAAATGAAATTTAATGAAAATCTATTTTTTGTTATTTTTTTTTTCTAATGTAGTGAATGTTTATTCGATGCTAGAACTCGCGCCAAACTTGAGGTTAATATAAAACAAAATATTTTGTTTTTATAGTTGTTTTTTTTAATTGATAATATTGTTATCTGTGCCAAACAACACAAGCCACCATTTATAAAATAGAAAGAATGACAAAAATTTCAATCGGACACTTAAAATTATTATTTCATGTTTTTACTTTTAATTTTTGGTTTCATATAGATGAAATTTAACCGTTATTTATATTTTTTTTCAAATAGATACAGAATGTTTTAAAAGTGTGATAATATATTTTTTTAATTAAATTTTTAAAAAATATGTTTCATAATATTGTATACAGAGGAAGTTGTATTATCACTAGTACGTAGTTGAGGTTGAACTAACCCACGATTGTTGAAGTGTTTAAGGTGGTAGAGATAATTTTATCTAATTGTTAAAGCACGATAGAGCTAATTTTTTAAAAATTTTTATAGCTTTGAATTGATTTCAATCAATCAATTACAATGTTGTTATTGCGGGAGCGTGTCATACGCCTGTATTTAATTTGTCTGTATTTCTTGTAATTTGCCTATATTTTTATACGCCTGTATTTTATTTGCCTGAATATAATAAATATAAAATGAATATTATATAAGTGAGGTTCTATAGGAGAGATTTTAGAGTATGATCCAAAATCAAAGTTCTACTACTTTTACAAAATATTTATATAAATTATTTTTATGCGCAGTCGCTGTTGGATACAAAACAGAGATCAACTTATTTTTCTACAGTATTTACCTAATTCATTTTTATGTGGAGCTGCTTTTGGATACAAAAGTGACGATATCTCCTTTTTTCAGAATCTTCACTTAAATCATTTTTATGCGTTGGAGTTGTTGGAGACAAACAAAATTATTGAATTCGAAAACTTAAATTAAGTCAAATGAAATACAGGCAAATGAAATACAGATATTGGATAGTAGTTATCCCTGTTGTTTCTGTAAGATATCAAACAGCGTTTTATATCTTAATGATGAAAAATTAATTAAACTTAACACAAGAAAAGAAAGTACTTGTGTACTTAATAAGTTAGATATTTTTAAATCCAAACATTTTTTTTTTGCACAATAAATATAATAAATTGTTAAAAACGTGTCATTTAAATATTTTTGACTGTATTCTGATTTTAGTTCTTCGTTGTGAAAACCTATTTATCGAACAGTTTCTGCTCAGTTCGATTCCATCTAGACCTACCTGCAAAAAATAATAACACCGTAATGAAACATCCTGTATACCTATAAATTGTTTATAATGATACAAAATAAGTGCTAATATACTTGACAAATTGACAATATCACCCAAAATATTAAACCCAAAAGTTTTATATTAAAGAAAATTTATTCTTACTGTTGTGTAAAAAACTATTCAATTTTATGTTAGTGAAACATGTTAAACAACTGTATTCGAACTTTTCAATAATATTGTTGTTACACATCTCAACGTATTGATCAGTTTGTAGCACATCATATCGCTAATCCATAATGTATGAAAATAACAAATATGGCCCACAGGTTACTGCTCAACGGGAGTGTATATGCATATATACACTCTTGCCATAGTACAGTTATTCATCAGATTTAAGTTAACATTATTGTACTCTGTAAGATTATTTTCTATTTGAATAAAACAATTCATAAAACGATTTCAAGCCAGTTGGTTACAAAATATATCTAATATGTGGGGTATATGCAATGTTATAATATTGTTCTCAGAACTCTGGAGTTAGCAATTTACTATATATCGTGAACGTAAAAATTTTTATATGCTAAACACAGTTATCCTTCACGTTTATATTTATTTTTATTTTCATATATTCTTTTTTTAACAAAATTTTGAAACACCCTGTAATATTTCAAAATTATACACAATTATTTATATTTTTCAACCCACTATACAGTTATTATCTATGGTGAATTTATTTCAATAAAATTTATAAAAAAAAAAATGTCCTTTTTTTTGTTGTTTCTTTTCCTTTAGGGATGAAATTCGAAAAACTGAGTACATATATTCCAAAAACATGACAAAAAAGGCAAAAAAAAAAAATTGTAATCATGGTTACTATGTTGATTAATGGTTGGTTACCAAAACAATGCTGGTACAAATTGATGGTCAATTTAACAAACAAACATAAAAATGACAATATCAGAGCATATATCGAAAAAAATAATAGTTACTAAAGTTAAAAAAAAATAAAAACAAAATAATAACAATAAAAATCACATGACCAGTAAGCCAGTAACTCGCCACCAGCATTTAAAATCAAAATAAGGAAAATAAGGAAGAAAAAAATAATAAAACAAAATAAAATTAACTTAACTTAACTCTCACAACTTCCATTCAGTTCAGTTAAGTTTAGTTCAATTGAATTTTATTCCTTGTTTTTAACGGTTTCAAGGCATAAATAAATCATCCATTAAATTACATGCAGGATAATTTTTGGCATGCTTTTTTATTTATTTTATTATTATTATTTAGTTTTTTTGCTTTGTTTTTGTATTTATTTTTTTGTTCATGTTACTAATGAAACATGGCGAATTTTAATATACAAATTATGTTTATATGCAAGATACAAAGTGTTCTACACGAGGACAAATGCTTAATTTTGTGCAGTAAAAAAATACTCGAAAAAAAAAACTGTAGATCGAATGTCGACATTATCTATAATATATTTTTAAATAGTTTTAAGTCAGCGAATAAAGTGTAAAATATACATGGGTACAGCAACCAACGTTGTATAAAAGTTAGGTGTTGGTTTGAACTGTCATTTCGAAATATTTCGCGAATCATCTAAATCTAACATATTTTAACTTTATTTTAATGTATCTTGTATATAGTTAGATATTTAAAATATTGATTAGAAGTTAGACTCTAATGTAGAAGTAAAACGAAAAATAGACATTGTGGACCATGAATTCCGATCTCAGAAAAGCAAAACACTAATGAATGAAGACAAAATTATAATAATTATCTGCGATCACCCTGTTTCTATATCCTACTACTCTTCTAGTATTTTCTTCTTTTTTTATTTTCTCTATTTTTCGTTCTATCTATTTTTCGTAGTTGATCGTACTACATAGACCTGTACTCATATAAATTTTATATTGCTCAATGCTCATTGCTGATGGTTGAATTTACTTTAAATATTTTTCCTTGTTTATGTTTTCATTTTCAATTTACGATCGCATAATAGATACAGGACCATAAGGATTCATAATAAAAATCGATTTAACAAAAAAAAAAAAAAAGCAAGAAAAAGGACTCTACAGTTGATAGTATACACATAAATAAACAGAGCATTGACAAAAAAAAGACCGACGATTTCAATGGAATATTTATTTTTTATTATTATTTTGTGTTTGTTGTTGAAATTATTGGCCACAATTTTAAAATAACAACAACAACAAAAAATAAAACATTATTTTATTTAAATTGAATATCCTGTAAATGTATTGAACCACAAACAAATCGATATTTTTTTTTTCTCGTTTGCTTATTTTGAAGTTGTTTTGGTAAATAAGGATAAATGTAAATGTAAATTAAAATACTAGTGTTTGTTGTTTTGTTGTTGTTAAAGGTAAAAATTTAATTTAAATTCAATTAAAGAGAGCTTAATTTTTAATTGAAGTTAGAAAACCGACACTTCAAAATAACAAAATAAAGTGCAAAATACATTTTAAAATGTAGTAACAAGGTACCAACAAAAATTATTTTTATTTTATTTAAAATTTTATCACAGGAGATTAAAACGTATTTGGAGTTTAGAATTAAATCTAGCAGTACATTTTATGGAATTTGCTTAGATAAAAAATAGATTAGGGAAGTGAGTACAAATTATACTTTAAAAATTTTGTATAAAAATAATTTAATTTAACAGAAGACATAGACTATAGATCTCTTTAGACTATGTCGGTCGCCGATGACATTGCTCGTTAGTCTTAATAACGGTATTTAATATGCATACATTATATGCAAAAATAGATCTGTAAATTGAAAAAAGTACGGTACAAATTATCTAAACCATTTCACAACCGGTTTTCATTATTATTCTTTTAAATTTAATATGAGACGTAGCGAAACTAAAGATTTTTCATTTTTGAAAATTTCACCTCCAGGTATAAGTACATATAAATATATATATATATATATATATATACATTACATACTTACATTTGAACATAACACAAATTTAATATATCAAATTGCCGCTACTCACCAATGTGCACAGTTTCTTCTCTTTCTCGCCAGAATAAAATAAAATTCAATTGTTTTTTTAAATTTATTATTACATATTCGGTTGTTGTCTAAGATAAATCAATTGAAAAAAAAGAGTTATATAGTGCCAAGAATAAATTGAAATGATTTAAGAAAATTGAGTAGATTTTTTATTAATACTTCCCCGAATTTCAATGAATTATTACGTATGCGGTTGTTGTCTAAGATAAATCAATAAACAAAATTATAGAGTTAGTGCCAAGAATAAAGTGAAATGATAGATAATAATTCATAATGAAATTGATTAATATTTTTTTATTAAACTTCCCCTTATCTTCAAAATTTCGAGGAACGGGCGAATACTAGTAAATATTTTTATTTGGTTACAGTTACACAGTCAAAATTCTACCATGATTATAGTTTTGATGCCAATTTCGACAGATTTCTTTCGTCTGATAAAAAACAAAAAAATAAAATTAAAAAATCATTAGTGATTCTCTTGCGAAATGAAATGCGACTATGCTGTCGACAAATTTGTAATAATTTGGATAATTTCAGGAACGCGAAATTATACATTTTTTTTTTCAATATTTCATTTTTATTTTGAATTTGTTGCAGTAAGAGATAGAGAGGGAGAATGAAGTTAACTTGTATAGTTTCTATTTAATAAAAATACATATCCTAGAGTAACCCAGATCAACTAAATTATTTCTCTTTAAAAAAAAAAAAACAAGGCACTTCAAAATAAACAAACTTTTAAATTTTCTCAATTTTCATTCTGCACTAGAGAACAATTACATCTGGTGATAAAGGATAGCTTTACGAAAATTTTCAAATTGCAAATATTGAAAATATTGAAAAATTTAAAGAGACATTGGGGAAAACTATTTTTTTTTTTAAAGAATTTCTTTTGAAAAAAGAAATTAGCTATTTTGTTTTAGTTTTACGAAATTTCAAATTTAAAATATTTTCATTTTTTTAAAGAGTATAATACAATATGAGAGATGATAATCTTAAAAAACAAATTTGATTTTAATTTTGTGAAAAGAGAAATTTCAATACAATTTTTTAGATTTCATAGATAAAAAAATAATATTTTTCAAAAAGTACTGTAATTTCAAAAATTTAAAATTTGATACTTAGTTATGTTAATTGCTGGTGTGGTAGTATATTTTGTACTATGGTATGTTTTCAGTGTATTAACAGGATAATAGAACATTATAAATGCGCTATAGAGAAGAGTATAAATTTCAAACAAATGTAATATTTTTAATTATAACAATTATTATGTTGGAACTATCATTTAATGTTATTATTGTTTAAAAATTAAACCTAATCTCATGAGAGCTTGAATATTATTAAAATAATTAAATTTTATTGGTATATACTTCTACAAAATAGATTCACACATATTATTTTTAAAATAGAAATATTTTGAATTATAGCAGAAATAATAGGTTTATTGTATTTAGTATTTTAAATTAAACATTTTCAATTTTTACGAGTATTAAGTAATATTAAAAATGCTGTTGGATAAAATAATTACTGATAAATACTGTAAAATCTCTTCTAATAATGTGATAATTCTTGATTATTGAAAATATTTAATTTTTGTTTTAATTATGTATTAGTATTTGTCCGCTAATATCAACATTATATTCATTTATACAATTTACAAGAAATATCTGGAAAAAATTTGTTTATTTAATCATTTTTGGCTATGTCTTGTTTTTAGTTGGGCAAATATATATGTACTTATATTTCTTTCGTATATTTTAGTTTTTGGTGATTATTGTTTTTTTTTTTTTAATTACACAAATTTACTAACAAATAATAAATATTAATTTATTTTCTTTTATTATTTTTACAATTAATTATTTTTACTATTAATTGTCTGAAATATATATATCTTGCTGAATATGTGGGTCTAGGTATATTTTAATTTTGTTTACATTTTGACTGGTTTGAAACTTCAAAAATATCATTGTGAGGTTGCACAAAAATAAAAAAAAATACTATGATAAAAACTATGATATAACATAAAAGCAGGGTTGTGAACGGGAATTTAACATAATTTAGGTATGATCTATTTTTAACTATATAGTTACAAGTATTAGTTCTATATAAAAAAAAAAGCAAATCGCACTTAAATTATGTTTATACTATAGTTAGGGACTCAACCATAGTTAATTCGGTAAATGGGAACATAGTATTAGTCAACAACCGTAGACGTAATAATTTTTTTAAAAAAAATTTAAATTTTTGTATTCATTTATTTCATAGTGTTAGTATACATAAGACGATGAGTATTTGTAAGTATATATGCAAATAAAACGATGATATAGTTAATTTAATTACATACGTAGCTTACAACTAAATCGTTTAGAAATTGGTTATAAATCATAAATCATATCAATTAGACAAAATTAGTTAAACTAATATTAATACTACAAAAAAAAAAAAAAAATTTAATTGGATTAAACTAATTTCATTTTCATAATAAACGAAAAAAGCAAATTAAAAAGAAGGCAAAAACGTTTCTCCAAAAGTTAGAAAAAAAAACAAAAAAAAAACCATTATATTAGAGTTAGATAAATTTAATTAAACAATATACAAGTTAGATATTTACATTAAGTTAAATTCATTCCTCCTTCAATTATAAAATTTTAATACAATAAATTGTTAATATTTTGTATTTGCTACGGGTTTGTTCAAAATATTTCAACTAATAGCATTTGGCAATTAATTCCACAATACTGCAACTGTGACAAAATAATTATAAGTGCCTAAGTCTACAATATATGACCTGGAACAATTAAATTTACACCCCTAGCTAATCTACCAAATATCAATTTATTGTGTAGGTAGGAAGCTGTGGTTTTCGAAATAATTTTCTTTGATAAGAGTATACCGGGTTTTCCAGAGCATGCGTATCAGCTTTTTAAGAGGGGAAGGAGCCGTTATTTTAAAATTAAAACAAAAATTTAAATAAGTAAATCGAGGGTGCTACTATCGATTGGTGATACTTTCCACTTCCAAAAAGGACCGGAAAAAAGTTTTTTAAGACCAAAAATCGTCGAAATTGGCTAAAATCAAGATTTTCAAATGGAAAGGGTTTTTTTTTGCAAATCCGGATTCTACAATAAAAAATAAGAGACTTCTGTTAAACGATTTTTTTTTCTTTTCTCATTATTTTAAAATAAAATTTATAATAATCATTTTTATAAATAAATTTGTTTTTCATGTTATCATACTTTTTATCTCAGTTTTGGGTTCCTACAAAGTTTAAATTAAAAAAAAAAAAAAAAAAATTTACTTTACAAAAATTTATTATTTTTTGACGTAGAATCCGAATTTGCATAAAAAAGTACCACTTCCCATTTGAAAATCATGATTTCGGCCAATTTCGTCGATTTTTGGGGTTAAAAAAACCTTTTCAGGTCTTTCTCGAAAGTTAAAAATATCACCAATCGATAGAGCACCCTCGATTTAATCTATAAATTTTGTTTTTAATTCTAAAATAACGGCTCCTTGCCCTCTTAAAAAAGCTGATACGCATGCTCTGGAACACTCGGTATATTTGAAATTCAAGAAATTTGTGAACGAGCACGATTTAGGTATATATACATCATTAATTCTATCATATCTACGACAATTGGTAACAAAACGAGTACATGCTCTGGATAACTCACAAAAAATATGTTATTGTATTATGTTAAAATTACTTATACAAAATCGTCTTTGCGTCTGGTTACTGGTCAATCCATATCTCTTTTCTTTTTAAGTAAAAATTATCAACATTTTTTCAACAACTAGAAGTAATTATTTATTTAACGTATGGTGCTACGTAACGTAAAATTCTTGTTTTCTATGTTTTGCAATCAATCGTTCTATTTTCAGGGGAGAACAAAGTTAGGGATTGTTCCAATTTGAACGCACTAAAACCCTTCAATTTTGTTAAAATTAAAACTAGTTTGTTAGACTAACCATTAATACAGTTTTAACTCAATCACTTCAGATATTTTTGACCAAACAAAATTCCATTATAGGAATTATTCCAGGATAAAATATTTTAGTCTAATACAGTTCGAACGGTTTCGTTGGTTTAAGTCGTCTAATATGAAATTTAAAAAAAGAACATGTACATCCAATTTTACCAGTCAATGGTCAATTTCACAACTTTGATAAAGACTATTTCGGTCAAAGATGGTCAAAAACAATTCTGATAAAGACTATTTCGACGTTGACAATTTCAGGATTGATATATTTTACTTTGGAAAATTTTAGGTCTTAGTTCTGTTTAATGTATAAATTATGAAGTCAGAAGGTTTTCTTAAGTTCAATCGGAAAAATTTCACTCTTTCTTAGTATTAATCGTGTAAAGTTGATCTTTTCGTACTTCTTTAGAAGAAATATTAATTACTTATACGAATTTATTTGATTTTTAGTATTAACATTTACAAAAATGATGTAAAATTCTAACGTACCTAATAATACCTTCATCGAATTTGAAATTTACTATAGTTACATTATTATTCAATTCTAGAGAGAGTAGAGTCAATCATTATATTTTGTACGTTGTCACGACAAATTAATTTGTTTATTTTTATATTTTGTTTTTAACTTTAAACCTGTTATTTTAAAAATTTTGACTGTTTATTGTTATTTCAATTGTCATGACAAATTTTCGTTATTTTAAGAATTCATTGTATACCAAATTGATCTTAAACAAATATATTGATAAATAAATAAATAACAAATATTAGATAATGATTCCAATTTTTGTTCAAATTAAAAAAAAAAAAAAAATGTATAAGTTGCAAATTGACCGTTGTCATGGTAATATTTTTCATAACGTCATTTAACAACAGTTCTTGGCAACAGACAAAATTAAATTTAAAAATATAAAAATAAATCATTTGTTTTTAAATGCTAATATATTGAAATTTATAACTACATATGTATCTACTTTGCAATATTTAATTATATTAATAAATAAAATATTAAATTTTCTTAAAACTAATATCATTTTTTTTTGTTTATATTTTCAGGTGAGATAATAAATGTCAATAATAATAATGTCAAATTAATTTAAATTAAAAAAACATAAGTAATTTAAATTTATTGAAATGGACATTCCAGGATATGGTATTTTATTATTAATTCGTTATTTTAAACTTAATTTTGTTTTAATTAATTATTTAAGTGTAAAAACAAAACAAATTTATTAAAAGTGGTAATTGATAGTACCCGATAGTAGCTATTATTAAAAAGTTGTTATTCATTTCAAAATTTTATCATAATCTCCAAATAAATGCAGTTATCATAAAAAAATCGAATTTAATTAACTTATGAAGGATTTTATCGCAATGACAAAGAATAATGGATCAGATTGAAAACCCATAAGCATTTTTGCTTTTATCGGGAATCGAACTACCAACTTCAACTACGGTGCTCTAATTACTACTGTGCCATTCAGCATGTTGATTTTGCTTTTCAATTTGGTCACCTGTTTCAAGGGATGAAATATTTAGGTAATGTTTAGTGACGAAGCTGGTTTTATTATTTTCTTAGTGGTCTAACCCTCATTATTGCTTAGATCATTTTGCTTCTTACTTGGATGATGTGAAGAAACTCTAAATTTTTTCGGTGTTTGAAGAAAATTTTTCCATTAGTATTTAACTGCGGTAGCGGTTTTACACAGTACTAGTGGGGCATTTGTGTTATTATACTCGCTTTTGATTTCTTTTATTTCACATAAACATCTGGATTTTTCTTTTTTGATAATCTGCACTTCCAGCAGACAGATTCAATTTGAACAAAGCAAACTTTCATTCGAACTTCGAAGTCATGAGTAAAAAAAAAAGAAATATTCAGACCTAAATGTGTCACTTTATTTAGTTTTTACTTTTTATTATGATTTATAAACTATATAAATCAAACCCAATCCATATTTTAATTTTATTATGTTGATGTTTTATTGTTGACAACGGGATAACTCACTCTGAATACACTTGGAAAACGAAATACAAAATATATAATTTGGATAATCTGAGAACAGAAATAAATAAAACTTTGGCCTATACCTCTAAGTCTAAGTTCACCAATTTAGGTGAATTAAAAATTCGTTTATTCAAAACTATTT
The DNA here is from genome assembly GCA_963942445.1 of Argyra leucocephala. Taxonomy (NCBI): domain Eukaryota; kingdom Metazoa; phylum Arthropoda; class Insecta; order Diptera; family Dolichopodidae; genus Argyra; species Argyra leucocephala. Next base: position 32,139,341 of record OZ012681.1, on the reverse strand, counting down.
TCTTTTTTTCTAAAAAAATGTGCTCAGTAGCGATTTTTTTTTAAATTAGGGTTATTGTAATTAAAAAGGTTTGTATTATAACTACTAAAGTATACTAGTATTGTATCCTAACCCTAATTATTGCTTAGGCCACTTTACTATTGACAAAAAAAAAACATTTTTCGTAAAGCCAAAAGAAAAGAGTAATTTTATATGGAATAAAAGATACTTTGCAAATGTTTTTGATCCATCCAGATGGTTAGAAGTTATTAAAACCTCGCCAAAAAGATCGTTCATAGTTGGTAGATGATCCTAAAACAACCATATTTCAATCAGAATGTAAAATAACTGCATTAAAAAATGTGTCAAAAAATACCAAAGCAATTTGACTACAACTTCACTAGAAGTGGGGTCATTGAAAAAAGTTGTCTCAAGGATAATAAAACAAAAACAAGAAGTACAATTTTTTTCAACCTATACAATTCAGCCATAATCCTATTTGGTTTTCTTTATAAAATATTATATTTTGGTCGGTATATGTCCTTATGAAATCCTTTGAAGTTGATACATGCGTAGTGGAACGGATAAAAGTTCTGTATTCTTTTGGAAGATGATATGAAATTTTATTTCCGGAAAAAATTCACAGTTTATTTTCTTCTTATAATTTTTTTTATATCTATGTACATTTAAATTATATATCTAACTTCCACATTTATATAATTCTATTTCTATTTAAAGTATTACTCTATCAACGTTCATGGACAACACATTTAAAAAACTAAACAAAAAAGTAAATAACGTAAAAGTAATGTAAAAGTAAAGTAATGAAATCAATTTTCCAATTTTATTTTCAATGTACAACGTTTAGAAGTACAAAATAAGAAACTAACTACAATTTAAAAGACATGTGCCGAAACAACAATTTATACTTATTAACATTATTATGTTTACAGATAATAAAATAAAAAAAAAATAAAAAAATGAAAGCACTTAGTACATATAATGTACAGTACATATAACCTCTAAAGTGAGCTTGAAATAAATCTACAAATTGCACACAAATATTAAATTTGCATAATTTATTTAAATTTGTTGTTGTTTTTGTTTTTTTTTTTCTCATGTCAGCATATTATCATTCTAAAATTACAAATTATATTATTGTCTCCCATTTTCATATAAAATACAAAAAAAAAAAAATAAGCAGCAACCAACTTTTTATAATTTCTTTTTATTATTTTAAATTTCAATGTATCTGATGATGTTGCATTTAATTCAGAACACGTGCAAACACCACCAGGTACACTACACTTTATACAAATTTTTGAACATTGTGGTGGTAACTGAAAAAATTAAAATTCAAATGAATATTTGTTGTTGTTGTTGTTGCTTTGAAATTATGATTTTTTCCTCCTTTAAATCAAATTCTGACTAAATTTTGTTGTTTTTTTTTTTTTTATTTCTAGTGTGGGAAGTAGATAAATATTAAAAAAACAAAACTTATACAGAAAAAAAAAACAAAAACAAAAACGTAACTGTCTAGCATAAAATTTGTTGCAAAGTTTATAGGAGGTGACAAAAAACAAAGGTGACACAAGATTTTTTACAAACAGAAAAACATAACATTGAACGTTACTTGCTGACATATTATGTGACATCCAATTTTTAGTTTTTCTGCATTAATTTAAGTTAAAATTGTATACAGACCGACATTTTTCTAGTTATTTTTTTTTGTATTGGAAATCATTGGAAAAAAGAAATGGTTAATTTTTTTCGAAAATTATGATTTACAGACTCAAAAATAGAAGAACCAAGTTGTTTTTTAACCTAAAAACGATAACCTTAAAATACATAAAAGATAACCATCATGAATAAAATTTACTTACATATTGAAATGCCATATTTATTAGGCTTGCTTGGCATGTACATTCGAAATGGGCATTTATTCCTAAAGCTCACTAGCTGCTCATCAATTGTACAATAACGTTTCTACGTTTGAATATAGAGTTTTACAGTGACTGATCAGGCCAGGGGTAATAAGTCCACACAACATTAACTCTACATGGCAATTTATTCCACATATCAGTTAGAAATAAATCCAGCAAATTGAGGTGTATTTAATTCCAATTAAAATGGCAAATAAGTACAATTTATATTGAGTAATAACACACCCAAAATTAATAAATAGGAAATAATTCCGCCTAATAAATTCATATTCCATAATTATTTTACAAGGGGAAATCGTAAAAATATTCTCATTGGTGTCATAATGTCCATTGTCCATTATAACGATTTCAAAAAATTTATACTACTCATAAGGTGGTCCATCTGTAATTTGTTTGATCAATTTTTCTCTCTTTGCTATTTTGATTTGATTTTATGTTGTAAGTAAGTACCACTGGCGCTGAGAGTAACGCCAGAATGAATCGATACTAAAAGAAGGATTTATATCTCGTTTACCAGATGCCTACGTTAAAATACTTTGGCTTTGTTGCAATTTGTTTTACTTAAGCCTTCTGGAAAATGGACATTATGATCCCCTACTTTCTCACTGATTTCTTTCTTTGTATGCCATCGTAATTTATCGTATTGTAAGAGCGCCGGAATAAAGTACGCAAATTTAATTAGCAATAAATATATTGTTTCAGGGCCCTCCTAAATAATATAATAAATTTACGGATTTTTCACGGGATATAAGACCCGTTTTCCGACATTTTTAGCTTGTTTAAATTTTTTGATGGGAATTTATTCCACTACTATATGCAATCGGAAATAAGTTCGTTTTATTTCCCACTGTGAGAATTCGATCCATGTATTTATTATCCCTTAACGATTGATCAACATATCTCATGTTGCGGATATGGCAGCAAATTTATTTAGTTCTCTACGGAGAGTTCTAGTTTAGCGGTCATAAAATCACAAACATTTAGTGATGAATTTGAGTCTGTGTTTGAATATACTTGCATGAATTTCTGCACCTTTTTCGAGTCAAATAAAATTTCAACGGACAGTTGATTGCTTTTCAATTCAAAGCTATACCGACAATATAAACAATATCCAAAATACACTTCAAGCTCTATAACAGTTAGTATAAGTATGTTTATATTTTTCTTGCAACCGAAAAGCGAAAAGCAAAGTGCAAAAGAATTAAGCAAAAAATGGCCTTACGAAAATACGGCTTACAAAAATTATTATTCTCAGAGATCAGATTTCATCATTTTTTTCTCTCCAGAGTGAGCAAATTTTACTCTCAGGCTATCTTTCTCTAAGGCGAGGTTTTAATTGAGCATATTTCTCACGAATTATAATAATCAGTTATAACGGAAGATTGAGCAAACACCTTTTTAAATTGTTTTATTCATATGCTTACCAATGCACTAATTCTTGAATGAGGTATGGTGAGGCAGCAAAATACTGTCTTGAATATTCTAGACCAGTATAAAATCAAACATTACGTCCCTATTTTCGAAATTGATCAATGCGTTGAAATGTGACTTTGAAATTCTGCTAACTAAAATATAATTAAGTTAGTTTAAAAGTAAGTGACAGAATATTCACTGTCAGAACAATATGCCCATCATTATTTAGTTAATAACGACAACCCGCGCAACACAAAATGAATGTAATTGAAATTGAAAACTGAAATATAAGGTCAGGGGTATTGCATTTCATTTAGAAAAATATTTAGTATAATTTCATAACAACTTCAATAAAGTGGAACTACGCTTTTTAAGTAGATTTAGCTCCCGACAATAGTAGTAGTAGTTTTTCACATTTAATGAGTTGATAAGTCACACATTTCATAAATAAATATACTCAAAAAACATTATTGTAAAATATGTAGTAAAAATTTAATAATTCTACCTTAGCTGCTGTCAAGACCAGTAAAAACAAAATATCAAACAAGAAGTACAGATAATTTATTTTTGCCTTAATTTTCTACGCCTAGTCTATTGTCATTTCTTTGACAGATATAAAACAGTTAATTTTTAAGTCAAACCGAAATTTTATGGCAAAATTATGGATTTTATGGAAATGGTTATATATTCATGTGATCTTCAAATTTAGTCCTCATGACCAGTCCCTTTTTCCCTCTCAGTGATCCCACTTCAGCTACTCATCAGAGCTCCTTGCCGTCAGTGTCAACTAATTTCTTTGAAGACGTAACGAGTCACCTACACTTTTCTTTATTTTGAATCTAAGAAGTTTTCTCAGCAGTAAGTTTTTAGGATTCTCACTTCTTTTGTGCGGGGTACGCAAGAATGCGGTACAAAGTGTTTCATATAACTAATTTCTTTTACAAACTAACCAATCTCAATACACTTTTTTTCTTTTTGATTTGCGGTACATCAGACAGCGTTTCCCAAATAAGATAACAATATGACAAACATGGCAAACATTATGCCTAATGCCTATTAATGCCAAATATTATACCTAATGTATTTTATTAATAAGTTGCCAGTTTCACTCTGAATTTTCATACATAATTCATAAATAATAACGTCATGTAACCCAATATCATATAATAATCGGCATTAGTAGTCCAATCTCTCCACAATCAAATTAAATATCATAAATTTAAGAAATTTAAATTTAAAAATGATAACATGTGAGCGACCTTTAGCTCTCAAAATAATTAATTTTGTTTTTATAACTCACTGGCAACATCAATTGAATATAAAAACAGAGTGACTTTGACTTCATTAAAAAAAAAGCAAAAAATATTTTTAATAATTCAAAAAATAATCTTCAATAAAAAATTAATTGAAAATTTTCAAATTATGTATAGTAAAAAGAAAAACAATAAAAAGAAGAAAAAAAAATTGCTTCCTGGTTTCTATTTAAAATAAAAAATTGTATGTTCTTAATCTGACCACTGTGAAAATCACCATTGCTGCCACCATTTACAACAAAAAAAAATTACAACTGAAATTCTCCATATGTGTAAATTATTTTACCCACATTTGAAATTATCTGAAATACATCATAAAAAAAAAATTAAAATTGAAACAAAGAGAAAATTAATTCTTGAACTCATTTGATTTAATAAATAAAATCATAATAAAAACAAAATAACAATAAAAATATTAAAATCAAAACAAATTGAAAATTATTTTATTCAACAGCAGGTGGCGCAATTATAATTAGAAGTTTAGATTTTGATTTTTTTTTTTCCTTCGAAATTTAATAGCGGGACGCCCCCAAGCGAATTATTTTTTTTTTATTTTTATATATTTTTTTTTTATTATAAGTTTATTGATTCTAAATTTTTATATAAAGATTTTAAACAGGTGAATATTAAGGCGAAGGTGTTTTAAACAAAAAACAATACAAAAAAAACATAATAAAAAACATTGATTTTATGTCCAATTAATTATGTGATCATCTAGAATTACATGTATCAGTAATAATAACACTACTGACTGAGACTGTTTTAAATTGATTATTTATGACAATGATTCTACGACGTATGATTGAATCTGAAATTGATGAAAACAATGTAATTGATGAGGAATTAAAATAGAAAAAAAAAGTAAAAATAGGTTTTTGTAGTCCCCTCACATCACACATCCAATTTTTTTTTATTAAAATAAATTCGAGTTCAAATGCTTTCAGAGATTAAAATCTCGTTTGTAGGCTTATTTAGTTGAATTAGGTTAGCTTATATTTTCCATCGAAAGTAGCAAGGCGAAGTAAGGCGAAGTAGATCAACTATGGAAGGGCACCATTAAAATTCACAAGAAATAGAAGTCCAAATTCCAAATTTTTAGTCTTTAATTGATTAAAATTTATCACAATAGTTCGACCTAAAGTTTATCGATTATTATCGACAAGTACAATTTCTAAAAAGGTGTTTGACATAACAATTGATTAATCAAAAAAGATTGAGTGATTTTTTTTACATTCAAATAACCTAGTTCAAATACATACCTAGGTTAAATAATTAAAAAAAACAAAAAAAAAATGTTTAATAAAAAATTAACCCATATATCATATTGAGCACTGATTATTGCCATCAGATCGAAGCTGCAGATGTTTATTCGTAATCATAATCCATCCATAGCAATCCATAACAAGCATTGCAGGTTGAAATAAGGCAGAAGCCTGTTGTAGGTGCCCGCGAAAACAAATCTTCTAACAGAAGGTGCATATGTTTGTGTACAATTTATAACAAGCATTGCAAAGTAAATGAACCTGAAGGTATTCAATAACAAATATTGCTAATATCCATTAGGCAGAAAATAATAAACAATAGGTCTAAGAACAATAAATAAATTTCTGCCAAACAAATTTTCTTTCTATTATTCTCTTTTTCCTTATTTCTACTTTCATCTCTTTATTAAGTAACTGCAACTAGTATTTCATAATGTTCTTATGGTTTTCTTAAACCGCTAGATTCTTAACTTCAATACTACAAACTTAATTAAAGTAGAATCGCCATCTAAATCTTCTTCCATGTTTATTGAGAATCTGCTTTTCCTGACTGATGTTATAGACGGCAAGATATTAAAAACACAATATTCTTTTGTACTGATGCTGTGAAATAGCTTTAGGTAAAATATTCGTTTGTTAATTGGGTTTTATCATCTCGTCTGTTTCAATTAAACTATTCTGGAAATTTATTGCATTTTACATCATCGACCTGATTTTTTTTATACACGTAGCCAAAACTATTAGGTAGAGAGTATTTTATACCACTTGGTACGTTTGGTTAAGTTAGGAAAAGAAGTTAGAACGGTAAAAAAATGATGAAGGCCTTAATGCTCGTCTTGAATTTATGTAGGTCATGTTTGGAGAACACATAGATAGAATTGATTCCATATTCAGGATGTTCTGGTTATAAACGAATTTCTATAATTTGCCATCTTCCATCTGGGAATTTCTTTGGTCTATAGATGATCACATACTACCCTTCGTGTAAATACCTACAGATTCAAGTTTCACTGAGCATGTATCCGTTCCTATGAGATATCTATAAAGGAAGAGAGTTCCAATTACATGACGATGACCAAGAGGAGCAAGATGAGCATTGACATTTTGGTCACTTAATAGACCATTTTGGGATTTTATTCTAATATATTAACACATTACTAGAAGCGCGAGCCCATATGTGACAATTATACTCCATTTTGGGTCGTTAAAAAGCTTTCCAGATTTACAAGAGGTCACAAGAGGAAAATTAACCCAAATATTTGGCTGCGTTTGTTGCAACATTGAATATATAATCATTCCAGATCATTTTTCGGTTTAAGTGCATACTTAATAAGCGTTAAGCTTTCAAGCCACTGGAGTTTATCTTTTTAAAACGAATCTTTGAATCGATAGTTTGTATAGGGGTTTTACAAATGCCTCATCGTTTTTTGATATTTTTATAAGACGGTTGTTGGATGTTCTTGCGTCATTTCAGGTCTTTTTTGTTTATTTCTTCAAAATTTTTCAATATTAAAGATATGCATTGAGAGTATTAACTTCGATACAACATTTCTGATATGCTTAAGTTTTGCTTGTATAGCTCTCAGGGCATGCATTTCATCCTAAAAATAAATTCCAGTTCAAATTCTTTCAGAGATTAAAATCTCGTTTGTAAGCTTATTTAGTTGACATTAATCGTGAAACATCATTTCATGTTTTTTTTCTTACTTTCGCCAAGTTTAAGAAATCAATAACGAAAATAATACCAATATTGGAGCTTTGGTTTTTCTAATACGTTCTAGTCTTGTTTGTGCTATTATAGCTTTCGTTGTACGTATTTTTCAGTATATTCATTTGCGATTTAACTACTAATGGAGTTAGTATCAACATTGTGAATTGTGAATTGTTTCTGTACCAACATTGTAAATTGTTTCCAACAATTTGATTGTTTCCAACAATTTGATTGTTTCCAACAATTTGATTGTTTCCAACAATTTGATTGTTTCTAATACGGTTAGGTCTTCGTTGTGCTAATATATTTTTGTAAATATATATATATATATATGTAATATGTATATATATATGTAAATAAATAGTTCTATAATATAAACTTATAAATTGTATGCATTCTCTCTCTACACGTATTAATTGTGCTTTATTTTGCTGGTTCCATCTCTTTTTTTCGGTATCATTGTTATAACTATGGTTAGTAAATATTTATTTTACTTCTGATATAACTCAATATTTATTTCTTTATGTTTATGTCAGTTCTTAGACCCTTTTATATCAGCTTCTATTTAATGGATAATAAAAAGATTTGTTCAACGCCTGTATTATTTAAATTTTCTATGTTTTCTATGTACCATATGCGTTTGTTATGGATTGCGGACACAAATATTTTTCAATAGCCAAAAATAATTCAGAAATTTGGAATTGCATATGCCAAGGCGAAAATTTGACTATTGTGATCAATTTTAATGAATAAGAGACTAAATATTTTGATATTGCAAATCTATAGTTTCTATGCAATTTTAATGCTACTTTGATAATTAATTATTTATTTCTTAATATTGTGTCAGTCACTTAATCTGATCTATAACACCTTTTATACTTCTTTCGTTCTCAATTTATTTTCTGTATTGCGATGTAATTTCGATTCTCAAGTATTTAAATTTGGTTTTAATTTTAAAATTTAATTTTTTTAAAAATTGGTTTAATTTTTTTAAAAATAACTAAGGATTTTGTACTAAGTACCAAAGGGTTCTCAATTTACAAATTCAGGTTTATATAGTTTTTTTCCCCAATCTTCACAAAATTATACAACAAAATTTTTAAAATCAGCTCCTGCCAGGACAGAGAAACAAACAATTTGTCTGTAAATCTATTTTTCCACAAATCAAATTAAATTTTTCGTCTCGTTAGTTTTTTTAATATTCTTGAAAATAAAATATTAACATTCTATAGACCTGATCTAATTTGCATAATTACAAAGAACCGCTACAACATTAAAATATTATCATTACCATGTTATTTTTCAATTAACTACCACTGCACACTCATAAATGTGAAGAATTAAGTGATTAGCTTCAACATACTATAATTTGTATTTAGATAGATTTGATTAAAAAATTATTGACAACGATGAGTTTTCTATTGAACATGATGAAATGTTCATTGAATGAAAATAGATATATAAGTCAGATAAAGATATGATAGCTGATTGATAGGTAATATTTAAACTTAATTGAATCATCAATGGTCATCAATAAAATTAGATCTTTAAAGATAACTGAGACAGTACAGTAGCAATTTATTATACGGTATTTTGATATAATTTATTTATACTTCAATTGGTTAATAAAATCATTTTAAATCTTTATGTTCATCTTTTCATCTATATATATATATATATATGTTCACAATCCTGTAATTTCACTGATAATTTTTAATTTTAACTTAAGACATCTGTACCAGAAAAAAAAAACAATAATAATAAAAACAAAAACCAATTTACAAATTTAAATGCAATCTTAAATGAAAATTTCTATTTTTATTCTATTCATCTTGATTCTGGAGTTTTTCCAAGATTTCAGATAGACCTATCTATATATATATATAAGAAATTCCTTTAGAATGCATTGTAATTGTTGTTAACAAACCACTCAAAAGTATCTTGTTACGGAAACTTCTATCAATTTTCATTTTTTTTTCGTTGTTGTTGTTTTGGTTTTTGCCTGACTTTCAAATAAGTGGATAGAAAGGTGCTTATTCCATTATGATATCCATTATTTTAAAGAAACATCAAGATTAATGAAAAAATAAAAAACAACAAATAAATAAATTTTCTTTTGATGCGTATTATTACACAACATCACTTTATTTTGTGTATATTTTTATATACGCAATTATGTTATGCCTATAGGGGTTGAGGAGAGTATTACCACCATCTTGCATTTCTTTTCTTTTATGTTATGTGAACAATTTTACAAAAAAAAAAAACAAAAAAAAAATCAAAAGAAGAAAAAAACGAAGCCTAAATATGAAAGGAGATGTCTTTGAGTTTCCGAGTCTACTTAAACTTTTGAATTGCAATGAAAAAAGAAAAAGTCTTTGAATATTCTTTTAGAACTTTATTTTGTTTTGTTTTTGTATTTATATAGTAAATGTTCAGTGAGTTGTTTCCGAATTTTTTTTTAATTATTTAACCACTGAACTAGGTTAGGTTATTTGAATGTAAAAAAAAAAAAAATCACTCAATCTGTTTTGATTGTAATTATGTCAAACACCTTTTTAGAAGAAATCTACTTGTCTAGACTTAATGTTTCATTTAGTGAAACGGGCTAGAACTAAGTATCTCCATCGCTCTATTAATAGCTCCAAATAGCCTAATGAGATTAGTAGTAAATATACATTGTAATGTAGCTGTTTGACCTAAGCGTGTTTACCGCCATCTACCTATACATCAGATTTTAATAAAATTTTAATTAATTGTGAATGTGTGTGTTACTATTTGTCTCACTAGTTTTCGGCATCAATCATTATTTTATTTTTGTCAGTATACATAAGTAGTTTTTTAGTTAAAATAGAAATTGTTGCCGCATAAAATTAACCTAACCAAATCTTTACCCTTTTGATCTAGATTCAAAAATTAATACTTTATTTGCCTTTTTTCATAATAACCTGATTAGAAAGGGCCTAACAGCTAAAAAATTGTCTTTGCAGTATATATTTGTATTTTGTCTGTTTTCAATTATGTAGCAGTAATATGGCTTTACAAAATTTACTATACATATTCCTGGCCACAATATTTGTTTCTGCTTCATTCAAATATTTAACATAAAACAAATAAATTTTCTATTTTCGCAAAATAATTAATTTCTCTTACCATATCGTCCAATTTAAACATTTTTTAACATTTTCGTTACATAGGGTATGTTTTTATTTCTCTAATCTACTTGTTGTTACATCCGGGGAATCACCATTGTATAACTGTTCATTCTGGTTTAAAATTTTCTTTTGTATACAACGGAGACACCATCGTCTTAGTCTTAATATCTTGCTTCTGGTGTTTTTCCTGTAAGACGGATTTTTAGCCAACCTAGTCAATTTTTAAAGGTAAAGCAAAGTTTACAACCATGGCAACAATACGAATATTTTTTGTCTGCTTGTCAATACTTTGTTTTACAAAATAAATATTCACTTGAACTTGAAGATGTCTGGTCAATTAGAAACATTTCGAGATGACTTATTCCAAGACACAAACCATGGAAATTTAAGTTTTTTGAATAGATACTTTATTTTTTGGGTAATTTCAATTTATGAGTTTAAAAATACTTCTAAATACGTTGAAAAAGCTTTACATTTTATTTCTTTTATGATGTTTTGCTTTAATTCAAATAATTTTATTTAGTTCTTTTATTAAAATGAAAGTTTTCTTATATGGGTTTAGAACTTGGATATTCTTTTTATAATGATTGTGCTGATTTAATTAAATGATTTATTTGAAAGATGGATGACAAAAATTAGTACTTTTTTATTTTTAATCCGTAATTTTTGCTGTAATATTTTGAAAAAGATTCACATTTAAATTTTTGGGTTTTTGTCAATGCTTTTTGCTTTAATTCACCGAGGTGGAAAGTTTTATTAGTAAGAATTATTAGTGTATTAATATATTAGATTCCGTGTCGGATGCAATCACAGTTTGATAAGATAAAACAAAATTACATATGATTATTTAAAACTAATTTAAATCCCCTTTTAAGTTAAATACAACCACTGTCCTCGGTTAAATTCAAATTAAATATTTTACGAAAGTGGTAAATCGTTGTACCGCAAAGTCAATAACGTTTTCAATTTGTTTGGTAAAAATTTTTTTAAAATTTGCAAAATCTTAAAGGCTAATTCTAAATGATTCAGAATAAAGTTACAGCCTCGCTTACATCGTCTAATAGAAATGTTTATTCAGCTAGACGTGGCTATCCAAAAATATTATAAATTACTTTTGGTTTACATATACCAATAGTCAGTACTACCAACATAATAAAATGTTCTATCGCCGAATATTCAGCTAGACAAAATGTGATAAATTTTTCCATTGCGTGCGTGTAAGGAAATATGGATAAATAGCTACCACAAATATTGAAATACTGTATTTTTTAACATAAATGGCTATCAACTGTCATACGTAATTGATCAACTGTCATACATTTTAAAACCTAAATGAATCACTGTCATAACAACTTTATTAATATTAAAAAAAAAACTTTTGATTCTATGGTATTCAAAATTTTAATTGATATATTCTATATAATTATTCAAAGTCAGGACACTCGTATATACTGACGCTTTCATTTATTTTCTAATTTACTCTGTTTTCACAAAAATAATAATAATAAAGTACATATTTTAAATTGTGCTTTGCACTTCGACGTACTTCAAGCAAAATTGTTTCGTTAGTATATTGCAGAATCAAATTTCGTCCTTAATAATTAAAAATGCAAGTCTTTAATATCTATATATCATACAACTCCCATTCTGCAAATGATATCACTCATGGATTTTAAAAAGTAGACTTTTGTAAATTTATTTTTTTTTAAAGTAGCGTAGTTGCAAACAAGATACCAGGTGGTTTCATTCATAGGTTTTGCAAAAATAATTCTTCATAAAATATATGAAAATGAAAATATTAGATATATGTTAGCATACAAGAGCTAGTTCTATTTTAATGCAATATATTTATGGCTGAATTACTAAATATTTATTAAAAAATTCAAATCATCAATTTAACATAAGGTAAATTCGGAAATGCAAAATACCAATCATGATGCGGTATCACTATTGTGTATCAGTACAAGAGTCATGATGCAATTTGACAATGATGCTTTGTGTTGCTGATGCAATCAATACATTTTATAACTATCAGAATTTGACAGTGATGCTTTGAAAATTTAATTAAAATCAAAAAAATATTATTTAATATTGCTTTGAAGGTATGTTAGGAAAATTGTGAACAATCAGAATATGGATGATATACAGTAAGTAATTCAAACACAAAGTAAAACAATCATTAGAATAAAAAAAATTGTTAAGAAAGAAAAAAAAAAAGAAATCGTATTTTGTTATAAAATTAATGGAAAGAAATATATACAATTATAACAATAGCAAACAAAGTATCAACAAATTCCAGGATGCGAAGTTTTATCAAGTTTGAGCATCATAAACAGTAATGTTGCAAAAAAAAAAAAAAACGAGGCTTTCAGCAACCCTTTAATGTTGCAATTTGGAACATAGAACTTTTACGATGCGTGATGCTGCTGCATTTCCGAATTTACTAATATTAACCTATCTATTGCATCTACCTACATTAACATTTAAGTTAGCACTATAAAATATCTTCTTTAATTTGTTAATAATTATTATTTTTATTTATTTATATATATATATATACATATATATTATATATATATATTTATAAGTTTCTCAAAATGAGCTAAGGAGCTCGTACAGAGTATATAATAATTTCTTATATTTATTTTAAAATCAAGCGTATGACATCTATGGTGTGAAAAATTTCATTAATTCAAATATATGTATGTGATGATTCTAATAACACTGAAAGGTCTTATTCTACCTTTGGGTAAAAGCATTTTATTTAACTTAATTCCTATTAAAATTTATAAGTATGACTTATGTAACTACGTTTGCCCTGCAGCCATAAATATAACCCATATAGTCAGTTAGGTTATATTAAAACATTAATATTGTGTAAATTAAACATGCCCATAGTATAGAGAGAAATGAAAAATATAAAATATAAAAAAATAAAAATGCAGGCTAGTTTAATTTACAAGCTTTGCAAAAAATATATCTTACTATTCAAAATACGAAATTTCTCAAAAAAAAACTGAACATAAAATTTTATTTTAAAATATCTACATTATTTAAACCAAGGAAACTAAAAATATTTTACTTTAAACCACAACAACATTCAGTCTACTAGGTTCTAGAATACAAAAAAAAAAAAAATAGATTTCCTTTTTCAAAAATTTTCCTTTGGAAAATCTTTTAAGAAACCTTTTTTTGTTTTTCTTTTTTATCATATTTCTTATATACATCCACTTGACAGCGTTATCAACCCCATTCCAATATATACCAACTGTATAGTAAATAACAAAAACAAAAAATAAAAAATCTTCAAATTTCAGGCTAGTAAACATAATGAAAGTAAGAAAATCTAAAAAATTTAAGTATCCACTTTATGAAATTTGCTGACTCGATTTGTACAAGCAATTAAAATATATAAAAAAAAAAAATAAAAACAAAAAATAAAAATTGTGTAATGCAATTCAGAAACATTTTTGTTTGGTAGGTATTGATCTCTCTGAAATTGGGTTGATATAAAAACTAAATAAGTTTTTGCTTAATATTTTTGAGTATAGAAAATATACATATATTCAAATTTAAAAATAAAATATATATCTACTAATATAATATTATTTTAAATTATATACCAAAAAATTACACAATTCAAATTTTGTAATCGTCATCCAAAAATTTTGTAGAAAATTGGATTTTGAAATTTGCATTTTCATTGTTATACACATAATACTTAAATCCAAAATAAATTTCTTCTATTCATTGTTGTCAACAATTCAAAGAAAAGAAAATCGGTTTCAAGAAAATATTCAATTTTCCAAAATATAATGAAAAAATTTGTATACCTACTTTCAAAATTTGTATACCTATACTGAAATTTTCTTATTCGATTTAAATTTTGTTATTTTAATCGATTCCAATTTATTATTAATAAATAAGGGAATTTATTCAACAAATATTATTGAAGAGATTTAAGTTACATAATTACTTACTTTGTTCATTTTATGGCTTTTTAAATATAATTGAAAAAGAAAAATGTCCTTAAAAATATGTGAAAGTTGAAATTCGATATTATGATGTAAGTAATAAATCTGATTTCTCAAAATAATATTATTATGTTCTTTTCACCCGACTCAAGGTTTAGGTTTTGTTAAATTGAAAAGAACGATGTAAGGTATTTTGTTTTTTAATTTATAGCGCGCACTCTGAACATATTTTATGAAATATTTTAGCTCTGAACATTCTGAGTTACAGAATGCTGACCAAAATACGATAGAGCTTGAATAATTTTTCTTAATTAAATATATTGTGTAACGGGCCGTGTCGAAAGTCCTAAGTGCATAGGATATAAGCCAATCCGGATTACAGTTCTTAATTTCAACCTATTAACCAACCAAACAAATCTATTAAAAATAATGTTGAATTAATACTACACTTGAATACTTAAATAATCAAAAAATATGTAATATTAATCAAATATTACGTATTCATCATCATACCTACCATAGGGCCATCCATTTTGTTTCAAAATAAAAAATACTTTTAGACATTTAACATTTAAATGTTCTACGAGCTCTGTTTACCGAGGATGTAGAACACGCTCAGAGCGAGAAAAAATGCGAATAATTTTTTGACAGTTAATGCTCTGCTCTGAAAAGATACGCCCATCTGGATGATTTTTTTAAATTGGCCAACTTGTTGGAATTGGTAAGCGCCACTAGTGACAAAGAACATTATTAAATATTTGAGACCGGTGTAAGACCTAGATAAATATCTAGGTTTGTTGAGTTGTTATTATGTATTGTCATATTAAACGATCCACTTTGAACCGGGTGAAACACCCCAACTAATGTTGTGTGCATTCATGTCGAGAACGAATCCTCATTTTTCAAAATCAAGTCTTTAAGAAATCTCATTTGTCGAAATCCCGTTGTAACAACAGCATGTATATCAAAATTCCGTTCTTAAAAAATTTGGGTTGACAAATTCCCGTTATTACCGCTAAAACCTTTAAAAAATTTATTTTTATTTACTTGTTTATTATAATTCTGACAAAAGTATATATTTCTGTTTTTGGAGGTCGTAAGCCACGGCTACTCATTTATTTTGGAACAGTGGTATGCTGACGGCGAATAAACACAGATGATAATAAGTGTGTTAATAAAAAATATTTAAAAACTCCAATTTTATTTTTGAAATTAGGGACTTCGGTCTCCAAGCTCCAACTACTCAATTATTCGAGTTTTTTTTTTATTGCTAGCAATTAGACACAGATGGAAAGGTTTTAGCAAAAATTATGTGAGTTTTTTTTAAAAAATTTTAATTTATGGCAAAAAGCGAGATTTTTGGCAAAAAAAAACGAAATTTTTGGCTACGAAAGGATTTTGTGAAATCAATATTTTGAAAAACACCATTTTGTAAAAACGGGATTTTGAAAACCAATATTTCTTTAAGCGCCTTGGATCCACGATTCACTGTTATTTTATTCTGCCAGATTAATACTTAAAGCAGAATAATCAAACTCTTAATGGGGTAATAGGTTAGGAACGAAGAAAAAAATAAAATCTAACGATGTGTTAGGCAGTTTACAACATCTTGTGGGAAATAAAATTTATTTATTAAACGATAGGTAGGGCGACCGATACTAAGTGGGATAGCAATGTTGTAAACTAATAATCTAATTTAAACAAAAATTAATTATTTGGAACCATGGAACCTTGGAATCATAAATGAAAATATTCGTTATATGCTAGTATACACGAGATTATTATATTTTAGTATTAAGTAATATTTTAGGCTTAATTATTAAATATTTATTAAAAAATTTAATGTTTAAGTAATCAATTTCATACATATGTATCTATTGCATCTACATTAACATTTAAGTTACTACTATTAAGTATTTTCTCATAACGCTGTAGTTTAAAAAACATAAATGTTATCAGTATTCGTTTGTGTATAACAATATTAAAAAACTCTATAAGAGATTTTGTATATATAGTTAAAAAAACATATGTCAACATTAATAATTTGAATTCATTATTAAATGTCACAGATTATTTTTGTAAGAAAACTATAAATATTTTAAAAATTCGAAATAAAAATTATTTTCCTTTAAGACACATTTTGGTATTTAGTTTCAGACCCCTTTATTACTATTTGGTGGCAAAGCTATTTCAGAGATTGGTAATAGGTAGATAAATTAGAATTAAAACTGATTATTAGTATTTCTGAATTATTTCTACACGTACTCTACCCTCAAAGATATAAAGAGAATAAGGACTGAACGAGTTGGTAACACTCATAAAACATTAACAAACATTTAGTGTTATATATTATATATCAGACCTTAAAGTTCCGTAAAATTGATTATCGAGTTAAATACGTTTGCCCTGAAGCCATAGATATGTAATCAGTCAGTGAGGTTTTAGTAAAACATTAATATTTTAAGTGAATATCGGTAAATTAAACATGGCCATATAGTATAGAAAGAAATGAAAAATATAAATTGAATAAAAATAATAAATAAATTTATAATATTTTTAAAATTAATAAATTAAATTATTTTTTAAAATTAATTAAAAATCAAGAATTTCTTGTTATTACTTAAATATTGAATTTCTTGAAATTCATAAAGTTTTTTTTTTTATATTAACAATGAAATGGAATTTTTTTTTCTCTTTATAAAAAAACATTTTAATTTCAATTCATTAACACAAAATACAAATTAATAATAATAATAACAATAGAATACCTTAGAATAATAATATATTGTATACGGTAGTTATTTAATGCAGACTGAATGCGCCCACATTTAAATTCTGTTTTTTCTTTATTACATTCGAGAGTAGTATTTTTTTTTTGTATAGATATTTTTAATGTTGAACATTTATGACCTGTAAATCTCCCCCAATTGATGGAAAAAAAATGTTCTCTCCCTTCTCATTTATTTTTAATTCCTTTTTATATATAATAATATATAATATGTACTTATGTATATTTATATATATAATTACTTATTTTTTTTTTGTTTTTGTATTCTCTGGATTTTTATATTTATTCTCATTACGAATTGAAATAATTTAAGGAAACAAGGAATATTTTTTTTCATATGCTGCATAACGTATGTTATTAAAATAAAAGGATAATAAGGATGATGCTGTAGGAGTTGCCTATAATGTTTGAATTGTACTATGCGTGTCTACTACAATTACAACATTAATAAACCAGATTAACAACAATATAGAAAACTTATGGCGTATGTCAGTTAAAAGACGAAAATAAAATACACATGAAATAAAATACGTGAAGCAAGTTTTAGGGTCTAAAATAATATGAGTTGATGTACAAATAGTTATCTCTCTCTATTATATAGGTCTGTCATAATCGTGAATTCATACATTCAGTTCAAATTACATGTATACTATACCTTTCGTTAAGTATTTCATTTATAAAGCTTTTACCCGAAAATTGGCATTGCTTTTGCTAATCCCATTTCAAAATAGAATTTTTGAATTATTAAAGACAGAAAACAGAAATTCAATTGATAGAATTCAATTCATATCACTAGATCATAATATTCAGTTGAAATTAGATGTTTACTATACTACTACCTTTCGTTAAGTATTTTATAAATCTCTTACTCGAAAGGTGGCATTACATTTGCTGCATTACATTTTTAAATTGATTTTTTAAAGTACAAAAGACAGAAAATAGAAATTCAATTGATAGAACTCAATTCATATCATCAGAATGTGTTCTTTGAGCTTTGACGAAATATTCTTTACTTATAACGAAATTCAAAACTAACTTTAATATCAATTAATTAATTGCTTGTATTATTCCCACCCTACACACTGTTCATTTATTTATATATGTAGATTTTACGACCTAATGTTTGGCAATATATAAGTAGCAAAATTCCTCTCACTTCTTTTCCTCTTTTATTACGAGAACAAACCAACTCACTGTCACCTAAAGAAATGACATTTAAAGAAATGAAATGCGGCCTTGACTTCACAATCACATCAGGAAACCACAAATAAGCTACTGTTAATAATCAGGATGTAGTTTTACTAAAAGCAGAAGAAGGATATACATATAATTGGTTATTTTAGTCAGTATACATTTTTTCGCAGAGATAATGAAAACTACTGTCATGACAGTAATTTATTCTGTATGAAAAGTATCATGGAAGTACTTCAATTTGATCAAAATTTTCAATTTACCAACTTTCAAAGTAATGAACATAGGACTGGCGACAAAATAGACAAAATTAAGACTTAGTTATTTGATATTAATGAATATATTATTAACCCGAATTAGCCCTGTAATTCCATATGACAGCAGCTAACATGTAATTGTGTTATTGAAATAAAACCGTTATTTTATTCAAAGTTGTATTGTACTTTAACTATTTATATGTACTTACTCATAGTATAGGCTTTGAAACTGAAATGACATAAATAAAAATAGTACAGTTATAGATAGATATCTATTCAAAGAAAATTGCGAAATAGTATTTTGCAGCGGTAAGAGACTATTTACTGATATCAATAATGAAAATGATGCAAAATTGAAGAAGTGAATAATAATACACAAGATAAACTCTTCTTAAAAAATTACACTGAAACATATTAAAAAACAGTTTTTCCATTTCCAAAAAAAAAATATCCATCCACGTCCATATGCTATTGGTGAATATAATAAGTATGTATACATGGGTTTGATAGAATTGATGAGAGCATCAGTTTATATCAGATTGAATTCAAGCTAAGAAATAGTGGAACAGAGCATATTTACATGGGCTTCTTGATGTATCAATATACAATGCTTGGCGAATGCAATCCG
This sequence comes from Argyra leucocephala, assembly GCA_963942445.1. Lineage (NCBI taxonomy): Eukaryota > Metazoa > Arthropoda > Insecta > Diptera > Dolichopodidae > Argyra > Argyra leucocephala. The sequence continues at coordinate 32,119,727 of OZ012681.1, read as the reverse complement.
GAAATGCATCAATTCAATTCGTAGACAAATTGTAATGTATTATTTTGGTCATTAAGATTCCTCTCAATAGCTTTACGCTATGATAATACTAGACACTTTATAAATTTTGTGGAGAAAAAACAAAGATGTGCTGTCGATTATTGTAAAACAATTGTCACAACTATTTGTATCAAATGTGATAAAAGACTGTACATACCCAAGACCAGCAGTTTTTACTAAATATAACCTCACAATTCAAAATTTCGGTTAAATATGAATACATATTACACTAATTTTTGATCAGAAGTTGATTTAATTTATTTTCACTGAACAACACTGACAGACAGGATGAGAGATAAATTTTCCCAATATTTTTATAAGCACGAAAATATAAAAATGACACTTTAAAAATAATATACATATACATTAATATATATATATATACATTAAATATAATATATATTAACAAGAAAGGACCTTCTAGTAGTGTAATGTTCTTATGCCTACCTCTTGCTATTCCCATCATATGTTGCTGTAATATATCAATTCGACTGTTATGATACATTCCTATACAAAAAGCTACAAAAACAAAAACAACTAAACCAGGAACGCTTTACATTTATATTAATTTTTTTTTTTTATTATATCATTTTTTCTATATTGTAACGTTTGAATTCAAAACATGAGTTCCCATCAGACGACATTCAGTCTCATGTCACATAATTATGCGCTATAATAATGCCCATTGAAATGCAAACGCGTGTAAGTGGATTTCGTTCGTTCCTTCTAGTTTTAAAATTTTATTATTATATATTATTTTTTATTATTTTATTTATTTTTTTATTTTTAAATTCAATTTTGCTACCAAACCCACCAAAAAAAAAAAAATTTAATTTTTTTTTTTTTATATAGAAGCCTCTAAAATTAATGCACGTTTGTAAGCGAATACAAAATACGTACTTATTGTAGTATCTAAAGGCATTGTAACAATATTTAATATTATGTAGTGTACATGTGTACATGCATGGATACAATATCGTTGTATTCATAGACAAAGTTACTAAGCATTCATCATCAATTTTGAATTGTCACAAAGCAACCCCTCCAAAAAAAATTATATTTGTTTTTTTATTTTCTCCCTGTCGCCAACAATTTCGTTTTTTTTGTAACAAAAAAAAATTATATTTAAAAAAAAAAAAACATTTTTTTTTTTCTAAAGAGTTTAAAGAGTTTTCAAGGATTCTTTTAGTTTTAGGGGGCGGTAGAGGATGAGGTGGTGGTAGGATAGAGATTATGAATTGCTTATTCGTGGTATATTGCACATATAAAAATATGTTTTTTTTTTTATATATGTATGTTATGGTTATGCTATTATGCATTATTATTATTGTTGTTTTTATTGTTTTTGCCGATGCTGATGGTGTTGTTGTGTTATTGAAAAAGAAAATGTAACAAATGTACCTACACATATAAGAATTGAAAAGATATTTGAATATTGATATTTGAATTTAAAATCAATTGAAGAATTTTTTTTGTTTGTTTATATATAAAAAGAATTGGAGCTAAACCTTGCAGGTTGTACTCAATTGTGGTATATATTTATCTAACAAAAAAATAAAAAATAAAATAAAAACCAAATCCTACCTTTTCAAAAATAAAAGAACGAAGGTCTCGTTAATTCTACGTATACTGGGATGAAATTAATTTTTTAAAGAGATTTTCATTTTAACATTTTACAGTTTTAATATGTATATATATGTATGTATATTCAAATGACAAGTTGCTGTTATGAATCTATGAATCAGCAATTAATGTCCTTGTTCCTAGGATTATAACTTCAAAAAAATTAAATAAATAAAACATTTAATTAAAAATAATTGAAATTTTGAATTCGACAGCCTGGATATAATATTTTTGTTAATAAATATCCTTGATTTGTATTGTAAAATGAATAGGAACCATCATTACTCTTCATATTGGTGGTCTCCTTGATTCGCATAATATGATATCACTATAATCGAATCAAGGAGATCATCACATCTTTAATATTGATATAACTACTCTCCTTGAATCGTATTACACGATATCATTGTAGAACGAATCAAGGAGACTTTGTAATACAAATCAAGGATCAACCCCTTAATACGTTAACTTAATAGTGTACTTAATATTGATAAGAAAAAATTCTAAAGAACAGAAAATGTTCAATATTTTAACTTGATATTCAGGATGCGAAGCAACATATAAATTGTACATATTTATTCCTTCTTCTAGTTTGAATTACGTTTTTCAGGACATGGTGATACTGGAGAAATTATATAACAAGTTTTTTTTCACATTTTTTCACTTCCAGATCTATTTTGTATTACATATGTGGATTCTATTGTCATTTTTCGTGTAGGGAGTCGAATGGGTATAAATCTCTTGTTCTTTTGTTATTAATTCTACCTTCTACTATCTACTTTGTATCACATATGTGGATTCTGTTGCCATTTTTACTATTAGAAGTCAGAAGGGTATAAACCTCTCATTTGTACTGCTTCACAATTTTATCTAATCGTTTCATAATGTGCATACAATATTTTAGATAGGATTGGCTTATTTGTTTATTTTGGATATTACGTTTAAGTCCTGTGAAATGGAATTATTTGCGCGATATTGACTGCAAGAAAATCCCATCATTATTTTATATATCTTGAATCGTTCTATTCTATTATTCCTTTTCTATGTACCTGTTTCAAATCAACGGTACGACGGCATATGTAGCTATTGGAAATATTATTTATAGCATTTACTAAAAATGTCTATTAAAGCTGATTAAATGTTATTTTTTTAATTGAAAACAGACTATAAGTAATTAATATTGTTATCAAGGCATACAACTGTAAATGTATTTTGTTAAGCCAAATCACTCAGGCTAACCGCGGCATAAAGCGGTTCAAATGATTGCAAAGCAAAAAAAGTTAAGAATCAATTTTGATTGGCTTCCAAGACATTTGTAAGGTTTGGGAAACAAAATAAACGACGTGACAGCTATCAAGCACCATTCTTTTTTTTTAAATAATATTCATTAGTAATAAAATTACAGGTGCCGTATATACATGCAGAATTAAAGCTATACTAAAATAAGTTTTCATACTTCATATAATAAGATATTCTGTTATTGGACAAAATTGAAACTTGTCAACAACTTATCATTGAGAGAACAAAATGCGAGAACAAAATTTATAGGGCGAGTTTTAATTTGAAGTTCGAGCTAATCGCAGTAATTAGAACATATTTACTTAATACAAATAGATATGTCTAAACATTACTCGTCTAAATGACGTAGAGAATGGCTTAAGTTTAAGTTCATTAAAAATTCGTGGTGGAATAATAATTGTAAACCAAACATTAGGTAATACAAAAGGAGTTTTAAAATTTTTATTTAAATCATTAAAGTCAATACCATTAGCCGGAAATTTACTACTAGTTTCAATAGTAGTTTGTGAAGGGAAGAGTCTTAACCATCAATCTCTTACCCGTAATGCAAAATTTTATTTTTCAGAATAAGCTTTAAAACGGGATCGTGTCATATGTCCGTATTTCACTTACAGTATTGATCGATTACAGTATCAACTCGATATGCTGGATTTTGGATATGATAAATATGGTGAAAAAAAATTCCTAGAACTTTGATTTTAAACCCAACTCTAAAATCTTTGAGTTGAATTCAAAAACAAAGTTTTACGTTTTTTTCCAGAATATTTACCTAAATCATATTTATGCGTAACTGCTGTTATCCTCTGTTACAAAATATAATCTTTTTCCAAAATATTTACTTTAATCATTTTTAGCCACTGTTCGAGATAGAATTCGAAAACACTAAATGAATTAAAGTCGGATTTTGGAATTTGAATTTTGGTATTTTGGTGTTCTGTATTTGGTATTTTGTATTTTGAATTTCGTGGCCAACCCATAAATTGTACATATAACACAATCAAATGACATATACAGACAAATGAAATACAGACATGTGATAGTAACGCCTTTAAAACGACGTCTTGAAAAACAAAACAAACATTTTAGGATTAGGATGGGATTTATGGTTATTTACTTGGCCTTCCTGTTTTCAAGTTTCATGACCAGCCCATCTTTAGTCTTTGGGTTTTTGCCAACCTTACAATGTCTTCATTCTTAATTATCTATAATTATAATAGACAAGCATTTAAGGACCTGCGCAGTAGCCATCCTCTCATTTTATCTTTTTTCTCCTTAATGAACTCTTAATATGTAATTAAGTTATGTGTGCAACAGAAATGCGCATACGGGTTGAAAAAATTTATATTTTGTTTTATAATTTATAATATTAAAATTTTAAATAAAATGTATCCATTTTGCGTTCTTCAACATCTTATTATTTGTACACGTAATTAAAGGAAATGTATTCTATTCTTTTTTTTAAGTAACTGTCTCAAATTATTGCTTCCTATATTTTGATCATTTTGTCATTGGCCATTGTCCAAAATAAAGCTTACTCAAAACTTTTTACTAAACATGAGTGGTTTCTGCTTTATCGTGAGAAGTCTATGTCAGTACGTAAATTACTGTTCAAAACTTTAAATTTGGCTTCAACTTGAATTATAAAACAGGGGTCCCTAGTATTATTAATATTATTTTAATATCGTCATCTTTGCTTTTCTTGATATATACCTAGTTTGTAGCAAATTTCTGTTTTCATAGTAATCTGTTTCCGGCCTGAATTCTGCTATTAATGCAGTACTGCATACTATTGTGTCTTCTTATTATTGTTCCTAATTTATTTTACGTATCTGAAGCTTGTAACTCCTTTAAAGTTGTACTCTTCGATTTTTATATTCTGATAACTTCTTATTTGCTCTTTTATTGACAATACAGGCATATTTCAAAACTAATACGTAAAAGACTATGTTATTTTGAAACTGTTCCCAAACTCAATTATTATTAAACATACTATATTCAACTATCGAACTTACTAACTAATTACTATCTTCAAAATAATGTCGCTTTTAGCTGACTCTAATGTCACTAAAAAAAATGCTTGAGCAATCATAACAAAAAATTCAAATTCAAATTGAAAATATTGAAATTTCTGCAATTCTGTCATTCTTAATTACAATTAATTTTACTTAAATAATATTTTCAATGATTAAGTGTTACTCAAATGATAGTATTATAATCAGAAATCAATCAGACTTGATATTTATAAATATTAATAAAGAAATTATATCCATGTAATTATAATTTAGCCTCAACCGGAAGATTTTGAATCTTGGTTTTGAAATTCTATAAAATAACCATGAAATTAAAACCATCTACCTAAATTGCATTTTTAAAACCTATTTACATTAGAAAATAAAAAATACATTTATTTTTCCGGAATCTCTCGAAATGCAATTGCATTCAAATGAAACTGTTTTGTGTTTAGAAAAAAAAAAAAAAAGACAAAAACATGGTTTGAGATAGAATTTTTGTGGTGAACCACAAGATATGCTAAGAAAATTACTGAACCATAAACTACAACATACATAAAAAATAATTTCATTTGAAGTCTTTTAATACGTTTTACTATTTTTATAAGATTTTAATACAAGTTGAGAAAAATTAAAAATTTCCATCAATCATCTTTAATTATTCAAAAGGTTAAATAAATAAAGATTGAAGTAATGGCTTGAAAGTGGCTAATATAAATTTATAAAATTATTCAATTTTGAATCAACTTTTGAATAATGAGTATATAATGAAGGTATCTATAGTAGCACATTATTGTTATCAAGTAATGTTGTACATATTTTGTCTGGTTGAAATTTTGGAATTGAAAATGATGTGAAAATAGATTTAAGTGAATATTTTAATCTAAATCCTTGTACAAAAATTAAAATAAAAAAAATTTAAAATAAAAAAAATGGTTGATTGCAACTAATATGGAGAACCATCCAATTATCCAAAACAATACAACTTAAATTTTTTCAGTTATGTATATTAAATCTGTTTTGGTATATTAGATATTGGAACTTGACTAACTTAGTATAACCCCTTCCGGAGTTAAAAGCCTTCATTGACAAATGTTATAGTATACTTAGGTAGGTAGTTGCGGCTGCCAGTAAAACATCGACACTCTTAGATCACTGAGGTTCATTTTGATACTTAGTATACTTAATATATCAACATTTTCTAGTCGAGAACAATAAAAACAGAAACCTCTGATTGCCGAAAAATTCATATCGTATCGTAAACATCACCTCTTCAGATCTATTGTACTTCCCTATTTGTTATTTTAAAATTGCAAGTCTATGTCGTTGGTGAACGCTATTACTGTTTTAATGTCAATTTGAGAATTATGAGATGTCTATTGCTCGAAATAATTATACCGGGTGTACCAGAGCATGCGTATCAGCTTTTTAAGAGGGGAAGGGACCGTTATTTTAAAATTTAAACAAAAAATTATTAACTAAATCGAGGGTGCTCTATTCCAACTTCCGGGAAGGACCGAAAATCGGTTTTCTAAGACCAAAACTTGGCCGAAACTGGCCGAAATCGAGATTTTCAAATGGGAAGTGGTACTTTTTAATGCAAAAATTTTTTTTTAAAAGAACTGCTCCTTCCCCTCTTAAAAAGCTGATACACATGATCTTTAACACCCGATATATGTCTTCTATGGCCTATGATAGCTATTCACAAACAAATAGAATATGAGAGGAGGATTCGTCTTCTTCTGGAGTATCTGCATCAGTCTGTGCCACTTGCCAATATTGATCAATATTTATGTTAAATGGGTCAAGTCTCCCCAATTTTGAACAGATATTTGTTAAATGGATTATGACCTGTGATGAAGCAAATTAGAAGAAGGAAAATTAAATAAATGTTTTTTTGAGCCTAAAGTTGATACTTTATGTTCTTTTCTTGTCTTCTAAATATTATAGTCTCACTCAGAAAATCATACGAAGTATTCTTGTTCTAAAATCAGAAAGAAAATGTTCATCTTTCAATATACTTCAGGCATTCCAGTTTTTGAAAATTGTTGAAGTTAATGGAGTCGTTACTCTACCTGCATCAAAAATACATTTCAGTAGTACATAAACAGTAGAAACGCAGATGTAGATGTCACGAACAACATAAAATAAAATAGAATCCAACAGTAGAATATAGATTTGCTTTGTGAAAAATTGATGATAAAAATACTTTTTGAACTATTATTAATGTTCTTTGACTGAAATTCCATTAGCTATCAGTTTTCAATTTAAGTGTACCATACACATTTAATTTTGCTAAGTTCTACTGAGTGAAAAAGTAATTTCTATAATAACAGTTTTCTATTAATGTTCTAATTATAAATACAACACAGTCAGACCGTACAGAATAAACAATATAGACCTAATATTATTATCTTAAAGAATAAATAATGTAGATCTATATAAAAGATGTAAGCAATAAGCGTTGTCGACCCCTATGGTGTAGTGGTTATATCATCTGTTTACTAAACATAAGGTCTTGCGTTTAAGATTACTAATTAAATATGGAAAGCTATGTACAACTATTAACAGGAACTAGACCATTATTTTTATTTAAGGTATTCTCAACTAGCATTTTTAAAACAATTTGTAAAATTTCATTACTTTAGAAATAATCATGCCTATTATTGAAAACGAAACGACATTCGGTTTTGTAAAGTTGGTATTTTTGAAAACGCGCGTTTTGAAAATGAATCGGTAAAGTTTATTGGTATTTTTAAAAACGTTATACAAACGAGTTTCATACAAATTATAGCATTTCATATCCGCTATTACTTTATTTATCTTTGTTTTATATCAAAATTATTGAGAAATATCGAATGTTTATTGTTTTTTTATTTAAAGTGAAGTATTAAATTTTTTTACATTTTTAAATGAATAACAATTTCGAGTAATGATTGAGAATTTTATGAAAATCAAATTCTATTTTTCTTAAAACATATTTAAACGAATTTTTGCTTAGTTAAAAAATAATTATAAAGCTAAAAGTTAAATAATTTTTCATCATATTATACTTATTTTGTTAGTACATCTTTTATAAAATAAATTTTAACTATTTTGTTCAAACAAATTGTTTTTACTACTGTCATTAATTAAATTAAAAATATCCTTTGCAATGTTCGTTACATTTCTTCTTTTATCAATTCTTCAATTTATTCATGTATTAGTTATAAAATCCAGTTTTGAAATATTTTATTCTTACTAAATACTTATTGCGTACAATAATACAACAACCAAATATTTACCGCTGACAGATAAATTTTACCGATTACTGGAGCAATCGACGTTTTCAAAAATAGCAAATTATCATTCAATCGAATCGAACACGGTTTTACGCGATTGAAACGCCGTTTTCAATAATAGGCACGAATAAAAATCAAAGAAAATTAATTCATGGGTGTTTAATAAACAGAAAGAAAATGAACTCCTTTTTTACGTTGAAAATCTTTGCTATAAGCAGGAGTTATAGAAATATAATATTGTGACATAGTAGTAGAAGGAGTAGTAGTAGTAGTAAAATTAATTAATAGTTTTGATCTTAAGAGAAGTTCTATCCTATACTCCTAGGAAATGCACAGACAAAAATACAAATACCTTTGGTTGTATTAGATGAGAAATAAGCAGGAGAGTAAGAATTTACATTTTATAGTTCAGCCCAAAACAAATCTCAATTTTATGCTTGGAAATTATTTTTGTTGTTCAACTCAACCTATAGAGCCACTTCTTTAAACTCCAATAAAGCCTTTTAAGACTTTTTTTTTTGTTTATTTTATCAAATTTTTATTTATATGAATCTTAAGTCATTTATATCTAAATTATTTATAATAATAAATTATTAATAAGTATGAATTTATAGACTTTGGATTTTAGCCGTTCGGCCCTTGAAATGAAATGAAATGAAATGAAAATTACAATTTAAATTTATTAAATTTATAAACTTTGCACTTGAAACAACATAAGTGCTATATATATGTTATGTATACCCTGCAATCTACTTTACCATCAAATAATATTCATCATACGATGTACTTACATTACAACTGTACATCGTATTATAGGTGTACATTATGTTATATACACATATATTGCAAATAGAAAATATTTCAGAAAATTTGCATGATATAAAAATTATTATGAACCAACTTTATTTGCAACATTTTGTTTATGAACAAAATAGTTGTCAATATAAAGAATATTGCCAATATTGTTTGTTTGTGAAAACCATTATTAAATTTATATTATAAATTTATATTGTGCATACAGACATAAATTGAATTAAATTTTTACTTTTGAATATTGAACCGAAGGAATTTGTTTAGCTATACAATTGTTTTATTTCTAACCTAACTATAGCAATAATTTAATTGTTGTCAGGTTTACGTTCACTAATAATTTTTTATATTTGATTGCAAATATCGATATTTCCCGAACAATATACTTTCCTTCATCAGTGCTTAAGACTAACACTTTTTCATTAACAAATTATCTATCTATCTGTCACTATCAATTACAAAGTATATATCTTTCTATTACAAACAATTTTTATCTATCACCCCGAGCAGCCAACTGTCACAAAAAGGTGACAATATGCTGACAAATTTTGGCGAATTGTCGATAAAGTTTTTTGACAATTTTTGTTGAAAAAACGTCGGTATTTGTTGTCAACACATTTGTCAACAATTTGTTGATAATTTGTCATCATTTTGTGGGTTATTTTGTCGACAATTTGTGAATAATTTGACATCCATTTGTAGACAATTTTGACAGCAGTTTGTGAATAATTTGTCATCAATTTGTGGATTTTTTTTTTTGTTTTTTACAGACAGGACAGTTTTTTCAGTAATTTAGGGGTGGATTTTTAATAATAAAAACAATTTGTTTATTATATATTACATATTTTATTCTATCTATAATTTATTCTATAAAAATAATTAAAAAACAAGTTCTATTTCAATTTTTCACATTTTTATATTTTTAAATAAACTTTGTTGTGTTTTTAAACTACAAATGTCAAAACAAGACCAATTCTCTAAAAAGTGTTTAATAGACTGATGAATAGAATACTATTACATATAAAAATAAATAAAAAACTTACAAACCCTGTCAACCAATTGTCACATATTGTTGACCAAAAATTGTCATGACAAATGTTTGTCAACATTTTGTCGAAAAACTGTTAGTGTATACAAAAAAAAAAAACGTCCAACTTCTTAATGTTTAAATGTAGATTTTTAATGAATTTCTAACTGATTGTATTTATTTTATATTAAAAGGAAAAAAAAACTATTGTCAAACAATTGAATTTTTATTTTATTAATAAATTATAAGACCAGACAGCTTTGGCTACGGTCATAAAATTTTGATGTACAATGTGTGTCCAAATTACAATTTTAGCAATTTATTTATTATATTGAATTAATTTGTAACTATTTTTTTCAATTAATAAAATTGTAAGTGGACACAGATAAATAAAGAAAAAAAAAACAAATTATCATTAAAAATAAAAAATTTAATTAATAATAAATTTTAAGAAAAAAATAAACTATCGACATTCAAGAATAGGGTATCCTCCCGGAGCAAATTAACTTCCTTAAGCGTGCACGATGGTTCAAAAATTTTTATTAAACGAAAATTTTTGTAAAACAAAACCCAACAAGAGATACATCACTCAAGTCGCCGTGCCGTGGCATCAAAAAATCACAATTATGTTTCCAAACAAATTAAAAAATGCATTTTTATCTACCAGGCTTAAAAATTTCAGATAAAGTATTGTTTTTAAAAAATCTCTAATAAATACGTATTTTGTTGTTCGGATGCATTCCATTGTTTATTTTGAATTTTATCCTATTTTCACATACCTTATCTACATTTATTCATTCATACCAGATTAAAAATTTATTTTAACATAATATTATCAAGAATTCCATAACTATTGTATGTTACCCCTTTTACAAATAGAAACTGAATAATTTACATATCGACAAAGATAATATTTCTGTTATTACAGAATTAGATACAGTTTGAAGGGGTTAAATTCTTTAAAAATAATTTTGCTTTAAATTAATTAAAATAAAATTTTCCAATTAAATTATTTTTTTGAATAAAATAAAAATAATAATATGAAAAGATAACAACAATTAAATCTCAAAGAACTATTCACATTTTCATATACAAACATACAAGCTTTATATTTACAACAAAGGACAATATTCCCGTTATTTCTAATTCCAATAACACTACATATTTTCAACTTTATCTTAAATTATTAAACATAAAAGTGGATATCTTTAAAAATTACTTTTATTATTTTTTAGATATTCTCCTGAAAATTTGAATACTACTATTATAGCATCAAAGTTCTCAGATTATTGCGCATATGTAAGGAAAAATTTGAAAAAAAAAAAAAAAATGAAATAAATGCAAAATGAAATAACAGTAATAATAAGAAAAATTCCTGCAGTCATAAAAGCGCACATCGAAGTAAAAAAAAAAATATTATTTTTTTAAATATTAAAAATGAAAAACAAAAATTTGTATGCATATTAACATTTTCTAGAATCTAGATGATGCCAAGTTTCAATTATTCCTGAGGGTTAAATACCAGAAAAACAAAAATCCAACAACAATAATAACAGTATATGTATATATGTGTACAAATAATAACAACGCCATTTTCCATTCATAAAAATTCAGTGGAAATTTTATCTGAAAATTATGTATTATAGAATGAATGCCTTCACTTTTTCGTTATATTTGAAAAAACATAATAATCACTGAAGACTTTTATAGTTCAGGGGACAACAACCCCATAATTTTCACCCTTATAATCGTATTCAATGAAAATATTCATACATTAATTCTGCTTTCATTACAGAGTGTATCACTTAATTTAATATAGTATGTTATAATGATATTTGTTTTTTTGTACACCAAATGTCATTTAATTGATTCTTATTCTACTCCTATTTCCACTTCAACAAGCTAAGGGATCACTTTAATTTTAAATTTTTTTTTTTTTTTACACGTTATAAATTTTGTCGATTTTTTTAGAAAATTGATAATGACATCTGGATGTGACTGTGCCACCAATTGTTCTTATTCTGGTCCAGTCTCATGTTTCTCAGCCATTAGGACATCTGTTTTCTGTTTTAACTTACTTTCGATTCTTTCCTCGATAATTAATTAGAACTAATTAAATATGGCTAAAATAGCTTATCTTTCTGCGTTTGATGACATGAAATAGTTATCTATCATTTACTGTTATTCTGAGAATATCGACAATTATGATTCTGTTTACGAAATATATAACAATGTGTTGTACACGATCAAATGCCTTTTCATCATCAATGAAACATGAGAATACATTTTTTTGTGCATTGTACCACTTCTTGTATTCAAAACAAATCTTCTCTTGTTCTTATTGTATCTTTGAAGCCGAACTTTGTGTTCCCAATTGCAGTCCCGCATTTCTTAGATAGCCGATTATGTGGGATTTAAAAATTTTTTTTAAGTATGACTCATTACAATGATTATTTTGTATTCGTTGCATTTTTTCGCATTGCTTTTCGCATTGCTTTTCTTCGGTAATAGGACCAAAATTTGATTTTAACCGTTATTCTGAAAATATTCCAGTATGATAATCTTTTATAAATCATTTCCAACATTCCGATGTTTTCTTCAACAATTAGGTTAGTTATTTCATTAGGTCCCCACAACTATGTTATTTTTCAATGATTTGACTGTCTTTAGCATTTCAGCTCTTGTTGTAGATGAACTTGAAAATTGTGCTGTTACAATTTGACTGAAATTGGAGAATAACAGATTTATATAATCTTTCCACATAGTATTTTTATCTTACTGATGGCCTATTAGACATCAATGATTTCATGAATACTGCTCAATTACTAGACCATTAATTGATACGAGAAGGATGAGAAATTAAGTGATGACAGTTCCATTCTCATCAATTTTCTCTGAGCAAAGTAAAATGGCTTCTTTAAAAAAAAAATGGATACGAAATTGATAGTTTAACATGGATCTGTTATAGGTCATCAATTTAAATGGTCTAGTAATTGATAATCAAATTATAAATAAATACTTATATTGTAGATTTTATTCGATTTAATTGTTTAATTAGTTATTAAAAGAGGAACACTAATCAGCCCGTAAAAACTGGATCTTTAGTAATCTCATAGTAATGCCGAACGAACAAATAACTGAACTTATTACACAACAAATATGGTTAAATGTCAAATATTTATTTTCTTACTAATAAACTAGTATAGCCATTTTCTGATGGTAAAATCAATGCACCCAATGCACCATCAAATAATCATTGTTAAATATATTTTTTTTGTAATGTAATTTAAAATAATATTTTATGATTTATACGTAAATGGAAATTATCAAATATATATAATATTATATCAGTTATGCTGAGAACTTGAGTCATATTGAAAATTGAAACTGAAAATAGAGAACTAAATCAAATTGTTTCATATCGAATTTGCAAAGTTTCTTTGTTTTAATTATCAAAATATATATATTTTTTTTTTTAATTAATTAATTTTATTTGAAGCAGAAGAGGTAGGTACATATATATATACTATATCTATAGTTATTTTTTTCTGATTCCCAATTCACAATTGCAATGAGTCAATGAGTAAAAATATGTCAAAATGGTTTTACAAATACGTCTGCACAACAGAATTGTTGGTGGAAGTTCTTTATTTAATTTTTTAAGCTAGCCTTGCTATCGGACTACATTTCATTGCCTCAAGCCATTTTCAAAAAAAAATTTTCAAAACGTAAAGTATTTCATTTTCAAGAACGTAAAGTATTTGGTTTTCAGAGCGTCAATATTTTTAAGAGTCTACCTAAATTGCAAAAAAAAAAATTCCAATGTACCAAATCCCAAATTTTATTTTTAGTAGGATAACATTTTAATTATTTGTCCTTTTTCCAGAGTTTCAAAAATATTTTCTTTTACGCGGCCGCTGGTAGATTCGCTTGTTCCACAAATTTAAATTTATTAATATAAAAATTTAAAAAAACTTTAATTTTATTTTTTGTTTGGGACTTTGCTAGATTGAAAATTTTTTTTTTTTTAAATTTGGTTTTATGATTTCAATTTTAGGATTTTGATCTAGACCATACCTAACGATCTAGACCTAGGTGCAGTAAGTAGAGCGTCTGTCTTTCAATCGAAAGGGCCCAGGTTCGATTCGTGATGAAGCAACAAAAAAAGCTTTATGGGTTTTCCGACCTGGTCCAGTAAGTACCCTTTGTTATTGGGATAAAATAAATGACAAAAAATAATTGAGAGAATAATTTGTTACTAGGTTAAATAAAAAACGGAACTACGCTATTTAATCAGACTCCGGACTTTAGGTGTGGCTTTCCCCAGCCATATAAGTTTTATCGCGGAAAGCAAAATAGGAGATCTGATAAACCTTCTCAATCACACAGGGTGGCTCTAATACTGAGTCCCTGATGAGAGTGAAGATGAGAGAACGACCACCGATAACAACCAACAACAAGAAATAGGTCACTCGAGTCGTGGTATCAAAAAGGCACAAATAAGTGCTATAAGGTTTCAGAAGTAGCTGGAATGGTCCTGACAATAGCAGTAGTTTTCCACATTTAATGAGTTGATAAATGCTTGAAATATTGTAGATATTGTTAAAATTTCCTGGTTTTAGCGTTAAAAGATTTTCATTCGCTCATTATTTAACTAAGAGTAAGGAAATTTGTTTTCATAACGTAAAATATTTCATTCTTAGATTATTAAGGTGTTCTGTTTTCAAAAGTTAAAATATTCCATTTTCATAACGTTAAGTTTTCTGTTGTCAAAACATACAAAATTCTGTTCCTCGAACAAACATTTTTTTTATTATCAAACCGTAAATCACCCTGTCCTTAAAATGTAATATATCCCGTTATAACAAGATACAACCAAAAGAATTACAAAATCTGAGCTTCGCAAATTCAATTAAACCCCTCATATTACACCTTTACCGATACACCTTGTATATATTACACCTTTACTTAAGAAATCATTAACATATACACATAATAACAGAAATTTGTTTTTCTGTATATCGACATGCATCTACCACATACATACGTATATAAAACGCACGTAGTTAGTAGTTAAGTCCTTTAAATGCGACAAAACCATTTGAAGATTTCCTTTGATTAAGAATCTAGCAATAAGAAAATGCAAAACCAAGAATGAAAGAATCTTCATTCTTTGAAACTAAACAGCAAATAAAACAAAAAACAGAAGGAGGAGGCTGCTTTTAGAGAATTGGAAGGTTAGTTACGGTTGTTTTTTTTTTATTTTTCTTCATAAAATTGTAAAGAAAATGGAATTGTTGTTGTTGTTTTTCATGTAATTTAAAAAAAATGAAAAACAAAAACACATTATCAAAGATTGGGTGAGAAGATGATAAACTATAAACATAATATAACATGTATATAAATGTGTATATACATAGTATACATAGTATATGGCAATGTCAATGCACGTGCTCAAGTAATTATTTTTACCTCAATGAATTCAACAGCAATAACAAAAACAATAAAAACATAATAATATATAAACTGACTGACTGACTGACTAACTGTTGTAAATTATTGTTTTAATTTATAGAAGTATATTTATAATGGACCGCGCCAGCCTACCCATTCTTTTATTATAAGTCAGCAGTCACTTTTATAATGAAAAGAAAATTCCTTTAGTAGATATGATTTTTTTTATTTTTATTTTTTGTTGTTTTTTCTTTTTTTGTTTTTATAGGGTAGAAACAATATTGGGTAGTAGGAATGAGATTGAGGGTGTAAAAATATGAATGAATATTTTAGTTAAGAATGAAATAAAGAAGGAGAAGAGGTATTTACAAGTATAGTTGTTTATGTTGAAATATGTTGAAGATTGTTTTTAAAACTAAAATTATTTTTTTATAATTTAAATCAGACGTGAAATATATATGACGAAAGAGCAATGCCTTTTTATTTTTATTTATATATATATATATAAAATTTTTTTTTTTTTTACATTATTGTTATTTTTATTCTGGCTGATGTTATTGTTTTTGTTTTTGAATTTCTTAAAGGTAAGTGAAAAAAAAAAATAAACTTAAAAGGGAACTGGTGAAATGGGGTTGAAGAAAAACAAGAACAACAGAGAATGAAATGAATGAATGAATGAATAGTTAGTAATCATAGTGCTTTAAGAAAAGATAATATAAAGAAATAGTCATAACAACGATTTTGAATTTTATTTCCGCCTTCCATTTGTCTCTTTTTATCGCATATGTATGCATTAATATTTAAAAGAAGAGATTGAACACAAAAAAAAAAACTATAAAATAGAATAGAACTGACATTTCCTAGTTATTTTTTTATAATTTGTCTTATTTTGTTAACTTGTTCTGTCTAAAGATTTGTGTTTTTATTTAAAAAAAGAATAGAAGAAAATTACTGAATTTTTAAATGTATGAAAGTGTTTGCAAAATACAAAGAAGAAATAAATTAATTTTATAGAAGAGAGTAAATTTTTCGAAAATCTAAATTTAAATTTAGACTAAAATTTTTTGACATTTTATAAGAGCCCCAAAGCATTTCAAATTTGATTGCCAAGGTAGTCTATTCAGTTAAATGGTGGTAGAAATATTTGAAAATTCTTAGTAATCGTTGACTTTCGTAGTTTGTTTTAAAACGATATAGCATGGAAAATTATGCTATACAATTTTATATTTTACTCCTTATTCTGATTTGCCTGCTTCTTTTATTAGTAGGGTTGTGTCTTGTTCTATATGTTATCAAAATTAATAGAAGAAGTCGCTTAATGATAAGGAGTGAGTATTGGTCTCTTTATTTTTTGCTACTTCCTCGTGTGTCTTATGTTTGCAACAAACATTCCATGATCGCAATTTTTGATTGTACTCCCATTAAATTTACACTCTCATGAATAAATTTAACATAATTTTCTTATTACAGTTCCTTATTTTCAATTAAATCAATTAAAATCAATTTTTCTTCAGTTATAATCTTAATTATTTCGTATCTTCAACTGGGCAGGAACAATTTACAAAAATGTAGAATCTTGATGAATTGGGTCCAGGATCTAGGAGTTTGATGGCCACCTAAGTAAATAAGTAATAGTCTTAATAAATCTGCGATCTGAGTATTTAACTCTATGGTCTCGAAATATTTCTATTTTCCGGAATTGATAACAATTTACTACTATATAACTATGATTTAGTTCTTTTTTACTTGCTTTTTCTTTATTTATTTATTTACTCTATTGGGCGATGTAGGGGTCAAAATAGAATTTTATTTTATGTCTGTATTTTG
Organism: Argyra leucocephala; assembly: GCA_963942445.1. Classification (NCBI taxonomy): domain Eukaryota; kingdom Metazoa; phylum Arthropoda; class Insecta; order Diptera; family Dolichopodidae; genus Argyra; species Argyra leucocephala. Next base: position 32,102,358 of record OZ012681.1, on the reverse strand, counting down.
GAGAAATAATTTTAATCGGTATTAGCTCGTTGCTTAAGGCGTCGTGTTAATTCCGAGGTCGGTTTGTGAGTTCGATTCTCCTTTGAATCAAATTATTTTATTTAAAACTATTTGTTTCTGTTATTTCTTATAATTTTTTGTTTTCATCCAGCAATGGATTTTCTGCAAGTAGATAGTTTTGCAATGTGAATTTGTTACAATTGCTAATTTTTAACCTGAATCTGAATCTAAATTGGTTCACTTAATCAAAACATTCACTTGCCAGCAACCAAATGGAATAGGTAATGGTCAGTCTGTGTTGTAGGTGATTGTTATGGATTATATATACACGAAGAAGTGGTCTAATGTTGTAGCCGGGACGAATTACTATTACTGGTGTGGTGACGATTAACCATAGTAAAGCTGGACGGATTACGGTTGAAACTAATTATAAAACATTTGTTTTTTTTATTCTACATTTATTTTTTATCCGCCCTACGTCTCTTATCGTGCGATATGAGTTTAAACCGTTGTAATGGTAATATTTTTCATATTTTTTTTTAAATATTAAATTTTTTAACTTGGAATAAAACATTCAATTAGTTTGATGAACCGGGGTGCTATTTAATTTGTATTCCTAAATACGATATAACAGTCTAACTATAATTTTCCTTTCAAAAACTGTACCAGATATTCAGCCATATTCTTAAAGACTCATCACTGACATGATGAAAAAGAATCGCTTCAATTCTAAATAAATTTCTAATTCTGGAAGACTTGTGAAATATTTCGTTATGTTGGTAGCACTTGTTGCTTTCAAAAAAGCTTGTTACAACTAAATTTGAAGTTTGTTTTGTAGTTTTAGTAGTGTTTTTTCAAAATATAAATTGTCAACAAATATTTTTGTAAAAATTAAAGTAAAAAGAAAGGATTTGAATAAATTTTAATTAAAAAATAAACATAAATAAAAGTTGTTATATATATATAAGATATTAAATATAGCAAAAATAAAAAATAAAAGCACTAATCAATTCACTACAATACAAACATATTTTTATTTATACTTACTTTTCTACTTTATCCATTTTTTACATTAAAAATAACTTAAAAAACTAAAAAAAAAAAAAAAACAAGCTTAATTACTACGAATGTCTTAAACTCCAATCTTATCGTTTGACTAAGTTGAAGTGAGTTAAAATGGCTTATCGCTTCGTAGAAAAAGTCTTCCAGAAATACCACACACGACGCGTTTGACATTTGTCATCGTGTCAAATTAAAAGTATCGTTTCAGCGTCTTGCAGAATAACAAAGCGTCGCTCAGTGATTGTATTCGTATGAAAAGTCTTCAAGAATATGGGTGATTACTTAAAAGTTTTCATAATATAAATAAAACTAGTTCTTGTTAACCCTTCCTATCCAAAATTGACTTGAAAAACTTAACAAAGTTCAGTAAGTAAAACTAACTCTTAATTCAATTCAATTTAAAATTCTACTGGCGTTAATTCTACTACTTTATAGGAGTTCTTCTTTCGAGCATTTTCTCTTATGTCAAGCCAGTTTCCGGAATTAAATAGCATCAGGATTTTCTGTTCGGATTGGTCGTATTTTAGGTTATATTTTTAATAATTGTAATATAACAACTTTGAGTGATTCTTTATTACCATCAACATCGTTATTTTATTTCGAAATATGCCTAAATTACCATACATCCTCTTTTTCTAAGACTCATCATACAATTAGTAACGTTGAAACGACTAATGTCATTTCTGTAAGGCACAACCCTTACTAAAGCTATATTTTCAAATTAGCACGAATGAATTGTCAAATTTATCGTGTGTGGCATTTCTGCAAGACTTAACCTGCAAAGCGATTACCATTATTCAGTCATTTTGAAATTTATTTGCTAAGAAGCATAATTTTTTTTTTTTTTTTATTTAGTGAAATAAATTGAATTTGGTTAATGTTTTATGTTTGTATAAAATATTCAAATATTTTGTTCGGGTTTTTATTATTTGCAGCTTTTTACCTTTTTCGGATCTACAACCTCCCGGGTTTGAGCTCATTCTCTGTTTTTCTGTCTTTGATTCTTCTCTCCCGATGCTTGGTTCTCTCTCAATAAAATTAGGAATTTCTAAGTTGAGCTATACCAATTTTTTATATACCTAAAAGAAATGGAAAATTAAGTTATGATGATAAAATAAATTAAATCTATATATCTTGAAATTTAATACATTAAAATAATTTCTTCAAATATATTAAGATAGTTGTCGTCTATAAACGAGTTCAATCGAAATATAATTTATAAAACAAATGTCCATTTTCTATATTTGCTATTTTCCAAATCTATTCCACCTCTTTTTCAACATTTCAAACTTGATACAAATTCAAAAATATTCTCTTTTTTGAAACACAATTCATTTATAATTTTTCTATATTTAAATTTCTCTAGATTTTCACATATAAAAATACTGCACATAATATATCAAATTTTTCTACATATTAACTAAAAATTATGATGGTATCTCCTATATAACATATTTCATATAAAAACACTACAAAAATAAAAATAAAAAATGTTCTTAAGTTAAGAGCCTATCTAAAATTTAGAGTACCTTATTTCAGGTCAACCCATCAACTTATTCACAGTAACAACAATTATAATGAAAATTGTACACGAACTGTAACAAATCAATACCTATGTAGTAATAAGAAAAAAGAAAAAAAATGTTTAAAGATTTACTATACATTTTCTATATGAATATGTGTGTTTGTGCATGTATCCAACATAAACACAATCCCATAATTTAAACGTAGATTTTATACTAAAAAATATTTTTATCAATACATTTACAAATTATTCGATTTATATCAAATTTAAAATTTCTACTAGAACTCCTTAAGATAAGTAAATCAAATGGCTCCAGTTCTCTTTTGTGTTCTATGATAATGATGATGATAGTGATATTGTATATATTATATAGTAAAAATTCTTAGAAATTTTTTTGGGGTAATCTTAAATATTATTTATACTATTATTGTCCTTTTTACAAATAGCCAAATGAAATGGGAGTAAGGTTTGTTACTTGTGCATAATTTAAGCATAAGTTAGTATATAGAATTAATTCATTTATCTTTTGGCATGAATTAGTATATAACTATATTTTATGTAACTTTTGATATGAGTCAGAATAGATTTTTGTGACAAATTCATATTGGCTGCTATTAATCCTAATTTGAACTCTAATTAAAATACAACAATATTTGTGTTCTTGACAACTTCTGCTGGTATTCGGATATACTGATTTCACGTAGATAAATTTTTACATTTCGATTATAGTTCTGAATCGAAGAAGTTAAATTACAAATTGAGATTATTATAATATTAATGCTGGGGATGGTTGCAACTTTAGAATATACTTGTATATTTTAGTGATAACTAAATTATTTCGTAATATCATCATTACTCATGATTCTGATGGCTTAAATTTTTGTTTACTTTATCAAAATATTCGGTATTATTGTTGAGATACACCATCTACCACCCCAACTATTCAGTAATACTGCAAAAAACAGCTATATTCTAAGCGTGATATAAACCTAATCAAATGTGTATCGAAGATTAGAAATGTCAAATATTTTTTTATTATTATTATTATTTTTATTTATTGCCTTAATGTATTTGTACAATATGTTACTTTCATATATTTCAATTCTATATTTCAAGAGTTTATATTACTATAATATTTACACCTTTGATTTGTAATTATTTACACTAACCTAACTTAAATATTTAGAATAAATTTAATTTGCAAAGGACAAAATGGCAAGTAAAAACCTTTAATTAATTATTTTATGCTAATATAAAATCTAATGTAAACCTAACCTAAATCTTAACTAACGTCTATAATAACTAAAATCAAATATTTTTTTATTTCTGCAATGCTTAGGAATATTTAAAAATTCAAAGCATCTTTCTTAAATGAAAAAAATATTATTTAATATAATAGCTAAACGTTATTTGGTATGATTTAAATGTATTGGTATAGAGTTTGGCTTTCTAAAGTCAAATTGATGAGTAATGATAAATTTAAATTTATTTAGTGAAATATAACTGTATTTACTTGATAAATTTCAATTTCATTCATAGCTATAGTCCTAATTGATAAGCAAAGTAATTTCTTCTTCTTCTTGTGGCTTGGAAAATTCCAACGAAATTCATGGCTTTTCATAAATGTTAATTCAATTCAATTTAATTATTTTCATTGTGTTAGATATTGTTGTTCAATATCAAGATCTTGTGATGCTGGACGGTAATCGTTTATATCATCTTGTCAGTTTAAATGATTGTTACCCATTACGCACCTAGTCCCTACAATTCGTCTAGTGTGGGTTCAGCGAGCAATATATGTCACACATATTACGAATGTTCATTTAGCATTTTAATCTAATATTTTTCCAAGGATTCGCGTGAAGCCATTTTTGTTTTGTTTAAGATAAATGTCTTTTTGACAGCTATCTTAATATGTGTCGAATACACATGTTTTGGAAAGCTATTATGTGGCTACTGTTCTTATTGGGTATATATTTCAATTTTGGGATGTCGCAACCTGTTAATATTTATAATCAAATACTAAAAATTCGATAAGTTTATTGTTAAAAAATGACATCGTATTACTAGCCATTAGGCTCTTTTAGGTTATTTGAATAAATAAAATAAATAAATAAAATAAATAAATAAATAAATTTAGTTGCTGTTGGGAAAACCTTCATGTTATACGATCCTGCCTTATATTTGTGTTACAGTAATCCTTGCAAGTAATTTTCATTTTCCGTCAATAATATTGTGTCCTTTTACAAGAACAGTACAGCCTATCAGTTTAGTAAATTGTAACTATTATAAGCCCAATGAAAAATCTTGATTAACAAATTACAATTATCCAATAATTACCAAACACCAATATGAAAAAAAAAAACATTATTTCCTTTAAGGAGTAGAATGTATTTAATGAATATTTTCAACATAAATATTTTTCTTAAGATCAATCCCCAGTATACTGCCACAACAGATTAATTTTTTTTTTTTTTTAAATGATCAACTTTTTAGCTAGGCATTTTTATATTTTCTAGAATTTTTTTTTTTTTTACAACAAAGTAACTCCCTTCTCTGTTATTTATGTTCTTTACTTTTAAACTTATATAAATTTATACTCAAACTGTATATTAATCCTAAGGCTTAACGTCAATGTCTTTTTAAAATTCCTTTCTTCTCTTCTTTCATTTACTTCAATTCAATTTCAGTTCAGTTCAGTTCAATTTAGTTTTTGGTTGAGTTGAATTGAAGAAGAGATGATGAATTCAATAATGTGCACACTCTGATGATGATATTGATGATGATTTAGTACTTAGTACACTCTTATTATATGGATTTGTGTATGTATGTAACTGGTTATGAAATTTTCTTAATATATAGTTGGACTATTTTTAATTTGTTCTAACTTATTACATGTACATAGTACAATGGTGATGATGATGTTAATGATTGTATACTATATATTCATGATATAATAATGATGATGATGATGATAATGATAAAGAAGATGATGACAATAAGTTTTATGCAATGTCGTTGTGTTTAGATTTGGATAGAAAAAATAAATTTTTGTATAGTTGTTGTTTTGTTAAGAAACGAGTACTGGTACAAAAATTCTACAAAATATTTTTTATCCTAGACTTTTTTTGAAAATTAATGATCCCATTTTGAATTAAACGATGGTATAAATTATTTAATAAATTTCTGAAATATCAAATTGCCTAAATTTCTTAAGTAAATCTTGTTGCTTGTTACCCACAGTTGGGTCCAGTTTATTCAAGAAATTCAAAAATTTAATTTAATGTTAACATTTACCAGAGTGAAATTTACACAAGCTCAACTGGAACTTGAATTTTCCACTTCGATCACTATAATGAAGAAAAAATTATGTCATAATTGTACTATGGACTCATAATGCGATTCTATATTCAACTTGAAGATTGTTTACAAGGCCAGACTCACATTGGTTTGCAAATAATTTAGAGTATACAATTTTTTTTAGGTAAAGTGGAATTACGTCACTGACTATCTAACGTCACGATACTATCTCTTCCTATTTTATAGATATCTTATATATCGGGTTGACCCATAAACCCAGTTGAAATAAAATCTGTATTAACACCAATTCCCAAGCCTCTCAATTTCCTCATTATACACGAAAGGCAGCATTTATCCATCTCTATATCGTAGAAATCTCTAAATGGCAGAAGTTCGTTTATAACCACATCATTCCAAATGTGGAACCTAATTTCTTCTTATATATTTCCCAAACATGATTAATTCTATAAAAGGCTTCCACGTAGTGTTTTGGGCCGTATAATTTTTTTTATTAATAAACAATATGCCTTTACTCAGAGTATTGCAATTATTCACTAATCTAGAGTTATTTATGCGTTGACTCTGATTCATCACAGCTTTTTACATAATTGATTCATCACAGCTTTCTACACTTTTGATTGGAGTGGCTACACCATGGTAAGCTCTCAATTGACTGGTAATAATGGTAAATTTGATTATTGAGAGCCAATATTATTTCTAACTAGTATCGCTTCTTCACTAATCTGGAGTTATTTATGCGTTTACCCTGATTAATCACGCTTTCTACGCAGTTGATTGGGGTGACAACACCATAATAGTCTCCCAATTGACTGGTAATACTGCTCCCGAGTACAGTTTTCATATAATATGTTTATTAATAATCAATATTTCCTTACCCCTAGAATCTTCACTTATCTGAAATTATCTGCCTTCTGACCCTGATTTGCCACACCTTTCTTCACTTTTGATTAAAATATGACCATAATAGCCTTCTAATTGAAAAAAAAAAATAAATTTTGATATAACTTTTATTCTCTCAATATTTTAGCTTAATTTCTGCTGTACATAAAGAGCATCATTAATTCAATCTGAAAAGAATTTATTTTATCTTTGTTTGGTAAGTGCAACTGGCTGCCAATTATCTATCTATACTCTAAAATATTACAATGTTTTAGAGATTCGACTCGTTAATTCTCATCTTCCATCCAAACTAGTGTTAAAGACTTATTACCTCCTCCAAACACTAAGCTAATAAATTTACCTTTGTATATTTGAAACAAAAAAAAAACAAAAAAATTTAACTAAATAAAATCATAAAATGCTATCCATTGTATCATAGTGCCACAACATATAAAGTCAACATTACCAATAAGGCGGATAACATTTTTGAACAGAAAATGAAAATGAAGAAGAAAATATGTAAAAATAAAAACGAAAAAAAAAAAAATCTTCCAACCACACAATTGGGTCCAGTTTAGTTAAACAACTGCAACAAAACGATAAAAACAATAACAACAACTACAACAACAAAAATTAAAATAATATCGGAATAAAAGTATAGTAACCAATTCTCTTGTTACCGGTCAATTGTTAAAGTTATGCTTTTTTGAATCTCTTTTCCACTGTATGTATATATGTGACTACATATATGTTGTATCTATATATATATAGATGAATTTTTTTATAGGTTTCCTGAAGGAATTGGAATGAAACGTAAATGTTAAGCGCCCAATAAGGTCAATGACTACAGATTTTTCGTTTTTAGTGATTTTTTTTATTTTTGTTTTTTTTTTTGCAACTTACCTGATGTGCATTCTTTGTTGTCTGTTACACTATAGGTTCTCCTCTTCAACATTTTAAAATGAGATATGCTGTTGGATAGCATTTTTATTTTTCTTTTAAGTTTTTTTGGAAAAAACAAAACTGCATTTTAGTATTTTTAGTGTTACTGGTCTTAAGTGATTCAATTGTTTGGAAATTCTGTACTTTTCGGTTTTTATTTTCGTTATTTTCAAAATTTGAATTCACATTTGGACTTTTATATAATATAGAGTTATATATAGGTACGTAAAGTACTGTTTTTCTAGTTGTTTCTTGGTTTATTATTGAATATAGTTGTGATGTTGGGTCATCATCATGCAGAACTGAAAAAAAAAATTATGATGATCAGAATTGTGGAACTGTACACGTTTATTTTTTTGTTATTTTTTTTAATGTTTTACTTGAGTTTGTTGAATTTCTAATTTTTATAAATTACATAGATTAGTGATATTAATTTGTTTCAAATTGTTTTACTGCATTGTGATGATATTTTTTAAAAATTTTATTATGTGATTTCATTTGTAAAATTTAACTTCTAAAATTGTTCTACAAAAATCCATCGATAATTTTTATATAATATTTAATAGCAATAACAGATGAATGTGTAAATTGTATATATATATATATATATATATATATATATATATATATATGTGAATGTTATATAGTGTAATAGATTAATTTAAAGTGATGTTCTTATATAACGTTACTGGCCCTAAATTTAGTGCAAATAATTTAACCTTTTCATTCGAACAATACTTGCCTTTATAAATTAAAATGTATGAAATGAAATTATTTTTATTAATGAAAAATTTAATTAAAAATATTTTAATTATATAACAAAAAAATGATTGATTAATTGATTTATTCCAATGTTTTTTTCATATACAACATATTTATTGTTCCTTCATGTGCGTACTAATATCATAATAATGACAGTTTTCCTACAAGTAAGCATTCAACATATAATTGATCATGTGAGAAGCATGCTTTCCTTTAGAAAATAGACCACTTGACTTTGTGAATTGTTAATTGTGCAAAAGCTAGACGTTTGGGAAAAGGTGTTCTTTTAAAATTTAATGGCATATCTGACGATTGAAATCTCTTCACTTTTGTATTTATTGCAGTAAATATGATTGCTCCAATTAAATTTGTTATTCATTTTTTTCAGAAATTTACAGGTGTGCAAGACCTTTAGTTTTTAAAATATGCCTGACCGGTATTTTTAATTGCCAAATTCCAAATCTGTAATACCTTTAGTTGTTCAAATGTTCTTGATGGATGTTTGGATTTATATGGTAGCTACCCGAACCGCCTATCGAGCAAATTTCCAAAGTTGGCATTAACCATTCTCATAACACGAAAAAACATATACATATAAACTTTTGTGTGAGTTGGTTCAGAGGCTCAAGACCCTCTTTTAAGGTTCCAAAAACACACGTAATTTTTATAAGATTAAGATTTAGATTTAATAACAGATGGATGTGTAAATTTTATATATATATATGAATGGGACATATAGTGGGATAGATTAATTTGAAATGATATTCTTATAGCAATCAAAATTAATTATATCATCATCATTATCATTAGTTGTTGAGTCTATTCTCAAGGTTACACATGGTGGTCATGTACATTAAAAATTTAAACATTTCGAACACGTAATTTTTTTTTTATACTCCGTAATTAAAACTTTTTTGCTTTATCACCAAATTTTCAACATTTTTAATAGTCAAGTAAATAGTAAGAAAAATCAAATCAAATTAGTTCAATTTCAATTCATTCAATTCAATATATATATATACATGAGAGTAGTAGTCTCTGCACATGTATATATATATATTATAAGTATTAGTTTTATATTTACAAAATTTGTTCTAATATTCAAAAAAAAAAAACTAATTCTAAACAAATTTTCAAAAATTAACAAAGTTTAAAATTAAGAAAATTCAAAATTTGAAATTGTTACCGTTACAAGCAAACAAGAATGTAAATTAATTTTCTCTCGCAAAAACCATTATTTGTATTAAAAAAAAAATCAAAATAAAAAAAAACAAATTAAGTAGTTAATTAAAATTAATAATACATAACCCAAACAGATTATGTAATTTATAAAAAGCTTACATACTCAATTGACTCAATTTTCTTTGAGTTAATTTTTTTTACACTCTTTGGAGTAACATAAGACTTTGGAATAACTCATCTCAATTTGGATTTCTAAACAGTAATGGTACTTGAAATCATTAAGTATTTCATAAAGAAGTTGTTTAGTTTAGCCTATACTGCTGCTATTCTAGTTAGTGTCGATAATGCTTGTATAATAGGGTTGAATTTAACCGATAATGAGCTCATATTTGGCTAAATCGTTTAATTATATTTTTTTAATGAGCCTCTACCGCAAAACTATGTAGATAAATGTTAAACAATTGGCTAGGCTGCACAAAAACAGGAATTAACTTTCAAAAGTCCTGGTTTCATGTAATGTGTAGTCGTGAATACAACATCGTAGCTCTAGTGATCCACTCTAATTTTATAATTACAGAAAAATTTTGTGATTGAATTCTGTGAAAGACATTTTTATAATTACGGTATAGATTATAGTTGTTATAATAAAGCAGTGGCTGGGTATTCATTTTCAGTTTTGTTTTAGCCTCCAGAAGCCTTTGTAATTGTCTGAATTTTAATCTTATTTGATTACGTTTGCTGTATATCATCTGCGATTGTTGTTAACAATGTATTTCATTTTGTTGGCATTGGAATATCATATGTATACAGAAGATATAAAACCACCAGACCCAGATGTTGCGTTGTGATACTCCTGATTCTATTTTGCACATATTTGAATATTTAGTTTTATATTTAACATAATATTTTCAAAACTCACTCTTATAAAAGGATCTTTAAATGAGATTATTTGATGATTCATTTATAATATAAAAACAAATGTCAAAAATAAACTTTATGTATGTTAAAGTTAATCCTTAATTTTTGATTGAAACTTCTAGACAACTGCACTAAGTATTATCATTTTAAACTACCATACATAAAATTGACTTGAACAATTCAGTTAAGTTTTAATTTATTACAAAATTTGAAAACATTTTATTACTTTACTTACTAAATTTTTTTTTTTTTTTTTTGAATTACTTAATATACACCCTACTGCTATTATTACGACTACAACAACTATACAATAAAAAAAAAAAAAAAAAAACATACAACATACAACATAGTTTGAAACTATATGCAACTAAATTGTGATTTATTTTTTGGTTTTATTACAATGAAATAATAAATATGATCGCATAAAATGTAAGATGTCGCTAAAATATGTCATAAAAATGTACAAAACAACAAAATATTTGTATATACATATATACATATAAGTAAATATATTTTTGTCGTGTAAAATGATGAAATTTTAAAAAGTGTCATAAAATATAAATGGAAATAAAAATGATAACTCTTATATTAAAAAAGTGTTTTTTTTTTTTTATTTATTTTGATAATGCTTCTATTATATTGCTTCAAGATTCTGATAATAAATTTGATCTATTCTCTTCTACCAACTTACTGTGTATTGTATAATGATGTTGTATATTAAAACTATGTAGTGATATGGTGGTATAGTAAATCGACGCCAATACAAGACTATAAGAAAATAATATTAATTTTACTTACATTTCAGATTTAGATTTACTTACATTTAATGTTTTATTTATGGTTAGGGCACATCAGACGAAATTTGATATATATTTTTATGTACCGGAACAATCGACAAATCAATGGTGGGGTTAATAAAACACAAAACACCTTTGGTAATTAATATTAGTTAATTAAGCAAGGAATATGTTGTTGTTAGTAAGAAAATCATAAATCATGAATAAAAAGAGTAACTATTACAGTTATAAATTATATTAACCAGCTAAGCTAATAATGGTTATTTGTTGTAACAAATATCGGTAGAAAAAATATTATCTGGCTAAGATGATGTGACACAATATGACATGGTGAAGAGACATCGAAAACTGAAGCCGAATGAAAACAATCTGAGAATGGATTGTCAACATGACCTAAAAACCAGGCTTAAAAACCAATTAGAGAATTGATCCACATAGCCAAATCTCGTAAATAAAATAGTACAAAATGACTTCTAAAAACAAAAACAAATCACTCCAAGTGATCGCTTCGCTTTTAGTGGTGAAAATGGCAAAAGAAGGGAATAAAGATACATTATTACGCACTATATCTGAGTTTGAAAAATTGCTAATTAACGGTTAAAAATAATTGAATAAGAAATTAACTTCACAAAAATTTACCTAGAAATATTCAATGTACCGAAAAAATTATACTGAGATTAGTTCTATTAACAAACCAATTTGAGATTTATCAAATATGAGTCAATTGGTGTAATTTTTCCAAAACTGCAGAAAATTTCAAGAAATAATTTTGAAAATTTTGCTCATATTAATATTTCCGGCAAAAGGGTAGCTAAACATATTGTAATCACAAGGCTGGGTTATGAAGTAACGACAATCATTAACGACAAGAAATATTTAATCTCAACAGATTAGATTGCCGTTGTCTTAGTGCAAAAATTCAATATTAATATAAATTAATGAATAGATGAATCTAAAATAATAGCCTGGTTGTGTAAGAAATCCCCAATTCAAAATCTTCATCCCAAAATCGTCAAGACAAAAACAAAATCTTCCATGCAGATATATCCTTTTTTTATATTCAACAGCGGTTTCGCAAAACTCCGGGGGGTTTTTTTTTTGGATTTCGCCTTATTAGGGATTTTTTACCCAGGTACTTTTTTGGGGGATTTGTTCTGTCTCCCGTTATATAGCCTTTGATCTGGTTAAAATTAATTTGCTTTACTTTAGTACCAAGCTATACATATATATGTCTGGGATTTGTTAATCTTCTATTCTATGTTTCGTATTCATAATCTCACTGGAACTGGTAGCCTTAAATATCATCTATAGTTTTGCAAATGTTAGCAATTTACCAGCATTCTTTAATTTTCTTTGAACATCAAATACTCCCAGCACCCACAAACGTGATATTATGGTCATCATTCGCAACTATGACTTAGAGTAAAAGTAAGAGAGTAGAGTCCAACACTTCTAAGACGCAAAACTGTCTGTAAAACCAGTCTTTCGACTCCATCGTATTATACGGAAGGATTGAACGCTGTAATATTCTTGATAAATTATAAAATAATATGAATGAAAAATATCATTTAAACTGCCAAAAATCTTGCAAAAAAATTGGAAAAAACTCTTTAGGTTTTTAAGCTTTAGCAAAAGTAATTTTCTCCCCAGAGTATGTTAAGTATTTACAAATCTTTTTTTTTTTTATTTGTAATTTTAAAGTTCATATATATACAATGAAGAGTATTAATGCAATACTTAATTCTATAAATGTATTTATATTTGTGTTATAAATTTTGTTTTAAGTATAACCGCAGCGTCTCAACATGAAATATCGCCGACGAAAACATCTATGTCACCATTTTTTTTGCAAAGAAAATTGTTATTATAAATTTTAATAACTCCCGCGTGACAATGATTCTAATAATTTTCGTATTATTAATCTGTAACCAATTCAATCGTCTTTTTCTTTCATGATCTTATTTACTTTCGGGACAATATATCCATCTCTGAGTTTTCCTATAAATATTTGACAACGTTGACTTGTGTCTTTTTCTTAAATCTCATATCAAAAAATATGTAGATTTGTAGAAAATTACAATGTAAAAACCCCTATTTTTCACATATCCAAAAAAAAATGTTGATTATTTCCCAGAGCAAAAAGATTTTTAATTAAAAATTTTGTGAACAGGAGTCATTGTCCTGTTAAATTTTGATTGTTTTATATCTCAGAAATATAAACAAAAAACAAAAAAAATATCTATACAAGTTAAATACAAATAAAAACAAATAAAACCAAAAAATACAGTCATTAGTGTACAGAAAAAGAAAAAAAATTTATATTTTTTTTATAACTAGTTACATTTTATAAATTTATTTTCAAATACTGTGTTATGAAATAAAAATAATATTTCTTTAAATTGTCACTGATTCTTATTACCTTGACTTGATATATTGTTTATGCGACACCTCTACGTCGTATAACAAATGCAGTATCTATGCTTCTTTTTTTTTGTATTTGTATTTTTGCCTATTTTTATTTCAGGTATTCTTCATTTTTATAGTTTTTTCCACTCACTTTTCTTTCTCAGTTTTATTTGCTTCTCTGATTTTGATGCAGATAAGAAAATTCTCTCAAACTATGCTATCGTAAGTCGTATTTGCAAAAAAATATATAAAACAATTTTCATTTCCAAAGAGCATTTATGTAGGTCAAGAAATGCATGTAAAATGAAATCTAAAAAAAAAAAAAAAAACTAAGAAAAAAAATAGAGTATAAAGGAGAGAAAGAGATATAATATAGTAAAAAAAAAAAATTATTTAATTTTCATTTATATGCAGAAAAACTATCCACTTAATGTTTTTTAAGTATTCTTACTTAAAGCAAACATAACAAGGACTTTATTTTATTTTATTTTATTTTTTTTAATCTTTCTATTTTTCCATATATTTTTCATCAACAACAGAACATTTTGAGATAGCATAAGAAAAATTAAAAAAAAAAAAACTTTTTTTTAGGCCAATCATATGGATTTTATTTAAATGTTTGCAGGCTAATTCATATTATGTTCCGCCCTGTGATCCACTATTGTAATGGTTAAAGGATATAATAATGAATAATTGAATACTTACTCGATTCTTATTAAGTTAGGGAGTAAATGTTCAAATTAAATGTTTTGTTAGAAGAGAGAGAGAGAGAGAAAGAGAGATATTTCGTTGAAAATTTTTTTTCTTTTTCAAAAATAAAGTAAATAAATTGGATTAATATAAAAGACATTATTGGTATCCCGGATTTTAGATAATGAAGGATGTATAACAATTAACGATAAAATATTATTTCTTGTCTCTTCTAACAGTTTTGAATATGTGGACTTGGACATAAAGCGTTGATTTTCTCATCACCTATTGGTATTACTTTATTCTGATTGATTCGTTTTGAGCATTTGTCAGCTAGTCCTGGATTTTTGTATTTTATTATTCTTGTTTTGGTTTAGTTAAACATCATTTGATCGTTTATTCTCATTCCACCTTTTGCTCATATTATTATTTTTTACTTTATAAATTTTACAAAAAATTCAAAATTAATTGAAATTTACTTTTATTTAAGAAGAATTTACTAAGTGTAATCGCTAAATCAGATATTCTTAAGAAATCAGTTGATTAATAGCATTAATACGAAATAATCACAATAAGCGCATTTGCGACTGCGGTGATATATGAGTCAGATCTCGAAATTACCTAATCTAGTCTAATCTAAACTTTTAATTGACACTCTACTGCCATTTAGTATTTAGATACATAACAGTTCATCATTACAACTACTGTCATTGTAGAATAATTAATTAGTTATAATGAGTTTAATACAACGAATGCAGCCTTTTTACGAAGCATAATCGGTTGATGTTGACAATTTTTGATTATTATTCCAGAACTGTGTGCAGTTTCATTAAATCCTTAAGTATTTCATCAAATAGTTTATGAGTCTACTTTTACACAAAATAATTAATCTACTTTAAGTATTCTATCTGTAAAATTCGTTTGTTCATTATCATCAATGTCCTGCAACCCCATCCGTGGGGCATAGGGCGAACAGTTCGTTTGTTACGGGATGAAACTAAAAAAAAAAAAAAATAAAACTTTGTTTTCGAATACAATTTTTATTTTGACCGGGACTTCTATGTAGACACAACCTTTTCAGATCTATTGTACTTCTCCGTTTTGATGTGTGTGTACATGCCTGGAAATATTTATGTTTTTGCGAACTATTGCATTAAAATAAAATGTTAGAGTCGGATTCCTCTTATTTCAAACAAAAATTATTGTTTGTAGGTGTTTAAGGGAATAATGCAACTGTTGTTCTAAGAATTGACTGATCGCATTTGTTCTGCAAAGATATGTAATAATTATAATAATATCTGTTTACTCATTACCTTGCATTTCCACATGTCCCGGACCTCTCATAATAGTGATTTTTTTTCTTCCAATAACTTTATTAAATTTTTGTAATTACTATTTGGTGAGCTTTGAAAATTTGGAAAAAAAAAAATAGAGAACCCAGGGCGTTTAAGGTAGACTGGGCTGTCTGAAATTATACATTTAACATGCTTTTGTGCTCTTTTTTAATACTCAGTGGAATTTTTGACAAGTTAACCATTGATCGAACCAATTTCAAATAAAATGACCATCGTACTCATTTCAGTTTTATAACATATGATTGCCCATGTTTTTCACCGTTACTTCTTATTTCAAAAACAACAGATTTGTTCAATACACATTTGTTACAGTCTTAGTTGATTTTCTTTTATACGTACACAATTTGGTACTAAAATTACTTAGATATTTTTTTTATTTTCTTGGTTTGTTTTTTTTTTTTTGGCAAGTAATCCAATTTTTCAGGACAATATTATTAAAACGAATTCTGATATCTAATTTAAAAAGCATTTTGTATAGAATTGATTACTGCGGAAATTTACTCATGATATATTGTATAATATACCTCTACGTATAGGTATATATATTTTATAACTATATTATTATTTGTAAACATTAAAAGTCCTTAAGAAGTCCTTAAGAAAATAATTTATTTTTATTTTATTTTATTTTTTTAAATAAAATATTTTATTATTATTTTTTTGTTTTGTTTTTTGTTATTACATAATTTATATACTTTAATGTTTAAATTTAAGTATTTAAGGTTAGTTTTTAAAGTGTTATATAAATATAAACACTTATTTAATATTATATTAAAATATAAATTTAAAAATTTAAATAAAATTTATTTAATATTAATTGTTTTTTTTATTTTTTATTTCAGGAACTTAAAGAAAGCTTTAATTATGGATTATTTTGTCCTCCATCTAATGGTAAAGCAGGAAAGTTTCTAGATGAAGAACGTCGTCTAGGTGATTATCCATTCAATGGACCTGTCGGATATTTAGAGGTATCTATTTATATTATAATATGTTTGAAAATTATATATAGTAAAAATATTGTGAAATTATTTAATATATTTGTTAGAAATCAGTTCTCTTATGATTGCTTAATAACAATAAGCGAAATTGTCTAAGATATTTAATAACATTAGTGAAACATACCTAGAGTTTTTAATCGTTATTTGAAATTATTTAAAATAAAATAAAATTGATATAATCAGCAATGTTGATGTGACTGTCAAAATTTTTTAAAAATATATTTTTAGACCAGATTAGATTTTTTAGTTATAACACTTTGTTAAAAAACGTTTGAACACTTTGGTCAAAGTCAAATTATAGAACCATTAAATTATTCACAGAAAACAAAAAACAATATATAAATGATTAAAGTGGCATTGAAGTGATCAAAGAGTAATTATATTTATATACTTAAAAAAAAAATGAGACAATTTACAATGTCAAAAAATAATAGCATTTTGAAACAAGCAAGAAATTTTCTTTAGTCGAATTCATGGGATCATATAAAAATTCTGTATTATTCTGAAATTACAAAATTATAATTTTTTTTAAAAATTCTATAATGAATTGTGAGTTAACAAAATTATTAGTCAAAAAAATTCTGAGCTATAAAATTCGGTTTGTATATTTTCATCCGAATGTTGAATTGCAAAACGCCATTTTACCTAATATTTTTTGACAAAAAAGACATTGAACAACTTTCCATTTGATATATTTGACCATTTTACAAATGGTTCTTTGGCATAATGAGACACTTCGCAACAAGATATTTGACAAACATATATTTTGCAAATATAGTTGCAAATATAGTGCAAATATATCTATTTGGAATTTAGAAAAATTTTTTGCGTTAAGAATGTTTTTACAAAATAAATGTTTGCCAAATATCTTCTTCGCAATAAATTAAATCGTTGTTGTGTTTTACACTCGTATTGCAAGATGTGTTCCCCATTCATGATATTTTATCACACAACGAACATGACATTTGTAAGGTTCTACTAAGTTATAGTCACAAGCCCAATAAAATTCGCTTTGGTTTGTTTACTTAAATTGTAGTGAAAGACCTCAATATTTAATATATCCTTAGTCTTGCTGCACTTGAAGATTTCACAGCGTTTTTATCTTTGTGTAACTTCAGTTAAGTTCTGAAGTTGAAAAAAATGCTTTACAATCTATTTCACTAATCATTTTATTAAAATTGAAAATATAATGCATGCATTTTATAATAGCATTAGGTGAAATAGGAATTATAGATTTTGCGAACTGATTTTTAAAAAAAAGCAAATTCTTGCATTTTTCCAGAATTTTGTAAATCGAAATTTCGTAGCACAGGATTTTGTAATTTAGGATTTGCCAATTGAATGTGCCACACTTGAACTTACATTTTATTTTAATATGATTTCAATATTTTATAGTGAGTGTTATTGTCACTTACACACTAAAGTTTTTTCAATCAGTTAACTTCAAATATTCTGTCATTCCTTTCAAACGCAGAAGTTTTTATAAGACAATTTACGTTGCATTGTTCTTGCACTTTATTTATTTGTATGTTTTATGAGAAAACTCCATTCTGCATTTTTTTCTTTCAAATGCGAGTTCTTGCAAACGAAGATATATTTTGTACTTTCCAAAACACGTGTAAAATTTGGCTTTTGTCATTTTATCAATAAATTATTTAATTATATATATATATTAAACTTATTTCTTATAAAAACTTGTTTTCTAACGTTAGAGTAAAAAACAGTCAAGTACAAAACACTGAAGAAGTCTGAAAGTAGTAGACGCGTAGACGCGTATTTGTATGATAAGCATATTTGGTAAAATTAAAAGGAAAATATTCGACTATTGTCAACCACTAAAGTTATTAAGTTCATATTGATAACAATATTAACGTTCAAATCCTATTAATATGCTTTACAAATGCATGTTACGTTAATTTACTTTGATAGAAAACGAGAAAAAAATTCAATCCAACTACGTAACAAGACATATGCCTGGCGCAAATAATTTGATTTCATTTTTGTTCTGTACTATTATATATGGCAAGATTGAGTAAAATATAGAGAGGTATTAAAATATAAAAACATAATATTAAAGATACGATATAATAGTTAGCTATCGGGTTATCTATTTAGTTTTCCAATAAATTAACTATTTAACATCGAACAAATATTTTCAAATAATTCGTACACTTAAAAAAGTTCCGATTAATTTAAAATTACCAAAAAATCTATTATAATTTTTAATTTTTTAAATTATTTTTTGTTTATTCTTTTTCCAGCTTAAATATAAACGACGTGTTTATAAAATGTTAAATTTAGATGAACGTCAGTTAAAAGCATTACATACAAGAGCGAATTTACGTCGTTTTATGGAATGTATAAATGGTGGACATGTTGAAAAAATTGCAAAAATGTGTGCTAAAGGGCTGGACCCAAATTTTCATTGTCCTGAAAGTGGTGAAACACCACTAACTGTTGCAACTGGAACTAAAAAACCAAATAAAATTTTAATTGCATTAGTAAATGGTGGTGCACTTTTAGATTATCGTACCAAAGATGGTGTAACAGCATTACATAAAGCAGTTGAAAAGGATTCATTAGAAGCTGTGACGTAAGTTGAATTTATTTATTAAATAATTATATTAATTAAATAAATATTAACAATATTTTTAAATTTTAATTATATAAACTATTTTTAATAAAATAAAATTCAATAACCACCTTACGCCATAATGTTATATTTTACAAACAAATTATTTAAAAATTCAACTTCATCATATTGCTCCGAATTCCTGGAATAACCTCTGATGAACTCCAATGTCAATTCAAATTTGTCGTCATCGATTTAAATTATTAAATCCTTTCTTTTCTTTCATTTATTAAATTTCATTTCATTATTCAATGGATACCGCCAAATCCAATTCAAATTCGAAGCAAAAATTCGAAACAACAACAACAATAATAATAAAAAAGTAAAACTTTGCAGTGTCATTTCTTGTTAAGTGGAAAATAAATTTCAAAATAATCGCATCACTGATTGTATTACACTTTAGAATTGTGTGCTTCATATTGTGCTTTAGTGCTCTCGATGATGTAACGAAGGAATTCAAAATTCAAAGAGGATTGAAACGAATCTATACGATGATATGTACACAAAAAAAAAAAAAGACACGCGAACGTGTTGTCATTTTTTGTTCTTGCCTTTCTTATATTATTTTTTTTTTTTTTATTCAATAAAAGCAAATAAAAATGGATCGAAAATTATTGTCTGTCGATGTAGATTGTCGCATTTTGAAATGGCAAACATTAAGAAACGTTAATGAGTATCGTGTGCGCGCATTTTTTGTTCTTTTGTTTTTTTATTTGTGTATATTTTCTTATTAGAATTGTTGAGTATTATTTGATGAAATGAAAATGATGGTTGAAGTGAAAATAGAAGAATGGTGAGAATGGTGGACATTAAAAATTTATTAAAGTGAAGATTTTTTTTGAAAATCTTCGTTATGAATTCTAGAACGAAAGAAAATAAAGAGAAAGAAAAAAATAGAAAAAATGAACAATTTAAATTTATATACAAACCGTTAGGTATCTTAAATGGTTTCTGATAAAATAATTTAATATTTGTCTCTTTTACTCAAATTGCTGCATAAGAAAAATTGATATTTGGAAGGAATTAAGATTATTAGGAATTTAGATCTGATTAAAAACAAATTCGGTTCGTTTAAATTTCGTATCAAAATCAGAATAAAATTTTACAATTTGTGATTTAATAAATGTTGATGTGTAACATGATTTTAATTTATAAATTCTATTGCGTAATCAATTTTTAAATCTTCTCTCAATATTTCAATTTAATTTTTACGCTTTTTCTTCCTTTTTATTACAATGCCTAATTCTATTAAAGAATATCGATGATAATTTATTATAAGTTTTTTTGGCAACAATGCGGAACAGCTCAACACTAGATTGACCAACTTTTTCAATTCTGATTATTTTTTTTCAATACCTATTGTTCTTTTACGTTGAATTTATCTTTGCATTATTATCTGTAGAATTCAGGACCATCAGGATTTCTCAATATGCAAAATTGAAGTATTGTTCGTGCTATTTTTAATTCTCAACTCACCTTGTGACTATTAAAATTCATAGAATATTAACGTTCCATAAAATAGGATTAATGAAGGCTTAAACGAAATCTGAGATAAATCGTATTAGACAAAAGTTCGTATATATAGACGCATTTCAAACCTGTTTTAAATTTTTATTATACAGAAATTGTCAAATAGTACACGCAGCCATTTCAGCTTTGAATCATCTCTGTTTTTCAGTTTCCGAACTACTTGCGTGTACCTACATCAGAGCGTACAGTGAGTTTAAATTTTGGGATACTCTTGTAATTCATCATCATCATTGTCTTGTAATCCCATATGCCCTTGGTGGGGCATAGGATAAAAATAAAGTCTTTCCTATCTGCGGCTAACCTAAATAGTTCTTTAACATAAATCTTTGTTCTTCCATTTGACAACAAACAAAAAACATTGTTCAATGTTGTTGTCAGGTTTCTTCAAAGTATGCCCGATCCAACGCCATTTCGTCTATCGGATTGTCACTTCTATTTGTTTTTGCTTCGTTTTTTGCCGCAGCGTTGTGTTGGAAATGGTTTATTGCAATCGAATGTTTAGAAGGCATCTATTGATGTACACTTCAAGATTCCTGGTGATGTTTAGTGAAACCTTCACAGGCCAATGTTGTTTCAATGTTGTGTGAATGTTTCGCAGGCCAAAAAGAGAACAGATTTTACACTTACATTGAAGATTCTTCTTTTTGTGCGCAGACATATGTTTTTTTGTCATATTTTTGGGATCACCCCGAAAGCAGTACGGACTTTGCTGTTGATGGCGTTAATATCCAAATTGGCACCTCTATCTAATGACACGATGCTGCCTGGGTAATTGAACGTACTCACCTCTTCGATTCGCGTTTCTTTATGTGTTTTGATGTGCAATTTGTGAGCTTTAGGATTTTGAATTTATTGACTTTTAGGCTCGCACTTTTTCCAGTATCATACAGCTTTTGGCATATATCATTTAAACCTACATTCGTATGTCACAATAAACACACATCGTCGACGTAATCAAATTTGCTCATTCGATCGAAAGGACGCCATTGGCTGCCGTTGCTCTCATTTACTTCCACAGTAGTCATTATGTCATCCATTACTACTAAAACGATATTGGTGATAAAATACAGCCATAACTTACTCCCTGAAACACCTCACAGCAATTTATCAGCTGTCCTCGATGTAAGGCTGTCCCCCTATAATTGTTTGTGGAATGTTTCTCTTACTAAGTGATTCCCAAATATGCTCGTAGTTTACTCTATCAAAAACTTTCTCAAAATCTACTAACATGCGATTTAACGGTACTTTAAATTCAGTGGACTGTTCAAGGATTATTCGTAATATGTTGATAAGATCCAGATTCAAACGTTGTAATTGTATTCCTTTAATTGTTGGTATAATTTTATTGCTTCATTACCCAGATTATTTTCAATTATTTGATTTGGCACGAATCATGCAACATTTTTTTGATTATACATGTAATAATTTTACTCTGAAGACATTTGGAAGAAACCAAAAAAAAAAAAAAATAATAAATTGACATTAATTTCAGTTATTTATATTCTTTTCTATGCATCAACTAAAGTTTGGCACCCCCTCTGGTAAAAAATTTTCTTGGTAATAATTTCTAAGTAAATAACCTCGAAGCATTTTGAAAAAATGTAAAAATTTCATATGAAAAAAAATTTAATAGCAAAGCTTATAGCAAAGTATGGACAAACTAGTTTCTTTTGAATAAGAATTTGAAAAAATGATCTATAATAGGTCTTTGAAGAAATTTTTCAAAAAAAAAAAGTAATAAAATTTCGCTTTAAAGAAATTCTTTAAAACTTCTGATATTTCTTCAAAATAAAAATAAAACAATTAAATAAATATAATAATAATGATAATTTGCAGTGAAAGATAGAATGAGATAAATATAACTTCATCTGTTTCATTCTATATATAATATATATATATATATCTATATATATATATATATATATATATATATGTTACGGTTAAAGTAATAAATTGGTTATTATTAATAATAACCGGTCATTATGAATAATAACCAAATAGGATGGTTAAAGTGATTAATTTGGACAGAATTTATGTAATTTATCACATAAACCGTAATTATTAATAATTCCCACCCATCTTAGATAAATTAAATAAATATTATAATTAATTTTTAAACATTTTTTGGATAGGTCCGATGGTCCGGAAGTCGTAAACAAATATTTGAAAAAGATGGTATGTTTCACTACAAGCTTGCGGTCTGCCAGATTTCAATAAATAAGTAGCGGGGGTTTGGGGGGTAATAGTTGGGGGATAAGTAACGGGCCAACTTTAAAAATCAATAAATTCAAATCTAGGTGTCAAGGATTTCAATACTGTAATTGTAGATTCGGTTGTAATTCAAATCAATGCAAATGTAAAAAGCCAAATATCAAGTGTAATTCCAAATGTCATAGATAAAAGTTCTTCCTGTAAAAATAAATAAATTAACTTCGTTTAATTTAAACATAAAAACATAATTTTAGTTTTTAAGTTTTTGTTTTTTGTTTGTCATAATTTTAATAACAAATATAAACAAATTAAAAGAAATAGTTTTAATTTTAATCACATTTACCAATCCATACAGGTAATTATTAATAACTACCGGTAAATGTAATAAATTCTACTTATTTATCACATTTACCAAAATACGAAGTTATTATTAATAATGACCGGTTATTATTAATAATTACCGGAATTATCATATTTACCGTAACATATATAGATATACATATATATTATAATTGCAAACCATGAATTATTATTAAACATTATACGCAGATTGTACACATTTATATGCAACCTTTGATATTTTATTTTAACAATAACTTTTGTTATTCTCTGAATCTTCATAATTTTTGTAATGTTTTCTCTCTCTATCTTTCTTTCCTTAAAATAGATTTAACATCAGGATTGGAATCAGCTCGTGGTTATTTAAAAATAACAAAAACCCAGGAATTTTTTTTTCTACATTTTAAAAAATTTGTCAGGAAATTATTTCCTTACTTTTCTTGGAAATTTATCATTCCTTCACATTCTCTATCTCTTTCTTTTCAAGTAATTTTTTGTTCTTCTTGTACAAGTGTATGTATTCCCATTATCAGGTATCATTATTATTATATTATATTTCTTAGGTTCGATGTAATTTAAAACGGTTGGTATACATTTTGTTAAATTTTGATAGTCTCACTCAAGTTATTTTTTTTTGTAAATTGTCGAAAAAAAAGAAAAACAAAAAATATCTAAAATAAAAATTGTAGCTACAAAATAAATTTAAAAAAAAATGTTGTTTTATTAGAAGACAATAAAAGGAATTTGCTGACAACTAAATTTGTATTCCTCCTATATTGAATAGAATATACAAAACGTACATACCGACCATATTTTATTTAGTGTATATAGCCTTGAAAATATTAAATTACATTTGGACAGTGGAATAATATTTTGGTATAAAACACAGAGTGTTTCAAATTGAATTGAAGAGAAGAAAAAAGTAATATTACACTTCTTAATATGAATTAAGTATGAGTAGGATTAAAATTGTGGCATACTAATCTGAAAAAATTGTGTTTTTTGTTTTTATAATGGTTTGAGGAGAACATTTTTTTATTTTTTAAAAATTTGTTGTCTTCAATTGAAAATGTGTGGGTAGAATATAACAAAAGAAAATGATTAACAAATAACATTTATTTTTTGGTTCATTACATTACATTACAACTGTCATAATTATTTTATTGAGTGAAGTCATATTAATGGAAGAATTTGATATTAAGAGAAAATTATTATGACAGTTGACAGTATTTTTACGAATTGATGTCTTTGTGGTGAAATTAGTTAATTATTTGATTAATATTTTCGTACCTTAGGTAGGTTCCATCAAATGATAATAAAAATGATTTGATTAAGAAAAAATATTTTTGTATCGCAACTACTCTCAGAGAGATAAAAAAAATAACGAATTTTCAGTATTTATATATTTTTTTTTTATCATGTTTTTAGTCTGAAAAAAAAGGCTCAAATACAAACTCATCAAACTAAAGCATTCAGCTTGTTTGATGGTAACTGGGGCTATGATGTGGACAACATCTACCGCATCAGTAGACATTCTGCTTCACCTAAGACTTTTTTATCTCTTTATACAAAAACAAGTAAAGTTCACCACACCTACAAATGTGTAATACATACCCAGAACAAATTCGTGCACTCCAGAACGATGGTACGCTTTCGATAGCATTATCCGACTACTGCTTGCAAAGAAATAATTTTGAGAAACCTTTCAATATAATCATGCCGAGCGGCATGGGATAGCTGCCCACCCTCCTTCGACAAATGATCATTAGCGTAGTATACTGACGGCTCCTATATATTTAAAACCGTTACAAAAACAAATAAAGTCACAATAATGTGGGTACCAGAATACTATGGCACATAGCAGGAAACGAATTTGCAGATTATCTATCAAGAAAAGCATCGGATACGCCTTTCATAGTCCGTTCTGTGGGTTTCCCTTGAGTACAGCTCAGATGCAATAAAAAACTTGGGTAGAGCAAAAAGCTGAAGGTTTCTGGGTCAACGTTCCTGAAAATCGTCAAGCAACAAAATACTCATAACTAAACAGAAAACCAAAACTTTTTTAAGTCTCAATAGCATCTATGTTTGCAGGGATAATAACAGACCACTCCTTAATAAATAAACATCTTTATAAAATGAGTCTAACCGATAACAACTTATCTAGAATATGTGGAAGAATCTATTGAACATCTGTTCTGTGAATGCGAAGGGTTCACACTTGCAGACTTAGGACTCAAAGACTAACTAACAAAAACGAGTAATTGCAATAAGCTCATTTGCAGCTGCGAAGATATAGGGGACAGATTCAAACCCGAAATTACACATTCTAATCTAACCTAATCTGAAAACAAGTAAACATAAAGTATTAAAAAAATTCCAATTATATCTTAGACACAAACCTTTACTGCATACACCAACTAAAACAATATTTCTAATAATAATTTTTATTTTTGAATTCTGTCGACTTATCAAATAAATATTTTAATTGCAAAACTATAAATGCTGACTATCCCAAAATAAGAGTCATTAACTACTTTTTTTTATTATTTTAGAGCTATTTGTATTTAAAAAAAAAAAAAAACTAACTTTAATATGGATTTTTTTCAAAATTATAGATCAATATTTGAGCTAGTCTTGATTTAAAAAATTTTATACTTCAACCCAGCCCTAACAAATTTATTTGCACAATTCATCTTTTATACCAATACCATTGAATCGCTGGACCATTAATAAATTAAATAAATATAAAATAAACAAAATTAAATTGCTGAACAATTTAAATAAAAATTCTTAAATTTGTTAGACTTCTTTGCTCAAAGTGAAGCACTTAATAACAATACGTACAAAAAAAAAAAAAATAAACCTCGGACTTTTTGCAGTTTTTTATGAGCTATTTTTTTTTATTTCATAAATTTTTTTTAATAGCTTTGTTTAACATTTTTATTGTTTTGATTGTTCTTTACATGCAAATATATATAGGTATATGTATTTTTAATTTCAAAATTATATTTTGAGACTACCAAGATCATTATAAATTCACAAGGAACCATTTGTTTCTGGGGGTTTTTGTTTTTGTAAGCTTTAAAATATTTGAAATTTTTTAAATATGATTGTTACCCTATACTAGATCTGACTGAACCAATTCATTAAAATTAAATCTGTGTAATTTGAAAGGAATATAATGTATATGTATATAATAAGTAAAAGAATAAAAACTGGATTAGTGTACATTTTGAAATAATAAAATAAAAGGAATAAAATAATAAAGTAAAGGAAGTAAATTGAAGCAATTAAAAATAAATTAAAATTTTTTTAAAAAAATAAAGCTTTTTTAATAATATATTTTAATGTAAATTATATTTGAACTTTAAGCTATAATGGAGTTCAATGTCTTGAATAGAATTAAAATTGAAATATTATAATCTTTAAATATACTAATTATCTTAATAGCACAAATTTGAATGTATATATTTTTTCATATTACAGTTCATAATTATATTTTTATTCTATAAAGAAATACTTAAATTTTTTTCAACGAAATTGTACTATTCACTTTGATTCAAAAAACCTAATGAGATTGGCTCAAAATCAATTTTATTTACTACTATATGTAGCTACTTGTATCTACTACTTATTACTCCAAAGAGATTTCGTTTTCTTCTGTCGTGTCTGTTCCAATCAAAAAACTTAACTAATTTAATTTTAGACACATTAAACTATTCTGTAATCTAAACTTCCATAATTATTAAACTATTCTGTAATCTCTAATATTTAATTATTCTTATGAGGAAAAAATAGTACAGAGCTTATAAAAATTCTGTGTTAATACAGTTAAGCAAATAGTATAAAGTGAGGTAAATACAACCCCTGAAGAATAAATATTATTTTATGTCAAGACATTTTATTGTTGTACTGATCATATTATAATCAAACAAGTCCAACCTTCAAGTATAGGCGTGAATTACTCTTATGGCAACTGATAATCTTTTTGAAAACAAAAGATTGTCATCTATAAAAATATAATTAAAATTTTAACTTTCATCTCTCGTTCCAAGTTTTTCTTATTCAATTTAAACAGTATTCTTCTTCATGGTCAGGCATCGGACCGTGATAAAAACGAATTAAATAATTATTAATAATACAACTATTTGAAATTAATATGAATCTACTGAACCGGAATGGTAAATTCTAAAACTGTTTCCATCCATCTAGTAAAATAAAACAATCTGATACTTTGATACAATCCAAGCCAAAAAAAAAAGTTATCATTTGATGGCAATATGCATTAAAGGCTTTGATTTCTTTATTGCTCTCCAAACCCTTTCTTTGGTATTTATGTCAATGTTGAACTTTACTTTCATCTTTTTATTCTAAACTTATTCGAAATTTTTTTTCTTCAATTAAATCATTCTATTTAAACTGTAAATTGAAAAAAGTACGGTACAAATATCTGAATCATTTCGCAACCGATTTTCATTAAATGATAAATATTTAAAAGGAGACATAGCGAAACTAAATTTTTAAAATTTTCAATTACAAATTTCAATTTGGAGTGAAATTATATTCAATTACTCAATTTAATTTTCTTATTTAACTCAATTTAATTTTCTTTTTTTTTTAAATAAATCATTAAATGGTTACGGTTGTTGTCTAAGATAAATCAATAAACAAAAATATATTCGTTGAATAAATTGAAATGATGAATTTAATTGAATAGATTTTTTTTTTCAAACTTCCACGAATTTCCATGAATTATTACGTATGCGGTTGTTGTCTAAGATAAATCAACAAAAAAAAAAACAAAAAATTGAAATTATTGAATGAAATTGAGTAGATTTTCCAACAAACCTCCTTAAATTCCAATAAATTATTACGTATGCGGTTGTTGTCTAAGATAAATCAATACAAAAAAATATAACCCAAGAATGAATTGCAATGATGGAATGCAATTGAATAGCCGTTTTTTCAAACTTCCACGAATTATTACGTATGCGGTTGTTGTCTAAGAAAAATTGGAATTATTGAATGAAATTGAGTATATTTTCCAACAAAACTACTCAAATTCCAATAAATTATTACGTATGCCGTTGTTTTCTAAGATAAATCAATAAAAAAATTATATAGTGCCAAGAGTAAATTGAAATGATGTAGGTAATACAATTCATACTGAAATTGAGTACGATTTTTTATCAAACTTCTTCGAATTTCGAGTACCGAACGAATACTAGTTAATATTTAATCGTCAAACGACTTGAATTTTTATGCCAGTTTTAAGGCAAACCGAAAAAAAACAAATGTGTAAACTTGAACAAATTTGTTAGTTAACTAATTTTTTATATTTTCTAATTTTTTAAGGCAAACCGAAAAAAAACAAATGTAATTTTTGAACAAATTTGTTAGTTAACTAATTTTTT
Source organism: Argyra leucocephala (assembly GCA_963942445.1). Taxonomy (NCBI): domain Eukaryota; kingdom Metazoa; phylum Arthropoda; class Insecta; order Diptera; family Dolichopodidae; genus Argyra; species Argyra leucocephala. The sequence continues at coordinate 32,073,395 of OZ012681.1, read as the reverse complement.
ATATTTTATATTTACAAATTAATTTAACTTCATGTTCTTTAAACAATTTCTTATTTAGCTTTAAGCTAAAATAAATAATATTGTTAGTACTATACATGACAGAGTTTCAGAGAAATAAATTATTTCAGTAAATGAAAATTAATCCTCTTGCTCTGCTGTGTTGAACATAACTAAACTATAGTTGAATTTTTGTTTTTTATTATATTTTTTCTTTACCTTATTGTTGATAGAGGGAAGGAAGAGATTTATTTTGAACATGACATAAAAATTTCTAAAATTTTACTTTGAGAATTTCTATTATATTTTATTTAAATAAAATATTATAATATTATATACCTTATATATAATGGTTATTTTTTAATTTTAGAAAAAAAAAGCGAAACAAAAAATTACCACAAATAAAAATAATGAAATTTTTCAATTTTCCCTAAGAGCCTCCTCCCTCTCATTATTAGATTGTTTTTTTATTTTTTTTTTATTTGCGTAGTTCTTACAAAATGTTTGCCATTATTTCTTTTAATATTATTTTTACCTATTTATCTGTAGATAATTTTTGTGGTTCTTAACATAAACCTAAAAGCAATTATTTTACAATAATAAATATAAATTGTATATACAGTGATGGTATTTGAATTAGTCATTCGGTACGTTTTAGAGAAGAATATTGTCTTTACTATTTATTTTAAATGGATTAACAACGTTAAGGTTCATAGGTTGTGTAGTTCCAAGACCTGTCATAAAATCTGTATTAAAAAAAAAGACTAAGAAGTTTGTATAAAAGTATTATACAATGCGGTTAATATTCATTTTACATTATTTTAAATCAAAAATATAAAATTCATCTCTCTAATATTAAATTTCCTTGAATTAACAGATTGGGAATCACTATTACTTAGCCATACGATAACTCTTCAAATATTCCTATTATAGAATATCCAAATCCATATTCTATAGCTGTTCTAACTTTAATGCCCGCAATACATAATACAAATATCTGAACCTTTTCATAACTGATTTACATTAAATGACAAATATTTTAAAAGAGACGTAGCGAAACTAAATATTTTTTCAAAAATTTTTAATTTTCAATTCTTTCTAAAACAGTTCTAACTTCAATGACCGTAATCCATTCTAAAACAACAATTTGAATATTTCCATTGTTCAAAAATCCAGTTTTTCGATTTCAAGTGTTCATCAATATTCTTCAACGTACTTTGTGTTGCGCAAGTGCTTAGAAAAAGAAATTGTAATTCTTTCGAGTATAATATCAACCTATTTTTGTTTATACTAATCAAGTTATATTAGTGTTCGAATTCTTTTTAATACATTATTTTGGATATAACAGTAAAATATAAATAATTCAAATTACAATTTTAAATGAAAATGTATATCAGAAGATTAATAACATGCCAGAAAAGTCGAATCTCTCAAAAATATCTGATTAATTTGATTCGAAGAGACTGTCTGTTTTCATTTATTCATTATTAATTCATTTATCATTCTACATTTTATTATAATTTAATTGGATCTAAATTGAATTTCCATTCAAGATTGCAATAAAATTTTTTCCAATGTACAATGGAATTAGCTTTACAATCAATTCTTGTTTAGAAACAATTTAACCTATTTTTTTGTTTAGTTGCTTTTCTCTAGGCTAGGTCGTATTCATATTTATTTATTTATTTATTTCGACATAATCAAAGGAAAATAAAAGCAAAAAACAATTTTACAAGTTTTTTTAAAAAAAAAAATTTTTTATTTATTTTTCGAGTTTAGCATGCGTTCAATATATTATTACACTAATAATGTCTGTACAACTTTCCACCTCGGTGAATTAACGCAAAAAGCAATTACAGAAACCCAAAAATTTATGTGAAGCTTTTTCAAAATATTACCGCAAAAATTACCGATTCAGATAATTAAAAAAATATAATTTTTGTTCGCATCTTTTAAATAAATCATTTATAGAAAAACATATCCAAGTTCTAAACCCATATAGGAAAACTATATATTTAATAGAAGAACCAAATAAGATCATCATTAATAGATAATAGGAAAACATCATAAAATCAATAGTGTATGACGCTTTTTTAAATGAAGTATTTTTCAAAGTCATTAAAACAATTGAGATTAGCCGAAAAATAAAGTAAATGAGAGATTAGAGAAAGACAAAAATACCCTAATAACTAAAATGTTATACTTAAATTGGACTATTATTTAATAATAATGACACTGATAAATGTTATACTCAAATTGGACGAAATTAATTGTTTTGCGAAAATAGAAAACTATGTTTGAGTTCAATATTTGAATGAAGACGAAAGAAACATATTTTTAATGCTTGACCAGCAGATGGTACGCCTAGAGCAGCTAGTAATAATATATTTCTTTAACAATAGTTTTAACAAAAAATTAAATTATTAAAATAATTGATCAATTACTGATTATCATGCTTATCTTTATTATAATCTTCGTACCGATCAAAATTTCTTCCCATATTTCAAAAGAAAAAATAGATTTATACATCTAAACAAAAACTAAAAACAAAAAAAAAAAAAAAAACATTTAAAAGAAAATTGAAATTTACAAGCTGTAAAAATTTTACTGAAGCCAAATTAACCACAACCAACTGCCCATCATGTATTTTCATCCCGACACATAAGCAATATACACAAAGAAAACTTTTTTAAATAGTGAGGTGAATCAGCAGATAATTTTTCTCATTAATTTTAGTTAAAGAACCAGAATCCACATGATGACTACAATAATTAATTTAATCTTAACAAAAACAACAACAATAAAGTTAATGAAAAAGAAAAGAATAAAATTAGAAAAGGTTTTTCTTACGAAAATATTACCTTTGTATTAAGAAAAGGATATCATTCTATTGGTATAAAATTAAATGAGAATGGAAGAGAATGAAGGGAAGGGATGGTGATTTCCGAAAAGTAATTGATTAGCTGAATAAATATATTTTTATTTTTCCCTTGATTTTAGCAATTCCCATTCAAATATTAATTTATTTATAGTACACTATTATTTAAGGAGTGTCAATTCCTATTTATGCTTTGATCAATAATTTTATTTCAATACGGAAATTTGAAATTCTTTTTAAATGTTCTTCACACCCTTTTATTTTTATTTTTTTAATAAATTTATGTGAACATTTTTTTTTGTATAATTAAATAACATTTTTATTTTGTTATTTACAAGGTATTTTTTCAGTTGTAATTTTTTAAAATAATTAAATATATTCGGAAGTACTTGTTATTATGAAAATTATTTAAGACACACCACCACATAATATATAAAATTTATTAGTTTTACTTAATTTTTTAATTAAAATATAATGAGTTTGCTCCTAGAGGTACTTGTGATTTTAGAATATAGAATCTATAGTTGAATTCTACGAGTACACAATATTGGCGCTGATTTGAATTTTACCGTCCAACTATTTTTAACATATGGAAATTAATGTGACCTTCTATAATGTGAACATTGACAGAACGGGTGAATATTTTTATAGTTGAAAATAAGCAATATTCAAAGCTGAACGCTAAACGCTAAACGTTGAACTGAACTATTTGAATGCATTGAATATATATTTATCTTTTATTTGAATGTGATTGATTGAAATTGAATGTATTGAAGTTAGGTTTATCTTCAGGATGATTTTTTGTTTCTGTTTTTACTTTACATAGCACTGACAAAGCATTTTATATTTGACTCATTTAACGCTAATACCAACATTGAAGATTATTCAATTAATAAAAATGATAGCGGTAAACTTTTTTAAAGTTAAAATTACAAGTTCAAGCTATCATTCATAGAGTCATTATACAAGACTGTGTTCGCACAATACTAAAAATCACTTGTAACACAATATAATGCTCATGCAATATTAAATGTTTTAATTTTTCCATTTTACAGTATGAAATTAAATTTTTAATTGTAAACAATTATATTTATGACTTTAATTAAAGAATGATTTTATCCACTAACACTACTAGAACTTATTAGTAAGAATTGTAGTGTTAGACCATCTAGCTAACTCTTAGTTTAATTCTGATTAATTTCTTAATTTAGATATATGTGTACATTGACATAACATCATTATCATATCTTAATGCAAATAGATAGTTTGAGATCGTTTTTTTTGGTGCATGAAACAAAACAGAGAGCATGAAAAAAGCAAACTAATTCATAAAATTTAAAAATATAATTTTTTACTACCATTTTTTATTTTTTTTTCAAATTTATAATTTAATATCGAAAGTGCTAAAATAATTTTTTTCTCACACAATTAAAGAACATTTAATTTCCTTTAAATAAAAATGCTCGAAAGGCTATACGGCGATCAGTGCTTCACAAGTTATGAGCTGTTTTGTCACTACGTATCCTTTTTATTTGTACTAAATTTTTTTATTTTAATTTATTTTTAATACACAATTTTTTTTTTATTGATAAAAAAAAAAACAATTTTATTTAGTAGGTAGGCATAGGCATCATATTATGTGTATGTATGGTTTTTTTTATAATTTTCCTTACTTAATTTTAATTGTATTTTTTTCTAATGAACATTCAAAATCGAAACTGAATTTTTTTTCTATGTGTTAGAAGAATTAACCCCAAATTTTTAAACTATGTATTTCAATTTGATCATAATCATATCACACATATATCATTTCGGTTTACTTACTACGCCAATAATACGCTAATTGTTGCGGGATTTTCAACTAAAATTTAGCTGCCTCACAAATTTTAGTTCATAAATCCAATTACTTGAAATAGCCATAAAATATTTTAACAGGTCAGGAAAATTTTTTATGTTACACACGAAATTATTCTCATATTAAAAATATGAAGATAAAATATCAAATCGGCTGGGCCAGAACAACTGGGCTGGGAACAAAACAAAATAAAAAAAAATTATTTTTTCATTTATTAAATTTATGATGATGTAAAATTATTTAATTGGAGAGCAACTATAATGATTTCAAATAAACGTAGGAATGTAGGAATAAATAAAACAGTTAAAGGTTTTTTCAAAATTCACGAAATTGACAAAATGTCTATATTAATTTAAATATGTAGAAGTGATTTACGAAAATAAAATATTTTTTTTTTTGGTACACTTCAAAATAAATTTTTTAAATTGTCAAAATAGAAAATATTTTTTTTTTTAGTTTGTTCTATTGTTTTTGTATTTCTTTACATATATTTATTTCGTTTTTGACGTTCTAAGTGAAGAGAGTTCAAACCGATGATGAACCGAGGAAAGCATTTGAATGATAACATTTGCGCACACATATGAAGATGCAATTGCAATTGATGACATAATTTAAACGCTAAGAGCATGCTTTTACAACAGATTTTGTTAATTGCAACTGCAATTCAATGTGAACACATCAAATTACCGCACATTACTAATTATCTATAATAACTCTATTATTTCTTGTATGAAAGAGAGTTGATTTAGATAAGTTAAAATATAATTTTGTGATAAAATTTATTTAAATTATTAAGTCGTCCGTGATCGTTGAACTAGCATAGATTAAAATAAATTAAAATGTTAGTTCAAAAAATTAAATTAAATTCCCTCTTGATAATGTTGAAAAGATAATTTTTAAGCTTGCAGCAATGAAATTTATTAACCAGAGCAGGGGAAATTTAAATTTGTTTTTGAAGTATTTTGCCGAGTTGTATTTACGCTGTTATTTCGTAATTCGTTCACAACATATGATCTTCCAGCACTTTCTTTTACTTCTACCAAAAATTTATAGGGTTGTCTTTTTTTCGGACTCAATCTTTAATGGTGTATTTCTGCAAGTGTTCTCATTTACACACATAAACCTAATATCTTAAAAAGAACCTATTTTGTACAATTAAATTCCCTTGTTTAAATAGGATAGAATAATTTAGAAAAAAAAAAATGTATTCAATTAAATAATTTTTGATGTTATCAAAAAATTTATACTACAGTATTGAATAACGATGATCCTTACAATTTTTCTATACATTTTACATATACATTGATATTCCTAAATAAATTAATAATTTTGAAAAGAAAAATAAAAAACAAATATATAACTTTTTTATAAAAATATATAAATACGCTCGTATAATTAGTTTAATTTATCTCATAATTATTCCATACACAAATCCTTAGCTTTATGATACAAAACGAATTTATTATGTGAAAGTTTTTTTTTTAATATTCTTTAAATAAAATCCCTATTGAAAAAAATCAGATACGAAATAAAAAAAACTGTACAAAATAGCAGTAAAAAACAAAAGGGACATAGTTGCTCCTGTTAACTAAACGGTATATATTTGTACATATAAATAGTATACAAGCAACTATAGTCATTTGCATTGAACATTATTTGTATTCTGCTGATCCAAAGATTGCTTTAGATTTTGCATAACTGTGGTTTCTGACATACAACGAATAATTGGTTGTTTCATTTCATTGGATTGGGCTGCACCACTTCAATTTTTGTTTGTAAAATTTAATTTTTGTTTTCATTCGGTAGATGATGATTTGTTATTTGTCAGTTACAAGTTACTGTATTTATTCAGTGGCAATAGGTAGGAGAGATTGTGAAATAATTCTTAATAAAAATTATCTGAATTACATTAGTTCTATTTAATTTGTGTTCAAAAATCGAAAAAGGTTAAAGTATATTTTCCCCCAATTATTACCGTTTAGATCCGTCAGGTTATATAGAACAATTTCTAATCCTAGATAATGGTAAATATCGTTCTGAAAATTGCCTCTTTTCATTAACCTTTTGCAATCGAAAATGTTCACTAAACTGAATGCTCAAATGAGCATAACTTGCGGTTTATCGGCATCGCGTCAATTTGAATATATTTTTAGAATTTTATAGTTTTATTATATTTTTTTAAATGTTTTTTTTTATTGAAGTGATCTTATTTAGGTATAGATATACATTTATGTAAATATCATACAACATGATTAAATATCTATTATAGAACTCATTAGCCAGCTTATAAAATTATTTCCCAATATTTTCATGTTTCGCGTACATTTGAATAATGTGTAATTCTAAGCTTGTTTGGGACGGCAGTTCTTTGATATTTTCTTACTATCCAACTCAAAGAGTTGGCACATATGAACAGAGCTACATTCTCTTAAAAACTAATTCTAACGAAAACCAGAAAATGCTCTTAGACTAAATTCGTTCAGTCACTTTACAGTAATAATTGTGATTTACAGTTGATAATGAAGTTGAAAAGTTAATTTGAAACACAGATTTACCACCATTGACTGAGAGATGAGAAAGACAGATAAGACAACAAAAATGAGAGATGTCGACAAGCCAAAAAATGTCTAGTAACACAATCAAAATAAGTTTTTACAGATCTCATGTAAATTAGAAGAAAATAAATTCGTCACATAATAAAAGTCTTTACTAGCTAGTAGCAAGTAAATAAACATTTCTACACATCGTACAATTAAAAAAAACTTACTTACTTACTTAGGTGGCCCACAGACCATGTAGGTCCTGGGCCTAACTCATTAAAGTCCTCCATTTTCATAGATATTGTTGTAGAATAAGTGTCTCTCCAACGAAGCATTGGTCTCCGGCCACGACATCTTGTACCTTTGGGCCTGGATTCGAAGATTCTTTTAGATGGACCATTTTCGTTCATCCGCTATAGGTGTCTGAGCCACTGTAATCTCTAGACTTTAATTTTTGTGACTACGCGCAGCTCATTATACAGCTTATACAGTCCGGTGGAAAATATTCTCCTCGAAGATACCAAATGTGCATACTCACTTACCTTCGACAGTGTCAATGGTACTGATCCGTACAACAGAACCGAGAGTATAAGCGTTTTGTAGATTTGTACTTTATTGCTTCGGGATTTGACCCGAGATGTTTTGACAAAACTACAAAAAAACAAAAACTACTTCATTTGAAACAGGGTCTTAATTAACCAGATGGACTACTATCTAATTCATTGAAAAGTGTCATTAGATTTATCGAAGAATCAATTATTGTATAGCATAAGTACGGTTATGGAGGAATGTTACAATAGTTTGAACAGAGTGACGTTGTGTTTGGGCTTTGAGATCAATACTCATTTAAAATTTAATCTCTATTCTATAACCCACTTTTATATTAACATACTTTTATAATTTATATTCATCATATTAAATATTATAGTCATCTTCATATTAAAACAAGAACTAGCATCCCAAGGCATGTATCGACCGACTTATTAATATGTTCTAAATAGAACTAGAAGTGTACGAAAATATATTAAAACGGCTTAACAAAGACAAAGTAAATCAGTGTAACAGATATGTTTTTTTAACTCCATATTTTTCTGCGTTAATTTTTTCATACCTTTGTTATTGAATTGAACATGAACTTTAGAATACTGACCATTGGTATTTTATTCTTTTTTATGATATTAACACCCATAATTCACTTTAATATTATTCTTTTTGTTTGTATTCATCCTTATATCAGTTCTCTATAGAATAAATATCTAGTTTAAAATATTCGGGTTATCTTTAAAAATAATAAAATAAAAAAAAAGCACAACAACAACAGAAAAAAACAAAATTATTATCAATGAAACCTTAAAATAATTCTATTTTTATGTAGGACATTCCATGGACTTTCAAAATTATCGCTTTAAAAATTCTCTAAATAAACCGGGTTGCTTTTGTTGTTCTTTTTATATATTTTCTCCCATAACCTCAATTTTTGTACACATTTTTTTTGTTTTTTTTTTTGTTTTTAATTCAAATCTTTATTTATTTAAACCAAAGATTAATCATAATAAAAGCGAAAACAGATTATTATTAAATTTTCTCTTTATCTTTATTTCTTCCGCCCTGTTATTTAAAAATATTTTATTGAAAGACAAGGAAAACAGACTAAATAAATATAATAATATTATGAAAGAGAAAAATTAGTGAAAGAAATATAGAGAGAGGGACAAAATTTTACCTAACATTTTATTTTTATTTTGCAAATTTTGACGCAAACTGTAGGTCAGAACGATGAATAGATTTATTTTTTTTTTGTATTTTCACACGACCACTCTTTTGATACCAATCATTTCCTTTCAAAAATATCCCTAGTGTCTTCTTATATTTCTTGGCATTCCGGGAAAAAAAAAATATAATTTTCTATGTATATATATATGAACATATATATTATATACATCGAACTAAACAACTGTGTTGGTGGCCTAATTAAACTTTTTTTTTCTTCCTTATTGGGACTGATAAACATTGGACAAAAAGAAAAGAAAAAGAATTTCTTACAGAAAATATAAAACAAAAAAAAAAAAAACAAAAATGTTCTTTAAAAATAATTTTTTTTTGGGTTTTTGGTTTAAAAAAAATGATTGTGTTCTCCTTGGGTAATTTTTAGTTTAATAACCACCATCAACTTTCTGACTTTCAAGGATTTTTTTTTTTAAGGAAAATTCGTTAGGAAAATTTCTTCCAAAGAATTTTCTTTAATTTTGTTTTTATTTTGTAGTTGTTGTTGTTGTTTATATGATAAAGTAAAGAGATATATAAAATTTATAAAATAAGTAGAAGAAGAGAAGAAGTCGATTAATTTTGATTATGTTAGTGAAATTTGGAAAATATTGTGTTCTAGGAAGAGTAAAGGAATATGAAAATCTTCAATAAACTAGGGAAATTTATGTTGGTTTTTTGATTTTGGTTTTTTTTTCTTGTTTTAGTTGTTTTTATAACACTTGACTAGTTTATGATGTTAAGTGTCACTTTCTATAATTGAAAATATGTCGTGGAATTTTATGTGAATTAAAGTTATTTAAAGTTATAAAGGACTATTTTGTTTTTTGTATAAAATCTAATGATAGTAAATCACAAGAATTTATTTTGAAAAAAAGTGTAAATAAAGTATTTTTTATAAAATATATGATATGATTAAATTATATTAATGTTTTACTGTGGTTCTTCTGCATCTGTATTAGAGTCCTGTTAGAAACGTATACAATTTTATAGATTATAAAATATTTCACATAGAAATTTTTTATGCAATTAAATTTTTAAAGAAATCTTATTTTTATAAATTTACTAGTATAATACCATTGCTAATCTAGTAAAGTTTGAATGCAGTTTAAAAAAGTATGTATATTAGGCATTACAACAAAACACCAACAACAATGCAAAATAAATATGTATCATATCCTAAGTCTACATTTATTCAAAGTCATAACATTCGCTTACAGACACAGTATGCGTGAAAAACGAGACAAAAATAAGATAATATTCGTTAGTACATAACAATACTTCCAAATAAATGAGAATGAAAAATTTTCAATTTTGTTCTTTTTTTTTGTATTCCTTTCCAACTAATTTGAGCGTGTTGTGAAGTAATTTTATAAATTTGGCATTTTATGTTTAAATAAAGTTTTAAAGCATTTAATATAAATAAAAAAACATAAATTTAATATCAAAATAAAGTTTAATTAAAAAATATTACCTAAAATATATTTTAAAATTTAAAAAATTGCTGGTTAAAGAAAAATAGTGAAAAAAATTATGCTGATTAGAAATAGTTTGTTATGTGTTTTACTCTCTCTTGAAAGGAGTAAATATTTTTTTTTCAAATGGCAAGGTCTTTTTTTAATTTTTCTACAATAAAACATTAAAGTGTATAATATTTTTATTTTACTATTCGATCTAAAAAATACGAAATTTTTATTTCTTTTTAGAACAAAACTCGAAAAAAAATATATTTTTTCAGTTATTGAAACTTAAAAAATCTGGTTCTTATTTTTCTTATGCTGCCTGTGTAAATAGGGACCAAAATGAGAATCCTTTCTGCAGTGTCATGACTTTGAATATATGTAGATTTAGATCTTATCTCATTATAATGCATTTATAATATTCTTTTCTTACTACATTTTACTTCTACATCTTACACCTATTTCCATAATCCTGTGGTAAAAATTTATTTTAAACTTTATTGTTCCATTATATTTATGTATATGTATATTATATAAAGTTGTTTAATAAATATGTAATACATTAATGAAAATATTTACTGTAATTTTGTTTCAAATTTCATTAATTTTATATCTTATATATAATACACAAGATGAACGACGTGGGAAGTAAAAAAGTAAGAGTAGTTGAATAATAAATTACATCACAAAAAAATATTACAATTTTAGCAAGTTCTTTATTCTAAATACTTAAAACATTTCAAATAGTTATACCAAATAAATAAAGGTTATTTCCAAGTTGAGCGACATCTATACTCTAAAATAAATTTCAATCACGGGCAATTTTTAAAAAGGCTTCATAAAAATTCTGTCATTTTAAATAGCCACACAAACTTATAGAAAAAAGTACAAAAACACAAACAAAAATTGAAAAGAAAACAGAAATTGAAAAATCAGATCAGATCATACTCTTCAAAAATGATATAATAAATGTTAGTTCATTTGCTTCTGCAATTATTAAAAAAATATATATATACACTTAAAACACGGTTATAGTCATTCAGTAAATTTCAGTAATATTTTTGACTATAACCGTTTTGTGACTATAGGCGTAGGCGTAGGTAGTCAAAAAAAACTCGCATCTTTATAAACAAAATTAAATTCAATAAAATATCCTTTGTAGATATAACAATTTCTTTATATTGTTCATAATTATGTTATGTAATCACAAAATATACATATTTGTAATAAACAACAGAAAAAGACAATATATAAATCAGTTTTTTAATAAAATAATTCACTTTTGACTTATTTTTTTGTTTAATTAGAAAAATTGGTGTTATATTTTAATGTGACTACAAACGACAGCGATTGTATAAACTTATGTAGTTTATTACTTTCTTTCAAACAAATTCTAGACTATTGCTATAACAGAATTATGACTACAAACGTTTTTGACTATAAACGAATTAAAATACATCGATCTATTACGTTGAGAGTAATAGGATTTTATTGTGTTAAGTTATATTGAAATTAGAATTAATTTCGCCATAAAGTATTAGGTATTATACTTTAATTTCATTATATGTATATTCAATAATTAAGCGATTCAGAAAATAACTACAATTATACCAAAACAAATATTTCACTTTATAGAAAATCGTACCTAAAAGAACTGCCTCTGTGCAATTGCACAAGGGATTCCCAGTATAATATATAATATACAAGATGAACGATGATTTAAATGATTTAAAAATGAATTGTTAACGCTCTGTTGTACATAGGTAAAACAAAAGTGCAAATAAATTTGCTCACTAAAGAAGTAAATAAATATGGGATAAATAAAATACAAGCACTTTAAAATTATCATATTGTTTATTTTTATAATTCCCAGACTGAACGATTTGCCATACTAACTGCTTCAAGGGATTGGTATTTACAATAATATCTACAAGATGGCATAGACAATAACGTTGTCAACTTATCAATTTTTTTTCTCTAATTTTTGGTGCAGCAGTACACTATCTTAGTCTATCTAAATTAATGGCTGTCTTTAATGGCGAATATTTTTTAATTATATAAAGAACCAAATCTGATGAATTAATTGTTTAAATACGCAGAATATATTCTACAATAAAATCCTAAAACCCACTACTACGTAATGAGATTTTTTTGTGTTAAGTTATATTGAAATTAGTATCAATCTCGTCATAAAGTATTAGGTGTTATACTTTGATTTCATTATAAAGTATAAATATTCAGGCGATTCGATTTCATTATCTCGATTCTGAATCAAACGATTCAGAAAACAACAACAATTATCCAAAACAAATATTTTTTTTAATATAAAATTGTTTCTGAAAGAACTACTTCTGTGCAATTGCACAGGGGATTCACTAGTATTTATTTAATACATAATTCTGAAATATTTAAATAAAATAATTAAATTATTTTGTAGGGATTGTACGACTATCCACAACTGACTGACCCGAATTGATACCAATACCAATGCACAAAGTTTGACATTGACAACAAAAATATTTAATTATTACATTTCAGCCTGTCGTTACCTGTTTTGTATGTTTACTACTTTTACTTATTTTATACTCAGAAGCCATTTATTACATTTAGAAAACGCCACAATGCATTAAAAAAATAATTTATTCTTTCAATTCTTATCCTTTCATTCACGATGAACTATTTTTTGATTATTATTGTTGTTGTTGTTGTTGTAAAAGGCTTCAGACAAAAGAAAATTTATTATATATAAAATAATATAAGCTAATAAAAATATAGCAAAAACGATGTTATTTAAAGACTGTACAAGAAAAACATGTATCACAGTAATTTACCTGCCCAGAAGTTTCAATTTTCAGCACAGAAACTTGAACTTATCTTGCAAAAAGTATATAAAAATTTGATTTGTTGTTTAATTTGATTTGTAAAAAGTATTATAAAGACAAAAAAAATTGAAAGAATCATTCTTGTACCGTTGAAGGGTAAAAATCGACATTATATCGGTAGCATCGTAAATGTCTTTAAAAGAAAGGAAAAAAGGTGTAAAAATTAATGTTATTTTGTTTGTTGCAATAATGAACTTAGCTGACTTCAAGTATCTAGCTGAACAAGAATTTAAAGTAGTCGAACGTTCCAGAAACTGTTTTTAATTCTGCTACAATGATATACAACAACGGAAACCCAACTCTTTAAACACTTCCTTCGTGGTAACCAGCTTTACGTAGAGCCAAACTTAGGATTCTAAATAAAAAAGCTTTCCTAAAAATTTCAGAATCTCAAAAAAATATATCAAAGATTTCAATTCGCATTGTGTTAATCAATTTTTTTACAATTGTAATCAAATCAATAACCGTTCAGATTGGCTCTAGAATTTAGCTTAAATAAAAAGAATATTTGGTGTAAGAATATTTTAAATTAAAATGATTAGATTTTCTTCTTTTAAGGTACAAATACTTGTCATGGCATGTCATGGCAAGAATAGCTTAAATCTCAGATTTTTGTTCGTATTTAAATTTTATGTCTTTCTTATCTATTTCGAACGTAGGGTAGAATTGGATTTAAATTGAGAATAGCTATAATCGACGAAATGTCCGTGCGGTGTATTGCATCATAAGGTGTATTGTAAAATTAATTCATAAATCAAGTTAATTATTTATCCCTGTTAATTTTTCAGTGAATTGGCTAAACTAGTTCTGGTGGCTTTGTTTAAACCAAACAATACATTAACGTGACACATAACGAATAAATTTATTTCAAAAAAATTCTAACAATATCTCTCTTACTTTTCTCATAGATTATAATTTAGATTTTTAGAATATACCACACATCTAGATTAAATTTGACAATTTTATATGGAAAATTTGAATTAAGTTAAATTAAAAATATTGCGGTAAATTCATTTGAAATTTATTTTTTTATTTCTTAGCCAATTCAAATAAACCAAGACAACATAAGAATTAACTAAACCGTTTTTATATAATTTTATTTAATTATCAAATTAAAATAATAATTAAAATTTTATTTTAATTATTTAAATTGCATCGAAATTCAATAATTTTGTTATTATATAGAATAACAAAAATATTTAGAAATATTAAATAAAATTTGATTGCATTCATTAAAATTCAATTAACCTATTTAAAAGTTTGATTATTTTTTTACTTTATTTTTATTTTTAAACTTTTACTATTGTAATGTGCCAATTTTAACAGTATATATCTACCTACATAATATAATTAAATTACATTTAATAGCAGAATTAAACTTAAGGTATAAATTGATTATAATATCTAGTTAGAATTTTAATTTTAAATTAAACACAAAAAAAATGTTGGTACCTAATGGTAATGATGTTATTAAAAATATAAATTTAGAGTTCAATAATGTGAACTTTGCATTTTGAATGCAATCAATTTGATATAAGCTTTTAAAATTTATAATAAAGAGAACAAAACTATATTTGATGTTTTTCAGGGTATAAGTAAAAATTGCTCATCACATTTTTATCTATAGGATAATAACTAAATAGAAAAACCCTATTGATTGCATAATAGAAAAAGCTGAGAATAATAATTGATATTATATTATATTATTAGCCAAATTTAGGTTAGGTGAACCTTCATACTTTCGTATTATTGGTTTTTGGAAAAGAAAATGAATAGTTAGAGATAAAAAGTAAAAGAAAGGTTCGCCGAGGAGTTGTGAACTATGTTATTGCTGTTCACTTTGCATTTGTTTCGTGGAATACGATTCCCCATTTTAGAAGTTCTGTCTATAAACGAATTTCCATAACCAGTCTTGATACCCCATAACAAGTGCAGTGGTGGGCATTTGCAACTTCTCGTGTTCCTCGACGGAGTTACTTAAGAAGCGAAAGTAGTGATTTTAGTCCTCCATGAGAAGTCTATAAATTAGAGTTAGTGCTCTAATGATACGACGATGACCAAGTGGATCAATAGGGTTGATGAAACATTTACATCATCTATGAAGCGAATATCAAGTTTTTGTACTCTGTCAAGAAAATTTAAAGCAGTTTTTGAGGCGCCCATCCATAAATGCGAGTTAACTCCATCTTGTGTTATATGTATAGGCTTTATAGATATTAAGGAGATCTTTAGGTGAAAAATATGCCGACTAAAAAAACAAAAACATTTGGGCGCTTTTCGCAATATCGAAAATATATGGTCATTCCAGAGTATATTTTGATTTACTGACATTCTCAGAATATATAAGTCTTCTAGTCGCTGTAAGCTTTCATCTTGACACTTTAGAAAAGGTTTGAATCGCGTTAGTTTTTGCGTAACTATACAGCTTTGAATTTTGAAGGAGGTTTGCTTTACCCCAGTCGGAAATTTTGACAAAGTCATTATTTACCATGCCGCCCATTATTGATTTTGATCAATTAGATTTTTAAAGCCAATCGTAGGACGCTACAAGAGTGCTGTCATCATCTGCAAAACTATGAATCGGGTTGGGATTTGTTTTCAGGAGATAATTAATATACTACAGAAAGAAGGTTGGAGAAAGGACAGAGTCCTGTGAAATACCAACATTTATTTGAAGTTGATTGTACGTTATTCCATCAGCTGAAGCTAAAATGGCGCGATTTGAAAGAACAGACCTACACAATGACATTTTGCTACTAACACTATGATATACTCGATCAAAAGCTTTTGAAATATCTGAGGCCACAACAGCAGCCTCACCAGATTGACGAAAGCTGATGTTTAGCCTTTCGTAGAAGCAAGTCATAAGATCACCAGTTCAACGGTGGGCTCGGAAGCCATATTACCGATCATGAGTTATACCATTGCTATTAAGTTATTTCATTAGTATCTTCTTGAATAAGATTTCCATTGTTTTGGTTATTGCCTGTAGTTTAGTTTGAAAAGGCTTACAGATATACTGATGGATAAATATATTCTTAATACCTAAGCATTTAAAATATTTTAGACTTGTCAATACTGATCTGAATTTTAATATATCTGAACTTTAATACATATTAAAACTATAAAAATATTCTTTGTGATTGTCCATACCTGGCAAAGTAGGCGTTGGTGGGTGGAACATAATGTATGTTTGATAACCGAAGAGACATCTCAAACTCAAAAGTACCTAATAGAATTGTAACAGTTACCTACTGATTTACTCGTAATATCGATTCATTTCATATTATAGGCTATCATTATGTGACCCAGTACTAGGAACAACATCGAATAGATAAATATAACCTTGTTTTAAATCAACTCACTATTCTGTCACCAATTCTTAACTTTAAGGAAGTGGAAGTTGTAGAATAGTGTAAGAATGTAATTCTTTTCAGATCAAATGAACATTATGTAACTTTGATCCGACTATAGTAATCTACTTTCAATAATTTCCATATACCTATATTTGAACCCCCAAGGGGAAATTTATAAATCTTGGCAAAAATTTACAAGCCAATTATCTCACTAAAATATATGTATGACTAATCATTCTAATTTTATGAACCTAATCTAAATGTTAAGATAAATTCTAATTATTCTATTTTAATTAAATTAAATTTTTATTTTGTTTATTTTTTTGTTTTTTACAGAACCCTTTTAGAATTAGGAGCATCGCCTAATTATAAAGACGCTAAAGGATTGACACCGCTTTATTTGTCTGTAACAAAGAAAACAGATCCAAAAATAACTGAAAGTTTATTACATGATCATGCAACACTTGGCACACAAGATAATCAAGGTTGGCAAGAAGTTCATCAGGTAAGTGGTGTTATAATTTTATTTACGAAGTATTTTATTTTTTTTTTATTTCAACTAAAGTAGAGTCTGAATTTTATATTGGAGAATGGGTTGTGCATCAGTAATTTATTCAATATATATACATATTTATATGTATGTATATTGTATGTATCTAGTTATAGAAAAAAAAAAATAAATAATAATTAAATATTTCCAAAATTTTATCTTTCAACAATATTTGTTTAGCTAATTGAATTTTAAAAAGCTCATCTTCACATCCTCCGCCCATCTTAAAATAGTGTCAAATTAACAGTTACAAATTTTTCGCATTCATTATTTTATCTCTATAGAATTTTTGGTTTCCAATTTCAATTGTTCGTATATAAGTATCTAAATATAACTATTTTATTATATTTTTTTTTGTTTTTTATTATTGTTGATATGTTTTAGGATTTGTTTGCATAATATTATTATGTAAACATAATTTATAACGGTTTTTTTTTTGATATAGAATTTAATAATTTAAAGGATCATTTTCATTAATTCGCTTATAAGCATAAATTGTTTATTTTGAAAAAATGAAACGTTTTTATAATTTTTGATGAATTCAAGAGTGTGGTCATTGTATGTTGCAGTTCAAAACCAGTTCATTAAAATGTAGTACTAATAATAATTGTCAAACCTATCTATATCTTAACTAATTGTTAAATCAAATCTATCTATAATTGAAAGTCAATAGAATCCACTTTTTCCTAGTATCTCACTATAGCTTAATCGAAAATAAAATCCCATGGGAGATAAATATTTACATAACGTTAGAAATAAAATTCATTCTTGAGTAGATGATGGATGTCGAGAACAATGAATGACACTAAATAGGATAACAAGAGTATATTAATCAACTACCCTGTAAAAACTGAATAATTATAATTGAAACTGAAGCACATTCTTGGAACCGAAATCCATATGACAAAACTGCAAAAAAGATTGAAAAACAAAGAAAAAATAAGTTAACCTACGAGGTGGTAGGTTACAGGAAAAAAAGTACTGGATAAAATCAACTTGATCATTCAATAATAAAATAAATGAGGGGGCTCAAAATGATTACATAAACTAATAGGCATATTGTAAATGTGTAAAAGTGACTATGCGTGTGCGTTATTGACATGTCTTCAAAAACAGTTTCTGACATATTTTTTACTTCCACATACATTGTTTAAAATTGTTTTTTACATAACTAGCATATTTTTCCATATCCCCTCGGAGAGAAAATTTATCTCTTCCCCTAGACCTTACTAAGTAGAATAGCAACAGCAATTTAGCTATTCCCGGCGTAACAATCGCCGGTTAAACATTAAAAAATTATGCTGGTTATGCGGATACCCCATTTCGAGATGAAGAAAATAGTAGTTTTGTAATATGAGTACCAATAGAAGAAATAACCAATATTTACCTTGATAATGTTGTCTATAATATGTTGTCTTGGATCTGATATTTTTCCTATAAAAAGCATTTTAGCAAATCTAATGAATTTTCAAAGGATGACAACGTAAGATTTGCTACCCTGGCAACAATAGGAATATTTGTTTTCTGCTTTTCAATATTTTGTTTTACAAAATAAAAATTCATTTGAACATGAAGATGTGCCTGCATAGGTGAATTTCAAACATTTCAACGTGGATAATTCAAAGACACAAACCAGGGAAATTTTCTCCAAAAAAAGAAATCTCCTCTAATTTTAAAAATTTCATATTTTATTGATCTTATTTGGTTCTTGTATTAAATATATAGTTTTTCTATATGGGTTAGAACTTAGATATGTTTTTCTAATGGGCATTTTTTATATTTTTTAATCGGTAATTTTTTGCGATAATATTTTGGAAAAGTCTCACTTTTAAATTTTTGGATTTTGATTCACTATACTTTTTGCCTTAATTCACCGAGATGGCAATTTTTTTACAAACATTATTAACGTATTAACATTTTAGAACGTACTTTGGAAAAATATTGTTGTAATAATGAGTAACTCACCCAAACATTATGCCAAACTATAGCTAATTTGAGTGAACAAGTGTTTTGGAAAACTATCAAAATCGACTCTTCTGTGCAAGTTACAAATAGATAGATAACAAATTAAAAAATTAGATAAAAAAAAATTGAGAAAGTAAGTAATAATAGTGTGCCTTTAAAAAAAAACAATTGTTCCAAACATTATTTGTGCGCTAAAAGTATAAAATCCGACTTTACTTAAAAGCTTAAAAATATTTTTTTGTTTTTCTGGTAGATTCCCTGGTAGATTCTCGTTAGTTTGCCAATAAAACTAACTGACATTTGTTTCAAGTCATGCCAATTTTACTCTTAGTTACTTGCTTACCACTCCAAATAACTTTTGAAATGCTCAAACGAATTCTTATTAAGTTCAAACTCAAACTTAACATTTTTTTGGATTGGAATGGAACATTTTGTATATGTTTTCCAAAATGTCAAAATCATATGTTGTTTTTACACAGAAATTCATTGAATGCTGTCAGTTTTTATACTCCTATAAATTTTTTTTCTGAAATTAATTAAAATGATATCTAATATATTACATTCTATTTTTTTCTTATTTATTTCATCAATCAATTTTGATGATTTTATTTTCGTATTATTTTCATTAAAATAATTTCAGCCACTCTCATTATACTACTCATAGTGTTATAAAAATTCCTTACTGATGTAATTGGGTATGGTAAACGTACCTTTTGCTTTTATAAAATTGGTATTGGTGAAAAAATAAAAATGTGTGTGTGCTCACCCAACACTAATACAACACAAAAAAAAAAAAATATTTTATAGTTGAACTTTTACATACATATTATGTATATATGTATAATTATTTATTTATATAAATATTTAAATATAAGACTTCAAAATATGTATAAACATATTCAACACGAAATCATTTTTCGGCACGTGCTCCTTCCTAGATAAAATTGCTGTGCTGGTTCATCTTTTTTTTGTTTTTTTTTTGGTTTATTTGTTTTGGATTTTTGTCATTCACAGCAAATATGTATTTATTATTTTTGAGGTTAGGTTTTCTACACTTTGATTACTACGTGTTTCATTATTTTTAATTGTTCTAAATATATTGGTATAGTTATCATATTTCACAATATCATTTCTAAAATTCTTAGTTCTAATGCTGCCCATACACTCTGCAACTTGATTGTTGATCAAAGTTTATATAAACGATGTTGCAAATACCTCATACACATTTACAATAGAATTTTAATTTATTTTACAACCGATATTGATTTTTATCAATTTTCATAAATATAAAATTAATTTTGTTGTTATTTTCTTATTTTATTATGTATTAATTTTATTACGGTAAATTCGTTACAAGCTTTATATTACTTGGTTTATTAATACAAAGTAACAACAATATGTATTTCGGCATACAAGTAAGAATCGATTGTGGGAAGTATATGATTCTGTATTAACAATTAATTACTACAATCACGGTTAGATATAGACAGGTAGTAGTGGCTGCTGGGAATACGCCAACCCAATTAGAACAGTAAGGTCCATTGTGATATCACGGGAAATTTCCTCGCATACATGGGTTTTCCTTTTTTGATAAGCAGATACAGAGACGGTGTTGGACCCTTTGATTTTCTTCTTCCTTTTTATAGGTTCTGTCAAAATCGCCTTAGGGAAGTTCAAGCCTTCTGGTATGTTTGAAATTACAGAAATGAACAATCAAGGTTATTTACAAGACAACAAAAATTTTAATTTATAAAACCATCATCGAAATGATAGTAAATATTATGAATGGGAAAGAAAAATTTTTTGAAAAATATTGGGACCGAAAAGATTGTAAAACGGAGAATTAATGAAGAGATTAATGTGGTGCAGAAAACGCGTGCTAAATTTAATATTTCAAACGTACGCAATGTACGCAATTTAATGAACAATAAAAAGAACCTACCCATAAAAATGAATTTTTTTTTAAATTTTCTACAACCAAATCTACAATCTTTAAAATGTTTGTGTATACAACTTGGTAGAAATATTGGTAGAAATATTGCAAGTGCTTTCAATGCGATTCGACAATCAAATTGTACAATGTATGGGAAGCATAATATATTATGCCTTTTGACGATAATGAGATAAGAAAATAGCTTAAAAACTTAAAAACAAAATATAAAAAAAAAAATGGCGGGAAAATTACTTTTATAAATTACGCAAATACGAATTGATTATACAAATTTAAGTTGACAGTTTACTTTTGAATTTTTAGTTTTTTGTTTTTTCTATCTACATACGAGTACTTCGAAATAAATTTAATTATGTATTATATAAAATGAAATTGACATATAATATATATGTCATTTAGGACAAAAAACAAAAATTATAAGAATTTCTTCATTGAATAAACTTTGTTTTTGTAACTTAAAAGGAATTTAGAATTCATTTCATTTGGAAATTATCCGTTCAGAATTTTTTAGTTTAAGAAAAAATCTCTTTAAGACATTTAAGAATTTGAAATTTTTGTGGTTAGAATTTATTTATTATTTTTTTTTTGTTTTTCATTAAATTATGTAATTAAATTCATGCATAGAATATTAAGTTACGAATAACAAGTACCATGAATTCTCTTCTAACAAAATATACTATAATAGATTTAAGTATATTTAAAATTATTATATTCTGACAAAAAGAATTCAAGCTGAATAATTAGAATGTTATTGATGTCCTTGTGGTTTATATTCGTTCAAATTTGTTAAGCATTAACATATTAAAAATTATTTTTGCATTAATTTTGTGGTTGTTGTCAGAGTTTTGTTTTTATTTTAAATATGATTATTTAAAAACAAAAAAAATATAAATTTTCTCTCAGACGATTTAATTTGTATATTAAGTAGGGTATAGTTAGCGAAATTATTAATTTAGTCAATTATAAAAATTCAATACAAGAGATTTCACAGACATAGGAATTTAAGTTGACGTTTTTCCTTCAGTTTTTCACAATTTAATCTAATGTCATAAACAGAAGAAATAAACCTAATTTGTGTTTGAGTCATTTATGTAATAATCGGGATTTATGAGAGTGTATTTATCTATTGGGATTTATGACAGTGTATAATATTAAGGATAATTTTAGCGATTGTCTTCTTCCTGGCGAAAATTAGTTTAAGATTATTGGATAAGTATATGTTTTATAGCCTTAGAAATATCCCTAAATTTTTTACGAATATTTTATCGTGAGCTTACTTTCTATTGACGAATAACTGTGATGGTCAATTCCTTTTAAACTAACTAAGCCGAATTACTATAATCTCTATCAGCGACCCGAATAAAATATCTATTGTTCGATCAACATCATATTCAATAGTTATAAAATTAGGTTAATATACGTATCTGAAAGATAAAATTTTGGAATACTAGTAAAAAAAAAAAATTAAAAATTTCAAAAACATACACACACAAATAAATAATTCTACGTATACTGAATTTCATAGGTGTTTAGAAGCTGTAGTATCATATATATTGACATTTTTAACGATAATTATGAAAATTTTCAATTTAGAATTGAGGTTTAACTGTAATAATTATATATATGTTTTAAATTAATAAAGAGTTTTGCGAATTTACGTACTTGTAGTTGTAGTGTTGTCAAACATAAATTGACCCGAACGTACAGAACATATTATTAATATAAACTGTACAGATTTATGGTGCACATTTTGAATATTGTATTTTTTATGGTATATTCTATATCTACGTTTACGTAAATTATCGCTAATGACTTTCAAATGATTAGAAAAGCATTAAAAAATGTCTTTTGTCCTTCAATCATCAATTCTGAATATATTTTTTTAAATGAATTCTAAATTTGAATTTTTCTAATTATATATATATATTTTTTTTGTACTGTATCATAGAATAGGTGATGTTTTTAAGAAGTAGTTTGAAATAATTTAACATTAAATAATAATAAAAAAAAAAAAATTTAATCCTAAGTCTTTCTTAAACATTTAGTTAATTCTTATTCTTTTTTCGTAATATTTCTTTCTCTTTCTTTATAAAAAAAAAAAAAAAAAAAAAACAAAAAAAAACACACAAACAAAATCAAAAACAAAAATAATTTAGGCATGCCGACATGGTCTAGTCCACCATTTGGAACATTTATTGTTTTATGGTGCTGACATGGATGGTCGTAATGCTTCTGGTAATACACCATTGCATGTATGTGCTGTTAACAATCAAGAGGCTTGTGCTAGAATGCTTCTATTTCGTGGCGCCCAACGTGGTGCACTTAATTATGCAAATCAAACTCCCTATCAGGTATTTATTGTATAACGTTTTTACTATTTTATTTTATTTCTTGTTTTATTACAAATTACATTTTTTTTTTCTAATTAAACCTAAAAATGTTAATATACTAAATTTTATTTTAATTCTAAAACAAAAAACTTGATTTGTCTAATATTTTTTTTATAATATTATCAATTAATGGGTATAAAGGTGTAATTGGAAATGTCAAACTTAGATCAAATATATTTTTGCAGTCTAATATCGATTAAGCAGTTTGATTTAAGCAATGACTTATATACTATGTATATATAATCATTTATTTAAGTCATGTAATTTTTAACGTCAATCTTAAATGTCTACTATCATTTAGAATATTTATCTTTATCATTCGGCAGATACCATTCGACAGATGATTACTTTTTACACGTCATTTTGAACATGCAATTTAATCAAAAAAAAAATAATTTAAATGTATTAAATCCAGTTTTATGTTACAATTGGAAAATGAATGATCTGGGTTATCTAAAATAAATATAAAATAAATCTTGTAAACTTTAATACAAATAATTCGCACAAAATATTGTGACAAATGTAAAAAAAAAAAAAATTCAAAATAGTTGATACAATCTTTTGCAATGCAAATGAGATAATTTGTCAACAATTGTCAAACTACATCCAATGTTTTGGCATTTCCGATTACATCTTCATATTACATATATTTTTTTATATTTTGAATTGAATTATATATTTTATTTTTAATTATTAATTTTTAACACGGAATATTGTTTTATTAATAAAAATAATTTAAATTAATTCTCAAATTAAAATATTGGGTTATTTTGTTTTAATTAAATAATTAACATTTTTTTACTTAGTATTAGTATAATTATTTATATATATATATATATTTAATTAATTAAAACATATATATATTTTTTTTCAATTTTTCCCAAAAATTATTAAAACAAAAAAAAAAATCAATTCAAGGTGGCTGTAATTGCCGGAAATTTAGAGCTAGCTGAAATCATACAAAATTATAAGTCTGAAGATATTGGTAAGTACATAAGTATTAAATTTCTTAAAACTGTTATCATTCTATTTTTTTTTTCTTTTCTTTTTGTAAATCCGAAACAAAAAAATAAAATTAAAAAAAAAAAAAATCATTTTGTAACCCCAGCAAAAATTAATTGTGTAAATTATGTTAAATGTCACAAACATTATATACACATATTTTCTCTTCACCAAATTTTTTGAATATTTTAATTTTGTTAAATAATAAAAAAATTAATATAAAAATTTTTTTTTTTTTTTTAAATCTATTGTTAATAGAAAATTTTCTATTATAAAATTTTTTTTTTTTTGTTTTTAAATGAAATAAATATTTATAATTAAATTAATTTTTCTAATAGTTTGCATATTTTTTTTTATAAAATTTTAAAAAATTTTATTTTTAATTTTTTATTTTTTTGTTAATTTATTTATTATACATTGTTATTTTGTTTGATTTTTAAACTTAGCTTTTCTTCTATATTACTCGTATTCTATATATATATATATTTATTATGTATATATATATTACATATAAATTAGTTAACATTACCCTTTTATTAAAAATTTTGTTTTCAAATCATCAAATTTAAATCATTCATTTATAAATAGAAAATACATCAAAATTCTAATTAATAATTACTTAAAAGTTATATTGTTAAATTCCTGAAATTTAGCTTTAAAATAGATTTAAATAATTTAGTTAATTACTTATATTGTATATTATATAATGTATTATTTTATAATCCTCCCTCCTAAAAAAACAAAAATAGAAAATATCATTTTTATAAGTATATATATATAAAATTTTTGATTGATTCCAAGAAAATATTTTAATATAATACATTTTGCTAAATGATTGTGAATATTATTACCAACATTTTGCTGAAAATGTAATTTAATGGTTGTGGTCTCAGAAAAAAATGTCAATTTTTGTTTTGTTTCTTTGAACTTGTTAATGATCAACCATAATGAACTTAAACTAATGTTCTAATGTCCAGCTTAAATTGTGTTCATTTTCTATATTTTTTAATTTTCAATATTAATTTCTGTTTTCACACTTGATTATTATGACAGTAATAATCCAAATACTACACTAAATACATATTATTGTTAACCGAACAAATTGTATCCATGTATCTTTAAAACAATTTAAACAAATTTACCGTCAAATCTCCATCTTACGGCAAAATTATGCACTATTTTTCTAAATCACTGAATACAATATTCAATTGATTAACTCTTTAACATACAATATAGTTATTTGAAATAAATTCAGATTTTATAATAACAATAAGTTTTAAGAGTTGTTTTGTTCATCTCAACACTACTTGAACTCATCAGTAGGTATTTGTAGTGTTAGAGTACCTATACTAATTTGCTCCTAATTTTTACTTTGATTTATTTTATAACTTATTCATAGAATGTAATTAATACATCTGCGAGTTATAAAAATCGATCAAAAACTTAATGTAAAATATAATAAGGTTTTATACTTTAAATAAACTTATAAATTTATTGTATTATATTACATAAAAATTGTATAATCTATTTTGTATTCTTAATTTAATCGAAATGATGATATATCGAAATTTAATTTTTTCCTACAATCATTTAGCGAAATAGACTTTATTTTTAAGAATATCTCCCTTAATGTTTAATCCATATATAGTTATTGAATAAAATATAATATAATCGAAAAATAAAAAAAATAATTAAATAAGTAAGCAAAAATGAATAGCTTAACGACAAGCTTTCCAGATTAATTAGATTTTGTTTTTTTTTTTTTTTTTTGAATATATAATATAAAAACAATATTAAATAGATATTAATAATAGCAAAATAATTAAAATTTCAATTAAATTAAATAAATAAAATTTCTATAATAGATATTGCAATATGCTTTCATATATAGAAAATTATTTCAGCGAATTTCATAATTCAATATAGATAATTATATAAATTCTAGTTATATCTATATATAATAATATATTTAACATTTTCAAATATTATTTAATTTTTTATTTAATTATTTTTATTTTATTATTTTTTTGGTTAATTAACCTAGAAATAAATAACTATAATCGTCACAATTTAATTTTAATAATTTCAATATTTAAAATTGAATTTTATGCTTTCAAAATATACTCGATTTTAAAAATTTTATTTTTTAATTTCGCTTAATTTCGCTGAATTGCATTTTAAGATAATTATTGTTGCGGACACAAATTATTATTCTATATACAAATAGTAAAAGATATATATAATTTATGATTAATTAAATATTGCTTCTATAAAATTAATTATTTAATTAGCATATAAAAATAAATAAAATTTTAATTAAATACAATTAAATTTTTTTTATAAATTCAATCGAATTTAATGATTTTTCATTTTTTTATTTCGCTTCGATTGTTATTAAAATTGTAATTTTATTCAAAAAATAAGAGTAAAAATAATAATAATAAAAATTATAATACCCAGAGAAATTTATTTGAAATATTTTAAATTAAATTTACCATATCAGTATATATAGTAGACTAAAAGCTTTATTAAATATTTTACATATCTTTTGTTTATATTTGTTATGATAATTTAATCATATAGCCTGTGACGGTAAATTGAAAGAAAATTAACACAACTGAATTATTATTAAATAATTATAATAAGTATATAAAATGAAAATGAATATCTCGATTTCTTTCAAACGAGTCACTTATGCGAGATCATCATTCTTATTTACACATGTGACATGAGGTCTTAATTTAGTGCTTAAGTAGTTAAGTAGGTAATGAAAGGGTTAAAGTGACAATTATCGTATTCTACGTACAACGGAATAACAAAATTTAATATTTTAATTTTATTTGACAATTGCCGAAAATTGAATCTTAGAGATATATCCTATAGGCATATAATGTAAAGCAATTAATTTTTGTATGTTATCATCCATAAATAAACAATAAATTTCTATTAGTTTTTATTCAAGTAAAATTCGGTAAAAGATTAATCTAACTTCAATATTTCCCACTGAATATGTTTCAGTATACAATGAAAAAAATATTATTTGTACATAAAGAGATAAAACTATATTATGTTAACATTAACTGAACAATAATATTAATGAATTTTGAAAAATAATGATATTATAGGTTTTCTGCTCGATTACGAACATATCCTCAATCAATTTACTATCTCATATTTAACATACTTTGCACAAATATATGTACATATATTTTAATTTAATTTTAATTTACAATTTTTTCATTTTCCATTTTTCATTTGTTATGTTTTTATAATTTTTCAATTCAAATTATTCAAAATTAATTTAGTTTTTGTTCAAAATTTTAATAATTTCAATTATAGTACATTAGTTATAGAGCTTATAGAGAATTTGAGCATTTTACGTAAACATAAACGTATAGTAATATCAAAATATCGTTGTTTTCTACTTTAAGTGTGTTTTCTACGTCCACTTTTAATAGATTTACGTCAAGGTTTACGCATATTACTCCTTTAACCATTTAATATAATTTGTTTCAGTGTTGACTTATCCAATGTTAAAAATACTATTTTTGGTAACAAAAATTATAATTTTGTTTTAATGTGCACCCTATATCCTTTGAATTTAATCACTTTCTTTAGTGAAGTAATTTTATTATTTCTATATAGAATTAAATGATCCAATTACCTTAACCATAAAATTTTATTTGTTTGTACAACATTAGATTTACGCAAATCGCTTATAGAATTCTACATTTTGTATATTCGTGCTTCAGGCAATAATTTCATAAATTTGTCTTCAAATCTTGAAAGAATTGATTATTCTGTATATTTTCTGATCGGATTGATTTCTAAACTATAACTATTATTATCATTATTTGTGTGCAGTGTTATTTTAAATCAAGTTTAAGGTTTCTTCAAATATAACCTTGAATATAGTTATGCTTCCCCTTATGTCAAATTATTATTATTTGACATGCAATCCAACAATGCGTGAATATTTTTAATAAATATAATTTTTTTTATACTCGTCTATATACCCAATATTAAACTAAATATTCAATTAAATATATATTTTATAAAAATTATTTTTGTTATATATTAATAGCGAAGTTATCAATAAATAAACATGATTTACATATATCTAGTATAGTTTCTAAATATATGAGAAATAAATCATCATTCATCATTTTCAAAAATCATGTTCTAAAATTGTTTTTTAGCATGTTTTAAATATTGTTTTTATTTTTGTTATTATGTTCTTTTATGATTTTTAAAATGTTATTTAGTTACAAAAAGCAATTCTTCTTCAAATATAATATTTTTATTTACAGTTTGTTATGTAAATTACTACTATTCTAGTTACGATTATTTAACATTTCATATATATGTATATTTTAGGTATTATAATACATACATATTGTAATTTTCAAAACATAAATTTACAAAATAGATGTTCAACATAGAGTTAAAGCCAAAACAAATTCTTTTAAAATTTTCTTAATTTTTTTTCTTTTGTCCTATCTTTATATTTTCCCTCCATGTTGTTTTTCTTAAAATTTATTCTTCTTATATATAGATATATATATGTATATATATATATATATATATATATTGTATATATATACATATATTTACTATTTCCATAATACATTTATATACATATATAAAAACATGCATATATATATTATATAGTTACAGTTTATATATTTTCTGGAATGCTTTTGTATTTGTTTAAATGTTCAATTATATAGTATTAGTGTTAGTGTTATAAAAGAAAAAATTAAAAGGAAAAAAAAAACAGAAATATAAAAAAACCAAGAAACAAAATATATGTTACGGGATTTTGTAACGGAAATAACCACTAAAAGCTACTAAATCAACTAAATCCGTAAGTAAATGAATTATTGTTAAGTATTTCCATTCTGAAGAATTTCTAATAGATGTCGCTATATTTGTGCTTTAAATATTTATGTCGTATTTTGTTTAATAAAAATTTAAAAAAAAAAAAAAAATGGCGTCAATTTTTGTTTTTATACAAATATAAATAATAATATATAATATTTATTAAATTATATAATTCAGGAGTTTTTAATACAGAGTTGATCGGGAAAATCGAATCATATACAATTGTTTTTTGTTTATTTCTAGATAGATATCAAATTATCTCTGATTTTATGATTTGATGCTCTCGGATAACCCTGTATATATATTTTTCTTAATTTTTTTATAAAACGGTTTTTACATTGAATAATATGTTAAATATATTTTCAGAATTTTTATTTAAATGTTATTAATTAAAATTTTTAATTATTTTCGCTTTTTTATTTATTTTATTTTAATTTGATTTATTATTGTATGTACGTGAACAACAGACTTGACTGAAACCGTAAACGTTTTATAACGATTTATGTCATTTTTGATAAAGTTTTATTAAATCAAAATCCAACTATTGACTTTAATAATTTCAAACAGTAGCTGTGTTTTTTTTCACAACAAATTGTATTTGGATGTAAATTTAGAATAACAAAATGTAGAAACAACAATAATCGAAATCCACATTTAGGCTTTTGTGTTGTAAAGTTGTTTGTTTGTTTTTTTGATTTAGCTATTACATTTTATCATCAGAGACACTTATAGTGTCATGTAATATAAAATATAACAGCTTTCTAAAATTATGACAATTTTATTTTGAAATTTGAAAATTGAATTCATAAATTCTATTAAATCCAAATTCAAATCCAAAAAAAAAAATCCAAATCCGATTTATAAAAAACAAATAAAACACAGCTAATATTGTATTAATTTTTTAAAAATGAACTGAGCAGTGAGCACTGGAGCTTTCAACTGTAATTAGGTGTAGTTATAAGACTTACATGTCATTAAATAAAATTTCCTATATATGGACATCAAATTATTTTGGTGTCATTGTTTAAATCATAGAGTACGAATGATAGTTGTTGTAAGTATTCATAAACATTAATTACAGTTATAGTTACAAGTGATAAAAACCTTTTAAAAATTCTTTAAATTTTGAGATAGCATACATGTCTAGTTGAATTTTCAATTGAATATGTTTAAACTAGTGAAACATACATACCTAGAGTTGTTAATTTTTATTTTTAAAAATTTTCACCTAGAGCCTACAGTATATTCTATAGAATATGTGATTTTTTATAATAATTTGAAATCAATCAATTTACCCCAAATTACTTACACTCTATTGCACATCAATGTTTTCATCAATAATAATTGTCAATATATTGGTGAGAAAATATTATATTGATGGTGGTTCTGTTCTCATCAATATTTGTGTCAAAATCAGCTGATTCAAAATTTATAATATCAATATAATTATAATTTCAATATTATAATTATTTCTTTTTGTATATCATTACAACCTTGGTTATTTTACCAATTTTCATCATTCAAATATTAAAGAAAGAAATTAACATTTTAAAACTTTTCCTGCTATTCATATTTAATAATTTAGCAAAATTTTAATTTTATCTTCTAATTTCTATTAATTTTTTCTAACACTTTGACATTAATAGTGTTGCCATTTCTGTAATGTTATTGTGTTTACAATTTCAGATGTTGACAATTTTGAAATTATTTTAAAATTACTGCTCTACTACAATACATGAAAAATGTTTGCAATTATTTTTAATTGTGGCAAAGACGAAAATCGTAAATCACTTTACTTTATATATCGTTCCAGCAATTACGACTCTTAATAAATAACTTTTCTTAAAACAAACTAGTTTATTATGATGACATTGCTTTTGACATTTTGAAAATATTTGTACACATATCTTACAAATTTTAAATTCATACGAATTTTTGGTCAAAATTGATAACCATTTTATGTATGTACTACACACACATTGCAATGACATAATGACAACGAAAGTCATAATAAATACCAATTGTTTAATTTTACTTTCGTTTAAAATTTTGTAATTTTTAACGAGATGTTTAATTGAATCTTTTTAAATTTCTCTCACCAGTTTTATATATTTTGTTGATGTTTTTTTTACAAAAGAATGAAAGTGACAGTTGTAGTAATATACTAATAATGATTAATTCAAAATTAAACACACTTTCATAATGTTTTTGATTTCTCTGTTTACATAATTTTCAGTTTTACAAATTAATTTTAAATGTAATTCAAAAACGCAAAACAAAAAAAAATTAATTTTTAATAAATGTGAATAAACTTTTCGAACATTGCAATTTGCATGTTCAACAATATTTCATTATTTATATTTTACGATTATTTTACATTTAATTAAACTTCATAAATCTTTTTCAATTTATATCAAAGCGAAAACTAAAAACAAATAAATAAGAAAATCAACTTATCAAAATAAATATAAACATGTTTTATTAATATACAAATTAGGCTATACACATCAGAAGGTAAATAATAACAAATTTGCCTAAATGCATATTTTTTTTTTATTATTATACAATATTAATAATATCTTGTAGATCTAGATACTATTTAAATATATGACGGATAAATATCACACAACATGATATTTAAAAAGAAAACAACATCAAGAAAGAAAATATCAAAAACACCAAAATAAAAACAAATTTTACAAGATTAGCGTGTATTTAAATTATTTATATTGCAATTTTTCAATATATATATATATGTATATATCTCGTGCAATATGTAGGTAAATTTTTCGAGTATTTATTTACATGTTTACATACATATGAGTAATTTGGTTCAAAAATTCTTTTAAAACAAATTCATTTTATGATATTATTAAAAATTGATTTTAAAAATGATATTTATGTACAAATTATTTTCAATTAATAAAATTGATATACCTATTTCTTCCTTTTCTATATTTTGGTAATATACAGAGTTTGCATTCCCTTGGAGTATTTTAGGGAAAAAATTGTTCTAGGCAGGATTAGAAAAGTGATTTCTAACAAATATTCACTACAGGTCCGAGAATAAGCAAGCTTAGGAAATGGGTTTGTGCATAGACGATATCGTAGCCAATGAGGGTTTACCGATATGCGGTTATTGCGAGTTGAAAGCTTTAACCAATGCCTCGCCATGTGAAAGTGAAATATTGTTCGCTACGGCAATTTTTTTAAATATGTAAACCTAACTAAATGTACTTATTAGGCCATCAAATTTACCCTTTTCGAGTAATAACTGTTCAATCTTAAAATGTTTCAATAAAAAAATTATATTTGTAGAGCATTTGGCACACAAAAGTAGATTGCCCATTACCAAATAGTGAATGTATTCTATTATCGTTGGAATGTGCTCGCTTGCCTTCACAGTCAGAATATTACACTCCAAATAAGATAATTATTATGATAAATAGAATGTAAAATATATTAACAACCCCCTTCTTGTTCAAACTATTATAAATAAACCGATCTCTGTGTCAACCATACTCGTATAATAAATAAAATATACATATATGCAATGCACTATATATTGGTGACCCCAATGTGATATTTTTTGCATTGCATTGAACCATTCAGTTGGACAATTATTGCTCGAAGACAGTACATTAATTTAAAAAAAATACATTTTAAAGGACACGTTGATCCAACTTGCATAATATCTTCGGAGTTGTAGTGGATATTTGTTAAACATTATTTTTCTAATACAATTTACTTTAACCCATTTTAGCGCAGGTTAATTCTAAAACAAATTTACAGTAGATGTAATTTTTCCACAGTTAAATTCAACAATTTAAAAAAAAAAACTTATTGAGGATGTTTCATATGTTCCATTGACTACAAGACTATATATAAATTTCAATTGACTACAACACACTATATCTAAAGTTCAATTGTCTATTTCTGAATTGAAAAAGATGTAGAATATCAGCAGAATATCAGTCTCATTATCAACAGGCAAGCTATCGAAATTGAATTTATTTGAACGTAGATTTACTTATATGACCACGTATACTACAAGAAAATAATTACAATTGACAATTGAACATTTCGTTTACAACTGTTCGGGATATCAGTGGCAAAAATATTTCAAATTAAAAAGACAGAATAATTATTAAGTGTTTCAATCATCTAACTTATCTACTGGAACTTATCACATCAGTAGGTATTGTATTGTTATATAAACTATACCTATAAAATTTTTGGTTTTAACTCTAACAATACCTACTGATTACTGATGAGTTCCAGCATAGTGTAAGGTGAACGAAACACTCCATTGAATAATTATTGAAATAAAATTTATGTTCCAAGTAATAATTATTAGATATATAAAGCAGATATAATACTATATGTATATATGTATCATCTTCAATAAATTAATCGGATTAGTCTTTTTAATTTATTGAATTTAGTAAAACTATATGAAATTTTAATTAATTTAATCTGAAAGAAACTTAAATATTCGACATATTGATATTAGTATCTGATTTAGACATCAAGTTCTAATCAAAAATCTTTTAATTAAACAAAAGTACATACTCTAGTGATTTTTATAAACAAGCAATATTGGAAATATTACCTATATTGGCAACAATACCTATATTGACAAGTACTTTGTTCATAAACATTTGCAAATGAAGTTTGCTCATAAACATTATTCTAATTTAGCAGGAAAACTGGAAAATTATAGTAAATAGCACTGTTTGTGTTTCTTTTTTTTTATAACACAAAACTGCAAATGGTGAAAAATTCAAATTTTAATAACTTTGTCAAAAAAAATTTTTTTTGCAGTATTTTGTTGTTGCTCTATATTATGTTTATGAAAAGCCCTACTATCACTGATTTAATCAAATCTATATTCCAAAAGTATACATATATATACATACAAATATAAATTTTAAATGACTACATATAAAATACTATTCATATTGTTCATTAATTCTAAATTGAATTTGAAAAAAAATTAAATAACTACGTATTGATACCAAAATATAACAA
The DNA here is from genome assembly GCA_963942445.1 of Argyra leucocephala. NCBI lineage: Eukaryota > Metazoa > Arthropoda > Insecta > Diptera > Dolichopodidae > Argyra > Argyra leucocephala. Next base: position 32,038,890 of record OZ012681.1, on the reverse strand, counting down.
AAAATTAATTTATACAATTCAACTTTTATCAAACTTATTATAATTCAATTTCAAACGAAAAGAAAAATTCCAAAAATTCTAAAATTTATTTTTTAATAAACAATAAAAAAGAAGAAAAAAAAACATTCTAAATTCAATTGCTTCAAAATTTCATTTTCAAAATTACATTTAAAATAAAATTCAATTTTCAAATCACAGTTGAATTCAAAATATTAAATGTGAAAATAACTTGAAATTAATGTGATTTCAATTTTTTCTTTTATTGTTGTTTTTGTTAAAATAGGATTTTTATTCCAAATTACTTTTTAAAATTTTTTTTTTATTTTTTTCTTATTTCATAATATTATGTACTGTTTGTTATTTATTGATGTTATTTTAGAAGAAAAACTTTTTTAACTTATGTATTATTTCAAAATCAAAACTGAATTTTAAAGTGGAAATAAAGTTGAAGTCAACCGAGAAAAATTGCTGTTAAATTGTTGATGGTGTTGTTGTTGTTTTTAGAATTGCTTAAAAAATAGTAGTAGGAGTACAATGTATGTTAATATTATAGAGAATGTATTTTGGATTAACAGTACAATAATAAATATACCATCCTTCGATATGTATAGGGTAAAATCGAATATGATAAGGGTATTAAATTAAGTTAAAAAAAATTATGGATATAGGATACTGCAGGACCAATACCGTATACAAAGTATTAAAAGTCAATAGAGTAGTAATATAAATTTGTATGAAAAAGAAAACGAAATAACGGTATTTTCACTATAATTTTGCTCTCTTTATATGTCGTTTACACTGTGGTATAACCGTAAATAACCAACGGCAGTTAGAGAATAGTAATTGAAATATATACAAAAAAAATATATTTTTTATTTTGAATTCAATAAAATTACTTTTAATTACAATGTACTACTCTATTGCAAAAAAGTTGGCCCACCTTTAAACTTATCATCACAATAAAAAAATTTTATGGGAAAAATGAGAAAAAAATGAGAAAAAAATGAGAAATCATTATGCCAGTACTTAAGCGGCTTTACAATACAAACAAGGTATGAGCCAACTTTTTTGCAATAGAGTAGTATATTCTACTCTCAAAACCGATAAACTAAATTACTTGATAGATTTTCATTTAAAATTTTACTGCTCCAACTTTTGACTTGGACTCTCTTTTAAATATGTTATGTTAATTTTTATTTATATGTTTTGTTTTTCTTTAATATGTTTTTTTTTTAATTTTCATTGTTATTTATAACTGTAATTAAAGAAGTTTATCTAAGAAAATATTAAGTGCAGACGTTTTTTTTTTTTTGTTATTAAAAAAGTTGCGAATTTAAAAAATCAATTTTTATTTTTTTTTTTATTTTATTAATTTTTGAAATTTTAATATGAGTGATTTGAAATTTCGTTGATTTGAAAACAAACAAATAAAAAAAATTAAATTTAAAATTTAAATTGAAGAAAAACTAAAAATAAAAAAAAAATGTTTATTTTGTTTATTAGTTTTTATTTATAATTGACAAAAACAAAAATAATAATAAAAATAAAAATTTTGAGTCGTAATAATAAAATCAAATAAAATAAAAATCGATTACAAAAAAGAAAAAAAAAAAAAAGTAACAACAAAAAAAAAGAAGAAAAATCTTAAATTTTTTTTTTGTTTTAATTATATAAAATAGTCCCATTCCGTGGCCCTCCACGTTATAATCCAAGACGACGTTCTGGTGTTGGATGGATGGCATATGGTGTTGGTAGTGGTACACTAACACATCATCATGGCAATGGTAGTATATCTGGTGGTAGTAGTATATTAGGTTCAACATTGTCACGTGGTAGTACATGTGGCCCACCATCACCATGTCCATCTGAGCATATGCCATATAGTTCAGCAAGTTCAAGCTTATCTGAAGGTTCATCTGGACATCGTTCCCATGAAGATGATATTAGTATTGTAACAGGTATTTATAATATTTTTTTTTTCAATTAATTTAAAATAAAGAAAAATAAAATAAGAAGAAAAAAAACGAATAACAAAAAAGAGATTTTTTTTTTCTTTTTAATTTAATAAAAAAAATTTTAGAATGTAATTTATTTTTGCATTTTGTATAAGTTTACTTTGTTTTTTTTTTCTAATTAAATATTATATGGTTTGCTTTATCGTATTTTGCATGGTTCTTTTTGAAAATAAAAAATTATGAGAATTATGAAAATGTTTTGTATATGTTATGCAATCAATATCCAATTAACCCTTGCATGCCCATGTATTCATATAATAATATTCATATAATAAAAAAAAAAACAAAAAACAATCCCTAATAGACGTGTGTATATATCATATAGATGGATTTTAAATCACAATGAAAACTAAATTAATTTTTTTTTTTTTTTAATAAAAAATACAAATTACAAAAAAAAAATATTTTTAGAAAAAATTGTGTTATATACGAATTTGTGTTAAAATTTCAATTGATCCAAAATTACCCAACTATGAACCGAAAATTCTACGAAGCCAGTTAGAGTGGTTATCCCATTATTTTGGCCTAATATAAAAAAAAAAACCAAATAAGAATATTAATTTCAAATATTTTGTAAAGATAAATAAAATATTGTTTTTTGCTAATCCGCTACGTTTAAGAATAAACAAAAAATAATGAAATTGCGGTTGGAATAACGAAATGTCAATTCAATTTCAATTCAATTTCAATTATCCTATATAAAACATTCAATTAACATTGGAAGTATAAGATTTAAAGATGTACATTAATCAAAAATTGCAGTTAAAAATTAGGATGTTCAATTTAAATTGAATTTCTACCGACTATAGATCTTGTTTTTACTTACTTACTTACTTATTGAGATGGTCAACAGATCATGTAAACTGACTCATCAATATCCTGCATTTTTGTCGGTCACGGATGACTTCTCTCCAGTTGAAGATACTAAAATTTTGTTTTTATGTTTTTTTTTATTATGCTTTTGACAGTAACTTAGGTAGAATCATCCTTTTGTGTTTAATTAAGTACGGTACTGCAAGTTTATACTACAATATCTACAATATTTCGAGCATATTGATCAAATTACTGGCTTATAACTCATTAAATGTAAAAAAAAGTACTGTTATTGTAAGGAACTAAGCCTTTTTAAGTTCCATTTTATTTAATTTGTTGCCAGATTATACTCTTAATTATTTTTTGTCATTTATTTTATCACAATTCAAAGAGTACTGGACCAGGGCGAAAAACCCATAAAGAATTTTTTTTCTCAAAAAAGAAATCTTCTCTTTAATACATATTTTAATTCTGTACTCAGCAATTGCTGTATATATCTCTGGTATGTAATTTTTGTAACTTTACAATCTTATAGAGATTTTTCTAATTAGAGCTGAGCAGATATTTCTAAACAAAACACATCTGTCAAAATAAAGAATAATATTTCTTTTAGTGCTTTTATTTTTCAGATTAGCCATTTTATGTTTAATTTCCATCCTGGAAAATGTATTCAGAACTACTGAGAGTGTGATTTGCTAGTTCGAAAAAACATTTCATATTTCACAGAATTGTTAACTAAATGAAAACAAATTCAAATTAATTGAAATAAAACGTGAATTTATAAATTTGAATATTTTTTTCCAATTAATTTTAATTTAAGTCGAATATTCACATTCAACAATGTAAAAGAAAAAAGAAAGTAAAAAAATAAATAAAAGTAAATAAAAAATAGTAATTGAAAAGGAAAATTTATTTTTAGCAGAAGATGGTAGTGGTAAAGGTGCATTTGCACCTGCTATTGTCAGAAAAATTTAAGACAGGCATAACAATGACTGAGATTAGTTATTTTTTTATCAACTCAAATTTTCACAGTGTGTAAAAGCTTAAAATTCTCAGCTTGAATCTGTTGAGTATTTGCCCAGAGCATTGCTCTGAATCTGAGAAAAAGAAACAAGAAATTTATAATTTCCTGCTCAATCAATTTTATCTAAAAAGTTCTATGTTGATCACTGTTTTCACAGTAACAATGGACCTTATTATGAGAAGCTAATCACTTTATCGATACGTATCAGTAGCGCATCACAAAACAAATGATTTAATATTTTAAGAAGCGAATGATATGATATTTAACATTTGTGCTCTTTGCATTTATATTGTAACTGTCAATAAATTTTAATTTTGAAATTTTATGATTTGGTTTCAAGTTCTAACCGTTCTAAAACAATCTGAAACGATCGAGTGTAAAAAAAAAAATCACTTTGGGTTTGTAAGCTTAGGTTTATTAACTTTTTTGTTCAGTAAACCTTTTGTTCCTTCTTTCAGGATTTCCGATGTAATTAAATCAAAACCTGGAGCTTTTTTATCTCTGAGTTTTTTAATTTGTTCCACTATTTCACTCTCTGAAAATGGTGATATAACATTTTCTTGCCAATTATTATTTTCTTCAGTGAGATCATCCGAATCTGTCTCGTCTGGACAAAAAATTTCTTCAAGATGATCTGCGAATGTTTCAGCTTTATTTTTATTATCTCTCGCCCATTCACCGCTTTTCATTCTGATTGGCGGGATTTGAGAGATCGAGTTTTTTGTACTCTTTGTTGTTTTCCACAACGAGTAGTTATTTTCTCTTTTAGCTGATAAATTTTTTATATATTTTTAAAAATTTTCATTTTTAAGATCTTTAATTTTTCTTTTAAGATTCTGAGTTAACCTATTTAGCAGAGTTTTGTCTGCCGGATCACGCGATTGTTGCCATCTGCGTCTAGCTCTTCTTTTTATTTTTATCATATTTAATATTTCTCTAGGGTAGTTGAATCCTACCGATTTATATTCACAATTTTTTGTATTATTCCATCCAGCATTTTGAATAATTTTAATAAAATTTTCTACTTCAGAATCTATATCACATTTGGATCTTAGTTTTGTTTTTATGTTTATTTTGTTTTCTATTTCATGTTTAAAGCTAGCCCAGTCAGTTGTCTTGTTCGTTAGCAGAGGTTTCGACTGTTTCTTAATAACCTTTTCATATAGATTTAGTATGACTGCAGAGTGATCTGAGTCCAAATCATGGTTATCCTCTAGCTTAATATAATTGGGTGAAATTTTTTTTGTTATATAAAAATCAAGCAGATCAGGAGTTTTATTTCTATCAGTTGGCCAATAGGTTGGCTTACCGGTAGATTGATAAATGCAGCCTTTTTCTTTTATAGCTTTTCTTAGCTGTCTTCCTCTCGTAGAGGTTACTCTAGACCCCCAATCTATGTGCTTGGCGTTGTAGTCACCTCCCAGGATAAATCTTTCGCCAAGTAGTTTAAGAATTTATTCAACATGTTATTCTTTATGTTGTATTTGGGTGGACAGTATAATGCACCAACACAAAGGTGCATTATATATGTGTTTCTGTCAAGAGAGATACATCAATATTTTGTGTTCTCAATAGAATTTTCAAATTATTTTTCTTGTTCAGAATACCACTGGTAATCAAGCAAGTTACAATAATTTATTCTTAATTAAATTCAAAGCTAAAATTAAACATTCCAAAAATAATAAAGAAAAAAAATAATAACAAAGTTATCCCATATTCATACCCATTCGCTTTTTAAAATAAAACCCAATATTTAATTTAATAAAATTAGATTGTCTATTATATTCCAAAATTTTTTATTATATCCCATGTTTATACGAGGCAAAAATCTACCGTAGATCTGCCGTAAAAATCTACTGTCCTACGAAAACAAACTAGTAGATTTCTGTCATTGCTGCTGTCAGACTATTGAAATATCAAGATGGCCGAAAATGAAATTATTGGCAAAAATAATAAATAAATAAATTTTTATTATAATATCAATCCAACAATATTATTTGCATAATATATATATATATATATATAATTTTTTTATATTATCAATATTTCATCCGAAAATTACGTTGTCAACAATATTCATTGCACTTTGTGTATAAAAAAAAATAAAAATGTTTTGAAACTGACATATTTCCAGAAAAAAAAAATTCAAACGTCAAAAATTTCAAATTTTTGGTAGATTTGCTCACCCCTTACCAAAATTACTCCTCACTCACAAATTTTGGTAAATTTCTACCACTTTTCTACCTGTATCACATACGATGATTCTATTATTCTCTCTGTAATCAGTTTGATAAAAAAAAAATATCAGGTTGATTGTCAGATTGCAAATCAATTATTGATAGTTTTTCGCAAAAAATATTTATACGTTTCAGACTTTTATTCTGTCAGAAATTTGGTAATATGTTTTGACAATAATAATAAAGAAAGGTTTTTTTTTCTGATAATTAATTTTACTACTGTCATTTCGACTATTAGTTTTTTTTTTTTTTAGAAGATGACCTAAAATAAAAAGATATTATAAAAATATATACTATAATATTACTCTTCTGCATTTGTACCGATACCGATCTCAATAAAATATATAAAATTGACAGTCTTAAAATATTTGTTTTTGTCATTTACCTAAAATCCATTTACATTGATTAATTTCTTCTTAAGATAAACAAATTGACCAAGTTTTACACTTTGTCATTGAAAAACTCTAATGAAAAACTTTTACATTTTAATTTTTTTTTAATTCTTGAATAAAACTTAAAAAAACTTATGATGGCGCTATCATCTATTGAAAATCTGCCAAATGCAATTTTTCTCTTCTTTTTTGGTTTGTTTTTCTTTTAAGTTTTTTCTTTTCTTTTCACTATTGATACGATTACTGTTTTGTTGTTGTTTTTTATATTGGTGTTATTTTCAAAGTGGAATCGATATTTTCATGATCAACCTTTTGGAATTGATTAAATTGGAATATTTGTTTTTTGTTTTTTTGTTCTGCTATTCTCTTGGCAAACTATTCATACTCCTTACAACTTTTACGTAAACTTTTAACTCCTTATTCAGTTGTGGTGGATAATTTATTGAGTGTTTGTGAAATATTTATAACAAACAGAAAATTTTCTCGTTTAATGCATAGTTCGATGTATAGAATTGTTAAGGAGCTTTTAAAGTTGATATAAAATTTAATATAAATAAATAGTGTACGTCTGTTGGTATGTACATACAATATTCTAGCATCAATTTTGAGAGTGTATCGGTTTGCATTTTTAATATTAAGGTCATGTATATCCTTGTTCTGAATTCTGTTTCTATATATACAGAAATATATATACATATAATTTTTTACCGTAATTTGCAAATAGTTCATTAAGAAATTGTTTTCTGTTGTTACCGTTATGTTCATAATAACATTAAACAATGTTTTAATTTTTTTTCTTATAACAATACTTCTTTTTGAGTCTTATATTATAGATTTGATTACAAGTGAAGGTTGTTTGCAGAATTCCAATATGACCATAGTTAACAGTAGCTCTCTAATATTCCTATATACAAGTATACCCACTTAAAAGTCCTTCATAACCGTATTTTATGATTGATTTTCGATGAATCAGGAGAATTTTTTTTAGTGAACTGGATGGTAGTTTTTCTGGTTGAAACAATTCCTATACAAGGTCAAGGGATCCTTTTTTTCAGTATCATACAGTTATACAAGTTATATTGTGTCGTTTCTTCAATCTCCAATCCCTCTTTGCAATCTCTTACAATTCTACAAGATGTAGTGCGTGGTTTCTTATAATTCGTCTTCGAGTCGCAATTAGTAATTTTCCCAATCGGTTAAAATGTTTATTCACTTGGCAATGACCAGTTAGAAAGCTCGTTGTAAAGAATGGTACAATTTGAGTTTCTAGTTTTTTAAAAAAAAAAAGAAAAAAAACAAATTTAAGGAAGTTTTGAGATTTTTTTATTATTACGTATGTCATTAATTCGTCACTGTCGTACAATCCCATCCGGGCGGAATAGGGCAAAATTTCATTAATTATTTTAATTATAATATCGATTAAATGACTAACTCCGCACCTTCGACCACCAGCTGATCCCTTCGAAGTAATTTTCTATATTTCATTTTCTTAAATTTTCGTTTGGTATCTGTTATATATCTATCCATAACTTGCAGGATGTTAGATTTTAAGGGAACCAATATTTCGCGTGTTTTGGGATAGACATGACTGTAATTTTACAAAAATAATTTAATGACGTTCAATCGCTTGATGTTAGCGTCCAGTTCACGTCATCAAACCGTATGAAATAATTTAACCTGGATATACCTTGAAACTGTTCGATCAAAATATCCACCCCTTTGCACATTAATTCCGTTCCGTTGCAATTACATGTCTTCTAAATCAATATTGGTTAGTATGCGACTATATAGCACTCTTCATCGACGGTTACAGTGTAATCTAAACTTTAGTGGTTTTAAAAGAAAAATACAATTTTTAGAGATGTAATGGGGATTTGTGAAGCTTGACTGGAAATGAGAAGACTGACGAACTAGCTTGATCATCCACGGGCAACCGGAACCAGTAGTTATATATTGGTAATATTAAACTATCGATGGAAAACATCCTGAAGAGTTAAACAAAACATTCTTTGGGAGCGTGTTGAAGGCCACAGAGTATCAAAAGTATATGCACCAAGAATAAACATCATACTAACTCTCAATAGAGCAGACTGTAGACAAATGGTGGACATATACTTGCTGGTTATAACCATATAAATAAATACATGTATACACTAGCACTAAGTGACGACCCACCTGTAAACACTGTCTGGAAGAGAAAAAAACCTCCACAAATGTTGTAGGAGAGTGCCCAGCAATTTCAAGGCTGAAACTCAGGCTGTTGTTGCATTATATAACCTCTGAAAACTTCTGATGGATAAAACCCTCAAACCTAATGACTTTTATCAAAAGGGTCGACTAAGTGGAGAGGTATAAAGGTTTAAACGCCTGCATGCGGCCCTGGCCTATTAGGACCATCTCCGGAAGAAATAAAAAGAAAAAAAAATATATATACAGCAATTTTACTTTACAGAATTATTATTTTCGTAAAACATTTCAATAATTTTAAACCCATTGAAAATATCTTCTATTCAGACTATATTATCACCAATTCTAACAAATTGATTTACTATTTTATCTAGTCTCTTTTGTAAAACATCTAGTAAGATAAATTTTTATCTCCAAAGGGGATAAATTCTCTGCAGGAGGGGCAAATTGTGTTTGTCATCACATTATTTTTCTCTTTGCTGTGTTCCTTCTAATTAGGCTGGCTACAAGAGATATGTAGTGATCATGGTGAAGAATAAATAGACATATTATTAATTAAAAATTTTAACAATAGATCATGTATAAGTCAATTTATTTCAAAATAGCTATATAGTTCTAGCTCTTTGATTTAATTCAATTATTCTGTAATTTTTTATTGGGTAAGCCCTAAACATTTTATGCTGCAATCAATTTTATTAAATTGAAAATGATTCATTTAATTCTAATTTCAATGTTTTCATCTTGTTCCCTAAAAAAAATTTTTTTTTATAATTAAATTTATCAACTAAATTTTATAGAACTGTCCAAGACTAACTTTTAAAACATACTTCTATTTAGAGAAACAACTTTAATTGTTCATTAAAACAAAAACAATATATATACTCATAATGGTATAGCCTAAATTTATTATTGTAATGTATAAACTATATATAACAAATATATAGGCTAATGTTATCATAATCCCATTGAGACCATTCTAATTAAGATTGACATATTAATAAAGATTGTTATACTCGTATGTAATAAACTTAATTCTTTGTTATATTTTTCTGATGTTTTATCTGATAAATAGGTATAAAAGAAAATAAAAAGTATAATTTATCAATTTGTATTGGTATCCGAAAGTTGTCAAAGTCTCTGCCATATTTTTTTTTTTTTATATTTTGTACATACTAATGTCAAATTGGAAGTAAAATAATTCTGTTGTAAAATCAAACTTTGTTGGCACCAATTTTCCCTTTAGTTTACATGTACACTCTATATTTTGTGTAAATATCATTCTATAATAAATAATTGACGTCAAGGACAAAAACAAATACAAAAAAAAAACAGAAAAAAAAAACATTGAAATTTCTCATTAAATTTGCTGCTTTTAACTTTGAATAAATTAAAGGATATTTTTTTTGCAATAAAATTAAATCTTTTAGAAGAAAATAAATAGAAAATTTGATTCATTATTCTGTCAAATTAGTTCTTTAATTATTCTTTAATTAGCTTAAAACAAAAACAAAAAATTCAATAATTTAAAATTTTATCAAATATTTTATTGTGCAGCTAATGCACATCGAAAATTATGTGGTATTTAGATCCTTAAACGTTTCTGGTTCGATCTTTTTTTCCTTCTTCGTTTTGTGGTAGGCAATCAATACTGCCGGTTTGTTTCAATCGTTCCGTTTTAATCTTGCAATATTGACTTTCAGTAGTCCTTCTATGGTGAATTTTGAAATCATTTTGCTAGCCATTGCAATTTTCATTAGATGATTTTCACCCACTCTAGGTACTTCAAAATGTTGTTCTACTACTTCCGCTTAGATATGATGATGATGAAGTATTTTGTTTTAAAATTTTCATCTTCAAATATAATCTAATAATTCTCAAAAAGTTGAAAACAACCGGAATAATCAATTGCACACGACTCTGGAAGTATAATTGATTCAATTCAAATTGCTTCACAGTATCACAGCAAAGCAATTGAAAATCCTCCTACAGTATTTAACAAAAACAAAAACATCCTAATTTTGAGAAAAAAAAATTGTTAATTACATTTTAATATGGAGAAAGAGGTTTCTTAAAAACTAAAAATAATTTTGAATTTAATTTGAATTATTAAAAAAAGAAAAACTATTTTTAAACTACCATTTTTGTTTTGTATTTTCTATCATAATAGATAAAAGCATTGGCGATACAAGTGATATAATTAGCGATTCATCTGGTGTTGGTACAAATTCTGATAGTGCAGCATGTTCAATTGGACATCCTAGTACAACTGTTGTTTGTATGGAACCATATTCTGGTAATTCAGTTGGTCATATACGAATTCAGCCAGGTGAAGTAATTGAAGTTGTTGGTTCAACTGATTGTGGTTTACTTGAAGGTTATGTACGTGGAACAAATCGTTCTGGTTTTTTCCCAGCTGAATATGTTCAAGAAGTTAATATACGACAGAAGAATATCACAAATGTTTCAACAGCTAGCCAATATCAAAATTCACCACCACCACCATCAATGACAACAACAAATTCTAATACAAATAATAATTGTAATAATAATAGCAGTAATAATAATAATAATATTAATAATAATAATAATAATATAAATAATAATAATAATAGCAGTCAAAATATAACAATTATGACACAATCGGCAACATTAAATGGGCAATATAGTAGTTCAACAGCACCAAGAATTAAAAAAGTGTAAGTAAATCTATATTGGTGATATTTTTTGTTTAATTTTTTTTTTTGTTTATTTTGTTCTAATTACGAAAATGTTATTTATTCTTATTATATTTTTTTTGATTTATTTTAGAAATTTAATAGAACCTAAAACAGTGATTCTTCATCGAGCGAAACGTGGTTTTGGATTTGTATTACGAGGTGCTAAAGCTTCATCACCACTAATGCAATTGAAACCATCAGAACGTTTTCCAGCTTTACAATATTTAGATGATGTTGATCCAGGCGGTGTTGCTGATCGTTCTGGTTTAAAACCAGGTGATTTCCTTCTAGCCATAAATGGACATGATGTTCGTGAAGCATCTCATGAGCAAGTTGTTGATATGATTCGCTCTTCGGGTGCTCTTGTTCAAATGACAGTTATTTCACAAAATTTCCCACAAAATGGCAATAATAATAATAACCAAATGCAATTACAACAGCATATACAATTTCAGAATTTGCAAGGTGGTGGTGATTGTAATGGTGGCAATGGAATTAATTTATCATCGATAAGACAATGTGCTACATTACCACGAAAAATGTCAGGTCCTGGGGGTCGTATGCCAGCTCCTATGCCACCACGACGTGATCCAAAAACAACATTAAGTGTTGGCAGAGCTAGAGCTAAGTCAATGGTTGCTGGTCTTGAAAATGGTGGTGAAAAAGAACCAAATGAAGATGGTGATGTACCAGCAAAATCTAGTTCAATTGAATCAATTTCAACATCAACACCTACACAAAATCCTGGTACTCCAGTACAATTGAGAACAGCTAGTATTAAAGCTCGGCCAACTTCAAGTAGAATCACAGCAGCAGAATTAGAAGAATTATTCCAGCGACAACAAGGAGAAGGAGTTGATGGTACAAATCGTAATTCAACAATGATGACAACATCAAGATTTCAATCTGGAACTGATAGTGGTACAGCAACACCACCAACAAATACATCACCCAACAAGGGTCCCTTGGTGTATGCAAGTGTTGCAGAAATGAAAAGGAAAAAGTCTTCAAAGAATGGTACATTACGTGGTAAACCGTGTGCGATACCAACAGTTGGGGCTGATCTTAAACGAAATTTCCATTCAACACCCGATTTACATGCACAATTAAGTTCGTCGTCTTCATCAATTTGGGCGGCTGGAGCTGCAGCAACAAAAGGTCATCTTTCACAAGATGATGTTGCGACATTGCATGCATCAATGCAACGTCTTAATTTACCACCACCAAGTCATCCTCCACCACCACCACCCGTTGGTCAAGTTGTTAAAGTAGATGTATCACGCGGTTCAGAATATGAAAGCACAATTGCCTTGCAAAAAACAATTCAATCAAATGCCAGTAAAAATGGTACTAATGGAAGTGAAGGAATTGTTTCATCTTTTAATCCATCAGCGAATGCTAAATTATACGCATCACCTCAAGATTTGAGAAATGTTGCATTCCGAACTAAACAACAAGAGGTATATTTATCGATTTAAAACAATAAATATTTATAAAGTGTTAATAATTTTTATTTTTCATTTCAGCAAACTCGTAAGAATTCCAATCCAAGAGTACCAAGTCTTCAACAAATTCAACAAGCTCAAGCACAAGCTCAGTCAAATAAGTCACAAACTCCAGCATTACAGCAGCAACAGCAGCAGCAAACACAAGTTAATCAATACGCACAACCTGGTCGACAAATGCTAGCAATGCCCCAACAACCAGTTACTAATATTCTACCTACTGCACAACAAGCACAACAAGCTAAAATTTATGCTTCAAACCAAATAGTTAATACCCAAGGAAATACAGGTACAGCTCAAGGTGCAATAGTTGGTCCTGCACCACCAATTCCTGATCCAGATTATAGTCTTAGTGAATCTGATGAAGAAGATGAAAATTCAATTTTGGTTGCACGAAATACAAAATTGAATGAAAAAATTGCTCTCATGGATGTACCAGAAACAAGTGGCAACAGTAATACTAGGTAAAAAATATTTTCTAAAAGTATAGAATTTATATAATAATTTCATTTTTTTCAAATATTTTAGTGGAAGTAGTACTGGTTCCAGTTCGATGCCACATTCATTTTCAGTTGATGAAATTCAGAAAATGCGAACAAAACTAAAAACTTCAAAATCATATCCAAATGATTTAAAACCGGAAAACGGTGATGATGCAAATCTTTCCATTAATAATAATAATCGCGATCAAGAAGAAGGTGATAATTCTTCATCGGGTGTAAGCAGTGATCAAGAAATTCCTACAAATAACACAGATACAATAAAAAAGAAACCAGCAGTAATAACAACTACATCAACACCAATGACGGTTTCAATTCAGTCATTAGAATTACAACCGCAATACGTTACTTCAACACAGAATTCATCAATTGTTACATCATCAATGTTGAATACAGCAACAGTAACGCAGGCGTCAGCAGTTTCAGCACAACAAACAGCCCGAATAGCTTCTTCAACTTCTATTAATACTGCTCAACAACAATTTCAAAATCAACAACAACAGCAACAACAACAACAGCAGCAACATCAACAACAACAACAACAACTACAACAACAACAACAGCAACAACATCAACAACATCAACAACAACAACAGCAACAACATCAACAACATCAACAACATCAACAACTTCAACAGCAACAACAGCAACAACAACATCAACAACAACTTCAACAACAATTACACCAACAACTACAATTGCAACAGCAGCAGCATCAACAACAGCAACATCAACAACAGCACCAACAACCACTACAACAACGACATTCACAGCAACCACAATTTATTCAACAACCTGTTATTTCAAAAACTGTAGCTATTAAATCTGTTTTAATAACTTCTAGTTCACAACCAATTCAAAAGAGTACAGCAAAACCATTAAAATTAGAACCATTGCCAGTTAGTCATTTAACAAAATCTGTTTCAATTGAACAACGAAGCGATGATGATGGTGATTTAAGTCCTAGTCCACCAGCAAATGCATTCAAGCGTCATAATTCATTGACACGAAAACAAGCTGCACAAATTGCAATGAATCGTGCAACAAGAACAGCTGTATCTTTAGTTCAATTACCACCACCAATAGAAGCTGATTTAGAAATTGATATGCCTACAACAAATGTAGGTACAACATGCACTGATCCAAATTGTCCAGATAATATTGTTTTAGCACCACCACCACAATTTTGTGATTGTAATGATATAAAACATAGTACATCAGTAACAGGACAAATTGCTCATACAACTTCAACATTGAATCGACAACATATTAGCAGTGGTGGTAATATTGGTAGTGGTTCAGATAGGCGTGTACGAATTATTGGTACAATACCGAAAAGTAATATTCACAGATTGGCATAGTCATATTATTAATTTAGAATTTAATTTATATATATAAAAAAAAATATTTTATTAATTTAAGAAGAAAAAAAATTAAAAACATAAAATTTAAATAAGACAACTAAAATTGGAATAAATTAATTAATTAATAATTTCATTTTGAAAAATAAAAAGTACCATTATTTAATAAATAAAAAAGAAACAAAATTAAAAAAAAAAAAAGAATTTATTAGAATTTAATCAAATTTAATTAAAAACAAAAGAAAAAAAAACTCAAAATCTAGTTGAATTATTAAAAATTAAAGATTTACATATGTATTTAGAATTGATTGTCTAAAAATTTTAAATCTAACCTAAATGTTTTGTTTTTAAATGCTTATTGTTTTTTTTTTTTTTATTTTCTTTTTTTACATATTAAAACAGAAAAAGAAAAATTCATTTTGAATGTTTCAATTTTGTAATGCATTAAAATTTTGAATTAAATTGTTTTAAATTTTATTTATAATTAAAACAAAAACAAACGTTAAGTTGTCATTTAATTTAATCAAAAGATCTGAATTATTTTTAAGAATAACTAATTTAATTTTAAAAAATTAATTTAAGATTCTTTTTGAACATTGAGAAACTTTAAGAATTTTGGAGAATTTTATTTTTTCTTATAATTTTATTTTATAAATTATTATATTAATTAATTAAAGAATTTTTGAAAATTTTATAGCTAATCTTAAAGAAAATAATAAAATTCAAAAATTATGGCAGCACTATTCAAAAATTATCTTTTTATCAAAAACAACAAATTAAAACACCAATTTGTACGTACTAATTTTATAATTCGTTGATCAAAGCAAAGTCACGTTTCTACAATGTGTTATTCATAATAACGTAGTAGAATTTTGTAGTAGATTTGTATGAAAAGGTGTCATAGTGTAATATTACACATTCACCAGCAATGTATTACTTTTTTAATTTGTTAAATATTTTAAAAGTTGTTTTTATTAATTTAATAAATAATTATTTTATTTTTAAATTAAAACAATAATATATAGCATCTATTACTGTAAATTATGCTCTAATATTAATCAAACCTTTTATTTTAGCTAAAATATTACTTAAGCTTAAATTCATCATTCCACATTAACAGTCTCGATTTTTTTTTTCCTAATGATATTCATATTAAAACTTATTTATATGCAACTGAATTGTTATAATATAGATTTTTTTAAATGTGTATTCTTAATCTATTATAAAAATATATTTAATCTAAATTATTTATAAATTTGTAAAATGAAAAATTGAAAAAAACAAAATTCTCCAAAACGTTTTCTTGTATCTCGATTTATTTAGTGTTTATCCCTTATTTGAAAATTTATTGATTAATGAAATTTAATGTTATAATTTTTTATTTTTAAAAGATCTTATTTATGTATCTTATATAAAAATTGGGCCACAATTACAAAAACCGTTAAACAATTAAAAAAGCAATATGAAGAAATTTGATTAAAATCGAAATTGAACAAATAATGTAAATTAATGTTCTTTCAAAATGACAAAATAAACAATAAGAATCATGTATCAATATGACAGTAGCAAAATTATTAATAATATAAAATAGAAACAGCTCTTAATTGTTTTGTAAAACAAGCTTGTCAGCTTACAATGTAACTGCTTTATAAAAATATCACGTGTATTTCGTTTTATATATTTGATATAATACAATATATTAAATATTATTTTAATTTCATAATATTTAACTAATAACATGTAGCATGAATATTTTTCCAAATCCAAGCTTGAAAACTAATTTATTCATTAAAATAATATTTCGAATTATAAAATTCATTTCGATTTAATTAATACTACATTATACATATAATCAAGTTGATTCAATTTTGATTTAATTAATTTAATTCAAATAAAATGTTAAGTTCATAAAATTTCGTAACGTCACAGTTTTCAAAATTTAATGAGAATAATTATTTTTAAAAAATTGTATTTCAAAAATTATTTTGATCATACTAACTTGTAATTCGTTGACGTTTCACTTCGCTTGAATACTAAAATGAATAAAATAAAATGACTAAATATTTAACCTTAAACGGTTTATCATTAAAAATATTCATTTTTAATTATTTAGCACCACTCTTGATTTATTTTTTATTAAATATAACTTTTTCAAATTCATTTTGACATCGGTCCAATTGACGATTGGTTCAAAATACAATTGACAATTCTTCAATTCTACAGTAATTGTCTGCTTCAAATATAAAAAAAAAACATTTTTTGACGTTTAATATTTTTAATTCGAAATTTTACTGTCCTTGTAATTCGAAATTTTATTATGCTCATAAAAAAAAATTTCAGATCCAAAATATTTTCGACATTTCGGAAATCAATTTATAATTGTTCACACACGCTCAAACAATATAATTTATGAAATTACCATGCCCATTTTATTATTTGTTATTTTGTATTTACTTTTTTTTGTATTTTATTAATTAATTTATAATTCTTCTTTATAATTTACTTACTTTATCATTTATCAATTAAACAATATTCAAACATACATAATCATATTTTAATTGATTTCTTTTTTTTTTTTTTGATTTTTTTGTACCAAATTTATACATTTTAAATAAAAAAAAATTAGAATAGAAAATAATAATATGTTATTATTAAATCGAAAATATATATGTATAAAATTAATAAAAAAAATATTTAAAAAAAATTTTATTATAAAGTCGGGCAAAATAAACTTGATCGTGCAATTTAATACATTCACACATTATAAAATTATTACACACAAAAAAAGAAAAGAAAATTATTAAACTAATATAATACAAAATAAACAAAATTATACAATTATAGAAATTACACAAAAGAAATATTATTAATGTTAATTGAATAAAAATAAATAACATATAGTAAAAAAAAAATAGTAAAATATATATATATATATATATCTATTAATTAAATAAATAATGCAATTAAAAAAATACTATTAATATTAATTTTCATTTTAATTTTCTAAAAACAAATAAATCCATTTTTGTATATTATTTTGAAAATTTATTGTAATATTAATTGAATAAATAAAATATTAAAATAACATACATATAAGTAAAACAAAAAATATTAAATTAAAATAAATATTGTAATATTGATTATAGATTACAAAAATAAAATAATTGAAAATATGATAAAATTATTAAAGATTACATTATAAACCATTAAAATCAAATATTAAATGTACATAAATGTATTTTGTTTTATTTTCATTTTTAATTATTTTTAGTTTGTTTAATATTATGGCTATATAAAGCTGACACCAAAGATTATTACGATTATTACGTATTTAATTAATGTTTATTTTTTCATAAATTATACTTTATTAAACTTTTAATAAAAGTACAAATAGTTTGAATATATATCACTTTTTGGTTCATGACAAATTCGAAGAATTAATATCTTATCAATAAATCTTATCTATTCGAAGACCATCTGTATCGAAGAGTATCAATTCGAAGATTTGAATCCTATAAATAAATCGTGAATTTCTAATTTAATTTAAAAAACAAAGAAATATTTTTTAAGGGATGCAAATAATTTAGATACAATGTGGTTGAACTCATTAATTTTACATGTATGTTATTTTTATATTGTATCGGGTATCGGTTTAAGGTATTTCCGATGTTACGGACTACTTTACGGTATAACGACTATATTTACAATATAAATTAAAGTAAAAAACTTACAACCAACACTGAGTTATTTGTTTTGTAGTAAAAATAATCAATTATTTTATATTGCATATTGTTTCTATTTTTTATACAAAATTAAAAGTTTAAGCTTGATATGGTTGATACTTTGAATTTTAGGATAACGTATATAACATTTTCATTCTAATGATGCAATAATTGAAATATGACAGAACATTTTACACGAATATCAAATGAGATCAGAGAAATATAAAATATGAAGTTAACAAAAAAATTACATCTCTTTTTCACAACTGTCATTGCTTAAAATCAAACTATCAATTGTACTTTTCTTTCATTTTTAAATTAATAATAAAATTGAAATTAGAAACTTCAAATAATATAAAATTGAGTAAAAAAATGAAAGCAATTTATTGCAATATAAGAGAATTAAAAAGCAAATAATTCCAGGGCAGGTAAGCATGAAAGTTTGGCTTTCTTTATATGAATTATTTATTAAATGTGACAATGATCCCATTTATGTCCAACAAAAATGTTTCATTCCAGTGAAATTACACGTATTTTCTATATAAAGTGCAAGTCAATTAGTTTTAGAAATTTTTCCATGATTTAAAAAACAAAAATATGAATTGAAGGATATAAATTTGAATAATAATAGCAAATATTTTTTATATCATTCTAGCACAAAAAAAAACTATATGTACATACTATTTATTTGTGATTCTAGCTAATAAAATTGCAGGTAATGATATCTTATATTATATGTATGTTTATACGATAATTTTTGTAACTTTGTTCGTTTTTATATTTTTTTGGAAGTCTATTTCACACATATTTTATTATAGAAAATATCATGAGTATTTTTAATTTCAAGATTATCATAGGTTTCAACGCAACAAGTCAAATGTAAACGTAATATTTTATTTTATTTTTCTGTAAAATTTACCTAAGGTAAATAATTTTCGTACCGTGTATTTGAAAATTCTAACTAGAAGAAGAATAAGTTATGTAATTTCATTTAAACTTTTTTATTACCCTTATAAGGAGCGGAATTTGGACTATTTTACTCCATTAGTGCAAATTAAAAATTTTTAAGTAAAAATAATTATTTAATCTCACTTGTTATTAAGATATTTTCTATATATCGTATTTTAAGAGAATTTCAGATAAAAGAATGACATATAATTCAATTGACATCAATTAAATAAGTGTCAAAAGAAATTATGTTTTTTTTTTAAATTATTGTTTATTATTTATTTTTAATTAAATAAAATTTTTTACAATAACTGTATTATATAATAACAACGAAAAAACATATTTTCACATAAATTTTGTAAATAAATTAAATATAATATTAATTATAATAGTTTTAAAGAAAATAAGAATAAAAACAAAATATTAGCCTAAAAATGTTAATTAAAATGAAAAAAAAAATAATAAGAAAAAAATAAAAAACAAATCTATCCTGCCAAAAACTAAAAGTTCTGAATTAATGTCTAATTAAAAAAGAAATTATAATAACTTAATTATATACTTTTTTGAATTCCATTTCAATCATCATTCAATACAAATCATAATTTTCATTTTATGTTAATTGATTCTGTAAAAAAAAATTTTAGATATAAATTTGAGCTTTTTGATGAAAAAAAATACATAACCTAAAATAATAGTTATGTTATGATAGTATATAATTGTATATTTAATTAGATTTAACAAAAAAAAAATTCTTACAAAAAATTCACACATACACAAAAAAAAAGAAAAACATTTGTAATGGCTTTAAAAATTTAAATTAAATTGTTTAAAATCAAACAAAAATTAAATTAAAAATATTAAAATAGTAATGAAAAAATTAAATATATAAATAAATATTCAAATTAAAAATTAATTATACAAAATTTTTAAATCACGAAAAATTTTATTATAATTCATTTCATTTAAAAAAAACAAACAAATATCTCAAATTTCTCTCAACATTTACCATAACATAACCTAACAAATTTATTGAAACATTTTATTACAATAATACATTAAATAAAAAAATATACATTTAAAAAAAAAAATTCAAAATTATCAGCCTAATATTTAGAATTGAATATTTATAATTAGAATAATTGAAAAAAAAAGAAAAAAAAACATTTAAGTAAGACTTAAAAAAAAATTAGAATATTTCAATATAACCCTTTTTAAACAAGAAAATGTTGCTACACATACTTAAACATTCGGAATTAATTGTATAATTAATAAGAGAATTTTATATCTTAGGCTCTAATTTACAACACTTTAAATTGATTATTTTTTTTTTATTATTCTATAATTTAAAATTAAAGAAAAATAATATAAAAATAAACATTTTTCTAATTTTATTTTTTAAAATATATTATTGTTTATTTATGTGTGTATACTGAAATTAGGAGTAGGAATGCCTTTAAATTCAAATGTTATACAATATTATATATTGATTTGTACTATATAATATAAATACTTTATATAAATAGTACTAGAATGTTAATAATATGCACTTGTGGAATTTTTTTCAAATAACATACATACTCACATTCATACCTACATACAATTAAATAAAAAAGGCTACCGAACATTTAAATTTTAAACAAAGAAAAAGTATTTAATTACAAAAGAAAAATGAATACAATTGATTAAACACCTAAGTATACAAATAATTACCTTATATACATACTTATGTACATACTTAGGTATCAAAAATATTGAATTTTGAAGAATATTATATTTTCAAATTATTTATTATTTTTAATATTATTTTTAAAAAAAAACATAAAATGTTGAGATACAATTATTATATTAACCCTTCTCTCTATAATTTACATACAACATATTGCAAATTTGATTAAAAGTAATTTCAAATTAAATCATTAAAATAATATGAAATTGAATTATAGTTTCAAATTAAGCATCACTCCCAAAGAATTTAGTACACTGAGAAAGAAACGAATTGATATGATATTTTATAAAACTGACATTTGTACGTTGAACCAAAGAACAAGAAATCTCATCTGGATATTTGTGTATTTTTCCAACTTAGTTGCGTACGGGCTTGTAAAAGAATGAAAAAAAAATAAAAATTGAAGAGAGCAAAAAAGAGTTATTATAAATTTGCTAAAAAAATGCAATAGCATTCATTCAGTCCATCCATGTAGTTATATTTAATATTTTTTTTTTTTTCAAATCAAAGGTTCAAAATGAGAAATATAAAAAAATTTAAACACATACGATTTCCAATGAATTTATTGCACGTGTATTATTTCCTTTTATGGATTTTTATTTGTATTGAGAAGTATACTGAAAAATAGGTACATGTATTTTTAAATTTTCAGCAAAGACTTTTTTTTTAAATATTGAAACCTGTCAACAAAATTTTGACATTTTACTAATATTCTGCCAGTTTTCTGACTGCTCAGATGAAGGAAGCCAAATAAAAATTTCAACTTCAAAAAAACAAAAATAAAATATTATTTTATAGCTTTTCTATAGCTTTGGAGTGTGCTGATTAATAACAGGATAATATGTGTTGTTTTTGGTTATATACAGAAGGGTTAAGAAAACGCCGCAATAGTTTCTTAATGTATAAAGTTGACAGACACTAAAATCTTTAAACTCTATTTATAAAACGTATACAAATGTTATGTTGAGATACATGTATAATGATAGTATGTTGAAGTTACATATATTATTATTAATCTAAATTCTAAATAAATTTGAATTTGAGTAAATTTTTTTTATTTGAAAGTTTCTGCTTTTCATTTTTTCTTTTTCGTACAAAAACAAACTTTTGAGAATACCCTGTAATTTGGCATTATAATATTAAAATTCTCTTTGATTTTTTTTAGATAAATCCTCTTAAAGTAGTGAAATTTATAAGAATATTATTAACTTGTAAAAAATTTGAAGTGCTAGTTAGATAATTTGAAATGGGAAGGAATCCATAGCAATCTACTACAACAACAGGTACCACATAGAAATACCTATTATCTATTCCTAAAAGATGACTGTAGCTGAGAATATTTTGTAAACATTGAGAACCAGTTTCTTTTACATTTCGTCTACTAGGTTATTGGACATGTATCCAGCCTGATGACCTGAGTTTAATTAACTCTTTCTGTTTCCTCAAAGTGTATTTTAATAATATCTTCTGAAATGTCAAATTCATTCAACGGAATAAATTATAATGCCAAGTAATTCAGAGCATAATAGTAATATTATATTATATCAATTTATAGTAAAATAAGCTAATTCAATATCAATTAAAGTAAAATGTAATGGAAATTAATGCTCATGGCTGAAGTATATGCCAAATTAAAAGTAATTCAGTATAAATAGTGCAGTAATTCAATGGTATTGCTTCTTTTTGTTCTTATCAGCTTAACATCTGATAAACTTCAAAGAAGTCACAAATGTTAACCTATTTTTGAAAATAGATAGATGTACAAAAGCTTGCTTTTTTCAGTAATGGCATTAGAAGTAATGGTAATGTTAATTAATTTATTTATTCAGTCTTCTGATGATGGTGCAATAACCGCAAACGATTAAAATATTTAATAAAACTGTAAAACATACTTCGGTTTTTATTAATTTTATTAAAATTTTTTAATTTTATTAAAATTTATTTAATTTTAATAATGTTTCACCTAAAGCCTACAGCATATTCTTTTTAAATCACATTAATTTATTTTGCATTACATGTAATGGTAATTCAATTGTAAGTATTTTGCTTTTTTACAGTTCTGATTATTCTATATATTCTCTATACATTCTCTATACTTCCAATTTTTATCCGCCCTATGCCCGCATATTAGGGTTACAGGACAATTGTAATACAGTTATTTTGTACATAAATTTGGAAAAATTAAATACGAAAGTTTTTTTTTTCGAAATTATTGCCATTATTTTTAATTAAAGTCTTATTACTAAAAATAAAAACAAAAATAAAAACATTAATTAATATTTGCTAAAAATAAATGTATAAAATATTTAGCCGATTTTATAATTTTACAACTATATTTTTATTTAATATATAAAATTAATTTTTTTAATTAAAAGGAAATTTAAAAATGAAAAAAAAAAACAAATGTATAAAACAATAATAATAAAAATATTATTATAATTAAATAAAATGTTGATAAAAACAGTATTTCAGAAAAAAAAAATTATAATAAATACATAATACGCTTTTAAAACAATTTTCCCGATCCCATATTCTAACAACCATTATAAAAAAAAAACATCACAATAAAAATGAGTAAAAAAAAACTTTTTTATTTCATAATAAATAAAGTTCTTGTTATACAATTACCTAACATAATATTATATACATAGATATAGAGAATAAAGACAAAGCAATTTAATATAGAAATATAAAAAAAAACATTTTAAATAATTTTCTTATTTTCTTTTTTAAAATTAACAAAAACATTTCTCTTCATATACCATTTTTTATATAAAAAAAAAAAAAAAACAAACAAAAAAGTAAATAAATAAAAACAGAACAAAAAAAAAAAAACAATTTTTTTTCAAAATGTCATTAAAAATGCACCATTCAAATACCGATCGATATACAAACACAAATAAAAACAAACAAAAAAAGAAGAAATTTTTAAATAAAATTTTTAAAATTAATTAATAAATATTATATGAAATGAAAATTATGTAAAAGAATGATTATAATATAGATTAAAATTTATATACATACATATATATAATATATCTATCTATAGATATTTAAAAACTTATAGAGGTAATATAAACCTAAATTTTTTTTTTATAAATATGAAAAATAGTGAAATTTTTTATTACAAAATTACTTTAATTAATTTTAATATAGCTACATAATAGAAAAATTATTTAATTTTTGTAGTATTTTGACATTTTAATTTGTCTTTCATTTTTTTTTACACTTTCGTCATTTATTTTATTTTTAATTTTTTTTTTTTTGTTTCTGAGAATGTGAGTATTTACTGATTAAATTAAAATGTAGACTCAAATTTATCTAGATTATGAGAACTAAAGTGGAATTTTCTCTTCATGGACCCGGACAATTTTATTTTATACTATAATTGAAACAGAAATACAATCAAACAAAATTTTATGATTTCCTCTCAAAGCCCGAAGGACTAAGGGACAAAAGAAAAATTGAAAATATTATTTAATGGCAAAATTGTTGGAAAAAAAGAAATGAAAAAAAGTTTAATATGAGAACATAAATATTTTGACATTTTAAAATTTCAAAAATATGGTAACGCAAATTTCATATATGGTATTGATCATTACTTAAAACAGTTTTTAATTTTGATAAGTAGTTCTTTCTGTCATTACATTATTAAAAGTGATTGGGTTGACGTTAAGAAATACAAACGAACATGAGTATGTTTTTAGCTGAAAGTTATTTTTATTATCACTATTATGCGATGAAATTGTTTTATTGTAGCTTGTTTCTGCATAAAATCAAATTGATAATTTAAGATAAAGACAGCTCTTTCAATGGTATAAAAGTTATTTTGTCCAGTATTACAACAAATATTGTTCCATAATATTGAGCACTTGTTCAGCTGTTTTAATTAATTTACCTAAATGACATCTTACAATATATTTTAATGTAAGTAATTCCTTTTTTTTCTGTCAAAATGATATTTTCATTTTTATTAGAGAGTTTTAACAATTTATGTGGTATATGCCTTTGTTTATACTAGACAGAAGTCTATCGCAGATCTGCCGCAGAAATCTACCATCATATTCATACGTAAAAAAAACTGTTAGATTTCTGCCATTGTTGTTGGCAGATAATTGAAATATCAAGATGGCCGAAAATAAAATTATCGGCAAAGAAATAAATTTTTATTATTATTCTGATGTCAATCCAACAATATTATTTATATAGCTTTTATTTTTTTTTTATTTTATTAATATTCTATCCAAAAATTACGTTAACAATTTGCTTATACTTTGTGTATAAAAAATAATACACTGACTTTTGACACTGACATATATTCCCAGAATTCAAACGTCAAAAATCTAACATAAATTTTAAATTTTGATTGATGATTTGCTTACCCCTTAGGCCCCTTATCGAAATCGAAATCAGATTAGTAGATTTCTACCACTTTTATACCCATATGAACATGCATTATGACAAGTAGAAAATGTCATGTTAATTTGGACAGTTACCTATGTTTGACAACAATGCACCAATTTCCATATAAATTTCTCAAACTTCATATTAGCATAATAGATTTGTTCATTAAACTGTTCTAGAACGCTGTACAACGTTCTAAAGTAAAAAAAGAACACTTTTTTGTGTTCATTAGTTTCCGTTAATTGAACTCTTTTGTCCAAAAGTGGTCTAATCGGTGTTTATTAGATTGTAAAACAATCCTTATAATTTTTTTTTGATTGTTTGCAAAACAGTTATAAATTGATCTTTTTCGATTAATTGTCATTGTCCAAAATTGTCCTGTCCGATTCTGTTCTAAATCTACTAAACAAACTTCTTAATATTGCAGGTTGCAGGTATTTAGCATAAACAATTTAATTTCAATATAACTGGAAGTGAATTGAATAAGAATTTTAAAAATAATGCAATAAATTTAAGGAATTGCAAATAAACCTTTTATATTAACATAACTAAATTAATAAAATATTGAAAATTTATTTAAAATTAAATTTTTTTAGTATTCAATCTGGTGATTTGTATAAAAATAAAAACTTTATTTTATTTTATTTAAAATAATTTTCATTTGTATTATTATTTTGTTAAAAATATTAAATAAAAAAAAATAGAGAGTTTGGATATTGTACGTAAATATTGTAGAGGTATAGAGTTCTCAAAACATAATTTACTTAAGCATAGAAAATAATGTATTATGTAGTAATGGACTGCTGCAGTAATGTCAGTCTTGATAATTCTACTAATCTGTTTAAGTACTAATTGAACAAACTCCTCATTACATACTTATAACAAATTACAAAAATATAAAACGAAAATAGAAATAATTCCTAAAAATAAATATTTATGATAAAAAAAAAAAAAAAAAACTGAAAATTTTTTAATAACAAAATTTTGTGTTCAAAATTTTCTTATATATTACCATAAAATAAATTAAATATAATTATTATTATATTTAATTTAAATTAAATACATATTTAAAAAAAAAAAACAAAATAATAATTTTATGAAAAATTTATAGAAATTTTTATTTTCTATACCAAAACTATTATATAAACAAAAATAAAAAAAAATTTTAATTTATATTTCAATTTTATTACATGAAAAGAACAATTTTCTATTACATATAAAATAATAATATTTATAAAATAACTTTTTTTTTTTGAGATACACTAATATAACATTACAAATGGGCGATTCAAATTCACCAATAAATTGATTTTTGATTAGTGTTTTAATTATTTGAATAGCGCCAAAATAGAAAAAAATATATGTATATGTAAAAATAAATAAACAAAAACAAAAAAATACAAATGCTATGCAAAATTAAAATAATTTATTAAATATTAAAAATAAATAATATAATATTTAAAATTAAAATGACAAAACAAAAAAATAAAAAATAAAATAACATAAATAAATGGATGCAAATATATTATGAAATATTAAACTAATTTAAAAAATGTTGTTATTTAGTGTAAATATACCTACTAGGGTTTCCCCTGTGCACATGCACAGAATTGGGTTTATTTGAACATTTCTTTGTTAACACATCATTATTTAAGACAGAATAGCTCAACCGGTGGTGATTGACTTATCCAAAAGTCTATATAAATAAAACTGAATCGATGTTATTACTAAAAAAAAATTAAGTAGATTTGGTAGTAAACGAAGTTATTACTAAAAAAATAAAGTAGAAGTGGTAATAAAGTAGAATTTAATTTTTTAATTCTATTATATTTCTGAAAAAGGGTGTTACAAAAATAAAGTTAATCGCCTTAATTACTAAAAAAAAAATGTAGTCATAAAAATTATTACAATAATTTCTGGAAAAAGGGATTTACCCCAAAGGTTTAGACGCAGTCTTACTACGCGTCGTAAATATTAACAAAAAAAAATTAATTTAATTTTTTTTTTTACAAATTATAATGGAAAATCGGGTACCGACATTCTGTTTTACTTCACTTGACCTTATTTCATGACACCATATCTACAATTAAATGTTTACGTAAATATAAAATTAATTTGATTTGCTAAAATTTTTTGTGATCCAAATGATCGAGTCAATTATAATCTTAAGCTAGTGGATCCCTGTGCATATTGTTTAATGTCTCAAACGTAACATCAGGTATAAATGCAGAGTTTGAACTGAAAGATTAAATAAAAGCAAATATGTATATATATGTTGTTTCAGACGATATTATATGTTCTTTGATTATAGGCTTTTTCATAAAAACAGTATCACGTGACAATTTCTTTATACATGGCTGAGTTATAATCATATGTTTTTACTTTATGACGGTCACATTTTATGAAATATGAACACGCATTTTAAAATTTAGTTTTCATTGGTTTTAATTTGTTTACAATTTCAAATTAATTTTGTTGCAAATTTAAAATAAATAAATAATACTTACAATAAAAATAGAGCAATTTATTTTGATAATACCTTGCTCTTCAGCCTCAGCCATTTTAAGAATTTAAACAAATCTATCTCTAAAAACAAAGCTCTAAAAAACCAAACTGACAATTGAAAAATTTTTGTGCCGTATGAATGAAATTTCATAATGCGTAGCTAACTTTGTTTTTGGTAATGAATTTTGTGTCATAATATGATTGTTGCAATGTAGCTTATGAACTGTGAACAAATGTATAAATTATTTATGAACAAATGACGAGATTAATGTACTGCATAATGCGTTTGTGAAAAGGCCTTATTTGATTTTGGAAGCACACTTCACCTCACACCTGATTTTGGGAATTTCGATATCCAGCTTTTAGCTACTTATGGATTCCACTATATAACAATTAGCACTTGAAACTTCTCTAAGATGGACCTGTTTAACAGGAGACAATAACATTTTAAGAGTTCTTGAGATTTAGTGTTATCTATAGTTCATGTAACACCTGTGATATCAACATGGGCTTCAACAATACGATGATTTTCCAGTGAAACAAAGGAGGACGTCACATTTGGGTTATTTAGGTCTAACGAAGTCTAAAGATAGTTAAATTCCTCTGATCGATATTTTACCAAACTAAATATTAAACAATATTTAATTAAATGTGTATTAATGTGTAAACAATATACTTATTAATGTGATTTTTCTAATAGCCTTTAAATGATAATTTGTCATGAAACTTCTCTTGCAGATCCACACCTCAGTGGAATGAGCCATGTTTTGGTTTGTATTCATGTTATTTACTTAAAAAATGTCATATCATCAGCGTCAAAATTGTCATAATATCAGAGTGGATTTTCAAATTGATATAAGAAATTTATAGAGGGACAATAACATCATTATTCATTGGTTGCAATAATGAATAAAAATGTTGTTATAATACTGAGCAACTCCAAAATTTGCTATATTTGACTTTTTAAAATTTCAAAATATGGTAACAAAAATTGAACATGTGAGATGGATATTATAAAGTATGAAGCGGAACATAAAAGTAATAATATCAATTAGATGTCAATTGAGTAGTTTTACCAAGTCTATTTTGTGTTATTAATTTCGTAACACGTTTTTTGTTTTCCAAAATTAAATAAAATGCAATTTGTTTTGTTTTAAAAATAACAAAATAAAAATTTTTTGTTCATTTTTATTCACATAAAATATTTTTGTTTCCCTTAAATATAAAATAATCTTAAATTGTAAATTAAAATATTAAAAAAAAAAAATAATTGTAAATTCATTTAAAAATTAAATAAAATCTTTTTTTTTTCTCTGTTTAGCTTAAATTTTTTTTCGATTTTTTTTTTTGTTTTTTATTTTTAATTATTTACTCTTTTTTTTTAATTTATCCGGTTTTTTTTTTTTTTTATTTATTTCACACATCATTTTATATATTTAAGTTGATAAAGGTGATAAATTTAAATAAAAAAAAAAAAAAATTATTATAAAAATTTAATATTTAAATAAAATTAAATTAAAAAAATAAAAATAAAATAATAATAATTAGGAATTCGTTATTTTTAAATATAACATTTTTTTTTTTTTAGTTATTTGTGATTAATCAATTGGCATAAATTATTTTTTATGTTTTAATTTTTTTTTTAAAAATAGGTGTATATAATCAAACTGGAATATGTTTTTTTTTGTTGTTTTTGTTTTGTCATTTCATTTCATTTATTTATTTATTTATTCATAATTTTATTATTATTATTATTTATTTATTTATTATTTTAGAATATAAATAATTAATTAAATAAAAAATATAATTATAAATATATAATTAAATTAAATTAATTTAAATAGTCGAGTAATGTACATGAGATGTTAAAAAAAAAACGAAATATGTACTTAAGACTAAATATACACATATGTATATATGCAAGTATGCATGTATGTGCTTAGGATAATTTTAAATTGAAAAAAAAATATTATTTGTTTTTTTTTTTTAAATTAAATTAAATATAATACACAAAAAAATATATATATACATATATATATATATATATAGTATGCTAGTACCTAAAGTACCTATGAGTTTTAAATAGTATATATGAGTTTCTCATTCACAATCGTTTTTTGCTTTAATTAATTAATTTTCGATGAAAAATTTCAATAAAAAATTTATTTTTTGAAATTTTATTTTTAGAATTGTAATGCAAAAGTAAAAAAAACTTGATGGAATTCATTAACAAAAAAAAAAAAAAAACAATATACATAATAATAACGAATGGCTGAATAAAAGAATTTCCAACAATCACGAACCAATAATATTTGTATAGTAATTTTTATATAAAAGTAGTGTTAGCAGAAAATAGAAAATTCATTTTTGTTTTGTTTTTATTAAAAATTATAATTATTTCCATCAATCTGAGTACTTTACAATGACACGTTATCAATGAAAAGACTATACCTAAATAAATAATTAAAGTTTACTATTGTATTGCTGTAAACAACAAAATTTAATTTCGAAATTTTTTACAATCTTAACGATTAGGGTTTAACCACCGGACATTTTTTAGGTCATATATTGTTTTTTTTTCTTTTAATAAATACAAAAAATTAAACTTAACAAGAAGAATTAAATTAAAAAATACAATTGATATTTTTAATTTTGAAAATTTTTATTCGTTTTCGAAAGTTTTTCCTAACATTCAATTTACGAAATTTTATTTTATTTTAATTTTTATTATTTATTATTATGCTTTATTTTTTTATTATTTTTAAATTGTTTTTTTTTTTTTGTTTTTGTTTTAGAATTTTTCCTTCACAATACGAATATTTTGATTTCACAATTTTTTTTTGTTTGCCTTTTTCTATGGTATAATTTCTATTTTTTGGAGAAAACTTCAACGTAAACGAACTAAATTCATTTTAAATGAAATTTTAAAATGTTATTTTCAACTAATTAAAATTTTAATTTTAAATAGAAAATAAAAAATATATTTTTGTAACTTTTCAAATTGCAATACAAAATATATAAATAATTTGCAATTAAGATGTAACCGCTTGGTTAATAGGTTAATTGGCAATTCATTATTTCTGAAAAAAAATGTAGTCAAATGATTACATAAAAAATTATAATTAAAATCAATCTGAATTTGAAAAACATGTGTTTTTTAGCGTTAATTAATGGTGTAATTTATTTTTAAAAAATCGAATTGATTTTGTGAATTCATGTTGTATCTCATATTTGTGACGTCACGGAATTAAATATTTGTAAGTACGTATACCGTATGTAGAGTGTGTAGGTATGTAGTTGAATGAATAAATTCAATTTTATTAAGGATGCCATTGTAAGAAGGCCACAATAATTTATACTTAATTATACAAAAACGAACAAACTTAAAAACCTAAGGATTAAAATATAAGGTAGTTGAAAATAGCATTCGAAAATTCAGTTAAAAATGAGATGCTCGTGTTTTTTGTTTTTATTTTTGTTTTTGGAAGATTCACCTTTAACATTTCATGTTTTTCGTTAAAATATTAATTTGATTTTTTTAATGATTATATTTTTTTTAATGAAATTTTTACTTTTTTTTTTTTTTTTTTTGGTTTTTGTATTTTATTTCATTTTGTTATTTTTAATTTCTAAGTAAATATATAATAATATAATATGTATAGTATGCGTTTATTTTACACCACTTAAATTTTCATAAATATACAATTATAATTAAAATCTAACTTTAAATAATAAAATTTTAAAAATTAAAAATGGTTGGATTTTTGTTTATTAAATTTTCTCGATTTTTGTTCTTGTTGTTTACTATTCTTAAATTTAATATGAAATTGCTTAATTTTTAGTTTTATTAATGTTTAATTTTTTTGTTTTTACTTTTTTTTTTCTTTTTACTTTTTATAAATAGAAATTTACTGTTTATATTATTAAATTAATTTAATATCTATAAATCGTTTATAATTTTTATTATAATATTTTGTTGTAGTTGTTGTTGTTATTGATGTTTTCTATTATATTATATTGTATTATATAAATAAAATCGCTATAAAAATTTTAATTTTATTTAACAGTTATTTATGTACAAACATTTTTTTTTTAATTTTATTAATTTTCTGTTTTAACTTTTTATTTTATTTTTTTTGTTTTTGTTTATTTCAAAGACCTTTTTGAAAGCAATTCTTCGATGGCGTTTTAGTTAACGTATAACAGTTCTTTGTGTAACATTCTACGGCATTTAAGAAAATTTTGCAAGAGTGAATTGATTCGATTATGATGTACATAGTCACTTATTATATGTAAAAATAATGAATATACAATTTCCTACATTTATAGTTGAGCTATATGCCAAATAAGCTTAAAATCATCTCAAAATAAAGAGTTTCAATGTTCATTTTTAAGTTTTCAAATTAATTTATGATGTTTTAAATGAATTTTTTGTAACATTCGAAAATAGATATATTAAAATGGATTTTCTCAAAATTTCAATTTTTAACCTTCATTATTTTTGCATACAAAAATCACACTCACTCGTATATTTACTTTATTGTATATTTAAAGTTTACTGAATAACTTTTTTTGTTTTAAATATTTACCTTTACAATTTTTTTTAATAACAAAGAAATTTAAATCTTTGCATTTCATTAAATCGTATTGTATACAAATAGATAATGTAAACTGTTATACACACTCAAAATCATAGGAAGACCTAGATTTCAAAAGATCACAATTACTAAAGTAATATAGTAGAAAAAAAGTTCAATAAATTCAATTTTAACATTTTTAACAAAAAAGAAAAAAATGAACTAAATATTTATATTTTAAGTTTTCAACTTAATGGCGACGAAAATTTAATAAAATAAAAAACAATTACAGAATTATAATTAAATTTTAACGAAAAAAAAAACCAAATAAAACAATTATATAATAATACAGGGTTGTATTGCTAAAATTGCAAAGCAAATTTTATTTTAATTTCAATAAATTAATATAATTTAATAATTTAATATTTTCGGTTGGATTTAATAGAATAACTCCGTAGATATCGGGACACTAGTTCGTGTAAGTATATAAGAGTATATAATTTTAATAAAACATTATATTATACTATAAATTTTCTTCAAATTAATTTTATTGAAAATATTGAGAGAGGGGTAGATCTTTCCCCGATTTTTATTTAAAATGAATTAAATAATATTGATAAAATTTAATGTCAGGATTGATTGAATTGAGAATTCTTTAATTATATCAATAAGAAATTGAATTGTAAATTCTCAAATTTTAGAATGAATATAAGAAATCGCAAAACAAAACACTTAACTGAAATTTTATCTTCTAATGTTGAACACATTTTTCATTACATTAAATTTTTTTTTTTTCGAAAGATTTTGTTTATTTCTAGTTTGATATTATATTTGTTTTAACTAGTGCTAGTTGACTAGAAAAATCTACTAACATAACGATATCATCAACTCTAATAAAAATTTGGCAATTTCTTCACTTTTTCTTATTAGTATAGTGGTCTTACTGCATTCAAAACAAATATAACTTCATTTCATATCCATTCATCCACCCCCACTCTTCCTTCTTTCTTTTTTTTTTTGACAAAATTTCATATTTAATATTGAAATATATTCGCACGTAAAAATTAAAAATTCCTAAAAACATTTTCAGTCATTTTAATTAAATCAAGGTTTTATCAGAATCAATTTTTACTAGTACTAGTAAAAAAAATGTAACATAAAACAAGCAAGCCATTAGCAATTTTGGTTTTAACCCTGTTTAACAAATAAACAAAATTAAATACTGTAATATTATATATGTAGAAAAAAACAAATCATTAAAAAAAAAGAAAAAAAAAAATACAAAATATAAAATTTTCTTCCTTTTTTTACCACTGACTAATTTTTGTAATTTTGATTTTTTTTATTTATTTATTTTATTTTATTTTTTTTTTTTTTTAATAATAATTATGAAATGTTTCTCAAAACTTAATACAGATAAATACAATTATTCATTTATATGCATATATATATATATATATGTTTATATACCTATATATATATATATATTTATTTTATTTTGTTTTTAAATAAATAAAAACACTTATCAATTAATAATTATAATAACTATATGTAGTAATAATATAATAATAATAATAATAATTCTGATTCTCAAATTATCAAAAGTAATATTTTAATAAACAAAATATTCTTTTGATTTCTTAAATTAATTTTTTTTTGTTTTGTTTTTCAATTACAATTTACTTAAGAATAAATTATTTATTATTATTTTATTTATATTCTCAACTTTGTTATTTATCAATTTTTATTTTGTTTTTTTTTTCATTTTTGATTTTTAATTAATTTAATTTTAATTTTTTTACGTTTTTTTTTTTGTAATACAGATTTTTGTTGTTTACTATTTTTTTTTTAAATTTAATTTCATTTAAAAATTTTATATGAACTATTCAAATATTATGGATTTTATTCTTTTATATTTTAAGAACTTTTATATATTTGTGTTTTCGTCTTTATTTTTGATTTTATTAGAGCAGTTATGGAGCATGAAACTGTATTTGAATATGTTGTGTTGATCGCGCTAAACATTCAACTAGTAAGTCTCTAACTCTCAACTAGCAAATCAAGTTTTCAAATAATGACATTTTTTTACTCTAACGATTACAGTTCTTTATTGTTAGCTTTAGAATTTTCTTAGAGCGTTGTAATGAAATTTCGTAGTTAAGTACTTTCCAAAAACGATTTACTACACCAAACAAAATAATTTTAGTCATTTGACAACTCCAATATCACTACAATTTTTTTTTATCAATTATTAACTTCAAATATGTAGCTTTTTTTCGTGATTTTATAATTGAGTGAGGATTACCACGTATTTCTTTTACTTTCGTAAAACGAAATTTTATTTAATGAACAAAGTTCTTCGTTAAATAACGTGAAATTTTGTTCGTGAAATAAATTTCACTTTACCGAAGTAAGAACGTGAAATTTTACGTATACGTGGTAAAACTGCAAATCGTTTTTAAATTTTTTAAAATTATTAGTTTCTATCAGAGTTTTTCAATTCATGATTGTAGTCTCTACGCGTCATTTGACTGTTTCTTATTTTTGTTTTGTAATTTAACTATAATTTTTTTATTTATCTATTTCTCTATTTCTTTATTTTTACTAACTAACAATCACTCCACATATTATAATGTTATCATTTTTTAAGATTCCATTATTTATTATAAAGTATGATTTTCTATTGTTATTTGAGAATAAATACATAGATTTTATTGATGATAGTAACTTGGGATACAGCTAAAAATTAGTTCGATTTGTAAAGAAAAAAATAAATTACTTTTAATAATATTTATTTCAAAGAAATAATAATTTTTGACATATTTTGTAATATTGAATTGAATTCATATAAATGTTCTAGTACAATTATTACAATTTTTTTTATTTTTTATTTGAAGTAGTTATTAAAGTTTAGTCTTGTTTGCTTGTTAAGTAATAAGTACTCGCAATTAAAAAGGATTAACATAAATTAAATTAAACTATCATTAAAGTAAAATTTGAAGTGTAAAATCAAAAAATATATTCTATATAGAGACATTTAAAAATTATATGTATTTAATGTGAAACATTTTTTTATATTTTAATTTAAATTTAGTGTTTTGTTGATTAAACTGGATTGTGACACGTAATTTTAAAACAAATGAATATGTAGTTCAAGTGAAACATTGTCAATATGACATAAATATACAGTTACATACTACCGCCGATATAATATGTATATCCATATAATGATGAATTCACAGGTATATAAAAGTTCTTTAAAACTATACATTTTATATAATAATTAAATTATTATTTCATTTATTTATTTATTATTGATTTTTGATTTATTAATTCGTTATTTTAAATCTAGATTTTTTAGATTGTGTTTTGTATTTTTTGTTTTATTGTTATTATATATTTTAATGTATGAATATAATTTAGAAAATTTTACATATGTATATATATGTATTTTACATATGTATATATATATATATATATATATATATATGTATATATTTTTTTTTTGTAATATAAAAAATTTAATAATAGCAAAATAAAGAAATATTAAAAAATTAAAATATATTTAGTATAGATAGTATTTGATTGCATCATGTATTTTTAAATAAAAAAAATTAAATTGAATTAAAAAAACAATTAAGTATGTACATACATATTTAATTAATTAATTAATTACGTTAATTAAATAAAATAAATTAGTTTACATATATTTAATTAAAATAATTAATTGATTAATTCTATTGAAAATAAATTTTATATATCGTAATTACTAATTTGAAAAATATCACCAATTTTGTTATAATTTCAATTATTTTATGACATAGTATATAAACATATATATCTATATTTTACATATGAACTTTTATATACATTTATGTAATTATATATATATATATAAAGTTAATCGGCGATGCAAAACTTGTAATCCTGATATTATTTATCAATTGCATATTTTTAACCTAATCAATTCACAAAATTTTTATGGCCGATCACCATATGTACAACAAAAAGAAGCGATTGTTCGTTATGAACTTAGGCCACTGAAATAATAACAAAAATTATGTTTTGTTTGTTTTTGTTTTTGATTTAAATTGAATTGAATTTTTTCAAAATCATGGCATAATTTGTTATTTAATATTCGCAAGTTAGTCATATAATGCTATATATATGTACATCATATAAATATATATAAATTTATATAATTCATTTTTGTTTTTTCTGTTTCTATTTTTGAAATATTCCTTTTAAACGTAAATAGTAAAGTTTTTATTTTTTTTTTTTTTTAATTTAAATATAAATACATAATTATTTAATAATAGTTACTAATAATATTGATTAAATGTTAATAAATATATATATATATATATATGTATATATGTATATTAATATAAATTGGATGATTCCGGCGGAAAACATTTCATAAGTTTTAAATTACGATTTTATTTTTAGCTTTTTCTTCTTTTTTGAATTTTAGAGAAAATTAATTAAAACAATGCTTGTAACTGGTGTCCTTTAATGTCATGAATGTCGAAAAACAAACAAAAAAA
Source organism: Argyra leucocephala (assembly GCA_963942445.1). Taxonomy (NCBI): domain Eukaryota; kingdom Metazoa; phylum Arthropoda; class Insecta; order Diptera; family Dolichopodidae; genus Argyra; species Argyra leucocephala. The sequence continues at coordinate 32,001,710 of OZ012681.1, read as the reverse complement.
TGTCAAGAAAATTTAAGGACGTTTTTTTTTACTCTCATTGCTTACTTACATAAATACATTCTTAAAACTATATAATATACAAATATAAATAAATTTATTGCTAGTACTGTTAAGTAATTAATTTTATGAAATTATAATTTTTGTTTTTTATTCTTTTAGAAATGTCCTAAAATTTTCTTTAAATAAAATTCGTTTACTTTTTAATTAATTTTAAATACTGGTAATTGAATTCATTTTTTGTTGGTTGTAAACGAATTTTTTTTTTGTCATAATTTATAATTTATAAGAACGAAATGATACTTGTCAATATAATATACATTCATAGAAATAAAAAAAAAAAAATTGCATATACATATTATACAAATACAAACATATTATACAAATATTCGTATTAAAAAAGTTACAAACATTGTTAATACAAATTTTAAATAAATTATATTTATTTTTGTTTTGTTTTTTTTCTTTTTCTTGAATTTTTTTATATATATATATATATATCTATTTTTTTTTACTTATTAGATGTTAATTTATAAAATGTCTTGTAGATTAAAGTTATCATTTTCGAGTGAATTTAATAAATCTTGTGCTGAAATACTACTACCATCTCCAACTGGAAGATTTTCTAAAAATTCTAAACTAAAATCAGAACTATTTGCTACAACAGAATTAATAGTTTGATTTATTGATGTAACCGAACTATTACTGTTACTTGTAGAGGCAGTTATTGACATATTACTATTATTCATTGATCCAACATTAACATTACCACCAACACCACCATTTCCGCCACCATTATTATTTGGGTTATTTGTGTTAACACCGCCGCCATGTCCAAGACCGACACCAACACCAACACCAACTGAATTATTCACACCACCGCCATTATTAACAAGACTATTAGAATTGTTATTACCACCAGTATTATTAGAATTGCCACCATTATTAACATTTGATACACTATTCGTTGAATTACCAACACCTGTGGCACCAGCAGCAATCATTTGTGCCATAGGATTATTTGGAACATTTGGTCCACCAACAGAACCAATTGGTCCTGAACTAGACATTTGTATCATTTGTGAATGTTGTTGATGTGTTGTCGTTGTTGTTGTGGCTTGTTGTTGAACGAACTGTTGTTGCATTGCGATTTGTTGTGTTTGTGACATATGCAGTGATGCCATTTGCATTTGTTGCATTATACCTTGTTGGTTTTGTTGTTGATGATGTTGTTGCTGCTGTTGTTGTTGTTGTTGTTGTTGTTGCTGCTGTTGTTGCTGTTGTTGTTGCTGCAACATTTGTTGCATTACTGATTGTTGCTGTTGTTGTGAATTTGGACCCATACCATTTCCACCATTTGGTCCAATCATCATTCCTTGAGAATTCATTGCAGCTAATTGATTTTGTTGGGCGGCTAACTGACTTTGTTGCGCAGCTAATTGATTTTGTTGTAATTGAGATTGTTGGGCTTGTTGTGATCGTAACATTTGTTGTTGTGCTGGTGTTAATTGCATACCATTCGCTAATGACATACTATTTGGATTTGGTCCCCCCGCATTTGAATTTGGCATAAAGTTTCCTAAAAAAATAAAAAAATATATTTAAAATAATTGACTACTTGCCTTCAGAGTAGAATTAAATATAATTACCGGCATTAAATCCTTGTTGTCTCATACCAGAACTTTGATTAGAGAACGACATACTTTGTTGTTGTTGCATCATCATTTGTCGCCATTCTTGTTGTGATCCTATTGGCATACCTTCAGGATTGACTTGCACATTTGGTGGACGCTGTGGTCCTCCCATTGGAGCACCATATGGTCCACCTCCTCCCATTGAACTACGAGGGCCACCAACATGGCCGGAATGTTGCATATACATCGAGTGTTGAGGTCTCATCATTGGACCTATATGAAAGAAATTTAAAAAAAAAAACAAAAGAATTAACATAATTAAAAGTTACTTAATGATAGTTTTAAAACTAACCTGAAGGAGGAATAGGCTGATGACCCATTCGACGCATTGCGGCTGCTTGCGCAGCTGCATTTGGAAAACGTCCTCCAGCTGCTTGAGCTTGCATAAGTTGTGCTTGCATTAATTGAGTTTGACTTGCCTTATATTCTGGAGGAGGCGGCCTATTACTATTCATGTGTTGCTGTTGCATTGCTTGCATTCGCATCATTTGTTGTTGCTGTAGGAATTTTGTTTGAGTCATTCCCATTGGTGGAACACCACCAGCACCATTACCCATCATCATTGAATTAGGGCCATTAGAACTACTCATACTTTGACTCATACCTCCACCCTGCACCATTTGATTGGGTAAGCCGCCGGGACCTAAAGGTCCACCCATTGCTGCCATCATATTAGGATTTCCAGAATGTGGACCCATTTGTCCCATACCTTGTGTTAAAGCAGCAGCCATTACTGAATTTGCTGTGGTAGAACCAGATACTGTACCACCAGAACCACCTCCACCTGATACATTATTACCCATTCCAGAATTTCCCGTTGGATTTGGACTAGTAACTAATGGATTATTTGGACCACCTCCTGTCATTTGATTCATTCCAGTTAAACCAGAATTATTACCAGATGATTGATTCATATTTGAATTTGGTCCATTATTTTGACCGCCTTGACCATTATTTGAACTATTTTGTTGTCCACCCATTACATTACCACCCGTATTCGATAAATTATTGCTATTTGGTCCAGAATTTTGATTCATAGAATTTAGATTTGGATTATTGGACATTGAATTATTGCCAACAGTAGATGTATTAACACCACCATTATTACCTCCCATTGTATTCGTTGGACCAACATTATTCATACCAACAAAATTATTTGCTGTTGATGATGTTTGTGGTTGTCGATGTTGTCTTAAAGCTTGTTGTTGAGTAAAATTAATATTTTGTGATTGTGTCATTGAATATGTTGATTCATTATTGGAACCTGAAATAAAAATAAAAATAACATAAAATAAAAATTTCGATTTATATTCGGTATAGTAATAATTATGATCTTTGAGCTTGGTTTCGGAACGAAAAAAAATAATAAAGTTTGGCAACAAAACCATGTATTTTGAAATTTTACTGTTGAACGAAAAAAAGTAAATTTTTTTATAATGATCGAAATCCAAAACAAACACGAAAGTTATGCCACCAAAGAATTAGTAATTGCTGAATGAATCTTCTTCATCAGAAACGATTCTTGAACCAAAATAAGCAACAAAAACTTTATTTTTTGGTTTAAAAGATATAAAATTCAGTTCCGATTGTCGTTCGAATATCCAAAATGAAATTTTTAACTTGAACGATTTTTTTTGTCCCAAAATGAAATTTATTGTGATTTAACTTTTGATGATTTTTTTTTAGTTCGTTCTGGATGCCTATCTTTAAACACTATTCGATATCAGTATATTTATATTTTATTGTGATCCAAAAATTAAAAAAAAGTTATAATTTAGAATTAAAAATCTTTTATTTACCTTGTGAATTATTTTGATTTGTTTGTTGATTTTGTTGATTATTGCCATGTTGATTGTTGTTACCTGGCTGTGAATTATGTTGTGATTGTTGATTTTGTTGTGCTGCTGCTGCAGCTGCCGCAGCTGCTGCTGCTTGTTGCTGATTAAAATAGACACCTTGTTGTGATGCAACTGATACATTGCTTTTCATTTCACTACTCAGATGTAAATGTTGACCAGCTGAGACCTAAAATATTAAAATAAATACAGTTTAATTAATAATACAAATACATAATGCGTTTTTTATAATTATTAAATTGTTAAAATTTATTAAAGCACAAAGACTAAAATGGCAGAGGACATATGGTGAGGATAAATGATCAAAGGATGCCAAAAATAATATTAGACATAATATACTGTACAATACTAGAGTAAGGGGTAGACCAAGATCCAGATGGATGGACAAAATCGAGGACAACTGCCGGACAAAGATTAGAGTTAACAGATGGAGAACAGTTGCACAAGATAGAGCTGAATGAAGGGAAGTTGTAAACGAAATTAAGGCTTACTCTGAGCTGTAGAACTAATAGATGGTAATGACGATGATGAATGGTTTAAAAATACTTTAGAAATACTTTTTAAATTTTTTTTACTATCAAATAAAATTATTCAAATCTTTTTCGGATATAAAGTATGTAAATTAATGTTTGTTGGATAGTAAAAATATTAGAGGTTACAGTTTTAGAGACGATAAATAAAAGTTTGCTATTATTAAACATAATTTAACTCTGATTTGTACAATTTTCAATTATAGTTCGACAATAAACATAATATTTTAATAATGACCGTTTCTCTATTAAATTGATCAATATAAAATATAAGTCTCTCAGATTGAAGTTTTTTTCAAAATGACTTGGACTACTCATATATATAGGAATAATGGACTCTATTTTAAACTGATCGGTGCAACCATGAATATTTAAATATTTAATTCGATGTAATATGGTTAGATATTTGAACCATCATAAAACTGATTTGATAGTCCAAATAAAAAAACAATAACCATATCAATAAACAAACAAAATAAAAATAAAAACATAAGCGAAATTCGAAATAATTTCCCATTATTATTATTATTACAATTAAGTCATTTACTATTAAGAAATTAATTAACCTTTACGATATTTCAAGTTGTGGCAGTGATTAATTTTCTAATTTTTTTATTAAAGATTTTCTTCAAATATTTCATAACGTGATATTTTTTTTAGTTTAAACATTTACTTCGTCTGATGGTCTATTAACTTTTAAAATAATTTGTTAATGTTAATTTACACTGTTGTAATTATAAGATTATGAATTATAACCGAAATGTACTCATAATTTTATTTTATTATATTATAACAGTAATGGGGTTAGGTGACTGCACCTGTGGAACTCCAGAATTTGCATTTTATGGATCAGAAATAACTGATCTACTACTATATATATATACAACTATTATTTATATCAACAATTATATTATATATTATTGAAAAGAATCATTATTTAATCGATCTAAGCATAAGATTTAATTTTTAAGCTTGAAAAGTCAACTTTAGGTATTTCAATAACATGGGAATTGGCACCGTTAAAGAAACATAGCTGTCAGGCTCACAACGAAAATAGTTCAATTCAAATTAAAATAATTATAATTAACCTAATTTAAAAGGAGTAAATCGTATCCGAATACCTACGGTATACAGCTTGTAGGTATAGGTAATAACATTACATTATAGTTTGTTTTAATAAGTATTTTATTTTCAATTTGACTTACAGAGATAAAAACAAATTTCCAGACTAATTTTTATTAAATTGATTTTTTTTTTTTTTTGTTTTATTTTTGTAATGAAAAATCGAGATAAATTTAACATGGTTTCAAGGTAGAAAATTATGTAACAATTTTAATAATAATCAGCTTTTACAAAACTATTCTAAAGTTTTTAGTTGTACACATTAAAATTTCCTTTGTTAATTTATTTGAATTGATTTCAACATAATGTTGGACTCAATTTTGATAAATTCATTTTAATTATTTTTTATTTCAGTCATAGGCAATTTTCTATTTGATCGATTTTTACTTTTATTTCTCAAGTTTATTTCAAATCACCATCATTTCAATATTAAAATAACAGAATACATGATATTTTCCAAAATTTTATAACATCAAAATCTCTAAAGGAAAGTAAATTGTAAATAGGAAAAGCAGATTAATTTCATTGGTCGATAATTAATCTGTATATAGAAAACCATTTTAACCTCATTATTGGTATAGCAACACTGCTCACAAGGGCGTAATACAGAATTTTTATGAAAAAAGAAATACAATACTCGTATATTAAACCTATAAATTATTTCCAGAAATTAGAGTGAAAAAAAAATAAAATATTAAAATTAAACCATACAACCTAGTTTAATGTATAAATTAGAATAAGATAATAATTTAATTATGTAAGTGATACAATTGTTACAAAATTTGAAGTCACAATAAATGAACTGATTTGAACTGAACTCATTTATCGACAATCGATAGAAGAAATAGAAAAATAAAATTAATTTAATTTAAATTCAAAGTAAAAACATTAAAAAAAAATGGGATTTATGTAAAAGAAATACAAGATGTCAAATTATTTCTAAATAGCCAAAACTGTACTACTCAAAACAATACTGAATAATTTTCATATGAGTATACAGAGGTACAAAGTTAACAATGAAAGAAAACTAGCCGAAAATTATCCGAAAAGAACTGTTTGTGAATATAATTCCGATGGTTCATTGTGCACGCATCAAATATAGGCTGAAACGAAGGCGATTATAACAATTTTAAACTATACTGAAAACATCTGTTCGAGATTAAGACTAATGAAAAATATTTCTTCAATCGACTGGATATATATGAGTGTTGTTGTACCACCTAACAAAGTAAGAAAAAACTGAGTAGCTAAAAATGTTTCTTTTTTAAATATTTATACACTACGCAGATATCTTCTATGGTATGAGGGTTAATATTTTTTTTCCAAAATTTATGTACCGAAATATTTATTAAATATATAGTTTAAGTATAGCATTCGGATCTATCTATCGTTGTCACTATTCTATACCATATATAGAATCATAACAATCTAATGCAACACAAACTAAGCCCCTTACACACTAATCCATCTGAATTTAGTTCTCGTCCAATAGTAAAAAAATATTTTTAATATCTTCCTGATCAATACCGTTACGAATCGGACAATAAATTGTTCTGACAAATTCCAAATGATTGTTCATTTCAACATTTGTATCTTTGTATGATTAAAAATTATCATAAATTATTTTAATGACATTTTTTAATAAAATTATAATTCTAACTATACATAATCATAAATTTAATTCCAACAATAAAACACAATTCTATTTCTATAAATTAATATTACATTTTTTTTTTAGATTCCGACCATTTAAAATTATAAAACAGAAATTTTGGATAAACAAAACCTCAACTACAAAAAACATAAAACCTTACTTGATTTCTTAGCCAAGATAAGAACCATAAAATATTTTCATGTATATTGCATCTGGTTTTCTTACGTTTTTTTTTGTAAAAGTGTAAGACTTTAACGTTTCGCTAAAATAAAATCTGAAGAATCTCACAATAATTCATATAACTACGTATATGTATAATATAATTTTTCAATAAAAAAATATTTCTTAAAATTAAATGTGATTTAGTTTAGGAATGTAAAATAGAAATATTTAAATGAATTTCAAATTAGCTTTCTTTTATATTTTATTTCATTTACCATAATTATGATAAAGTGTTCTCTTCACTTGAATTCTTAATTTTATATACAATTCAATAACACTAACTAACTTTTAAGATTAAAAAAAAATTAAGTTGAGCTGGTTTTTATGTTACCCAGATTCAGTACGATTAAATTTAACTCTTCACATTATAAATTCTCTATTCAGGAAAGCAAGTTATTATATAATTCATGAGATTATCTAGAAGTAAAAATTTCTCATTTAAATGTATGAATACTGATGCATAACATAATATATAGTATACATGGGTATATATGTACATACAATCTGAATCCAGCGTATGAATAATATAAAAATGTAGGTATGTAGGTAGGTTGGTATATATATAAAAGAAGAGCAAAGAAAATTAAAGAAAAGAAAATTTAAGAGAGATCAAAATGATTTATGATCCATCACCTGACAGGTCATTTAAAATTTTATTTGTCAAATATAATACGTGGTTGTGTTTAATATATATTATAACAACATATCTTCCCTACAACAACAGCTCTCATTATGATTTTTAGCATTGAATAAAATGTATACGCATTTATACACACATTAACACCCATTCAAAACTCTACTCAAACATTCATAAATTTATTGTAAATACAAATGAATGATAATGCTTCAAAAACTATTAATGATGATGCGACGATCCAGATATATGAATACGATAAATAAAAGAAGAAAAAAAAGCAATCTCAGATAGAAAGGATTTAAAATTAAAATTCATTTTTAAATCCATCCATACATACTTTTTCACATTTCTGTGAAATAAAAAAATACTAACGGAAAATATTTTCGAAGAATATAATTTCGAATAACATTATTATTCAATTCAAATACTGACTGCTGATAATGCCGAAAAATATAGCTGGAGTTTACTAAAAATCAATATGGTCGCAGATAGGAGACGATGGACGAAACGATGCAGTACAGATTTCACCCCATACAAAGGAATTGTAACCAAAGAACGTGATGGCAACCGAAGAATATAGTCGCAGATATGAACGAGATTATGAATGAGAGGATGTCTGACAGATTCCACCTTAAACCGAAATAAAGGAATTGTAGAACAAAGAAAGTAACGGAAGAAGATGGACGGTAAACCCTATCCTATGTCTCAACAAAGAAATTGCAAAACAAAGAACGTGATGGCAATCGAAGAATATAGTCGCAGATAGGGAACGATGGACGAGACGATCCAGGACAAATTTCACACTATACCTCAATAAAGGAAGTGGTGGCAACTGAAAAAGATAACGGGAAATAGGAAATGATGAGCCTATGACCCTATGAATCATGAAAGGAATTATAGAACCAAGAACGTGATGGCAATAGAAGAATATAGTCGGATATAGGAGACAATCGATGAAACAATTCAGTAAACAGTAAAAATTCCGACCTATATCACTAAAACGAAAGTGGTGGCAACCGAAGAAGATAACCGCAAATAGGAAACGATGTACGAGACGATGGCAGACAAATACCACTCTTTGCCTCGATAAAGAAATTGCAGAACAAAGAATGTGATGGCAACAGGAGAATATAGCCCCAAATAGGAAACGTTGGATTAGATGATTCGAGAAAAATTTCACCCTTTGCTCAAAAAAGGAACAGACGACAACTGCAGAAGATAGCCGCAGATAGAAGACCATGCAATAACTAACGGAGAACAAACCCCACCCATTACCTCAACAAACGAATTATAGAACAAAGAACGTAGTGACAATGAAAAAAAAAATAGCCACACATAGAAAACGATGGATGAGACAATGGTAAATAGATTCCACCCTATGCATCAACAAAAGAATTGCAGAACAATGAAGAATAAAAATAAGATATGTAATAACTTAATAGAATTTTTAAAATATTAAAAAAAAATTGAAAAAATATAATTCGATAAAATGTTTGTAACTCCAATTTAAACACAAAAAACAAAAATATCAATTAATAAAAGAAACACACTATATTTGACTGTTGTATAGTGTTTGATGAACTATGAAATAGTAGAGTCGACAACAAAGGAATCATAAATTTTTATTATACATATTTTATTACAATATACAGCTCTGTATATATACAGTAAGCATGTATTTAGACTTTAGAGAAAGCAAACATCACTAAAACTTCATAACAACTATAAAAAGAAACATAAAAAAAAATAATTTGGTTTTTTTTTCAAAGTAAGTTTTAGGACGCTCCTAAAACTGAACTAATCCAATCAATTTTAAAAATATTGATTATGAACACAAGAAACTAATATTGCACTTTTTCATCAATGTCAATCCTGTCATTTTGCAAAAATTTTATTAAAATGAATGATTACACAATCAGCAGCAATATGATAATTTGAAGATAAATATGTATATTTTTTTTTAGAAAAGGATAGATAGTCTGATTGAAATAAAGAATATTTTTGTAATTTAATTTGAAAGGGAATTTTAGAAATGGAAAATTTTTTCACACAATATATTATTGAGTATAATTAGATATCGTATCATTAAACAATTTTGGGTTAAGATCATCTAATAAAATAAGCTTCCGCTTTTCGGCTATAAAATATATATAATATGTAATAATTTCGGCTCGAAAATAAGATTTGTTAAATGTTTGTAAGACGAAATTTAACCAATGAAAATATTTTACTAGTGTAACGCTTCTTATTTTATCTAGTGTTGCGCTACTTATTATTTAATAGTTAGTTATTTTTATTTTTTCTTTCTCAAAGAATTTGAACCTATTTTTTGGTTTGCGACATCGCTGCATTTTTTTTTCTTTTCTTCTACCAGTTACGTTGCAAACAGACAGACAGACACCTGTGAAATATAGATTCAAATTTGATTTGACAAAATTTTTTTTGTTTTGAGCTTTCATCTTCCCCTTTAAGTGCACAGTTAATTTTGTTATTCCAATAGTAGTGTCATAATAGTGTCGTTCGCATCAACTATCATAAGTTAATCGGAAATAAATATAAAAGCTGTCAAATATAAGTGAGCTCAAATTTGAAGCTCTAAATAATAAATTCAAATTTGTGATAAAACATAACAAATTGAAAAAAATCACACGCAATAAAAAAAAAAACAACGGTAAAAAGAATATTTATCGTTTTAGAAATTAATATTATAAAATTACTAGCTATGACAATTTTTTTGACAGAATTCTATTAATTCTGACAGAACTTTGACAGATCAATGTGAAAAATTGACAGAAATCTCTTCTGAATAGCTTCAAATAATCTTAAAAAAAATTGCCTTTAAATATGATTGAAAAGTTAGATAAAAGTAATGTCTTATTTTATATTAATGTTTTTATATATACTTTGAGAGTATAGAAAAACTGAAGAAGAAATCACAGCTTAATTTCACCAACGTATTCTATTGCAAACAAATTGCTTTCTTTCAGTCCACTCGTTTATTCACCGATCTTTTTTAACACATCCCTAATATTCCAACACTTCTTTGACAAGTCTTCTAAATCATAGATTTTTAGATAGCCCAATTATTATTTTAATTATTACCCAATAAGATGTTACAGAAATTATTTATCTCACCTAACAGTTAAATTTAAAAGTTAACAATAAAATAAAAGCCAAGATTCCATTCACTATTAATAATATTTATTCTAGAAAAAATCTATTAACCGTTCACCAATATGTACATTATGTAAAAATTATGATTCAAATTGAATTTTACAACCAGATTTTTGAAAAAAAAAAAACAACAACAATAATAAGTATTACGAGTAGTAATTGAAATGAACAATTATTATTTCTATAGAATTAATCCAAAATGAAATGACCATATCGTAATGTGAATGACTCACACAGCTAATCTTGTTTGAAAAACAAATTTTTTTTTTCTTCATCATATCCTCATAAACAAAACCAAAATAATTTTAAATGCAACATATGCAACATTATAAGATAATAAAAAGAGGTATATGTATAAGTATATTTCTGATTATGTATAATAATACATAGTTAATATGAAGTATGTATGTGCATATAGAGAAGTAGAAATGAAAATATGTAAGCAACACTTTAAAAATGTATCATGACAAAAATAAAACAAAAGAAACAATATTAAAAACAAAAGCGACATTATAGTAAACATTATCGAATCATAATGAAAAGAGTTGGAATTTAATTGATTTTGTTTTTATACAAAAAAAATAAGTCTAGTTGAAAAAGTTAAAGATTAAAGATGTTGAATAGGTAATGATTACAATGAACCTCTTTGATAGAATAGAAGTATGCCAGTTTTTGGCTGTCATTGTTACCTATCAGCGTAGATAACTTGATTGTTAAACAAACATATTATTTTTTAACAAATTTGTAAACTTAATTTTGTATATATTTTAAAAGACTAAGACCTTACTTGTACAATTTGTACAGTTGAGTAAATAAATAAATAAATATATAAGAATTGTTAACTATATAAACCTGAATTATAGCAGAAACTGCAATTTCTGTTGTTGTATATCAGTTGTTGACCCAAATTTTCTTTGTTTGATAATTCGAATTCTGTACTCAATTTAAAAAAAAAAATATTATTTTTTTATGATTGACTTAACGGAAAACGTCCAATGCAAACGTCGTAGTTTGAAAAATCTTCGTGACAAAATGAATTGAATTGAAAAAAAATGTTTTATTTCATTATTTTGGCAATAGATGGCACATTAGTATAATATTGAAATGTTGGTATCACTGATGTACAGTTACCATCTATTTAATTATTGCAATAACATACCGATTGTAACAATTAAATAGATGGTAACTGTGATACCAGTGATATACCAGAGTGATACAAACATTTCAGCGTTATATCAATATGACATCTATTGCCAAAATAATGAACTAATTTTTTTTTTTAGTAAAAATCCAATACTCTCTCTCTCTCTACATATTTATGCTTCTTCTCTATCTATTTAACTCTTTAAGTCTTTATTCACAATTTACATAAATGAATTTCATTTTAATAAACAAAATTACTTATTATTATTTTTTAATATTAATTTGCCACTTGCTGTTTTACAACTTGCTTGCTGCATTCAACAATATATTTTTTGTTTTTGGTTGAAGTAGAAAGGGTATACAAATTATAGGCAAATTTGTAAACTGGGAAGAAAACAAAAAAAAATGCTTTTTTGTTTTATTTATTTTTGTTATTTTTTCTCCTGTGTTAATTATTTGGGTTTTCATTTCATATACACAACAATAATATATTCGTCTTTTTTTTTTCTCTTTCACGCCTTTACTATTTCAATATAAAATTAATATATTATATGCATGAATGCCATCTCTTTTACTCTTTTATTATTAGTGTTATTAAAATGAAAATCTGTTATTTTGTTGTTATTGTATTAATTTTTGTTTTTAGATTTTTGTTATTGTTGTTTTTTTGTTTTTTTTTTTATGTTTCGTTCTAATATACAAAATGGGTCATTGTTCTTTAAATTGGTAATGAGATTATCAGTCTTTGTTGTTTTTTGAAAATGCATAATAATATGTAAATACATTTATTTGTGTATAATTTTGTATATTAAAATTGAAATTATATGAATTTTGTTCTTTTATTAAAAGCACATGATTTTGTATTTAAAGAGAAAAATAATATTTTAAAAATATCAATAATAAGTGGGAAGGGGGAGGGGGGGTTTAGGGTAGCAGTCTAGCATAATATTTAAAGTTTTCGAATATTAAGCATAATAATTTCATACTTGTATGTATGTAGTAGTATACATAATATTTTTAATAAAAAAATAAATTAATGGATTATTGTGGGTGTATGTATATATTTCATTTTTTAAAGTTAAGACAAATATTGTTGCAATCAATTTAAATCGAACGGAAATTGTTTTTGGAACAGAATCTTTGTTTTGAATATTTGTAATAAAAATGATGACGAATCATTTTTCTTTACCTAAGTGTTTACTTAAATTTTAATTGATAATATTTGAATAGTTTTATTCCTAAAAAAAGAATTTAATTAAAATATGATCCTGATTTAATACAATTTGTTAATTAAAGTCAAATCAAGAAAATGTCGACGCAATGTTTCTATAGAATCGAATAAAATTAGGTTTAATTAAAAACAAATTTGGAAAAATTTTTGATTCTTAAATTTATATTTTGAATTTTTTTTGTTGGAAATCTTCTAAATAAAAAATTTTATTCGAAAATGTCCAATTTAAATTAAAGAAAATCTTTTGATCTAAGTGAACTGATTTGAACACTTGAACGAACTCAATTAGAAACAATTCGAAAATTCTTCAGTTGTGGAGAAGAACAATTATTAGGGCCTCTTTACATTTGATAAAAGAACGTACAAAAATCCAAAATGTATAGGAGACAGAAGAAATGGGGGTGGTGGGTGAAGCCAAAACTCTAGTTTAGATTAATAAGATTTCTAACATCTAGATTTTTGACATGTGAGAACAAAATGAAAATTAAATGCTTAATATACAAAAATGACGTTCAACTTCGCTTTTTTCAGTACTTTGAACAAGATGGCATATCGCATGGATATCGCACAAATTAAATGATGCAGAAAAAGCTGTACAGAAAATAATAAAACAAATTTTCTAAGTTCAAGTGAATATCTCACCTGACTTAGTAAACTGTGTATATTTAATGTACATATTAGAGTTTGTAAACAGATTTATAACAGGAAAATATATATGTATTATAAACAAATATAATTATATTATAAATAATATATATATATATATATATATATAAATATATATTTAAATAAAATAAGTATAAAATAATCAAACTTTACTAAGAATTAACCTTAGCTATTAATTTATTTTTCAATTTCAAAGGCCAAACAATTTGTTACACATTTTACATTTGTTACATATACAGAAATATTGACAATGTAAATTTGTCTTACTAACATCAAAGTCTTAAAATAGCAAATATTTCTATATATATTAATCAAAGTCTATTTAATTTGTTATTAAAAAAGTTTAAACGAGTTATGAGTCTTAAATCAATGATTCTGCGATTGTTAAATGAATTTTGTTTAAGTTGTATAACGTTTTCTTCTTTTGAATTATTTAATTCCTCCCTTTGGAGAATATGACGTTTGTAGTTTTATATCTATTTATAAAAAAAAAATAGTTTTACATTGCTATAAAAGATATTAATTTAATATTACATATTGTGATATGCTTACACAAACGTGCTATAATAATTGTTATTAATGAGTGTACTTAAATTCAAGTAAAAATCTATTAAGAATAAGCACAATATTTATATTATGTATACCTATCTGCATATATATATATATATTTATATATTTATGTATATTGTGAGCATTACTTAATTTAAAAATTTCTATCATTGGAAATTTTTAATAAAATAGAATTTTTAATTCATTCGTTGTACAAGTAGATATATTTTCAAAAGCTCTAAAAAACATTTTAATTATTTCTTTTAAAATCTGAGAAAAACATAATTATACAAGTTAAGGGTAGCTGATGGTATATTATAATATTGAATACTCTATCTTTTATACTCTATTAAAATATGTACACACAAAAAAAGAAATTAATATTAAATTACTGTCATTAATATTCATACGGAATTTTTCATAATAAATTTGTAAGTGGTATAAAGCTACAAACGATTCTATTTATTAAATTCAATTACAACTATGTACCTACGTATCAAACAGAAAAAAAAGAAAAAAAAAACAAACCAACTGATAAATAAAGGGGTTAAAAGAGATGAATTCAAATACCCAAAGGTATTTTCTACACACAAAAAAAAATAAATAAAAAAAAAGCTTTTCAAATCAGCTTTTTACATAACCAAGTTAAAAATGAAATGATCAAATGCGCATGCTGTAAAATTTTGCCAACAAAAAATATTTTTTCTCATCATTTTTTATTTTGTTTTATTTTTTATTTATTATCCTTTTTTTCGAAATTCTTTCTTTAAGCATAATATGTATAAATATGTATGTATAAACTTTGATAATTCTCATTTCTATGTCATATGACATCCTGTAGACAACCAACACACAGTTCAAGTACTCTCGCTACTCCTAAATATATGCTCAACCACTTATAAAAATAATATCGAAGTTTTCAACCCTAATTTATTCAGATTATTATCATTGCAATTATACTAAC
Organism: Argyra leucocephala; assembly: GCA_963942445.1. Taxonomy (NCBI): domain Eukaryota; kingdom Metazoa; phylum Arthropoda; class Insecta; order Diptera; family Dolichopodidae; genus Argyra; species Argyra leucocephala. The sequence goes on along the minus strand of OZ012681.1, from coordinate 31,986,271 downwards.
TCTTTAGTCACAAAATAATGTATATATATATGTATGTATGAATATATTCACTATATATAACCGAATGCACTCAACTCACTCAAATTCATATTAAAATATTCGATTACACGATTATATATATAATATATAATATGAAAAAAAGCCGAAGTTTAACGAACATTAAAAATAGAGATGGAAAACTTATCGGAATTTGGAATGCAAAAGGTTTTTTGCTAGATAGATATACATATTATGTACTTACATACATAAACATAAAAAAATAGATTTAAAAATCGAAAGCAATGCCAACTATTATAGCTAAAAAAAACATACTAAATACATACCTAATAAGAAAAATAAAGTAAAGAAGAGTAGTAGAATAAAGGGGCTTTACAGTTAGAAGAATATCTCATTATCAATAATAACAGCAAAATAACAACGACAAAAAAAAACACAAAAATACAGAACAAAAATCAAAAGATTCGTTATAATAAACAATTTATCAAAAGATTGTTATACCCAAATGAGATAAAATACACCGCATACTTGATAAATATATGCATATTAACGGTATATTTGAGTTTTATAGTACATAATACCATACAAATATCAACATATATATAATACATATATTCCATACATATATTATATACATACATATTGTGTTATATACCTATTATGCGGTTTGATTTAAATGGATTGATATAATCAGGATTTGAAATTTTCAATTTAAAAGTTAAAAAAAATTTTTTACCGTTATATTTTTTGTATTAAATTAAATAAGAACATATAGTTGTAATATATATTTTTAATTTGTATATTATGTACATTTCATAAAAACATATTGTATGAAAACTGTACAATATATAGATAAACAAATAAATTTACTGTTATATAAAATATTAAATATTGTTTTCAAATATTTTCTAAATTTGTTTGTCCTTTTTATATATGTACAAGTATACCAAACTAAATTGATTTTAATAAAATAACTATTATAAACTTTAAAACAAGATTAGAAGTACAATTAATAAAATATTTTATTGGAAAAACATATAAATGAAAATATTTATTATGAATTTGTATCTATCTATAATCATCCTGGCCAATATTGTCGTTTTTTTATTATTTTTTTTTAAAAAGTATGTAAAATATTCTTAGTAAAGATTTTTGGAAGCTTATTTATGTATAGCTATTTAATTGTAGCTTATAATTTAATAAAAACTGGTTTTGTTAAAACAATTGATGAAACGTTGTTAATAATGAAAGATGAAAACTCTATATTAGTATACGAGAATTTGAGAGAAAAATACTTCGAAAAATCGATTTAAAAATCGATTAAAAAATGGAGAGATTTACAAAGAGCTATGATAACTTGAATCGACTAATCAAAGGTTACGATACGTCACGTTCATAAATTGTGGATATAATAAAAAATAATTTGGAGCAAAAATACTCCAATTAAAATAAAACATTAATTTTAATTCTTATCCTTTATATGCAAACTACGTGAGTATCTATATATGTGTGTGCATGTGTATGTGGAAAAAATAAAGAGTAGTAAAAAATATAGGAAATGAAATTTAAATATTTATATGCATATGGAACTGTATCAGTATCTGTTTGCACGTAAAAAATTCGATTACGTGCGTTAAAATTATAATTTCAGGCTTTTTTTATTTTGTATTATTTTTTTTTTTTGTTCTAAAAAGGATCATCAACCCATTTTGTAGTTTCAAGGATTTTAATTTTGTTTTGTTCTGTTGATATGTTAGTTTGTTTTTCAATATAATAAAATCTTATACTTAATGAGTTGAAAAATTTGTTAATTTTTTTTCGCATCGGTATGTAGGTAATAAAAATAAAAATTTATGTATATCGGATACACAAACCAGATGTTCAGAAATTATAATTAAATGGGTTTCAAACTTCAATTAATTATAGCTAAGCAAAAAAAAAAAAAAAACATCTTTGGAAAATTATTTAAAAGCATTTTGGTTAAAAATAAAAGCAGACTGTTAAATACTACTTTAAGGTATATGTAACTACTTTAAGTAATTTAACAAGAAATTAAGTCAAGCTAAAATCAGCTTAGAAATATTTACCGGGCTTCAGCAGCAACAGAGTTTTACAAAAACCGAATTTAATTTATATTAACCAATCTCTTGTTATTAATCTTGTCAATATTATATTGTTCAAAAATGAAAATTTTATGGAAATATTAGACTTTTTTGGTTGTATGTAAGCCAACAAATTTAGTCATAATGATATTCAATCTCAAGATCAAACACAGTGTATGTTCAATTCTAATGAAATTATTGTGCCAACCTGAACTTTTAAAGTGTTTAGTACCATCAAAATTGAATGACTCTTTATGAATGTAATGAATTTTTTATTAAATTAATGAATTGTTGTATACCAACTATCAAATATTTACATATATAATTAACAAATATAAAATAACATAACTCATTGTCACATTTGAGATACGATTTAACCTCAATGAATTTTCATTAATTTAATCTGGATAAACTTGCAAATAATTTCATAAAAAACTTAAATTGAATCTGAATGTAATCCAAAATTCAAAACTGAATGAAATTCAACATTTTAATACTATAAATAAAAATACATATTTTTAGGGGTATGCATTCATTATTTAATATAAAGCATAAACAATTTCATATTTAATGTTTAATAGACCAATTCAGAAAAAAAACAAACAAAACAAAAAATTAAAGCCAAAAACAAAATAAATTTTATGTGCCATTTTGTGGCCAGAACCTAATAAAAAGAGCAGCAACAATTCTCTACTTAATAAATATTTTCTAAGCACAATATTAATGATATCAATCTACAGTGGTGGTAAAAAGTTTATATGCAAGTTGTAATTTGTATATTATGTATACAATGAAAATACATCTTCTCATTAAGTTAATAAAATAATTTTGCAATAAAAAATTGTTAATTGAGTTATATAGTTTGAAGCCGTTTATTTAAATGCAAAGTATTCTCAAATCTATATTTTCAAATATTCTCTCTCAAACCGAAAAAAAAAATAATAATTATGTTCAAATCAACGTAAAATTTTTTCGGACATAGTTTTTACATAATCTTTCGGCCATTAATATTAATTTTTAAAATATACATTTAGAAAAAAATAATCTTACAATTGAATTTAAATTCTCAGTTTTTTACTAATACCTACTTAATACAATATTCTTTGCTTTTATACCCACATTACATTCTGTTTTGTCAATGTGAATCGCAATGTTAAAATAAACAAAAAAATATATTTTTTGTTCTAGTTGAAATGTTTTTATGTTGTATAGTCTAATAAAAATTTCTGAAATAAATTTTGAGCAATCTTACCCCTCTAACATTTTCTAAATTGCTGACTGCATCGTCACAATTACGTTATTTAACATTAAAATGTATAAAATATATGAATTAATTCTGTAATTGGAATAGTTATGCAGAAATTGAAATAATAAGAAAATATATACATTTTATTTATTTATATTTCAGTTTAAATTATAAGCACTAGTATCAGAAACGTAAACGCTTGCATAAATATATATATGTTATATAATTTGTGATAATAAAAATATCATCACTAGTTAGTCTAGAAACAGAAATTCGTCTGATTCACTATTCTAGAAAACAAGATTCAAATTGATGACTCTGATTAATGAAAAAATTGCTCATTAGTCCTGTAGGACTAGATCGCAATATAGGAAGGGTGTGATGTAGTGGGTAAGAATCCCACACACAATGTCAAGCTACGGGACTCATTGTGTCTTTTAAAGATTCCCACCAGCCTGCGTATAAAAAAAAAAAAAAAAATTGATGACTTTAATTAAATATTAATTTAAATCAAATATTTGCTAAATAGACTTGTGTTTATTTGAAATAATAATTATATAAGATACATAGTGGCAGTGTAGGAAGAGTTGCAATAAAATAATTATTATATTCAATAATTTTATTTAAATTAATAAATGAAAAATTTGAATTTAAAAATCAACTCTTAATATTCATATAATTTTCACAGGTACTGTAAATTTTTTTATATATACATATTGTTTTTTGTTTTTTGATATTCTATATAATGTATTTATATATACAATATTATCATAAGTTTTCTATATTTTAAACATGACAATTTCCAATTTATTTATTTTGTTCATATTTTCGAACGCTTGTTGAAACGCTAACAACAACAAAAACAACAACAACAATAATAATAATAAAAATTTGTTTTTACCGTTATTCTTCTATCATATAATATAAAACAACAACACATATTTTTATGTATACGCTAATATCCTTTTTTTTCAACTTCCTAAAAATAATTCAATCTGTGAACAGAAATAAAAAATTATAAAAGGATACTGAAGAAAACAAAATAAAAAATAACAAAATATATAGTATGGAATAGAAGTACATAGTTATGTATACATATGTAATATATATTTACCTTATAATATTTAAGGATTCTCTATTTAGTAAGGACTATTAATTCGATGAATAGTAGTGTATAGTATAATAGTTCTGATACAAAGATTCAAGCTCGAATTATGTTTGTTGTTTACTATTTTTATGTAACTATGATGTAAATGGGAACATGTATGCACAATGAACTTTCAATTGATTATTATTGTTGTTGCTGTGTTGTTGCCTGTAGTTTGCTTTTAGTGTGAAATTTCATTTTAATATGGTACAATGAATACATATGTATATATAAACTTGGATATAATGATAATATCAAAGAGTTTGTTTTAGTATGTATATTGTATATATTGTAGGTAGGATATCTATAGTATATGGACTATGGAGTTAGTAAAATGGATATTTATTTGTAGTATATATGGAAGAGTTGCAAGATCAAAAAAATAAGCATAAAAACAATTTGTTATATTAACATATATGGATAGATAACTATCTTATGTTAAATTGTTATATGGTTTTATCCTTATAAAAGGATTTTCAGATTTTCTTTATTTTATTTTATTTTTGAATTCATGTATTTTCTTTTTTTTCTGTTTTTTTCAATAAAGAATATTCTGAAAAAATTTATTTCAAAAATATTTTGTGTGAATGTTGCTATATTGATGAATTAAATGAAGAGTATATTTTTAGAGATTAAATATTAGATAGAAGACTCCTAATCACCATTATTTTATGGTAAAAAAATACATAATGAACAGCTACGCAAACTTTTCGAAATTCAACAAGGAGTGCGTCAAGGCTGGATATACTCAACATTTGTTATCATATTCAAATTATACATGAAATTATGAGGACATCATTTAATCAGCATGAAAAAATGGTATATAGTGCTTAACAACTTGAACTTTATTGATGAATGTGTTTCATGCGATATAGTCTTACAGCGACTTAAATCAAATCTGTCAATCCTTTATTTGAGAAAGGAATCGGTTTGATACATCTTCAAACTACAAATATTAAGAGGACGTCACGTAAAAAACTAAAAAATGCTTGATCACGCTCGATATACAATTACATTTGTGGCAACAAACGAATCGAAATGCAGTAAAACCGAAAACGAAAATGGCGACACATTCAATAATTAAAAAGTTGTTACCATGAAATTCATTCAATAGAAACCGAAAATGTCCGAAAAAGACCGAAATTTGACGAACGAATTAAAAACTTATAATTATGAAAAAAAAAATTTAATTAATTTAACTGAAATAATTTTCCGTTTTTTTTCATTATCATTTATTAAAGTTTTTGAATAAATTCGTTATAAGCAATTGGTATTACGAAACATTTTCTTTCATTCATATTTGATACATTTTATATTTTTTTGTTGTTGTATGCTCCCTGCTACAAGTAACTTGTATGCATATATAGTATGTATGTTTGAAATATTATTATGATTTTTATTTATAATGTTTGTATGAATGTAGGTTGAATGTTGTCACAAAACAAAAAAAAAAGTACAAAAACAAAAACACAATGTTGCTTATATTGTACAGGAATGTTGTGAAGCTTTCTTTCCTTTTGTTTTTATTTTATTTAATTTTTGATGAAAATTATTAGGTAGATCAACGTAATTGTTATGGTTTTAAGTAGCAAGTTAACATGATAATTTTGTGTTAAATTAAATTGAGTAAATAACAACAACAAATAATAACCAACAACAGTAACAACAGCAACAACAACAACTCCAACAACACAAGGAAGAGGAGATTGAATAATTGAAAAGAGGAACAAGAGGAAGTTATTATGTATTGTGTTTTTTTGCACCCAACAACAAAATTGTTGATATATCTATGGATTTATTATATACAATGTACATAAATATGAATAGATTTATACAAAAGTGAGTACATAAATATAATATTGTTTTAAAGTTTCTATAGTTTGTTGCACGAACATAAAGTAAAAATAAGTTTTTGGCTTAAAATTAATTTCACAATTATTATTAATTAAAGGTCGATAACTTTATTCATTCTAGAGGTCATAATTAATTATTATTTAATAATTTGATTTGTTACAAAAATATTAATATTATTATAAAAATTGGGTAATTGTATTTTCTAAAAAAAAAATTGATTTATAAATATGAATAATGTACAGTATCTGTATTTAGACCCCAGAATATCAATTGCTACAAATAAAAAAAATAAATAAATATCGTCTCGTTACAAAAAAATATATCTGATAAAAACATGTAAACAACAAAAATTGAGTTAGCTATAGAATTATCTATAGACAGCTGGGTATATTACGATAGGAGTAAATCATTTAGCTAGTTAAACATATTAAACACGGTGACATATTAAAATACAAAACTAACTACTTTGAAATCGGTGATATTTGACATCAATTAAAGATTGTACAACTAATTCACTTAAAATAGTATTATTCTAATACATCTGATATAGTTTTATATTTATTTACCTAAATTTGTTAGTTGTTAAGATAACCGAAGACCTTCGATGTAATTCAGTTTTAAGTACATACATATAAGGATAATACCTACCAGAAGAAATTTTAAATTTCTTTATTTCAGTTTATTTAGCTATATGTAATTAGTTTTACGTTACAGAATTTTTGATTGATTTTTATAACTCATAGATGTTATTTATATCCTTTTTTGGTATAACTTATATCAAGAGGCTGTAAACAGCATCTGTGAGTTATAAAAATCAATCAAAAAATTTTCAGAATTAAATCAATCAGAATTAAAAATCAGAAGCAGTATAGCCAAACCAACACAACAATACCTACTGTAGAGTTCTAGTACAGTAGTGCTGCACGAACTACACACTTCTTTAACCATAATTGACGTATAAAGGAAATTTAAATTAATTTGGCTCATTTTTATTTTAATAAATAAATAATAAAATTTCATCATTTCAAATTCTGTTTTTCTAATTCGTTTATTTCAAAATTCTCTTATTTAAAATTTCGCCTTAAGTAAAAAAGCTTTTTTTTTGTTTTTTTAAATATATCTAAAGAAAGCTAAAATAACAAAGAAAAATATAAAAAAAAAAACCTTGATTGGAAAAAACGAAATTTCGAATAACGAGATTCTGATAAAAATCGATAAAATAAGTCAGGCTTTCTTATCGAACTCATAACACACACCGTGGTGAATTTATTTATGATATTTATATGATGATGAAGATATTTTTTGTGGGCACTGATAATTATCGTTTTTATATATATATATATAAAACTACAAAAAAAATTGAAAGTTTGGTGGTGACATTAATTAACAAAATTTAATTACATGTTAAAGGTGAATTTGATATATTTTTTTTTTTTTATTATTTATTTATTAAATTATTACTTAGTAAATAAATTATAGATAAAACTAATTCTATTTTAACAAATTATATTAGATTTTAGATATTCATTAAAATGCTTCAATTTATAAAGTCTTTTTTAATGTACTAATTAATAGATTAAAATTAAGACCTAACTAAATGCTGTCTGGTCGTATAGAGTTATATGATAATTGTTTGTTTATAATAACAAAATTCAGCCACAACCTCGAAATTCGCTCGAGCTATCAATTTCTTGTTAATTTTTTTTTTTTATAATATTTCTCGTTTAACTTCGATTCTAAAACCAACTTCTGTCAATCATACTCAAGCCAATCAGATTTAATACCCTGTACTTTGTTCAAAAAAAAAATCAAGAGTCCCAAGAATACATTGGGTCTAAAATCCAATGGATCAAAATAAAAATCTTAATTATTATATTTAAAAATATATTTAGAAAGTGGTGTGTACTTCAAGTATCTATACTCAAAAATATTATTTTTTGCAAACCCAACCCACAATATAAAAACAAAATTAGTTTTGAACAAGTTTTTCAAAAAATCTATAAAATTGATTTTAATAATTAAATAAAAGTTATTTTTTTTCATTTAATTTACATATGTTCTTTTTTTGTATTTTAATTGAATTATAACTGTAATTAGGTGGCGACACACGTTTTGCATGATTGTTTTCCTTTTTTTTTTACTTACAAGGACAGAATTAACAATTAGGAAAATTAAAAAAAAAAAAAAATAATAATAAACATCTTTAATGAGTGATTCAAAATAGCTTTCTTTATTATATTTATTTACTTGAAGTTATCATGAAGTCATATCTATAATATTTATAATACCCACCCTACTTAAATCCACCTCCTTTAACCTACTAAGTGATATGAAAAAAAGAGCTTATTTAAGTAAATTAATTCAATTAAATTGACTCTAATGTGTACCATTTTATAAGTAAGTCATATATGTTAAAACAGTATGCTTTTTAGTAAAACAATAACAACAAACAACAACAAAATACCTATTAAAATGTACAAAAAAATAAGTAAAAACAAAAAAACATATGAGTTGAAAAGAAACTAAACAAAAAGCCAGAGAAATATAAAATTTTGAAAAATTTCGAAAATTTATAAAATATAATGATAATGTATTTGGGGACACGCATACAAACAAATATACATTTAAATTATACAGTTATATTTAGAAAGAAAGAAAAGCTTTTTTTTTTCTTCTTTCTTTATAACCGTTTCATTGACTCTATATCCGCACAAACCTAAATCCATTTTATGTATTTAAGTTTTTTTTGTTTTTTTGTTTTTTTCCTAAGGGATTTTTGTTTTTTCTTTTCTTTTTTTCACTGTTCTACAAGGAGTACATAAAATTGATGAAAACTAAGGGAAAATACAAAAAATGACGACGACAACGAATTGAAACGAATTTGAAACGAAGAAATAACGAAGTCATCAGAATTTTATCACTTTTTTTTTGTTGCTTTTTTGAATTTCAATTTATACTCACTCCTTCCTATTTTATTGCTTCATAGCAACACAGTGCTGGTTCTCTTTACGATTTAAAGGGATCGGATTTAATGGTTTTTCTGTAGTTCTCTTGTAGTCTAGGGATGGAGTGAAATTTGAGAATGTTTTTTTTTGTTTTGTGTGTTTGATATTTAAAAAAGGCCATTATTTTTTCTACTAGGGTGGAACACATAAAATCGAAATTATTATTTTGTTTTGTGATTTTTTTTTTTTTATTATAACATAAAAATATCTGATGTTTTAATAATTTTTTGTTAGAAAAGCTTTAGAAAATCTTCAATTTTAAAGTTTTCCTATTTAAACTCCTTGTATAATTTACTAAAAAAAAAAAATGTTTTCATGTTAGAGAGTAAAATCTGAAGATATAATATAGGTGTAGAGATTACAAAATTAAATTTGAAAAGTTTCTATAATATTTTTTTAATATTCTTTTCTTTTCTGATTTTTAATTTGAATTTATTACAAAATAAAATGTAAATTAGGAAAATGGTATATGAAGAAAATTGTATTTTGTATCGTAGTGGAATAAGAACCAATTTATATTGGGGAAAACTATTTTAATATTTAATTAGTTTTATTAGAACTGATTTGAATAATTAATTCTTAATTTTTGGAAACAAATTTTATTATTAAATCACAGTTATGTTGATATATTAGGTACGAACATAAAAACAAACACCTGAACATGACCGATATGAAAAGAAGTTTGAAGTTAAAAAACAGTGAAGCTGAAAATCTAAATTCAAAACAGAATTATTTAAAGGCTTTTGATTAATAATAAATTCTTCTTCCCGAATAAAAGATTAGATGTTGATGAACGCGTAAGGATAAAATATAATAATGGACAATTGGTATGTTGTTTATAAACGGATGTTTGAATTTCAACAAATGAGTAAATATAAACTGGTGTATATTAACTACCTTTCACTGAATATTGACAAATGCAATGTCATTTGCTAATTAGATCTATGATAACAAAGTTGTCGTTAAACGTGTAACTCAATTCAAGGACGTTGGAGTAATTTTTGATGATAAACTATCATTTATTCATTATTTAAATGCTATTGTAAATAGAACAAATTTAATGTTAGGGTTCATTAAGGAATTTTAAAAATTCACCTCTTTACCCTCTTTACTTAATGTATTGGCTGTGATGTTAAAACACTGCCCGATAATGATGATACGTACATAAATTGTTTAATAAAAATTATTCAAAAAATATATTATGTGTAAGTCAAAACTTCGAAATAATATCAAAATTCTGAAAATTCTCTCTGTAACTACTGAAACCAACTAGTTTTTGGTCGAAAATCAATTATTTAAATTTTGCCAGTAGAAAAAACTTTTTTTCATCATCTTCAACGAAAATTTCAATTTTTATTTCCATTTTTTTTTTTTTCTTTTTTAGTTCTATTTACTCTTAACATTTTGTATTTTTCTCTTTTTAAATATTAGATGGTGATATTCGTTTCATTTCTATATTTTGTGTTTTTTTTTTTTTGAGAAGATTATTTGATTTTTTTCTTCTTTTTTATTTTTTTTAACTATTAAAATTTTTTAATTTGTCAAATTCTGTTGACAGATTTTTGCTATTTTTACGAATACGATTTTATTAATAATAGATTTTATATATGTATACTAAATAGACATATTTTTTTTTTATATTTGTAAAATATAAGCAAAAGTATTAGTTTTCAGACTCTTAATTTCAAGATTAAATTTGGTAAATTCCAGAATTAAGAATGGAATATATTTATGTAATGATGATAAACTGAAACAAAGAATAAGAAATTAAATGAAGGACAAAATGGAATTAATTGATTTAAGAGTAGACAGTATATAAAAACTATAAAATAGATTTTTGAATATTGATGTATTTAATTTGAATATTTTAATCAAAATTTGAATTATATGTAAATGTTCTTGACTATTTTAAATTTAATTTGTATCAAGTATTTTCATTTTAATTTCACTACGACTATACTCTTTCAGAATGTTTTAGACTTTCATTGATGAATGAAATATTTTATAAATGCAAATAAAAGTACATGAGCTGAATGAAGTATATATACATAATGTTACTTTCGAGATATATCGATATTTATTATCAAATAAAAATTATTAGCGAAAGTATACTAAACATTAATTTAAAAATATAATTGATTTTATTTGTTTATAAAATTGTAATTATAAATTTTTTATTTATGATATACCATCTTAAATTAAATTTACATAATTAACTTCAAAACTAGTAACCTCAAAACTAGTTTTTGATATAATTTTTTAATACATATCCTAGCCGTATAAAATAACCTTAATTTTTGATACCTAGCCCTAGTAGCACAAAAACCATTTTATCTCATATAAAAAATAAAATTTTCAATCAACTTTTCATTATTAAAGTTATTCAAATAAAATTCCTTAAATGTATATATAGAAAATTCATCAACTACCACATATATAAGAAAAAGAAATATAAGAATAAAAATGAAATTCATAAAATAAATTATAAAAGTTAAAATTACATATTTTTTTTTTTTTTTAATTTTCCATAGGGATATTAATGCTAATACAAAATTTCAATTTTAATCTTAATTATTTCCCCTTAAGGATATGTGTACTAACTATATACATATAAAATCATATAATTTTAAATCCTTCTCAATTTTCAACCATCATATATATACAAATTTAATTTTTGTATTTTTTATTCTTATTTTCTTTAATATAAAAATTTGATCAAATCATCCCAGACGGAAATTATTAAATAAAAAATAATAAAAAAAAGAAAAAAATATAGAAAAATTTCTGTGTTCAATTTCTATATATGAAAATTTCAAAATTTTCATCAGAACCATTTATTTTCCATATCCAGTGAAAGTGTAATGACTTATTTTTATTTTTTTTTTTATTTACCGAATGTTCCACTGAATTTTGTCTAATGAATAACGGAGCGAAGCTCATAGAAATTGTAAAAAATTGATTTTTAAATATCGAGCCTACCCTTGAGGCGTTCAGTTTGACTTGGAACACAGTTTTTTAATGAACATCGAAAAAACAGATCAGTTGACAGTAAATCATTTCCTCCATGTCAATAGATTAGTTGTGAAAATAATTAAAAATACTAAAGGGTGCTTTTGTTTTGGATTGGTAAGCAAAAAATAATAAAATAAACTAAAGAAATGTCACTTCAATAATGTATATGAATTTAACAGTTACATTTAAATTTTTTTGTAATCCTGTAATCTAGTAAAAGTTTTTATTGATGATAGTAAGTGAGTTAATTGTGATATGTAGTTATATTATAAAGTTTTGCAATTGCTGATGACATGATTCACGTGACCGCTTGGTTGTTCTGGTGTGTAATTTAAAGGATTTTAAGTTTAAGTTCGATTATTTCAGCCGAAAGGTCCCGGGTTCGATTCCCGATGAAGCAAAAAAAAAAAAAAAAAAAATGCTTCATTGGTTTTTCGAGCTGGTCTAGTATCCTTTGTCATTGGGATATAATAAATGACAATAATTGAGAGTATATAATATAATCTGGTAACAAATTAAATCAAATGAAACTATTCTATTTAAGAAGGCTTAGTTCCTGAAAATAGTAGTAGTTTTCCACATTTAATGAGTAGAGCCAGTAATTTGTTAAAATAAATACTCAAATTATTATAGATATTGTAGTGTAAAATTGCAGTACCGTACTTAATTAAGCACGAAAAGGTGATTCTACCTAAGTTACTGTCAAAAAAAGAAACAAAAAAAACATAGACAACTTGTAATGGTTAGACAGTTCATTATATTATAAATATTAATTTTAGGAGTTCTTTAGTTCATCACAACACAACTTGAACTCATCAGTATAGGTTTTTGTATAGTGTTAGACTATCTATAAAACTTCTGATTTTTGCTTTGATTGATTTTATAACTTATGTATAAATGCTACTAATACATCTGTGAGTTATAAAAATCGACCGAAATTCCAAATTCTGTTGAATTTTATTTTATGAATGAAGTAATTATAATTATGTATTGAATAAGCTCTGTTATTGAAGCTTCATAAGCCAATTTGACTTAAAAAAAATAAAAAATTAATAAATAAATAATTTTAGAAGTTTGGTATAGAACAACAAACTTCATCAATTATTTCTATTAAATTTTCCGACAAACCTTTCAGTGACACAAGAACTGACTGACTGACTTATTTTATTTTCTATATTTCTGTGAATTTAGTTTCTGTTTTACTGTTCTTTCATATTTATTATAATAATTTATTTACTCATTCGAATCCATTCATTTACTGCGCCCGGTGTTATGCAATAAATTTATTTTTTCATTCTATATTCAAACTTAAAGTTCTAAATTAACGTAAAATTTTAATATTCAATTTCATATCATTATCAAATATAATTTAAAAAAATATAAATAGTTATTGAAATAAATGAAGATTTTCATTTTATAAAAAGACAATAAAGAAAAGCGTAATAATTTTGAAGAAAAATAAAAATTTTCTCATCCCTAATGTCCTTTTTGTAGGATATTACAAATTTCTGATACAGTGCAGGTTACATAGTAAAATATTTACATTTATATATATATTTTTTTTTGAAACACTCTGATGATGAAATTATACATTCCACCCACAAATATGATTTATATATTAAAATATGTGATAATGATAAGTATGATGAATAATGATAATGATAAAAATAGTCATAAGAAAATAAAAAATGTAAATAAAAATAAATTAAATTTAGTTTTTATTTTCTTGAATTACACACAGAAAGATAACTAATGTGAAATTTTAAAATTTTTTAAGATTTCTGACAAAAATAATTGAAATTTTGTAGAGCCTTAATAACTTGATTTTAATTTTAAGAAAGTTTAAAGTATTTAATGAAATTGTTTAATTAAAATTTTTTGTAATAATTGTCAAGAACTTTATATATTGAAAAATAGAGCTAAGCTAAATAGATTTAGGTTTATTATTCAAAGTTACTGTTAAGTTATGTAAGGGGTTCAAGCTGATAGTTTTTTAAATGTATTTATGGCCTCGGAAAGAAGAATTATTAATGGAATAAAGTTACTTATTTAAGCTCCTTCAGTCTCTTAGCATTAAATAAAATGTCAGCTCCCGAATATTTAATCTATATTTGAAGTTTTTATTTGTTTTTTTTTTACATAACCGTTGCCTTTATTTTATTATATATGCATTTTTTTTTTTTTATATAATTCTAAGTCTATGCGATGAAATCCCTAACTGCCTTTACACATATTTTTTATGATAACCAAAACTCTCGTAGCTATTTTTTATCATTTATTTCATTTCAATGACAAAGGGTATGGAATCATGGTCGCAAAACTCATAAAGCATTTTTTAGGTGGGGATTAAGCCTGGGAACTGCGCCATTCTGCAACGTGTATGTTTGTACAAGTGTATATAATTGATTTATTCGATTCCATATTCCAAATTGGTTCAGTGTTATTAAACTTAAAAAAAAATATGTAACTCAACAGTTTTATTGTCATACTTATTAAGCAATTACACTAGTGCCATTCAGTATCTATCAGCATGTTTTTTTTATATGGTCACTTTTGTTATTTATTTATTCATTTTCAATGAAGCATTCTTAATTGAAATACTGCACTGAAGACATAGAAATTTCAAATGAATTGTTTAGGTATATAAATTAGTGAATTGAACTGTAAATAAAATGTCTGAATGTAAAATTGTCAGTTTACAACTACAGATTTGAAGGACAAAATATTGTTACCATATAATTATTTACTAGTATTTGCCCGCTCTTCGAAATACGAGGAAGTTCAGTAAAAAATCTTACTCAATTTTATTATATGAATTGTTTTCCATCATTTTAATTAATTCTTTGCACCATATATATGTGTTTTTTTTTTTAAATATATGTATTTATCTTAGACAACAACCGCATACGTTATAATTTATTTAAAAAACAAAAAATATTTATTTAAATTGTATTCTGGTGAAGAAAATCTGTACTTTGGTAAGCAATTTGATATGTATTTTTGTATACTTATATATGAATTGGAATTTCTAATTGAAAATTAAAAAAATTTTGAACAAAGTTTTAGTTTCGCTACGTCTTCTTATATGTATCTATCATTTAAAGAAATCATAATGACAGTCGATTACGAATGTGAAATTGTTCAGATATTTTTACCGTACTTTAATACACAGATGAAATATAATAATTAAAATAATATATAATACAGAGTGTGTACCATATCAATGCATTACTAAATGCCACTTTTTTTTTTAGATCTATATGAGTAGGTAAAGCATTAAGCCAATTTCCATTAGAAAGTTTTACCTAACAATACACTAATATTAAAAACACCCTGTATAAAATAAATTTAAATGAAAAATGAAATTTTAAATAATTTAAAATAAATTGTTTTGGCATACATTACGAAAGACGCTTCATTTTTTTTTAAATAAAACAATTAATGATAAAATTACATAAAAATAAAAAAAATCTAATGATTTAACATACAGCATTCAACTCCCTCGCAACGAAAAAACATTTAATTTTCTTAACCATCCCAAACTAATAAAATTTCGAAGGATTTCTTGAAAACTAAATATACAACATAAATAAGATACTAAAAAATTGGAATACAACGATTTACGACCCAAAACAAAAAAAATCCATTTTTAAAATATGAAATTTTGATAATAACCATATATAATTGCATTCGAGGACATTAAAAAATGTCCTTGAAGTTATTTTAAGAAATTATTTATTTAAATCGTAAAAATAAGAACACTTAAAAATTATATACTGGACATTGATCTCATAAGAATGTTTCTCTCTGAAAGCGAATCAGGGAGTCAAAAATATAATTTTTTTCACAAAAATATTATCTGGTAGAGATGTATGGAAATGGAATGCTTTCGATCTGATTAAAAAATAATCAATAATAATAATGGCATCCTTAATGTGCTGTAGAATTCAACTAGAATATTAAAATATATGGTATTTGAAGCGAAAAAACTCAGGCTAGAAAATTTTAAATTTTGTTACCTGTATGCGGTATACTATCAATTGTTCAATATCAATTTTTGGTCAGTTGAACGGATGAAAGATATTTATTACAAAAATCATATTAAAAAACTCCAATTCATCAATAGATGTTCTCCTAAAAAAATGTATTTTACCAAAACACAAATTTAATGAAAAAGTAGTTGATTTGAGAAGAAATTTTTTTAAAATTTTCTCTAGTTAAAATATTGTTGGTAATGTCTGTGGGAGAAATTGTATTGTTTAATATTATTGAGTGTCTGTGGGCGGTTACAGAAACATTCGTTATGCATACATAATTTCCTTTCATTAGTTTTGTTCTATATTCATATCAACAATTTTCATCTATATTCATAATAATAAAGAAAATGTTTACTATCTTAATTTTTGTTCTATGTCCATGCATTTTGTTTCTATGTCATGCATTCTACACAAACAAGATTATTAAGCAAAGTATATTAAAAAGTTTTAATTAAAAACTACTTATTTATCGTGTATACTTAAAATCAGATTTAAATACAAATAATTTTTTTTTTCAATTATAATTGCATAAATATTGTTGCGCGTTAACGGTTTATTAATACTCCAGTTATTGTAGTTTATCTTATCCTTTATTTATCCCATCAAGAATAATTTCAATACATACTATCATTTCGATCTTCACCAATTGACTGACAACTGAATATAATCAATACTGATACATTTTTGAAATATTTTATACCATTTATGTATAAATTTATTATTCTAGAAAGATAAATGTTGATCAAGAAATCCTCTGCTTTTTGCTCTACCCAGGCTTTTAATTTCATCTTAGCTGTACTTTGGAGGGGAATCCCACAGAACGGACTTAGTCCTATCAAAAGCGTTTCCGACACTTTTCTTGCTATAAATAACCTGCAGCTTCCTGATATGCCAAAATGCCCTGGTACTCACATTATTGTGATTTTATTTATTTTTGTCAGGGTTTTAAGTATTTCTAAACAATCCGATACTAGCGTTGATGTGATGGTTTGATGTGATGGTTTGATGTGATGGATTTATGTGATGATGATCAAGAATGGTACAAAGAATGTCACAATGCTAACGAATAAAATATAACATAAATAGCTAAATACAAATAATTTATCAAGTTTCTCCGTGATTGTGATCAAAAACTGATAAAATGTAAATTAAAAATTCAAAAACAACATATTGTATTATTGTTAGTGTATACCAAAGCTCTTTGCAATAAATTCAGCTGTTTATTTTATTGTCGTAGCAATTTTCATAAAAAAAACTGTATCCAATATTGCTGACAGATTCACTGATATTAGTTACACTTATACAGTATAATCTACTATTCAATTTGACTGTTGGTTGTGGATAAAAGTCCATTATTGTTATGGGTCGATTTGTAACACATTTTTTGTTAAACTTGTAAATACATTTCACTTTGTTTTTTTATGTACATAGTCAAAATACTATGTAAGGGGAGATCTTTTTATCCCGATTGGTATGTTTGGAAAGAAAAAGCTTATATAGGATATAACCAAAGAACATATAATAATAAGAAGTTTAATCTGTATATTTTATTTAATTTGTTCGACTTGAATTTGCCTTTATAGGTTATTAATATAGAATTGATCATGTTTGGGGAGCACATAGCTTGTCTTCTGCTATCTAGGGATTCTTACGGTATTGAACACATGCTGCTGTTGCAATTCGTATTTTACGTTTTCACTTTAATTGGATTGCAACCCTCAATTTATTTTTATATACAAATGATTTGTATAATACAAAAGAGTATGATAGTTAGTAGTAGATTTTTTTCGTAATGTTCATATAGACTAGAGAGTTTAAGTCAAAAATTTCATAAATTTCCAATCACCAAATAAAAGTTTTTAAGTTGTAACACTTGCACGTTTACCTTTACTAAATTAGAATTTAAAATTATATTTATATGTTTATCGAAATTGTTGTGTTTTAAAATGGTAAAGGATATTTTTATGTTCACAATATATATATATACAACATTATTATAAAAAGTATTATTTATGGATTTTTTTTTGTTATTTATACAGACACACACATTTAAAATGATAGCTAACAAGAGAAAAATGTGATATACGAGTATAATAAAAACAAAAATAAATTTAATGACACTATAATATTGTATAACATTGTAAAAACAGTTTAATGGAATTTTTTTTTTTACAATATAAAAGACAAAGTTACAAAATGTTATAATAAAGGTAACTTTCAATTTACTACATATTATATTATTATATATAATACAAAATGTATATACAAACATACATTATAAATGTGTACATATATAATGCAAGTAAAACAAATTAATTTAATTAAAAACTTTGAAATTTACCTTTTTTTTTTCTAGTTGCGTTTTTTCTTTTTTTCTAATTTAATTTTGAATCAATTCATTTGAAATTATTTAAAAGTTTTCTAAACAAAATAAAAAAAAATTTAAGAAGGTATGGCGAAAAACTTTGTATTGAAATTTTATTTAGTAAAAATAAATATGTATAAAATTACTTTGGTAATTTTTAATTACATTCTAATTACATATTAAATAATTATATACACAGTATGTTTGTATATAAAAAAAATAAGGGACAATTTCCAGAAGAAATTTTTTTTTTTTTTAATCATTTTCAACAGGAGTGCTTACATATTTTATGCATATAGATATACATGTGGGGTTATACATATAGAGTTATGCGGAAATAACGAATCCTAAAAAAAAACTAAAATAAAGTCTTAAAAAGAGAAAATGATTGGAAAACCGAAATAAATAAAAAAAATAAACTAGACTATGTAAATTTATCATTAAATCCTATCTATTATCTTATATATTCTATACGCTGCCCTATCTATTACATATTATTAGTACTTAAGAAACTCAGTATGAGATATAGGATATAACCAAAGAACATATAATAATAAGAAGTCCTATCTGGATATTTTTAAATTTTTTCGACTTGGGTGCGGACAATCGGGTAAGAAAATGAAACGGAAACAAAAATTGAACAGGGTAAAAAAGTATAATTTTATAAAAAAAAACCAAAAAAAAAAATACAGTAGTCAACGATTAAGCATAACCAACCATCTATGCAAATATAATATGTATTTCAATATTTTGTCAAATCATGGTTCAAAATAAAATTTCCGGCAAACAATTTTTTTGAATTTGTTAAATTTGTCTGTTTTTATTTATAAATCATGTATAAATCTGGTCTAATATAAGAACTCACAGTACAAAAAAATTTCTTTCAAAATTTATACGATAGATAAGACTTCTTACTATTTATATATTCTTTGATATAACTCTTCTTTATTCGATTAACCGAGCTGGAAATATTATTTCCAAATATAAATACATATATTTTTAAATAAATTATCAATATAAATAGTTTTAAGTTCTGTACTAACTTCATTTCATTCAAATATATACTTTAAATGAATGAAATGTTTCGTTAAACTATTAACACTACCTGACAACTTTTAATATGATAATTCTGATTAGTTTCATGTTTCATGACTAATACGTATATATAGATCAAAATAAATTCATATGTGAGTTATAATAACTAAACAAAATGTAGTAGAATAGAGAACTTGTACCGACAAGTGAGAAATTATTCATTAATTTATAAAAATAAATAGTGTTAAGATTTTCGATCGATCGATCGATTTAAACTTCGATGTTTAAAACTTATAATTTTGATATTGTGATTAAATTATTTATTGTTCGGATGTCAAATTGAATGTGATTGGTATTTCCAATTTTATTTTTATTATAAATTTAAATTTGAACTCTCAATAAATTTGGTGATAAAAGTATCATACATTTATAATTTAATAATAAATTAAATTAAAAAATTAAATTAAACAGAATAAAAAAAAAAAATAAAAACAAATAAAAAAAAAATGAAAAATAAAAATCACACAAAAGTTTACATTTCATAAAAATAATGTAAAAAACACGAGCCAATTTGAAATAAATTTTGTAATAAATTTTATTTATATTACACATACACACATATATTTATATATATAATCACATATTTTATAAATTTATATTATTAATATACACACATATATATATATATGGAAGTATGTATATTAAAAATATAAATTTTCTTCCGTTTAATTTTCAAAGTAAATTCAGTTATACAAAAAAATCATACATCGTCATACTTGTATATTACAACAAGTAAATAATAATAATAATATAACTTGAAAATAATTCATCATACATAACTCATATGTAAAGTATACACAACATACTTGCACCATTATAATATACCATAAGTGCAAAACAAAAAATCAAAAAACAAGCACAAAATACAGGGCGTCTTCATTATTCTAAAGTTTATCTTCCGCATAAATGTACATATGTATATGTATGTAACATATGTATTTATGTATATGAAATTCTTTAAAATCAAAAAATAACAGGAGCACTTCAATCGTGCTTTCGTTAAAAGTTACTTGCTCTACTAAAGATAGAAAATTCAACAAAATAACAAAAAAGATAATAACAATAATAATAATGATAATAACAATAACAACAACACAGTAACATAAAAAAATTATAAAAAAGAAAAAACATTAAAGCATAAAAAAGCCTCGTATCTATCAGTCAGCCTCAGTCAGCAGCACGCTTTTCTTTCTTTTTATTCTATTCTCTCTTTATTTCTTTTTTATCTTTTTTTTTGTTTCTCTTCTCTATGCAATTATCTCATCTCTATTTTTCTCTCTCAATTTCATCATTTTTTTTAAATACATAATTCCATATACGTATTATTTTAGTTGAAATATTTACATAGTCAATACATTAAAAAGTATTGCCAGATTGATAAAAAATGTTTCCTCTATATTATATCAAAATTGTCATATCAAATCGGCTTCACCAGTATATTGACATTGAATTGAATTGAGGCGAAAAATGAAAATGTATTGTAGTGGTATAATAAATACATACCCTCTAAATACTTTCATATTTTTAAATGCTAAATTGAAAATATCCATTTCGATACTAATGTTGGTTTAGAGATCATTTATTATAGACTCTTATATAATTTCAAACTACAAAATAATTAATTTTGGAAAGAAGTGTTATAAGATAAGGAAGAGATATAAAATTAAAGTGGTGTACAATGTAAGGAAGTGTACAATCGAGTATTTAGATATAAAGAGGTATAATAAAGCGGTCTACAATCAGGTATTTGGAACTATTTATTATTTGATTCTATTTAATTATCTAAACAATAAAGTTAGCTCAATGTTGGATTTCATAAAGCGTTGGTCTAAGAAGTTTAATGACACCATATTAGTTCACACTTTCAATATAATATGTTTGTTAGGTTTTCCATATTTTATTGTAAAATTGTAAGCATACTTTATTAGTAAAAATGTGGCAACTCTTACATGCAAACATTAACATTTTTGTTATTGCTTATTTACTTATATATTTTTATTTTTATTTTGGGTGGCACGGGCGGAATATTTTGTTGAATTAAAAGTTTTCTATCTCTTACATATTTTATGTCTATATGTATGTATGTATGTATGAATGTATTATTTATATACCTTGTCAGTTAAGTATATTAGCAAAATATCCATTACGGAACTGAAAATACTGTGGTACAAAGTTCGTTCACTCACTATTCATAAAACAAACAAAAAAAAAAATTCAATTTAAGTAGATACTATACTAGTGTAGTTCCTTTTATACAATTATTATTCAATTCTCTCTCTTTTTCTCATTATTTTTCTCTATATTTTCCATCTCTCCTCAATTTATATTATTTTATGGTAGTTGTTTTTTGCTGTTTTTAAATCACTTTATTTAATTTAATTTTAAATAATTGAAGCGACAATCCAATCAAAATTTGAATATTTTACAGGAAGAGAGATTCCATATAAATATTCTGTTGAAATGTGTTTGTTGTATGATGATGTGAGTTTTAGAAAAATAAAACAAATAAATAAAACTGAAGACAAAATTTTAAGGAAATAAATTATAACAGGAGATCATAAAAATGTAGCAAAAACAGATTTATTTTATGATTTTATGGGTGTTGCCATCGTCTTAGCAAGTACATACTTTAAAATAATTACAAAAAAAAAGCTTTGTAATGAATTGTATAATTTTGTTCTCTCTATACTCTATTTTATAATAAAATTCCATTTAAAAATAATTTCATATTTAAAAATGCACAGTAAAAATAACAACAAAAAAAAAACTTTTTATAGATAAATCGAAAACATTTAAAATATAAGATAAATATAGAGAAATATAAAGAATAGAAGAATTACTTAAAAGTCAACAATCAGAATATGAAAACGTCGAGAAATCAAAAACTATATTTTTAATTGAAAAAATAAAAACAGAAATAAATTGGTTAGAATATTTAAATATTTTCTAAACGTTTTTAATGTAATTAATAATTCTATTTATATGTCCGAAGAGAAGCTAAGGGATTGAACAAATAGCAAGAATAAACCAATTTATTTTATAAAATAATTAATTTAATAAAATTATTTAGAATTTAAATTTACAAGAAGTGATAGAAATCATATACATACATATGTATGGGCGCTTTAATTAAATAGATTGATAAATTAAATTGAATTACATTATAATATTTTTTCTCTAGAGAGAATCCAAAGAGAAATATGTATGTACATATTTTGAATTTTTTTTAAATTACCTTGGAAATAAAATGACATGAAATGAAACACAAGTAAAAATTTTGTTTAGACATGATCGATTTTAATAATATGTACAATTCCTGATTGCCTAGTATTGCTAGATTCTTTTTTTTTTTTTTAAATACAGATTTTATTTTTGAGATTATCTCGTTAGGAATGTGGACAAAAATAACGAAAACTTTTATATTTGTTGTTTCCATTATTGTTTCTTATTTTTTTTGATTACATTTGAATTGAAAAGAATTTAATATATAATTTGAAAATATTAAAAATGGAAATAACAATTGTTAAAATTATTTTTTAGAATTTGCAAAAACAAAATAAAATATAATCATTACTTTTTTTAACGCAACATTTTTTTCTGGTCAAACAAACTTTGTAATCGAAAACAGAAAAAATAAAATGATATTATACAAAAGAAAATATTCTTAAATTTGTTACAAAAACAAAAAACTGGATGTACGTCACAAAAATCATATTTCGCAACCGCAACATGTCAATATATCTACATTGGAGTTTTATATGTAACTGACAATCAAAACGACTTTGTTAGACAATTAGCTGGCTGAATTCAGCGTAATGAAATGCATGATTACATGTAAATTGTATTGCACATTCGTAATAGGAATATCAGAGAGTTTTGTCAAGCTTTCGTTAACTTTAGTTGGCTTAACAAACTGCGATTTCATTCGTACATTCTGTACGGAAATTTGACATTTTGCGTAAGGAGCTGTTATTACTTATAAAAAATTGTAATAACAATATTTGTTATTAACAATAAGTTGTAATAACAATATTTGTGATAACGCTATAATAAAATAATCTAATTATTTAATTATTTACAATACTCCATAACTAATTAATTATACCTAATAAAATAAAAGGCGAAACTACAAAATAAACATTAATTAAAATATAACTAAAATGATACTAAAAACCAAAATTCGATTAATAATTTATATGTAACAAAACTTTTGTTTATCTACGAATTTTTATTTATACATTTACAATTCATAAATGCAAACTTAAGCAAATTACAAAACTTTAGTTAGCTTTTCGTTTAGTTTTGACATTAGCCAGAATAATTTCATTATGGTTAGCCGTTTCAATCTTTTATCTCTCAATAATTCATAACGAGATTTTTTTTGGTCAATGATACCTGAAGTAATAAAGTCAAAATTGTAATTATTTGTAGTCTAAAAGACTAGTTTTAATTTTAATAGTGCATTAAAGTCGGCAAAATTTTTCACTTCGTTCTTCTCCGGAAAACAAAACGATAGATGAAGGCTCCGATTTTTTTCTATCTAGTTTGCTTTTACAGAATATGTACATTATTTTTGAATACTTTGGTTTTACAGAATATGTGCATTATTTTTTAATACTTTCAAATATTTCATTCCTTAAAAAATTAAAGATACTTCAAAGTACTTTAAAATAATATTTGTTGTGAAAAAGGAATGCAGTCAATGTAATCATTTGTGAATAATACTTTTGACCCAATCTTGTGATGAACTAATTTTAACTATTTTTCATTCGTTTTTGAAAATAGTTTAAAAAATTAATCACTTAAAAAAAAACTTGTTTTGAATTAACATTTTTTTCAGTTCAACAGAGCATTCTAGTACAATAACATTTTACGAATCTAGTACAACAAATATAAAATGTGGAATTTAAATTGAAATTTAAAATTTGATATTTTTGAATTTTATTTATTTATTAATTATTGTTGATTAACATTAAAATTATTAACCAACAATAGCCCTAACATTTGAGCCTATCGAACAACACATTTTAATTTTATTTTTATATGATTTTTATAATTAGTTTTGTAATTTATGTTATACAAAGGGCAGCGGCGGGTCTGATCGAAAAAGTTCCTCAGAACATATTGTTCTTTCATTAAGAATCAAACTTGGGAATATTTCGGTTGAAAGAAAGGTGCTTTAGCTAATGTGATACCCAACATACATACTTGCACACCCCTATATTTTAATTTTGTTTTAATTTAAAATTATACATATCTATTTCATTGAACAAAATATTTTGTATTTTGTTAAAAATATAAAAACGTACCGTAAATAATTGACACTTTCAAAGTGATGCCATGAGGACATTTGTGAACTAACCTGGAATAGAAAAAAAAAAATTTAATTATTAATTATTAAAATTAAAGCAATAACTATTTTTAAATAAATTCGTATAATTAATTTTTTATATTCAAAAATGTAACGTTTGAGTAGATGTCTTTCTTTTATTCAGTCAGTTTCATGATTTAATTGAATGATTATATTTTAAGTAAAATTAAATATAAGCTTGTAAAAATATTTTTCATTAAATTAATTCCACCTTTGGTACTGTATTAATCAAATATACAGTTATTTTATAGCAGAAGTATAAATTAATAAAATTTTTATTAAATTTTTTAAAAAACAACAAATAAAATAAAACATTTTTCAACAAATAAAACTTTTTTTCTACCAAAAATAAATTTCTAAAACCATTAAATAATAATATTGTTGTAATTAAAGTTATCATAATAACAACTTAATAAATGTAATTTATTATTATAATTAATAACCAAAAATAAATAAATAAATAATAAAGTAAATGAAGTGAAGTAGAATACCTTCATATAAATTACTAAAATATGTAATGCCTATATACACTCAAACATACTTATATCTCTATATTTTGTATATACCTACATTGTATTTTTATAAATAGAAAATTAAAAAAATATTTTAACATAAAATTTATATCTTATTATTATTAAAAGCTCTATATCAGCTCAATAGTCACATCTTAAATTTTGTTTTTTTTTTTTTGTTTTTAAACTTTAATAATAAAAATTTATATTTTTAAGCAAACCAGAATACTTAAAGATTTCCTGTGTAAAATATAACATATGTATATATAAAAATATAAAAACAATAACAAAAATAATAATAATCATATAATAAAGCCAAAATAAGATACAAATAATACAATAATTAAGGCCATCTGCTGGAAAAACACAAAAAGTGATTTCCTCTAGAAAAAAATAAAAATAAATGATTTTTCTACACACATTATTATTTTTTTTATATACAAATATGTACCTATATATTTCTTTTTCCCTCTCTCTCAAAATACACACTTATTCTCTTTTAATTTTCTTTAATACTCAATTCGATTTATCTATCTCGATCTCCTCAACCTCAACGAATCGATTTCGAATAGAATTAGTACTCATTTTACTACTCAGTCAGTTCAGTAGCCAGTAGCATAGATAAAAGCAACATGAACAGCATCATCATCATCATCATTATCACTATAATCATACATTTTTCTATCTATCTAATACATTTTGTTGTTTTACTCTTCAATCTTTGTCCCTTCTATTTTTTCTAACTAAAATTCTCTCACCAATATTTTAGCTATAAAAAAGAAAATAATTGAATATTCTGTTTAAAACCAACAAAGTGTAACAGAAACAGAAGAATATTGTTATTTCTTTCATATTATAGAATTGTAATTGGTAATAATATTGTATAGTAAATGCAATTTATATTTATATATGGGTTGCCAGCATAGCTGTAATAATTTACAGTTCACATTAATAGCAATGGAATGTTACACTTAGTAATACTAAATGTAATATCTATATTATGATATCAATATTCTAATATTCTCTATATTATAATATCAAAAGTAGTATGACAGACATAAATGTAGTGTTCATATTTTGATATTATGACAAGTAAAATGGAAGATAAAAAATTTAAAAAAAAATAAATAATCATTTTTTTTAAATTGCATTTAACATTTGCGTCTTCCTTTTATTTTTATGCATTTCTATTTGATTTTACAATAAAACAAAATAAATTTTTTTTAAACAAATTTTTGTTTAATTTTTAAAATATGTCCTATTTAACTGTTTTTTAGTAATAAAAATTAAAAAAATTATTGACATACTTGACACCGGACTGTTCTGATGAACAACATTGCCGTGTTGATTCACAATATTATGCCTTTTTGTTCGTAATATCAATAATATACGTTTATACTACAATATTATTTATTATTAAGTGACACACATATTTTATCCAGCAATATTAGAATAAAGACATTACATGTCTGTCAGTAGTATTAGGTGAAATAGCCTAATGTTTATTTTAACAATACATATACTTAAAACTTAAATTTTTAATTTTCTACGAGATGGAGAAGCTAAAGTAAATTTTAGAAAAATCAATTATGATAAGCTGATGTAGTTATGTTTCTACTATAGAGAAGGAGGAACTGAACGTTTAACAGATCCATTATGACTTTGAACAGGAAAAATAGTAACAGAATTATATATAACACAAAATGAATTCACCTGGCAATAACATTATTCAACTACAATCTCATCATATGATAATGTCACTATATCATGAATAGTGTGATGGAAAAATAGAAAATTAAAAATAAATTAGAATTAATCGTAAGTTACATCACTTATTTCATACATATTATAACGTATACTGGAAAAAAAAACGTTGGCAAGCCTAATTTACACGTAACTATACAATTATGTATAATAGGAAAAGGATGGCGCCGTCACTACAAAAATTAACTGTATAATATTTATTTTTATATTTTGTTTACACAATTTACCAATAATTTATTTTTCCAAATTAAGATCTTCACTTTAAATCAATATACATACATCACACACACATACATATTATTATATAACAAAAAAGAAAATTCCGCTTTAAATAAAATAATTTTCCTTATTGTTTTTTTTTTTTCTAAAAATATCAAAATTTGTAATTAAAAAAAAAAAAGTAAAATGACTTTCGAACAAAAAAATAAATTTTGAAATTAATTCAAAGTGTGAATATTATCGAAATTTTCGAATTTTAATTGTATTTGTATATAAATATACACATATTTTATTATGTATTATTAATGTGCATATTTGTTTTTGTTTTGGCATTTCAAAAATTCTAAATTTAGGACAAAAGAAAATATTTTTGTTTTTTTTTTCGAAATTAAATTGTTTCATAGTTTTTTTTTTTTATTTTTTATTATCTATAGAGAATTAATAAATAGAAGAATTTGTTTTTAAAATTAATTAGAAATTAATATTTATATGATTTATTTATTTTTACTATAATATTAATTATAATTTAGAAATGTTAATTAATAAAACGTAGGAGGTAGATCGAAAATGTTCGTATCTTAAGCGTAGTATAGTTTCGAAATTGGGTATTTCGAAAAAAAATAATATCTAATATTTATGTTGTGTACCTACCTATACCTACTGATAATGGGAGAGTGATGACCTAAACAATAACAAATAGATCATTCGATAGTATCAAAAAGGTAGAAGGAAATGCTAATTGATTTTCCAGAAGCAACTGGAATGGTCACTTCTACGTTTATAAATATATATATAATAGCCTGAGTTTCCCATTTTTAAATTTCATCCTGTTGCATTATTTTTAATCCTGAATTTGTTTCTTCTGGATATTCTCTAATTTTACCTAATTATACTTCCTCTTTTTCTATACTACTAATTCCACTCCACTTCTAAAAGCTTTACACTTCTCACTTGGCATTACCTCATTATACCATCTATCATTATACCACGTATCTGAAGTTTAATTATACTTCCAACAAAAATTAAAACCATACATACATACACACATATTTAAAAATTTTATTTATCATACTTTACTGTTATTGTTCTTTGAATTTCAATTTTATGACGTCATTACGAAACGATATCATTCGGATAGTACAAACAAAAAATCGAATAAATAAAAACAAAAAAAAGCTAAGCCAAATGGAATAAAACTTTTATGATAGTGATAGATATTTGGCACTGAGCGTGTAAATAACACAAAACGTCATTTAATACAAATAAAAGTAAAAAAAAAAAATATTATTTACGTCGCAAGAATTTTCATATTTCACATCGTATTGCACTATAGCACAGTCAGTCACCCAGTATATATACAGTGTCAACAAATTTCCACACCAAAAAAAGCTTAAAAATCTAAAAATTTTGTATGTACGTGATTTTGTTGTTTATTTTTTTTTTTTAGACCTTGGGGTCGTTCATTTAAACACACATAAAATAAATAAACTACACATAGTCTCTTCACTTACAAAAATATATATAAAAAAAAAAAAACTATGTATGATTTTGATTTGTAAAGATACGCGTGCTTAAAGAGCTTTTTTTTTAATTTGATTTTGATTTTTTTTAGAAAATTTATTATTTATATTTGGTGGAAGGCTTCCTGACTTGACGTCGTCGTCATATTGACTTCAATATTGTTTCAAAAAAAAATTTAACATAAAAAAAAAAATTATTTAGAACATGAGTTGTTGTTATATTTTCTTAATGATTGGGTTATATTTCTCTGGTGCCATATGATATAGTCAATCATTCTTGGACAGTATCAGCAAAATAAAATAATTTATATGTTTTCTTACTACATAGATGGCGCTCTAATTTTTAACCATTTTAAATTTTTGTTTACTA
Organism: Argyra leucocephala; assembly: GCA_963942445.1. Lineage (NCBI taxonomy): Eukaryota > Metazoa > Arthropoda > Insecta > Diptera > Dolichopodidae > Argyra > Argyra leucocephala. The sequence goes on along the minus strand of OZ012681.1, from coordinate 31,956,655 downwards.
AATAACATTATTGTTTAATTTTTTAAAGCTTACACCACACTGTTGTCTATAATATCATAAATCTTAATTTATTTAAGAGCATAAAATTCAATTTATATAACAGATCTATTTATCTAACTATATGAATAATTTCCGAGTAAAATAGTATTTACTTCAGATTGAAATTAAAATTAAAAGAGCAAAATTTTAATTGAATTTGGATATTACATTTTGACATTTTAGACATATAATTGATATTTATAGTTTAAGTAGAATATATTTACAATAAAAACAAAAAAAAATGTATAATTGAGTTGAATAAATTATTGGGTAAAGTGGTGGGATGAAGAAGAGGGTATGATATGGCAAAATTCTAATACACTAGTTAAATGATAATATTTATGTACATATATGAAGAAAGCAATAAAATTTAAGATTGAAGATAGTAGTAGTAATATTTGAAAGATATTTTTTAAATATTAATTTAAAAAATTTAAGAAAAACAAAAATGTTATTAAATTGTCATATGAAATATTTGAAAATGCCAATAATAATTATATGTCAAATTTATTACTTCCTTTATGAAATTACTTTAAAATTTTATAAATGATTATTTATGACGATTCTATTATTTTTGATTTGTTATTGTTTTTTTTAATACAAAATAAAGCAAAATCAAATTAAGGAACTGACTACTTCACAAATTAAATTTATAAAAAAAAATATTTAATCTAAATTAAAATCAATCAGAAATTAGAAACCAGAAATAGTAACTAGTATACAAGATGTACGCAAAACCCAACTTTATTTAAAGCTGTTATCTTTATTTAAAGCTGCTTTCGAGATGCGAACTTAAGACAAAATGTAAATATTTCATCATCACTTGCTCCACTTATCATCTCTTATTCACTTTTGTTTTTAATTATTGTTATTCTTTGTTTTCATATTTTTCTATTGTTTATTTTATTTTTTTTTTTTTTTTTTAATTAATACTACAATCAAATTACCCCAAATAATTATTGAATATAATATATTTGTATTTGATTTTATAATATTGAGTATATTTATATTATGTTAACAATTAAATTGAAGGTGCATTCGTTTCAAATTTTCTATATTAAATTTCGGAATGCAGCCTAACTATATTTTTTGAACAAAATTATGAAGTAACTATTTTTCTATAATTTAGTAATTTTTTTTATTAATTATAAATTTATGACATAAAAACATAACATGTCCATCGTCATAATGTTAAAGCACCAATCTATACATTTTTGCAATACATAACTTTTATTTAAGACATGTCAGTTGCATTCATACCTAAATTTCAATAATTTTAGTGTAATTTTGACTAATTTTGACTAATAAAATAAAATTGTTAGAATATGACACTCACTTTTTATTTTTTCTTACTAAAACGAAGATACTTAAATATCAAATTGCATACTTTTAGGAAACGTTTTTTTTTAAATTGTTGATTTATAATAATTAACACTATCCTATTCTCTTAAATTTATTCTCTTACAATTTCAAATGTTCAATTTTTCTGAAGACAGACATATTACGTAAACTACATCAAAAACTACAAAATCTTGAAAGACAAAATCTCTAAAAAAAAATTACGAATCGTAATTTTGTTTTTCGTAAACACTGTTAGACACAAAAAAACGAAGTATCTCTATTGTGGATTTTGTTTTTGAAGATTATTTCTTTATGGGTTTTTTCTTGGGAATTTTGGATTTGACATTTTTAGATTGTGATATCGTTTTTTATGATTGTTTAGTTATGATTTCGATATGGTCATTTTTAGATTATTATTTCAATAAAAGTTGAAATGAATATTGGAAAAAAAGTAAATTGGGGGGGTACGAAGTGAGTAATTTGAAAAGTAATGCAGCGATATTACTTTTAAACTTAATTATCAAAATTTTGAGTTTTGTTCAATTTTAACTTTTTCAAAATATATCCAAAAACCAAACTTTCAAATTAAATAAAATTATTTCAGAGATTATATTTATTTAAGCAAAAGCTTTAACATCATACTAAATATATTTTATGTCAAAAGTACATAATATATTCTAAATATATTTAACTAATTTAAAAAAAATAAAAAAATAAAAAACACAGGACGATCAATAATAATTTTGTATCCTAGATTAAATTTATAAAACTTTGAACAAAGGTATTGAAAAGAAATAAACATAAAAAAATATATATATAAATTATATATAAAAATATAAATTTAAACTCCATTAACAAATAAATAGAGAATTTCATTACTAAATGTACAATTTATTACGTTTTTCGAATAAATTAACATTTTAATAATAAATTCAAACTTTTATAACCATCATCACAAATACAATTTTAATGTTACATATTTATATATATATATATATATATATATATATATATATATATATATATATATGTATGTAAAATAAAAAATTCAAACATAAATATTACAATTTGCAGAATAACAACAACATTTTCTCATTTAATATATCCATCATTTATGTATATTATATAAACATTATATACAAATATAATAATATACATATTTATCTCATAATATAAAATAAATCAATGATATAGAGTGAAAAATAAAAATAATAATAAAAATGAAAATGGAATTAAACTGATCCCCATTTTTTTTTTTTATTGATTCAAAGCAAATCAATTTAATAAATGAAAATATCCAATTCTAGAGTTCAATAAATTAAAAAAAAAAAAAAACGAACAAAACGAAACAAAGAAATAAAAAATTATTATGAAATATTCATAATATATATAAAAAAAAAATTCAATATAACTATTTTTCTATGTTTTAAATATAAAAGTTATGTATTTTTGAAATATCATTTTTAGAACATGAATTTCGTTTGAACATTTTTTATTTTACGGTTTTTATTTTGTTTTACTGAGTTTTTAACTAAGCCTGGAAAAAAAATATATATAAATTAGTTTCTTCAGAGAGATTTCACAGGATCAAACAAAAAGCTCATTTCCTACCAAATACTAAAACTGAATTTCCTACTTTCAAAAACAATTCTGAATTTCCTACTTTCAAGTAAACAAGTAAGTTTAACAACAAAAATACGGAGAACAACCTGTATTCTCAGCAGTTGGCGGTGATATTCGAATACTCCATTAATTATAGTTAAACGAAATGTTTTACTTACTTATATACAATTAATTTGAATGAATTAACAGTTAACAGCGACTAATTAAAATGTTTATAATAATACTTATATTTACATAATTTGATAACCCTTAATATGTTAATTTTTTTATACAATTGCAATTCCTAAATAGCGCTACCTGGTCTACAATTTTTATTTTTTATTTTTTTTTTATATATTTTTTTTATTTTATAAATTATTATTTAATAAATTTAAACTAGTCTATGATTAATTAGGTAATAACCCTTATGCTAACCCTACTTGAACCTAATTTTAATTTTAAATAAATTTAAATAATGGTGACAACCCACTACCTAACCTAAATCATTATTTGATGATTTGTTTATATGACGTTGTTCCTTAACTATATATATATGCTGCGCTACCGCTGACCTAAAATTCGTTCAATTTTTTTTGTTCGCCATTTTTGCTTCCTTCAACTGATCAATCCATAAAGTGTACCCACATACTGCTGCAATAGATAGTGATGCCAATAAGTGTTCAATACAACATTGAGATCGGCTATACAGAAATACAATGAGAGGATACAGAGTGTATTAGGAGTCTCAGAATTCTCTAAGGACTTACTTATTGGACCCCCACATATATTAATCCTTTCATTTTATGTTTTATTCTCTCTCTTATTATAATCTTTTATTTTGAATTTAAACTCTAACCAAATAATTTATTTTGATTTTTAATTTTTTACTGTATTTAAAACATTAAAGGACTCTTTTGTTCACCAAAACTACTGGAACTGATCATCAGTAGTTATAGTAATGTTGGACTACTTAGTTTGAATTTGAAAATTTTTAAAAATATTTTCTAAATTAAATATAGTTTTTACTACAAATTTAACATCTACTTTATTTACAATTTTCTTTTTATCTATGCATATCACTGTATTTAATACTGGATATCTAGCTAAATGTTAACTTATTAAGCTACTCTTCAGGCTAGGCGAAATGATAATATCTTATCTGGCAGAATATTATGTTCATCTATTCTTCATCTTTATAATATCTATGCTCCAGTGCGCGATTTCAGAAGCCAAAGATTTTTATATCTTCATAGTTATAGAACAAACTATGGTTTTTCCGAACCCACAGCAAATTCTTAGCGCTTATTTAGTAACACTTTTTCACTAATTGACTTCAACTACAGTAGATTCGTTTTTAGGATAAAAATAATTACATTTTTTGATACATTACAACAATTCTTCTAATTTTAATTAATTATAATTTTATTCTACAAATTTTTATTCTCTATTATTATTTGAATGTACATACTACCTTTATAATTACTATTGCTATTACTATTAATATTTATTTATGCTACTTAAGTATGAATTTTTCTTTTTTTTAACTTCTTTTCTTAACTTAATGTTATTTTCAACTTGAAATTTGTTAATGCATCTTATTATTAATATTATTTTATATACGAAATTATTTTTATATGTAAAATTTTTGTTTTCTATTTCTAATTTTATCTTATTTTAGTTTTTAATATTTTATAAGCAAAATCTGTAACGAACTAACCAGTAGATTGAAATAAATAAATAAATAATCTGTAAGTTGAAAAAAGTACGGTACAAATATCTGAACCATTTCATAACCGATTATCATCATTAGTCTTTTAAAAGGAGACGTAGCGAAAATATTATATAATAAATATTTTTGTAATCTATTTTTAATTTTTATAATACATCTAAGTACACAAACACATTTTCACGAAAGTTCAAATAAAATTCACCAATGTACGAACTTTCTTCATTTACTTACCAGCATTAGATTTAAATTTAATTTTTTTTACATAAATTATTACTCATGTATTATTACTGTTGTCTAAGATAATCAATAAAAAAAATTAAATAGTAGGGGTGTCAATAATAAATTGGAATGATGGAAAACAATCCTTGTTTTCATAAATGCAAAACTGTAGTCAATCTGCATATTCTAGAAAACTTTTGTCATATTTTGTAAACGCTGTTCAAAAATGTAAAGTCTACTGGACGTCAACTAGACAAAATAAATTTTTTAGTAGGCATAATTGTAGAATATCGGTAAATAACGTAGACATTTTTCGTAATAAAATTGAGTACTAGTATTTTTTACCAAACTTCCTATATCGAATCGCTCCTAACAAGCGGGCGAATACTAGTATTAAATAACTTTTCACTAATTTATAACCTTAGTTTAATAATTTATAAGTATTTAAAATTTTGTAAGTTAAAATAACGTATATGGGTTTAACCATGCATTTTTTTTTTGTATAACATAAATCGTATATAATGTCCTTAGATTGACCTGGGAATTTATTTTGTTTGAAAAAAATTTAACTGATTAATGAAGTTTAATAAAATCTCTTGTTCAATACAATTCTCATACATCTTATATTAAAATGTAGTTAGTTGTCAGCAATTCACCTCAAAATTATTCAATACAAATCTTATTCACCAAAAATAAAGGAAAATAAAAAAATATAAAAAAAACACCCCGGTATGCGGTGTACTTTTTACAAATATCAAGAGAATCCCATTTGCATTAAATTAATTCACACAGGTGCATTTAATGTAGGTTAGGTAAGGTAGGTAAAGATAAATATTAAATTTTCTTAAAATTTTCTTGAATCGTTGGAATGAACTGATTCCGCATACAGTACCATATTTTGATTTGTACAATGACAATCGGGTTCAAAATAACTTATAATGACTAGCACAGTAAATTCACATTGCGTTAAACTATTCTTTAGTAGTATTTTCAATTGAAAAATAATTTATTGAAACTCAAATTTTGACATAGATATCTGCTCAGTCCCTGTCATTCATTCATTCATTCATTCAATTTAATATGCGATTTTCTGATAAAAAAAAAACCTGTAGGTACGCAAATTGTATACAAAAGCTAATACTTAAACTTGAATTATAATTACTCAACAGGGGCACCTCGTATTTAAATATTTTTGTTTAACTAAAATGTATTGTATTCTGTATATACATATGTTGTATATTCACTGTTGTCATTGTTGTCAAACAGTCAAACACTGTAAATGCGTTGTGTTCACTGTATTCTAACACTAATGTTGAATACTGTAAATTTTGTCCGATTACATGTAAAACGACAAAATCTTACAAAACAAAAATCTTAAATAAAGCAAATTAAAAAGAAAATCAAAATCTTGAATTAAAATTAATTAAAAATTTTGCAATTAGAAAATTTTATTGTCAAATGAGCAAAGGTGACAATATAAAAATTAATTCAATTTAATTTGTTTTAATTAATTTGTTTTTTTTATTAATTAAATTCAAACTTTATTTGAATAACTTTAATTGTGTATGTGGTGAAGTAGTCTTTCTCGCTAAATAATTTTTTCGACACCAAAAAAATTAAGTTAGATTTAATTTAAAGATTTTAATAAATTTTTTTTAAAGATTTTTGATAATAAATGACGGCGGACTGGTATACAACAATGTCATTGATTTCATTTTTAATATTATTTATAGAAAAAAAATTTAAATTTGAAAATTTCTTCATTAAAAATATGCATCACATATTATTTATTTTCAATTAATTTTAATGTCCAATGTACTTTGTTTTTGTTTTTTTTTTATTTTATTAAAAATCTAAATTTAATTTAATTTGGCATTTCTCCATGTTTCTATTTTCTTTTGTATTTTTTAATTCTTTTTTAATATTGTACGCTTTATTATTTGATTTTCTTCTCTCTATTTTACACAATTTTCAAATTAACAAAAACAACATAAAAAAAAACAAAAAACAAATAAAAATTCAATATTATTATTACTCATTCGAAATTATTTAATTTTCAACTGAAAGTTTTTTAATTTTTATTTTAAATTTTCTTAAAATAAAAAAAAATGTTTTTGATTTTGAGATCACAATTCACAATTGATTTCGATATTCAAAGAAACGAAAAACAGAAAAATAAGAAAGAGAATAAAAATAAAGTTCATTGAATGACTGAGTACATTATTACATATACATATATAATATATACATATATATATATATATATATATATATTTTTATAATTGTAATTATTTAATATTATGAAATTTTAATTTATAAAATTTAGTTTTAAAAATATGCTTTGAAAAATCATCAATTAAAAGTAAATATTTAAGTTAATTTTAATTTTAGAATTGCAATATATATTAAATCTATATATATATATATATATATCAATATATCTTTATATATATATATTAAATTAGATTAGAGAAAGTGTTAAGTACTTCTAGATCTAAAAATGTATAGTTTACAGAACATCCCACTGTCGAAAAATCAGTAAAGAGTTGGTCTTAATTTCTCAATGTCATAACTGGCTAGCATAAAATTATCTTTGTCTGTCCGTCCTTCACATAAGATATGTTGGGGTTTTTTTTTCTTTACAACAATTTCAACTTTTTAAATAGTTGTTCCCTATTCACTTTCGCTCTCGAATTGTTGGGTCCGGTATTATTTTTGGGACAGTTTAATCATCAATACATATTTCGCGCTAGTCTAAGGCGTGAAAATAAATTTTAATTCAACTGGATTAAATTTTTTTAGATTTCAGTACGCAGCTGTAAAAACTATAACCCATCAAAATATATTTTGCCATTAATTAAAAACAAAGTTAAATACACACATAGTTAATTCTGTTTTAAAAAATTTTAAATTTTCCATCTCAAATTGATTGAATGAGTCTTAAAATCTGAAACATAAAGAAAAGTCCACCTTTAATCAAATCAAATTTAGTGCTTTCAGTCTTTTGTTTTGATTTAATTTAATATTCACCATTGTTATTTATTTTAGTATATTACATTATATCGCTGAGTACATATTTCTTTTTCGAGCAAAATTCGAGTTGGAAATTCAAAAAAAACGTCCAACTGATCAAAATAAATTATCTTTCATTAATACTGCCCAAATCATTGCAATTCGAATTAAGTATAAGTATAAGCTTTAGTTTTATTCGACTAAAATGTCTTATATTTTTGTAATACGATTTAACAAATTAAATTTGACAGTTCGATACATTTTAAAATTTTCATCGAATCACTAAGACCGTTATTTCAGTAATTCCATTTCCAATTTAATTTTAATTCAACGACTTTCCCACCTCCCCACTACTTTTCTTCATGAAAATAAAATTCAAAAAATGAAATATGTAATATGAAAAAAATTTCCTTATACAGTCATCCCCATGTAGAAAAACACATTATACATGCATTTGCATACAATTACAAAAAAAAATTATAAAAATCTCATTATAAAGCTTTCAAAATTTTCCACTAGAGGCATTTCAAACAATTTGATATTTTTCAATATGCATGTACATAAACAGTAAAGTAAAGTAGTGTATACAATTTTATTTTTCTATATATAAAAAAAAAATTTTTTTAATGTTTTCACGTTGAATTTTGTGTTTCGGTTCAAAATTAAATGCATTTGCATAATTAAAAAAAAAACAAAAAAAAATGGAAAATACAAATAAATAAAATATAACTACAAAAATCGATGTGGTTTTAAACAAAGTAAAAATTATATATATAGTGTTGTAACTAACACCATCAATACAGCAACAATATAAACTAAATAATAGTAATAAAAGCAAAAAAAATAACTGATTACTATATTGTTAAGACGATAACGAACGACTCGATATGATAACTATCGCCGACATAACGAAACACGAAGTATTTGAACGAATTCGATTTGAATTGAATATGTAGAATAGAAAATTTCGTTTAAAAATGTGACATCTATAAAAATTAAAAAAATAAAATGTAACAATATTGGATTTTGATATACTAAAAATAACGGTTAAACCGAGACGAAAATTGTACTATATATGTATATATTATTATATACATTAAATAAGTATATGTACACATAAATTTACAACAAATTATATTTGCTTAGTTGTTTGTTCGATTGCATTTATGGTCGTCTATAGTGTAGGTGGATAAAGTAAAAATTTTGTTATTATTGTGTTTATGTTTTCATATTTGAATTCTTTGAAACGACAGGAAAGTTGAAAATTCTCAATTTGAAATTTGCAAGTTTTATTCTCATTTGTTGTCAGAAATCAATTATTTTAAAGAAAAAAAATCTAATTGAAATACATATTAATTAGTTAAATTAATTTAAGTAACATTAAAATAAATAATTGTTTGTGAGTACATACATATGTATAAATTCAAACAAATATAACACAACTTGTTGAGATATATGTAGGTATACAAGTATTTTGTTTACTTTTTATAACTCACATATGAATTTGTTTTGAATCTATATATATATACTTTTTTCAATTCAAATTCAACATTTTGTCTAGCAATTTGTTTGAAGAAATGTTGAATTTGATTAAAAAAATGTTGAATTTGAATGAAAAAAGTATATATATATAGATTCAAAACAAATTCATATGAGAGTCAACACTATGGTACAATACAGATCAATGTACCATATTGATACACATGCACCATGCACATGACAGGCCTGACATTATAGAAAATTTGAAAATTTGACTTTTCTTTACGTCCTGAATAGGGTAAATAGATAGAGAAAATATATAAGGTACATGTCAAATTAATTTTCTAAATTGAAAAATTAAGAAAAACTATATATACAATAAATTACGATTGCAAGAAAGATCCAGCGAAAAAAATAATTGTAGACGTAAAACTTGTTCTTAGACTTACATGCAAATTCTTATACACAGAACTTTAAGTTACATTGGCTCGCGTATGCCTCGCGTATTACTTTAAATTTTATTTTAAAAAAAAATATTTTGAAAATATTTAAAAACAAAGTTTTTGTAACATTTTTTTTTTTGTTTTATAATTTTCATATTACTTCCTACTTTATTCTAATATTATATGAAAACTTCTCGTGAAAACATTCAACCAAGCAAGTTCGAATTTTGAAGCCTTTTTATTTCTATTTTGCTTTTTTGTTTTTAAGAGACAAAAAAATGTTTTCTTCTTTTACTACTTTATAATAACATGAGTTGTAGGTACTATAAAAATTTTATTTTTGTAAAATTTTATTGTGGTTGAAGTAAGTGAAACTGAATGCATTTGCATAATTAAAAATATTGATTTTAGATTTTAAATTTACAATACAACTACATTACATATATACATATAAATAAAATGGTTTGTTCGGAATCGTTTTCTTAGTTTGAGTTAATGCATAAATGCATAAATGACAAATGAAAAACAAAAACAAAAACAAAATAGGACAATAAAGTAAATGAAGAAAGCAAATGAAAACGAGAGACAACTTGAATAATGAAACTGTTCTCATTTCATATATTTTGCTTTTTTTTTTTGTCTTTATATATGCAATTTATACAACTGAGTATAATTTTGTAATTTTTAAGAGCATAATATTAAGTTATTATATATATATGTCACATGAAAAAATAAATAAATAAAACAATATTCACCAGATTTTATATGCCGCTCTGCAAAGGGTTAATTTGGTTAATTTGATTAAAGTCTAATAATGCTGTGCTGAAGAAAACTTCTAAATAAATATATTTAACCTTAATTCATTTTTTATTTTGATTGATGACATTACATTATGAATTCGATATACCAGAAATTGATCAAATGACACAAAATCTGGGGTGAAATAAAAATTAAAAGTGATAGATTACAACAGCAAACAAATAGAAATGTCAATTGAATTCCAATGGTTCGAAGAGTGAAGAAAAATGCTATTATAAACTCAAGCACTAATGAAGGAAGTAAATTGCTTCCAAAATATCGATATACATTTAATACAACATTACATTATAATATAAATGAAATATTTCAAAATTTATAAATTCCGTAATATGTATATACAAGTCATAAATGTGTGTATAATAATACATATGTATAAAATCATAATATGTATAATAATATGCATACAAATGAAAAACAATATTCAAATTACCTATTGATTGTTGGTATTTCATTGTTTAAAGCTATAACGTGTAAAATTGAGAAAGTTAGTGATGAAAATATTAAATTTTCTTTTTCCCGAAAAAGATTTTTGCCCAGAGTGAAAACGATGTTTTCAATAATTTCCGTCTTGTTCACAACAATCTTGCATGTAAGTTATACAGTTATTGTAATGGATGATATCTACCTGTAATCGACGTTGCTCGGAAGAGTATGAACATATTAGCTCTTATTGATTCATGTTGTTACACAGTCGATATCGATAACTACCACATATCTACATCTTCGATTTATATAGACATAATTTTGAAAAAACTAATTATACTCTCGAATATTTAATTAAAACATAAAATCTATTACAATTAAACTAAATACTATCTATATTTCATCAAATATCTAACTAACTAGAATATTAAGTCAAATTCTATAATAATAAATATATTAAATAAATATAAACAAAACCTATAAATAATTAATTTATTTAATTAAATACATTAAATATTATTGAACAAATAAAAATTAAGAAATACTGCTAACTTATCTATATGGCTTTCTATTGAAAAATGATCCGTATTGATACCATGCTTGATACATCATTTGCGGATTTGATTATCAATTGCTTTGTTTTATATCTCATCTGTTGCAAAAATTAGGGATTATGTTTTGTTTTTCTGTTTAGAACATTTTGTGGACTTCATCTTTAATTTATATGTATATATTTTTTTCATAACGACATGCAAAGGAAAATTCATTTTGCAGAGAAGCAATTAATATATACGATTGATAATATTCAAATAATGTATTGGACAAATATCAATTGATAATCAATTAATGATATTTAATTCATAACAGCTATTGCTGTAATAGCTAAAACTGTATGTAAAATGTAAATAACTTCAGATATTCATGTATCTATGTCTATGATTATAATAAATTAAAATTGATGAAGGAAGATGTTTAATAACCACGATTTAACTAAATATCATTGTTATTATTATTATTGTTATTATTATTTTTATTATTTTTATTATTATTATTATTATTATTATTATTATTATTCTTATTATTATTATTATTATTATTATGAATATTATTATTATTATTATTATGAATATTATTATTATTATTATTCTTATTATTATTATTATTATTATTAATATTATTATTATTATTTAGTACTATTAGTATTATTTAGTATTATTTAGTATTATTAATTAGTATTCTTTAGTATTATTAATTAATAGTATTGTTATTATTATTTAAAAAATATAATTCAACTTATGTGCAATAGTGGTTTACAATCCCTTGTTTGCTAGACCTATCGGCTTTTTAACTAAATAATTTAATTGTTATCAAGTTTTATTTAATAAATAATTTTATTTTTAATTGCAAATATCGAAATTTTAGAAGCATAGTAGCCATAACATACAAACAAATGTTTGTGACTAACTAACTAGTCCGGATATTGGAACTGTAATATAATATTAATTAAAGTTCGATTATCCATGCTATACCTGAAATCGAATTTGTCTCAGACAAATAAAAACTGTGATTGATACAATAACTTTTTTTATAATATCTTCTTACTTTTTTCATTTACAATTTAATCGTAATAAAAATGATGCCGCAATTTGAAATTGAAAAATATTTATGCACGACTAGTCAACTTAACCAGGGTTAAAAAAGAAAAATTGATATTTAGAAAATTATATTGATGATAATAAAAAGTGAATCAAATTGTGTATCTCGGTAAATAAAAGTGAAAGTGAATCAAGCAAATTTTAACTTTAATATTATGAAAACATAATTATAAATCAGATCATAGTCCTCAAAACAAAAAATAACTATAAAATAAAATATGTTTTTATTAAAAATTTTAAATTTTAATTTAAAATCTATATGAATAATAATTATTCTATTTAAATTATACATTTATTACATTCGTTACAATCATATGTGCATAATGAAAACATTTTTTTTTATAATACATAAAAAAATTTCAGCTTATGTCCTAATTTTCACAACTCAAAGAAATAACTTATTTAATTGAAAATTTCTTTTTACAAAAAAAAAAAAAAAAATAAAATTTTCTTTCTTATTAATTTTTTGTTATTGTTTTTGATATATTACAACGATACTATAAGACTACTATTTTGCATCTCTTCTACAAAAAAAAATTTCTTTTTACAAATAATATTCATACATGCAGATTTATATAGAACATTTTTAAGAATAAGGACCATCATCATTGTCATATATTACGCATACACAGAAAAAAAAAGTGTAAAATAAAATTTCTACATTTCTTTGTAGTATGGAAAATAAAATGAAATGAAATTTTCACCAAAAATAATTCACAAAAAAATGAAAACTTTAATTTAAAAGCCTTTCTCTGTCACAATTCATTCTTAATTCTTAGAAAATAAAAAAAAGGATATAATATATTATATATATATATATATATATATCCTTTTTCTATACACAGATACATTCAAAAACACACCAACTTACACATAAATATTTAAAGTAAACTGTTTTTTGTTTGAATACAATTGGGCGAAAGGGAAGAGTAGGGGAAATGAATTGGAGTTTATAACCATAGGCAATATAGAAACATTTTTTTTTTTTGTTAAATATATGGAAAATATAAAGTGAATGTTCCAATTTTGTATTTTAGAGTTGATGATAAGATTCTGGGTACTAGTACATATAGGTGGTGGTACCCACTACTATAATATAAATATTGGTGATTCCTTGTATTCATTATAGGTTCATTTTTTTTTTTTTTTTTTTAATCTCTATGTTTATTTTTCGAAGAAAACGATCTCAAACTGTTTTAATTTTTTATATTTAAGTCAACACACACATACACACACACACACATGCATACACTAATATACCTCCATATAAATTTCATAGGAATTAAGGATAATGGCTTAAATTGATGGTTCGTTTAATTTTTAGTTCAAAGAAAAAGGCAATGGAATACTAGAAAAAAGAAAAACATTTTCTTTTCCATTTTTAAACGATAAAATAAAGTTTGAGGTTTTTCATTTCTATATAGGTACAATATTGCATAGAAACGAAAAAAAAAAAAAAACAAAAAAAATAGATTTTCTCAACGCGAATTTTCCTTTAAAAATTAATTTTTGTGCTGGCGTGCAAATAATTTAAATTATTATTAATAATATTTTGTTAGCGGGATGGTTATTATGATAATATTTAGAAGTCATTTTATTTTGAAAATATCCTTTGAAGAATATATTTTGTAAGAAAATCTGATAATATAAAAATTGAAATTAATAAAATTGAAATTCTTTAAAATGTTGAGAATTTAAAGTAAATATATTTTATTTATTGTTTCTAAGAAAAATAAAATTTCTTTGAAAAAAAACAATCTTAAGATGTTATTAAGTTTTGCAAAAAAAAATTATCAGACTAAAAAGTAATCAAAATAAATCGCATACCATTGATTATAATAATTTAATGCCATCATGCTGAACGATATTTAACTTTATTTAAGTTTTAAGTGGTTAATTAAGTGTTTATTGCAAAAGCAAGTTTCAAATTTTATTAATATTTAATTAACATAGAATAATTTAATGTAGATTTTAAAATCAACAAAACAAGTAGTGCACAGATAACTAGAAATATCAGAACCAACAAAAATGATAACCGAGAGCTGTACATATTTGAATACTGTTATAGAAAGAAAATTTAAATGATAGCCACATTTAGAAGATATATTCATTCAGCTTTGGTCATCATTTTGATGATTAAGAGAACAAGGAAAGCAAATCCCAGACAGTGAAATAATGACCAAGAGAGAAATAATATATATAAATTTGAAATATTTTTTTGCATTAAAACAAGAACAGTAACTCCTTTGAAATATTGCGATAGCTTATGATTAGTTTTTTTTTAAATTTCCGAAATAGTTCAGTTTGTTCTTTCTATATACAATTATTATTTATAGGATGTTTATTTATTTACGTGTGTTTCACACAAATAAAATTAAAAAACAATTTACAAGCAAAAATCCGTATAGGAATAGATAACTAGATAAAATAAAGACATTTAGGTATGTTATGTATTTCGATCGACTTTCATCGAATCGTTCATCGTTATCGTTAGAGTTATTCGGTCGTAATCGTTAGTGCCATTATGTAATTCGATTAAAAATCGATTCGATTGTAAAATTAAAATCTACGATGAAAATGACATATGTTTGATTGTTTGACTGTCAAATTCAAATTATTATATGCAAAAAAAAAAAACAAAACAATAGTGCTATAACTATTTGAAATTTTTAAGTTGAAGTTAAAAGTGTTTAAATAAAATAAAAATTATTAAATTAAAAGTTTTCATAAATAAAGTGATTTTAGCACAGTTAAAAAACAAGCCAACATATAGTCGGGATTACTTCAATCCACTATATTTGGAAGATTATAGGTATATAATTATACATGAAATTGATAAATTATTTATTATTATTTATTATCTACAAAACTTAATTTTATTAACAGTTTAGATTAAAATTTCCTATGTCAAACAACATTGCTTTTATGGATTTATTAGAAAAATTAGGGTAAAAGTTAAAATAGCCAATAAGTAACACGTCGATTTCAAATATAATTAAATTGGCCAGTGTATTAAGATTCTGTGCGGTTTGTACCAAGGAAAAGATTTGCAGCGTAGGAAATGATTTTCATGTCGGACTAGCAGAGCTAAATTTTTCTGTTGTGCTTAAGGAAGTTTCGTATGACATTTGCAGTTTATACTTATGTCCAAAATGGATCAAATTCCATTACGCACTAGAAGAAAAAAATCAGACAAACATTATTTTTATGATTAAAGTAGAATTACTGAAATAATTTATTTACACTTACTTTCATATTGCAGTTTATTTGTTGTAACTGGCCTTTCATTCCTATTAAAATTTATTTCAATACAAAATAATTATGAAGAATAAAGTAAAATACCTACTAACATTTCAACTTTTAAATTTATTTTTATTCCCAAAAATATCGCAAATATAAAACAAACACCAGGTGTCCAAGCGTCACTCTTTTATTTTATCTTTTCAATTCAAAATTGAAATAATTTGTACAAAATCTCTCTTTCGATGTCTCTTTTGTGATAAAATTTTAAATCGATAAACTTTATCGATTTCGTCGACAATTTCTGAACGATATCGAAATACATAATGCCAATTTTGCATTTTGACATTTCGTTCGATCAAATCGTAATCGTTATCGAAATACATAATAGGCACCTTAAAACTCCTTTTAGTTTTACTAATTTTAATAAATACTATATTCAAGACTATAAAAAACAGGTGTAGGTATACAAAAAATATATCAAAGGTTAAATTATATTATTACAATATGTATGTGTGTGAAATAAAAAGGACATATGGGATTTATTAATTGAAAATGTAGTTGTACATTGACTACTCATACAATTCTTAATTTATGATTTCAATTGATTCTATAACTTATATCAGGAAGGTGTAAATAGCATCTGTGAGTTATAAAAATCAATAAAAAATGTTTAATCTAAAACCAATTATACTATAAGTGTAAAAATGAAAGGTTTGTTTGCTTGTTTGTTTGTACGTTATACATGTTATTAGTGTTAAATATAGAATTATGAAATTTTGCAGTACAATTCAACTCCTAGCACCAATTTGAAATATGTCAAATACTAAGCCAATAACAGACCTGAAAATTTTAGCAAAAATGAACAAAACATTTTTTATAGTTTTTCGAAATTCGGACTGGTTTTAGCAGTTGCCATACATTTTTAGAATTAATGTTTCAAATTCAAATTTTTTAGGGTCCAGATCAATCAAATGAATTCCTGAAATCAAATTTACAGTTCTCTACTGATGTTTACAGAATTCACAGATTTGATTCAAAAATATTTCAGTCTGACTGCAGACCATTTGGTTTTTGTTTTATATGTCAAACGTACAGACATATAATATTAACAAATTATTATATATAGTTACGTATAGATTTATTTTTGTTATGCGTATCAAAAATTAAAAAAAAAAACAAAACAAAAAAAACAATATTTTTTACAACAACAAATTATAGAAAAATTGGAAAAGTTATTCATTTTTTTTTTTCATTTTGGCGAATTTTTTTTACAACACCCACGAATATCGTGGGAGAACTGTATAACAAAGCAAAAACCATTTAAAAAAAAATATCTAGTAACCCAATCAAAAATTTTCAAATATTCTAACTTTT
Organism: Argyra leucocephala; assembly: GCA_963942445.1. Lineage (NCBI taxonomy): Eukaryota > Metazoa > Arthropoda > Insecta > Diptera > Dolichopodidae > Argyra > Argyra leucocephala. Next base: position 31,939,277 of record OZ012681.1, on the reverse strand, counting down.
GAGGCCATCAAACAATAATTCTAAAAAGTTCTCATTTTATACTAAATTCATTTCAAATCTACTATAATCCTGTTTAACTGAATATAATGCTAACAAAAAAAAAAGAAAAAGAAAAGAAAAAAAAATAAAATAACGAAAAATCAACATTAATACATATAAATATTTTAGCGAAAATTGCCAATTTCATAAAAGGATAACGTACATGTAATAAATTTAAAAAAAAAAAAAAAAAATTAAATAAAAAATAATATCCACATATGTATTTGATAGATACAATTTTTCAGAGATTTGCGATTTTAATTTTTTTTTTTCTATATATTAGAATAAAGAAAAATCTTGAATTCAAAATTCGTATAAACTCGAAAGGTTCATGTTTTATGTTTTTTTTTTTTGCTTTATGGGAGAGGGGAAGGAAAAATGAAGACAAAAAAAATTAAATTAAATTACAAGTGAAAATTGTTATTTTATTTATGGTGAACTTTCTATATTCAGTTTTTTTTTCTTTTTTTTGTATATTTTGTTTATTTCTAAATTAATTTTGTAAAAATGTATATGTACAAAAAGATAACAACTGGTAAAAGTAAAATAACCATTTGCACAACAATAATATTTTAGCGTTTAAATAAAATTCAAAACGACAACATTCAAAATTCAATTTATTCTCTTCAATTTTCAATTTGAGCACATACACATTTTTCTTCTTTTTTCATTCTTGCTCTCTACATCTACTTAGTCCCACGTCTACCCCTCACACTTTCTCATTCATGTTTCATTACTTTAATATTAGTTATTTTTTGTTCATCTCTTTCGTTCATTTTTGTGATATTTTATACAGAGTTGCCAATGATAATTTCAAAGTATGTATGGATATGTACTCACTTTCAAAATTTAATGGTTGTCATGACAAATTTGTTTAGTGTTATAATATTTAAAAAGAAAGAAGGATAATATTTTTTATCCAATTAGTAGAATATCATTAATAAAATAAATAAATAATGACGATTGGTGGTTTGTGAGCCATAACTTGACTATTTATCATACATATGGCTATGACTATGGCTCACCAGCCACCAACCATCACTGTTTATTTAATTTATTAATAATATTCTACTATCTTTGTAGAATATTTTAATATCTTTGATTAGTGATATCTTCACAAAGTTTCATCTTCAGGATATCCACAGATTAATCACTGTTACAGGTCTATTTGGATAATATGTATTTAAGTGTCCAGTTCGTACTGTGATGTGATCGCTATGAGTTAAAACGTCGGTTAATATCATGGCGGCGAGACATTGCACTAGTTGATAATCATTGTTAAACTAACTAACTAATTATTATGTTCGGAACAGGATTCAGATTTGAACAAAGGTAATCAAAGTTATGGACATAAATATATATATATATATATATATAGAAATTAAATTGCTTGAAGAGAAATTCGTTTAAACTAAAAAATATTGGAAGGTGAGCTCATATTGAACATAAATTAGTAAAAGCATAAATTACATTTAGAAAAAGACTATTGAAAATTTAAAAAACAAGCTTAATTTAAAAAACAAGCTAACAAGCATTGGCTATGTCAATATTATATCTGGTAATGAAATTAAATGTGGCTAGCGAATAAGAACCACATCTAAATATTCCAAATATTTAGCAATAATGGTCGGTGACATCGTAAAAAAATTTCAACCTGATACACTTAATGTAAAAAAAACTAAGTTGTCAATGTTATCTGTAAAATAAATTTTTGTAAAATAAAACATTGTGTAGTAATAGCTTTCTCAGACATTGGGTTTTAATTTATTTGTTATCAATCAAAATCAACAGAAAGTTTTTATTAACACTATACAACATTGGGATTTTAAAAATTTTTGTAAACCCAAATACCTGTCAAACCGGGTCGCGAAAACATCGTCAACAACAATTATGATCATGAATCAATGTCTTAAATTTTGTAAACTTTTGTAGGCATTTAGCATCATATTGATGTTGTATTCAACTTTAAGTTGAGACATTTACAATGTCAAGAGGTCTAACTAGTAAGAATAATACGCAAGAAAAAATCAATAAAAATCGGAAGTGAGTTATTATTGCGAAATACAGGTACTATAACAAAACTATAACATATTTTGATAGCATATAAAGAGAAAATTACTATTTTCAATTATAACTAATGAATTCTTAATTTTTATATTCGGTTTAAATTGACTAGTTTAATAATTATAATTGATAAATTCCAAATTTTTATACCAATTTATTTTAATTATGAATTTATACTTTTGTAGTTTATGTAGTACTTTTTATTTATATCTGTAATTGATCTTGTGCTCAATGTTGCACCTGATTTGTAATTTTTATAAATAATTTGATTTTGTTTACTCTTCAGTTATTTAAATACTCATTACTCAATGATTAGTTTGTTTAAATAATATTAAATTTGAAACGTCGTTAAAGAGCTATCAAAAGTACAGTCACATTTATTTAATTAACCAAATTATAATCTTATTTATTTATTTATTTTTTTTAATTATGTTTACAGGTTCCATCTTAAGTTAAGCACTTACATCCATCATTAATTACTCAAATATTGAACCAAAATAGGTGTTAAAACTACTAATTTTCTTAGCGAAAATATTTTATCTAATCATTGTAGACCAGAATCAACTCAAATATTGAGTTCAAATATGTCTTGAGGAGACTGCTCATCCTCTGTATGTTCTCACAAGTATGACAAAATTATATTTGAGCTATTCAAAATTTGAGTTGAGTATGACTCATATTAAATTTCATAATTCATATTAAATTTTTTAAGTTAATCAAATGAATTAAATATGATTTGAAATAAAATTTAGAATCTAGTAAAAATTCATTAAATCTAATAAAAAAAATAATTACATAAATAGAAATTTTCAATGAATTCGAGTTGATTTTAATCCCATTCAACTTAATTCAAATATTAATATCTTAATTCTGTTCAATTTATGATCGGTTACTTTACGGAACCGGTTTCACATAGCTAGTATAAATGAACTCAAAATTTGAGTTGAGCTCAAAATACCACTCAATATACTACATACTATTATTATCGTAAATATATAATCATGTATAAACAAAGAAATAACGGTATACATATACTGTTACTAGTAACTTTATAAATTAAATTTACAAATCGAAATAGAGTATATCCACAAAATTTGAAAAGTAAATTAAACAAAACGAAAAAAAAAAAACAAATTTTTATTGCTTTTACAGAAATTAAAAAAAAGTTGGTAACTCTCATCTTATTTCGCGTATAACTCTTTAAACATTTCAAATTTTATTGAAAAAGCTCATCGCGTTTTCCGTTCTTTTTTTTATCATTTTTCTTTTTCTTTTTCAATTTTTAAAGAATTTTTATTAGAAATAGAAGAAAAGAAGAAGAATTTAATCTGGAAAATTCAGTCAAGATTTTCCAACTAGATTTTCTTTAAAAAAAAAATAATATCTGTACAATATGCATATATATATATATATAAATATATATATGTAAATAAATGTTCTTCAATGTCATTTTGAAAGAGCAATACGTAAAAAAAAAAAAAATTCATTGAAATAAAAAAAAAATAATAAAAAATAGAATAATTGAAATGATAGTGTGTTGTATAGTGTGTTAGAAAGAAATAGAAATAAAATAATGTTTTTATATTAGTTTTTATTTTTTTTGTTGCAATAAAATGCGGTTAACTTTAATTGAGCTTAGCCTTCATGGTAAGTCGGCTACAATATTATAATATACTGCAGACTAGGTTATAATAATAAGCAAGGTAAGGTTGAACATTCTATTACAGTTGTACATGTTGTACTCGTTGTACTCACTCGTCATATTCATACTTTTACTTGTACTTGTACTTTAAAACGTAGTTTTCGGTGTACATTTATCATGTATGTACGACGTAGGTACATAATGTATACATAATGTACAATATACATATAGATAATAAATTGTGGATGTGGTTTTCTTTTAATTTAATTTAATTTATTTGCACAATTTAATTAGCAATTGCGCAAATTTTTTTTTTTTTTATTCTTTTTATTATTATTTTTTGTTGATTTGTTTTCATTTTTAATGTTGAATTATTGTGAGAAGCTGATGGTTCAATGTTAAATTAGACATTTGTTGTTATTGTTTGATCTAAGGTGTTTGTTTTTTTTTGGTGGAAATAAATTTTACTTTTTTGTTTTTAGTTTGGAATTTTTATTGTTTTATTTTCTAATAATTAGGTAATTATTTAAAAAGAGTAGTGAAGCTAAACACTTTATGAATTTTTGAAACACTTTCAAATGTTTTTAAGAAAATTCTTAAATCAAATAATGTAGATTAGCGGATAATTGACCAAATTGGTTGGAAATGCAGTAATTAGATTTTGAATTATTTTTCTGGTAGGTATTGGTACATATTTATTTTCGGTAAATCTGAAATGAATTGGTGTCACATATATTTACATTTTTACATTTCAATGTCCCTTCCTCTGAAAATGGATTAACGTTCTTTTGAAATGTACCAAATTGGAATTTTTTTCAGCAAATGTAAAATTTGTTGTTGTTTTCCTATATTATTACATATATTACGTAATTTGCAAAAACAGAGGTGGGTGTGATATCACTAAGACCAAATCCTGCAATAAAAATTCCCGAAAACAAAGTCCGAAAGACAAAATTTCTAGAAATAAAATCCCATATGTCCTTAAAATGGTGATATATCCTTTAATTATTTCATTACTACTATCGGAAGTATGTGTTTGACATTTTAACTGTATTCTATTTGCCAATGTTGTTTTTGCTTCTTTCCAAACTATAAAATATGATTAAGGAAAAGTGTACATCAAACTCATGAATGATTACAAATGTTTTAAATGCAAATGTGTGTGAAATGCAATGGACATTGGGTTTTATTTCATCAAAAAGCTGAAACAATGCACTAATCAATGTCACCGATTTTATTAAAAACCAATTACGGTGGTCATTTTTCAATAAAAACATATATAAAAAATGAATTGTTTTTTTTTTTACAATTCCAAATCTATGTGATGAAACCCTAACTGCTTTTTGCACAGTAGTCGTTTTGTTAGAATTTTAATGTGGAAAACTATTTCTAATGTAGGGTAAATTCGCCTTCGTAAAAGCATGAGTAGTTCTATTTTATTTTAGTGATAACCAAATTGTATTGCAAATAACTTTCAGAGAATCCCTGAGCGGGATTGGAACCGATTGAGCGCAACAATGGATCGGGGTTGGCAAACAAGTAATTCATTTGCAGAAAATTTCACTGTATTTTGGCAGAAATATTTGACAGCCATTTTATCCCCCTCAAGGTTATATCCAGTGAGAATTTAATAATTTAGTTTTAGCTATAAATAATAGATAAAGAGGATTTAGTGGATTTAGTTTTAACCTACCCACCTTGCTTTATATACCAGTCCTGCACGGAATTGCTTCCGTGTTCGGGGTTTGTTTATTAAACAAATACATATTTTTCTTTAAGACCAAGTATACTATTTGCCCTCAGACTCGTTTCTCTAAGCTATAGAGAAAAAATGTGTAAAAACACAATTTTTTATGAGTTACTGCACTTAAGCAAAGAAAATATAGAATTTTAAAAGTTGAAATTGAGTTGATACTAAGTTCAAGATTAATTATTTAAAATTTTTCAACAATTTTTTTTCATAATTTAAATAAATTTTAATTATATATTTTCCATTTTCGAATTCATTGTTTACTTTTTTCTTGACACTTTAAATTTTTCTGTTTGTTTTTTATTTGTTTTTGTTTTTTTGCTATTAGTGTTTTTTTTTCATTTTGTGCACACAAACAAACCAACAACATTTGAATGACTTGAAGGAAACGCAAAATATCAAAAAAAATTAAGAAAGAAAAACTTATAAGATAGAAATCAGGGCAGCAACATCAGAAGAGTTATAAGATATAACAAAATAAAAAAATAAAAAAAGTTAATTAAAAGTTAGTAATTATTGTTGTATGGTTAGTAAAGAAATATTAACAACAACAACAATAACAAAAAAAAAATGAAAATGTTAAATTCAAGTCAAGTCAAGTTAAGTCAGTCATCGTTATTGCTCCAATTTGTTATTTTTTTCTAGCTGTTACTATACTTTTGTTGTATTACTCCACTCAGTTACGACTACTATAAGATGTTATTAGTTTTTTTTTTTTTTTTTTAACTATTATTAATATTATTGTTATTGTGTTTTTCTTTTTAATTTTACTAGTACATAGTTAATATATTATTATTGTTATTACTTTATATTTAAATATATGTATATTGTAATAATAACTAAGTTTAATTTAACCTAGTAACGTACAATTTGCCAAAAAAAAAATGTCATAAGTAGGAAATTTGTTTGTTTTGAAAGAGAGGTTGCACAAATGCATTAGGGTGGGTTGTTCTATATATTTATTTATTTGTTCATTAATTTGTGCATATACTTGAAGTCTCATATGTATAAACATATACAATAAGTGTCTTTAATTATATAAAAAAAATATGAATGGTTTTTGACAAAATTGTTAATAATTTCACAAAATTGTCAAATTAGGTGATTAATTTAAAATTTTTAAATTTAAATAAATTTATTTTAACCATTCTCATAATTTTCTTATTTTCAATATAGATATTTTGATTTAAAAATTATAGATATCAATCAGAGGAGAAGTTGGTAGGGACAATATTTGTCTAATACAGTTTTTTTTCAAAATCAATACGTAAGTTATATACATAGTATTATCTATACTTTACTATCATCACTATCATATTACATTACAATTTTTAAGGCGTTTTAACTTTCTTCACAATATCCTTTCAGTTATCCTTTCTCTTTCTCGGATGTAATTCAATTTATTCACATAATATATTCTATTAGACCCCAAAGCTGATGAGATGAAAAAAATTGATCGCGTCTAGCTGAATATGCATTTCTGTTAAACACCGTAAGCGAAGTGATCAAATTTTTTATTATGTTGGTCGTACTGACCACTTATTACTATCTTAAAAAAATTGTTAGTATATAAACAAAAAATACTTTAAAATACTTGTGTATAATATATTAGTGTGGAATTAGGACGTTTCCGGACCTCTCACACTTGCACTCTCCGAAAACACTAATGTATCGCACTAAATTTTATCCGGATTTAAAATTTTAAGACAGTACTAAATTTTTAAGAGTAGAAACAGTATTACCTTAATACACATATTTTTAGTATTTGTATGTCAAATTTATTTTGAAAGCAGCAAAAAAGTGCTTTTTTTAAGCATTATTTAGCAATGTTTATAAATTTATGACAATGGCAATATTAGATAAATATTAAATTTTACATAAAATGTCATTTGTGTTATTATTACAATTTTTATTGTTGTTTTAAGATTTATTATTTAAAAAACAAAAAAAAGGAACCTACTATGTCTGAACCTGATGTCTGGAGAAAAAATTAAATATAAGTAAAAATTAATAATAAATTATTATGTTCATAAATTATACATATTTGTTTTATATTTTAAATTATTGTTACACATTTCTAGTTACCATATTTTATAATAAATTATTTTTGAATATTCATTTTAATATCTTTTAAAAATTTTTTTGTACTGTTTTACTCTTTTAGTGCGATATTTAGTGTTGAAAAAAAAACACAAAATTTAGTGGGAGTACATTCGAACACATTAAAAAAATTTTTAGGAAAAAATTTAATGCGATTTGACAGCTTTAGTGTGAGTATCAAGTGCAAGAGCGAGAGGTCCGAAAACGCCCTTAATATATTATAAGGAAATTTTAAAATATTGTTTAAATAAAAATTATTGAAAACAATTATTATAGTTTAGTACATAATAGTACAATAATTTTAATACATAAGTATTGTAAAACAGTAATAGTCTAGATGAATTTTTACTGTTTTTTTTCTTTCAAAACAAAAGCTTTTAATAAGAATGTTAAAAAAATTAATGAAAAAATGTTTATTAAGCCTCCCTTAACTGTTTTACCGATTTATCTTTAACTTATTTATCAAACAACTGCAAATAATTTGACGCAATGCTCTATCATTTACAATTTTTTTAGCGTCTACCGACAGTCTACCAGAAATTCGCCCTCGTGTCAATTTAAAACTATCACGCCTTAGTCTAACAAAATACAAAACTATCGCTTGATGGGTCTACGAGAATATGGGTGAATATGTAAATGTTTTCTGGGTCTAATTTTACATCATTTAGCCATTTATTTCAAAGTTTGTAGTATTATTCGTTCTGTAGCTCGTTTTAAAATTCCAATGATCACAACTTCGAATACATATACTTTGAAAAAATAACCAATAGCTAATCAAAATTCAACAATAAATTCTAATACATTAACTTCATAGGAATATTTCAAAGAAAATGCTGGATTACAGACACTTATACAATGTACACCATCATTATCGACAAATTGAAATTTAATTGAAATTTATTTTTCCAATTATCAAATTCTTGTACTTTCTGTACAAAATATACACAATATTATTAAAAATTGACATTTTAAGTTTGAAAAAAAAAATTTAAATCACTTGATCCACATAAGTGCTAGTTACGAGTACTTTCTCCCAGTATATGTTGTTTGTATATTATGTAGATATGAAATAAATTTTTGTTTTCAACATTTTCATCATAAATATAAAAAAAAAAAAAAAAAAAAAAAAAGATTGTTTCTACAAATTTTTAACAAAAAAAAAATATTTCATTTCTGATTGTAATAATAGTAGTAGACTGTATGTACTCTATATAATGTACTACATAATGTACCCATATTATGTTGTTTCCATTTTTTTCATTTAAAAGTACATACAGTTAGTTGTATTGTAGATAAAAAAAAAATAATACAAACAGAGCTTATAGCGGCCAGTTATGGAAACATTTTCACAATGAATGAATATTATTTCGTAGTCGACTTTTAGTTGTTTTTGTTTTCTTCTTAAACTTAAATTCAGGTTGAATCAAATGTTAAAGTAAAGAAAAAGTAGATATATAATAATATATTAACAATTTAATAAAAATGATACAATGACTAATTTTAATTTAATATTATAAAATAAGATAATGTTATGGAGCAGTAGATAAATAAATTTTAATGATTTTTTTATTTTTTGTTAAATTTGACAGAGTATGAAATGTGAAAGAATTTAAATTTTTTGTTTTTTTTATTTTGTTAAATACGAAAATTATTACTTGTTGAAAATAAGGACAGAGAAAAGAAAAGATGAATTATGTTGATAATAAAAATACAAATATTAAATTTCAAATATCATTGAAAAGAGAGTGTTGGTTCTAATTTTGCACAAAAATCTCTTTATATACTTCATGTCACCAATCACCATAATACAGTACGTAGGAGCATGCTTTTAATATGGCTAAGATCAATGGGGTATATAAACAATCTGTACTTTATTACAAAGTGTATTATCATCTAAAGACCTAGTAAACATACGACATTTAATTTTGTATTTTATATCCATTTGTATTAATATTATAGGGGGAAAGGTTTAGTATATGACTAACATGAATGAACAACGAATGGATATCGTATAAATTATATTATTATATCGATTATTATTAATCGTATAATAATCAATAAATTAATCGAAACACAAAAACAAATCAATATTACCTTTCTGTAGATATGATGTTAAACTGTAGGAAAAAACAACTGCGTCAGACATCGAAATTCTTCAAATATTTCAATTTAAGGTATTATTAATGCATTCGGGCCTCCTCAAAATTTGAAGAAGTATGATAAAAAAAATCGTATTCATTATGAATTATTCGAATTTCATTATGAATTGTTTTCCATTCAATTTATACTTGATGGTACTATATTTTATTTTATTATGGATTTATCTTAGACAACAACCCCATATGTATTAATTATATACATAATAATTTATTTAAAAAAAAAAAATTGAATTTAAATTTAGTTCTGGCAAGTTATGGGTAAAATATTATACAGTTATCTTTGCTGGTTGATCTTGTAATTCAAATTACGCTCTTTTAGGCACCCTTCGGGTAGGTGTTCAGACAATTTTTATGAAGTATTCATTTCAATTGGGAGTTATAATTTTGCCATAAATAATGAGAGAGTTGTGACAATTTGATAAATAAACTTTTTTGTATGTGTAAATGACATATACATGGGGTGAAATTTTGAATTGCAATTTCTAATTGAAAATTAAAAAAACATTAAATTTCGCTACGTCTCCTTTTAAATATCTATTGTTTCAAGGAATAATAATGAAAATCGGTTGCGAAGTGGTTCTGATTTTTCTATCCTACTTTTTTCAATTTACAGAATAAATATAATAAAGAGCTTTTCTTTGTATATAAAAATTTATAAAATGATTTAAACATAAGCGAAGTGAAGTAAGCCAAATCAACACTAATAAAAAATGCATAATGAAATTTATGCAACATCTAAATTCAACAGGAGAATCATTTGTTGAATGATGTATCGATAGGACACGCTTATAGCGGTATAAGTCACTAAAGATTTTCCTACCATTTTTTCCAGTTTACTACGTTCATTGTATATACATATTAAATATTTCAAATTTTTTATACTGCAGTCAATTAAGTAGTATACCTCTATAAAATAATCAATACAACCCAATGATGTGAAAAACACGGGTAAAAGTTCAGTGGTAGATAATTTTCCTCCTGTTGATACAAAATATAGGAATAGCAACAGTATAGACCAATCCTTTACTTTGTAAAAATTTAATGTTTCAAGAAAATTTCTTTATGCTCTCAAGAGAAATACAGAAATAAATAAAACTATTCAAAGAACAAAATCTATATTTAATGCACAGAAAAACAAAATAAAAAATTGCTTTTCTTCTTCAAAATCAATACGCAGAGTAAAAATCATTTATGTTTTAATCATGTCAAGCTCATTTTTGTTAATGTTAGTATGCCAAAATATTGTCGCAATTTAATTGTAAGAGTTCATCATACTGTTTTATATTTTTTCCCCTTGTAACCTTCTTACTTATCAATTCTCTTCTATCATCCCCTTTACCTCCGAATTCTTTTCCCCGTACCCTGAACAAACCTACAATAATTTTGTATGAGTCGGTAGGGTGTAAAATGTTTAATACTCTATTCACAGTGACGTGTTCTGGGGTGGTATTGTGTAATTTGAAACGTCGTTTTGTTTCGACTATTTTCAAAAAGTGGCATTGCATAATTTTGTTTCGACCATTTTTATTTTGTTTCAATCTTTTCAAAATTGGTAACGTTTCAAATTAAGTAATGTCATCCAAATTTTGTTTCGACAACATTTTGTTTCGACCGAAATGTTTGAAACAAAGTTACAGAATGCCACCCCTGTATATGCAATCTTTTGTAAAATTAATTAATTTTAATGTTTGCAAAAGCTTTAAAAAATACCATATAAAAGTATTTAAAATATTATTTTTATGCTATTGTTAGTAATTTAGTTAGAAATACGTTTTCGTATATTAAATGCGGTTGCAATAATAGAAGAAGGTTCACTATATGAATTAAATGACTTCTTCTTTTATTACCTATCCATAATTGGATGTCAGCGGTTATATGATATTGGCAACGATGTCCTGATAAATGTTTAGTGAACTTACGAGTATTTATTCTTTATTAATTTCTGGCATATAAATATCGAAACCGGATAAACAAATAATATAACCACCTAACTGTTGCAATTTATATTTTTTTTTTGTTAGATAAAATTGATACATACTTCTTTATTGAAATAACCTATACTAACTGGAGTCTTTAAATCATTTGGCATTACCTTCTTGTTCTTCAAGTTGTACATATATAGTACGTCAATATTTTGCAACACGTTCAGTGAATCATATTCAGTGGATTGTTAAATCCTACAAATACTATTTTGCTTATGGTGTTTTTTTATAAATCCACAAATCTTGGTTTCATATTACACATTTTTAGGTTCTAAGTTAGGTAAAATTATATATTTTTAGAACAATATTATTAAGTAACACTATAAAATGTATACTTATAAAGCAAATCATCCACCTCACATCACCTACTCAAGTTTATTTTAAATCAAATAAATTGATATAAAATTAGGTAAAAGTATTTTTAATCTTATTTAATTTAATTTTCTAAAAAGAAAAAAAAAATAAAATGTCATTTTAAATTAAGGATATATATATATATATATATATTGCACACAAAGAGTTGTCAACTTTTATACAAATTGAATCCACTTTTCTTATTTATTTTTTTTTTCTTTTTTGTTTGTATAATTTAATATTGCACAACTACAACAACAAAAATAATTGCACCAATAACACGATGCATATTTAACGAAATAAATATTTCACAACCGTTTGCAAATGGAGTTGAATTTTTAATTTTTTAAGTATTTTTTCTACATACTAAAATAATATTGATAATGATAATGATAATGCTAATGATGTTGATAATAATAAAAAAAAAAAAAAACTTTACTAGAATATTGTTGCATGTAATCATATGTCAAAAAAAAAAAACCTAAGTGGAATATTTTTAACACTGATGATGTGATATGTCATTTGCATAATCAATAAATCAGAAGCGACTTTGAATTAAAATAAATATTGTACATTATATCATATATATAAATACATAAATATGTACTGTATAATAAATAGAAGCACAAAAAAAAAACGTTAAATTATTTTAATATTTAAACAAAATTATTTTAATTAAAATGACGAAAAATAAATTTTAAATCTAAAAAAAAATGTTTAAAGTAAGAGATTAAAACTGTAAACTAATTTTGAGGGTGGTTTAAAAATTCGATTTGTAGATTTATCAAAATTATACCGCACCGCATCGGTATATACCGTATACCGTATACCGTATATCGTATACGGTATACCGTATACCATGTACCCCATATTAAATTTGATTCAGGAGTCCTCTTCGATATAGAACCATTTATTATTAAATTGTGTTACTCAATGTGATATCAGTAGATGGCGTAGAAGTTTAAACTCTAAACATAACAAATAAATATAAAACGTTTACCGATTTTTGCTAAGAACATATTACATAAACTGAATCATAAAATTTGAACTTGTCAGAACGGTTTAAAAAGATAGAAAGCTACTCCAAGTCATCAAATAAAAACAAAACAAGTTATTTTGACCATTATACAATGAAAAATCAATAGTTCGACTGTTAATTGTCAAAGAAAGAATCGAAGGCATTTAATTAAAGGATCGGGAGAAATCAATTGTTGGTTGGAAACATTTAACACTGAGCCGGATTATTGAATTAACCCAAATAACCAATTTTCCAGTATAGTAAAAAATTTCCAAGAGAAGAATTAGCAGTAGAAGAATAGAACTATATTGTACTAATTACCAGAATTTTCAATTGAACATTAAAATCCCCTTAGTTTTTGTATTCAAATTGAAAATAATAAAAAAAAAAATATTGTCTACAAATAACAACGTAGAATTCAACAATAATGTTTGATATTAAAAAGTGAATTCTAAAATCTAGTTAAATAATAAATATTTATTTTAATTAAAAATTTCCACTAAAAAATATCTAACAGACTCATTTTTGAACATTTTTGAACACAGCTACACTGATTGTGTATTCCACATCTCTGTGTAAAAGCAGTTAGGATGTTCATCCCAAAGACTTGAAATTATATAAAAAAAAACCACTACCTCTTGTTAATTGTATATAAACAATGGTTAATAACGATCTATTTTCCGCTAGGTGCTGATATGTGAAATATGTGTCATATTTATAATTTGAAGTTTTATATTGACATTATTTTAAATAAACAAAAATTGAAATTGAAATATTTTTCAACAAAAAAAAAATAATTTAAATATGATAAGTAAACATTTTATTTTAAAAATTATTACATATAAAACTAAATTTAATAAATAAAACTAGACTACACCAAGAAAAGAAAAGAATTTTTTGTTTAATAAATTTTCCAAAACAAAAACAAACTAACGTCAAAGTAGAATAAGTCAAACTATAATTTTAAAAATGTTTGAAGGCTATGTACTCATGATCATAAAATGAGCTCTCTCTTTAATAATCTACTCATCAGTGGTTTACACAGCTTAATTGAACGCTTTTATTGTATCCAACTTTTGGTGTAGATATATATATATAAAAATGTAACAAATAAATTATCCAAAATATCCACACCAAAATATGTACTGAGAAATATATTGTGAACATACCCTGGTTCATCGGAAATAACGAACGCTATGCAAAACCCTACATAAACACTACACAAAAACACGTAAAAAATATATAGAAATCTAAAAATAGACTACAAATACAACCATATGAATGTTGAGGTAGTCCAACTCCTCGACAATGCAAACAAAGCTAGAGACTAATCAGAGATTTAAAGTGTATGAGTTAATGTAACAAAAATTAAAATTAAAACAAAATCTATACATTATAAATATACCGGGTGTTCTACAGCATACGTATCAGCTTTTAAAGAGGGAAAGGAGCCGTTATTTTAAAATTTAATTTATATTAACTAAATAAAAAAAAATATTGAACGAGAGTTTCTTATTTCTGTATTTACATCAAAAAGTACCTCTTACTATTAGACAATCCCGATTTCGGCGAATTTCCGCTTTAAAAAATCTATTTCCGGTGTTTTCGGAAGTTAAAAAAATCACCAATCGATAGAGCACTTTCGATTTAGTTAATAAAGTTTTATTTTAATTTTCAAATAAAAAATTGCGTACCAAATGCTCTGGAACACTCGGTATATAAAAAATAAATTCAACAAAAAGTTAAATCTCTGATTGTAATTTAAATTCGAAATTAAATTATAAAGCCATACAAAACTTACTGTGAGCTCCTAGTCAAATAAATTGCTGTACTAAAAATAAATCCGATTATTAAAAACAAGTAAATTAAATTAAAATGTAATGCATAACAATATCAATAACGACAGTCATTATTCCAAATGATTGCCCCAAAATAAAAAAATAAAAAACAGTTTTACAAAATTGTACTAAAAAATTGTTATACATATGTATGTATAAAGGAATGGAATTACCCATACTGGGTAATTTACATTGCAAAGCTTGTTACAACAAAACAAGCACACTACAATTCGTAAAAGAAGGGATAATTTGAATGTGGGATCATCTAAAAGAGAAATTAATATGGATCTGACTATATTTTAAAATGTACAAAAGAGAAATATTGATGATTATTGGATTCGTATGATGTACATTTTTTTTTTTTCAATTATTTTTCAAAAAATTTTCTTTTCGATTTTTTGCTTTTTGGTCATTTTATTGCAGTACAAAAAAAATTGTGATGGATGCATTTTAATTTGGTATAGGTTAATCAAATTAATTTATTATTTATCAGAGACCAATGAAGAAAGAAAAAGAGATGTAAAGGGAGGTGTATAGTGTAGGCATTATAGTGATGGTGATATAAAATATGAAATATTATAAAAGCATCTGGAAATTTGGTATATAGTATTTTTTTTTTTTATTTTTTTTTGTATAAGCCAGTAATTTGTCCATTAAAAGTTGCACAAACAAAATAAAATATTTTAATAAATTTTTAATTTTTATAAAATACGAGTATATAGTTTGGACTATAATTTAGTCAAAATGGGGAAAAATTTTATTGAATGGAAATTTTTTTTTTTTTTTTTAATTTTTTATTTATTAATGGTGAACCATAAGGGAATAAAAAGTAATAAAGATAATTAATTTTTGTTCATTTTTTTTCGATTCTGTTATTTAAAAATTTACGAGTAAAATATTATGAAATATTGTAAACGAATATTTTTGAAAGTAATTTCAAATAATTAATGAAAATCGATAATTAAAAAAAAAGAAAAAAAAACAACAAAATTAGACAAGTAAAATCAAAATTTATATAACTATTTTTAATTTATTGAACCGTTAACATTTAAATAGTCTAAAACCTATAATAACCTAATTAATGAATATCTCATTTAATTTACACAATTTATTGGATAATCTTTTTTATTAAATCACAATAATTAGAAAATGTGTTATGCAATAACTTAAATAATTCTGTAATTGTGTTAAAATTTTGATAGAAAACATTCTTCTAATTAAAAAAAAAAATATTTTAATTAATATAGAAACACATTATAGAATATTGGAAACCACAATTAAAATTTTTTTGCAGTGAAATAAAGAAAATAATCCCAAAAGAATATCAAAAGCCCCAGTCACACGTGCCTGTGATACTGATAGTGGTAGTGCGGTAATCGAACCCACTATAACCCAACTTTTTTCCGTTATAACCAATCTACGTTAGATCAACAAATAATTTTTTTTTTGTAAATTTAAAAGCAGCAGCAGCTTGTGCCTCTGATATTGATAGTGTGGTAATCGAATGCACTACAACTCACCTATCTTTTTCTGTTATAACCAATCTACGTTAGATCGACAAATGACTTTTTTTTGTTCGTAAATTCAAAATTAATATGATAACAAATGAATTGTTTTAAAATTAACTGTTTCAACCAGTTGTAATTACATCTTCGTATGTAAAATAAATTCAATCAAACTTCAAAAACAAAACAAAATATTTAAAAATTTTAAATTTTGACACCCAAAAATATAAGCACGTTTTATTGACGCCAACTTATAAATAATTAACATTTTTTAGTGCAAATGTTAAAACAAATTTATGTCCTAATTGGTAGAGAAAAATATTTAAATTTATATAATTTTCTTTTTTATTTCAACTGCATTATACAGTCAAAATTTAGGACCCTTTTCCAGGTAGGATGTGACCTATCTCTCTATATTACATATCCTATGTCTACTTATTTACTATTAATAGAAATAAAAATTAAACATAATTTCAATTTGATTCTAGTCATATCTAAATTTAATCTAAATCCAATTATATCTACTAAATTTTTAGCTGTTATTTTGGATTTTCCCTTTTTTCTATTTATTTTGTTTTTATTTATATATGCTGTGGGTTGTAAGTAGGTTTTTAGTTATCTGTAAGTATTTTTCGTTAGTTAATTTTAGTGTTTCTGTGGTCATTTGGTTGTTACGTTTGTATCGGCAGTAGTGTATGTTGTATTATTAAGTACAATATGTACATGTTCGTCTATTTTACATAAAGATAGGTAGCGCGGATAAGGCGGATGAACGAAATCGGTGATCGAAAAAAAATTAAGGACGGTGATGAGACAGAGCCAGACACTACATGATCTGTTGACCACATAAGTAAATCAGATGGCGCGTATGTCACTATGTATGTTGAAAAGTAATAGTAAATCAATCACTTTGTAGAAAATTTCATAATTTCAAGAAATTAAATCACAACTTCGGAATCACATTAGATATGAGCTATGTTATAAGCTATGTTACGAGCTATATCACATTTAAATTTTAAAAAATAATTTTCACAATAATTTACAAAAATTTTAATTTGAATAAATTTTCAAAACAATTCATTTAAATGCCGGGCGGTTTTTAATCGTCCAAATTAAGCAATTTTTCAGTCAAAATTTTAAAATTTCCAAAAGAACATGATTATAAGATAAAAATGAAAAAAAAACATCATACCATACAAAAACAAAAAATATTAAAAATTATTTATTTAATAATTAAAAGAGATTTATAGTGATACCGTCGCTTGAAAATGCATCAATTATTATTAAAATATGAATCAAATTATTGTTATTAATAAATGTATGTATGTATCTATATGTAAGTATATCTGAAATAAAATGTTAAATGCGTTATACGCAATTTGAATTCTAATGTACAATGCACCCATTTACTTTGTATTGGAATAATGTCCCATTTTAATTTATTCACTATAAATTCTACTTAGAAATGTATTTTTTTTTTATATATATCTTAAAATACATATATAGTTACATATTATATATAGTTTTGTTTCCAAAACAAATACAATTTATCTTATTACTTTAAAAATAATGATAAAAATCTGCATAATAATATTGTAAATTTAAATAAAAATAATTTTTTTAAAATAAAAAATTCAATTTTTCTTTATATATGTGTAATGTGTGCATATTAGTGTTTCTGTGTATGTAAAAAAAAAATATGCAATACCTATTTTTATGCAATTTTATCATTAAAATGAATTTATGAGATTCATATCTCTATATAATATACAATATATATATGTACATCAGAGTCAGTTTTATGATGAATACAATTTTTTTTTTTTTATTTATTATTATTATTTTTATTTTGAATTCATTTTAATTTCAAAAATAGAATAATAATAAATTTAAATAATAATCAGGAAGTAAAAATATAATAATATATTTTAAAAAGTATACACTTAATCTGAATTTAAAATTATTATTTGCATATATATATACAATACATTAAAAAAATAAAATTGTTTTAATTAATTAAAAAAAAATCAAAAGAAAAAGAGATAGCTAGATACAAAATATAACTTAAGAAATTTTTTTCAATAATAAATTTTAAAATAATTTAAATAATTTTTAAATTTTAGAATTATTTGAATAAAAATAAATATACTTATGTACAATAAAAACACCACATTACCTGTTTTAATTATTATTATAATTTTTAAATTTTATAATTAATCTTGTGAATAAAAAATTTATAAGGAATATTTTAAAGAATTGTTATATGTGTGTATGTGTGTGTTTTGAAATTAAAATTGTTTAGAAATTAAAGCAAAATTAAATTAATTTAATTAAAAATAAGGGTTTCTATTCATTCATTTGTTAATATAAAATGTTACTGGTTAAATTAAAATTCATATGATATTTTAATACTTTTTGTAAGTATCAGGAAAAGTAAAATATTGGAAATCAGGACACTCTGGCATCACAGGAAGCAAAACAAATTTTAAATAAATCTATTTGATCCGACAACATTTTAACTAGGTCTTTAATCTATTCATTATTACATATTTTATATATTTAATTTTTTTTTATCATAATCTTAGTTTTAAGTAATAATTGAATAAACACAAAAAAGGAAAAAAAAAGTATCGACTTTGTCTTTACAGATTAAGACTTGGCTGGACAAAGAAACTGAGGATTACTATTCTAATATATCCGATGGCAATCGAAAAAGATAAAATTTTCAGACCAACATGCTCTCTGAAGAAAACAAAAGCTCTGCTAAATTTCAATGGGAAGAAGATAATAGCAAGAGTAATAATTATGGACACTGTCTAATAATGAAGATTTAATATAGGATCAGCCTAACCGAAAACAACTTGTGCAAAACTTGTGAAATGAAGAAACAATGAAATTATGTATTAAACATCTGCTCTATGAATGTGATGATCCCACCAATAGTAAATTTCCCCATTTGTGAATGGCATTCCCTGAAGAACGGGGATATGCCCAGAATATCACTGAGAAATGTCCTGCTTGTAATTGTTATATCAATAATCTTTATAAGGACCTGTTCGAAATGTTTTAAGCTAAAATCTTGTATCTTTTTTTTCCTTTAATAATTTCAATTATAAAATATTACATTTTGAATTGTTTACAATTTCTTAAAATGAATTAAATTTATAGATCTTAATGATTACTGTGTGATCAAATTATTATTTTTACAGAATTATATCTTATAATAATCCCTAATGGAATTTTTGTTGATCAAAGATATATGAAGTAATAGAATCAACATTGTAATTATGTGTAGTCAAAAGGACAAGTTTTAACTCTAATAAAAGGATAGGACATTTTAGTGCGATAAAATCAGCACTTCACTCTCCCCTTGAAAATGAGAATGAATGAATTTAATCTTCTTTCTTTCACCCCAATTCTTTGGATAAAAATAGAAATTTAATTTAAAATGATAAAAGAGAAAACCATAGGTCAATAATTATTACACACACACCATATTTTGCCAATTTTAATCAAATTTCATTAATAATGTGGTTTAATTTTCTTCTATTCCAAATGTCCTTAAGGAAAAAAAACTTATGTTATATTAGTAGTATGTATATTCAGTGCAAATGTCAATTTAAAAGCTTTCATTGAAATACATGATTGTCGTAACAGGATTGTCGTTACCAATATCGTTATATTGGTAAAAGTAAGACGAAATAAATAAAATAAAATAACATAATATATAAATTAATAAAATAAATAACTAAATGTTTTAATAGTAATAGATAAATTAATAACAACTATCTGTGAGTTATAATTCAAAACAAATTGTATTTGACAGTTTAGAAATTATAAATCAAATAAATAAATAAAATAAAATAAATAAATAAATAAAATGAAATAAAATAAATAACTAAATATTGTAATTGTTATAAATAAATTAATAAAAACTATCTGTGAGTTATAATTTAAAACAAATTGTTTTGACAGTTTAGAAATTATAAATCAAATAAATAAATAAAATTAAATTAAATAAATAAATAAATAAAATGAAATAAAATAAATAAATAAATAAACAAAATGAAAAAAAATAAATAAATAAGTAACTAAATGTTTTAATTGTTATAGGTAAATTAATAACAACTATCTGTGAGTTATAATTTAGAATAAAATGTTTTGACAGTTTAGAAATTATTTAATTGGATATTAAATACAACAAATTAGAAATTTTATTTGTTAGTATTTCTAATTTGTTAAATAAATATTATTTCTGGAGAAATTCAATTTTCCACATAACAATTTGAAATAGATATCTTTAGAGAAATAAATATTTTTGGATGAAAAGAGGCGTGACTTAAGAATTACAGATATTTTATTTCAGTGACATTTGTTTATTTCTTTTTTGTTGTTTTATTTAAAATATTTTTAATTTAATTTTTGTTTTAGGAAACTCGAGATGTTTTTGTTAAATAATTTAAATTAAAAATAAATACATTTGTTATTGAAATAGAATAAAAAAATATATTTTCAATAAATTTGCTGAATTAAATTAGTTCAATGTCTATTAATTCAATATATATATATATATTTTTTTTTTATTTTTTTGTATTTAAAGACTTATTCAAGGATATTGTTTTTTCAATAGAGAGTTGTATACAAAAAAAAATAAATAAAAACATATTATTAAAATGTAAATAGAAGGAAAAAAAAATATAACAGAGGCGTAATACAATTTTTGCTCCAGATTATTGAAAAAAAAAAAAATAACAAGAAAGAAGGAGTATTTCCAGTGATGACAACGAAGGACAATATAATGTATAAAAACAAATATTTTTAAGGAATTATAAAAAAATATATCGACGACTTTGAGGCACCGATTTTCTTTTTTTTTTTAAGTTTTTTTATTTCAAAGCTTTGAAATTTTAATTTTAAAAATTTAATATCGTTGTCAGTTAGCCTTAGTATAAGCATTTTGATATAAATTTATGTATGATGGGTTTTTCATCATATTAATTTGATATTTAAAAACGTATTTTAACAAAATTGCTCATCATTATCACGTCTCAATAATATAATTATCTAATAAAAAAAATTTAAATCAATTTTGAAATAATTATAAAACAAAATTATCTTTAGGTCTAGCTGAGTACAAGTGACTGTTCAAAAAGACTTGTTACATATATTGATATCAATTTCATTTTAATTTTACTTTTAACAAATATGCAATAATTGTTTGTGCTAAGCAGTAAAAATTAATTAATAAATTACTTTGTATTTTTTCATAGATGATAATAAAAATCAGTTAGAGGAAGAGAAGACAACCACAAAATATAACAATAACACAATAAATATTGATGGTTTTACTGAATTCAATTATATTGGAATAATAACAGTAAACTAAAGTGATAACATTATTTAAGTTTTCAAAAATTTTCAGAATACAGTTACACAACAAATGATATTTGACGGAATAAGAGAATACTGTCCAATCCATATTAACAATATACAAAATAATTATACAGCCTATCATAGCTATATGGCTGTCAAGCTTGATATTTTTAAACTGAATTAATATTTATGAAGGTCCTTTAGCCAGATCCCGTACTGATATATCAAGAGTAGGTATTCCGTTCAATCCCCATTGTGGTAGCTGTTCAGATAGCAAACATAGTGCACAAAACATATGTTTTATAAATTTCTATATCTTACTCTATACCGCAAGGAGAAGCTAACGGACAACAAGCTTAAATAATATTGAAATCTATATACCCGTATATATTTACTTAGTGTTCGAAATTGGAAGACAATATTGCTAACTCACAGATTTGAATATATAAATTTTGTACAGAAAGCCGAAATTCACTTCAAGTTGTATATTCATCTCATTCATCAATGTGGTTAAAAGAAATTCATCTTTTTCACCAACGATGAGGAAGGAATCAATTTCATCAGATATTTTATAATATTATCTAAGTTATTAGACTAAATAAATTTACAAGACAAAAAGAGTTATAAAAAAACTAATGAAGATAAATTGAAAATTCGACCTCTTTGAAGATGTTGCAAGACAATGAATAATATGCAGAATAATATTCAGTACTCTCAACATTAAAATTCGTTTCACCACGATTTTTGTTTATTATTAAATTGAATATTTGAATAAAAATTGTTTGAGCAAATTTTTCAAGATTATTAATATAAAAATTATATTACACAACACATTCATCATATCTAACTAAATTGAAGACTTTCAAAAAATTCTAAATAAATTACTAAAACAGTTTTTAAAACTATATAAAAATTTGTCCTAGATTGAATTGAACCCTAAAAAATAAAATGAAACCAAAATCTTATATTCATCATCTCATGACACCATTTTAAAGGTGTTTTCCAAAAACAAAAAAAATTTAAAGTTTTCAATTCCCAAAAAAAAAAATAATAAACAATTTTTATTTTTTAGAACCCCACTCCATTTTTCGTGAATATTCAACCAATAATACGAAAAATACACCAAAACAAAAAATATTCATTTAACCTCAAAAGTTTAAAGAATCGAATCCAATAAATTGCAAATCAATTTAATATTCTTCATATTAGAGGAGAGTAAAATGCAACTAAAATTATAAGCATTCACCTACGAGTATTACAAAAAAAAAAAAAAAAAAAAAAAACAAAAAAAAAAAATCCAAAGTCTTTTATGGGATATGAGAAATAGCTGCATAAACAACAGACCCACCACAGACTCACATCACATCATACTACAATTGCAATTCTAAATACATTGAAATGGCAGTAGATACATAATGATTACTACCAGTATTTTCGAATATGTGTGAGTGTTCGTCCATATATACCTAAAATTATTTCCTTTTTTTTTATTATTATTTTTGATTTTTTGATAGTATGTATTTTTTGGAAATGTCACAGCAGCAGCAGCAGCACAAGCACTCCTAAAAATATATTTAGGTACCATAGTTTTTTATTGCGAAAAGTTTAACTCAATAAATTCTAAAAAAAAAAAAATATATTTTTTTAGCTCAGGTGACATTAAAAAAGAGATGGTAAAAACGGGAGGAAGCGATTTTTTAGTAAGTATGTATACAAATGAATTGTTGTTGCAGTTTTTGCACCAAAAAAAAAAACTAAAAAATATTTTAAAACTTAACGAGGCTTCTGTGATATTCACACATAGTGTTTATAGAATTTGCAAGCTCACAAAATAGTCATCCAAACAGGTCTAAAATAACATACTGAAGCAGTAATCCGCTCAGAGTGATCGCACAACACAATTCAAACACGAACTGGGTCAAACGATTCTCAGACCATATCTTATATTAAAAATTTTGAAGATTAAAAACTATGTATAGCTTAGCATATTTCAAAAATGTTTATAAATTGTACACAATTTTTAAATAAATCGTTAAAATCTATTTTCCTATAAAACTTTTAAAATCATTTGACCAGCCATATATAGAGTAGCACCAAAGCAGACAAAGACAGCTATTGATATTGATGATTGGGCCATTGGGGTATAAAAGCCATACACAATGGTATATTTAAAATCCATGAAATGCCAACTGCTAAATTAACTGCAATGAATGTACTTGGATTAGTCAACAAATGGAATAGCCAATAATGAAAAATAGTACAATATTTTCTCAATCATTATACAATGAGCCCTTCTAATACGTTCAACGTTTGTATCTTCAAATTTAACTTTCAATTTTTTTTATGGTAAATCTTCAGGATTAGCAAAGTATTGTGTTCTAAAATGTTGCTATCCAGTTAAAATTGACATTAGTACCATTTTTATAAAATTTGAAAACAGGATTCTCTAATGACATTAATTACGCAGGTTCAGGCATTTTATTAATATGTATTTTCTTTTTTTGGACAAAAATTGTTTTTTTTTTGCCACAAAAATTGTCTCCAAAAAGATTCGTTGCTTTGCGAATCTGTGAATATCATGATAGCGAATCATTAAAATTGTTCTTCATTTATGTCCTATTTTTACTGTTCAGTTTCTCTAATTTGGATAAGGAGATACGGGTAATGTAATTATTTTGTCATTCAAAATTAGCCGGATTGGGAAATTCAGAGTTCGAGTTTATATTTATGCAAAAATTTAATTGCTTATTCCAATATAATTACATAGAATGAATTCGTAAGAGAAATTTGACAGCTTGTCTTTAATCTGGCCATTAGTGTTTTTTTTTTGTCAACGGAAACGGATCACTGGATGTAGTCTACATTGAAAATCAAAATAAAGCAAAGAAAAAATTGCTCATTAGTCTTGTAGGACTAGATCGCAATATTAAGGAAGGGTGTGATTTAGTGTTAGGATCATTGTGTCTTTTGAAGATTCCCACCAGTCTGCGTATTAACAAAAAAAAATATATATAATTCCAAGTCAATGTGGTGAATGAACACCATAACCACTTTTACACAGATATTCGGCATATACAATTCATAGAATAGTTTTTTCTTTAAAATGTTTATAATATATCTACTAATTTAAATAAAACTATTATCCATATTCTTGAAGACTTATCGCCGACTCGATGAAAATTTTTTCCTCATCCACGTCCAAAAAAAATTGTTCTTCACAAGTCTCAGTTGACTACTAACATAACAAAATTTTTCACAAGTCTTCCAGAAATACAAATTTATTTAGACGTAGGCGTGGATCAATTTTTCATCACTGGCGCGATGAGTCTTCAAGAATATGGGTGAAAGTTTATTGTATAGTAACTTGTATAGTAATATCATCATAGTTTTATTATATTTTTAGTCATAACCAAAACTCGCAATTACTTTAATTTATCATTTATTTTATTCTAATGACAAAGGGTACTGGATCCAAGTCGAAAAACCCATGAAACATTTTTGTTTCTTCGTTGGGAATCGAACTTGGGACTTTTCGGCAGGCTCTCTACGTACACCACCCAGCATGTAAATATCTGTATAAAGCATAAAAAGCAAGAGCGAAAAAGAAAAAAACATAATTAAATGATGCGGGGGGATAAGCAAAAGTTCAAATATGTTAAAATGTGTGTCTTTTTTACTAGACGATGACAAGAGTAGACGAAATAGAGTAGTAGAAATTTAATGACTTCAAGAAACTGAAGCACAGTTTCAGAATTTCAATGTATTTGATTTATGCCGAAACCAATATAGGTATAGAAGATATGACTATACGGTGGCATATCATAAGTCCCATTGGGATTTATGTCCAACTAAAGTGAGTCAAAAATAAAATATGGTCAAAAATCCCAAAATAACTGAGTCATAAATCCCAGGAGCCAGATGCCAGGAGATATCCTTTTTTTTGGTATCCAACAGCGACTACGCATAAACACGATT
This sequence comes from Argyra leucocephala, assembly GCA_963942445.1. Classification (NCBI taxonomy): domain Eukaryota; kingdom Metazoa; phylum Arthropoda; class Insecta; order Diptera; family Dolichopodidae; genus Argyra; species Argyra leucocephala. The sequence goes on along the minus strand of OZ012681.1, from coordinate 31,913,478 downwards.
TAGTAAAAGGGCGTAAAACTTTAAAATATTGTTAATTATAATAATTATTATAATAATTTTGAATTAATATAATTTGTCTTAATTATTTTAAATTAAAAATAAACTTTCATTTGTATACGTTTATTTTATTTTAACTAAAAAGGCCATAAGTCCCATTGGAAATTATAATATCCCTAACTGATACAAAACTCCCATGGGATTTTTGACTCTTTTTGATGGGACATAAATCTCAATGGGACTTATAATTCTGGCACTTATGACATGACACCGACTATACACTGGAAAGTATGGCTACATATAACAAAAATAATAAAACATTTAAAAAAAACTTCAAACTACGATGTGATCTATATGTATATGTCAAGGGATTGTCAAATAAATTCGATTTTTAATATATAAAATGAAATTTTTTTAAACTATTGAAGATTTTTAAAGTTGAAAATTTGTTTTTGACGAATTTCAAAAAATAAATTTTGAAAATATTTTATTTTACCTATTTTAGACTTTATTATTTTCATAACTACAGGTTTTGGTTGTTATTTTGGTGTTAGATAAGGACAAAAATGTTTTTTTTTCTACCTTGTTTTTCCTTTAAAGTTTTAAAAATATTTTGACATTTTTATGTAATTTGGCACGAATTCGAAGGAGCTCTCGTCTTCTATACTTCTATACGTATATTATTTTAATCCGATATGAAAATTATGAATTTTAATAATAAAATGGATATAAAAAGATTTCATCTATGTTTAAATACACGAAAAGAGATTGTATGTGTATATAGGATTGAAAGTCATAACGAAAATTAATTGAGGTAGGTTATTTGGTATCATGGTATATTACATATATATTATTTTATTATATATTATATTATATTATATTATGTACATATCTCATGTTGCTATCAAAAATTTTAAAATTAAACATTCATAAATTTTGATTTTCTTGTTTTTTTTTTTGGGAAATTTGAAATTTACTTTTCTATTTATGGTAAAGTGTTTTTTTCTTCTTTCGTTTTTTTTTATTACTAAAATTGAATATTAACAACTTAAACTACTTTAAGGTTTTACCAGAATTTGCTTTATTACGTAATTTTAATATTATGAAGATTGAATATTGTTTTTGTATTTAAAATAAATGTCAAATTTTTATGTTCAATTGATTTACAAAATGCATTTAAATTATTACATTTGACTTGAATTGAATAAATTTAGTTTTACAATTTTTTTGAATTATAAAGGGTATTCACGAATAGGTTTAGTGTTGTATTAGGTGTAGAAATATAAATGTGTATTGCCATTGACAAGATTTTATATGAAAAAAATATTCTATAAGACTTGTAGATTTATACAAGACTCAAACCTATTGTACTTTTAGTATTGTTCTCTAGTTGTCATTGTGCTTTTCCAGTTTGACATTTGTAAAGCCAATACATATATTTGGCAAATAGCTGAAATAAAGACAGAAATATTTTATCAATGTTGTTATATTTCCAATGTAGATTTCTCATTATCTTCATTGTCATGTAACCCCATCAGTAGGACATTAGGGCGGAAATTTTTACCTAGATTTATTTTAAAAAATTAGTAAAAAAAATGTTTTTCTGAGTACGAATTTTTCTATGATATTAATGAATTACTAATTCAAATCTAATTCAAATTTTGTATCTAATTCAAATTTTGGAACTAGATTTACAGTAGAAGTTATAACCGAAGTAAATATTTTCAAATGTAAATTTAAGGTAAAAAGTTTTTGTTCAAAACGAATTTACAACAAATTTACTATTCAAATATACAAAAATTTACAAAAAATTAAATTGTGATGACATTGTTATGACATTCAAAATAAACTCACAAAAAATTTACTGTCTCTAAGCCTTTTTTGTAAAAAAAAAACTCTGTTTGAACTTAAAGTTGATTTGCAGATTTGTCTGCAGGTCAACTTATAGATAAATAAATAAACTCCGTTCGCATAAAATTTTTATTCAATTTCAGCACAATTAATTTAAAAACAAACAATATGTTCGAATAATCAACAACAACATGTCAAATGTTCAGATTTGGTTTTACAGAAAATACGACCGTGACAAATCACCGTTAGTTGCGTTAGTTTACCATCGTGGCATTTCGTAATTAATTTTTCGTATTATTGAAAACGTACAACCATTTTGATTTAGAAATTGTACAACGAGGTTTAGTTTGCGGTAAAAATTAAAAATATAAGTAATTTAATTGATTATGGATATTTTTTTTTGTACAATAATAATTTTTTTTAAATTTAACTGTAAAACTGTTGTAATCAATACAATATTTTTTAAGGTAAAATACAAAGATTACAAATTAAACAGAATATTACTTGTTGGTCTAAAAGATAAAACAAGATTAATTTTTCATAAATTTGAAATTTTATTTTTAAATTTACTTAATGTAATTATTTTAATTAATTTTTACTATTTCTATAATTAATTATACGGTTGGTAAAAATTAATCGAAAATACTTATTAATTCGCTTTATTGTTGTTAATACATGTATGTAATACATTTAGACTGAAATCATAATTACTCATTTGTTTTTATTTTTTTAGTATTTATTGACAAATTCAAATACGTCTTTTAGTAGTTAATTATATATATATATTATATATCTTATTTTTCGTTAACTCGTTTCGTTAACAGTTTTCAAATAACTCAACAATTCAACAATTATAAAACATTTGACATTTCAAACTGATTTATTAAGGTCATTTGACATTTCCACTTCATATAATATTTGATTCACTCGTTTTCCATTATACCAAACCACATATATCGCCAACATTTCCAACAAAGTTTTTTCAAATAATTCAACAGGTCAACAATTTGACATTTTTAACTGTCCAATTTTTTCAAGTAATTGAACAATTCAATAATTTATAAAACATTTGACATTTCAAACTTATTTATTGAGCATTTGACATTTCCTCAATTATTCCGAAAATATTTGATTCACTAGTTTTTTCATAATATCAAGCTACCACTAAGAGACTAGATGCCACTGACTACACATTCCACTACCACTACTACACATTCCTGACTACCACTAGATGACTACACATATCCGTAATATAATAGCTAACCCTCTTTAATACAAATTTTAATATTTTTGACTCAAGTCTAGCCAGAGTATAAAACACTGATGAACTGCAAGTAGTATATGAAATACGCGTATTTGTAGGAAAAGCATATTTAGTAAAATATTTTTCAAATTTTCAACAATTATACAAATTGAAATCAAAGAATAAGTTAATCTAAAAACCAAATTTTAATGTGTCTCTAACATTTTAAATGTCATCCACTTTTCAAAATTATTTTCGTAAATTTTTACACTCGAACAATTTTTATATTACAATCATACTCGATCAAAAGTGTATTAGAAAACGAACATTTATACGAACAAGTTAGTTAGTTTATTTTGGACAGTTGTACAGATTGAGTGAAGAAACAAAAAAAACAACTTATTTTGGTGTAATTAGATAAAATAAAATACAAAATAATAAATAAAATGTCATGATGGAATATAAAAATTTTGTATGTAATGTAAGTATATCAATTTATAGAATATTTGATAATATGCCAAAATGTAAAAAAAATTAAATAAATTTTTTTTCAACTCAATTTTTTGCTTGTTATTTATTTTATAATTATCGCTTGTTTTTTTTTCTTTTTTTTTTCTTTTTAGTATATGGAAAATTGTGTCCTGATGACGGTGGTAGTCAACAAAAAAAAAGTTAAAGTTAAAATTTATTTTTTATTTCATTTCCAATTTGCTTTCTAAATTCTAACACTTGAAATTTCATCACGTATTTCATAATTTTAAGAATTCAAATTTTTCATAAAATTTTTATTTAATTTTTTTTTTTTTATTATGACAGTTGCATACAGTGAGTGCCAAAAATTAATAATTCTTTTTTTATTTAAAATTGCATTTTTTTAAATTCATAAATATTTTCGAATTTTAAATAAAATATTTTAATCATATTAATTGATTAGGTCTATCGACTGTCATCAAACGAACTGTATGGGGCTGATTAATAACTATACAGTAAAATTTATTAAAAATCCAAGGTGGAAACGAGCATGTAATAATAATACTAAAAAACAGATTTCAGTTCAGAATATTTTGCTTAGAATATTATTCCAAACAAGAAGTTAGACCGAAAAATCAAATGCGGAAATAATATTAAACGATTTGCAATAAATTTAAGAATAATAATTTCAGGAAAAAGTTCAATTGAAGGAATATATTCGCATTATATTAAAACTAAATGTGAAATAAAATGCAAAATTATACTTAATACAAAAAAAATTGGTCAAAATAATTATTAGGGCAAAATATGAAAAACAAACATGAAATAACGGCTATATAATAACAATGAATGAATTCTACTACATATACAGCATTATATAATTAAACTAGCTTCTAATTATATCTATTAACTTTTAATACTCACTGTACGTATATATACCTACATACATTTGACTATTATATTGCAAAAAAAAAAAATTTTACTGTGATGATCATAAAAATTGTAACATTTTAAATAAAACATTGCGATGACACTTGCCCTAAAAATATAAAAACAAAAATCTAACGAAAATGTCAACAAAATTTCAAAAAAATAAAATAAATATTTAATACCGTGAGATGGTGTAGTTTTGATTAATATTTATTTCAATCACCGATAGATGGAATAAATTGGATTATGTATATAATATATTTTATTTTCTTTGTTGTTTTTTAAAAACTTTAGAAAAAAATATTTTATTTTTTTTTTTGTTATTTTCTCTTATTTTAATTATTTTTATTTTACTGGTATCGTATTTATTTTGTATGGTAAAATGAAAATTTTTGATAAAGATTTAAAAAAAAAATTGCAATACACTAAACATAAAAAATAAACATGAATAAAAGGGTATGTATGTATTTGTATTAGTGCAAGGACATTTTGTAAAATAAATATAAAATAGAATTTAAATTTATTGACTTTTAATTTATTAGTTTGTTGTTATCATTATTATTATTATTCTTTGTTTCTAAATTTAAATCACAATTGATTTATTTATTTTTTGAAAAATTAAAGCAATTTAATTGTCATTACAATTTATTATTATTTACATTTGACATTTAATAATTGACATTTTATAGTATAGATATTTGACGTGAGTAGAAAATTTTCAAAATGAATATTGTTGTTTGATCGATTTACATTCAAAATAAAATATTATGTTGTACTTTATACGTAGGTGTTAGTAAATTATGTATTTGATTATGTTTTGTTTTTTTTTTTTTGTTTTTTGGGGGTAATTGAAAATAATGTGACCTCATAATATTTAATGTTTACAATATATATATATACATAATTATTATGTGCATACATATATTATTTAAGATAATTTTTTTTTAAATTGATTATTTTTTTTTTTTTTTACGAAATTTCAATGAGGTGCGAAATTATTCGTGTTTAATTATGACTTTTTTTGAATGGTTGTATGAACAATTTTATTTATGTTTAATTTTTTTTCTTAAATTAAAATATTAATAATTAAGAGAATATTTTTATAAATTAATTAAATATTTCTGAAAATACTTGTTTTTTTTTTAATTATATTGGAAATTTTTTGATAAATTTTTCAATTTTTAATAACTGATTTGAATATAGAAAATTGTTGATTTGAATAGTTTAAATTCAAATGTTTGATTTCAATTTATTTATTTATTTTTTTTTTTTTGGTTTATTTAATTGTTGTTTATTAATTTTGTGAAATTATTTAAAGACCGAATAATATAGTTTTCGAATATTTTAAAATGGAACAAGGCTCGAAATATTTCGAATATTATGACAAACAATTGTACATATACCTATATATAATACAAAAATATAATTAGTAGTTTATGTGGTCTCATACATATTTTTACAAAAATTTTATGTTCTTATTCTTGTTCTCATAGAACATAATAGTAAAAACATAAAAAACTTTAAATATAAAAATGTAAAACTTTAATTAATACAATCAAGAAAATTTCAAAATTTGTCCATGTTTGACATAAAACAAACGAAATTAGGGTTAAATTATAAAAATTAAAAAATAAAAATGTTCGTTCGAACATGTTTTAAAGAAAAATAATCAAATTATTCGATCATGTATGATGTGTTTGACATTAAATAAATATAGTTACATAAAAATTACTAATTAAGTCTAAACCTGGAGACATAATATGTATTTTAATTGAAATATAATATAAATATATATTTAAATTATTCATTAAAAATGTTTGATCATGTTCGAAAGTTAAATAAATATATATATATTTGATAATCAAATGTTCTTAAGGTGTGTATCTAATAATATAAATCAGAATTCAAAATATATTTAACTAATTTGAAATTTCCATTTTGGAATTACCAAACCCGATATGTTTCTAATTGATGACAGCTCAGTTTCAATTAAAAAATACATAAATCAAAGATAAAAATTGGAAATTGAAATTGTTAAAAAATTGGAATTAGATTTATAGAGTTAGTTATGAATTAGGCACACATTCCGAATCATATATGTATTAAATTTGCCATATATAAGTTGAATTTGCTTTCAATATATAGAAATGCAATCTGCATTAGAATGCAGATATGGTGACAATGCCTACACTTACACTAAGTTGAAAAACAAAGTAGACTAATAAACTACTTTGTGAAAATAATGATGATTGAAAAGTGAAGCACATATCTTTGAACATATCTGAACTATATGGGTACCAAAGCTTTGTATACACACACATTTAAAAAAAACTCTGATTTCAAAATTGTATTTAAATTTTAAGAAGGAAAAAAAACCATTCTTCAAAAATAAAATTAAATAAATTAACAAAAAAATAAATAAATAAAAAAAATAACTTATTTTAATAAAATCATCAACAAATTAAATAAAAATCTGTCAAAAGTTAAATCAATTCCAGTAAATGTATAAATCTCAATTGCACAAAAAACAACAAACAAACAATAAAGGACACTAAAAAATATGAGATTAAATTTGATTAAGTACTTTGAAATTTTTTCGTTCTGTTTTTCTTTTTTTCTAATTTAGTAAAGATTTTTTTTTTTTTTGCGAAATTCACGAGGAATGTCCTTCTTCTCACTCGTTCTACATACAATTATACATATTTATGTACATATATATAGAATATATATATTAAAACAATTTATTAAAGCTTTATTTTTTTTTTTTAGATATTCTTTAATAGAAAAAAAAAACAAAAAATTTTCTCCTACAAAATTTCATTCCATACAAAAAAAAAACAGAGTCTGCAACTACATAATAATATAATAAAATAGCAACAGAGTCCTTTTTAGATATAATATTAAATCTAAAACATATTAGTATCATACTTTATATTCTAAATACATAATGTTGTATCTTAAACTGTACTGTACTATACTTTAAAAGATTGATAAAATAAACATGCGCATTCAAAAATTGAGAATTCAAATTCCACATAAAAATATAATAACAATAAAAACAAAAAAAAAAACAAAAACAAAATCAAAAGATTTACTAATCTAATAAATTTTGACTTGTTGTTATGTTGTAATAAAAATCCTTGCCATATCCACACAAAAGTATCAAGTATTCATAAAATAGTTTTAAAAAAGGATATCTATATAATATTTACTACTCTTACACACGTACACACACTCTTAAACACACATAGAAATATAAAATGGTTTGTAAGATTGTAGTAGCATAAAACATTATATAGGTAGGTAGGTAAACGTATAGCGTATCGAAAAGGATCAGAGAAATGGGAAAGAGAAAAACAAATAAAGTCCATTAAGGTATTAAAATTGCTACACAGTAAAATTTTAATGAACGTTTTTTGTTATTTTTGTTTTTCACTTTTATTTGCTTGTATAATAAAATTTGTGGCTTATTATATACCAAAAAAAATTTCTCCTAATTTTAATTTCATCCTTTTTGAATACTCATTCTTATCCTTTTTTTTGTACTTATTTTGATTCTCATATTATAATATACAGTTATGCAGGATCAGATTATGATTTAGTTAGTTATATTACATTACTACACGGAATGCAGTAGTGTAGTTGTAGTATTGTTGTAATTGAAGTTTCTCTTTAAGTGTTCGTTCGTAAGAAATTACTCTCCATATTTATTAATGTGTTTGTGAAGGGTAATATAAATATAGAGTGAGAGAAATTAATATTTTATTTAGTAGAGTTGTAGTTTGTAGTTGTGCTGCTCCTGACCTGTCTACTGATGTGGTGTGGTGTATGATTGAAAAATAAACATTAGTAGGTAAATCCAACTGTAAAACTACCTACTTACATTGAAAAATACTTAATTTGAAAAAAAAATGAATAGCTAGGTATTCAAAACCAGTTTTTCTACACAATAATATGCAATCACACAAAATAAAGGATATTGAAAGGATATTCTGTATTTTTTTTATAAATATTTTTGATCATTTTTTATTTTATTTTTATATCTCATTTTTGCGGAATATTAAGTTAACGAATTCACTTAGTTGCTAGTATGTATATTACAATTTTTGTTTTAATAAAAAATGTTTTTTTATTTTAATTCAAATTATATCCTTTTTATAGAATACTCCTTTTTTAAACTAAAAACTAAATTTAAATAATAATTTTTTTTTAAATTAAAAGTCTGACATGAAAATCTAAATTTACTAACTTAAACAAAAACTGTAAATCTGTGCTGATCTGCAGGGTATAATTGCTGTCATCTTACTAATACTAATCGAAATGTGACGGGTTCGAAACAGGACATGGATTATGGAATCATGTATGGATATCATTAAAAACAAATCTGATTATCAAAAACAATTAGGACATGGATATTTAATTGAATTTTTATTTCAATATTTATAATAAATAATAGAATTTATTAGGAGTAGGTATAATGATCTATTTAAGAAGGCCTAGTTTCTGAAATAGTACATATAGTAGTTTTCAACATTTAATACTAATTATATATATTGTGTACCACTGGTATAATATACATTTAATATTAACTATTGATATACCAGAAAATTTATAAATAAATAAATACTCGTTCAGGAACTAGTAAACATTACTCATTCTACTTTATGCAATTGCAATAAACTGCAATACTGTACTTAAATTACAAAATGCTATTCTACCTGTGTTACTCTGATGACAGTGTTGGATTAAAATAAAAAATTCAATCTAACAAAACTAAATATACATACCTAATTAAATAAAATTTATAATGAATACATTCGTGTACATATACTTTATATATTTATAATACAATTCGTTAACATTTTATGTTTGTTTGTTATTTATTTTGAAGTATTTACCAATTACGACAAAACGCTTCAACAACTAATCGAACAGGATAATTCAATTCATTTATATGTCGATACGATTTTTTTTTACTTATTTTCTTTTTTTTTTTCAAATTTATTCATTATTTTCTTATTACATATAAAATTTATAAAAATATAAATTATTTTCATATGTAGCTCTTCAACATTTTCTTATTTGTGGTTTACTACATATTTTCCAATTTAATATACGGCTTAATATCGTTGGTATTATTAGCATATAATCTATACAAGGATATCAGTTTCATAGTGTTAAGTGATATTTTAGAAACAGAAAAGGGAATACTGATAGTAAAAACAAAAACAAAAATTCTGATGTCGGTTGAGTTGACTGAATTTGGTTTAGAAGAAAAAAATAAAAGTAAAAAAAAAATAAATAAAAAGTCTGAGTAAGAGAGAAAAGAAAGATTCGCAACAGGAAAAAAATTATATTTTTTTAACGTGTTTTAGAAACATTTTTCTAAATGGATTTTATTTCGTTAACGCAATTTTATGGGAACATATTTTTGGTGGAATATAAATAGTTTCTGTGAAATTATTTTTTTTTATTTTTGTTGTTATTCAATTGTTAATTTACTGACACTATGTGTTGGGATTTTTTTTTAGCGGTCAGTTAAGAAATTCTTAACTGTATATGTAATATAAGTAAATTTTATTTTTCTTTTGATTTATTGTACAAATTTGAATAATTAATATATTTTTTGTATTAATTAATTTTATTTTTTAATTAAATATAAACAAAGTATATTAAATAATATCATATAGTTGAATTACTGATATCGTCGGAAAAAATGAATTTTCAATGTTATACAATATTATTTTAGTTGAATATACAAAATATTTTGGGTATTTACGTATAGGTGTAGATTGAAGATCTAGACTTGTACTAGGTGTGGAAATGTAGAAGTGTATTGCCATTGTCAAATTTGTATATGAAAAAATATTCCACAAGACACAAACGTATTATACTTTTACTATTATAATTATACTTTAGTTGTCATTGTATTTTTTAAGCTTGACATTTGTAAAGTCAATATACATATATTGGGAAAATGGTTGAGATAAAGACAGAGTTATTTTATCAATGTAGTTACAAGTGAAAGAAAGAAAGTTGTTTCTCACTTATTCTCATAGTTATAAACTAAATTCTTATGTAAACAAACCGCTGTCACAATTCTACATCCAGTACAACATCGAAAGTACAAGGGTGCGTTCACGAAATTGTTGTACAAAACATTCTACACAAATCTACACCTACTGCTATTACACTTTTACACTTAATCGTGAATACTCACTCGAATCGTGATATCAAAAAAGGCACAATTAAGTGATAATTGGTTTTCCAGAAGCAACTGGAATATTCACCTCTACCTACCTACCTATACCCTTATTTTTTTTTATTTTCTTACATTCTATTCCCGACAATAGCACTTGTATTATTTATTAAATTAATGTGTAATTCTATTTGTGAACAAAATGTTTAAGAACAAATAACCTATTGTAGATATATATATATATAATTGAGAAGTCGAAATAAGTGTATTTTACTGGTAATTAGAAGATTTTTGGTTCTAATCCAGCTCAGGGCATGAATATTTAAAAAAAAAAACTAATTTTAATTTTTCATTCAAATTAATTGACAACACAATTTTCACGTTATGACTAAAATTCAAACTTCGCTTATTCTGAAGACGATTTGCCATACCAAAAATTCAAAACAAAACATTATTTATGAGATTTGGGATTAGTATGTCAAAACTGTATTAATTAAAGCATTATTATTTTTTTTTATCAACAAACTATTATTCAGAGCCCTTTTATTAAAACATAAGCTTTTCGCTTTATGCTCTTAGAGAATAATCGTATGATTAAATAACTAGTTAATTTTTCATTTTCTGGCAAACCTTTCAGTTAGATATAGGGTAGTAGGAGTAGCATTACTATAAATATGTTGTATTTGTAAAGGACATTACAATATTTGTCGAAAAAATAACTGTAATGCAATTGTAATGAATTGTAATGAAAAATTAAATACATTGAAATGTATAGAAAATATATACACATCTATAAATATATATATATATAAAAGCTACTCATCAAAGAATCGAAAATTTTTTTTTTAAAAAGATTAATTTACAAAATATACAATTCGTTATTGGTTTTTTTTTTTATAAAATTTAAACGAAAAAATATTTTATATGAGCCCAGTGTGCACATCGCATTAAAAAATATAAAGTCATAAAATATCCTTTGTGAGAACAAAATTTGTTTTTTATGATGATTTTTGTTATTTTATTTCTTCTGTTTCCCTCTCTCTCTCTCAATCTATCTCTTTTCTTCTCTAACTATTTTCATTATCCTACTGACAGTTAAGATTTATGAAGAGGGACGCGCGCAGAATAAAATACAATTATGTACATATTATAATATACATATGTTTATGAACATATATGTATAAATTATCTTTTATATAAAATTTACTTTACATTTTGTACAAAGTAAGTAGAGTAGACCCCGTTATTTGGAGGGGTATTGTTTGTGTTCTAAATGATTGTGAGCTTTATGTCAAGCATGTTAACTGCTTTTAACTTTATTGGCAACAACAAGTATCTTTTATCTATATGTACCTATATATATATATACATATATATATTTTAATATAATACATAATATTGTATGTATATATTTTGATATGTATATAATTAAATGAATGTGCAATGCATATATAAAAAAAATTAAAAGAAAAAACAAACTGGGATAATTCTGTGTATAAACCGCCTTTCTCTCAACTCATTCCATATTTATTTTTATTTTTTTGTTGGTGAAATTTTTGAAATGAGAACAAAAATAAAATTAAAATAAAATATATAAAGAGTCAGTTTCAATTCATCGTGGAGTTAAATTGAAAGATAGAAGGAAGAAAAAAAAAATATGAGAGAAGGAAAATGAAGAAGGGAAGGGTATAGTAAAGTTAGGGTAACATATTTGGTGTATTTTTTTCCCCATAATTATTATTCATTTTTTTTTTGCGCTCCTAGGGTGTTTGTTTTTTTTCTTTGTACACCATCATTGAATGGAGAAATATTTGAGGTATTTTGATGAGCGTGTGGTGTTGGTGACCGCTTTTTAACATAACGATGATAATAATAATAATGATGATGATGATGATTTTGATTAGTATGGACTTTCAATTTTATATATTAATGAAATTAAATAGTATAGGGATCCCATGAATATAATAAAAAAATAATATGATTATATGACTTTAGCTTTGCATATCTATAGATTCATTTATATATAGGGAAAATGTACTTATACATATATTGTACACAACTATTATAGGTAGTTGTCCTGTTCTTTTTGTTTTTGTTATATGAATAATTTAAAATTGTCCGGGTAAAAGAAATAGTTAGGGAAATTACTAAAAATGTTATTAACTTTTTATAAAATAATTCTTAACAGTAAATATATGCATACACATATATATTTCACTCATATATACATAATTGATTTGCTGAAAATTAGAGGAATTTTCACTCTATTTACATACCACCTTCAAAGCTGTCAATTGAATCCCTACGTGATGAGCTTCTTTGAAATTACGTACATATTAAGAATTATGAAGTTATTATGCCATCTACCGATTAAAACTAACAACTAAATAAATTCTTTCTCACTATATACATTTGATTAGATGAGAAAATATTTTGACATTTTGACAGTAAAAAATACTGTTTATGGTAAAATAAATTACTGTTATGACTGTGGTATTTTCATAAAAAATAATTGAAATCGAACTTGAACCATTTGAGATGGAGATAGTTCATAGAAAGAGTAAAAAAATATCATTAAAATGATTTGCAATGACATGGCAAAAATATAATATTTTAAAAAAAAATAAAACTGTTATTATTGAAAAAGAAAATTTCTTATTATTGACATTAAAAAGTAATTTAACATTACTTAATTAAATTATTCTGTTTTGCATTGCGATCATAAAGTGGCATAAAGATGGTAAAATATATAATCTATAATCTATACTGGATAGGTTCATTATGAAGCTATTACAAAATTTATAAATAATAATTATAACTTAACTAATTTAAAAAAAAGGTTGTCCAAATCAAAAACCGTCCATTTCGTAATTTTTGTTTTAAATGTTGATTTATATAAAATTAATATATAATAAATAATAAAATTATAACTAACCTGAATTCCATGAGCACCGCTCTGCTGGCTAATATGCAATTGTTGAGTTTGTTTCATTTGTAATGTTGTTGTTTGAGTATTAGCACCTGGTCCAACATTATTGCCACCACCACCACTACTATTACTATTTTGATTATTATTTTGAGTATTATTTGAACTCATATTAGCATTAGAACCTTGAGGCTGTTGCTGTTGTTGTTGGTGTTGTGATGGTTGTTGTTGTTGCTGTTGTTGTGGTCCAGAACCACCTCTTTGAGCATTTGATGTATTTTGTGCTGATTGTGATGACATTTGAGGACCATTTGGACCACCCATAATATTACCAGGTCCAATTCCACCTGAATTCATACTATTACCACCACCACCACGTCCGGGCATAAAATTTTGTGCTCCCATATTTGGACTATTATTATTTCCTTGTGACATTGGTGAGCCATATGATGGAAATTGTTGTTGTTGATTTTGATTTTGTGCTGCTGCAGCAGCTGCGGCAGCTGCAGCCGCTTGCTGTTGCTGTTGTTTTGTAAGAAAAGCTGTTGGTGGTATACCCATTTTTGAGCCATTTGGCATACCATTAGCTCCCATTGGTCCAACTCCAAGTGGAACATTTTGAGCATTAGGATTTTGTTGTGGTACACCTTGTTGTTGTTGACTATGATGATGTTGTTGCTGCTGCTGCTGTTGTTGTTGTTGCTGCTGCTGCTGTTGTTGCTGCTGCTGCTGCTGTTGTTGTTGTTGTTGATGATGTTGATGCTGTTGTTGCATTGCTGCTGCAGCTGCTGCTGCTTGTTGCTGCTGTTGCATACGCTTGAGATCAAATTCATTTTGTGAGGAATAGAAAAGCTCTTGTTTAATATCAACAAATGATTGTTGAGCACCTTTATGAAATTGTGGTGGTATTTGTTGTTGTGTTGGAATTCCACCACCAGAATTTTGATTACCACCATTATTTCCTTGACCTTGTCCACCCATACCACCATTAGGGCCATTATTTCCACCTGATTGCATAAAATCATTAGCAAATGGACCAAAATCGTTGTATCGATTGCCACCCGGACCTCCATGCATTTGATTCTGTTGTGGTGGTTGCATTGGTGGTCTTGGGAAATTCATTCCACCCATTGTATTTTTATGCTGATGCTGTTCAGCCATATTTTTCAATGTTTGAGCTGCTGGTAATTCTGACATAGAACCAGCATTATTATTGCCAGTATTGCCTGTATTGCCAGTTGGAACATTATTAGCAAACTGATTTCGCATTTTATTAAGCGGATTATTGTCATTAACAAATGACGGATTAAATATTGGATTTTCACTCTTAACATTTAGGCTATTTATTAGATCTTGTGCATTTGGCTCAATTTTAAGACCATCTTCGGTCTTAATATCGATTAATGGCTTCTCTTCGAAACCATCTAAAAATGCTGGATTAAAATCTTGTAAATCAGATATTAAATCTTTAAATGTATCATTGTCTTCATTTGAATCAGCTCCCATTAAATCGGGGAAACCAGGGAAATTGCTATTACCAGTACCATCTTTTTCTAATGCCGCTAAATCAGCAAAATCATGATCTGGTTCTTGTTTACATTCAACTAAATTTGCTAAACTACTAAGTGATTTATTATTTGGACCTAAACCTACACCACCAACTCCGATTGGACCATTTTGTCCAACAACATTTGGGCCACCCATACCTCCCATAACGCCGCCTGGCACATTATTAACACCTGGATTATTTACCGGTGGCATACCACCGTTCATATTTGGATTGACATGGCTATCATTTGGATTCTGTGATTGTTGTTGCTGCTGTTGTTGTTGTTGTTGTTGTGGTTGTTGTGTACCACCTTCACTTTTTACAGATGCATTCGTTAATGCTTTCACTGTAACATTTGTACTAATTTGTTGTGGTTGTGAATTTGCTGCTGATGTTGTAAATTCTAATTGCTGAACAATTTCAACAGAGAATTTAGTTAGATTTTCAGAATTTGTACCGGTATTTGCCCCACCAAGATTTGGATTTGGACCACCAGCATTGCCACCATGATTATTTGGATTTTGTTGCTGTTGTTGTTGCTGTTGCTGTTGTTGTTGTTGTTGTTGTTGCTGTTGATTTGGAATATTTGGACCATTTCCGTTATTATGTAATTTAACTGGGGGTTCAAAACTATCTGGACCCTGATCTGAATCGTCTATCGATCGTTTTAGGAATTTTTGTTGCTGTAAATATATAAAAAAAAAAAAAATTATTAAAATTAATTTCAATATTTAAATTTTTGTTATTACTTATGTATATTTAAATTAGAAATATTTTTTTTTATTATATTTGAGTTTACTAAATATATATTCTACTTTCAATTTAATTTTATAATTGAAAGAATATTTAATAATAAAGAGTAATTTTATATAAGTTTACAAAGTATATAGTGATTTTTAAACAGTGTTAATTGTTTTTGAAAAACTTAAAATATACTGTAAAAGTACACAAAAGTAATTTAAAGGACCCTTGAATATTTACACGCAAATACATCAAGACTACACTCTTGAAGCATTGTTAGTATTCATTGATTACTTTAAATATTTTTGATTTCTTTTAAATACATTTCAGTTTTTAAATGGAAATAATACAAATATTTAAAACATTTTTTTTCCCCATATTTTTCCATTAATATCTAATTTTTTTATTTAGAAAGTAAATGTTTTTTGCTGATTTGTATTCCATTTGACTAATTTGTAAATATTATTTTTCTATCACAACTATTCAGTAATCACTAATTTAATTTAATCAATTATTTCATTCCGAAACCAACACTTTAATTAATTATTTATTATTATTTATATATAAATTTGTAATTAGATATTTTATTATTTTTAATTTTTATATTTTGTTATTTTCAAACATAAGCAATAATTAATAAAAATAAACAAAAAATAAATTTAATGAATTCAATTGATTTTTAGGTCATTTTGCGAATACATTTTATAAAATTTGTTTGAAAAAAAAAACTCTTCAACTAGAAACAAATTTAATACATAGATATAAATATTCTAGTGTTGCCAGATTGAAATTTTTCTCTTCAAATTTGCCAATGTAATAATGCTCCTAAAATTTATGAATTTGATACATCACGAACAGAGGATTTAAACTATACAATAATGATTAGAAAATACACCATTGGAAGACGTTGAAAGATTAAATTATCCCAGGACCATAATATCAAAAAATGAAGAGGTAAGCTAAAACAAAAATAATCACTTGAATTAAGCAAGAAAAACCAATTGGAAGAACAACTATGATATATCAACATGGATATAATGTCAATAGGATATCATATAGGATATCAATATGAACATGGATACATCATTTCAACAACATACAGCCAGGATAACATAATTTAAACCATTAAATTTTTGTGACCAGCAGCCATTCATAAGTGAGTAAATAACAACGTTAACGAAAAACAATAACAGCACAATATTAATTTTCCTCTTTAATTTCAATTTTTTAAATTTCCAACGAATATTTTTTGCCTAAGTGAAATCTCAATTTCATTTTAGAAGAATGTTTTTATGTACATGGCAACACTATACATAAATACAACAAAAACAAAAAACAGATTCGGGGCCAAATGCCTTATTAAATAACTATACTATATTCTTTTTTTTACCGTTAAACATCGTGTAATATATTGTGTTTTTTGTTTTTGTATTTTTTTCTTTATTTATTTTCAAAAGCTCGTGTTTTCATTTCTAAAGTAAAGAGAGTTAATTTGTTATTACTCTTTTTTTTCTTCTTTTTTTTTGTATTTAATATCTTATTAAAAATGAAAATGAATTTTCCATTTTCTTAAAAATCAGTTTTTATTCCTCTCGCTTTCTTATAATGTGATTTTTGTTTTGTTTTGTGTGTGGTTTTTTTTTTTTTTGTTTTATATTGAATTTTCTTTATAATAAATTTTCCCTTTTTATTGACGGGGACAACAATCGAATATGTATAAAAATTATGAGTGTAATGTACTATTTATATATTTGCATTATTTAGCATGGTTTTAAGTAGCAAGCGCCATATTTCAATTGCATTTAAGCGTGCTTCTTTCTTTTACTTTATTTCATTAATATAAATGTTAAATCGATAACGAAATGAAATTTTAAATATTGTTATAAAAATTATATTTCTTTCGGAATAGTTATATGAATAGTGTGAAACGGTAGTTGAATGGTTCGATCATTCGATTATAGAATGTACCAACGGAAAGAGTAAAAATTCAAATCGTATTACAGATTGTATCTATGTATTTAATTTTTTAAGGGGGGATATTACAGAAAAAATTACCGTAATTTTCTACTTCAATCCACACTCGATACAGGTTACAGGTCCCCTAAACTAGTGTGAGTTTATTTTAAGCGAAGTCTTATACATTGCATCATACATCTGGGGTAATTAATTATACTCATTCCAAAAGAAATGAAATATATAATTTAAAGGAAAATGTCAAGTGAAGTCTTCTACCTTGGAGCATATATCCATTGGGGTATATGTAATTAATTATATTTATTCCAAAGGAAATAAAATAAATGATTTTAAGGAAAATGAAAAGTTGATCTAAAGTTTAAGTCAGATAGAAACTCATCATTATGACAATAATGAAAATTTTAAATTCTTAAGAGGCTTATATATTTATTTCGATCCGGTCCAATTCGGAAATTCGAATGTAATCCAGTACTATGCTTGTTTCGTTCTGTTTCGAGTTTTATAACATTATTTTAACACTTTTGTTTACATTTTTGTTTAAATTTAATTCGTTTAAAACTTATTTTTTTTTATAAAAAAAGCAGTATTTCACAGAAAATTTAAATTTATATTTATAAAATCCAAAATGTCTGAGATAATGGAAGTGCTTAAAACACATCTATATACATATGTTACAATAAGTATATTATAAAAAGCCACAAAAAAAAAACGCTGCTGACAGCTATTGTTACATATTTTCAGGTTATACGATTCGAAAAAAATGAAATTTGCCTAACCTTTCCGTTCCGGTTCGATGAATATAACCAATTCCATTAAAATGATATAAAAGCAAATTTGACTTTATTATGACATATATTATTATGATGAAACTGATCAAATTGAATATAATTGCCATTTTAGCTTTTTTAATGCTTTCATGATTTGATTTTTAAATTTTGGGTTCTAATATCATCAGACTATGATCAATTATGTGTCATATTTTGATCCATTCAGTTTGCGTAATGCAATATTCAATGTATATGCCAAATCTAATTAGTCACTACAAACCTAATTTCAGAATAAATATAATATTTACACACCTACCAGCTAAAAAATATAAAATTACAGTGAAATATCGAAATTTGAAAATTTACGATAAAGTTAACATAGAGTTGTCCAACATCAATTAAAGATGTAATAACACGTAAAAGTACAATCGTATTTTCACAAATGTAGGTTTGTTTAATTTACCCAAAATTCTCTAATAAACTGCTATCTTAAAATTGTACGGTTCAACTACACTTTTCCTCTATAAATTTTTCTAATTTGTTTTGTTTTTGAATATTCGAATTTCTTTTTACTTTTACCGATTGATTTTTCTACATTTTTGTTGTTTTTGTGTTTTTTTAATAATTGTTTTATATTTTTTTATTATTCCTGAATATGCATGTGTTGTTGTTGTTAATTTTCACTCTCATATTCAAAGTAAAACGGTAATGCGCAACAGATTTTTTTTTTATTCTATGTATTTTTTGTTTTCTTTTGCAATTTTAATTTAATAGTTTTTTTTTTAAGTTTTTGTTACTTTTATTTACTTTTTTGTTTTGTTTTTCTATTTATATATTAATTTATTAAATTTTCATAAATATATGTAATGATGAAAATCTAATGGAGAAAATTATTTTAGATAACAAGTATTTTAAAAAATATTTGTTGTTTTTTTTTTGCTTTTAATTGTGATGTTTAAATAGAAAAATTACTTATATTAAAAAAAAAGAAGGAAAATAAAAAATTTAAATTAAGATGAACGATGAAAAAAAAACAAAAAATAAATTGATAAAATTGTTTCTTTTAAAAATAATTATTAATTAAGAGAAAACTTTTTAAAATGAAAGTAACAAATGTAAATGTACGAATATGAGTATACATATATATTATGTATACATGTTATAATAAAGTGAAATGAAATATAAGAGGACAGGTTGAGTGTAAGTATAACAAATAAATTATAAAAAAATTATTATATATGTTTTAATAAATTTAATTAATTAAAAGACAGAATTCACTGATTAAACATTAATACGTGGAAATGAAACATTCAGTTTGGGACCAATGTTTTTTTATTGAATTTTTTTTTATCAGTGAATTAAATATTGAGCATAATTTAAAAAAAAATCATTATTCTCTAAATATTACAATCATTCACAAAATTATTTATACGATAAAAATACTCCTTGTAAAAATTAACTGTGAATCAGATTTTGAAACTTTGCAAATTTAAATCATTAAATATTCTAATTTCCAATTATTTCATAATCTTTTATTTTTTAATGGGCATAACAAAGGGTTAATTTTAATATCAGCAATTGAGTAATTTCAAAGTATTAAGGGAGAGTTCAAAGGGTTAGTTTTAATCTAATTTTCAGTTAAATTTTTAATTTAAAAATCCTTTGTTTTGTAATGACAAAACTAAAGGGTTAGTTTGATTCAAAAATATTTAAAATTACCCCTTTGGTTTGTCTATTACAAAATAAAAGATTTTGAAATTAAAAAATATTTAAAAATTAAAATATTCAAATAAAACAGATATTAAAATTAAACCTATGGTTTGCTAATTAAATAATTTTAATATTAAATATTTTAATTAAAAATATTTGTGTTAAAATCAATTTCGGGCAGTGTCGTTCTATAATCTAAAAAGTATATTCTCTAAGTCAAGATCTTATCATTTACTTAGAGATTGAACCTTTAATTATTTTGATTAACAACTAAAATATTTTATATCAAATTTTTTACCCCCACCGCAAAGCATTTTTAATTATTGGCTTAGTAAAAGTAACATCCGTGACTTCCAAAATGCAGTGAAACCGTATAATCTACAATGTAGCATCTTCCATAATGTATTTCATAAGCTCTTGACTTTGTAGATTTATTCCAAAATGTTTAAAATACGTAGTGGAAACGTAAAATAAGAGCAGAGTGTGTAGTTAAAAAATTTAGACTACATTTTGTATACATGTCATAGAGAAAGTTACCAGAATCAATTAAATTATAGGTCAGTATTAGTTTTATGCCAAATTGTAGCAAAATATGGTAATAAAATGTATTTTTCCGAAAAATTTTACCGAAAATATATGCTGACAAATGGAGGTCTGGCAGTATTAATTTTGATATAAGGAAAAATAAAATATTTTGGATTCAAGTTTAGCAATAGTTATTAGAACCGTTATCCAAATTAATTAAATTATTGGCTAATATACATATTAATAAAAACATTCATTTTCAAAATTATTATTAATATTATTATTGCCGTTTGATATTACAAAAACATAGAACTATAATTTAAATATCAAAATGGATGTAAATTTATGTATGTATTTTACTTTTAAAATAGTATTCCAAAATGTAGCAAAAGCTTTAGTTTTTATTTTACATTGAAGTGGTTATAAAAGCTTCAAACGGTAGTTGAACTGTATTTAAACTGTATTAAAACCGGTTTTTACTGCATTTTGGAAGTCACCCTATGTTAACTACGAAGATGTTAACTACGACGTAATACAAGGAAGCTCTCTAAGTCCATTCACTACAAAATTGCTAACCTATACAACTGAATGGAAAAAATTTATGTACGCTGATGACTTAGCAATTGTGTATACCGCGAGAATAATATGAGGAATTGAAAAGTAAAATCAACCCAGATAATTAAATCTTATTTAAAGTAATCAAGAAATACAAATTACTTGGTAAACGCAAATAAAACAAAATGCATGTCATTGAAAGCACAAATCGGTCAAAATCAAAATTGTTCTACAATAATAACATTGATCAGAGTAATGTGATGATAATTTTAAATATCTTGGTTTCATAATTTACAGGGATATTTTTATGGAATTTATTCAAAAAAATATCATACATGTATAATTCACCACATACATTAAAAAGATCACTATATTTCAGTTTATTTCACTCAAATTTAATGTATGGACTAATAATATGGGTAACAATTAGGTACGCTGAACGTACAAAATGTACAAAACGTGCGAAATAAAATTAGTAGAACATCTACTAACAGTTATACAGGATCAACTATAATTAGTACAAGTGAGTCATATATACAAAATAGAACACGAATAAAATAATCACCAACAAATAATCACCAACACAACATTTCAACAAGGTTCAGAGGTTCATTAACGTAATACAAGAAGTGCGTCTGATTTTCGAACAAGAAGAGGTATAAGCAACATTTATAGTATATCAATCAATGAATTTAAATTTTTAAATTCAACTACAATCAAAAATAAAGATTATAAAAGTTTTAAAAAATACATAAAAAATTGGAAGGGGTACTTTTTTTATGCAAATTCCGATTCTACATCAAAAAATAAGAAACTTTTGTAAAGTAAATTTTGTTTTTTTTTTTAGTTTAAACTTTGTAGGAGCCCATATTTTGAGATAAAAAATATGATAACATGAAAAACAAATTTATTTATCAAAATGATTATTATTCATTTTAGTTTTTACCAAATGAAAATATGGTGGATTTTTGTTTTATTTTTATTCATTTTAAAATAAAATACTGAGAAAACAAAAAAAACTCATTTCTTAATAAGTTTGCAAAAAAAAGTACTCCTTTACATTTGAAAAATTCGATTTCGGCCAGTTTCGACCAATTTTTGGTCTTAATAAAACCGATTTCGGTCCTTCCCGGAAGTTGATATAGAGCACCCTCGATTTAGTTAATAATTTTTTTTAAATTTTAAAATAACGGCTTCTTCCCCTCTTATAAAGCTGATATGCATGCTCTGAAACACCCGGTATACATAATATAATTTTTCAATAATAATTGTTAAAATTTTTCTATTTTGTAAAATATTCTATATATATATATATATATATTTTCTTACTATGTTTCCTCTTTTTTTATAATATCATATTGTTATTTCTACTTGTTGTTTACTATGATCTATATTTAACATTTAATTAAAACTTAAGTATTAATAATCATTATGTATGAACTAACGCTCTTTTTCAGAATACAACAAATAAATAAATAAAATAGTCTTAACTAAATAAAATTACAAAATATATTCTTAATTGCGAAAAATGCATAGTTAAACTATAATTAATTATTTTAAATAAACTATTTTGAATTTTATATTTTTATGTATATACCTATACCATTTAATTTATTTATTTATTTAATATTAATTATAATTTAAATTACAAATTTATAATTATTATAAAGTACTGACTGTCTACTAAAGTTATCGATTGTCATATAATAAATTACAGAAAGTGATCGCGTGTAGTCAGTCTAACATAAAAAATTGATTACATTAAAACAAAATTGAATCGAAATTTATGAAATTCAAAATTTCACTTCCTATACATTGGCACATTCTATAATAATTACTGAGCATTTTGATCATTCAAGTTCCAAGGTTATTTTGTTTTAAGTAATTAAATATCAAATTTAGAATACAATTAAAATATAAAAATGTTAAATATACTAACTAATTATAATTAAAGTATATTTCATAAGTAAATAAATGAAAAAACAATAATAATAATATTGAGAACAGTTTTTAAAACGAATTAAAAATCTTGATAAAATAGTTATTATTATAAACAGTGAATTATTTTATGTACAAAACGCGTGAAATAAAATTAGGTTACTATAATTGCTGACTTTAAAAATATAAAATGTATTATTACAATTAGCAAAATTGAACCAAACTGTTCTAAAAACAAAAAAAAAAAAGTTAAAACTTTATATTTTAGTTTATTTGGGTTTGTAAGTATATGTAATTGATTACTTTAAAAATACAGAATTACAAATATTCTATCGAAACAGAACTAAAAAAAAACAAATAAATTGTTAAAACAAAAAAAAAACTTCAGAACAGTTAGTTTATTTAGGTTATTGAACATTTCAATATTTAAATATTTAAAACTAGTAAAACCAGTAGTGAATTTCAAATTTCTTTATTTTATTTAGTTATTATTGATTTTACATTAAAATGTTTTGATTGGTTTTTATAACTCACAGATTCTGTTCACACCACATTGATATAAGTTGTGTGAATCAATCAAATTAAAAATTAGGAGGTATATATTTACAGGTAGTCTAACACTACAATATCTATTCTACTAATGACTACTAATAGCTTGAGATAAACAAAATAATCCTTTAGAATAAAAATTAGATTATATATGGGTTTAAATGAGCTAGCCTAGAGGGTTAAGTACTGATTTTTACCAACTAATTTTCAGTTACTATAAAAATAAATTTATAAATGTACTTAGAAATTATATTGAAATTATTTTAAGTTCAATAACAAGTTCTAAATTACATTAAGATTTTGGTCGATCTTTATACCTCACAGATGTATATATAATAGCATCTATAAACAAGTTATAAAATTAATTAAAACAAAATCAGCAGTTGTATAGGTAGTCTAACACTACAAATACCTACTGATGAGTGCAAGTGGTGTTGTGATGAACGAAAAATTATTGTTAATTTTTAGTTGTTGAATTTTCAGCAAATCTACTTTTTTTTTACAGCTGTCATTGGTATTTAAATTTATTTAATATTCTATTATTAATTCATTTACTTAGTTGTGTTTTTATCATTGTAACTGATGTTTCAGTCGCTGAAATTAGTTTTTTTTTTCTAGATCAACAAACAGTACAAGCAGTCACATTCTTCAGTCGTCAATTGGTGTTCTGTATATCTGTTTCTACCTTTATACGAGAATCTTGAATCAGTCGAATTGCGCTTTGAATATATATGTGTATATTTTTTTTACAAAAATTTTAATATGTATTTATAAGAAACTTATACAAGATTAGTCACGTAACAGCGAGTTGTTACAATACCGAATATCATTACTGTAATATCAGCATTTTTTTTTTATAAATTTTAAATAATTACAAATTGTTGTTTATAGTTGTTTTTTAATGGCTGCAGAAAAAAATAAATATAAAATTATCAAACGAAATATTTTTGATTTTTATTTAAATGAATAAAAATTTAATTAAAACGATTAAAAACTCTAACTGTATATTTCACTAATTTTATTAAATATCTTAATCGATTTTGATTACTCATTACACCATCATCAAAAGACTGATATATTTTTAATAATGTTTTATCTAGAGCCTACAGCATATTCTATAGAATATATTATAAATAAAAATTTAATTAGTGTAATTTGTTATTTATTCTTTTGCTGTTTTTATGTAATAAAATGTTTGATTCTGTTTTAATGCGGTATTTAGTACAGTTGAGATTACACTAAATTTGACAAATAGTCAAATGGGATCAGCTCTAATTTTGTGGGATGCTTTTGGGAATAAATTTAATGCCAATAGATAGTATAGTTATTTAGTCTGAAGTTCAATAGGTTTGAATACCTCACAAAAACTTTTAAAATAATTAATTTGGTTAATTTACAAGACTGTTTTACTGTAAAATTTGCATTACAAGAATTTAAATTTACAGAAATAGTTTATTTTTTAATTTAAATGCAAAATATTGAGAACACATCATTTCCTATCAATTTCAATTTTATTTTGAATATATTAATATGTATTCAAAACTAATTTATTCCTGTTGTTAAGACATTTTTCTTCAAAGTTTCAAGAATTATTAAACAAATTTAAATTTAAAATGAGTACCTACAAAATGAAAATATTACCCCCTCTTCAATTTAATACATTTTTTTAATCAATTTTTCTTTCTATCTCTTAGAATATAATTATTAAAATTTTATTATTATATATACATGAATAAAATAATTTTTTTTTATTATATTATAAGCATATTTTGTTACAAATAAAATGATATAATAATATATGAAAGCTACCTACAACAAATAAGTATATAATATGTACGTTAAAAAACATTCAATTCATTAAATAATAATTAATAATTTATCGCACGTGAAATAAATATAATTATTAAATTAATATAAGCACATACAGATCTGTAAATTTTAATTACTTAAAATTGAAATAATCAACAATATACAGTGCTTTTAAAAAGTATTTAATTACAACAGAATAATATATTGTAAATGAGAATATCATCTTTATATTAAATCTGTATAAATTGAAAACTATTATCTGAACCATTTGACAACCGATTTTTATTCATTATTCTTTAAAATGTTAGATATTCAAAAAGAGACGTAGCGAATTCAAATATTTTTTAATTTTTAATTAGAAATTTCAATTTAAATGTTATTTTAATTTATCAAATTGCCGCAACACCACCGATTTAATTTTAATTTTTTTTTTTTTAAATTAATTATTACGTATAAGGTTGTTGTTTAAGATAAATCAATAAATAACAATTATATAATGTCCACGATGAATTGAAATGATATGATTTTGTATCAAATTAATCAAATTTCAATGAGTAGTTAAGCATTATTTTAAATAAATCACTTATTTCATAAATTAGGGTAGTATGTCCCAATATTTATTAATGTTCATCATCCTTTTCCTAACTAAGAAAATTTTTCTCTTATGCCTGAAATACATGTGCAGAACTATGCATGCATCGCAGCAAAAATAAATTAGAATATATGGTTTTAGATGGAACCAATTACATGGAATTCTGCACGCAGTGAATTTTAATGCAAGATATCTCTATTTCTAATTTTTGCTGCGCAGCAGCAGAGCTACCAACACGAAAGATTGTAAAAATTGTTATTTTACTCATACTAATAAAATAATATTGACAAACGTCATAAAAGTTTTTTAATATTTACATATTTATTATTGTTCTTTGTGGTAAATAGGTTATAACTAATTTTATAAAAATTTATTTTAAATTAGTTAATAGAAGAAAAACTAATTAATTTGAAATGAATGAAAATTTCCCAAGTCCATAGTCTATATCTGCATAGTGTATATCTGCATGTAGCGATGCATGAGAATTCTGCACATGTATTTCCCACTTTAAGCTACGTATGCTGTTAGTATGCTGTGCAAAAACTTTAAAACATTATTTCATGTAATTTGTTGTTATAGAAAAATTATAGCAAAAATTTGGCTTCAAATTTTACTTTGTAATACGCTGTTAGTATGCTGAGCAAAAAAAAAAATTAAGTTCTTGTTTTGACCGCCAGGTATTAAACTTCTATATTTTTGCTCCTCATTTATATACCCGGGTATTTAAAAAAATTTTTTGCTCGGCAAAATTTTAGACATTAGACAATAAGCAACTGATCTAGTAAAATAGTGTTAAAATAATAGCTTTGATTCGGATGAGGAAAGCCAACAAGGTATAACAGCTTAACGAAATTAATATTAAGAAACAAAAGTTTATAAGTAAATTAATTTTTGAAGTCGTGTCGGTTTCAATTATTTCAAATCCAAAAATTATTCAAAAATCTAGAAAGATTGCTTAATTTTACTATATAATATTTAGTACATAATATGTAAATAATAAACACTTGCAGATATGAATCCAAAACATCAAGAAAATTTACATGACTGTAACATAGAATTTTCATTTTAGTTCAATCTATAATAATCTTGGTACAAAGATTTGCCCTCTTGATATAGTGTTAGCGTTTAATTTATATTTTAATCAAATATACTTAAAGGTGTTCATTTTAGAATTTCCAAATAAATTGATTCGAAAACTTTAAAAACTTTATGTTCAAGTTTAATGAAAAAAAAAATAAAATTCAAATAAAAAACTTTAAAGCTTAGAATAGAGAAATTGTATAATGAATAAAAATAAAAAAAAAAAATAAATAAAATTAATTTTATTACCATGTGCGCTACAAAGTGTGAGTTTTAAAGATTATTTTTATTTTTTATATAATATTATATATATATATATATATATATTCAATTAGTTACATAAAATGAATTTAATTAAATTAGTATTAAATCAAATAGGCTCATTAGTTACTTCTGTACAGGATTATATATATATATATATATATATATATATATATATAAAAATATATGTATAGTATT
Organism: Argyra leucocephala; assembly: GCA_963942445.1. Lineage (NCBI taxonomy): Eukaryota > Metazoa > Arthropoda > Insecta > Diptera > Dolichopodidae > Argyra > Argyra leucocephala. Next base: position 31,885,613 of record OZ012681.1, on the reverse strand, counting down.
GAAGTACAATTGGAAAAATAACACTAACTATATTTTTCTAGCTAACAGTATACAGCCTCTTCTAACTCTTCTATCAAATTTTCTTACTATCACCTTCAAATAACCTTCCTTTTCATTATCTCAGATTTCGATTAATTTTATAGCAATCGGCTCAAAATATTGTATAATAAGACTGATAATTATGTGTAGTAAGACTAGTTCGGCACAAAAAAAGAAAGAGATGTATTTTGTGACACTTTGGTTAATTAACATTGTTAACTGATTTTATTTAATTTATTCATAAGTCATGGAATTAAAACCGAAATGAAGTAGTTTTCACTGATTTATATGCTTGATTTAGGGAATCTACAAATCACAGATGTATTTAATCTACATTTCTACAAATCAACCAGATATATTTAAATATACATTGTATAACTATGTGGATGTAGATGAAAGTGACAGAATAAAAGAATCAGAAACAGACTTTCGATAAAAATTTCATTGGAAGAGAAGAGTAAAAGAGAAGTGATTTTATTGATGTAATATAGGAATGAACAAAAGTTTAATTTGCAAATATAGATTTGAAATCACTTCATAAGTGTTGCAGTATAATAATAAAATGAACGAACTTATTATTAACTAGGTTTATTGAACTCTGTACAGTACTAGGCCTTCTTCATCATGTTTATTATACTTATTCTTTAGCCATACTATTCTTATTCTCATACCACTCTTATTCTAGACAGGCTTACTTTTCAATGTTTTGACTGGTAAGTATTACAATATAATACAATCTCATTCTAATTTTTCAATTTTGAGGTATCACAAGTTTGGTATTGTTTTTTTGATCTTGAACAGTTGAAAATGATTCTATTTGGTTATTTTACTATTTTTAATCTTGTTTCCATGTTTCAAAAAATCTTATTTTCTCATAATCGTATTTTACAAAATCCATTTTTTTTAATTGGTTAATAAAACGGTTTCGGGGATTTGTCATTAAGATTTTTCGTTTGCAAAGACCGAAATATACGCCTTCTACAGCATAAAAATAAACCAAACAATAATACAAGATTTTATAAAATTATTTTTGAAAAAAAAAGCAAATTAATGAAAAGAAGATTAAAAAAAGCAAGACTACCCCACCCTATTTAATTTGAGTAAGTATTTCTTAATTAGTATTTTGATTAGTATTCGGGATAACTAATTTTAATTTTTTAACTTTAATATTTATAAGCTAATTTAAATGTCTTTTATCCAGTTTATATAATTAATCTTTTAGCTATTATATTTTAACATTCAATCTGACCTGTCCAGGTCCACTCCTCTTACTACCCTCCCATACAATCAAATATAATTTCCATAATAGGTCATACAAGTTAATTGTTTTTTTTTGTTTTTTTTTTATTTAGTTTGTTTTTGGAACATAAAATCAACCCTTCAAATTATATTTCAATTATATTTAATTATTTTATTTTGTTTATTTTTTATATTTATTTTTCATTAATTAGGTCATATTATACGGTTAATGAGTGCGTGATAATTATGCAATTACATCTTATATTACATACATACCACATATAATACACGTATATAAAACCCTTAAAGAAAATTTATCTTTAAATCCAATAACAACAACAACAACAACAAGAACAACAAAAAATAGTAAGAAAAAAAACACAGATTCTAAGAAAATTAAATGAAAATGTAGATAGAAAATTTCCTTTATTACAAACACATCCTTAAAAATAAAATAATACATTATATAAATAATAAGACAAATTATATTATAATCTATATATATATATATTTGCATGAATGTCTGTGTATGGATATGTGACGCCTATTTTAAATTTTGCACAATAAATCATTATACATTCTCGCTCCTTGAAGTCATTTTTATATGAACATAAAAAAAAGGACTTAGTTTAGTGTGCCATAAAAGGACACTTTTTTTTATTTTTTTTTTTTTTTTGTATTTGTTTTTAGTATATGAGATTCTAAATAATAATGTAACCTAATGTATATATACGTATATATGTGTGTACATATATGAAAAACCAAACCTTGGAATAGAATTGGAACACAAAAACAAAAACAACAAAAATAAACGCGTTCGTTTCAGTTAAAAAGTTTGAAATTATATAAAAATAGTGCTGAATTTAGATTTTTTTCCTTTTTTTTTCTGATTTTATTTTTATATTTCAAAGGTAATCATTGTATGGATAATAAAATAAAAACAAAAACAAATAATATGCATTTTACGATCACTCCAACACATGCCTTCCATTTCATAATGTTAAAAAATATTGCATAAACCCAAAACAAATACCAACAACATCAACAATAAAATAACAACAAAATAACCCAACTTATTTATATCCGGTGTGAATTTATAACCCGAAACTCTAGAATAATAAAAATATGTCCTTTGGGCTATAAAAAATTTTTTTTTTTTTTTAATAGAATCAATCCCGATGATTTTTGTAAATTGTTGATTTTTATTCATTGTTTTAATTTTAATAAAAACAAAAACATGGGAGAGATTTCATAAATGAAACGACAAAATGAGACTGCGAAAGCTTACTTAATTTTTGGGTATTTTAATTTGTTTGTCGTTTTATCATTTTAACAGTAAATATTTTTTGATTGAAGAAAATATGTACACATTTCTTTATTCTGGATTTGAACATTAAATTTATGTTGTACTTAATGTAAAAAAATATTTTTACTAGAAGAAAATTTTAATGAAAAATAGTGTAAAGTATTGTACTAACAGGTGACATCGTAAATGTCTTAAACAAAATTTCAACCTGATATAATCTAAAAAAAAAACTAAGTTGTCAATGTTATCCGTAAAATAAGTTGGCAACATTGTGTAATGACAGAATTTCTGATACATTGTGCTTTAATTTATTTGCTATCAAGCAAAATGAACAGAAAGTTTTTATTATCACTGTACAACATTAGGTTTTTAAAAATATTTTGTAAACCCAAATACCTGTCAAACCGGTCGCGGAGACATCATCAACAACAATTATGATCATAGAGTCATTGTCTCAAGCTTTTGTGAGCTTTTGTAGACATTTAAGATCATGTGTACGTTGTATTCAACTTTATGTTGAGGTATTTACTATTTGTAGGTAAATTATAATGCACTGTCAAAATGTATAGAACTGTCAAAAATATCACGTAAAATTATTTGAGAATTAGAAGGGAAATAATATGTTTATAATGTAATCATAAAATTTGGTTAGTATTGCAATATGTAGTCATCTTTTTAAAAATATTTTCAAATTTCAAGTACTTTCAAAAAGAATTATTCAAAACTAGACAAAGAAAATGTTAACTACCCCAAATGTCATAATGTTACGAACCGTTACAATCAAAAATAAAATTTAAAAAGGATATGATTCACTTGATTGGATATACCATTTTGAAAACGACGATGGAATCTGGAAGAGAAGATATAATAACTATATACTATATGAGATTTAATGACTACAGTAAAGCACCTAAAGTGGAGGAAAACGCTATATAGTCAATAAAATCTCCTAATCCAGACCCAAATGTACATTATGTCTGCGCAGACCAAAATCTTCACATCTCTAGAAGCACAATAATGATTTTTTTTTTAAATTCCAGTGAATACAGTCAGGAACAGTCTTAAGTTCAACAAATTAATTTATAAATTTATGAAATGTTTGAACTACACATTCTGAATAAATTATATGAGTCATTTATGATTATTTGAAAAATTCCAAAACATATTTTAATAATCGCATACATATGTTTTTTTATTGTTGATTTTGGTTTTTTAATTTTGCTTGTTTTGATTTTTAAAATTAGGTTTTAAAATAAAGATTTTAACTAAACACTGGTGATTAAGTAAAAACCCCAGAAACAATTTTATCAGTAATTGAAATTTCCCATAAATATTTTATAATTTTGAAATTAAATAAGTACATTCTTAACCACATACATTATATCTATTTATATTTAAAAAAATAAAAATAATAAAAAATTATCTGAATTTTAGAATTTTTCATTTCGACTGTTGTTTTGTTATTACAATGTTTATAACAGATACCACAAACATAATTATCAAATTCGCTTTAATTTAATTGGATGATCTCTAATCTAAATTTTGTAGAAACAAAAAAAGTATATTAACTGTATTTTAATTGATTAAGTGTTTATTAATTAAATTTAAAAAAATATATATATATGTATATAACAAGTATTCGAAATATTTAGTTTAGAAGAATCCATGTGCACAACCATTATATGGAAACAATGGAAGAATACAGTGCCTGTTGTTGCACTCATTTTAGCTTAGTCAATTCGAATGAGATCGAAGCGGGTAAGTAATAGACTTAGTAAAACTATTCGATAGTAACATAGTTTTTTTATTGCGTCCAAAATAATGGGATAAGCATGTTAACTGTCTTCGCAGAATTTAAGCCATTTAAAGATTAAAAAAAGGATAGTAAAAAGATAAACAAAATTATAAAATAATATAAAAGAAAAAGAATAGAATAGAATAGAATTGAATATAATAGAATAGAATAGAATATAATAGAATAAAATATAATAGAATAGAATAGAATAGAATAGAATAAAATAAAATAAAATAGAATAGAATAGAATAGAATAAAATAGAATAGAATAGAATAGAACAGAATATAATAGAATAGAATATAATAGAATAGAATAGAATAAAATAGAATATAATAGAATAAAATAAAATAGAATAGAATAGAATATAACTGAATAGAATAGAATATAATATAATAGAATAGAATAGAATAGAATAGAATAGAATAGAATAGAAAAATAATGGAACAGAAGAGTTAATATGCATAAAATTAACATAGTTAACAGACAGGTTAAAAAATATTTATTCACCCACCTCTTCAGAACTTCCAAGTTATATGTTTGTTTTAAAACATAAAATGATAGTATGTGTTCCATAGTTTAGAGGTTCGATTGATGAAAGAATTTTTATATTTTACAGTTCCGGTTCGAAGAAGCTCTACTATAAATTTTTTAAAAAGGCTTTACGCTGGAATAATTGTATTTATATATATAATAAAATAGTGTGGGTACTCTTACATTACGACAATGACTTAATGTCATTTTTTAATTTAAATTTTACAAAAATTACACTTCCCCATCAGTCTAATATTTTTTGAAGTCGCTGTCTACAGAACAAGATTCTCTACGAACTGAAGTTTGGGTTATTTCAACAGTTTTTTTTTTTAACATACAAGGAATCAATGCAAAAGCTGTGAATTGGATTTGAAATCGTGGATAGAAGATCATTTATAAATATTATAAAAAATGTTGGAGTAAAAATTGAGCCTTGAGAGGAACCCCAGCATTGATATTTTGAATTTTTGAGATATAAAACCATCCAATACAACTTGTATTGAACGGTTTGAAAGAAAATTTTCAATCAACGTATTAAAAATGTTTTCGAGTCCAATTTCTTCATTTTTTTTTCAGTAATGAAACATGCCAAATACGATCAAAAACTTTGGGAATATCTAGGGCTATATTACTTATACTTTGGGAATATCAGAATAGCTAAGCTGTCTAGGGGTATAATTTTGGCTTCACATTAGTTTCTATACATCGAAAAGATCAAAAGAGGGAATCTTTTAACTCTTTTTCGACCAAAAGCAATATTAGCAATCATTTAAAAAACTGTTTAGATATTCTTTAAGTTGAAAATTAATGATCGTTTCCATCACTTTTGATAATTATGAAGTCAAAGCAATTGAGCAATAATTAGATATATTAGGCAGGTAAATAACGAGATAGTAGTAGTTTCCATCAGTCTGCACAGTTCATTGTTATACCGTAGAATCAAATTTTCCCGCATAAAAAAATATATACTAAAAAACAATTATTATAATGCGAAGGGAATAGGGAATTGAATATGGATCGTCTAATAACAATTATAGACTTCCGCATTAAAAAAGAATGCAATAACAATTTTCTAGAATGCAATATTCTTCTTCTTTTAACTTAGAATATTTTTAGTCAATTTTTTCTTGGTATGTATATAGATTTGAGCTACTTAAGTGTTTCTTTTCATATTCCAATTATGATGCCAATAAACGAATATTATGATTAATGTTAAGCACAACGAAATATAAATAAAATATTTTGTATATATATATACTCGTATGTACCTAAACAGGAAGTTTACGAATAAATTTTAAATTTATCATAATATGAAATGTTATAAAAATGATTGTAAGGCTCAACGATCATAATAATTGAATTTTTTTTTTTTTTGTTGTCATTGGAAAATTTTGCATTCAAAACAGTTGAAGTTTTGTGTTTCTCTTATATAAACAAAAAACAAAAAAATGTATGTAAAAAATTCTTGGAAATAATCAAAAACACCTGCTGACGTAAAATATAAGTAATAAGTAAATACGAAATTTCAAAAGGGCAAATTTTTATTTTATTCTCATTTTTTATTTTGCATTTGTTTTTAATGCAAAGTTTTTTTTTTTAAAGGTAAGTTGCAATGATTTTTGCATTTAACTTCACTACGCAGTAATGTATAATTTCTGAATCTATATATTTCACGATTGCGTCAAAAGCTTTCGAAATTAATTCGAAATAAAATAATATTTTTTTTAACGCTTTTAATAAGTAAATATAATATGTAGCTTTTGGTTTTGAGATATTTCGTCAAAATGAAAGTCCAAGTCTTATTGACTTTACAAAATTAATTATTTTTAGAGTGTGAATTAGAAAAAAAGGATTAAATATTTTTCAAAATGAATTTCGAAAATGTTTGATGCAATAAATATATAAATATCGAAAAAGTAGTTTGGAAAATTTATATAAACGTAGACGTAGTGATATTAAACATTATGTACCTAACTGTAGAAAATAATGTTTAACAATACTTCGGATTTTAAAATACGGTAATTTAACAACCTTCCATTTACATTTACGTATAAAATACCAAAACTTCCCCTTTAATTGCATAGCATCAAATAATTTCGAATAATTCCTATTCTAAACCGCATCAATAAGCTTTGCTTATACTAAGTGTCGTTGTACTGACTCCTCAATCCTTGTTTATACACCCAACAATTATTGACAGACCAACAAATAATTAAAATAAATTTTTAACATAACACATAACATAACATTACAAATAAACGATTAGGCAGATATAAAATTAAAAATAAAAATAAAAACTGCGAAACACTTAAATATTTCCCGTGAGAATAATTTAATTTTGTGTTGTTGTTGTGTTTTTTATTTATTTATTATTATTTTTCATTCCCTCAACAAACAATTTTCAATGGTCATTCATTGTTGTTACTTAAGTTCATCCTACTAAGTAATAAGTTTGTATAGTTACATTGTAAATTCTTCTAATATATTAATATTAGTATAGGTAATAAGTAGAATAAAAAAAATATTTTCATTGAAACAATAACAATAACAGCAAAAAAAAAAAAATCAAAAAAGATAACTGAAAAATTCCTTACTTACTTATAATACGTACATATTACTAAACTTAAGTATAAATGTAAGTATAATTACGAAAAATAACGTTTATTTTTTTTTTTTGCTTTTTTTCCTTATTATTATACAAAAGTAAAAAAAAAACATTGCGGTTGCGCAAACCTACAAATTATTACCATTATCAAAGATTCGAACATAAATTACCGTATTACAAGAAAATAATAATGTAGAGAGATAATAAAAGTCAATGCTAAATTAAATAAGTATAGTTATATATCTAAGCATTTTTAAACCACAAACATATTTTTGAAATTTAGAAAATTTGTTAATAAAATAAAAAGTAGAAATTAATTCAAAATTATTTTTAGCCTTTTATAAGAATAGTCATTATGCACTATTTTTTTTTAATATTTCGAATAATAGAAATTAAGATCTGATTGACTTTATATTAGAAAAAAAATACGAAAAAATCAAATAATTTCGAATAAATTTCGAAAACTTTTGAAACAATTGGAAAAAACAAATTTTTTTATCAAATATAATTTTTGATATCTTTCATTTAATATTCATTTCAGAATATAGTTTACATACGTATATTGTAATAATATTATTGACTTAAAATAATAGTTTTAGTTAAAATAATAAGTAGTTTTATTTTAATTTAATTACTTTTATTTTATTTTTTTAAATTAAATTTATTTATATATATATTCTAATTTAATTAAAAATTTAAATTAAATTTGCTGTACGAAAAAAAATGTTTAAATTTAATTTCTTACCCTCCACATTTCAGAATCATGTTACAAATTTTCTGCAACCATAAATACACTATTTTCTAAATTATAATCCATAATTAATTGTTTTCAATTAAATAATTAATTTTTTTTTTTTTAACTTATTTTTAATTTAAAACAGAAATTTTTAAATTTAAAATTTTAAAGTTTTGAATTTTTTTTTTTTTTTTTTGTTGGTTAAAAATGACAGCAACTCCGAATATTATAATTGAATTTCATTGTTGTTTTTTATTTTTATTCTTGTTTTTCTTTTCTTTTTTTTTATTCGGAAATAGATTTATTCAGAATATTTTACTTATACGTAAATGTCATGAATAATTTTTGTATGGTTTAAATGGGCATGGGTGGGAACAAGATAGCAATAGAGAAATAATCAATCTTATATAAATAAGAAAAATAAATGAGAGAATTTAGAACACTGATAACGGCACTGATGTAAATTATTCAAAGGATTTCTTTTGTATTTTGTTTATTTTATTTTTTATTTAAATTTTTGATTTTGGTGCTTTTTCTTGTTGTTGTAGGTATCAATTGGAAATATTTAAATAATTAATTTATTTTTTTTTTTTTGAGAATTTTTTCTTATTTTGTGTGTGTATGTTTTTGTTTTTTTTTTAAATATACAAATTGAATCTTGTTTATAATATATGAGTTTCTATTATTAACTATATTATTTTTTGAATTATTTCTGTTTTAGAATAAATTTTAAATATTTATGTATGTATGTATGTGCATACTTTGTATAATTTTAAAATAAATTAAAATTAATTTTTATGAAATACTAATTTTATTAAATATCACATAAGTTTTTAATTATTTATTTATTTTAAGTTTTTTGAGTGTAATTTAAGTCACAGTATTATTAAATTACAGTTATAAAATACTGGAAGATTTTTAATTTTTAATTGTTTCAAAACAAATAAAAAACATTATTTTTAAGATGGTTAGTTATTAATTATATATTTTTATAAAAATTTTGAGATCGATTTTTATATTTTTATTTTTGTTTTTTATTTTTAATGTCAAAACTTTTTTTTAGTAATTTGACAAGATTTGATTTTAGTTCATTCAAATGAAATTTGAAATTTTATGCACACTTCTTTTTTATAACTATAGTATATGTATGGGTGTATGAATATATTTTGGTTTTATTGTATGCGTAATAATGTGTCAAAAATATCCCGTTATTTAAGAATTTTATATTTTGTTATTTTGAAAAAACGATTGTAGCGCCACTAATAACGGTTTTTTTTGTTTGCTATTTTATTTAACAGTATTTTTTTAATATTTATTTTATTAATTATTTATTTCTAAAAAATTATTTTTGATTTTTTAATACTTTATAATATTTATATTCCTATTTAATTTGCATGTAGTTTTAATATTAAAAATTATTATTATGAAATATTTTTTGTTATTTAATAATCTATATAACTTTTTAATTTATAATCTTATTTTATATTTATTAGTTAATAAAACTAAATAATTAATTAATTTTAATTTTTTTAAATTATTTTGATTATGACTGTTATAATACTTTTATTTTCTAAATTAGTTTTAATTATTTCAATTTTTTTACTAAAAAAAAATGGTCACTATACTTTTATTATTAAAACTATAAACGTTGTTGTTATTTAAGAAATTTAATCAGTTACGTTTGTGATTTATTGCATGAATTTTAAATATATATATATTTTTTTTTTTATTAAAAATATAATAATAAATGAAATACGTATATATATATAAAGTATATATATAGATAAATTATTTAAAAATTAAATAAATATTGCAATATATGTATGTAGTAAAAAAAAAAAAATTAAACACAAAATTTAATTCCGTGTAAAAATTTAATTTTTAAAAAATAAATTAAATAATAAATATAAAATTATATTAATTTTGTATTTCTTTATAAACTGTTTTATCAATTTATTTATTTTAAATAACGTACACACTATATTTACTACATTTAGACAGTATGTTGATTACTTGTTTTCCTTCTAAAAACAACACAACACAATATTATTTCATTATTAAAAATTCACAATAAAATAAAAATACTTATAACGGGTTCGACTGTCAGTTGAATACTGCACGAAAATTACAAGTTGTGAAGAAAACACAGAAAATTGAATATCACAAAAAAGAAAAAGAAAATAAATACATATAATAATAAAAATAACAACAAAATCAAACATAACAAATTTTTAACAACGAAAATGAAATCAGAATAAACGAATAAAAAAAAAAAAAAACAAAAATAGAAAATAAAAAGTATATAAAATAAAAGCATTTTTCAATGTTGGAAAAACATTTTTTTTTACTTTTTTTTTTATTTTCTTGTATTTTTTTTTTTGTTTTTTTGCCAAAGAGTAGTAGATAATAATATAGTGAGTTGAGTCCCCAATGTAAAAAAATATAAATTTATTGTGTAGCTATTGAACGCGCATATCATGTAGCGCATCATAAAATTTGTTCTCATAGTTTAAAAATATGAAAATACACAAAATATTATATTTTATTTGTGTTTAAAAAAAAAAAATATACACATTACATTGTATATACATTTAATGTTATTTGTGTATTAGACTTTATATATATTAATGATATTTTCGATAATACTACAAAACTACAGAATATTAATAAGCAACAAATGTTTTTTTCTTTTCTGAATGCATTATTTTTTTTTTTGTTGTTTTTTGTTGAGTAGAGAATAAAACAAAAAAATATGTAAATTGTACAGTACAGAATATAATGAGTGACAATTTTACGCAAAATTTGTCTTAGTAGTGAAGAATAATAATTTGTCGTGTGTGAAACTCATTAAAAATATGATTCAGTTTGTATTGCAACAATTGTTTACATTATGACGATTGACCAGTGTTTAAATACGAAAATAAAAGTTGATAAAAGTTGGTTTAGCATTCTATTTCATATATTTATGTAATTAGAAAAAACTTTTAATTCATAATTTTATTGTATATAGTTTTAATACAAAACTTATTTAATGTCTCGACTAAGAGAATCTTCAAATCCTTTACCCAAAGATACAAAATGTCTTGACAAATCAAACTATTGTTAAAAATACGAAATATATGACAGACATTAAGCAGTTTTAAATCCCCAACTGGGGAATTGAAATAACTAAGTGAATCGGAGTATGCGAAAAAATTACATTCATCGTAAAAATTAATTATTAGCAAAACTTAAAACAATTTGATCTCTAATTGAAGAGATGTAAAGCTGCAAGAAAATCGTCGAATTCAAAATCTTTGTTCGAGAGACAAAATATCGACAAACGTAAAACAATTTCGGATCTTGAAATAAATAGAAATCATACTCGAGATCGGCAGAAGTGGTAGTTGTATTACATATTTTTTAGCTCTTGTTAACTAATTAAACATCAAAATTCAAATGAATTTTTTTAATTTTGAAATTTATTATTTTTTATTTTATATTCAAAAAAACATTTATTAATGTTGAATTAATAATTTTGTAAATATATTTATTAATAACATATATTTAAACAATACTGTGTTGAATTGAGAAAGATGCATTGAATTTTATTTATTAGATGTAAATTAGATTCAATTAGAGATTTGGAAAATGGTAATAATAATACCAACAATGCGAGGCAAAATTTTAACCATATTTAGTATTAAAATATTTATATGCAATTTTGGATCAACTAATTACGTTCTGACATAAATATATAGAAATTAATGTTGAATTTTTATTGTTATTCTCATTGAAAAATTTTATAAAGTAAGTGAAGTTGTTCAAACATCATGGTACATATCATGGTACGTATATTTGACAGGTCTACGTCTACCTTTATACAAAATGTAAATCACCCGCATTTTCAAATCATTACCCTAAAGTCAATACAAAATTAGAATTATTATTCACTATTATCAGTGCATAATTTCAAAGTTGAAACTACTTCCCATCACTGTTGAATTTTCACTCTTGTACGTACTTTATTTTTTCAATATCTACCTACATTGCATATTATGAAATTACACTATAATTTCGTTGAAGTGAATGAATTATTTCACTATAAAAAAATGATGTATTAGTATTACACGTTGTATGTATTTGTGTATATGTTTGAATATGTGAAAAAACTGATCTTAAAAATATCACAATACAATTGCAGTCATTCAATAAATAATAAAATCGTACCTATAGGACATAACTATATTTTTTACTATATTATTAAACCGGCTCTAAATTATTGTAGGTACCTACAATACAAAGTTTATCAAATCCCTTATATATTTATACTTATTAACTACTATGAATGTTTTACATGTAAACAATGTGTCAAATATTTTTTTTTTTAATAAACCACTAGCTATGAAGGAACTCAGACTGAAATTTATTGTACCTAGGATCTTATCTTAAATTTAAAAATTGCATACATACATTTCATTCACATATGTATTTTAATCTATTATTCCAATTTTTCAAAAAATAATATTTATTTCTGTATTCTGATAGTTAAGTTATATTGCTCATTCATAAATTTCATAAAATTAATTTTTTTTACGTCAATATATTATAAACTCTTTAAATGTCAATTCTATTCTGCCAACTACATAGAGTACCGTTTTTTAATTAATTATGAAATTATTTATACTAAAAATTTAAAATATAGTTTCCGATTTGATTTACAAAATTTATTAATATTTTCCTATTCAAATCATGTTTGTGTTCTAGGTAGAGTTATCAACAATAATGTTGACAAGGCATAAGAATAGTAACGCTAACGTGTCGTCGTCGCCATATGTAGCAGTGGCAGGCAAGCAATGCAATAATAATGATTATTTTGTTGTTATATTCTTGTGCCTATTACAAATTTTTTATTATGTAGATATAATATGTATATATTAGCAAATCGAAAATTAAAAAAAAGGAAGAAAATCACTTTACAAACAACAAACATTTTTTTTTGTTTTTTTTTACTTATATTTATTTTATTATCTACACATTTTAGCAGCTATAAAATGTGAGTTGATTATAAAATGCAACAAAATAATACAAAAATTATAATGTACTCGTAACGTAATTCATATTATATATATTCGATTTTTGAATACTTTCAAAAGTAAAATGTATAACCACATATAAATGTATTATATATTATATATAGAAAAGTGGTATTATATACGTGAAATAATGTAATGAAAATGAAGAGAGCATAAAAATTAAAGAAAACACAAAACAGAAACAATTCTGTTCATTGTATCACTACAAAACTACAAAAGTCATATGTAAAATGATTATTTTTTATTTTTGGTTTACTGCCGTAAAGGAAAACTAAGTGTATATGAAAATCCATGAGAAGAGAAGATAATATCTATCAGATATTTAGTACATATTGACGTATATAACAAGTATGTATGCTAAGTAAAAACAAAAAAGAAACTAACCCAATGCGTCATGATATCACGTAAATTTTTCTTATATGATTTTTACTACAGATTTTTTTTTTTTTTTTTTAGAATATAAAAATAAAAAATGATAATATTATAATTCTGTTTGTAGTTTTTAGCAGATTTAAAGGAATTCATTTTCAATATTTATAAAAAAAAATATTCTGATTTTATTTTTATTCTGTTCTTTGCCCTGTTTTGTTTTTCTTAATAATATAGTGTTGCCAGACTGTAAATATATTTGAAAATATATTTGGATGTGTTGTAATATTTAACGAAAATTATTTGTTATTATTAAATATTTTATTATTTACATACATACATATGTATAGATATATAGACATACTAAATAGACTATATTAGGTATAATAATTAGATATATATACATGTAGTATCTATAATTAACTAAAATATTTGGTCTAAAAAGTTTTGAATATTAACCACCAAATTGATTATTATTTACGTAAATAAAACAATAATTATTGTTAGGTTTATTGGTAATTGAAATTATGATAATGCGATTATTATTACTACCATATTTATATTGTATATAGAATTATATTATAAACGCCGAAATATCGTGAAGTTGAACTATAATTAAGTGCAAAGTGATTAATGTCTAAATATGTCAAAATTTAATAAAAATTTCATGTGATTTTGAAGTGATACATCAGTTTGTGTAACCTTATTCGATCAAACTGCATTGCCTAAATCAACATCAGATTTTTTGTCATCTGAATTTTTTGCAAACTCAAACATTATTTGAAGAGTGTATGGCAGATGGTGAAGTCCTAACTATACAAAGAAACACTTGTTTTAATTTCAATAGGTCAATAATGTAAAAAATTACTTATAGACAAATGTGATTTCATAAAAAAGGGAATTTTACAAAACGGGATATTAAGCAAAAAGGAAAAATTGACATTAAAATTTTAATATGACGTATTTAATGAAATTTTAATTTATTTTTCTAATATATATTATTTTTTTTGTTTGACAGTTGTCTCCCCAAGTTAAATTTAAAACATTATTTTGCTGATGGCCAGCGTAAATTTCAAGATTTTAAAAACAAAAAAAGTTTTTTGTCAGTTGTTGGCGCTTCCCAATCTTCCTTCTCAGGTTACCAGAATCCTGTTTGTCTTTTAAAAATGTTAAAAAAATATAGCAACATTTTTAAGACCCACTTAATAAAACACAACAAAAAACATATTTAATTGTGTATTTATGTGTACAAGTATGTGCTGTTATTCGGTTCGGTGTTTTGCGATTAAGTCAGTTTATTAAAATAATATTTGATAAATATTATATGAAAGGTTAAATATTCATTTATTATATAAATTTTTTGTAATCTAGACCGGTCCCTCATTTTAATTATATAGGTACCATTTGTTTAGAAAATATTTTGGTTAGTGGTTCTATAATAATTTCACATGTAATCTCGAAAAACTTGTTTTTAGTTAACTTGATGGTAAAAAATTACATTAACAAAATTATATGACGTAATTTAGTACATATAAATTTTAGGCAATACAAAAATTATCACTTAAGTATAAAAGTTTATAAAAAATAATTAATTAATATACATAATTTAAATTTTACATATTTATTATATTATTTTCATTATTAATGTATAGATACATAATGATAATATATTTCATATTTGTATAATATAACAACACTGCTTTATACTTTTTTTTCTGTTTTGACATTTTATTAATTTTACATGGAATTGAACAGATACCTACACTTTGTATTAAATATTTATCAGTATTTATATTACTTATATACTGTACCTACTCTGCTGTGTACTCTTATATACTTTACGAAACAGAAACAAACAGATAAAAAAAATATATTCAATTTCTCTCATTTTTTTTTTATATTCTCAACAAAATATTTTCTTCCTGATTTCAATTTATTGAAAATTAAACAAATTGTGAAAGTATAACACTCAAAGAAGAAATAGAAAACAGAAAAAAAAATAACAAAATATGAATAGAAACCAATATAATGTATTAAATTAATTAATAAAATTAATTGCTACAATTAAATAATATCATAAGAAATAAAAATTAATTAATTAAAATTAAAAATTGAATTAATTTCTATTTCCGTGAATTAAATTAATATTAGAATTTGTTTATTTAATTATTTACTTTATTTAATTTAATTAAAAAAGGGAGATCCTGTTTTTTTGATAATTTTATTGTTTTGTTTCATGGATATTTTAATATCATTGTTAAATTTATTAATTACCTGTGCAGCACTGTAAATCTGCAATGTCATAATCAAGATTTATTTTTTAATAAAAATCTTTTCAAATTAATCTGTATTCAAATTATAATGTGTTAAGTTGCAGACGTAAACGTATATACTCAGAGGTTGTACATACAAATATAGGAGAAATTAAAAAATACTGGAGTATGGAATAAATATTATATTTTTTGAATAATATGAAATATTTTTACACCACATTAAACTAGTAAGAAATTGTGTTACTGATTAAGTAGAGTAAATTTATTAGATATTTTTCTGGGTTTTAATAAGTCTTTATATTTTATCTTTAAATTGCAAACAGTACGGTATCTAATTAATTTCATAATCGATTTTCATTATTATTCTTAAATTAAATTTCATAATTAGAAATTTTATCCTATGTTACATTTTTTTTTTTATGTTATTACATTTTAACATATAAAAATTTTAATTTATTAATTATAAATTGCTGCAACTCACCAATATACACACTTTCTTCTTTTCCTCGCCAAAATCAAATTTAAATTTAATTTTCTTTTAAGTAAAATATTACGTATGCGGTTGTTGTCTAAGATAAATCAATAAAAAAAGTTATATAGCACAAATGATAAACCGAAATGATGGAAAACACTTCATAATTAAATTCAATACGATTTTTTTTTACCAAACTCGAGTTTTGGGGAGCAGGCGAATATTAATACAATTTTATTTTTGATTTGTTTTATTTTAATATAAATTTATTTAAAATGAAATTTAACGATCACTGCTCATTTAATTATATGAATAATTAATTGCATCAATTTAATGATAATTGTGAAAATCATAATAACTTTTTGATAACCTATTTTATTTTACCTATTCCAGCATTATAATATCTGATCGAATTTTATAAAGGAAATATAATTGCCAGCCAGAATTACCAAAGCTAAACCAGTTTTTGAGCCGGTAATGTCGATTTCCATAATTCTATCAAGAATAAGTGTCGATACATATATATTTATTTTTCTTTATATTTTTGGTTATCCAAAACCATCATAGTATGTAACGTATGTAATTCTTTTTTCCCTTTTTGGTAGTTGTCTTTGATAAATTGAAATGGTGAAAAATAAAATTAAAAACTGTAATTATGTAACTGTAATCGTTTGACAATATTAATGAAAATGTTTTTGTGTTATTTGATGTGAAAGTGATTGTTGACATTTCTACCAATATTTATTTAATTTTACCTAATTATGATTTAGATCTCCCATTTTTAAATTTTAGCATAAAACTAAATTTAATGCATTTAAAAAATGTTTTTGATTAAAATGCAATTTGAAAACATGAAAATTACATTTTCGATCAGATAGTTATTAATTAATCGGTTACATATACACTTCAAAAGTAGTCGCATAAAATTTACATCAAACATTACATGACTTAGACTTATGTACAGTACAGGGTGTATCATAGATGAAATAATGGTATGTTTCAAAGTAAAAATCCTGTGAAGTAAAGTTAAGGTTAAAAAAATGTCAGCTTTTATTTTTCATACTAAAACCCAAATAATACTAATAACAGGTACCAAACCAATTCTGAACAATTTTGTAAAACTGATTTGTTTGAAGGGGTAGTAAACTAGACCAACACTATTTTTTTTTATTTCAATTCAGTAGAAGCAAATACTATATAGAAACATTATTTCTGTAGTCTTTGGCAGAAATCAGTTTAAGAATAATCTTGAAAAACGGTTACTGATGTTTCTATGATTATTTGGAATCAAAACTTCTATCTCGTCACACCAAAGAATAAATATATAAAACGTTAATACTGTCGGTTCTACTGTATGAATCAGAATCGAGAACAGTGTCAAGGCAAGTTAGTATGCACCTGATGGTGTCTTCGAAAAGAAAGTTCTTTGTTGGATATATGGTCCGGAAAACGACTATAGACTCCACGATTGCTTGGGCATCTAGAACGAATGAATTAAAATGCTCGAGATTATTCGAATTCAGACTGGAAGGTACTAGACGTCTGACCGACCAATTTTTTGTTGGAGAGACGACTTGAAACAATTTTATATTTTCAACTGAAGGGAAACTATACACGTTAGTGACTAACAGAAATGGATGATATTAATGGGTCGGATACAAAATTTATAAGATCTGCTCGTCATCAAAGTAAGCTAAACTAAATCAATCCTTTTGAAAAACATTATTCAACTTTTGCAAATATATTTTGAACAAATCTGTTATTATTGGATCAATCTGATAGTTGACAGGTATTTTTGACAGTTATTTTGTCGATTTACTTGACTAATTTTATTGTAAGTGTTATTCAATACTATAATATGTTTTGTTACGTTCCATTAGTTTCTTCCACTGTTAAATGTTTCTTAAGCTTTGTCTGAAAATTTCTTCCAATTTGGGCGATATAAATTTAATCAGAATAATTCGATTTAATTTGTTGATAAACTCCAGATATGTGTAAATATTGTTATAATATTATATTCCCATGTAACTTGAGATGATTATATTATTTTTAATACTGTAATTATCGACATAATATTGTTTTAAAATGTTTCACATTACAGCCCACAGCATATTCTGACTATAAAATACTTTAAGGTAAACATGTCTCGTCTCGTAGGTACTCGTATGTCTTTAATTTTTATTATTTGTTTTTATAAACAAAATTGCAGAGTTTAATTTCGAAAAAGTGGAAAGATTTTCATTGATATTGGTTGTAATGTCATCATATTGATTTTATTTTTTTTTTCAGTATTGTAAAATATGAAAATTGTGGAAAATAAACAAATCAAATTGCAAAAATTTTTAAATTTAAAATTCAATTCTCTAATTTCAAATTATGTTTTAAATGGGTATTCATTGGGTTGTTTACATTGTTTATTTAAGAACCTACAAACATGATATAATGTGTGTGACTCAATATTTTCTTCATTCAACATTCCTTCAAAATTTATATAATTTATTTTTGTTATACCTTATATATACCTATTATATACGTCGTATATATATACTTTTTATATACCTACTTTAATAATATATGAATATATAATACCATATTTATATTCGTTATCTTTTTCATTTAAACTTTTTTTTTTTACCTTTTCTCTCTCTCTCTCTCTCTACAATCTGAATTATTTCATTTTTAATTTGAATTTTTTAATAATTATATTCCGAGAAGGAGAAATATTTTAAATTGGCGATTTACTTAAAAAATACCTATATGTATTTATAGTATGTATATTATTATTGCTAACATTTATGTTGATACTGTGAAAACTATAGACAGATCATAAACATTATTATATACAACAATAATTATTATATATAATTTAACTTAAAACAAAAAAAAGGGAACATACACTATAGGTTTTAAATGGAAAACATAAATAAAAATATGAGAACATAAGCAATCGACAATAAAGCATAGTAACAGCAAGCAAAAACAAATGAATAGGTAATTTTCCGGTATTTCACTAACTACTTATATATTTTTCTGTATACTTTGATTTACTACTCCTGTTACTAAAATACTTGAAATCAAATTCTTTAAATGTTTTGTAGAGAACAAAAAGTAAATATCGTACATGTAATGTATGTATATTATATGGATAATAATAACCAAATAAATAATGTACAAAAATAAACACTAAAATTAAATAAATGAAGAAACAAAAGCGACAAAAAAAAAAAAACAATTTACTAAACGGACTACAAAACGTCGTTCCCCTCATAACAAATCACATAATAATAAATTTCATTTCATTTCTTTATTCACTTATTTGTTTTTTCGGTTCACTTTATTCATAATTTTCTGTAATTTATTCTTTTTCTTATAGGTATATTTTATATATTATATATTTGTTTTGTATACCTTTGCTACATAATATATTTGAATATATATCTCTAATTTTTTTTTTCTTTTTTTACTCCCTCTCTCAATTTTTCTATGCTACATTTTGTTTCTCTCACATACACTTTCTCAATTTGGCAACATTTCCTTTTTTATAACTTCGCTATGCAATATAATGAATATATTTTTATATACAAATTTCGTTCCGCTTTATTTTTTCATTTTCCACGACAATTTTCATTCGTTGACAATTCGTTGGTGATACCAAAATTTAAATATAATTTAAGAGCAATTAAAAATGCCCCACTGTTGGAGTTAAAGTAATGATTATGATGATAAATTTCTTTTATATTATTGAATTCTGAATTTGCCAACTGATAAAAAACTATAACATTATTCAACCCGATTGAGAACTCTAATTAAACTATATTCGATTCGATCTATAGCTATGAGATAGCTATGAGATATAATAATGCATGTTTTTCTTTCTCTGCTACCACCGAGTAGATTCTAGTCTAAATAATAACTGTTGGCTATTAGCACATCAAAAAAAAAAAAAATAGTGGAGAAGGAAGTTCCAATTGAATTTTGAAATATGTTTTCCAATTTTACTAAGTGCTTGTATAGACTGTGATTATAACGATCATTAAAATAAATACTTAAAAACGAAACAGTGAAAAACTATTTTGTTTTTAATGTGAAACGGTTATATAACGTTCAGAAAATTGTTCCAGTAAAATTATTTGTCTTGTCATTGCAGTTAGATTGCTTCAGAATTTTTTTTCCGCTCAAATGAAACAGCGATTAAAATTAACCTCAGTAAAGTACAAATATACAAATGAAACAGTGAAAAAATGAAACATATTTCAGTAAAATAATTTTGTTTCAATTTCTGTTCAGAAAAAAAAATTTTACCGATAAAATGAAATGAAATGCATTTTATATGTAAGATTAAAGTTAAAATGTTAAAATTTGAAATTGAATTTGTTTTTTTTTTTTTTTAGAATATTATTTAGAATATTATTTATAATTCCTTATAATAAAATTTCGTAAGTACCGCGACAATAAAATTGAAAACAAATATTTCACATATTAATTTTACTGATTGCTGATAACCGCAGCCATAGTTTAAACTGATAAAATACTCAGAATTGTACAAAACAACACAATTTATTGATCGGTAATGCATTACTATAATATAATGTAATATTTATTTTTCGTTCGCATTAATCAATTTTAAATCATTTCAGTATTATAAAATTGTGATTATTATGTAATTACTTATTAATTACACTTTTCTACATCATTTTACGCACTTCGCAGTTAAGAAGTGTAAAAAAATATTGATTTTATGTTTTTTGAAACATACAACTATTCGTTAATCCTAGAGTTGTCCATTATAAAAATTCATACAATTTTTTACTTCATTATTTTTAATTTGTATCTATTTCAAATTAATAAAATATTTTGAAAGAGGAACGATTTTTTTTTTGTAATGCATACATACATGTATGTATTGGATTATTACATTGTGGTAATGTAGTTTTACATATTTTTCAAATGTTTATGTATATTTGCTATATTTTTTTTTTTCAATAAAGTAACATTACCTTCAGATAATATTGTAGCAATACTTTAAAAATATCTTATTTTATTTTATCGTTATCTATAAATTTATGTTGTTCAACACTTTACAACTATATATTTATTTGTACATAAATATTGTTGCTACAAAAGGTATTTCTCTCAGTTTGATTATGTTGAAGTTGTAGTTTTAAGTGATATATTTTATGTTTTACAGCTATGATAAATGCCAAATGTTTGGAAATCGAGAGCAAAATATAAACAAATATTTTGGATGCAATGCAATTAAATTATTATGATAATTTATAAATGAAGTGTTCGATTATTTGTTTGTTAAAAGACTCTACTTGTCGTCGTCATGTCATACGATTTAGCACTGTATTAATAATTTAATTGGTTTTTTTTTTTGCTTTGCATTGAAATGAAGTTCAGCAAATTGTTACCACTGTGATCGTATTTTTTTAGGAATATTTTTTAAAACTGTTTTTTTTTTTTTTTTAACATTTTGTAGTAAATAATTAATTGATAGTATAAACACGTTTTTTTTTATTCTATTACAAAATCATCCAGTACTACATTGTAATATTCTGTTTGTTAGAATGTTTTATGGTTGAAAAATAGAAAGGGAATAAAATTTTATATTATTATATAATTATCATAAAATCATAATGCTTTATATATGTACATTGCATTTTTGAGAATGTACCTACGCCTTATAGAAGTCGAAAATTTCAAACAAAAAGGCAGAGAGTGAGGGAGAGAGATTAAGAAAAACTTTGTATTACACAAATTATCACTAAATAAATAATCCTGTATTACTTTGTAATATTTTTTAGGTAGGTAAAGGTACATCGTACACGTTTTGTTTTTTCGGAAATGAAACAAAAAGAGAGAAAGATGATAACAAACAAATATGAAACTTAAAAAAAAAAAACTAAAACAAAAAAGATGTAGAATAGCGTTTATGTCAATATTTTAATAATATAAAGTGGTTAGTATTCACTCTAGCTAGAGTACTTTGCAGCTTTCTACTCTACAATAATGAAGTATCAGATATATAGATATTTATGTTGTAACTTGTAGCGACAAATTTACTCTTATCATAATGTTGTTTATATATGAATACAATACATACATTATGCTACTATGCAGATGCAGCAAACATTTTTGTTGTTGACGACAACAACGACACAATTGTGTTGACCGTATTTCTCTTCTTATTTTTATTTCATTATTTATTTCCTCTTCTTTTCATCCTACTTCTACTTATATGAATTGATTTCGTTTACCTACAAAATGTGTACACAACGATATCACACCAGTTCAACAACTTTCTTCAATTCTCTATCTCTTCTTTTTCATCTACTATTTTCGAGTACAGTGTTACCGGCGGTTTTTCAATTTTGGTAAATTTTGGTAAATTTAAATTATATTCTGCTAAAAATGCGACTACATTATTTAAAACTATAAAATTCTGATGCTAAGAATAATGAAGTTTAAAATAGTTTTGAACATTTAAATATTAAATATTTAATTGAATATATTATTATATTATATTAAGTATGTATATATAAACACATTTAATTATTAAATAATTAAAGCATTTATAAACATTTTAATTTTTAATTAAAATTTAAAAATTTAAAATAAAAACAAAACCTAACTTTAAACTAAGTAATTTTGAAAAAAAAAATATTGATTTCGTTGAGGGCATTGCCCAAAATATCTTCTTTTGTGTGTTCTATTATTACCAGAATTATATTTTATACGTTGCAGTACATATTACGGTATCAATTTTCTGATTGCATTAACAAATGTAACGACATCTGCTGTAATGAATAATTAATCATAATTGATATAACACTATGTAATTCAATAACAAAAAAATAACCTAAAAAATCAGTGTTTGAAATTTTATATTAAATGGGGTCTGATTTATATTTTAAAAACAAAAAGCCCGCAAAGCAAAATCTTTATTTCAAAAATTTCGTTCTCGCCCAACAACAGAAAACAAAAATAATGAAAAGATATGCTTAGCACTTCTAACTAAATTTATTCATCAAACTAAAATAAAGCTATTGGCAAAATAAATAAAAACTAAACGGCTTCTATTTCGTTCTTAAGAGTTTTATTTTATTTATATTTTTCCAATAAAGAGCTTAACCAATAAAAAGCGAAATCATGCGGGCAAAATATAAAGTTTCAAACACTAAAAAAATACAAAAACAACAAAATTTGTAACGTTGAATTTTGACAGGTCGAAATTTATTTTGAAAAAATTTATGTGAGAAAATACTGCTGACCATGTCATAATATTTCCCTTCATTTTGACAACAAAAACTGAGTACTCGAACGAATTTCTTGTAAAAATTTTCTTAAGTTTTTACAAAAAGACACGAACGGTCCTATTTAAAATTCTATTGCTAATAATTTAGGTAAAAATTTATATAGATCGAAATTTTAAAATGTCTGTTTAACAAACTGAATAAATTTTGCTTAATTTAGCAGAATTTTGACTAAAATGGTCGTAATCCAATATATTCCTGTCACAAAAAAACAAAAAATTAATATAATTTTTGTTCATGATTTGTTGTGTGTTCTTATTTCACTATAACTGCTTATATTGCCTTCTATCTAAACACAAAAAAAAAAAAAAAATGTACATACCATTTTTATATTAACAAACAGAATATGAGTGAATGGAATATGTATGTTAGAAATATCATACGAATATAATATAGGCTATATTATATTGTTCTACTACTGATTGTGGGTATAAAAAGTTGGCTATGTTGCCTCGAAAATTCGACTTTTTATGGGTGATTCGCTTATGTGTTTCTTAAGTAATTTATTTTTATTATTATTTGTTTATCTGAGATAATAATGTTGAAAAAATACAAACATTCGTACAAAATTGATATTATATATGCTTATAATCGTAAATGTATATATGAAAGAAAATGTAATCAGACATTATAAATGTACATATTTTAATATATATAATATATGTGAGTATAATTGTATGTACATAGGAAATGTAAAAAAATATTTTCATTTATGTATAAGTGTACATATTTTAATGTAGGTAAAAAAAAAATTGTAAATGTTGAAAGCTAACATAAATATGTACATACATACATTCTAATATGCATTTTATTTACGTTTATTATCATTTTATGAAGAAAAATTAATTAATTTATTTATACGGAATTTTGTTTTTGTTTTTGCTCTTTTTTTTGTAATTTAATAGGAAAATCTAATTTAAAAATATTAATCGGAATTTTATGTACCCATCTTCACGTACAATACAATACAATACTACATAATATAGCTAAATACAAACATTCATAAATGTAGGTATGTACATGAAATTATGTTATTTTTAGTTTATAGTTTAGTTTTCATTTTAATACTGTTACTGTTACCTCTTCGCTTATTCTGTTCTGTTTCTACTGTTGTTGATGTTGGTTATTTTATTATTATTGTTGTTTTGTGTAGTTTAGAAATTATAATGTGAATAGTTTTTAATTAAAAATTTCCAATTAATTATTAAAATAAAAATAAAAAAGACAATTTAATTAATAATAATATATATATATATGTATATTTATAATATTATATAATATACATATACACATTTTTTTGTATATAAATAAATACAAATAACATTAACATTTACCTACAATTTACAAAAAAAAGCAATGACACTACGATCGATCGTAATTCGTAACTGTCCAAAAGAAAAAGAGGAAAACAAACACTTATGAACATGCAGATGCTTGTATATATACAAATCATATCCATGCATACATATTATAATATTATATCCTTTGTAGAATATATGATTCAAATCACATGGATCAAAATGAAGAATTCAATAGTTTTAAAAGGTAGATCAATCGAATTATAAAAAATTAAATATCATCTAGTTAATCTAGAAAAACACTAGGAAAACACTTAATCTAAATGGGATTATCTAGATAATTGAGATGTTGAAGTATGTATACTCAATTTGAAGGAAGATCAAATTTTCGTTAAAGAGATAAAATATTGGCAAAAATGAAAAAAAAAATATTTTTATAGCCAAACATTTAGGTCGGAACCTTTTATAACGATTGATAAGTTAGGCTAGGGAGGGAAAGGAAAGGAAGACAATTACGAAAGAAGTTGTTAATATTCGTTTTGAATTTATGTAGGTCCAAGATATAGAATTAGTCATGTTTGGGGAATACAAAAGATGGAATTTGTTGGTTCCACATTTGGGATTATAAACGAATTTTAATAATTTGTCTTCTACCATCTAGAGATTTCTACGGTTTCTAGGAATGAGCATATGCACATGTGTTTCACGACGAAAGTGTTTAAATAGAGGTAATACAGATTTAATTTCCACACAACATGTGCCTCTGTCTACAAGTTATCTATCAAAAAGAAAGAGAGCTCGAACTATATACGACGATGATCAAGACAAACAATGACATTTGGGTCATTAATAAGACAATTTTTTAACTTTATCCCAAAGATTTGTAACAAGTTAGTTCGGTACAGATTAATCCGAGAAATACAATTGCTATGAAATTTAAAAAAGTAGTTCAAGGTAGAATATCAGACTCTAACGTCGTGAGATGAAATTGAAATATTAATATAGTACCAGTTGAAATATCTTAGAACAGTTGAAGGTGAAGATTTATACTTATTTACAACAACCCGAACGACTGAGCATATAGTTTAAAACACTACAATCATCACTTTTTATTTATTTTTATTGTTAAATAGGTGGTGAATTTTAATAGTGAGACCAAATATTCCGAAAACAGATAAAATAGTTTTGAAATAAACCTAATGCATTTTATTTATTATTTAAAAATGTTTTACAGCAAAAATATGCAACACTATATTATTTATTATTCAAATTCAATTATCTTGTCTTAAATAGTTCATAATATAATTTTTGGTCGATATTTCTCTTGTTTTTAATTAATTTCAACCATCCGGAATCCAACAAAAAATAACCACCTATACAATAACCTAAAAAAATGATTTTAAATTCATTAAAAAACTCATTCAATAAATAAAAATGACTTCAAGTATTATGACATGTATAGCAAAACGTAAAGGGATATTTCCAAGCCAAACCAGCATTAAAATCTATCAAAATGAAAGTATTAAGTAAATTCCTGGAAAATTCTCAGTGATCATATTAGAATTGACGAAATTAGAAACAAATACAATACCCAAATAGTGGTAGTAGTAATACAAACACAAAGTAATATGAAGTACGATGGACAAGAAGCATAAATGGCGAGATGATATTAAAAGTTAGAATATGTTAACATGATGTATCAAAACAAAAAATGTAGCTGGAACTGCCACAAAATCAAGGCAAAAATTAAATCAATGCTAGAAACCAATATCGAGATCAAGATACCAAAAAAAAAACTGCTAAAAAAGCTATTATAAACGTGTATGAATATTTATTTTTATATATCGAGATCAATTGTAGCTAGTTAGAATTGTATATTATTATTATTTATATTATTATTATTACCTATATTAATATTTGTTACTCTTGTATGTTAATATTTATACAAAATAATAATATAAAATAGTATTCGAAATCAGCCTCGCTCTGATGTCAACTCTTCGAGTTAAGAACTTAAATTGAATTCAATTCAAATTTTAATCTAAACAGAACAAACAATCAATTGGAATAAATTCCTATATGATTTTGCAACTCAAATAACATGACTATTTTACATTTGAAATTTAATAAGAAAAAGAAAATCGAATTCAAAAATATAACCTCAAATTTAAATAAAATAAAACTCTCTACAAAATTCATATACAAAATTTTTGTATTCCTGCCCTTCAGTTTTTCACCAGATGTTCAATCGAATAAAAAACAAAACAAAAAAAAACAGTAACAACAAAAAAAAAATCGAAGGATAAATAACGAACACATTTAAGCAGGCAGTGTTGTGGATGGCAGTGTAGAATAGCCGCGCTACTAAAAAGAACAGAAAAACAACAACAAAAACAACTGGAAAATCAACAATAAGACGTGTAGTGTAGTGAAGCGACAACGAAAACATACAAGTGTTATATTATGAGATTCAATTTCCATTTAATTTATATAGAAATATATATATATATATAGCGATATGTATATATTCATAAATGTATTAGTGTTAATATTCGCATGTTTAAAATGTGTAGTTTGAAAAAAAAAAAAATTTATTTGCTTATAATTTTTTGTACCAACAATTTTTCTTTTGTTTTTTTATTATTATTGTTATTATTATTATTATTAAGGATTTAGGATGAGACGAATTATGATGAAATATTTCAATTCATATATATATATATATAATATATATGTATACATATTTAAATACTAACTCTTTATTTAAAGTGTATTAGTTTTGTTATAGCCAAAATGAAAAAAAAAACAAAAAAATCTATTTTTAAGTTTTTCATTTAGTTGATTGCTTGCTTACATATCTTTGATTATCCTTGAAAGGATTTCTTATTTATTTTTTTTTTTTTTTGTTATACGTATCTATTTGTTGCTTATTTTAAAAAAATTCTATTTAGAATATTAGGAATTGTTTAATTTTTTTTTTTTTGCTTGTTTCAATATGAATAAAAATAATAAAATTAATTTTAAAATTTACGAATGGGTGGGTGTAGAACAGAGAGGTTTTCTTCTGTTCTTAAATTTTTCTAAATTTTTATTTATTCTTGTTATATGCATTTTTATTTAAAGAAAAAAAAAAAAATTAGGATTGTTTTTATTATTAAACTTGTTGCTATATACAAAAATTAGCTTACAAAATTCACTTAAGTCCCCCCTCTTCAACTCTACGAATTATTTGCTTTCAAACATTTGTGTTAAAACGACAATGGGGCGGAAGGGGGATGAAATGAAGATTTGTAGAAAAAAAGCCCAATTGAAAGGGAGAATATTTTGAGATTATTTTCTCATTATCTGCCGGAAATAATATACACATCCGTTGCGAATTTCAAAATTGAATTATAAAATAATGAAAACTGTCAATAAATTTTGTTTATTTTTTTTGTTTTTTTTTTTTTGGTCGGAGGAGTATATTAGCAAAACAATTTTTCTGAATTGAATGTTTTAATTAATTAATTTAAAAATGTTATGAGATTCCATGAATTTGATATACTGATAATACAAAATTGATAATTGATAATTGATACTGGTTTGCAAATCTAGGGTAGCGCGGAAAAAAGCGAAAATGTACAGTTTCTTTATGTTGTTGCTATAGTAACAACAACTTTTTGTTAATGTGAAAAATGTACGCTGAAACAAACTATATATGATATAAAAAAGAGGTGAATGTAAACTAAGAATTAAAATCAATGAATTTAAAGTGCAAGGGTTGGTGTGCGTTGCTTTGAAATTTTCTACTATTATTTATGTAGGCTTCTGGTGAAGCAAATAGCACTAACGAAATCATTCGTATAAATGCAATTTTATGCGTTAGTGTTTCATTTAATTAATTAATGAAATGTTATTGATATTGCATAGGTACTTAGTGCGTCGCTGAACTACTAATTTCTGTTAATTCTGTTGAAGCTCAGGGCTTCCACTCAATACAACTTTGTTCATTAGTTTTCTGTTTAATTTATTAGTAATGTTATTACTAGGATTTTCCTAATACGATTTGCATGAAGCTTGTGGGGGGGAGGGGGGTGGTTTTATTGAGTCGTTTGTTCTTGTTTTCAAACCCATATTTACTTGCCAATGTTTCGATTTGTATCATCTTTTAATTATAAGTAAAAATTGGATTTGACAAGTTGTATTGTCGTCTTGGGAGACTCTGACATTTACATTTCAATAGAATTAATAATTTTTCGTTTTCTTACAATTGCTAGGCGATTTTTGTAACATGTTATTATTGAACTCTTAGTATATTTAAGTAATTTATAGTTGGAAAACTGCACTTAATTAGCAAGTAAATTCAGTATTCCTACTCTAATAGTACAGTTATGATTAATTCAAAATTATATATTTCAAGCCAATTAAAAAAAGCCCATATATAGCACCAAAGTAATAAACTTTACAAGTCAGTTTTTTTTTACTTATATATCTGATGAGAGCCAAAAAAACACAAGTAGGTCAAGAAACACTTGAAGAAGAAAGACGCTGCAAAAAGTCAAAAAAAGTTTGACAAACAGTGGAATCTCTGTTGGAAGGAAAAACTATAGATGGAAGTCTTGTAATGGAGGTAAAGTAAAAATAGAACGTTATAAGTTATAAAGTTATGAAGCATGAGTTACTTTAAAAGCAATGCAAGATAATTTGTCAACTTAAGATAAATGACACTGTCTCAAAATCTAAATAAGTAGATTTGGGTGTTTCACATGGCTCTATACTGGATGTATTGCTGTAATGATGTAACCACATCATAAAGGTTTTTAAAGTTTCACTGTTTGCAGATGACACTCTGGTATACGTGATTGAGGATGATATGGCTGAATGTGAAAGAAAAATGAATGAAGATCTAAAAAATCTATATATATTTGGCTTAATATGAATAAACTTAAGCTTAATATAATGAAAACAAAATATTTAACAACAGATACAATACAAAAAACCAAAAAATAGAAATAAGTGAGAAAAAATTGAAAATGCTTGAAAACGAAAAACTGAACTTCAATATACACTGTAAATATACCGGGTGTTCCAGAGCATGCTTATCAGCTTTTTGAGAGGGAAAGGAGCTGTTATTTTAGAATTTAAAAAAAATTTATTAACTAAATCGAGGGCGCTCTGTTGATTGGTTATATTTTCAACTGCCGGGAAGAACTGGAAAAGGGTATTTTAAGTGAAAAAATCGCCGAAATCGAAATCAAGATTTTCAAATAGGAAGGGATACCTTTTTATGCAAATTCGGATTCTACGTCAAAAAATAAGAAACTTTTGTAGAGTAAATTTTTTTATTTTTTTTATATTTTTGTTGTTTTTTTTTTTTTTTTTTAATTCAAACTTTGTAAGAACCCAAAACTCAGATAAAAAATATGATAACATAAAAATCAAATTTATTTATAAAAATGATTATTATTAATTTTAGTTTACCAAATTAAAATATGGTAGATTTTCGTTTTATTTTTATTAATTTTAAAGAAAAATAATGAAAAAACAAAAAAAAAATTGTTTAACATAATTTTCTTATTTTTTGCTGTAGAATCCGAATTTTAAAAAAAAATACTAATTCTCATTTGAAAATCTCGATTTCGGCCAATTTAGGCGATTTTTGAGCTTAAAAAACCTTTTACCGGTCCTTCCTGGAAATTGAAAATATCACCAATCGATAGAAAGATGGATTTGAATATCACCAATCGATAGCTTGCGAAAAATGGATTAGTGATTTTTTGTTTTTAAAATTTTGATTAAAATTATTAATTTTTTTATGTTTTTTAGCTGAGGTAGGACAGAGGTTAGAAGGAAAAAAGCAGTCCAAAACAGTTTTTGTATATCCCGGATTATTGAGAACAGATGTATTAACTAACAGAAGTCAAAAAATGAGTAGCATATACTTGGATCAGCAAAATATAAAAAACAAAACATGTAAGAAGTTAACATAATAATAAAATATAAAATATAATGCCAAAATAAATTATATATAGGGCAATCGAAAAGGTTGACATTCTAAGAACATTTAGGGGAACCCGAATTGCCGTACTACCAATTTTAGGTCGGCAATTGCTAAACATATAATTGAAGAACATCATAAAATTGATAAAACCAAAATTATCATCAATAAAGGAGGTACCTACATAAAATAACCAAATTAAATACATAGAAAGTTTAGCGATTTTGAGGAAACATAGGTAGATGAACAGATTGAATAACGATTTAGGAAATGTATACTCACCGCACCGCTATTTAAGTTAATATAAACTAATTTGCAAAAGTTCAGGTAAAATATGTAACTAGGGATTAGGATATGATGGGGGAAAAAAAATTAACAAAATTAGTTAGTCACAATTGCACTGCGATGAAGGAGGTATGTTGCTTCTGAAATATCGATATTTGCAATCAAATATTAAAATTTATTAGTGAAAGGAAACCTGGCAACCATTAAATTATTTAATTTAAATTATCGCTAAAAATATAATTATGTTTTGGAGTAGAAGTAGTTGGAATTGAAGTAGTGTGAGATTTATTGCACTACATACGTCTTTAAGCAGTATTAATTCGAATAAAATATTTTTTTTTACCATATTATTAAATAAAAATGGCAAAAAATAATTAAAAATTGTTAATCTATTTTGTTTTTCAATTAAAACTAAGAAATAAAATATTGAAAAGAATTGAAACAAGCTGGAAAAACAAAACATCTTAAAAAATTCGAAACAGTAAAAAAAAAACAAGAAAACAAAAACGTGCAAACTTTCAAAAAGTATTTTAATTTATATAAAAAACACGAAAATCTTTAAAAGAAAATAAATTGAATGACAAAAACAAAAATAATAAGAAATTTTTCTAGCCCCTACACTTCATTTTATGTAATTACTTTTAATTAAAACAAGAACCCTTCAGTCATAAATCACGTATGCTATCACTTCTTCCCTTCTTTCTTCATCTTCACAATACAATTTTTCTCTCAGCTACTTTTCTCTTTTGCATCAATTTACTTACAGTACAGCAGAGATGGCCTGCTCGCTCTGCTCTTCTTAATAAGCATAATTTTTATACATATTTGCCACATATATATATATATATATATATATATTTAATATTCTAACGTTATATATAACGGTACTTGTTGTATTAAAAATGTATGAACTACATGGATTTATGTTTGTATGAATGTACATTATAATGCAAGAAGAATCAAAATAAAAACAAAACGAAAAAATCAACAATTTCAACAATTACAAAACACCAATATTGAAATCAACAATGGTAACATCAACAACAACAATCAGATAAAAATTTATACAATTTAAATTGGAAGAGGAAATTCTCAAGTTGAAAAACACAAAAAAAAGACCAAATATATAAAACAAAAATTGGTGCTTTAAGCTTGCTGTCAGGACAATGCCACAAAATAGAAAAATTAGATGTTATCCTGCCGGCGATGGTGGTGGTAGTAGTAGACACATAAAACGGTAAATGAAAGTTAAACAAAAAATGAAACATTTCTTTGATATACAGATATTACTGTTATAGTATAACGGTTTTTTCTTTCTGTTTTCGTATTTTATATTAATTTTCTATGTGAACTTTTACCAAATGTACTTCTCATGTCACTTCTAACCTATCCCCCCCCATCATTACATTACGATATTCCTTTACTATTTTCATAATTTTTTAATACAAAATTTGAACAATATTTATTTCTAGTTTTCTGTATTCTCTGTTCTATAAAACACTCTAGTTTACCTTTCTATACTCATTCTTAAAATGAGGACAACGGTTTCAAGAATTAAAAAAAAATTCTTTGAAATATTATTTTATGAGTGGCATAATAGAGGTCCAATCGAATGCGCAATCTCAAAATTTTTCAAAAAAGCTACATTTTTGTGATTGTTATTATTGTTATTACATTATTATTATTATTATATGTACATTTATATTATTTTGTAAGTGATAAGAAAAAGACAAAAAATAAAGAAAAGTGAAAGAAAAGAAAATAAAAGTTTGTTTTTATTTTGATTCTTTTTTTATAAATGGAAAATCATGTCAGTCCCTTATTGGCATGAATCCAGTTCATTTGCCAAAAAAAGAAAATAAATGAATAAAAAAAAAATTATGATGGTTAAATATGAAGGGAATATGGATTGAAAACAAAAACATTTTTCTTTAAATGGGCAAAGAAAAATTGAAGTGGCTGCAGCATTAAAGGATGAGAGAAATGGGAGAGGTGAATATTTTCAGAGTAAAAATTAGAATAACTTGAAGAGAATATTTTTTCAATTTTTGTTATTTGAGAAGAAATTTTGTTTTTTTTTTATTTTAATTTGTTTTCGTTTTATAATGTTAATAAAATTCTGGTTATAATGAGATATATACAGAGTGTTTCAACAGAATTATTTTGTAAATAATTATATTATTTTTTTCTGTTGGCCTTCGTATTTGCATATTTTACGGTATTACGATTATATATTTTACTGTATTACAATTACGTATTTTACGGTATTAAATGGGCAGAATTGTGTATAAAGCCATAGAAAAAATAATATACAGAAGCACAAAGTAGTTTTCAAACTTTTTATTTAGCTAGACAACGCAGTATTAAGACTACACTGAATGTAATATTACACTAGAATGTCACAATTTATATCAAAGTACGTACATTACAATAATCTAACCAAAAATCAAATTGTTCTGTTTAAATGCATTCAGAATTCTGCACAGACGTAATTGAACTAATAGTTACGAGTTGTTTTTGAGCCATTATAAGTAAAATAATTGTCAGATTAAGCTAATATACAATTTAAAAAGTTATATGGATTTAATTAATTTACAGTTTGAAATGATGTGTGATGCATTAAATTTTTTTCGAATATTCAATCCAATTTTCATCTTAAAATATTCATAAAATAAATTATTCAAATAAAAATTTTCATATAAAATATTAAAAATGTTTGTTTGTACCTTTTACGTAAGAATTTGGTAGTTGTTATAAATTTTTTTTATTTACTTTTTATGTCCTTTG
Source organism: Argyra leucocephala (assembly GCA_963942445.1). Lineage (NCBI taxonomy): Eukaryota > Metazoa > Arthropoda > Insecta > Diptera > Dolichopodidae > Argyra > Argyra leucocephala. The sequence continues at coordinate 31,851,509 of OZ012681.1, read as the reverse complement.
GGAGTGTAATGCTTCGGCCTATTATGAACCACAATTGGTTTCAAGAATATGTTTCTTAAAATCATATCAGAGTTTTTAATTAATAGGACCACATTTCGAGATAGAAAAGGAAGCTAATAAGCAGATTTATCTGCAAAACCACTGAATAAATAAATAAATAAATATCAGAGTTAAGTGTTACTACTTTAACTATCAATTGCCGTTAATTGCTGCCAATTGCCATTCATCATTTAGTAAAAGAAATGTTATTATTACTGTCATGCGATTTGAACCGCATTATGCCATGAAATTCATTTTTCGAATTCCCACCAATTCGGATATGGACAAACAGGATTTTCTATGTTGATATGCTTAAGCATTTTCAATCCCGTTATCTTCTCACGTTTTTCCCCGCTGTAGCTTGTAAAACGAAATAAATTGTTTTAATTTCTTACAGTGATAACAGTTGTAAATCACATTAAATAAAACCATTATTAAGGCAAAGGCAAAACATTTTTTCACTTAACTCCACAATTAGATAATATACAATGAAAATTTAAAAATAATTAAATTAAACTTTTGTTTTTTTTTTTATAATTTCAATCCAATAATTTACATAACAAATTTTTAGAATATAATTTTCTGATGCACTCTGTGTATATATATATATACAAAGGCAACAACAAAAACAAAATAAACAAACAACTATCTAGATAAATTGATTATTTCCCTTTAACATTTCTCTATTTATATCCTTTTGACTTTTGATCCTTTTCATATATCCACATATATATACATATATATATATATACATATACAATTTACATATATCTATTATTACATATCCTTTGAGTTATGATGTACTCTACTGGGGATATCCCTATCAAAGATTTTTTTTTTTTTACACATATATACTTACATGTGTTTGTATGTAAATGTGTAAATAAGAAAATAAGTAAATAAGAGAACACACCTTTTCTTCAATAGGGGATACCTAGAAAATTGTATTTTTAAGGATATCCACAAAAAACAAATTTCTTTTCAAATATTCCTCTTATTAAAAAAAATGAAGATTTGAAAAAAGAAGGATAAAATTTAGTTTTTATGATTTAAAACTTTTGAAATGTTAAAATGCTAATGTGTGAGTACCTAAAATAAGATTTATTTGTCAATACGAAATCAAATTTTTTGTTAAAATATATTTTTAACATTTTTGTATTTAATTTCAGAATTAAAAATGGTTTTTTCTTTAAATGTCAAAATTTTGCAGCGCTGTAAATACTGCATAATATAATTTTGCAGCCCAGTAATTGCTAAATGTTTAGTGAAAAGCCGTTGATATTTTCAGAAAGAGTGACTGTACGTTCAGCTAACTAAAGCGTTTTAAAATTATTGAGTCAGCTTAAGCAATTTTCTGCTAAACGGTTTATTCTTAAAGAGGTTTTCGTTAAGCAATTTATAAATTTTGGAGCAAAAAAAGGTATGCTACATTCACTACAATAAAAGTAGTATGAATTTCATATATTTTTACCACAGTTGACCATAATTATTCAGCCGATTAAAGTCGACTTTAGAATTGTGATAATACATAAATTACATAATTTAATATTTATATAATTAAAATCGATTTTATCGATCGGTTTCATTAAAGAAAAATAAATTAAAATATACTCAAATTCTTCAACCGATTAAAGGATCTAATTATAGTCGACTTTAATTATTAAACCGGTTGAAGTCGACTCTAATTACATTCAAATGTTAAACAATGTAATTTAAAAAAATTGTATGTACATATTTGTTATCCACCATCATTATAAATCTCTTCTATATTGAATATGAAAACATAAAATGAAAAATTATTATTTAAAAACGTCTGTTCTGTTGCCACCCATAACAAATGTTGTATTTAAAACGAGTCGGCTCGACTTACGTCATATTTAAAAATCCAAATGTTACTGCAAAAGGTTGACTTTGCAGCATTTATCACTAAAGGAAGGAAAGAAATATTCCTTAAATAAGGAGAGAATCGAATTTAATGTTTGCATTTTGAGAATGATTTAATACACCTGAACTTAATATAAGCACAATAATGCACTTGTCATTTTCAGAATAACAATTTTTTTTTCAATTTTATGATCTCATGTCTAACGAAATGGTTTGGGTGTAGAAAGTGAAATTAATGGGTCTCTTTCGATTATTCGTATTTTAAGCAATTAATTTTTTATTTTCACTGCACAATAATGTATCTGCTGTTAAAATTTTCGGACCCTCTTCATCGAGAGATAAGAGACAGTTTTAGTTTTGAACACATACATTTATAATATGTTCTAAATTCAATTCATTTTGTGGAATCGATTCAAGAACTAGCAAACGATAACGAATAGTAAGCGAAGCGAAGTAGAAAAATCTGCAAAGTTCTCTCTGACCAAATAATTTCAGAAATTTTACTACACCAACTGGACTTTTTGTATTCGTAATCCGTTTTTTTAATGCTAATAATTTATGGTAAAATCTTGAGATATTTGGTTTTTAAAGAAAGATAATAAAGATTGTTTTTTTTTTTTTTAATTTCCTACTTTGAACTACAATATCTCCACAATGGCAGCATCTATCATCATGAAAAAAATTGTAAAATATGCTCCAGACCGTTATCTTACTGATAAAAAACTGAATATATATACGTATATATATCTAATACATTAACAGATATAACGGTTTATATACAAAAACATCAAATATACTTTCCAATGTCCTTTTCGTTCTTAAAGGATAATATGCACCATTAAAGATGTATATTTTTGGAAACTAGAAACACTAGGTATCCTTGAGATATAATTATTAGGTCATACGCGGATACACCATCTCCCTCAGAATCCCATTTCAATCAACTACCATACTAGAAGGATCCTCATACATTGAAGGCTTCCCCCCACACAATATTGAAGAAAATTGTGCCCAAACTCACTTAGTTTATTGCAAAAATAAATATTTCAAAATTCTATCGTTTATGATACAATTTTGTAAATCTTTTTAGTCCAATTAAAAAAAAAATAATAATTAATCCCGCTTTTGAAAAATCTATTATTAATTTGGTATGAAAAATTGAATGGAATTTTAATACCTTTACATAGTTTCGAACAAAAAAAAATAACAACAACAAAAATCATAATAATATCAACAGTCAAATTAATAAATTGTTCATCGTTAAATTTTAATCCTTTTATCCTTGTTTGCTACAAACAAACAAATCTAAAAGCTTTTGGAATCTGAAAATGAGAATAGTAAGGTTGTAAAATGTAAAGAGACGAGGGTGTACATTAGAAGTAAGCACGCACTTAAATTATTTTTATTATTTTACTAATCAGTTCATATAGTTCATAAAATTTACCGTTTATTTTTGAAATACAAAAAAATAAAAGCTTTGTAATCGATGAATATAAGCTTTTCAAAATTTTAAGCTTTCTATTTCTCTTTCTCTAATATACTTATCTGTCTCTTTCTCTTACATATTTTTGGTTTTGGTTTTGATTCTGTTGTTGTTGTATTTTTTATTGTGTTTCTGAGATCATAAAAACCTGAACCGAAATCTAATTTGCTGTTAAGCCGTAAATCTTCTCACAGGATAATGATAACAATAAAAGGCATATGGGTGGCGAATACAACAACAACATCAAAAACAACAACAACAACAACTACAACAATAAAGTAAAAATATAAGGGAACAGTTATGTTTAATAGCTGAAGTACTAAGGTTTTATTTTTGAATATTTGTTGTAATAAGGGAATATAAATGATGAGAATTTATTTTTGTATATATACATTATATATATATATATATACATATTACATATATATATATATATATGTGTATATTTAAGGAAAATTTTTCAAGTAATAGGAGTCGTTATTAGACAAAATTTCAAAAATTCATCTTATTTCCTTTAAAAATTTAAATTAAAACGCAAAAAGAAAATTTATATTTATATATATATATATAAATTATTATTTAAGGATATTTAAGGATTAAAATGAATAAAGTTTGGATAAATTAAGAAAGTAATGATAATTTATAGAAAACATTTTATTCTAGTTGAAAATGGATTAAATGTGTTTTGGTAAAGATTTCATGTAGATTTGATTAGAATTGATTGAATCCGAAATGAAGGTTAGTTAAAAAAACTTAGTGTTACAGTGGGCGGTAAGCCTTAGTATCTCTATAAGTCTACATAGATTGTTCGATGATTATGGCAGCTAACCTTTTCTGATTAAATAAATGTTTGTAAAAGATAAAGTAATCTGTCGGCTTCTCACGCTCACAAAATGTGTTACGTATTTTAATCTACTTCACCACACATTCCGCACATAATGTCCATTTATTTGCCTAAGTCTATATTAATGTTTATTCATTTGATAATTTTTTTTAAAACCAGCAAATAAATTCTTTATAGACTTTTCTCTTCCAATTTGCAATAGTTCTTGTTTGATTGTACAATCAGGAATACTGAATTGTCGACATTCATCTTTTACCAACCAATAACTGTTTGTTCCGAATGTGCTTTTAATTCCATTTTTAACAAAATTTCATATATGAATTATGAAAATTTTTGTTTATAAAAGTATGTAGTTTTGTTTTTTTTTTTTTTATGTTCTTGACAATAACTTAAGTAGGATCACCTTTTCGTGCTTAATTAAGTACGGTACCGCAATTTTACACTACAATATCTACAATATTTCGAGTATTTTTATTTAACAAATTACTGGCTTACCAACTCATTAAATGTGGAAAACTACTGCTATTGTCAGGAACTAAGCCTTCTTAAATAGAATAGATCCATTTTATTTAAGTTGTTACCGGATTATACTCTCAATTATTTTTTATCATTTATTTTATCCCAATGACAAAGGGTACTGGACCAGGTAGAAAAACCGATAAATAATTTTTTTGCTTCATCGGAAATCGAACCTGTGACCTTTCGGTTGAAAGGCAGGCCACCCAGCGTATAATGCTCTTCAAATTGAGAGATATACTATGTAATTAAAATATTACTAGCATTAAGTGTGGAAGTGTTTTACGTTTTGGTACGGAAGTATGGGGAAGTTGAAATAAAATGCGGGTCTATAGAAGAATGCTACACATGTCTTGCAATTACTAGATAGCGAATTTAGAAAGCTGAAGAACAAATTGTGTAAAAAAGTTATATACACAAGTGCTGGGGATATTATATTTAGTACTTATATACAATTTGGTTAGCATATAGAACTTGATAGCGAAGAAACAATTTATAGTAGGAAATTAAAAAACAAAGGTATTAATATTTTAATTTTTTTGAAAGTTGTAAGCTGGAATTGGCTGTGGACATAAACATATCCAAAGAATCCGAATTCCCATTCTGAAAATTCGGATTATGAATGAGTTTTCGTAACTTGTTTTAAGTCATATTGAATTTTCCACTGTGTAGGAGTAAGGGGGGGGGGGGGGCATTTTTTCATCTTCTCTTGCTTCGCATTGGAATTGTTTGAGAATATTAAGTAATGCTTGGATTTCTATTCAGCATGTATTCATTTACTTTCAAAGTATTCATAAAATTTTTAAGGCCCTGCCCTATAAAAAAAGGCAAAACATTTAAATTTTCAAATTTTTGAAATTGATTTTATTTTGTTGCTTATTTATTAGAGTAATTCATTAAAACAAGCACAAAATGTTAAAAAAAACTTTGCAATCGGTCAGAAAATGAGGTTTTTAGAAGTATGGTTCAACTACGACAATATGCAAAGGTAAAGTGAAGCATGAAATTACATTTGGTTCACCTATTAGATGAATTTTGTCATTTTCAAAGCGGTCAAAATGATCGAAGGCAGTGAATAAAGCGAAAATTGAAATGTAAGAATCATATTCCATTGGAGGGGTTTCTGTTTTATTTAAATGTTTAATTGGAGACTTCCAGTGAAGTTGAAATGGTTAAAATTAAACGAAAATTAGATTCATTATATTAGAAGAGATCGAGATGAATATAGAACAAGTCAGCTTGGATTGATTGAAATTCAGTCGGTAACATATGCAGAAATGAATGGGTATAGCAGCCAGACAGACAAGAATCGATGACATCCAAACAATCAATAAGAGGAAACAAGTGCAAATACTCCTCAGTGCAAATTCCAAGGTGGCTCAAATCCGGCTATGGGAATACGTTTGTAGTCAAATTTTCCCGAATGTGGAACCATATTCCAACAAACGTGTTTCCCTAATGCAAAAATATACCTAAGTACAATCTACAAAAGTTCAAAAGTAATATTAATAAATTTATTCAAAATGTCCCTACTGATCCCTACTGATACTGAGAAAGGGATATTTTTCTTTCTACAATCCTCAATTAGTCCAAGCTATACATTCGTGTATACAGGTATCGTTTGAAACCTAGTGTTTGGCTTAACTTAAAAAAAAAGAAAAAAAGATCCAAACAATCGATCACATCCAAATCCCGCAGAAAAAAGTTAGAGAGATTAAAATTGAGTGTAATTAAATACGTTTAATATTGAAATATTTTCATTAAAATTTACAAAATTAATTTTAAAATCTTTTCAGAGTTTCAAAAACAACAAAAAAATAATAATTTTTGAAATTTCTAATAACTGTTTCTTAAATTAAATTTATTCCCAAATGGCCCACTTAAAATCTATAAAAATAAAAAATATTATTATTATGTTAATTAACTTTTTGAATTTTTACTTGTAAAAACTTAAAACACTTCTCTAAACAATGAATTTCAAAAAATTTAATACAACAACACTTCCAAATATTAATAATCTGCCCCTTTTCTATTATTGCTGCTAATGCTGTATATATATATATATACATATATATAGTTAGATACCCGCGAATAATAAAATAATAATTTAACTTGTCAGCATGGAATCAACTCCAAATCAATGATCAAATTAGACTTAGATTTTAACATTAAAACATTATACCAACTTTTATATTATTTTTATTATGGGATTCATTTCTAGAAATCTATTCAAATAATAAAAAAAAAAAACAAAACAAAACAGAATTCTTAAACTCAATGTGTTCTTACAGGTTTTATTACTGTTGTTGTTTTTGCTGTATATAGCAACAATGTTATAAATTATAAAATAAAAAAAAAAAATAAAAAAAATTAACAATTAAGAATTCAATGACATCCCAATTTTATTTCTCATATATACAAGCACATACACAAAGTAGTATTTCAAACATATAATATATCTGAGTTTATATTATTGAGAAATAAAGAAAACGAAACAATGAAAATGAATAAAAGAAAAAAACAGAAAATATTTAAATTAAAAAATCATGTTGGAAAAAATTTAAATACATTTTGAATCTAGTAAATTCTATGTCTAAAATTCAGATTTAAAGAATTTGTATAGAAAAAAAAAATTATGTGATGCAACATTGTAGTTGCAACATATATCATCTATGTTTTGGCATTGTGAAAAAGTACACTATAATGTGTATGCATATAAAAATGAAGTGCAATTGAAATATCTGCTTGAAAGAGTTCTGCTCCAATGACAACGATTTAATTTTAAAATTTTTAAAACCCTTGGTTGCGAACATGTTAATTATTTACTTTTTATATTTTTTTTTTCAAATCAAAAACTGTCCAAAAATTAAAATTGAAAATTTTTTTCATAATGGTGGACGGGGGTAGGGAAAGGCAGAAGAGCAGGTTTTGGACTAAGTTTTTTTTAAATATTTGTATGTATCCCGAAAAGTAAAAATTCACCGTGGCGGTGTTCTTAAAATTATGTATACATCATTGTCATTGTCCTGGAACTCTATCAGTCGGCGGAAATAAAGTCGGTGAACGGAGAAGACAGGAGAGGAAAAGCAAAATTTCATCATAGCAACCCTCTCTGACACATATTCAGCAACGTACAGTATAAAAATTATATATACATCATTATCATTGTCCTGCAACTCAATCAGTAGGCTGAAATAAAGTCGGGGAACGGGGGGATGGAAGACAGGAAAGGAAAAACAAAATTTCATCATAGCGATGTTCTCTGACACATATTCACCAAACGTACGGTCTCAAAATTATATATACATCATTGTTGTTGTCCTGCAAATCTATCAGTGGGGAAAAGGTCTGCAATAAAGTCTTTCCAGCATTTCATATCTGCAACTAACTTCTATAGTTTCGACTACGTTCGTTATCTTGTGCTTGTTTTGACTAAGGCATGTTTTTCTCGTCCTTGCGACGCGAAGTGTACTCTAAGGATTTCTTTAGAAACATCATTTCACAATGTTGCTCGATATTTTCTTGTCAGGCTTCCTTAAAGTATGTCCGACCCAGCCCCATTTTCTCTGAAATGAAAATATATTGTACGTACGACTGAAAATCTATTTGAATCCGAATTTGAAAATCTATTGTATGTACAATGAAATAAAAAACCGAATTAAAACAACAAGTTAAATCACATCCCTTATGATGATATACAAACATCAAATTGAACAATGCATTCATATCAAACAAGCTCTATATATGCAACCCTGCGAATTATAATTTAGTTGATCTAGAAGAACTACAAATAAATCGAAGTTCAATTCAGTTTTTTGTTCAGTAATCTTTAGTATTTACCTAGGAAAGAATGACAAGCGGAAAACCTTAAGGAGGAGGAAATGTTGAGTGGAAAAAATGGAATAATGCAATTTTACATAATGCTAGTTTTAAATCTTTTTTCGGACATTATAATTAAAATCCAGGACTTTATCTACCTAAGAATAATGATACTAATATTTTGGGTTGTAAATATAATCTGTTGTAATCATATAACAATAAAAATAAAGTTGATCAACTAATACTTATATTCACCTGGTTCACAATAATATAAGTGACATAGCATAGTATAAGCGGTTTGATAAATTGACAAAACGCGGTTTTCTGAATTGAAAATTTTATTCGTTTTATATGATTAGGGCGAACAAAAAATAATGTGGATAAAACTATACTTGCACAATCTAAAGGAAAACATGCTAATAACAGAGTTAAAAAATTACTTATTAACGTATCAAGTATGATATGACAATGAGTATGGTACAAAAAAAAAATCATGCACCTACAAATTCGGCATTGTTTTTTAACAAACTTTAATGTCAAAAAATTTAATGAAAACTCTTAAAAGTCACTATGATCTCATGTTTATCTAGAACAAAGTTTCGAATTTTTTGAATTTTACATTGTCCCACAAATACAAGGGACATTTTCGGAAACGAAAAATTCGATATCTATTTCATTTCTTTTTTTTTGCCTCCGTTGCTTGTAGAATCATACTTCAGATAAAGATTTCTTTATTTATAAAAATTACCTTAAGCTTTGACTCTTTTGCACTTTATTTTTTGTTTAATCAAGATTGAGAGTTTGTTAAGTCGTTTAAAAAAAATGCTTACATCGGATTGCTACTCAAAACCAATCTAAAGCAATCATTTTTACCTAAATATTATGTGATACAGAGACCTGTATATGAAGTTTATATAAGAGCATTGATATTGTGAAATATTTTCGATTGGAGATCAGTTATATCAATATCAGTGAAATCACTTGAGGAATAAAATCTAGAATTCTAGATGGAAAATGGAACAAGGGAAAAGAAATAAAAATGGAGGTGAGAGGATAAGGACATAATTAATAATTCCTATAGTAAAGTCCGCGTAGGTTATATAATACATAAAGGTGTAGCGCTCTGGAAATCCCATGGAGACCAACTTAATACCTAGCGTATTCATTGATTTAATTTAATTTTCTTATGTATCATGTCTTTTAAAAAAACAAATGTTACGGTTTAACAGCTTGCCACTGCACTTAAATATAATATAGTCCCCATGCCAATTATTTTTGTTTTCTTGACAGACCAAAACGTTATTAAAATATAAATATTAGGACAAAACAAAAATTGTTATCAAGTTGGCAACACTTGTTACACAAAATATCATAATATCAATTTTTCATTTCCACTTGCATTCCTGGCAAAAAAAAAACAACAAATTTTTTGTGTTTTCTTTTTTTTTGTTGCGTGTGGTTAAATTTGTTTGTTGAGCTTTTTGTTGTGCGTCTTGCATTAGTATAAATATTTTAATATGGAAGAATCCTCCTACATATTTCCTCTTATTACCTTTCCCCTCCAATTATTCAACACAACTGGAATTTTACTTTAGTTTTGTTTTTGTTTTTGTTACTGTTTCTTATATAAACGATGAAAACCTGTTGTGGTTTTGTTATTGGTTTTTTTTAGCTTGTCATTTATTTTTTTTTAACTTTTTAATATTTTGTACTTTTCCTACCAATCATTTCAACCATTTTGGTCTTCTCTATCTTCTTTTTTTTATTATGTCTGATTCTCTCTTGGTTTTAGTTTAGTTTTGATGTTTTGTTTATTATTACTGAAATTGTTGTCAATATTATTACATTGTTGCAATGATTTGGTTTTATTTCATGTGTTTTTGTTTTTGTTAGAAGGAAGTGACGGTAATGCAACTATGATGTTTTGTACATTATACTTGTCTTGCAACCCCATCAGGGGGTCATAAGACGGGATAGGGATGTACATGCACTAAATTACTCCCTGTTATTCCTATATATATATACAGTGCCATTTGATAATTTAATTAAAATTTTATCACTTCATACGTTTCAAGTTTCATGATTTCAAATTTCAGATTACCTGGGAACGAAACTAAATTAGGTAATTAATTAATTATTAAAAGTTTGAGTCCTATTTTGTATAATTAATTTCTTATTTAAAATTATAGAGTGAAGTGTTTTCTGTGGAAAATGCAAGATTTAGATACACCCGAAATATTGATAGATAGGTAATTTCTGATTGACTATCACAAATTCCTACAAAACTTCCAGGGGACTATATAACCAGAAAACGATGAAAAAAAGTAGTAGCTTTGGTGAAGCTTAATATGAAAAAGCTTAAAACAGTAATGGGTAGACCTATAGGTATATATCAAGCAGTACAAATAATTGTCGGATCTGCGAGAATATTGATACTCTCACATATGATAAGTAGATATTAAACATATTATCTGCGATGGTTGGTATAGAATATATATTTTTGATAATTTTGTAGATATGTACAAGGTACACGTTTTTACAAATTTTTGTATTACATAAAATATGATCATATTTTGTGACACTGACAGATTCTAGTGGCTTCCACTCTATTTAGAGCTACTTAATTAACTATTACAGATAAAAATCTCGAAATTTTAGTTTTTAATTGTATTTTTTTTATTTCCTATTGTCAGTATTTTAAATATTTTTCGTGCATCAAACGTAATGCTACATTGGTCTATAAAGTGGAGCTTGTTTTACGAGTATTTATTTATTGTACTTTTTAAAATCGATATTTTTTAACTTAAATATCAGCTTTATAAGATTGCGTTGAGTTAAAATTGTATTAAACCCAGGCATTCCCGGCGTCACATTCGCCGGTCAAACATTTAAAAATTATTTCTTTCCTCTTCATTTAGATATTTTAGTCATTACAAGGTTTTCTATTTCCTTAAAACAATTAATTTTTTTTAGCATATCATTTTTTAGCAATTTAAGCATAACATTTTTGTAACATTAGGGTATTTTCTCTTTCTCTAATATCCTTTTTGTTAGCTTCATGGAGTCACCGATGTATACAACTGTCTATTATGGTTTAAATTTTCTTTTTTGTATAGAAAAAGATAGTAGTTTTGTAATATCAGCACCTATATAGAAAAATTGTCAATATTGCCCTTGATAATGACTTACTTCTGGTGTTTTTTTTTTCATATAAGAAGAATTTTTAGCAAATCTAGTGAATTTTTAAATGTGGAAACGCAAGATTTTACCACCAGGACAAAAATAAGAATATATTTTTTCTGCTTTACAATATTTTTCATTTAAAAATAAATATTGATTTGAACTTGAAGATGTGCCTGCATTGATCAATTAGAAACATTTCGGGGTGGCTAAATCAAAGACACAAACCAGGGTACATTATTTTCAATTGGGTAATTTCAATTATTTTGATGACTTGCTTCATATTTGATTGCTTATGAAGTTTGCTTTTATTTAGTAGATCTTATATGGTTCTTGTATTAAATATATATTTTCATATATGGGTTTACAACTTAGATATGTTTTTCTATAAATGATTCATTTAAATTAAAAGTGCTAATACAAACTGCTCGGGCACACAAAAATTCGTACTTGTTAACTTTTTTTATTTCTTAATCAGTAATTTTTTGCAATAATATTTTGCAAAAGCTTCCCATTTAAATTTTTGGGTTCTTGTCACTGCTTTTTGGTTAAATTCACCGAGTTCGTAGTTTTACACACATTATTAGTGTATTAATATATTAGATATTAACTTATGAGAAGTACTAAACCAAATATAGGTTTCAAAAAAAAATTATTTTTATAATTTAACTCTTTAATGACTGTGGTAAATATGTATAAAAGAAATCTAACGACCTGATTTGCAATACGAAGATTTTTTGATGTTATTTATCATATATGAATAGATTAAGCAATGAGCAACTTTTGCCAAAAATATATATAGAATTAATCACCTTTATTAATCAGATACTATGAAAATTTAAAAAAACATTTTGATCACAAATATTATAAAGTTTTCCCACCTTAAAACAAAAAGCCCAACCTTATTAAAATCTTTCGAAAACAAAAAAAATTTAATTCCTTTCAGTTAACCATAAACTATATCGTCACTGAAACCAACGAATGGAAATTTTTATGTTATAACAAGATAATATTCAACAAAATTTTAATATTGAAATGAACAAACATTAGAATAATTGAAGATGTGCAATGTGATGTTACGACGATACTATAATTCGTCGTTATACCAAAATACAAAAAAAAAAAACAAAAAATTTATCACATCTCATTTTCCTTCTACTCGTACTCGTACATAAACTGCGCTGATCTGCTGAACACTGAACTCAAAATATGAACTTCAAAAAGTTTAGATTTACTTTAGAGTTCATTTCAAAAGTGTGGAAATTCATTTTTATTCATATATATATATATATATATATGTATATATATTTATACTTCAATGCATACATATTGTTATATATATACAATTGTATGTATGTATAATAATCCATATAATCATATATTAGCACGAACGAATATACAAAACAGTATGACACAACACAAAACATTTAACTGTTTTTTTGTTTTGTTTTCTCTCTCTCTCTCTTTCTCTCCCTCACTCTTTCCATCTTATTTTCATCCCTTTATATTTATTGCAAAACACTGTCAAAACAGTGTATTTATATTTATAATAATAATACTGAAGTACTTTAGCGGCTCCTACAGTTTGGTTTTTTGTATTATTTGATTAGTATAGTTTTCCTTACCTCAAGGAATTCTTAATGAAAGTTGTTGAAGTAAAAGAAAAAGAAGTTTTCATTACGTTAATTGGTAGAATTTGTTTCGAAAAGGTATGAAAGTCATGTGATTCTATATAAAAGTTTTTTTTTGTGATATTAATATATATGAGAGTTAACTTTATGATGAAACCTTTAGGAAAGGTCAAAAAGTTGGGGAAGATATAATTAGAGTAAAAATTAATAGAAAATGAAAGATATGACAAGTACTTATTAACAATATGCTATTAACTATTTATTTCACTTTATATATTCATCATATATATTTTTAACTTGAAATATAACTTTATAATAATAATAATATAGTAATCATAATCACTAATCAATATCAATTTGTATTTAGGTTGTTATTGAACGAATATTTTGAATGGGACTTGAATAAAAACATTTGTGGTGAGTATATTAGACTTAACTTAAGTCAAATTAAGGTGAAATAAAAATGATGTACGATTGTATGTAAAGTATAATGAATTTAAGCAATTTTTTACTAACTTAACGAAACATTTCGTTAAAACTTAAGTGAATAACCCTGACTATAATAGTCATTAGCTATCATATGAATTATTGTTAATGGTTCAAAATGAGTATACAAAATCATAACCCTAACTATAATAGTCATATCATAACCAATCATTTGACAAAATGTTCAATAACGAAAAATTAAAATTAAAGAAACTTGAGGAACGAAATAAAATGTAAAAAGAAAAAAATCAAACATTTATTACAACAAATGTATTACAAAATAATTTACAATAGTTTTTAAACATTAAATTATTATTATTGTTATTATTAATTTTTATTTAATGTAGTTTAAATTGTATAAAATAATGAATTACACAAGCATTAGCTACCAGGGCTATCCGATTTGTTATAAATTTTTCTTAAAAAAAACCTGATACATTTAATTATTTAAAAATTTTATATTTATCTTTTTATGTTTAATTTTTTAAATATTTCTTTTTAAAAATTTTTAGTTCTCAAAATTACAAATAATTTCATATGATTTGTACACACCTTTATGACTTGACGAATGATTATAAATGAAAACAATAATGATTGTTATGTTATGACTATTATAGTTATTTTTGTCTAACTTAACGAAACCGTTCGTTAAAAATTAAGTGAATTATCTGGTGTGTCTTAAGGCAGCATTAGTCTACTATAGAGTTACAATTATAATAGTACCATTAGTCCATCATTAAGACCAACAATATATTTTCCTCAAAACTGTCAATAGTAGAAGAAATCCCGGCAGTTAAATTATCTTAGTTCAACCCTGTTCAACGTCATCATGGATGATATTTTTTAAGTTTGGGTTTATTTTATAAATTTTTAACAAATTGTTTAGTACGGAAAGATCGGAAAAAGAAATTCTTATCTATTGTCTGCGAGGATATTGTGAACGAAGATATTGATATTCGATGAAGATTATAATCCATTCGAAAATAACATGTTTATACATTCAAAAATTTGACAGCATCTCCATAACCATCATTTTTAAATCACCCAGTTTTAATAAAATGTAAACAGTGGTAGGGATATGCATTTTTTATACGCACTCTTCTTCCTTCGCGGAATCGCTTGAAAGGGGGAATTCATATTTTAGGTTTATATATACGAATTATTTATAAAATAGGGGAAAGTACTTGAATGAAGTAAAAGAAGAGTAGATGTTACATTTTGAATGCTGATAAAACGAATGGTACGATTTTGAACTTTGTGAAGAAAATTTAATGTTAATCGTGGGCGTTGTATTTCATCTCACATTGTATATAAAAGTCGGAAAAAATTTCAAAATGTTTCAAATACACATCTGAGGAAATCAAAATATAATTGTGTCATAAAATAATAAAAGTCGAATTTATATAAATGATTATAGAGCATGATTATACATAGCCTCATAATGACGTATGGCGTAGATTATAGAACCAAGGGCAGATAGAAGGAAAATCTAAAGCAAAAAGTGGGTTTAGATTCGATCATAAGCCAAAAAAATAAATATAAAATATGAAAGAAATAAAAAATGACAATTGAATCGGCACGTTAATGACAAATGAATTATTCGCTGGTGGTAGAGAAATGCAAGACTATTAAACGATAATAGAGAAAGACCCCTTAAATCCCCAAATACAAAATCGATTTTGAAAATCCTCAAATAGAAAATCTCCAAATGTAAAAAAATCCCTAAAATTTTATTAAATCTACGATTAAATTTAAAATCCAAATCCGGCAAGACGTGTAATATAATATGGGAGCACAAAGATATCCCAAATGACAAAACCCAATAGCTTCAAAAAGTAAAGACTTTATATAGAGTTTGGAAATATCTACAAAGTGAGTGAATTGTTTAATAAGGGTTTCGGGGCAAAAACCCATTAAGCTTATTAAGAAAACGATAATTTGGTGCGTTATTGTCTGTTTCTTGTATATGTATGTGTGTGCATATTACACGAGATTCAGAATTTAGATGGATAGGTGGTTAGGAATAAATATGTACGTATATGTATCAAAATTGTGAATTAGAAGATATTTTTGATTTGGTATTGTCTGCTTACAAATAATGATAACAAACGTTCTTTGGGATTTTAGTATTTTGGAATTTTAGAATTTGGGATTTCGAAATTGTAGAATTTGTTGTTTAGCATTTTGAATTTAAAGATTTGGTAATTTGACATTTTTCAATTTGGGGGTTTTGTAATTGAACATTTTGATTTGAAAATTTCATAATTGGAGATTCCGAGACTAACCCATCGATGATACAAAAACGATGGCACGAAAGCTGAACTTAATTCGATATTCTATACTCGATTTAAAATAAAATTGATTTTTTCTTACCATTTTTTTTTATTAAAAACCTGCCGTCTGCTGTCGACAAAACAGAATTTCAATTACTAAATAGAAGGATCTTAAAAATTAATTCCCACTATCCAAGTAGGTTCATTTACAAAGGTTGAATTGTTTTAGTTTAATTGTAATTATTTGAATTGTTTTAATCGAATTGAGTTTTAGTTGAATGAATCTAGAATTCGGATTTTCAGATATCGATTTTTAAAACAAAATATTTAAGAAATTTTATATTATTTGAAAATAAATGGTAAAATTATCAATATGATACTCTACCACACAAAAGTAAGGATATAACCAAAATTAAGATAAATTGATTGGGTAGGTAGGTGAGTAGGAAAATGTTAACTTTGACGTTACTTAATTGAAAATAGTGTCCAAGCTCAGCAAACTTGAACAAAATTTGGAAAAATAAAATGAAGGACAGACATTCACACCACACCAACTGTATTTTTATATAAAAATTAAGTAAATATTAAATGTTTAATTTCTAAATTAAAAAAAAAAAAACAAAATAATTATTTGGCATAATATAAAATTCTATGTTTCAATTTAAAATTTATTCTGAATGATTTATAATATTTAAATTGAAATCAAGTAATTAATATAAAATTAACTCAAACTAAATTTTTTTCTTTGATTATACAATTGTTATGTTTGTTTTTAACTTTTATACATTTCTAGATTTGTGAATTAATTTTTTTGTTTTTGTTTTTTGCTTTTATATTGTATGTACTTTTCAAACAAAAATTCAGCAATTTTCCATCCATATGGAATATTGTTCTCATATTCATTACAAAAAAAAAAACACACATAATTTCAATATCCATTTAGATATGTATATAAAAATTTGTTCCCATTTGTATTTTGTAGCCCTCATTTCATATATATTACTAACATTTCCACTTAATATTGTTAATTTATTTGCCAACTTTACATATAACTACATAATATTATACATTATACTATACATTCACAAAAACATATATTTAAGTACATATGTATAGAAATATTCGTCTTTTGCATATTATATGCCTTTGACTATCCTTGTTGATGTCCTGAATATTTTAACTTAATTCAAATTTTGTATACCTATATTATATATACAATTTTAAACTATATTTATATATATTTTCACATACACACACACCTACAAACCCAAAATATAATACATGATACGTTTGATGGTTTGATAGAGATGGAAAATATTTTGTATGAAATTTTCTTATTTTCCAAAGGCTTCATCTGGTAGATATTTTATTATGTCAGAACAAAAATTTGCAATATGTATCTAAACAGAGTGTTTTAAAACTTCAATTGTATAAGATTTATATTTGATTTGAAGGTGATTTATTTGATATGTATAAAAAAAATTGACAAGCATTGACAATTTAATTTATTTGATAAAAAAATTTAATACTGTTTTTTTTAATGAAAAATTTCGATTACAAGGGAATGTTAACTCATCCGTTCTAGCTGTCAATATGTTAAGGCAAAATTCAATTTGAAAAATAAAGACAATTAAATAAATTAGTAAGATAGTTAAAATCATTCGTACATCCTATTTCTTTCTTAATCCGTTTCCACGTACCTGAATCTACGATAAAATTTTGTGTAAAGAAATAATTTTCATAGTGTTTGGATAGTTGGTAAAAAAAAAATGTATTCAAGAGGTTTGCTTATAGCGATATCGAAAATGAATCTACTAGAAGGGAGATAAGATCCGATTGGGATAAGATGAGATCTTCTAAGATCAATAGAAAACCGATAGAAGTTAAACTTTATAATAGAAAAATCGAAATGAAGAAAATTGTTTCTGTTAGATAGGAAAACAAAAAAACAGTCAATTTGCTGGGAAGGCATTATTTTTTATTAGATATGCAAACCATATGATAAAATAAATATGTCATTTGTAAACATCTGGTAGGGTACAGCTTTCTTGAATATTGCTAACATCTGGTCTGGGGTAATGTCAAAATGGATAATTGTAGAATTGGCTTTGATATTTTCCTGCGACAAAATTGATGATGGATTCACAGAAATTTTTTAACTAAATGATTTTTCCGAATGCGGTTTGATGAGAGTTGCAATGATAGGGTTGAAGAACAATTTGCTAGATTGTTTAAGAAATATTTCTATATATACCTTGTTTTCATAAATGAAAACCTGCAGTCAATCTGCATATTCTGAATTTATGAATACACTTGTCAGATATTCTGAACGCTGTTCATAAATGCAGACTCAAAGTCTACTGGGCATCAACTTGGCAGAATAAATTTTTAGTATGCATAAAATTTTTAAAGTAGTTTTCTTTGTTGTTTTGAATATTTTAGTTTTTGTTTTGTTATTTAAAATAAATTGTTATTTTCAAAATGTCAGTATGAACAGAACAGAAACTTTGCAGAATTGTCCAGTAAATGTAGAATATAGTTAGAGTTTGTCTTCATTATTGCAAAGTACGACAATTGGTGAAAAACTTGTTGTCAGTTTGCAGCATTTATGAATGCACCCATAGCCATTTGCAAATGGGAACAAGTCAGTTGGCAAAATCTATTTAAATATCATAAAATCATATTTAATTCGAAATACCACTAATAATAATGAAACAATTAATCAAAAACTAATAGCAACATTTAAATTTTATACATTTAGCGAATAGCAAACTTTAAAAAAATATCACGCATAACTATTCTTTTGACGCGTCACGGACGCGATGAAAATGCAGTCTAGCTGAATATGTATTTCGGTAAGATCCTGTAAGATTGGTAATAGGAAATTATACTATTTTGGTAGTAATGGAATTTTTTTTCATTAGTCAATTTAAAAATGTCATGGGTGTACGAAAAGTGTTGGGAAGGCATAAATAAGAGAGGAATTAAAATAAATTGCACTGGAGGTATGATATGAGTGTGGAAGCAAAATATTTACTAATTAGAACTATATTTGCACCAAAAACTTAACGAAATAATATTTGGCATTAAGAGTAGATAATCGCGTGATGCTCATATAATTTTGTATAAACAACTTTTGGCTAAAAATGTCTTCAAATATGTTTAAAATTGTCTTAATAACAAATTGCCTACTAATTGGCAATTTTTGATTTGTAAAATATAATTTTGTTGCAAGTCTTTTTTGTCAATTAATTTTACCTGAAATGTGTTAACGGTAATTGTCATAAATAAGCACGTTGAAAAATATTTTTATTAGGAATTTAAACGCAGTATCTAGTAACGGTTTAATTTTGTTTAGAGCAAATCATTACATATGTAAGTCAAGATTGAATTTTTATCCACTTAAGTAAATTCAAATTCGGTCTAATGCCATTTAATATAAGCACCGTTTTAATTGAATGTAATCGGTTGACAAGCATCGAAGTTATCTCATCAGAAGCAGAGTTTAAGTCAATTGAAAGTGTTTTCATATCAATTATGAAGTCTGAAGAGTGAATCCCAATAATTAGCGATTAGGTTATAAAAAGGAAAAAAAAAATTAAGAAAATTAGTTAGTCACTGCAGCACTGATGAAGGAAGTATATTGCTTCCGAAATATCGATACTTGCAATCAAATATTAAAATAATTATTAGTGAATGGAAATCTGGCAACATTTAAATTATTTAATTTGGATTATTATTAAAAATAAAAATTCGATTAATAAATAAAAAATCAGTTATGAATTTGGTGATTTATTGAATTTCATTATCAAGTTTATAACTCACAGATAATTACATTTTCGATATAATTCAGTAAAATCAAATATCGACTTTTATTTTCCTAAACAAATTAAATTTTTCTAAATAATTAAGTCAGGTCTACAGGTCTACTTACATAAGGTTTGTTGAAATAAGTACAAATAAAAGGTGTAAATATTCTAGTATAATATAAGCTCTATAATACATTAAAACTATATATTAAGACAATAAAAATAAAATAATTATAACAATAAATAATAAATATCGGGTTATTTCACTGCCGTCTATATAATTTCGTTGTTTTTTAAAAAAGATGCTGGCTTAATCTATTCCATGATCAACAATTTTAATATCGCTTGATAAATTTTTTTTGGGTTGTCTAAACATTAGTATAATACGGAAATTATTTGTAAAATTGCTAAACTGCCTATTATAATATGAATTGTGTGGATATTATTTGGGATAGTTGGGAGACAGCGATTAGTTGGGATATTTTCAACAAATTTATTGATATTTCTCTTCAGTTACGGCTACAATCAGCCTTCTGATGCTGTCATTACAGAAATCGATAACAATGTTAAATAAATTTAATTCTAATATAAACCTCTATAGTGCATTTTAATTATAATTCATATAGGTAAGTTTGAATTAAAAATTAAAGACAGATTAAGTACTGTTACATTACAACTGTACCAGCCTAATTTTAGATTGTTTCAATCGTTAAACATCGGCTAAATATTCGGTTATACCCATTTATAAAATATGTATAGTGTGAAATTATTGGTTAAATTGCTAAACTGCCCATTATAATATGAATTGTGTTGATATTAATTGGGATAGCGGTTAGTTGGGATATTTTAAACAAATTTATTGATTTATTTTAATTCTTGTTACATTACAACAGTATAGGCTAAATTCAAATTATTTCAATCGTTTAAGCTTAATTGAAATTAAATAAAATAATATTTTATTTATTGTATTTATGTATGATGTAAGTAGGTGACATATCTGATCTTACTATTTTTAAATTTCCCCTGTAACAATGTTACTGCATTGCTATTAGTATTAGAACATCTAGTGTAACATATTAAATATTACTATAAATTCTAATTTAGTTTATATAAATGTATATATGTGTGATTATACAAATGTAAACTAATACAAATAAGTATACACAAAATAAAAAAACGTGTAAAACTTTAAGAAAAAGTGAGGTTATCTTGCAAATGGAATTTTAAATATTCAGAGAGTTTCAAAAAAATTGTTTATACCTAAAGATGTACCTAAATTTTATAATGAAACCAAAACAAAAATAAAATGTTTACTTCATATACAAAATATAGGTACAGATAGGCACTGAAGTTTTGAACATTATGTGTGTACATTAATTTATATAGCTATATGTATGTACATATATTTAGGTAAATATGTATATGCATATCATATGTGTGTTTCAGTTTTGTCAAAACCATTGTAGATACGTCAGTATACATAATCTTTCATGTAAGTTTTCTGGCATGTATAAATGCTTTTTTAAATTAATGGGAAGAATCAGTACAACAACAACAACTTTTTTTTTTATATTAAATTCATTTTGGGAATTTCTTAAGACACTTAAATATTTAAATTTTACTTATAATGTTACCTAAACTAACTAAACATATTTAAAAAAACAAAAGGATAAAATAATTTAGTTAAGAGAGAAATCCTTTATTAAAGTTTATTTTTAAAATTATCCTTTTTGACATTAAAGCAAAATATTTTTGCTGAGTTTTCAAGAGATTGAATCTTTTTTATTTTTTTTTTCTTATTCTTCATTTTATAATAATTAGGTAAGTGTTAAAAATTATATTGAATATTTGGATTAAATTCTACTGATTTAACCTATACCCAATAACTCCGGGTTGTGTTAATACAACTATTTTGGAATCTGGATAATCTAGATTCAAAGAAGGATTGTAAAAAGTAAAGTTGACTTTACAGGAACTACACTAGTAGTATTGTTTTCGCCTGTTAAGGTTCGATTACGGTAATTTTGACTCAATTGTTTGCATATGTACATATTATAGAGGCTTGTTGTCTCAATGTGTATTGCAAAGAAATAAATTAGAAGATTTGGGTTTCACTGGCTGTTTTTTTGTTTGTTAAAATCATGTGAAAACAAAAGATATTAATGACCACAAAAATCTTATGATATTATTTAAGAGTTTCAAAATTTCGTCCGAACTACTTTAACTACATTAATCGCATGGCGATTAAACTAAAATTTGATCCAAAAAAAATTTAGAACTTCATAAATAATAAACGCAACTGTTATGATGATTACCCAACATTTATGAAATTTATAATTCCATATTGGATTTTATTAATCGGTGCAAAGCGGTGAAAGGAGTTTTCAGATCCACATATGTTCTTCAGTCGTTGTACATCTTTCTTGTAAGACCGAATCTTGAATATGCAAGTCAAGTTTGGTCCCCTATTTTACATGGTACACATTGATAGGATTGAGCTAATACAAAAAAAAAATTTCTTAGATTCGGTTTACGCCACTTGTCATTGTTTAATCTTATTATCTTATACTACCATATAAGCAAACACTAAAATGAATTGATATGTGTACATTGAAATTTAGGCGTGAGGTTTCTGATACTATTTTCATTGCAGAGGTTATAAAGGGCACTGTAAAATCAACTTTCATTTCCAGCAAAATCATTATTAAAATACTGCACGGTCTACGATCAGTCAATTTATTTAAAATCAGTAATCATAGGACTAATTATGGTAAATATATGAATATATGTTAATATGCTATAAAGCTTGTTATAGGTAACAGACATAAATTTAACATCGACTTTACATTATCAAAACATTCGAAAAAATAAAAATTACACAATCGCTAATTTCAGGATATTGCTATTCTTTTATTTTGTTTTGTTGTTTTATTAAACGTGTATGTAATTGTTTATTCAATTTTAATTTTAGTTTTAATTTTTAATTTTAATTTGATTAATTTGAATAACTATGCAATAATTTTGTTTTGTAAACTGTTTGGGCTAAGCGGTATAAATAAATAAATATGTATAGATTTTGTCAAAATCTAATTAAGTAGTTCTTTACAAAATCTATTTAACTATTTATAAAAATTGTGTAAAATGTGACTGACAATCTAATCCATTGTTTAAAATCTAGAAGTTGTACTCAATGAAGTATTACAGCGTTGAAGCAAAGAGCAGACCAAATCTGCTGGAAGGATCAGATAAACTCAAATTTTTAAATACTTGATCTTATCAAAAAGATAAAGCACGCTTAGTGACTTGAAAGTGCCTGAAAGAAGAGGTTGAGCGATGTCAAAATCACTTAAAGGTTATAGAGACATCCAAATGAATCAGTATTCAAAGTAAAATTTCTTGTTGAATTTATTTTCGAACCTGGGTTTGATAATCGTACTGATTTCATCGAATTCTTTCAGTAAAGTTTAATTGTTTCAAATAAAAAATCGGTGATGCAAAGATTTAGGAAGTAAATTTTGAATTATGAAAAATTATCATACACGAGTACATATATGTGCATTGTCACATTTCAATACATTATCAAGTAGATTAGATCAGAATAAAGTATTTTGCTGAAATTTCAAATTTACAGGAACATGTGTCAAAACATTTTTTAAATACAACTATAATGATTCTAGATTTAGAAACTATATTAATATAACTCAGTACGAAATTTAAATCAAAATAGTGAAAATTTGTTGATAGACTTTCTATTTTATAGATTCAACTGGAATACATAGAATTAAACCACATTTTTACAGTTAAAGTAAATTAAATATCCTATATTTATTTATTATAAATAATAAATATATAATTCTAAATAAAAATTTTATTACATAAAAACCATAACAACGAATATTTCATATATAATTCTTATTTAATTTTTAAAAGTCATTAATAAGTAGAAAAACTACAAAAAAACAATATTTCTTGTTGTTGACAAAACAACAACAAAAAAAAAAATTTCATTCTAAATAAAGAATTCTATTTCTACAATCTTTATGTTATTAACTATCGTTATTTTAATTCTAAACTATGTATTCTATATTTCTAACTCATACTATACCTTTATATATTATCTTTATTTTACAGTTATTTGATAAAAACAAAAGCAAAAAAAAATTGAAGCAAAAAAAAAACAAAAAACAAAATTGCAAAATGTTTTCAAAGTTATGTCAATGCAACTTTGTTGCAAACTTTTATGTTACCCTTTTCTTTGATTTTAAATAACAAAGTACCTAATTCTACATTATACAGACATTTTTACATGTCCATACGAACCACTTACGTTTATTTACAAACTAAAAATAAGAACAAAAACATCAAAAATTAAAAACAAAAAGGAAAAACAATTCACTTACAGTGACTAAATTACATTTAGGTATATATACAAAGTAACAAAATGTCCGAACGAAACGAACTGTTAAACGTTCAGAAATTGTATGACAAAAAAATAACAAAAAAAAAAATAATGAAAATTCATGAAAATTGTTTTATTTATTATTACTGTTATATATCTAGTTAATAATGTTATACACATATATATATGTACATATATTTGTATGTTGGACTATCATTTATGAATTCATATTAGATTTTATATAGAAACCCTTAAAGTTTCTACTTTATTTTGTCAAATTTGTTTTTGTTAATGCTAAATTTATTCATTCGCGAATTTCTTCACAGTATAAGAAAATTATTGGGCTGACGAACTGGAAATGTAAGAGGAATTTTGAGGAAGCGGTTCAGTAAAGTTTTTAGTCCTATTATTTGAAAAAAATGTATGCCAAAAGATTGTACGAACAAACTAAACCTGCGCAGTCCCGAGAAAGTATTGGTTGACTTACAATCGATCAATATAGTTTAGTATTTATATTCTGAATACTATTCAGAAAATTTCAAAAATTTCTTGTATGAATGTTTGTAAAAAAAAACTGTTGGCCTTATTTATAGATAATTGTTATTTTATATTTTATATTTTATTTTTTACATTTTATATTTTCTATTTTATATTTTATATTTTATATTTTATATTTTATATTTTATATTTTATATTTTATATTTTATAATTTATATTTTATATTTTATATTTTATATTTTATATTTTATATTTTATATTTTATATTTTATATTTTATATTTTATATTTTATATTTTATATTTTATATTTAATATTTTATATTTTATATTTGATATTTTATATTTTATATTTTATATTTAATATTTAATATTTAATATTTAATATTTAATATTTAATATTTTATATTTTATATTTAAGACTACAACCTGCGAAGAGCAACTAAAGTGTTCATAGTCTTGCAATCATCAAAAACAAAAACCATTTTATATTTTATAATTTATATTTAAATATTTAATATTTAATATTTAATATTTTATATTTTGTATTTTATATTTAATATTTAATATTTTATATTTAAATATTTAATATTTAATATTTAATATTTTTATTTTTATTTTATATTTTATATTTTATATTTTATATTTTATATTTTATATTTTATATTTAATATTTAATATTTAATATTTAATATTTAATATTTAATATTTTATATTTTATATTTAAGACTACAACCTGCGAAGAGCAACTAAAGTGTTCATAGTCTTGCAATCATCAAAAACAAAAACCATTTTATATTTTATAATTTATATTTAAATATTTAATATTTAATATTTAATATTTAATATTTTATATTTTGTATTTTATATTTAATATTTAATATTTTATATTTAAATATTTAATATTTAATATTTAATATTTTTATTTTTATTTTATATTTTATATTTTATATTTTATATTTTATATTTTATATTTTATATTTTATATTTTATATTTTATATTTTATATTTTATATTTTATATTTTATATTTTATATTTTATATTTTATATTTAATATTTTATATTTTATATTTTATATTTGATATTTTATATTTTATATTTTATATTTAATATTTAATATTTTATATTTTATATTTAAGACTACAACCTGCGAAGAGCAACTAAAGTGTTCATAGTCTTGCAATCGTCAAAAAAAAAAAACAATTTTATATTTTATAATTTATATTTAAATATTTTATATTTTATATTTTTTATTTTGTATTTGATATTTAATATTAAATATTTAATATTTGATATTTAATATTTAATATTTAATATTTAACATTTAATATTTAATATTTAATATTTAATATTTAATATTTAATATTTAATATTTAATATTTAGTATTTAATATTTAATATTTAATATTTAATATTTAATATTTAATATTTAATATTTAATATTTAATATTTTATATTTGATATTTGATATTTTATATTTTATATTTGATATTTGATATTTGATATTTTATATTTGATATTTTATATTTTATATTATATATTTTATATTTTATATTTTATATTTTATATTTTATATTTTATATTTTATATTTTATATTTTATATTTAATATTTTATATTTGATATTTTATATTTAATATTTTATATTTTAGATTAATATATTATTTTTTATTTATTATTTTTTATTCTTTATTATTTTATATTTCTTATCTTATATTTTATATTTTAAATATATAAAAAATAGAATCCATTACAATTTTTTAAATTTAGCCAAACATAATCTTCGAAACGATAAAAAAAACTAGTAGAGTATTAATTAGGGGAAAAATTTTCCTATTTCGTATTACATTTTGAATGATTTTTTAACTCTTTAATTTTCATTAAATTTGGACTATTGAAATTAAATGAGCTACCAAAACTAAATACTTTCAAATTTATTTATATTTTTAAAAAAATTATAATCAAAATACATAAAACAAGCAAAGAAAAAAAACAAATACGGAAAACACTTTAATACATATTAACATATGTAAATTGGCAATTAATTAAAAAACCCCTAATAAAATATCCTGAATTAAAATTCCCTTGATAAAATATGAGGGTAAGATATACAGTAAGTAAATAAGTAAGTAACAACCTTCTGAGAACTGGTTTAAAACAATATAATCATGATAACTGTTAATTTTAATACAAAAAAAAATCCACATTTAAGAAAAATTATAATAACGGTTAAAATATATGAACACATACTGGGAAAATTTCAATTCACCATCTAAAATAGCATTTAGTAAATGTATAAATATGTATGTATTGGAAAATATGTGTACTTATACATGAATATATATATATATATATATATATTTTGGAAAATAAATGAAAATTCCGTCAATATAGTTTGAAAACAGTCATAATAAAACGTATAAAAGTGCAAAAAGAAAACAAAAAAAAAAACGATAAAGAGAATGGGTTAGAAAATTTCGTTTACTAGCATACGAATTTATTAAGCTATAAAAATTTTAACATCAACACAATAACTTTATAATATAATGTACTATTATACAGACCCGAATAACTGAAAGAGTAAGTTTGAAAAAAGTTTACTTATTTGATTGAAAAAAGTAAACATGTAATATATTACTTTTTTTTGCTCCGAGTTATGGGGGCTATAGTATAGAAAAACTGGTCGATAATTTCAAGAATGAAATTTAATAAAAATAATATTTTGTTCCATGAACAATCGGATAATTATTGTATTATATAAACTGTGAATATAATTATAAAAAAAAATTGTATTTTAGAACGCTCTAATAGATGTTAATAGCTACAAATATCAAAATTTACCTCTTAGTTAATAAAATTAATTCTATACTTCTACAGTAATAATGCATAAAACTAAATATCTAAATATCTAAAACAGTAAAGATATCTAAATATATATGTAAATATATCTAAATATCTAAAACAGTATAGCTAAAATCCAGAAAATCTTTACCTGTCACGATAAATATTTAAAAAAAAATTGTCATTTGATTTTATTATCTAGCTGGAAAATTCCATTGTTCTCAACTTAAGAATCAGTAAACTTGTTTCTGACAACAGTTTAAAGCTACTACAGTTACTAACAGATATTCAAATCACAATACTTGTGATTTGAACTCAACCCAATCAATTCTCGGATCATGGTTCAGATAATTTATTTTGTTGAAATGACATGCAAAGGACATGCACACATAAATGTAAAAACAATCGGTATAGCAATAACTTCCAACAATGTAGGTTATAATGTCCGACGTTTATCCGAATGATCGTTCAGACAGTTTACGTTTCCGTTGATTTTTTATAACTCACAGATGTATTTATAACATATTATTATAAGTTATGAAATCAATCAAAGAAGAAATTAGGAGTTGTATAGGTATTGCCTAACACTATAAATACAAGTAGAATATGCACGATATTTCCGTAAAGCTATACCCTTGGGTTAAATGATTTTAATATCAACGCTACCCTAATAAAATAATAAAAAAAAGCCAAAAATATCCCATATACGTTTTATTTTATAGTTATAACAAACAATTAAAAGGAAGTTGAAGTTTATAAAAAAAGAATCTAAAATATCTAAAAATTAAATAGCTTTGCAAAGGAGAAAATCAATTTTATAACACCCTACCACAGTTTTTTTTGTCTTTATTTCAGTTACAAAAAAAAAAAAAAAAAACTAATGGAAGCTGAAGCTTCTTATTTTAGAAAAGCTCTGATTACAATTCTCAGAAGTACGTAAATCACAGTTATTTTTTCATCCTTTGTTCTTCATACCAACAAGTGTTCATACACAACCCAATCAGTGTACATGTTATGAAAATACAGCAGCAATCGATTTTAGTTACATGATTTCGAAATAACAGCAACAAATATTCAAATTTTATATTTCTACATACATATACGTATTTATATACATATAGATATATGGATATGTATAATATGCAAATACAATTTATGACAATATTATAATATTTAAATTTAAAATTTGAAATGAGGGTGGAAAAAGATGGCAACAAATCAGATGTAAAATTAAAATTCGATTTTCTTTGAATTAAAAATTCAAATTCAACTCTTTGTTATAAAAATATTATTTGGAGTAAGTTTACTCCTTTCTATTTATTTTTACATAGTTCTAAAAATATTCTTGATTTGCTATGCAATGAAATGAAAATTTAAAAGAAAGTAATGATTTTAAATTGAATGAGTTTAGAGTTGATATATTTTAAAAATAGTAATTTATTTCAAAGAATTCCATCATCATATAGATAAAGTTAGTTTTTTGAATATTAAATTTATTGATTTAAATTCAAATTAAAATTTAAAATAGAAAACTGTATTTTTTCACAAATCGAATATAGATTATATAAAAATAAAATATGTAAGATAAAATATATAATACTGAGAAAACTATTACACTTAATTTGAGAGAACTGTTATAATTTACATTACTGAATGACACTATAAGCGTCTCTATGAACAAATATAATAATTACAAAAAAAAAAAATGTGGATTTAAGTAATTGTTGTTGATGTATTTCATTGATCAAAATCCGATTTGGATTTGTGAGAAAAACATAACTGCATGTAATAAAAGCTGATATTGATTTTAACTGTTCTTGATTGATACCATACTAGATGCCATTGTTATAACACTATTTTGTTATTTATAACTGTATATTTTAGCTACATAATACGTTCAAAGCTTTAATTCATATTTTATAACTCACAGATGTATTTATAAAATATTATTATAAGATAAAAAATCAGTCAATTTAGAAACTAGGAGTTGTATAGGTATAATCCAACACTATAAATACAAGTAGTTCAAGTACTGTTATGATGCAGAAACATATTTTGTTTAGCTCAAACATATTCAATTCAATCAACGAATTTTAAAATATTATGAGTACCGAGATGCATTGATATTCGACATGAAATAGATTAGAGTGTAGATATGATTGATAAATATATTTTTATAGATTGCATTAACCAAGTTATTGTATCTCAATTTGTATTAATTATTCTTTTTTATTTATTAATTTTTAACACAATTGTTAAATATTGTAAATTTTAAAATTTAACTACATGTGTGCAGTGTGCATATCATTTCTATCATTATCATTGTATCGTTATTGATTTCAGTTTTTTGTTATTTTTTTATATTTAATTTATTTTTTTGTTTTGTTTTTTTTTAATTAGAATAAGTTTTTAGTTTGGCTTTTTCTATTATTGTTTTTTTCGTTTTATGTTTTATTTTATTATTTATTTTTTCTTAACTTATAAATTTATATAAAATATAACTTAAATTGTAATAAATAAAAATGCATATTGTGACTTGCTTGATTTAATAAATAAATTCAAATCCACAGAAAATGAAGAAATTAATCTTATGAAATATAGCAAATTAGAGACAAATCAAAATAATATGATAAACGGTATTATAAAGACGCTGAAAATAAATTCAAAGAAATTGTAAAATGATTTTAGAACAAAAACTGTTCCGACATCTAACACACTAACAAAATATTTTCAAATATCGTTATTTCGGTACATCAATTTTAAAATAATTATCTGAAGAAGACAATTGCTTCAGCTTGAATATGTTCTGAGCTGTAGCGGATACTTTTTTAGACATTATTTTTTTAATCCGATTTATTATCATATAATTACCTTTTGTAGCTAAAATTAAATTTCAGACTTCTTCCCCTGTCTAAAACAATTTTCTTGAAATACGCTAAGAAATCACTTCTTAACGGATTTTAAATACAGAGCGGAGCATCCTGTACATCTTATTGTAGAAAAATTATTTCGTACACAAATCGTTATTTTTTCACTCAACTACTTCAGCATTTGTGGGGGGGGGGGGGGCGGGCTCTTATAGTGTTTTTATCAACGTGAAGATTGATCTGAAACATATCTGTTTTGCACCAGAAAAGGTTAGATTTGTTTATCAAAATAAAATTTTATACAATATAAATAAAAACCAAACAAAAATGATCTTGATAAGAAGACATAACATTGGGAATGAGGCGGGTAGAAATTAAATCTGAAAATTAAAAAATTGTTTGTATCACAACATCCAACAACGTAACCAATTTTGACATTAAAGTCAACTATACAACTTCTACCAACATTTATATAGGAATCAAATCCATTCAATTTAAATGTGTAATTCTCATGATAATCATCTAATTTAATGCTTAAATTTTACAGATACATACATTCGAGAAGGGAATATCGTTTCTTATCGTTTTCTTTTTTCTAAATTATGTAAAGAAAAATCATGAAAAGGATTCAACCCAATTTCTTCTTCTTGTCCCCCTGCTTTTTTAGAAAAAAAAACTCACCTCTTCTCAAATTCCTCTGCAAAAATATATCAACATAATAGAAAATGCGATATGAAGAAATGAATATAGAAAAAGAAAGTGTTGCGGATTATTAAAAAAGGACTAACAAAAAGGATGGGCGAAGAGGTGGTGGGTTAAATATACCTTAACAAATTTCGTTATCATGAATATTTATCCTTCACCAAATTATATAATATTTTGGCACGACACGCATATTATATATATACTATTTTAACAAAATTTAATATTTATGACTGTATATAAGTAAATGTGTGCGTAAGTATATTATGTAATGTACATAAACTTACTTGTAAATGTTAAATTATTGGCCATTTATGTATTATAAACGATTCTTGGATCGATCGATTTAATATTGAATTTCGAATATTATCGATATATATATATATAGACAAACATGTATTATATTATGTATATTGTTGGAAATGTACTTCAACTCAACAAAAAAAAAAAACAAAAAAAAAAAAAATAATAAAAAACAAATTAACTAATACATAATATTATTTAGATGGGTTGGAGTACAAAAATATATTTCAGAATATTTGATTCGAATTTTTAAAATTTTCCTAAGTATAGTAATTTTTTGTTTTAAATTGACTTTAATTTACTTTCTATGTTTTCTTGTTATTGGAATGTTCAGTTTTTCAAACTTTTAAGTTGCAAAAAATTTTCAAAAACGCTAAAACAGAAACTGGAAATTGGGTTTCATGAATTTGAAGACAACTATCGAAATATAGAAATTAAAACGGAGTTATCCAAGATAAAACAGAAACAGAATTGCAAGAATAGAATGCAGAAAAATTGTGAACGATATTCACCACAAACTGTATGATTTTGCATATATTGATGAAATTGAATTTGGCTCATAAAGTCTAGAATGTTCAGACTATACAAAATCTATTATAAATAAGCTCTACTCAGACAAAAATTCAATTTATATTTGTTTTTCCCAAAATAGTTTTTTTGATATATCAAAATCGATATTCTAGTATAAACATTTTTGTTATTTTGTAATAATACTAAGTATGTAGAGCAATTTATTTACAGTTTTAGTAATACGTAAATATGTTTTTTTTTATAGTCATTTGGGAAGATGAATTTTATTGAATTTATTGTTGCTATTTCATAGAGTCTGCAGATCATTGTCTAGTTTCTTGTGTAAATCCATTACAGATAAAATTCCTGTCAATTAGACTATATAGTCATAGACTCTACACGCTGGGTGGCGCAGTAGGTATAAGCAAATATGAAGCTAAAAACGCTTTATGGATTTTTCGATTTAGTCCAGTACCCTTTATCATTGGAATAAAATAAAATAAATGACAAAAAATAATTGAGAGTATAAAGTGGTAACAAATTAAATAAAATGGAGCTATTCTATTTAAGAAGGCTTAGTTCTTGACAATAGCAGTATTTTTCCACATTTAATGAGTTGATAAACCAGTAATTTGATGCTCGTAATATTGTAGATATTGTAATATAAACTTGCAGTACCGTACTTAATTAAGTACGAAAATGTGATTTTACCTAAATTACTGTCAAGAAAATAATAAAAAACAAAAGTTGATCTAAGTTATGTTACATTATAATTGCATTTACCAAAACCGAAGTGGCGATTTTTGTAGTTCATTTTCGTAGATGGAAAAAATTGTAATACCTGAAAGTTTATTAATAAAATATTAAATGATTTTGTCTGAAATAGTGATTTCCCAATTCTATTTTTCTCTATCTATAACTTTGGATCAAATTTTTGAATTTTTATTTTATTATTATTTTAATATTTGGCTTTTTGGCAGTACCAATCTATTGGATTTTTTTACAATAATAATTTCCTCAAACTTGAATACTATTTATATAAATAATTCTCTTCTGGTTTATTGTAGCAAACTACATATATGTATCTATTTAACACAAGCAAATAAACAACAATTAAAATTTGTTATTTAATCCATTACAATTAAATTAATGGTAATAAGGTTGAAAAATATAGCATGTCAGCCAGTATAATTAATAATTTTATAAACTTCATAATAATAAATGAAAGGTGGGACAGTCTAACTACCTTTACATGACCGTCGTATAACATATAAAAACAACCAGATTTCGTACTGATATATGAAGAATGATGGCGATTAATAGATTAGTAGCAATATATAATATAACATATATTAATGATTAGTTTCTATATATTATTATATTATTTATAACTACATAACGTAACATTTAATGTAAATATTTATATAAATATAAATAAATAAAAGAAATTAATATATTATTTTTATATATATTAAATATTTAATATAAAGATTGAATTATATGTATTAATAATTAGTATCTATATATTATTATATTAGGAAGTCAGTAGGAAGTCAAGCTAGACATTCAATTTAAACGCTATTGTCGCAGATGAAATGAATAAGACAAGACAGAAACTCTTAAACATTTTCTTTGCAGTTACCTCAGTTGCCCAGCATTAACTAGAGTCAGATTCTTCGCTTTAGGTGAAAGCTTTCACAAAATAGTTTTATTGAAATATACTAATGAACTAATTAAGTATATAAATAATACAGTGTGATCCTGCGCCCTTCTGGAAATAAATCCATAAAACAATCAACAACTACAAATGGGTCATGACAAATCAGTCATAGTTCAAGAAGGCATAAATATGTGCTAATTGCGGTTTTCTAGAAGCAATTGGTACTAAATTCATTTCCAACTATACTACTTGTCTATATTAATAATGAAATTTTTATTCACTCCATCCCAAAACTATATAAGAAAATTTTATAAAGTCATATTAAATACATTAGGTTAATGTTATTTAGTGTCTTATTCATACATGTATTTTAATATATTAGCATATTAAATAATTTCTATGAAAAGGGTTGCGTATTTATGTACACATTTTTTTTTTTTATATTATTGGGGGGCTGTTGAACAGCTAACTAGACATTTAGTCCATATATATACAAATAAATTATGTTTATCGTTTCAATATAAAACAATACATGATTTTCAATATTTGATTTTTTTTTTTTATTATCGTAGTTGTTGTTATTGTTTTTAAAGTGCCAAAAAAATATTTTAAATATCCGATGAGCAAAAAAAAAAAAAAAAATTATGGTTAAATGGGCGGTTATGAACACACATAGAAGTAATATTGGCGGCATAATAAAGTAATTTTATTTACAATAATAGAATATACATCGCAAAATAGTGATAGAGAAACGGTGTGCGAAAAGAACGGTAAAAATAATGCCGCCAATAATATGTATTAAAAAAAAAATACACCATTTTGCAAATTCATTAAAAATTATGTACCGTGCAATCGTTTATTTTTTTGATTAATAGTTTTATGTGTTGCTGAATAGTAGCTATTTAACCCTTATATGTTCGCTTAACAAAAATTATAATTTTTATTTTAATTCAAATGTTGCAAAATATTTGTGTGTGAAATGAGAAAATACAATTTCATTTATTAAGCCGTATTACAATTTTTTTTAGATATGTTATGGAAAATTGGGTTTATTACTATACTTATTGTACTCAATTTGAGTACATGACCACTTTAATTAATTCAATTTACATATATGAAATTTTATAACAAGAACAATGCAAGGTATTATTTGTTTATTTTCGTTTTTATACGTATTTTACGTGTATTCTATATTCCATCTTATTTCGTTCTGAAAATTTTGAAGAAATGTGTATATTCGACTAAATAAAATCAAAATGCATATATTATTTCGGTAGAACACGATTTAAACCAATTTTTGCTTCATGATATAAAGTTATAGCAGATTCAAATAACATGCTGTTTGTTTAATAAACATGCTAAGCATTTGCGATCACTCCGTAGCACCATTGTTTGATTTGGGAAGGTCTTGAAAAATATTTTTTTTTTGTTAATAATTGTAACTTTCAAATGTACTGTCGATTTAGCTCAATAATAACAATAACAAATCAATCTAGCAAATATTAATATAATATAGCTTCTAATTTACAAATCTTTCAAGATATGTCAATATTAGAAGTTATGTATAAGTGTAAATTTACACAAAAAATTTAGCCACAGATAATGTTACACAGAAAATTCTATTTTGAAAAAATTATTGTACCTTACAATTTCGGATGTGTTTTTTTGTACAATTTGTTTAACTCTCATGTTTTTCGCATATCTTATGTTTGTTTTCGTCTGAAGCCTTTTATAATAACAACAATATAATAATAAAAAAAACAGTTCATTATGAATGAAACATAATGAAATAATGAGAATTGAGAGAATAAATCAATTTATTTTAAATGTATTATGAAAGTAGGTGTGTGTATGAAGAAGTCAAATGTAGTGAGAAAATAATATTAATGCATAATGAATGGTATTTATATTTTGAGAATAGCAAATGCATACTTTTTTAAACTGTACCCAAGCTTTGCTAGATTAGTTAGATTAAACTATTATTTAAATATTTCGTTTTTCTAAAACATCAAAAACTATTTGAATTTTATCAAAAAAAATTCGTCAAAACTTTTTTATATTGTTTAGCATCTTGTATTTCACAATTATAGAAAACTCTGCTATAATTAAAATGTCCACATCCATGAACATCAACTAATTTGTCTCATTCAGTATTACTTAAAAAAAATTCATATATTAAAAATCACTCAAGAGACATAAAAGAGTTAAAAAAAAACAAAAAAAACAAAAATGAAAATTTATAAAGTTAAGGTGAAAGGATTTATTAGATAGTATGACCCCAATGACTATCTAAAAATATTTACGATAATGCAAAAATTTCGATTAAATTATAAAACAATAAATATAAAAATTTTAAATTAGAAAATTATATTTTTGTATATAGAAATATAAATAAACAAAAATGAAAACAAAACAGAAAACCAAAATAAATAAATGAACATTAGTAATGTAAAAAGGGTTATCTTTAATTGAAATCTCAATTTTAATTTAAATTTATAATAAATTTAGTTTAAATGTTTGCACAATTTTTGCGCGAAATTTCATTGCAAAGCTAAAAAAGTAAATTTTATTTTTATTGTTATTTATATATTTTTATGATGGTAAATATTAGTATTTTATTAAAATTTTGGAAATTAACTTCAATTTACAAATTATTTATTATAGAAATAAAATGTAATTAAATAAAATTAATAATTCGCAATATTAAAAATGAATTTTATTATCTGGAATGTTCTGGATTGAAATTTTAAATATTGATTATTTTTATTCTGGGGGTTTTTGTTTTATTTTATATCTTATAATCAATACATTGAATCGATTGTAAAACAGTTTCGACCATCGATAATTCGATATTCAATTTAGTGAAATATAGGTCTTAAATCAAATCTAGTTAATACATATCCAGGAGCTAAAAGCCTGTCAAATCAAAATTCAAACATAAGATGGGCTAAAATCAACATTTGTCACCGTAATTGAAATTGTCACATTAATAAGTTTAATGAGACATGCACTCAAAATCTTCCTGAAAACGCTACACAATCGTATATACATAAATTCTGAGCTGCATTTTGGCAGAATGCAATTTGGATTCAAAAAAGGAACTGGAACTAGAGAAGCCCCTTTTAATATTCAAGTACTAGTGCAAGATTGTCGTGATGTTCATAAAGATGTTTTCTTATGTTTTGTGGATTATGAAAGCTTGTGTAGGTATTAAATATAATTGGCATAGATAAAAATATCATAATGTGTATAAATATATTATATTGGCAACAAACAGCCCGTGTAAAAATAAATAGTGTACTGAGTCAAAGCATTAATATTCAAAAAGGAGTTTGACAAGGCTGTATTCTCTCCGCTTTACTGCTTAACATCTATGCTGAAGCCATTTTTCAAGAAGCATTGAACGATTTAGATGTTCATATAAAAGTAAATGGCACATATATAAATAATCGGTATCAGATATGCAGATGATACAACCTTAAAGAAAAAAGAAGCATAGGCAAACTCAGAAACAGTGGATCTTTAATGGCGCATCTTATCCTTTAAGGGCGAAAAGGACATTTGAAAGTATTCTTGTCGTTTTGATGTTTTTGTATTATAATTTTATAAAACCGTTATATCTGTTGATCTATTAAATATATATATATATATATTTATATATTCAGTTATATATTCTAGAAAGATAACGGTCTGGAGCACAATTTAACATTTATTTGATGATGATTGGTGTGAAAAGGCACATTCCTAGCTTTTTATATAGAAAAAGGGTGAAGAAAAACACAATTTTTAAAATTTTTAACACCTAGGTTCAAATTTTGGTTTGTACCAAGTTTAACGCATTGGAAAATAGTTTTCAAACAGCATTCAAAATTGTGAGAAAGCAACTGTCGTAGATATTGATTTTTAGAATAATATATTTCCTAATTCGGTTGATTATTATTGTGTGGGTTATTGTTACCCATAAAACAATATTTTTATTATTGTAGTTTCTAATAGATAAAATATGATATAGTTGCCCATGGTTAAATAAAATTACAACATAAAAGTTGGATAGATTGGTAGTAAAAAAATTACAACTGTTTCTGCTGCAAGAGGAAAAAAAAGGTTATCTAGTTACTCTAATTTTCTATATTTCTCCTATTTCAACTCAATTTTAATAGAATTTTGTACATATTTCAAAACTTAAAGGTCCTTTTCTGTGATTAGAATTTTTTTTTTCTATCCTTGAGTTCAAAATATAAATTGTAAAGATTAAAATACAACATTTGGAAAATGAAAAGTGAAAATTTTGTTTTATTAGTCATTAACAGATTATTGATATACTCATGATTTTTTTAATCATTTTTAAATTAAGTCAAAAATCACATTTGTATACGAGTAGTACAAAAATTTTAAACAATAGTACACCATCATTTCATCTATTTTAAATTTAAATATAATTATTTGAAAAATATTGAAAAATTTAAAAACATAAATTATTTAAAAATCTGAAAAACTTTTATAATTAATTTTCTCTGAATTTTTAAAACTAAATTTTATTTGAATGAATCTTAAAACGAATAATTTAAGATCCTGCATAACTTATAGAAAATATCCTTGAACATACTACATACATATACATACATCTATATGATAACTTAATTTAATATAGGAAATTTTTTTAACATAAATCTATATATATATACATACGTAACAACTATATTATATATATGTATAAAAATAATGGTACATAAAAATAATACAGTGAAACCCTTATTATTTGAACAGTAAAAGAAAAATTAAATTTTTATGTAGAATTTGTTAGGATTTGTGAATAGTGTTAGAACTGATTGTTTTTTCTTTCATTAGATATTTTTAGATCGTTTTAGATATTTTCATCGTTTTCCTCATCTAAATTCTGTAAATATGATGATTAAACAGGATTATCAACACAAAATTGCATGAAGGATGTAATACAAAGCTAATCAATCATAAAGCAAGTAATGAAAACAAGAAGGTATTTCGATCACACGCTTAGAAAAAAATTTGTCTAAAATCCATAAGCAAATATTTGCTTAAATGATGGAATGAAAGTCGAGTTTCCTTTCACTAATCATTTATATTTATTTTGCAAATTGGAAGTAACTTACTGTCTTCATCAGTGCTTGCGACTCCAAAACACAAGAAATCGAAGTTGCAGAAAAAGCTTTATGAAAAAAATTGTGAATTAAGAGATACGCTAAGATTGGAAATATATGTAGGGGAACGAATACTGTTGCATTGCACATGATCGAGCTGACATTTTTGAAATTACTAAGGGCCAGTTTTCAAGTGAACACTTAAGTATCAAATCAAACTTAAGCTACACTTAAATCAAAAATTGTGTTTTTCAGTTGGTACTTAAAACAATACTTAAGTGGCACTTAAGCTTGGTAAAATGACCGCTTAAGCTACACTTAAAATTTAAATATTTTGATAATCTTTCTTACAAATCTTTCTGACATTTACACTTTATTTGTAACTTTTATTGCATTTTAACAAGTGCTGCCGTTGCAAATAACCGAAAATGATAGTTGAAAATCAGCACTTAAGTTTTAACCAGAAAACTCAATTTTTTTTAAGTGGAGCTTAAGTGTCGAATGATACTTAAACTTAAGTGTTATTTAAGTACTCACCTGAAAACTGACCCTAAGGGGAGTTGTACATAATGTAGTATATTATAAAAAATTATCATTCATTATATATTATTATTCGACTAGGGCATAACGCAGATCAATAAAAATTAAAATAGCAGCTTGAGGGATGTATAAATATATCAAAAAAGAGACAATCATTTTTGTATTATATTTTGTTAGAACAAAAAAAATGTTTATCTGTGATAATAGAGAAAAATTTTTTTTTACCTGACTCAACAGGATATTTCAGTAAGAAATTATAACCGACAGTAATATAATAATAATACGCTAATAATGTCTAATGTTTTCTTTTTAAAAAATTTACCGCAAAAATCACCGATTGAAAAAAATCAAAAACTATCATTCAAATATATCGTTATAATAATAAAACATATCCAAGATTTAAACCCATATAGGAAAACTATATATTTAGTACAAGAACCAAATATAACCAACCATATGAGTGATAGCAAAAAACAAAAAAACTGTATGTAACAAAATTGCTATGCTTAAATTGGACGATATGCATAAAGAAAAATTAATTGTTTTACGGAAATAGTAAACTTTGCTGTAAGTTAAATATTTAAATTAAGAGAAGAGAAAATTTTTTTTAATACATGAATGTTATGCCCGCAATAGCTAGTATACTTTGATTTTGTCTAAACATTACAGCATCGATTGCTTTTAACATTTTACAATATTAAAGATAAAAATTTTACCCTATGCATTATACCAGAACACTAAAAAACACTAATAAAAATAATTTATATGTTAT
The DNA here is from genome assembly GCA_963942445.1 of Argyra leucocephala. Taxonomy (NCBI): domain Eukaryota; kingdom Metazoa; phylum Arthropoda; class Insecta; order Diptera; family Dolichopodidae; genus Argyra; species Argyra leucocephala. Next base: position 31,811,338 of record OZ012681.1, on the reverse strand, counting down.
GTATATATAAAATATTTCCCTTCTAATTCTTTTGTGACATACATAATATTTTTGCTGATTCGGTACATTGAGTGTTTTCATAAATACTGCAAAATGACAACAAATTTTTCACCAATTGGCGTATTTTGCAATAATCAAAACAAACTCTTTACCTATATTTTACATATATTTACAATTATTTACCGATATTTTACATTTATGCATATACTAAAAATTTATTCTGCCAAGTTAACTTTGAATTTACATTTATATATTATTCAGAATATGCAGATTGACTGTAGCTTTGCATTTATGAAAACAAGGACTATTCTTTGACCAACACATTTCTTTTCTGATTAATAAATAAAATCATATTAAACTACAAGTGTAGGCTCGAAGGATCGAAAGATCCAATGTCATTGCGGTCATTAATGTTCAAAATCAAAATCTGTTCATCTGTTCTGACAGTCTAAGTTATATTCGATCTTTCGATGTCAATAGAGATATTATTTTTGGTGAATTGGATAGGACTTCTTCTAGTTGTATAACTATCTACAGTAAAGTATATCTGTCCCATTCATAACTAACTTAATCTCAATTTATGACTTTTTGATATAATTAATTATTTTTTATTCATCTTCTTTAATTCAAAATTATATAAATTAAATTAAAACAATTACATAAGGAATAAAAAATAAATTTGTAAATAAAAAAAAAAAAAATTGAGGTTTTACTGTGTGTAAAGTTAGTAATAGACAAGGACATGCGAAACAAAAGAAAAAAAATAGAGAAAAAAAACGAGATCATTTCAATTTTATAGTTCTCTCAATTTTAATTTGGCATTTAAAGACGATTTTTACTGACTACCTATTCCTTTTTTTTATGTTTTCTTTATTATTATTTTTTAAATTGATTTCCCATTGGAGTAAATTTTCTATTTGAATTTCGATTCTAAATTTGTTGATTATATAATTTTTATATTTAAATTTAAAAAAAAAAGAAAAATCAAAATACGAAAAAAAAAAATTTGTTATTTTCATTTTAGAAATGATGTACGTATCCTTGTACAAAAGAAAAAATATTTTTTATCTCGAATTCTCTCTTCTCTTCTTTTCTTCTTTTCAATTTTTCCTTTTTCTTTCGGTTTTCGTTTTTGGTTAGTTCTATATTTTCTATTATTCTCTATACATTTTTATTGTCTTCGCTTTCTTCAGTTTCTTCTTCTTATTCTATATTCATTCATTTCCAAACGGTATATTTTTTAATATAAGTTACAATGTTTCAACTTTTTCAATATCTTTATCTCTTTCTCACTCTGTTTGTATTTCATTTTTTTATAATATAGAAATTTTCTTTCGGTTTTTTGTTTTGTTTTTGATTTTTTGTTTGTTGTTTTGCTGGTTTGTTCTGATATGATTAATGATTTTTTTTTTTGTTATTTTGTTATATTTTGTTGTTGCTCTCTTTTTAGTTTTTCTTTAATTTTTATTGTCTTTAGAGCGAATAAACTATTTACAGAAGAAGAGAATAAAGATCAGGATAACAGCAAAAAGTAAGGAATAATATTATACAAAATGAAAATTACAGGTTATCAATATAAAATGAAATTTAGATGCAACGAAAAAATAATAAATTAGTTAAGAGAAGAGAAGTTTGGAAAATTTAATTATTTTACAAGTTGGCACATTAGTAAGTGTTAATATTTAAGACCACCTATGAGTAAATATTTTAAAAATAAATATAATTTTTTTCTCTTGTATAATTCTGACTTCGAATGTGTACAATTAAATACAATATATTTTCGATTGTAGTAAATAAATTGGAATATTTGGAACCTCTTGAATTTTGTTGTTTATAAAATTTTAGAAAAAAGAAATATGTTCAATAACAATGGAAGGTCAATTTATTTATTTTTTTACCTTAGTAATATGAAATGTAAGCTATACCAGACGTTTATTCTATTTATATTTATTTTATTTATTTATTTATAATCTCAGAGCCCGTGTTGAGTATTTACTGCAATTCAGTATTTATTAATTTCTATATATGTATATTGTATATATTTTTTTAATGTTTTCGACAGTAAGTTAGGTAGATAACCTCTTCGTGCTTAAGTAAGTATGGTACTGAAAGTTTATACTACAATATCTACAATGTTTTAGCCTTCTTAAATAGAATAGTTCCATATCATATCAATCCCAACAAATAGAAGCTCATTTATGAGTACATACATTTAAACAGTTATAAGAAGAAATTTTGAAGTTTTCCCGATACAAATTTTGCAAAGAATATTCGCTTCTATTCGTATTGGCGATGAGTTACGAACTAGAAGGAAGGAATAACGATCTCCACAAGCTTAATTATAATTTTTGACCGGGTCAAGTTTTCAATGATTTTTAGAAGCGAATTAAGTTAAAATGACTAGCTCGTTAGGTAATGGCCAGTATATGGACGAAACCACTATAGTAAAGAAGATAAGAAGATGTTTATTTATTTATTTACTTACAGGCTTAATTCAAGCGAGTTAAATGTATTACATTTATATGAGTTTAAAAAATTTTAAAATTAACAATATAAATATTAAAAAATTAATATTAAAAAACTAATTGCAAAAATTGAGAAATAAATTGAAATGTAAATCAATGGTTACCAAAAATTATTAGTAAAAAAAAAAAAAAAATTGAACAATCTGCAAAATATAATCAATAAAAATATTCTTATATTTGAAAATTAGTAAGTACTTATGGGTTAAAGTTAGTACTTAAAGAAAAAATTAGCAACTATAAGAATATTGAAGACAGAGAGATGAGATCAGAAATTAACTAAGAGGAATATAAAAGCTTCATTAGGGTGTCTTTGCAGAGAGAGAGAAATCAATACGGTTCTTGTATTTGTTACCCATAATCATCATTCTATGGGTAGGTTCGTTCATTACATAGTTGGTTCGATGAAATGTGAGAATAAATAGGTTAGCAGAGCGGAAGCGATTAGTAGTATTAATCTGGGTTAGGTTTGAAATATAAGGGGAGTTAATATTTCCTTTAGCTATATCAGTGATAAAGATGACATCGGCAATTTCACGTCTTTTCTTCAGAGTAGCACAAGATGAATTAAGTTAAGTCTATGTTCATATGGTGGCAAAATTGACCATATGAACAAAAAACCATATGAAAAAAAGGGTCAGACCACGGAAGGTGACGTAGTGCAAATCTTAAAAAAATTTTTTTTATTGCCTCAATCCTATGTATGTGAATTTCATAATATGGAGACCATACCTGACTGACATATTCTAATGAAATATTTTAATGTTGATCAGGATATGGAAAAATCTTTGCAGGAATTATTGAATAAGGTGAAAGAATCGAGTGAACGATGCAAGTCTATTTTTGTGTCAAATGAAAAGGAAGTTTTCAGTACATAGATGTTTGGACGTAAATATTGAGCTAGACAGAAATTTGTCCAATGAAGCTAACTGAGTAAGTTAAGTTGTTGGTAATCTATTTTTCGGGATTCAGGAGACTGTTGACTGTAGTTATGTCAACTGAATACTAATGAAAATGTCCTGGGTTCAACGAATTCTCTTTAATTATTTTTAAGACATTAATTTTAACACAATTTGGTGCTATTAGTATTGTTACGATGAAGTACTCTACAATAGATGTATATGTATATGTTTAAGTAGATAGCTATATCTAAATAAATAGAAAAAAATAGAAAAAATATATATAAGGAGTCTGTGTTTGTTAGTAAAACAAAAAGTGGTTACAATGTTTATCCAATAACATTAAACATTTAAAATATCAGACTCCATTTATCCAAATGATGTAATTTTATTACATATATTTTGATTTCAAATTCAAACAAAAAAATATAATTTACATAAAGCTTTTTACGAAAACTGGATCGTTATATTTTTAGTTAAATAAAGTTCCAACTAACGAGATAAGTAATTAAATTTCATTTTTCTTCATCTAAAATTCAATTAAATGTAACCAATGATAGTCTAGCTAATGGTTGCTAATTGAAAGTTTTTTTTCCACTTATTTCCCTCTACATACCCATCCCTTCCTACAAATACTTTCTTTTGAGTTTCTCTTCAAAACAAAATTTTTACTTAACTTTTTTGGTTCACTTTTAAAATTTAAAAAAAAAAAATTCTATATTTCAATTTTCATTTCTGTTTTTCGATATTTTAAATATTTTTTTTTTTATTATTTCTTATCTTTTGTTTTTGTTTTTTTTTTTTGTTTAATTCATATATCATGTAACTCTCTTTTTATTTGTTCATTTGTCGTTGTTTTTTTTTAATGCTAATCATTGTATTAAAATCATATTTAGTAAAGTTGTTCGTTCGGCACCAAACTCTATGTACACCACTTGTAGAGAAATTTTCCAATTTAAAAAAAAAAACAACAACAATAATAATAACCAGAAAAAGAAAAGTTATGGAAATGAATAGGAGGGAATGAGAAAAATAAAATAATATACATAATTCAGTATAAAAAACAAAATTTAAGTAAAATAGAAAATAAATTACATATATAACAAAAAAAAAACAAAAAAAAAAAACAGCAAAAAAAATAAAAGCACAAAGCTGTAATAAGAAAATAGAGTAGAGTAACTTAAGTAATAAAATCAACACGAGACTATAATTAAACTGAATCAGAAACAATACAAAAGAAAATGACGACTAGATTAGGTGACGACATTACAATTTTACTTATTTAACTTACTGTTATGGTGATTTTTCTCTTTCCTGACGATTTTAAATGATAAAATTTAAAATTTTTGTGTGTTGTTTTTTTTTTGTTTTATTTATTAAAAATGTAGTAGATTAAATACAAAAATGTAGTAAAATATATTTTTTTATTATTATTAAAGTAAGGTGAATGATGCAAAATAGTTAATTTGAAAAGGGAGGGATTACATGCTAGGGCACAATATTGGGGGTTTTATACAACAGAATAGGACCACTTACCAGTATCTAATCCGTATCCGTAAAAAAATATAAAATATTAGATTAGATTGGCTTAAGAGAGGGTGTTAATCACAACAATGTTCATTGTTGCTACAAGACTAGGCTCTGTGTATATAGCGAATCCTGTGAGATATAGCGACCCTTAGACCATATCACAGTACGAACTAACCCTATGTTTCGAGCAGATCCGCAGTTGTGACGAATCTGTGAATATCACAAAAGGGAACCTTTGAAATCTCATGTTAGAAGTCATTGTTTTTTCTTTCATTTCATTTTTAAAAAGTTATAACTTAATTAAAATTCCTTTAGTCTACGTTGATGTTTTCAGGATTATCAAACAGGATTATCAACACCAAATTGCATGAAGATAAAGTCAAAATCTAACCATAAAGAAAGAAATGGCTACATGAAAGTGAGTATGGTTCGGTTGCACGTTTAAAAAAATAAAGAAACATTTTTCGGTTTTTCTATTTTTATTGAACTGCCCTTATACCCCAGTCGAATAATAATATATAATGAATGATGATTTTATGATACTACATTATGTAAGACTACCACCAATAATTTCTTTAGCTTCTTGTGATTCTATCACGAAATTTTAGTACGATCATGTGGGATAGTTTTTGTTTCCCCTACATTATCTGGTCAGTCTTAATTTACCATTTTTATCAAAGAAGTTTTTCTACACCGTAGATTTTTTGGGTTTTGGGTTTAAACCAACTAGTTGGTTTAGAAGGGAATGTCAATCACAACAATTCGTTTTTGCTACAAGACTAGGCTGCGTGTACATCCTGTGAGATATAGTGATCTCTTAGACGATCAATACAAACTAAACCTATGCTCCGAATAGACCCGTAGCTATATGACGCATCTGAGGATATGATGAAAACGAACCTTTGAAATCTCAGCTAGGTTGCCAAATATATGTCCTCCCAACAACCTAAGTCTAGAATTGAGAAATCCCAGAGAATATAATTGACATTTTCCTGAATATCAAGATCCGCGAAGGTAAGACAGTTATCATTTTTAATAACCCCCAGTCGCATTGCGTGCCATGCAAAGTGGCAAACTTAAATGCATGTCCGTAGTTATTAAACATATAACAACAACAGCTTGAAGGTAGATCAGAACGTTCGGAACAAAATAAAATTGATACAAATAAATAGAATAGGAAAATATACAGACTTGTCCAAGGAATAATTTTTTATTGTTCCACACTTTGTTCCACACTCTGTTCCACACTATATAGTATATTGTTTAAATTTTTAATCTACACTTTTTAATTACTTGCTTTTGTCTGTTTGTAAAATAATATTGTCATATTAGTTTTTAAATTTTGAAATGTAATTTTGAAATTATTATATTTAAAATGTTTATTCATGAATTATACAATAGTTCAACAATGGCAGACAATCAATTAACATTGTTGTGTAGCAAATGCAACAAATATTTTTTGATTCCCCGAAAATAATTATATTTTATGTGATGGAATAAACCATAAAAATAATTATATTTTATGTGATGGAATAAACCATACTATAAAAATTTTTCGGGTTTAACAAGCCGAAATTAAAAAAGATAAAATAGTATGATTTTGCTAAAAATATTTATCAATTCGTGATCGGCGTCGTAATACAGTGCGAAAAATATAAAAGAATGAACAAATGCATTTTGAAATATTTAAAATCGTTAAAATGCCATAATAAAAGGACTGAAAATTAAACTATCCTTACTAAATGATTTTTCCTTCAATTTTATAGTCCTTTTCATCAGCGAGTGCAAAGAACATCATAGAGTCGAATGGTCAACAATGTTATGTACATATATTTTTTTTTTGTTTTAAACCTTTTTACTTCTTTGATTAGTTTTTTTTTTTATAATTATGTGATTTACTTTAACTTTCGTAAATCACAAAGTCATAGGGGCCAACATGTATAGATATAATTTTGTTTTATTTTTTCCTACTCCCTTTCGTACTACCTATATAGTTTCGATATTGTGCTTTGTAGGATCTGTTTCAGTTTCAGTTTCTTAAAATGAGATATTAATTTTTTTAATAAAATAATTGAATATTACATACTGTGGGACTTGTAGAGAATTATACTCTTATCCCTTGAACGAGTGATAACCTAAACCAACCAACAACAATAAATAAGTCACTCTGCTCCGAGTGGGAATGTAATGGGAAAAAGTCACAATTAAGTGCTAATTGGGTTTCCAGAAGCAACTCAAATGGTCATTTTTCTATAGCTTTTCTACATAATGTCACACCTATCGTCTACTGGAAGGTACGAGTTATATATATCTAACGGGAATTGAAGTCGGGATCTAACAATATAATTGCAATTCATATTTTCCTATACGCTACTCACAAATAAGACTACAGGAAGATGAAAATAAATTGATCTATTTAAAAAAGTGAAAAATAAAAATTCATTCAATTGTAGTGTATTGGAAATCTAAGCTTTCGTGTTCGTTCTTATTGACAAAAATAGTAACAAATCTACTCTAAATTTAATTACCCATCACTATTCAATGATTGTATATATGTATATACAAATATGTTAACTTTTGTATAACAATTTTTTAATTTTATTTTCTTGTCTTTTTTTTGCAAAACACAATTGGGTTCCATTTTAATATTTTCCAACTCAATTCAATAACTATAACCGTTACTTTTAAATGGATATCGTTAGTTAATTGTATGTGTTAGTGTAATATATATTATGATGAGTGTATATTATAATTTTTTAATATTTCAAAATATTAAAATTTAAAAAAAAAATATTTTTATAAAATTTAAAGTTAAAAATTATTAAAAATAAATAAAAATCATTTTTCATACTTATTTACTTACATTTACTTGTATTTACTTAATAGCAAACTATATAGTAAATGACAGAGTATATTATGCAAGTAAGTAAGTGTACTTAAAATTTGTTTTAGTGGTTACTGCTTATTTTTTTTTTTGTATTTTGTAGCCTACTTCGTTTTTATTTTTTTAGATAAAAAAAAAATTGAAAATATTCTGCAGTGACCTGATTATGTCGTTTGTTTTAATATTTTTTTTTTGTTTTTGTTATTTTATACACTGATGTTCAACTACTCTCTCATGGTCATCTTTTAAGATTTGTTCCGGACCTATTGTTATCCCAATTTCTTTCATTTTTTTCATTATTATGAGTTTATTTTGTGCTTTATTTTAATTTTAAAAATGTTGTAATTTTATTGCTCGAAATTAGATTTAAAAAATCGTATTTGTTTTAATTTAGTAAAAATTTTGCAAAATACATTCATTGAAAGAATAGAGTATGTGTATAGTGAAATTTAGTCAAATAGAGAAATTAAAACAAAATGTCTACAAAAACGTAAAATGTGAAGGTCTTCTATAGCAATGAATATAAAATTGATTTTTTTTTTGTGTTAATAATTTGTCACATAGAAAAGATGAAAATGGGTTTGTGTTTGTGTGATTGGAAAAATAAAAATTTGTATAAATTCATCTAAGTTTGTTAAAATGGTCTCGTAAAGAGACTCGGCTAGGAATGTTCAAGTAAAATAATTTATGAATATTGGTTGAAAATAATTGAAAATATAATTTGGAGTGAATGCTCAGATTGTCGTCGATGAAATATTGTCATCTTTTATTTTATGGGGATTTCTATGTAAACATGACCTCTTCAATATTGTCATCTATTTTATTAAATCTAAATGGCTATTCCACATTTATATTTAAAACAAGAAAGAGAGTGGTGAGATCACGTCAGTAGAAAGTGTAAATTCACTACTAAGGGTAGTAATTAAAGTGGTGGGAACAGTGGTGTGTCGTAGTGACAAGGCGTTGAATTTTACCGTTTTAATTATTTTAACTTACAGAACAATAACTATACTTACAAAAGAGATTAAAATGTACAAAACTGTAGAATATCGAATTTTTAAATATAGTGCTGAAACAAGAACCATAACAGATAGTAATGTTTGTATATGTTTGTGCCAGAACTTCTCCCACACCCATTAAGCTATTATCTATATATATCAACCAAACTTTACAGAAAAACACTGTGTCAACTGGAATCGAACACAGACTATGTTGAGTTCTAAAATTCTGACTGCTTCGGGTACCTGTCATACAACTTTTAGCATCCATAAACTATATTTCAAAAATCAAAAGCGTTACAGTCATACAAATTTATATTCTAGTACTCTCTTAAAAACAAATAAACATGTCTTTTACCGTTTTCTAAAATTGGAACTTATGCCGATACCTGTCACACCACTTCTGACATGCTGAAAGAATAATTCAAAAACCACAGGTGCTGCACACCAAAAATCATATCTAGTACCACTTACAAAATAACTAAATATTCTTTTCATCCCTTTTCGAAATTGGGAGTGGCTCAGGCAACTGTCCAATATCCACCTAGAATATTTCAAAGGCCAAAGACGTAGCAGACCCTACTATACTTTGTCTTATGCTATTCTATCGAAAATAAATTAATATGTTAATAATTATATTTTACTGTTTTTAAAAATTTAAGCTGCTTCCGTTACCCGCCATACAATTCCTAGCGCTCGCTAAGAATATTTTAAAATTCAAAAGTGTAACAGACCAGAAAATTTGTACCCTGGTACTCTATAAAAATAAAAAATATATGTATTATACCATTTTTTAAAATGTGGACTGGTTCAGGTAGCTGTCATAGAACTCTTAGCATTCGCCAAGAATATATCAAAAACTAGAGGCTTTGTAGACCAGCAACTTAAAACTCAGGTGTTCTTTATAAAAAAAAGCATCAATGAAATAAAAAAAAAATCACTTTTGAAAGTTTACTGAAATAAAAAAAAAGTAAAAGGTTTGCCGGTTCGCGTACCGATTACGTATTTTAACAAAGCTTCTATTCACCAACAATTAAAAAATTAAAAACAAAAATAATGGGAATCCAGAAAATGTGCACCCACCCTATTTACTTATCAGTAAATTAATAAAATTCGAGGTCGGCGAAGGTAGATTATATAGCAGTCGAGTTATCTGGCAAGATAAAATTGTTAACCGATGTTTGTAATATGGTATTGTCTGTCGCAGAGCTAATAACAGTTTATTCGAACGGTTTTCTGGTTGCGAGAAAGGGCTATTCTTGCTGCTACAAATAAAGATGTCAACGAAATAAATAATGAAACACTTGCCATGTTATAAAATACACAGTAAATTAATACAAGTACATCTAGCAAGTTTTAATTAACAAGTAAGAATTTAGTATTTGAACGCTTCAATGAACTCAATTAGTTTGCAACGTCAAATTCTTATGGCGCAAATTACTTCTACTGTAGGGAAATGTTATCAAATAATATTTTCCTTTCACATTCAAAACAAAGAGAGCTTCAAGCTTTCTCGGGCAAGGTTCAGGTAATTCTGCTAGTTCTATATTAAAAACATTTTACAACTTCTTAAAAACTATTTGGTGAAGGTAGTTGTAATAAATTAAGAGCTTTTCATCCTTATAAACTTTAGAACAGTAGAAAGCGTAAACTTTAGAGCAAAATAAAAAAATAGCATTAGCCAGGCATCTTCTTTTAATGTCAGACGGGAACAAAAATAGAATACTGCAGTCCTGCAAAGGCTGCTCAAGAATGTAAAATTATAAAAAAATTAGATAGTTGTTGAAAAAATAATTTAAATAATAGAAATTAACACTATAAATGGAGCATATACAAATACAAATTTATATACTACAGTTCAGAATCGGAAGCAAATTTCTGAATATTCTAAGAAGCTTCAAAAGTTTACCAAAAAATAATCTCAAAACTTTATAAATAAACTTACAAATGGCATTTTACAGTAATTAACTTCAAATAACGTTTTCTAAAAATAAAATAATTAGATTTCATTTTAAGAATGATTAAAATTAAAATAAATAAAACCGAAAAACAAAAATATATAGAAAAACTTTGTACAAAATTCAAGAAAACTAAATACATTAACCGTTATCCTCTTTATTAAAATACTTTAAGGATCTTTGAATAAAAAAACAAAAAAAATAAAAACAACCATTATACCAAAATGAAATAAAAGTACACAGCCCAATATTAAAACTATATAAATAATATTTTTTCTATCCCAGACATGAATTACCCTTTCAGTACACATCACACATATTAAATACAAACATTTTAACTACCATACAAACATCAATTTGTATAACATACTCATGTAGATATATATACATATATATATGTACTTAGAAAAAGGATATCAAATATCATCAGTAAATCGATTTTCTTAATTTTAGTATAGAAAAAAAAAACATTATGAAGAATTTTGCAAACAGGACTTTGAGAATTTTTAGAATTGTTTGTAACCTAATATGAGAATCCTTATACAAAAAAAAAAAAAAAACAAAAAAAAAAATTATAGAACTTTGTTCGCCCCCATGAGTATCTAGAATAATATACATGATGTATTTAAAAATCCGTTAGGATTTTGTCTAGAAAAATTTTTTTTAAACAGTTTATATTTTAAAGAAAGGATTCTAGAATGTGCTTTTAAGATTTTTTTTTTTTTTTTTAAATTAATATGGTCGGGTATTTAAAATCAAATGACAGTTTCGACAACATCACCTTTATATGTGGTTGAATTGACATTTTATAAATTTTTAGTACTATTTTTTTGTTGTTTAAGGTTTTCGGTTAACATCGGGAGAGAGAGATAGGTCTGTAGACATTTACATAATATTTATTTAAAAGGTTTTTTGTTTGTAAATCGGTTTGAATAATGGTATTTACGGATTTGCTTTCTTAAATTGATGACTGTATTGAGTAGTTGAAATTGTTTACCGCTTGGTAGAATCGTTTTTTGAAGATGAAAATATGATGAAAAATTTTATCCTTAATTTCTATCACAGATCCAAATATTAGTTATTAATGTCAGGTTCGTTATACAAACTACATGCAAAAGGTGTACAGGGAATAAAAAGCTTGTAGTGGTACATCCTTAACAGCAATAAAGATTTATTTTACTCTTTTATGTTTGTCTGTCTTTTATATTTTATAATGTTACAGCTTGACCGGAATTAATAATCTGTATCACTGGTGTTGAAAAAATTATATTAGCTGACAAAGTAGGGTTCGATAATTTTAGACAAAATTAAGTTAGCTTTAAATGTTTGCAAATCAAATGTATAAAAAATATAAACATCCCAATCTTAGTTGATGGGTATTCTAGACTTTTACTACCTTTGTATTTATTTATTTATTTACTTCGTTTAAATCACAGAAATAACAAGATTTTTTAAAAATATAATTTTAACATAATTAATAAGAAAAAAAAAAAACATAGCGAAACAATGAATCAAGTAGGTAGCATTTGAAATTTGTAAATTATAATAAAGAGATAAACAATTTTCAACATTTTCTAAAAATTATTTTGGCGCATTCTAGACTTTTACTATACCTTTTGTAGTTTAGTATGCTTTTACAAGATCAAAGTAAAATATCCTAACCTCTTTTAACAAAAAAACAATTCAGTTGCAAATCTGATTTTCAGTTAGATTATATTAGATTAAATTTTTAATACGAGTTTAGTCCCAATGTGACCAATTTTCAATAAAAAATTTTATTTAATCTAATCTAAGTGGATGCTCAACTTAGTAAAAATTTAACTAATAACTAACCATTAATAAGTCAAAAATAATAAAATACATATAACCTAAGTGTTACCAATTTTTTGAATCATAGCTCATATCATAATTAAGAAATACGTAAATTGAATTTGTATTATGCTTTTAATGACTATCATTGATAATCATTCATAATCTCAACTTATTCGTAACAAAATTAAATCCTTAGAACATTCATTAAAACAAACAAAAAATATAAAAATCTTTATAATCGGTCAAAAAATTAGGTTTTTAGAGGATTTTTAGATTTTTTAAATTTTGAAAATTTTGACGACCCTGACCCTATAAAAAAATTATTAAAAAATATGAAATTTATTTCATGATTTCTTTTGCAAATAGTGAATAAGATTAACAACTTCGAAATTCGAGTATTGTCGTTTTACGTATTGAGGCTGTTAGGAAAACTGTCTTCAAATTGCGTCGTCAAATCTGATAAAATTGCCACAAACTGTATAGTAAACAGTTTTTTTTTATAAATTACATTTTTATTTTTATACGGTTTCAATAAATATAACAAAAAGTATATTTATATACTTGCAAAAAAAAATCCCGACTTTTGTAACTTCTGGCTTCCTGTAGCCTTCCTTATTAAAATAGTTAATTGAAAGACTAGTCGTGGAAACAGCCCCATTGTAATGATTATATATTTTGTACTTTCGAATAAATTAAACTTAGTTTATATAAAAAGGGTTGGGGCCGAAATCACAAAGTCAAAATCCCAAAACCAAAATCCCAAAAAAAAGAATACCAAATTTAAGAACCCCAATGTTTGATTGCAAAATACCCCTATATTACAAAATCCTAATGTTACAAAATCCCAAGTTACAAAATAATAGGCTTTGTGCGTTTAAAAATTAAAAATTAATTTAAAACTAACCGAGGTACAATATTGTCATTTCTATTATCTGGAAAAAGCTTTTTGTTTTAGGTATATTAAAAATATAAGGCAACATTAATTATTAAATGTTTGTACTCATTTTATTTTAAGTTTGAATAAAAATCTTGTGGTTCTGGGAATCATAAAAACGGTCAACCCTGACTTTTCATTCCAACTCTAAAATGCTCCTAATACAAAATCTCACATACACATAAATATTCTGTAAAAAGTGGATAACTCTGATTTTGAATCCAACTCTAAATGCTTTTCATTTATTGGAACCTGCTCTTATTTTTTTCCAATTCTCCAATGCTATTATTTATTTTTTGCCAACGGCAGGTAAACGCATACGTAAGCGCATACGGCACATTTTTAGTAAATAGTATAAAAGAAAATGATTTTATTTTTAAAGTCGAAGGTGATTTTTTTTTTGGGATTTTGTATCATTGTGATTTTTTTTTTTGGGATTTTGGTGGACTATAAAAATAATACGAGTATTTATTCAAAACAAAATTTTTTAATGTGCTTGCACTAATTTATTTACACATGTAAAATTGCAAATGGATTTAATACAAATAATTTTGGATTTTTGATGAAATCAATTGCAAATTAGAATGTATTTGGAATTTCAATTTGGAACTCTTACTCTACTGGATAAGCTTATGAAAAAAAATTGAAGAATTTTGATATTTCGTGGAAACAACTTCATTAAATCCAACCATAAAACTCAATTAAAACACAGTGTTATATATTGCCACAATGCTAAAATGGGTTAAAATTGCGCTAAAAATGCTGCAATTATAATAAAACGAAAGCCCTGATTCGAATTTGTGAGCATTTTTAACAAAAGCAAAAAAATATTATTAAGTCATATTCTCTGCAATTGCTTGGTACCTGCGAGTAACGAAAACTATTTACAGATAGTTAGGGGAATATAAGTTGCATAGTTTATAATAAAAATATTTTTATTTAAACTCAAAACTAAATTTTGTATTTAACAATTATTTTTTTGTTTGTAAATTTTGACTTTGATGAAAAATGAGCAATTTATGATTTTGATTTCAATGACTCAAAGAATAGTTAGTCAAATGATACCTAACCTAAATCTATTGAATATTTTATTTATTTTAGATATCTATAGATACATTAACAAAATTAATCATGGAATAAAAAACGGTTTAGTGTTTCACTATATTTCCAGTATAACCCTCCACCGAACATTTCTCCTACTTCTTTCTCTTTTTCTTCTCTCTAATTATCACTTTTCTTTCCTCTTCTTTAAATTTTGGCTAATAATATAAAAAAAAAGTAAAATTACAATACAACGAAAAATGACTAAACGAATAGCTGTGATGTGACTGTCCTGTCATTCGGTTTTAAATTGAAATTAAGCTTCAAATATGCAGAGAAGAGATTAATATGAGCGTAATGAAAATATGTAAATTGTATATCAAGTTCATTGCTCACTTTTATATGAAATTTATATAATCGCACTACCCTCATATTAATTTAATTTCCCTATATTCGAAGTTTAGTTTCAGTTCAAAAAAGGATGACAGGACAATCACAGCTATATTTGTTCAGTTATATGCGTGCAAAATATTTGAGCGTGTAAAACATTTTCAATAACATTTAACAATTTAAAATAGAGAATTTAAAACAAAAAAATGTTTGTACTTGTAGAAATCAAACTTTTTTTTTTAAATTTAAACCAAAAAACTAATATTTTAATAAAAAAAAAAAACAAGAACAAAAACAAGAAAAAAAAAAAAATTAATTTTATATTTTTTATAGCACTAAAAGAGTCTTAATAATTCAAAACTATATCAAACGAATTCTCATTTTATATAACATAAATCTATATACATATATATATATATATTATTCGCTTTTGAAATGGGTCTTTAAATCAGAAAAAAAAGACAAAAAAAAATTATTAAAATTTTTTTTCAAAAGATCCTTTTTTAGCGAACGAACAAAAATAGAAATCGTTCAAGGATTTATATATATATATATATATATATATAATATATATTAATATATAGTTATAAAATTTTCTTTTTACAGGAAATTTTTTGTTATGTTTTATTTTTGTTTTTTTTTGTTTTTATTATTTTTAAGTTTTTAAAGCGCAAGATTCTTAATTCCCATTATTTCCATCACATATCTTTTAATTAAATTCTTTTTTTTTTATTTTAATTTTTTTTTTTTTGTTTTTGTGCCGTACTTCTTTCATTCCTAAATATCCTGCTAAACATTCAACAATAAAACATTAAAAAGGATTTCAACACCACCAAACAACATTACACTTGCATTACGTTGAATAGAACGAATTAAAAATAATAAAAACAAAAATAAAAAAACAAAATTGAACAACAACACTAACAGCAACAAAATAAATACAAGAAACAAAACAAAAAAAAAAACATAGGAACGTTTTTCCTCATTTTCCTTAATATGCATAATATCCTTAAATATCCTTGACTTCCTGACCACATATTTTCTAAGCGATGAAAATCGCATCACAACAACTAAAGGTTATTACGTTATATTTTTTTTAAATATTTTATTATATTGATGTACATATATATATATATAAATGAATGTACTATGTATAAATGTACCAACATTAAAAGAAAAGAGTGTGAGAGAGGATGAAACGGAAAAATACTTGAGAATTGAACGAAAAATTCCTGTTTTGGAAATTTTTTTTTTTTTTTTTTTGTTTTATGTTTGTTATTTTTCTATTTCAAGATCCTAGATTATATGGAAAATAAAAAATTTTTTCACGAAGATGAATTCAACCAGCAATAAAATATGAAAAACGAAACAAAAAAAAAAACGACAAAAATTTTCTTTAATTTTCTTGTTTTCTTTTTTGTGCGAATTTTATATTTTTTTTGGCGAATTTTCTTTCTTAAATTTCTTAGCTCCCAATAATTTTGGTGTGCTCACCTAAATTTCAAATAGAACATTCACCTAAACTTTTTTATTTAGAAAGAGAAAAGAAGATATAATTATAAAAGTGAAGGTTTTGTGAGAGTGTAAGAGCAAAGGGAATATTAAATGTATAAAAGAAAAGATGAATAGAGCATGAGAGAGAGAGAAAAAGAGCGAGAGGTGTTGGGACAAAAAAGAGTACAGAAATTGGAAATGATTGGTTTACCATTGTTTGTATATATTTAATATCAATTACTTTATTATAATTTATATTAGTTTATATGTTTTTATATATATATATATATATATATATATGTATTGATATTATATAATATATAAAATTATTTATGAAAAATTATATAGAAGTTGAAATTATCGAAAATATTTTAATTAAGCGGTCAATTAAATGTTATTGTTTAAAGTTTTTAGAACATTTATTGTTACAATATAGTAATTTTTGTTGTGGCCTGTTTAATTAGGGAAATGATTGTTTCATAGTAATCGCAAAGTGATTTGAATTTTGTTAAATAGGTCCACATTCCGAAACGAAAAAAGACTTAAAGATGGGCAGCAGCTTTATTTGCAAACCCACTAAATAAATAAATAAATAAAAGTGATTTGGAGTTGGGTCTCGAAAAGGCTGAATTTAATTAGTTAAATTTACTGAATTAAAATATTTTGGTCATTGAAAACAGTGAATTCATCGTAGCAAAGCTTATTTCGAAATGAAAATCAATTGCATATACACATTCTGTAATTGTAAATGACTATTTTTTTTTTTCAATTATATAAAACCTATAGTATATGTATTTGTCTATTCTAATAAAATATATATTTATTTTGAATATAGATTAAAATTGGAACTAAAATCCTTTGATAGATTTGCTTATTTTCCTTGATATACACGTAATGCCTTGATATGCAAACTACTTGCTCAGAGTGCAAGACACATTCAAATATTTTTACTAACATTAAAATTTATTTAATTGTTTTATACAATATTTTGCACAAAATTAAAATTACATATTTTTAAATAATGATTATATAAATATCTAGTTCAAGCATTTGTACTTAAAGGATATGAGATTTGTTACAACTAATTGGTTTAAAAAATTAATAATTAATTAGAGTTGTAATATTTTCCATTGAAATTCAACATTTTTTCAAACAAATTAAACATTTTTTCATTCAAATTCAACATTTTTTTTTAATGAAATTCAACAAAATGTCTAACAGTTTATTGGAAAAAATGTTCAATTTGAATGAAAAAAAGTCTAGTATGTCTATACTTATAAATATTAGACATAAACGTATAAACTTTTTCAACTATCAGTTCTACTAGCATTTTTTTTTTTAAGTCAGTAAAATGGCAATTTTGACATTTCGCCAAAAAAAATATGGATCAAAATAACATTAAAACAGAAGTAGTGTACTAAAGTGTGTACTCTAATTGCAGCAAGTAGATTGCACTAGTTATTAGGATAGAAACAATAATTGTTTTTTTTTGTTGGTTGGTGTATTAACAATGATACTTTTATTTTGTCAATACCAAGAATTATATTGTTGATAATATATGCTCAGACATATGCTACATTAGTAATACTATAAGTATCAATAATATTTAGTACGGGCATGAACCCATTCGTTACTATGAATAATATAAAAACGTATTTATTATGAACAGAAATGAAAGATTCAGACAACATTACCGAGATCATCTTAATCAAAATGATTATTAAGTTCGTCATTGAATCAGTCAATGTTAATGTTTCTATATTTTCTATTCTAATCTAGAATCATAGATTTGACAAATAGTTTTCGTTCCAAACCATTTTAATGTAATTCTGGTTATAATTATTATATTTAATCTGCAGAATTGAAAAAAGTGGTACAAATAGCAGGAGAATCATTTCACAACTGATTTTTTTAATTATTTTTTTAAATGACAGATTAGTATTTAAAAAGAAGACGTAGCGAAACTAAATATTTTTTCATAATTTTTTTATTTTCAATTAGAAATTCCAATTTAAAATTTCGACCCATGTACAAGTATACGTACGTCGAAAAGTAGTATACGTAGTACAAAAACACTTAGATGAAATATCGGGATGGCTCAATAAATGGAAAATCAGAGCAACTGAATCAAAGTCGCAACACATAACGTTCACTTTGATACGAGGGACTTGTCCTTCTGTTTTTCTAAGCAACATCATACCACACTTCATTATTATTGTCAAATATCTTGGTATGCACCAGGATGAGCGCCTAACCTGGAAAATATTAAATTTACAAAATAATATATTTACTGTTTAGGATAATGTACTGGCTTGATTGGCAGGAAATCCCAGATGGATCTATAGATAACAAAATATTAATATATAAGGCCATACTTAAGCCTGTTTGAACATATGGAATTCAACTATGGGGAACAGCGAAAAAGCCTAATATTGAAATCATTCAGCGGTTCCAGAATAAAGCAGTAAGATCAATAGTTGATGCGACTTGGTATGTGACACATAATTTAATTCATAGAGATTTAAAAATTGAGATGATTCAAAAAGTAATTCAGAACTATATTAGAAATTATCGAGAAAGATTGGATAGTCATCAAAATATAATGGCAAGTACACTGATAACAAGAGGCATAACACATACTAGGCTGCAGAGTATAACGCCAGCCAACCTATAATGAAATTAATCTCACTGTAGGTGAATTTCACACGTTAATTCTGCCAATAACAATTCTAACAATTTATATTCGATTATTGTATAATTTAAAACATGCAGATTCCGAATAAAATAAAAATTTTACAAAAAAAAAATAATGCATATAAAAAATTTTTAATATTACGAATTTCCGCAACTCACCAATGTGTACAGTTTCTTTTTTTGTTAATTTTTTTTTAAATAAATTATTACATACGCGGTTGTTGTCTAGGATAAATCAATATAAACAAATGTATATATTATCAAGAATAAATTGAAATGATGAAAAACAATTCATAATGAAATTGAGTTCGAATTTTTTTATCAAACTTCTTCGAGGAGCAGGCTTAAGGAAACTAAGAAGCTAATTTACTATTAATTTACAAAATTTATATCGTTATGTAACCATTGTTCGAATCAAAGTTTTATAAATTTTGTACATGGTTTTTTTTTTATATAAATTGTCGTTTATAAATTAAAAACGAAAAATTCAAGTTAATTATACAAAACTAATAAATATATAAAGATAATGAAACGAAATAACGATAATGAGGATATAATATCAGAGAATTAGGGTTTCAAAAAAATAGGCGAAATTCAAATAATATTAAATAGAAAAACGAATATAGAATTAAAAAACAATGAAAATTAAAAAAGAAGATAAAATAAAAATTGAAAAAAAAAAATTATAAAAAATATTTCCACGGAATCATTGCAAATATTGCAAATATTGTGAATTTATTCAAATTTAAATTGCATTTCTGATAATCTGATAACTATTCTGATGCCAAACCAAAATTATTTAAATTTAAAATCATCCCATAACCTATGATAAATAAAATATATATATTCATGAATAAATAAAACAAATACAGGTATATATATAGCTTATGTATGTTGTTTTTTATACAACTTACAAACATAAATATTTTTAAATTGATTTACTATTCAAAACATTCAAAAATTAATTATCAAATCAATGCAGCAAATAATCATCATGGTTAATTGTTAATCGATTAAAACTTTTTCAAAAGTGTTTCTCTTATCGATTTCAATGGGGGGGATGATATAAATTGTATAAATGATTTCAGTTCAATAAATAATTCTAATTAGTATAATTGTGTTATTTTGATTCAGATAACGGATATTTATTTGAATAGATTTAATATATTTGTATTAAAATTTGAACAAAAATTAACTCTATCGGATAAACTATGGCACCCCAAGATTTACAATAATTTTTTGTTCAATTCCATCGTTATGTAATCTGCTGTAAACAAAAGGTATTAACCTGAAAATATCAAGTGGCTGAAATTTGAACAATATATTCTACAAGTCCTAAACGCTGAAAAATTATTAAAACAAAAATATTAAAATATTTTCAACTGAACAAATTCCAAATAAATGAAAAAAAACAGCATATTAACATTTTACGTCATTTGGAAAATGAATGTAGAGTTTGTTAAATATATACGTATAATTTTGACAACTATGCGTGTTTTTGACATGACAACATTACATGAACGTTTACGTATTTTACCCAAACTCTCAAATAATAATTAAAATTTTTAATTTTTGTATAGCATGAAAGTGACAATGCTTGCTTAACTCTTTTACATTAATGTACAAATTATACAGCTTTCACTATTACAACTTACTCTTAAAAGTGTATTAAAAAAAATTACTGAAATTAATTATTATTAAATTATTATATATGTACTTACAAGAATTGAAGAATAATGATAAATGACAAAAATATTTTCGACTTACCTAAAAATAGAGAAAAATTGGTTTAAAAAATTATTAAAAATATAAAATAAATTTTTTGTTTATATAAAATAAATTTAAGTAATATAAAATAATTAAATCTTATTCAATTCAGTTTAATTCATTTATTAACCTAAATATTCACATTTAACTTTACAGATATTAAGAGTGGTATTTTGTAAGATGATAGTGACAAAAAAACAATCACAAATTTTTTTTTGACATTTTGTAGAGTTTTTGACACTATGATACGGACAATTTTTGTTAAATTGAGAGTGACAACAAATTTGTTGTCACCGCCACACAAAATATTATTTTGTCTCTTTTTTCTCTTCTATTTTTATCTCTTTTCTTTGGGTGAAAAATTTAGTATACAAAGTTTTAATACAATTTAAAATAAGTTCTACTACCGGTTAAAACTTATGCTACATTTTAGAATACCATTTTGACAATATAAATACACACTCGCATTTTGACGTTTAAATTTATAATTTTGTGTTTTTTTTTTATATAAATCAGTAATAATCTGACTTTTTGTTTACCTTTTCATCAATTTACTTTTGGCTTATCTTTCGTTACATGAAAAGGTTATTACACAATTAATAGGTCAGCACACATTTTCGACGAAAAACTATATTTTATTAACATATTTTGCTAACATTTGGCAATAAACTTATATTTTCACCGAAAAAATACGCTAACCTATAATTTAATTAATTCTAATGACTTTCTCTATATTCCATGTACACAAAATGTAGTCTAAATTTTTGGCTACACATTCTACTCTTATTTTCCGTTTCCACAATATATTTTAAACATTTTGGAATAGAGTACAAAGTCTAGAGCGTTTTATATACATTTGAAAAGATGTTACGTGGTACATTTTATGGTTTAAGTGCATTTTGAATGTTGTCATAAAATTATTTGTGTTATATTTTTTTATAATTTTGTGTTTTGTTTGAATTTTAATATACATATTTAGAAGTTGTTTGATGTTGCTAGTTTTTAAAAATGATCACTATAAAAAATAACAAAAATTTTCAGCACCATTTTTGATAGCTTTTACTTTTTGCCACATTCGATATTAATTACCACCTTACAAAATTCCACTCCAGATTTTATACTAATTATGTATTAATTTTTTATATATTTATATTTACATTTATAATATAAAAAATTATTATTATAACAATATTTAAAATTACAATAAATTTATTTGTAAGCCCTTAGCTTACTTGGGCTATCGGCTTATATACTAATTATCAATCTACACAAATGAATAATAATTTATTTGTTTCTACGTTCTACGATTTTCTATTTTTAATATTGAGATTATGAGAGGAAAATATGAAAACAACTCTAAATTAAATAATTTTATAAAATTCATGGACAGAACAGAATTTTCAATTTTTTTTTGATTAATTTGTTGTTGGAAAATTTTAAATTAGATAAAGTATTAATTATGAAAGATTTGATTCGTTCATCTTTGTATGAACATTGTCTAAATTTGAGTAATTTGGAATAGAATTCATTTTTGTATTTAGCAGGTTTTACGGACAAATTTTGCTTTATTTTTATAACTCACATATTGTTTTTTATTTTCTCGATATAAGTTATAAAGTTAATCAAAGTTCAAAATCAGTAGTTTTAACAATACTAACACCCACTGATGAATTTTTTTTTTACACTTGACAGTAACTTAGGAATCACCTTTTCGTGCTTAAGTACGGTACTGCAATTTTTCACTACAATATCTACATTCAGTATTTTTGAACGAAACAATCTTTCAATAATTTTTTTTAAAGTTCCAGGCGAAGTGAACATCAGCTGACATCTGAAGACTCGTCGTAGCAAAATATCAGAACTTAATCAATGCTGGAACAATACAAAAAAATAGCGCTTTATCAAATAGAACGCTTAGTAAATAAAACAACACCAAACACCAGGTAGAGTAAAGTATATTATGTCTAGTCTATCCGAGGAAAGAAAAAACATTTTATTCGGAAAAATTTGATTTTACGAACATTTGAGATTACTGAAATTGATCAATGTAAAGCTTTTGCATCTAAAGAGATAAATGAAAAAAAAAGCTTTTGGTACCAGACAGCTTTCTAAAATTTATAGTATATTAACAACAAACAACAAAGATTTAAACATGCTAATTAAAAACACAAAACAAAATAAAAAATTAATCAAAGCTTTAGCTAAAAATAAAAATCTTATCCCTAAAGAAAAATAAAGACAAATTAAAAAAAAATTATTTCTTAAATCATGAAATTTTTTTATTAAATTTACTGCAAATTTTGTTTTGTGAAAGATCTCAATAAATTTACTGTTATATCATAAAAGAAATTTTTTTAAGTGTCAGCAGTAAAAACTCGCTAAATAACTGTACCAAGGATTCTTAATTTGATGCAATATCAAAATTTTCACTAATTTTTTCCATTTCATTTTCATTTTTGTAA
The DNA here is from genome assembly GCA_963942445.1 of Argyra leucocephala. Taxonomy (NCBI): domain Eukaryota; kingdom Metazoa; phylum Arthropoda; class Insecta; order Diptera; family Dolichopodidae; genus Argyra; species Argyra leucocephala. The sequence continues at coordinate 31,787,953 of OZ012681.1, read as the reverse complement.
TAAAACAAAACAACAAGAACCAAAAAATAAGAATTTTCATTTGTCGAATAAAAAAATTTCAGAAAAACTTCGTTAAAATTTTTCGTTAATTATTTCTTTCGTTTTAATGAAATAAAAAAATACAAACATTAAACAAAATTATTATTTTGAATTTTTTTCAAATTATTTTCACTGATAATAAATACTGAAAGTAGTAAATATGTTTGTAAAAAGAAAGTAATAAAATTAAATAGAAAGTAGTAAGTGTAAAGTATAACTGTAAAAAAAAATATACATATATTAATTTCTATTGTAAAATGAAATTCAATTCAAGATTTTAAATTATTTATTTTTATTCGTAAAAAAATAATGAAAATATTTTTAAAAATAGAAAATTGTTGTTTGCTATCAGCATAACAACAATAACAGCCACAGTAGAAATATTAATCCAAAAATATAATGTGATCAAATAAAAAGGAACAGTTTAAGTAAAATAGACTATGGAGTGACAAAATAAAAAAAAAATAAAATGTCCTAACACCTCTTAGCAAGAGTAATCGATTCTATAACCGAAAATCGCTTAATGTAATTTGTTATTATTATCATTTAAATATCATAAATCTTATTCTTGAATACAACGGTAAATGGAAGGTATATAATTGTCGTGTATATATATGATTATGTAATTTGCATAAAAATAGTATGTTTTAAAAATAAATTAACAATTATTATAATATTCCTGTTATAATTTTAATTCTCAAAGGATTTCAATCAATAGAGACCGGGAATAGTTTAAAAGTATGTAGGTTTAAAGAAAACTGTGGTAATTCGAAAGTTGCCAAACAATGGGAAATTAAAGCGGTTTTTTTTATTTTTTTTTTTATATTATTAGCCAAAACTTAGGTCAGAAAAACCTTTATACTTTCGTACCGTTGGCTTTTGGAAGATAAAAGAAAAGGAATAGTTAGAGAAGTAGAAGAAAAGTTCGAAAGAAGAAAGAAGTAGGAGAAAAGTTCGGCGGGAGTAGCAAACTATGTTATTGATATTCACTTTGAATTTTTGTAAATTAAACAAATAAAAACTACCCCTTCTTTGGAATGCTTGTGGTGGAATGTGATTCCACATTCTAGAAGTTCTGACGGTAAACGACTTTCAATAACCAGTCTTGAACCATCTTGGTATTTCCACGGTGTAGGGGTGGGCATTTGTAGTCTCTCGCGTTCCTCGACGGAATTGCTTAAGAGGCGGAAATAGTTATTTTAGTTCTTCCGCGCATGTGCCTACTCCCACGAAATATCTATAAAATAGGGTTAGTGCTCCAACCATACGACGATGACTAAGTGGAGCAAGTGTTGATGAAATATTTATTTTATATCATCAATGTCCGTTACACCCACCCATAGATGCGAGTTGTACTCCATCTTGGGTTGTATGTAGGCTTTATAGATGTTAAGCAGATCTTTAGGTGGAAAATATGCCTTACATCGATTTAAGTATGTTACACATAGTATTACCAAAAAACGGAATTAATTAGAAAAAATTCCTAATTGACTTCTTACTTTAAATTGACTTAAGTAAATACTTAATTTTTAATATTTCGGTTTTCGGTTCCCGAAATAATAACATTATTCTACGGAAATTATTAGATGTAAAAATGCAAATTAATATCCCCTAATTCAAGATGAACTTTATCTTATTTATTTAGAAAAATTGACTTTAATTAGTACGATTTCTGTTCTTCAAATGTTACACCAACTTTAATTTGTTTTTAGAACCCAAACGATAGATAGAAAATATGTTAACGTAGGTATTATGCTTATTAAAAGTTAATTAAAGAACTATGAATTTATAGGGAAAGAAGATATTAGTTTTAGGCCGTTTGAAGAAAGCACTAAAATAGTTATACCTACATGTAATTTCTTAAATGTAAGACCCAAACAGGTATCACAAAGAGTCCCTCTAACGAACAACTTGATATTTTATCTAGTCCGGAATTTCATAAATTTGATTTAACGACAATTTTTAAGCAATTAGCTCATATGTTAAACCAAAATAGTTCCTGTCATAATTTCGTGTATTTATAATTGAAATATTCAACCATATTCTTGAACACTCATCGCATCGCATCGCATCGCATCAAAAATTTTAACAAATACACTTTTTGTAATAACCCATGTTCTTGAAGACTCATCGCAGCACTGACGACAAATTGACCCGCGCCTACGTCTAAATATATTTCGGCCGCGAGTCAAGTTTTCATCACAAACACGATGAGTCTTCAAGAATATGGGTGATTACAAAAAGTGTATTTCTTGAAATTTTTGATAATATGAGTGATAGCCTCATTTGAATCTAACTGTAGTCAAACATTGGTCAATGCACCCTATAATTCAAAAATTTAATGAAAATAAATCTATACGAACACCTATACAACCTCTAAACATAAAAAAAAAAAATCGTTTCTAGTCATATGATAATTAAAGCCATTAATTCATTTTTATACCACCCTCTATTAACACCGTTTATAAATTATTATCGAGATTTATTGTTCGAAATTTTCTATAGAAAAAAATTCAAAATTTCAATACGGTTTGAAATTGTTGAAAACGATTTTAAATTTGAATTTGAGTTTTGTTTTTTTTTTTTTATTTATTTATTTTACAGTTACATCAGCATAAAAAAAATATATAAATTTTTTTTTTTTAGAAAAAAAAGGATATCTTAAAAAGGATATCAAAATTATACTGTCAGTAAAAACTGAAAATTAAAAAGGACATAACTATATATAAGAAATAAAAATAAATAAAAAAACAACAACAAAAAACAGTTTATGATTTCGAAATAGGAATCAAAAGAGATGAGGAGATAAGAAAAAAGAGAGAAGAAAATCAAAGCTTGCGCTTTTAGAACAAAAACAGTTATTTTAGAGATTGCGCACAACATAACAACACTATGTAATTTTTTGTTGCAATGTTTTTAATATACATACCGGTATATTGTAGTAGTAATAGAGTAGAAATATATTTCATAGATAGATTTTTGGTTTTTATTTCAGTGGTTGTTAAACTTGAACAGTGTTTAAATAAAAGCCCTTAAATATGATTATTTTTGAAAAAATTAAATTATCAGATTTTAAAATATATTAAAGTAATTGCTGTATAAACCTGCTTTCTGATCCTTAATATGAGTTTGGTCAGAAAACGATAAAAATAATAATTCTTTGTTCTAGCTGGAATAGACCATGATACATTTTTTTAGCATGATGTAAAACATTCGAGATTTTTTTTTTTTTGTTTTATGTTCTTGACAGTAACTTAGGTAGAATCACATTTTCGTGCTTAATCAAGTTTATACTACAATATCTGCAAAATTGCATTCAAGATTTATTGTGAAACAAAAATAAACAGAGAAAATTTAGTGTTAATCTAATGAAAATTAGTTTTAATTAACGAAGAATTTGCATTCTTTACAGTTGACATTAGTGAAGAAAAAGTCTCAAAGTTCAAAAATAGAAATGTGATAAAGCAATTTTATTCATTTTGAGCCATTTCCAAAAGACCTTCGAAAGAGCTTGGAATCTTGGATCTAGTACGATTCAGAATCTGTAACAAATAAATTTCAATTGATGTTGTTTCCTCAAAAAATGTTATTTAGCTTGGATTTAAAATATTTGTGAATCTCAATCAAAAAACCCAATTTAGCATTAAAGAAAAACTCCATTGGATATGTAAAACTGAAAGATGATGGTAATTACGGTATTTTATAGTTTATAAAATTTGTATCCTTCCTTTTCTTTTCATTTAAATGAACAGAATGAGAGTTTGTTTCAAGCGCTGATGGAAGAAGCAATTCGGTTCGGAAATGTCAATATTTGCAATAAAAAACGCATCCGTAATTAAGTAAAATACAATTAAAACATCTCATCAAGACCCCTAATATTTAAAAAAGGTCTAATTGGTATAGTTTTACAGCATGAAATTTATTTATAATACCTCAGATTATAAAAATAAGTATAGAAAATTATAATCAATAAATTTATTGCTGAGAGATAGTATAACTTGATCAGAATGTGTTGTTGTCACAAATTCCGCCTAACTAATATTTTCGCCCTTTGAACAAAATATATTCATGAAATCAGTGAAATATAAATTTTGAATAAAATTGTTTACGTGACATTAAGATTGAATATCACTGTTCGTATTTATATCAGGAGTAGAAAATTTTTATATTCCTTTTTATTAATAAAGAAAATTGATAGAATGAAAGAAATGTAGAAAATTAATTTTTTATTTGCTTTTTTGTTTTTCTTGTTGGTTTTTTATCATTTGAAGTTTTTTTTTTTTTTTTTTTTTTTAAAGTAATGAGTATTAAGATGAGTGCATACATGATGGAATGAGATTCCAGGTTAGGTTGAGTATCGTATTTTTTTTGATATTTTTGTTTGTTGGTTTAGTTTAGAACAAATAAAATTTTTTAACAGAAATTTCTTTGTAACTAAATATGAATATTTAAAAAAGAAAAAAAATTTTTTTTTTTTTTTTTAAAATGTTAATATAATTAAAATTGAGTTTAAAATTGGAAACAAATAGCTTTTAAATGAAAGTTTTTTTTTAGTCTTCTATAACTGTTTTATTGTATTATGTAGACTTCTCTAATTAGAAGTAGACTATTTTTTGTGCTATGTATTTATACTTTTAATAAAGATGAAACAATGATGTAGACATCTAACAAAAATGTAATCTTCTTTTTGTTTTAGTTCTCTCTTGTCAAATCTATTTTTATATTTTGAGGCCGAAAAATCTACTCTCTATATTTTGTGTAATGGTCGTATATAAATTATCATTTATACTTAAATTTAAAACATGTTTTGATTATTTTATAAATTTTAGGGAATTTTTGTTGTCATTCATTTTAAAAATTTCTTCGCATGAAATTCGATTATATAATTTCGATTAGTTTTTAACAAAAGTTAGTTGAACGTGCTTCTTTATGATAATTCCTTTGCTTCAAATGAAAGTGTTATTTTAAATTATTTAAAATAAATAAACATTTTGACTGTAGTTAGTAAATAGTAAATAATATTGCAAATAAACTCAATTTGAATCATACCAATGAAATCACATTTATCGAAGCGATAATATTATTTAAAACAGGAGTTAGTGATGATGGATTAGAGAAACAATAACTAAATCAGTCTGTGGTACTTAAAGTCTATAGTTGAACAAAATAAGTAAATTTGTAAACAAATCAATGTTATAAATCTGTCAAATTAGAATAAATGAGGGATAAATTTCGGACCAATATAATAAATTTCGGGCTGACTTTCGATGTCAAATTGAGATGGGAAGAGCATGTTAAAAAAAAATGAACAGATCAAACTTAAATAGGAATAAACGTGCTTTTTAATATGTTCAAAACATAATATATAACATCTTCGTATAATTTTGATGTCTAACTATATGTTTTAATGTTTCATGAATACTAGATATGAGTTTAACTCTGACTTTATAATTAAGTAATTAAAAATTCATGAAAAATATGAAATTACTCTGGAAATAAGTATAATGATATCTAAATACGTTTTGTAAAGCTTAAAATAACTAATTAAAAATTTATTAGTATTTAATATTATTATAATTTAATTTATTGATAATTAATATTATAGTTTAATGCATCGAGTAGAAAACGTAGCGAAAACCGACGAACAATTTGTTTGGTAGAGTACCTACTTTATACCTAGATAAGCTAAAGTGCTTGTAAATTCATATTTTATTGGTGTAATTAACAAGTTTGAAATTCAATTGTGAGTTGGATTATCATTAGATTTCGAAAAATATTATTCTAGAATTTTCGTTATGTTTCGTTAACTTTTCTTTTCGTTAAAAAAAACCCACTGATGAGTAAATGCATTTCTACTACAATTGAATTTTTGATTGAACCGTAGTATGATTATTACACTTATAACTTATACATAAATTTATATATACATTTTTATATGTGTAACATACATTCATAATATAATCAATTTATTTAAAAGAATCTAAATTTGTTTTAATTTTTTTTTTTTGCTACAAAGTTTCATTTCCTTTATATAATTTACTTAAAATTCAAAAGGATATCATATATGCACTTCATACATTAAACATTTGGCATTATATATATATGTAACATAAATTATAAATATAAATATATATATATATATATATATATATATATATATATATATATATGTATAAATTATATTATATTTACATAATTTAAAAGTATAATATTGAAATAATTCGTTTGATTTCTATGTTTCTATGTAAATTAATTGATTTTAAAAATTCAATAAATACACAGGCAGGGGCTTCCTATACATTTCTTTATTTGTTTTTTATGTATTAAAATTAAAAAAAGAAAAATTCATATAGATTAAAGAAAGATCAAATAATATTAATAGAATTTCACTTGTAATAAAAATTTTATATATATATATGTACACATAAATCGATTTTGACGCGAATTCAACTAAACGCAATTAAAAATAAACTAAGTATGTATATATACATATACATAGTATACATTCTGATTTTTTAACGTTATTACATTTGATTTAGCGTGGTCTGTAACAAATTTTGAATTATATGGAAAGAAATACTTTTATTTCTAATGAAATTAAAACTATTTATAAATATGTTATAATATATTTTTGTATTGTACAGGAATAAATGTGTAAAAAATATTATTGATGTATAAATGGTAGTGGTAATGGTTTGATTTATGTTTTGTTGTACTGATTATACTGAATATATTCTTATCATTGATGGTTGTTAAACTTAAATAATAAAAAAATAAAATTTAAAAGATGATTGAATAATGCGAAACATTCAAATACCAATATTTTACATTAAAAAACTATCTGAATTTTATATACCATTTTTATTTGTTATTTTTTCTCTCCGAAATATATCTCTAAAATATTTTTTTCATTATATTTTGTAATTGCCAACACTTTTAATTTGTTTTCTTTATTTAAAATCCTTATGGGTTAACTTAATAGTCGGTCAGTATAACTTTCTATGTCTTCATTGAGCTTCATGACATTTGACATTAATATATGTAAGTTTAGGTTCGTTCTTTTGTTTTTGTTTTTTGAGAATACTGTAATCTTATATTTTTAAAACACATGTATAACAAATTCAGCACTTCAAAGTATATAAAAAACTTAATTTTTGAGAGCTCAAAAGAATTTTAATATTGTTTTAAGGCTGAACGAAACTTAACGAAACTCAACGAAGCTCAAAATAAACTTAACGAAACTTAAAATTATCCCAGACAATACAATTTATGTCTTTTAAATTAAACTTAACGTAACTTAACGAAACTTATTTAAATTACAAAATTCACAATATAATTTCTTATATTATACATTTTATACATTTATTTAGCATGGTCTTGCTTTTTATAAATTCATTCTCTTTTTTTTACGTTTGAATTTGTATTACGATTAATTTGTATTTTTTTACGCTTAAATTTGTATGTATTCAAACTTAATTAAATATTGCAAAGCCAATAATATAAGCAGAAAAAATTAATTAACTGCAATTTTATTTGTTTATAAATTTTATAAATATTAAAAATTAAAAAGCTTAGAAAAGTCCTTAAGTAAAAAAATCTCGGATTATATGTATTACAATAGTAATGAAATAATTTTTTTAAAAATCAAGTATATTTTAGAAATTGTAAAAAAATTGTGACGCCAAAATTGTAATTTTTTAAAAGGCATCATTAAAAAAAAATACAAAGAAATGTAGTGGCTCAGGAACATGAAGCAATGTACAATGAAACATCGATGAGTTGTTTTAACTAGATTAAAATATAATCAAATATTCTTTAGTCGTTTTTATTGCAGCTTAAGAAGGTTAAAAACATTATATGTATATATATATATATGGCAGAAAGTCATATTGGTTTAAATAAGTACATTGTTTTGAGGTTATCATTCATATAAATTATTATTAACGATAATTTTTTGTATCGTGTTACAACGAATAGAAGCTAGGTAAAACCCAGATATATGTAGCAAATGTGTTTTTCAATTAATATGAAAATTAATTGATTCGAATGACATTTCAAATTGAATTGTTTTTGATTTGTATTTTTCTAAAACGCATTATTAATAATTAATAATTTTAGAAGAGATTTTCATTATTTTTGTAGTCTTTATGAATCAGGTTTTCCTTTAAAGTTCAAAACAAAAAAAAACTAGCTAGCTATTCTTCAGTATAATAAATTTCTTTTCGATTGGTTTTAAGCACACATCAATTATGATTATGTTTGTTTTTGTTTTTTTTTTGTTCTTGTTCTTTGTAGAGCCTTTGTTTTTAATCTCTCTACTATGATTCTCTAAATAAGCTTAACAATTAAAATTACCATATACAAATGTATGTGTATACGTAAATGTTTATATATTTATGTGTTCTTTAAAATATCCTTAATATATGAGTACTCCTGTCTGTTCAATTGTTATATATATATATATATATTTATATATATACATATATGAAGTTAACTTTGATATGCGCCACTCCCTTTTTGTTGAAATTAAATTAGTAAAAAGTCATAAAACGAAAACAAATTTCAGTTCCCTATATATATAAAATTTAACTTTTATATATAGATAATATGAATATTATGAGAAAAAGAAGAATAAATAATATAAGAAAAAAAGTAAGTATGGTAAAAAAGAAAAATAACAAACAAACAAAGAATATAAAACGTTTCCGTTCACCGCTGTTATACCAACCAAACCAACATCATCATCAACATTTGTCTTGAAAAAATCCATACTAACTATATTAGTATATATACAATTTTACAGATTGTTCCTACTCTATTCTATAGATAAATATATATGTATATGTATATATAAAATAATTTTCTTTAATAAAAACGGTAATAATAATAAAAATACACCGTTATACGAAGTGCTAGCATATTCGTGAACAACAATAATTTTCCAAATGCACTGTTGTATTGTATGTTATTGTACTCAAGTAAATTTTATATCATCATCATCATCATCAACATCATCTTTATCATTATAATCATTATAATCATCATTGTAATATAGGAATAAGCATACGTTTATTTATATAGAAACAATATTATATATATGTCATATGTATATATATATATATATAAAATGGATGGATATGAATGTCACGTAATTATTACATATTGGGATCTCTGTTTACCAGATAAGCTTAAAAATTCTACAAAGCACGCACCCGAAATCCATCCAAAATAAAATAATAGATATATGTATATATATAAATATAATATTATAAATACATTCATATATGTTACATACATATGTGTATTTATCTATATACATATATATGCATATTAAGGACTAAGAATGAGGTGCGGAACAAAACGGATAGTGCAATATTAACTATATGAAGGGATTTTATAAAAATATAACAAATATAAAAAACGAAAATATTTAGAATAACTGCGTGTACAACAAATAACTGTACTTTTTGTTTTTTTTTTAAATTTGATTCTTTAATTGGTTGGTTGGGAAATAGACTGAACAATAGTAGAAATTTGCTTTTAATGTAAATGGAAATTATTCATTAAATTTATTTAAATTTTTATAATCTAGAATATTCTAGAAAATATTTACATGAACTACGATCTTTACATGTAATTCTATACCTAAAACTCTCTAAGATTATTATTTAATTTAATTTCAATTCCATTCTGTTCATTTTCAGTCCATTTCTGGATTAATTCAAAAGTCGTAAGTAATAATATAAGAATAGTATGAATAATCAAAGTACAATACACGTTCGTGCTTTATGTAGTAAAAAAAAAAATATTGCAATATCGTATTTAATGTAAAGAAATAGTATTTTAGTGTTTATTCAAACAAAACATATTTTTCAAGTAGTTCTTAAAATATTATGGTTAAAAAACCATAAATACATTCCCTAACCAATACAACAAATCAATTCTATGTTAAAATAATGATTTAAAAAATTCTGGTTGTATTAAATAATTATCTACAAAAGGTTTGACATTCCTATAGCAATTTACGAAATAAACTTTATAAACACATGTCGTTTAAACTTCGAACAAATAAGGTGGGTAGGTCATGCTGAAAAACAATTTTTTTTTTATGGAAAACGTCATGTCTATTAAAAACCCCGAATTAATAGTTTTATACCTCTTCAATTTTCTGTTCATCTCTTTGAAGGCTGTCCTCGCAATCATTAATCAGCCCCGGTTTGTTTTCGTATACATTATTTTCAAACCAATATCATTTAATTTTACTGATGTTATCTCTCCAGTTATTTTTCTTCTTTCTCGCCCAATGAACTAATATTTTTCATAACGCAAATATATCTAATGAGCACTTCTGAAACGACCTTTTATATAGTTTGTCCCAAAATTAGGTTCAAACATATATATATATACTAGTACCTATTGTTGTTACTATCATGTCAGTCCTACACTCTAGGGTCTCTAATAAGATTAATTCAATACAGATGTTGATCTTGGTCTCTCTGTTCATATACTGAGTTTTCTATATAATATCTTTACTTATTCTGAAATCTCAAACTCCTACGTATTTGTATCATATTATTTCGTCAAATCGTCTTAATCGAGTCCGATAGACTGGTTATGGACAACTGATTTATATTTCATTAGTTTTTTTAATGCAACTACCCATTTTATGCTTTTTATGGCTGAATGTTTAAGATTTATATTATTTTAGTGAATGTATTAAACTTAACGAAACTTATTTAAATTCGGAAATTTCTAACTTTTTTCAAATCAAATTTTATACATTTAAAGATTTTTTTTTGTATGTAAATTTTTCTGTTTTAAATTTTTGTGTATCCAGACCTGCCTGAATGCATATCTCAATAGAAATGTGCAGAGTTTTGGAAAAGGGTAATATGTAAATTGTAACAATTCGATTCTAAGCAGAGTAAATTAAGATTTTGAATCATTTTAAACAATCAAGAGCATGAAATAATTATATTTTGAAGTTGAAGCATCTATATGTGTAAATAGAAGCCTTTGAATATCAATTTTATTTTCCGCAATAACCAAAGAAAGTTTTGAATAGCGGAAATATTGATTAAATAAACTCTAAGCATTACTATGGCGTCATGAATTTATATAACAATTATATAACAATTTATATAACTGAAAATATATAGCACGAAGACAACTATTACGATTAGAGTTTGAAGCAAATACACACAACTATACAAAAATTTGGTTAATGTAAATGGCTTAGCTTATTGTAATGTAGATTTATTAGCTTGGGTTAGATTTTAGATTAGTCATGTACCGATATACTCAAACCAATGAGGCTCATTGTAGTACATCACTACTACCTATATATTTACTATTCATCCCTGATCTATTACAGAATTAATTCAACCTAACTTAACTTAACTAAACTTTGCAAAAAAAATTATTTATTTAAGTTTATATCGTTCAGAAAAAGTAGCCATCACTATATTTTGATCGAATGCGCATTCATTTAAGCTTTTACACTAATTTAAACTATAAAACAAATTTAATAAGCCAATCCCAATCACGATCTTGGAAAATTTTCAAAATAATAAATCTATATTAAAAACGCAAAAAAAAAAAAACAAATTTAAGAAAAAAATTTCTCTCTATAGATCCAATTAAAATCTAAAACTCCGAGAACGATTCAATTAAATAAACACAAGCAAAAAAAAAAAAATTATATTTTTTATTTAATTAAATCAATACGCTATAGTGAATTTCATAACATAATTTTTTTTTAAATACCCTTAACCTCAACCCACTTCCTGTCACACTCTCTGTCTCTCTCTCTCTCTATCTCTCTATCTTTATGTAATGTATTTATTTATTTTCATTAAAATTAACTTTTCTCTTTCAATTGTAGTTCGTCCACCTCTTTCTCCATTACAAATATTGTCATAGATTCTTCTCGATTTGCGTTTTTAGTTTTTTATATTTTGCATTGCAACTATATCGTGTGTCCATGTTATTGTTGTTATATTGAAATATTGGATTAACTCATTTATTCGAGCATTTTGTCAATAAAATTATTCCTCTTCGCTTTTTTTTTTGTTGTTGTTTTAATGTAGTTTAACGATTACACAACAAGTTGTTAAAATTATTTACATAGATCTACTCGACCACTAAATACACCGATACAATAAAAAAGAGAGACAAAATAAAAAAAACCAAACAAGTTCAACCTCCCCCGATTTTGCAACAAACAAACAAAAAAAAAATTAACAACTAAATACCAAAAAGAGGAAATACCAAAACAAAGGATTCTTCCATCACCAACATTTCTATCACCAATTCCAATATCGCTAAAATATTTTCAAAGAAGAGACAAAATAAAAATTTATACCATTACCATTCAGGTGAAACCATCAGGCAGGTAGAAAAAGAAAAAACTAAAAACAAGCCTTCAACTCTATTTGTTTTTGTTGTAGCTGTTATATTGTATTGACTACCCACTTCATCTACCTGTAAATACATTTTTTTGTTTCAGAGTTCCCAAAAAAAAAAAAACAAAACAAAAGAACAAAATATACAAACATAGCAGAAAATCTCATAAACCTAAACAAGAGTATCAACAACTGATGAATATTTAAAAAGAAAACAAAAAAAAACCAGAAGAATAAAAACAAAAGCACAACACCACGCCAAACCAATCTACGGTATTCTAAGTTCATTGTGATATAATGGACAATCTTCTTTTTCTCTATTTGAAGTATTTTCTTAAATAATTCGTTTAGTCCAAATTTTTTGAGAATTCAAAATATTAAAATTCCTATGTAGTAGAATTTTTGGGAATTTGTGTACCGCCAAACGAATACTAGTGACGATTTGCGGAATTTTTCAAGATTGGTACCTTCTACATTATGTTTAGTGCGGTAGTAATAGAATCGTTGACAATATCATTCCGCAGAAGATCCACAAAAAAAAATGTATGTGTATTTCTATATGCATAGTATCGTACAGCAAACTAACATTTGCGAAAAGAATTTACAAAATTCTTATAGTCGAATTTCTGTACCGCGAAGAAAATTTATAAATTGATTTTATTACATTTTTTTATCGGGAGTTCTATGTTAACGTGACCTATTCAGATCTATTGTACTTCTCCGTTTGTTGTCTTTGGATGCTATTATTACTTTGTTTCCTGGTAATATTTATGGCTATTAGTATGAGCTATGGCATCACAAACAAATAAAACATGACAGGATGATTCCATTTCTACTAAGCAGAATATGCATTTATCTGTGTTCGATTTACCAATCTTGAACGGATGTTGAATAAATGGACAATGATTTTTGATTTAACAAGCACGTGTTCTGACATTGGATCTAGTCTCCTTTATTACATGATATAACTGCTGAATACTAAGTTAGAAAAAGGCTGCAGACTATGTAAGTTTTTGGCGATAATCCCGTATAATTTTGAATTGATATAGTTTCCCACTTTTCCCAATTTTTTGTTAGGTAGGCGTTTGAACGAGTAATACATCTTGACTCTGCTTCTAAGAATTGAATTGAACCAATGACATTCTTCATTACCTTGTATTTCTTCATACAACTATAGATAAGCTTTGATTTAAAAATTTGCGTCGATAGAGTTTTTAAAGCAGCTCGGCTATTTGAAATTATGAATATTTTGGCACATTTGTGCCTTCTTTTACTGTGATTTTGCGCATGTTGATTCTGGTATCGAAAGCCAACATATACGAAAATTATTTCATAAATTCTTTGTTTGCAGTATTACAAATATATTTTCAAGGATTTATTTTCTAGGAATTTCGGCATGCGAACACTTGTGTTACAAAAAAGAAAAGTAAAAAGCTCATAATATTATTCTAACCACACTAGACCCAGACAGTTTAAGAGAGTATGCTTAATGTTATTCTGAGTGTCTAAACCTTCACAGGTTTAACCGTTATCAGAATTAACAAGTATTAACAATATGTATATGTATTTCCAAGTCTCAGACTTTGAAAAGTTCGCTACCCGTCTAGTTGGAAATATGCAAACAAACGTTGTAACGCAACGGTTATGTGTGATTGTTACTCACAATTTTTTTTTTAAATTTTAAACCGTAGCGTGACAACAATAGAAATAACGAAGCTAAAGTAAATCCGTTGAATTTTATATTCTTTAATTTGTTTTAAAAAAATATTTTGTATTCGACTTTCGTTTTCTTATTTTAAGTTTTGTTATTGTACAAATTTGAAGAACCAATTTTTCGTTTATTAAGGCTAAAATTCGCAGATTAAATCGAAATATTTGGCCCAAAAAGTTAGAATGGATACTTAAATCTATTGTGTCAACCGAGGGAATCACTTTTTTGGTCAGCTGCTAGTCACGAGTTTCTCCAGTTGCGACTTTTTACTCTTTCGGAGATTTTTAAAGCAGCCCATTATTTTGTGAACGACTTTCATTGCATGGTGCAATATAATTTATAAAAATGAAAAATTTGGAAAGAAAAGCAAATAAAAATATTTACGATTTTATTTAAATTTAAGATTAAATAATAAAATATACTTTTCAGAAAAATATTTAGTAACAAAACACAGTTAAAAAACTATGTGTTTTAATGGAAAAAAGTATGTAGAACCGCGGGCTGCATGACTTTTTTTTTTTTTAGCGACTTAAGTCATGGTGACTCCCGCGGATGACACCTATTTGTTATTTAAGTAAGCATGTGATTATTTGGGTAGCGTGTGTTGGTTTTTCCAACTGAAATGTTTTGATACAAATGTTAGTAGAAATATAGAAGGAATTATTTGGATCAATCGACTTTGAAAACCTGCGGTTTTCGATGACAATTGTTAAAATACACTCCATACTTGAGTGAATAACTGAACGAAGTGTAATCAGTGCCAGACAATGTATACACGAACAATTATCATATAAATATATATATATTCTAATTCTGTTTTTGTCCGAAGCCTTTTATAACAACAACAATAATAATGAAAAAACAGTTCATTATGAATGAAGAGAATTGAGAGAACACAACAACACACATTGCTGCTGTTTTGAGTTGTAATGCTTTTTGAAACTGCTCGCAAAATTTACTATATTGATTAGCAATGGCATTATACTAGTAAGTTATAATTTGGAAAATCGAATTTCATTTTAAATATATTCTCTTTTGAAAAATACAAACATTTTCAATCTAGATTACCTCTCTCTTTTTTTCTGAATTTTTTGCATATATAAATTTTTTTTAATAATATTCTCTCTTTAAAAACAAAAAATTAACATTCTCTTTTTTTATATAGAGAAACTCATGTTTTTCTCTATAATAGTCTGTACTGTATTATACTGTACAATTTTTAGCTTTAAAAATAAAATTAATAAAAACAAAACAACCAACTGTTCACTGACTGGTTAAAATGATCATCGAAACCGCAAATATTTTCAATGGAATTAAGCACTCGTCACTTAAAATATAGTATATATAGTGTGTTACAGTACAGTTCAGGTATTTTTGAACATTAATCATATGAATACATATATTATAAAAAGAACACATATTTAGTGAGATAACATATATAATGACAAATGATACACATACAGTAATAATAATAATATTCAACAAAAATGTGTGTAAAATGCTCAATTTTATAAATATAACTATTATATGAATTAATTCTACAAAATAGTGTTGGAAACACTTCAAAATCAATTGTCTTCCTCGTCATCATAACAACTATCATCACTATATAATCGTATTGATGGAATAGGTACCAGCACTACAGTGAACAATCTCCACATTCTACCACAATGTTCTTTATCTTTATGATATGTTATTCATTTTCTCTCTGATGTTGTTGTTTTTGTTTTTTCATTGCATTTTTATATCTACTCTTATTATTTTCCTATACATAAGTATGTATTAGTGAACATATATGTATATATAGTTTTGTAATTTCAATTTGTGTCGGTAGTGTGATATAATATGATGGTGGGTTGTTGAATGCATATGGAATCACGCATTAAAAACAATATTTTTTTTTTTTTTTTTTTTAAATATGATGGATATTACCTATACTATACTACCATACTGTCATCATTACAATCGAATGCATTGAAGAAATAAATCCATAAGAAACAAGCTAATCGTATATATAGAAGATAGATATGGAGTAATAAGAAGAATAGAAGAGAAAGTGAAGAGAAGAGGAGAGGAGAAAAGAGATGTTTTAAAAAGCGCGACGGCTGCAAATAAACTATTTTTCCGGATTTTGACCTTTTGTTTTTCTGTTTCCTCTTTATGAATTCCCGTTTAAGTTATAAAACTCGCTCGGTTTTCATTTTTTTTTTTGCTTTATGTTTGTTTGTTTGCTTTTATTTAATTTCGGATTTTGTTTTCATTCCTGTCCCTATGTATTTTGTTTTATTACTTTTTTTTTTTTTTTTTTTTTGAAGAAAGTCAATTCACTTTTTTTTTTAAGTTGTTTAATTTAAGATACCAATTATTAGCCTTAAATTCTTTTGTAGTTTAAGGTTTTTGTTTTGTTTGTTTTTTCTTTTTAAACTGGTAATCCGATGGATTCTTATATAATAAATATCAAAAAATGTCATTTTAATGATTGTTTATTTAAATGGAGAAATTATAAGTGCATATATATAAGAAGATCAGTAGAATGAAATAAAATTGTTTTAATTATTAAAAAATGTTTTTGAAAATAAGCATTTAATTTGAAATAAAAATGGAAGAGAATATTAGAGTATGTTATTAAATATTTTAATTAAAGAGAATTTACTCAAAAATTGTAATTTTTCTACTAATTCTATAAATAGATTGTTTTTATAGAAGTAGTGGTATATAATTATAGTTTATAAATTAATTTACTCTATAGTATTCGCCTTCGTATCATCCAATTGTTTTCCATCATTCCAATTTATCCTTGGTTTGGTCATTTTTTTTACTGATTTATCTGGGACAACAACCGGTAATAATTTACTTAAAATAAATATATTTAAATTTGATAAATTTAAATTTTTTGTATGTTAAAAGAACTTATACATGGGATGAAATTTTAAATTGAAATTTCTAATTGAAAATTAAAATTAAAAAAAAAAAATATTTAATTTCGCTACGTCTCCTTTTATATATCTATCATTTAAAAGAATAATAATGAAAATCGGTTGTGAAAATTAGGGGGTTCCGCAGTAGGTGGTCCCAAGTTTGATTCCCAATGCCGCCAAACATAATGCTTTATGGGTGGTTTCGACCTGCTCCAGTACCCTTTATCATTGGGATGAAATAAATGGTAAAATTATTTGGAGTTTTGATTATCACTGAAAATAAAATGTAACTACTATGATATTGTGAAGGAGAAGTTACTCTATAATAGATATAGTTTTGTACATTTAAATTAGTAGAAATGACATAAAAATTCTAAAAAAGAAAAAACTATTGTATGTAATTGTGTTGAGCAAATCACTTTGTAGACTATCCCTACCCTTTTGCTATCCACCCCATAAACTTGGAATTATATATAAAAAAAATGGTTCAAATATTTGTATCGTATTTTTTTTTAATTTACAGATTAAATATAATGATTTTCCATTTATGTTTGAATATACACAATGTAATTTGGAAATTGTATTTTGAATTTATATTTATAAATAATATAAAAAAAATGAACACCCATCTCAATTTAATTTGAAAGAAGCAATCCAGATCAAATTTCTATTCATATACACCGTTAGCATTCCCATAACATATTTTAAGATTATTCATACCATTGGTGATAAGTTATTTATTGATTTTTGAACTGAAACTCATTTATGCATTCTATTATCTATGCTTTTAGGGATATTTTGTTCAATATTAACAGTTTTTAAGCAGTTTAATCTAGGTAGTTATTATTTGAATTGATGTTAATATTTGCATTTGTACAATCTTGATGCTACTTATTTTGTATATTTTAAAACTGTAATCTCGTTTTTCCTATCAAACGCCAAAATACTTTAAATTAAATTTTTGAAAGAGTAATTTAAAAACAGATCAGTTGAAATTGACTATTTTAAATTGATTAGAGTCCTTCAGCAAAATTTTATGTTAAATAATATAATTTGCAGAAATAGAAAATGAGAAGATAAAAGAACAAAGAAGGACTAAGGACGAAATATAATATTTGAATACACACAAACACACACACAATTCCAGTTATTTTGTTTATTTCATTGCATATTTGAACTGTGACATAGATTCTAATTACAACAATAATAAAGAAATATTTTTATAAAACATACCTATGTATACAACATGAACCATATCTTGTAAAAAATAGTGAAGCCGAAAAAGAGATGTTTTTTTCTTTTTTTGTTATTGTTTTTATTATTTTCGGAAACTTTCAAAAATTATTTGAAATTTTAGCTTCTTTATAACTGCTTTTTTTTTGTTTTTAAAGGGTTTTTGAAATTAAAATGATTTTTTTATTTTATTTTTATTTTCTCTTTCTTACGGTTTTAAGTGTACCTTTGTTTCTATTTCTTTACTTTTTTTTTGTTTTTATTTTATATTATTGTTGCTATTTTATTTTTTACTTCGACTACACTATACTACCATTTCGTTGCTAAATATTTTTCTGTTCCTTTACATTATGTATGTATGTATATATAGGTATGTGTTGCTATATTATTATTTTCTTATTTAAGTTTTTTACTTTGAAATATTTATTTTCCATTTTCTTTGTTCATTTCTTTTTAAATATTTTGTTGTAATCTACATTTATTTATATTTTTATATTTAGAAATTAATTCTTAAGGATTTCTTTCTATGATATTGTAAATAAAACAAATATAACTGTTATGTGATAATGATGATGATGAAACAAAAAATATATATTTATAACACAAAACTATAATAAAAGTTTATAACAAAAAGAGAAATGAAAAAGAAGGAATACTTTAAAGTCAAAAATTGTATACATTTTTTGTAAAAAAGTATTTATTTTTTTTTTTTTTAATAATAAAGAATTGTCAGCAATTGAGTTATGTTTAATGATTATATATAGAGTTAATTATTATACCATATTGTCGCTTCTATCAAATTTAAAATTTTTAATATATTTGTTTTTAAATTTTCGTCCCTTCTAACACTTGCTTTTTATTTACTCATGAAGTCAATTTGATTTTCTTTTCTACTCCATTTGCGAACATAGATCATCCATTCCGATCTATTGGTCTTTGTCTAACATTTACAATCTGTATGATACACAAAATTTCAAATATAATATTGGGTCATTATCGAAACGTTCAACGCCATCGTACACACATTTGAGTAAAGGAGGCCTGCTGCAAGGGTGGATATGTAATCGATGAACATTTAGTATATTATGTTTTTTTCCTTAATGACATTTGTTATAAAAGCTGAACAAAATAAACAGTATTTCATCATTTTATTTCCAATATAAAAAAGAAACTTAATATTTAATAAAATATATAAAGCAAGAAAATGGTTACATAATCTTTAAACTATTTAGTTTTTCATTTGATTTTTCTGATATATTTTCAAAATAATCGTGTGTATACTTCAAACGGTTAACGGTAAAATGAAGCTCCAATCAAAATTTCAATACATGAAAATACTCCTATTTAAAATTCCATTTTTGCTGAAATCCCGAAATCCATCTTTTCTGAAATAATTCCGCTTTTTCATCCCAAATAAATTTTTAATTTTAATTGATTTCAGATTTACGAAATATGTAACAAAAAGAAAAAAAGGGGATTCATAAAGGGTTTGATTTGTCCTGAGAAGGGATTCTGTTAAGATTCACTACATCACTAACAAATGCAGTTGTAATATACAATTTAATTTTCGAATCTCTATTATGATCGACAACAGAGCCTTGTTATCTGCCAAAACTACACTGTATATGTATTGTTTAAGTTGTGTCTGGGATATGCTGCTATTGTTATTTGCAAAATTTTGTGCTTAAGTTGTGTGAGACAACTAAAACGTAACAACTGCACGAAACTAGTTGTTTTCTACTATTAAAAATATTTTTGTACTAAATACATTCATTAATCTGTGATTAAAAAGTGAATTTGCTATTTAAAAATTACACTTTTTACTTTTAGACAAAATTTTACACTTAAAAGACAATTTTTAGTGTAAATAGAAGAAAAAACGTTCGTGACAGAAAACAATTAACAACTACAATTAGCATTCATAATAACAAAATCTGATTATGTTTTGTTATTTATTGGATTGTGTTGATTAATACACAACTCATTAGAAATTTGTTGTGTCCATTCCATTAATTTGAATAAGCTCTTGTATAAGCAAAGAAAAAACGTTTAAAATTTTTTATAAATTAATTAACCTTAATTATACATACTTAAAAATCATTTTTCGAAAAAATTTTGATCGATCAAATTTATTCAATTCGTCGATAATTTCTTCACAACATCAAAATAAGTAATAGTTGACTTAAATCAACCTGCTTAATCTGTTAGACTGCAAATGCATTTGATCTTATTTCTATATTTCCGATTACACTTTTAGTAGTCTTATGAGTAATCAAAATATGTCAGTAAATATGTTTTCCACAATTTTACATTTTGACATTTTAACGATCAAATCTAAATAATTATTGGAATAAAAATTAGGCAGCTGTGAGTGATATAAATATTGACAACTTAAATAGAAAAAGAAATTGAAAGAGTTAAAATCCAGTGATTTAAACTTATGTAATGTGCCTTATTCTGAGAAGCGAATCATTTATTGGCTATATAGTGATAGAGTACATATCACATTTTATCACATTACACATATTTTGGTATACTGAGAAGCAAATGATATGATATTTTATAAAACTGGCAGCACTGAACATATTAAAAGTTTTAAAACATTGGATCTTATTCTGAGAAGCGAATCATTTTTGCGCTACGTACCGGTAGAGCATCACAATGCATTGCATTTGGTATTCTGAGAAGCGAATGATACGATATTTGGCGAAACTGGCAGCATTGCTCGTTAAAACTGTCAAATGTTTTTTTTTATATTTTGACATTTTTTGTTTTAGTTTTTTGTTTGAAAAGTGAAATTAAGTAAAGTTTAACGCTGAAAACACAATCACAGCGAATGGCGAATGGAATGGAATGTTTCGCGTTCAAATACATGAGATAATATGTAAATCGTTAAGAATGACGAATAAATAAAATTTCGCGTTCAAAAAATAGATCTATGTCTATTATACTCGTCGACGAATGCGAATGATATTCATTGATACCAACATAAATTGGTTTTACTTGATGTCTTTTGTTTGTTTTTGTTGTTGTCAGTTCAAAATATAAATAAATTAGGTTACAAAGTCTAAGGGCGAAATTTTGTTATCCGTCACTCGTCATTCGTCGTGATTGTGTTTTCAGTTTTAATTAAAATTTTATAGTTATTAAAAAATGTTTTTTCATTTATATTATGAAACAAAATATAATAAAAAAAATGTGTGTTCAATTATATTTGTTTTTTTTTTTTTTAAATTCATTAACTATTTCAGCCTCTCGAAAGAAGCCTTTGCAATGATTATACATAAATTAAACAATAATTTAAATTCTGAAATTGGTCCACATTCAGTAAAACTCATTATAAAATTGGTTGGAACATTGCGCTTCCTTGCTGAAGGTTTTCTTAAATTTGAAATGAAAACTCTAATCAAGTTTGCTTCCGTAATTTATGGCCTGTTACAAACCTAGTTTTGTAATATAGATATTCGTCACAAACGAAGAGTTGTTTTGACCAATGGTCAGATCCATTGTGATTTCGAAACTTCCCTTTAATTTATTAAAATCAATAATTTCCATAAAGTATAGTTCTACTATTGCTATTCAAACTGTTATAGCATTCGCTGTACAATTTTAATCAGCACCGACCAACTTAGTAAATAATACGAACTTCATTTCCCATTTGATGAATTTGAGCCAGTTGAATTAAATTTATTTTCCTCTTTGGTTTGTCTATACAGAATATATTCTAATACAGTGACACAACTTCATAATTTAAAATTTTTTTTTAAATTTATTTCAACCATTAAATGTCTTAAGAGATTTATCTCATTATAAAGCTTTACATAAATTTACAAGTTTAAGAGTTTTAGAATTTAATTTAAAGTAGTTTTTTTTTTACTTCGTATTTTTTATTTCGTATTTTAATATTTATGTAAATGTAATAAAATAATTTAATGTATATAGCAAGTGTAGGTAATAAAATAATGTAAAGTAAAGAATTTAAATCTAGCTATAGTAATAAAATGTGAGTTAATAAAATTAAGTAACAATATTGCAATTAGTAATTACACGTTTGTTGTATATACATACATATTGTATAATGGAATATGTATGTTTCACATTTACAAATTACATTTTATGTATCTACTTAAGATTTTTTGTTTTAATTTCTAATTTTTTGTCTTAATTTATTATTGTTAAGTGACTTTATATTACTATCAAGATTGTTGTACAGTTTGATTCCTACATTGTTTTTGATTAGTCAAAACTTGATAATTACATACATTGCTGTTGCGTAGTCATCAAATTGGAATAAATTATTTTAATTTACAATTACCATTAATATTTTTTTAAATATGTATTTTTGTATGCAAATATTTTAAAAAATATTAAATGATAATATATGGAATCTATCTATGAAGTATTCTAACAATTATTTAATTGAAGAACAATTCAAAAATGTCAGTATTTCAAGTTCGCTTTAAAAGTAAAAATTATAATAATTTTCAAAAAAAATGTTAAATATTTAGATAGCTAAAAATTACAATTTTACGAACCATTTATTTTAAGCTGGTCGACTTTGAATTTAAAATTATAACAATTTTTTACTTAGTTGGATCCCATCTATCCAATTGTGTTAAATAATACTAATGTGTATAAGCAAACTATATATATTTTTTTTATAAATTTGAATAATATACGTGATAGATTATCATGTTATAAAACATATACACCCTTTCAACCATCTGAGACTAGTTTTGGTCAGATTTGATCAGTCACAGGGAATATATGTGATGTCTTCGTAAGCGTCAAGATCATCGCAGATTCGACATCAGTACTCACAAGTTTTATTTTAAGTACGTGGTTGTAAAAATACTCATTATCGTACTCTTAGTACTCATTATTCATACCCATTATCATACTAAGTTTTTCTCTATTAAGCTAAAACAATTTCCTAGTTTTGTCTTTATCAACCTTGTACTTCTTGGTCATTTTGCATGACCCAAACTTATGTTAATCAAAGTTAATCGTGCCAATATTAGAATAAACATCTCTTACAGGACGAATTCATGTAAACTGATATCAAGATGTGAAACAATATCAGTTGTCACACATTTATACATACTGTACATAATATTAAAATATAGTTTTTAGTCCGATGTGGTAAGTCAACAAGATATAGCAGCTTAATAAAATAAATCTTAAAAAATAAAATTTATTAACCCCTTATACAAGTATGTTCATTAGGCCAAACGTGATTACTCAATATCACTAATAAAATTAAATTATAATTAATTAGATAGTTTTGACTAGAAATTATCACCACAATTGTCTGTAGAATGTTCCAAAACTTCAAGACAAAATTTAATAATTTCAAATCTAACAACAAATTTGAATAGCAAGTATTCTTAACAACCACAATATTTAAATATTAACTAACGCTTTAAATTAACTTAAAGATTATGTTAGTAGTCGAATAACAGAAACATTATCAATAATTCACTGACACAGACATGGCTCAATCTATAGTCATTCAAATGAAATTTTAAATTTTGTAATAATTATTTTCAAGATTATCGGGAACCAATTTGTTTCTTCATTATTCTAATGATTACCACTTGACTATACCATCTATAAATAATACCGTTAAATATTTTTATTGAAAGGACAATCATTTTAAAAATTTTCCAAGAATTCTAAAATCATATACTTATAACCTAAACAGATTTCGTTTATTAATGGCACATTTTTAAACATTTCTTTGTTCTCAGGACCAATGAAAACTACACGAGACAAAATATAAAAAAGAAATAATTAAATTTAATAGAAATACCACATCTACACCATGTTTTTAGTACGTCTAAGACTTTGAATATTATTACACATGTAAATATATACCTATATATGGTACATATACATTAAAATGAAAAAAAAATTATTTAAAAAAAAAAACAAAATCCTTTTTTTCTAAACATGTAATTCAATTCAAGTGGAGTGTTTTCCCTCTCTTTTCAATAAAATTAACCAAAAAATGTACTCTACCCTCATTATTCAACCAGCATCATCATAATAATAATACACAATCAATGATGCAATTGTTTAAAATTTGAAATATATACATATATATATATATACATTTATATATATATAATGTATAATTATATTATTGGTAAGTAAAAAGTACAATGGTGTAAAGTAATATAATAAATTTATAGGCCGTTTGGGGTTAATATTTATTTATTATATAATAATATGTAAATATATATAATAATAGCATTTGAAAATGCAAATATTTAAAATTTTCGTAATTTTAAGAAGCATTTAATAAGATTTCAATGTGAATGATAAAAATTTAATAAATTTAAATTTAAATAAATTATGTTTTTACTTACGTAATTATTTTAAAAATTATATTTTTAAGTATATAACTTACCTGAAAATAAAAGAAAATATTACAATTTAATAAAATAATGAATAATACATAACATAAAATTATATTCAGTAATTTAAATTAATTAAGTATATTTAGATTAGCAATTCAATGGTAAATTAGAGAATTATTGTGAATCATTCAATATAGAGCAGAATTGGATATTCAAAAATAATTTCTTATAATCAATAATATAAAATGCAGAAAGGTAAATGTATTTAATTTATTTTTGTTTCAAAATTAACCAAGCATCGTTTTTGATTAATTAAGTCGGAAAAATGTTTTTTGGCTTAAATTATCATTATTATTATTATTCATTTTCTTTTAATATTATTATCACTGTTTCATGATCAGAAATTTGATCAGAACGACTTAAATTTTATTTATTAATGTATGAATATTATTGTAATTATAAATAGTTTTATATGAACTAAATAAAATAATAAATAAATAAATAAATAAAATATTAATAAAATTAAATAAACATTATGATTCAATAAAGAAGAGCATGATACTAGTTATAGCTTTCTAAATACAGTTTGAATCAAAAAAATTGCATCAGACGTAAATATGGAAGATTACTACTATCTACCTTGGAAATAATTTCTTTATTCAGCAATTTAAATTTTTATATATATTTAATTATATTATCTTCTTTATATATTAAATTTATTTTTTCTTTTTCTAAAATTGTCTTTAACTTATCTTGAAATCTTAATATTGATTTTTATTTCTAAAATGTATTTTTTCAAAAAATGTTGATTCAACTATTAAATTCAGCAATTTAAATTTTTGCACAAAATCTTCAATTCAGCTCGAATAATTTTAATTTGGATTCGAGCTGAATTAAAGATTTCGGTTTTGAATAAAATCGTTAAGTATTGAAACAATTTGAAAAAGTAAAAGAACGTATAGACGAGGCTCAAAATGTCCATATTCAGCTAAATAAAATACCCTTGTACCCTAATTGCGAAGTCAGCAAATATCTGAAAAATGTCAGCAGATATTTATTTTTTTATTTTTAACAGTTGATCTTACATATAAATTTGCAGGCCAACTTTCTAGGTCCTTTTCCCTTGTGGGCCTTTTTATTAAATTATATTAATTATTTGGTATATATTTTTGTATATAATATAGTTTATAGCAGATATTTAAAAGAGGTGTTTATCAATATTGTCAGCAACTACTGATAAATTGTGAATACTGACAAAAATTGATATTGTGAATGTCAGTAGGTGTCAGTTTTTCCGACATTTTAAAGCAATTTTTTTCAATTGTAAATTTGAGCGTGGTATTACAAATATATACTTTTTTTTAATAAAATGACCAAAACTTACAGCAATAAAATTTTATTAAAGCGATTAGTTGAATTAATGAAGTAAAGACAAATTAGTGTACAAAAACAAATCGGTTGACGACTTAGATATTTGTAATAAAATAAAACACTTTAATTTAAATAATTATTTCTTTTCTATTAAACTTTAAAACATATGTAGTTTGTTCAGTTTTTAATTGTCAAAAAAATATAATTAGTATTCACAATAGAATAAAATTGCTTAATTGTCAGTCGACTGAAAACTGAACATCGCAATATTATAGAAAAATTTGAAAAACGAAAGAAATCAAAATAAAAATAGAATTAAATTTAAATAAATATTAAATTTATTAACAAATTATTTTAGTAGAGTAATAATATAAATAACTGTTTATACAAATTATTGACACTCATATGGTAGTAATTTTATGATTACGGTACAAATGTATTTTTTCATTAACCACATACTGACCAATATCCTAAATTTTGAATTGCCCATTATAAATGTCACAAAAAACGGATTCTGAAGACAAAAATATTCAACTGGTCTCCACTCTCCATTATGGTAAAACAGATTACGTTCTATGCTGTATAAAAAATCACTATTGAAGTTCATAATTCTAATACAGATAAAAAATTACTTATACTTTATTAGATACAAATAAATTGTGAAAAAAATTTTATTAGTTACAGTTAGTTAAATAATTCAAATTCACTATTAGAAATAGTGGTATATTGTTATGTATAGTATGACGATTGTCAACCATACCTCTTAATTGTGGAATGCTTCAACCCACTAATTTAAGTGAATTAAAAGACAACTAAACCAAAAATGCCAAAATGTCAAATACAATTACGTAGGGTGAAACCAAACAAAAAAAAACACGTATATAGTGTTTAACAATTTAGCTGAATTGGGTAAGTAACATAATTTAACAGCACGCTCCACGACTATAACCACACACTTAACGAAAGTATTGAAATGTAGTATAGAGTAAGAATAGATTAAGTTAGTTGGTAATAAATTACTGAACAAAGAACATTAAGTCCAGATTAAGCTTTCAATAACAATTGCATTTTTATTTAAGGACATATTTTTATTTAAAGACATCAAAACCACATAAAATAAGTAATCATAAATATTATAAGCAATTAAGCATTATTTTTGACTTAACTAATCGTTAAAGGTCTATTTTTCTGGCCAGATCAACTGAATTCAACGAAATTAATTAAGAAAATATTGAAATCGAACTTAGAGCACTTAAAACTCAAAACAAAACATGTTAAAGTAATAGAGCGAAGTCCAAAAATAAACACTGCGGCAGTGTGTAACAATTCAGCTTATATTTAGCATATATGCTGATTTGTTAAACACGCTACAGTTTTTATTTTTTTATTTCACTCATAGTTTTATAGGGTTATAGAGTTACATTTTTACAAAGCAGATGATTGTAGTCTAGAAGGTATGCATTTTATGTCTTGCAGAGTTTGACTTCGAGCTTATCAAATCATTAGATAACATTAGTTCTAATTCTGCGCTTCATGGGGCATATATATATATTTACAACTAATTTTTTTAGTTTTTGTTTAGAGCCGGATAACTTTTGCTTATCAAATTTTATACATTAATTTATTTAAAGCTCAAAATTCCATAACAAGAATTTCACTTCCACAATCTAATAACATTGCAAATGAGCCTTTAATAAATTTAGTAAACACAAACACAAAAAATTAGTGGTAAAAAATAAAAAATAAACAATAAATCAAAAAACAAAATCATTTTAACATTATATAAAACGATCTAAGGAGACAAGTTTTAATATACATACTATGAAAAAAAAAACAACGAGATATAGGAACACAAAAAACGCAAAAAAAGGAGTACAGGAAACCCATTAAATATATTAGAATTTCTATGTACATACATATAATATATATATAAATAAAAATATAATATAAAGAAAATCATACCATTATATTATTACAAAAAAAAACAAAAAAATTGTTATTTCTGTGTGTGCAAAGAAGGGTGCAGAATACTGCACTCAAAACTAACAGACCCTGTAGGTAAGTACTAGTTCAGTAGTTGTGCCAATTTAATTTTTATTTTTATTTTATTATTTATATATATATATATATATAAATTATGTTCCCATATATATTATATACCTATCTATATTTACAATCTATAACTGTACTTGTATTTTTCATCTTTAAACGTACATCTACATTGTATAAGTGATATTTAAAAAAAAAATAATAATAAAAAGTTGTTGCTGTTTTAATGTATGAATCCTTGAACCATGCATGGCAAAGGATATTTTTCTTATGAAATAAAGTGATTTTCACTTTAAAAAAGAAATAATTTTTTAAACTCAAACATGATATGAAAATCATGTTCAACATATGTATATAAATTTACAAATACATACATGAAAAAACAAAAAAATTAAAATAGGTATAAAGATATCATCAGTTTTATTCCTTTTTTTTCTTTATTATTATTATTATCCTTATAAATTATTACGTAGGTTATCCATATAATAATATAGAATGGATTAATGTGTGTGTGTGCATATGAAAAAGGTCATATCCAGATCACAATGAATATAAATCAAATTAAAATGTTAATTTCCAGTGTTTTCTTTTGTTAAAATATTTGACATTTTTAATTTTTATAAGCACCCTGTATTCTATATATTTTTTTTGAAAACAGTGTTTTTGAATGGGTGAACTAATATCTATCTATAGAGAGAATATTTTAAGAACAAAATAACAATGTCATTTCATATGTTTTCAAATGTTGATACTATGTAAGGAGAATCAAAGGAGGAACAGTTTGAGAAACTACCACATTCATCGCGTATTAAATCTAACTTTAGAAATTAATTTTGTGTTAATGTACTTGGTAGAAGTTTTAGGATACATATTCGATATGAGCTGGAGTATAAATAATGCAATACGTTTTTATAAACTGATTAATTACATTTGTGAGAATCATGGAGAGTCTATAATGTGACCCTGATGAGTTTTATGATTTGTTGTATACGATTTATGTCATTGAATTTCTCGCTTGTTGTTCTGTTACACTTAACAATTCTAATGATCGATCGAGTTCTCAAACTCAGGCGTGGTGGAAATAACAGGATATAGGAAACACAAAGAACAGAAAAATGGATTACAACGTTGAAGTTATTAGCATCAGAAGGCGGGAATATTCGTGTTCGAGACAAATTCACTTTCTTAATACTTTATTTATTGGAACATCGAGATAATAAACCCAGAGACCGCTCTATGTCTAATTAATAAGTTTTCACGACAATGATGATAATGAAAACGTTGAGAATCATACACATCCGAATACTAGTATAGCCTATAAGATAAAGTGGGTCTCTTTAACCTCTTTAGTATTTGCATTTAAGTATAAGAATATACAAAGCAGTATAACACGTATTATATTATACAAAAGGGGTACATCAATTAAAAAATAATAATGTATATGATAAGAGAAAAATAAGAAGCTTAAACATTAGAATTATAGACAATTCGTATCAATCAAACGATGACAATTTCGCAATTAATTAATAGTTAAATAATATTTGTAAAATTATAATAGATACATAAATTGGTAAATAAGTTTTTAGATAAGTACTATTTTTTTGTATTCAAATAATGTTTCTAGGTATAGCTTTTTAGTAATCCTAGTAACCCAATTAGAATGCAACAGAAAAAAAAACCACTATATTGTATATGATAAGTAGATGAAAATTTAGCAGTTCCAAAATTACAGAATTACTTAACTACAAAGTAACTGTACACTAGCAATTCAAAAATACCTTAATAAGCTAGAAAATGTTATAAAATAATTATCTACTGGATATTTAAATAAATAAAGTTGACAAGATTTACAAAACCAATCAATTCGTGACCTCGATTGGCAAAAAAACAATTTATGTATTGAAATAAAAAGATTGAGAATCACTGTTTCAGAACTAGATTATTTTATAGACACTTTTTTTATTTAGAAATTATTTTATTTATTTTTTTGAATTTTTTTTTTGTTCTAAATAAAGTGATTAAAATGAGGTGAGTGAATTTATCCTGAATAGACATGAAAATACATGATTAATTAAATTTTAATCTTATGTATGTATATTAATGTGTAATACTATAGCAATACTATGTAGATATCTATGTATATCATTTAATAAACAAAAATTTACTTTATAATAATTGTTTTTGGAAAAATTATGACATCTTTTAAATTTGCAAAATGAGATATAAAAATTAAAAAATAGTTAATTTTATGAAATAATGAATTAAAAATTTCAAATAAGCATACATATACATTGAATAGTGATATTATATTTTTAAATTAAAAAACATTTTTTTTCATTATCATTATTCTGTAACCCCATTAGTGGAACATAGAACAGACCCATATGTTGAATCATCCATAATACAGTTGAAATGTAAAAAAAAAATCATTAGATTGATAAAATGCTCTGTGAAAGGTTATTGAAAATAAATGTGTCAAAAACCATTAGTTTAAAAATTAACACAATCACTCCCTACCATCTAAATGCATGGAAATATTATAGCTAAAATTGAATATTTCTGTTATTTTGATGGTACAAGAGTTAAAATGGATGACGATGTCAAAAAATAAAAGTTCTCGGTTTCATTCTCAATTCCCTCAATAAAATATCGTAATCAGAAACAGTTTTTGGGTAACAAATATTATTAACACAAAAATTAAATTAATCAAATACAACGATTTTTCATATGGGTGCAAAAGCAAAGCATATAGAAGAAAGAATAACAAAAAATACTTTTCTGCCCATATAAAAATGGTGCAAACAAATCAATGAAGCAAGTGATGACTAACCATTACACCATATAGGTCAACAATATGTATAACAGCTATTGCACAATATTGTGTATAGGTGAAAAAAAAATTTTTAAGACCTTTTTGAACATAAAGTGTAATCTATAAAGTATAAAGTTTGATGATGTAGTTAAAACTACAAAAAGCCATACCAGCAGAAATTCAAACGAAATCTAAAATTTCATCCACAAAAGTTTAAATATTAAATTACTTTTAATACCAATGTCGGCCAAGATTGATAGTACCACACAAACAGATTGAACTGTTTCAATGTACAATCCACCTTGAATGGTTAGAATTTTAAAATTTATTTATCTTATTAATAATAATTACCTTCTAGAACAATTCAAATTCTAGAAATAAATAAATTCACGTGTCACAGAAAATTTTTAATTTTTAAAAGTATTTTGAATTGTCAAAGTGGGATTATATTTTATAATACACACACCTCTACTATTTTTAAATTATTCCAATTATACTTTCAACATTTTTCTGGACTACATATTACAAAATTCGAATAAAATAAATATATTTTTGTTGTTGTTATTTTATTAATGAATTTTCTTCATCAAACTGCACAACAGAGACTCACCTGTAAATGCAAATTAAATTAATTGGTTCTTACATTTCAGTTCAAAATAAAAACAAAACTGTTTTAAAATCAAAAAATCCAAAATAAGAAAATAAATAAAACTTTTTTAATTAATAGTATAATAATTTTTAAGTACACTACTAACAATAAAAACAACAAAAGAAGAAAAAAAAACACCTTCAAAATATGCAAAAAATTTTGGAAAAGAAAATGGAAAAAACTCATCAAGAAATTCAATTTTAAATTCAAAAATAAACAAATAAAAAAATTCAACCAAAAAATCTTGAAACGAAAAACCTTTCCTTAAAAAAAAAAAAACAAGAAAACCAAAAACAAAACACAAAATACAAAGACATTTTTTTATTTATATATGTATATATATAAAAATATATATATGGATATTGAAATTCATATTTGTATATTTTTGTGTCCTTGTTAAAATTTACAAAGATTTCAAAATTATACAAATTTACAAAAGTTTGTACATTTATGTATTATACATATTTTACACATGTATGTATAGATTTGTATATGAATATATATTTGTTTTCAGAATCCTTATATCGGATTTAAGAAATCCTCTTTTTCAATATAAAGTTTGAATCAAACCAAAATCAACCCTAAATCCCTAACCCCATCATAATTTTTATTTTTTTGTTTTTGTTTTTGGCCATAAAATTTAAATAACCCAACTTCTTTAAAATTTGACTTCATGTACAAGTGAGAGTATACCTGATGTATGCATATATCCGATATATATATATACAGTTGTCCCCGAAAGTATTTTGACATTATATCTTTTTATATAAAATTATAATTTTCTATGAGTGTTCGCAGCAATTCAAATAATTTTGAAAAATGAAAAAAAAATATTATTTCAGAAGTCGACTCTCTCTAGATTGAATTTGTGGAAAATAATTTTATATTTGTCGATTATAAATAAAATAATATGTAAAGTAATATTTTTATCGAAACAAAATTAGCCCCCTAAAAAGTACAAAATAAAATGAATGGTGGTCAATCTTGAGATTCCAGAAAACTATAAATTAAACTTGTTGGAATATTGTTGATGGAAATTTTGGAATATTTAAAAACCGTAAAAGCTTATTATGGTTGTTTTAATGTTCATGTACTTGTTCATAAGTTTTTAATGTTAAATCGTAAAAAATTATTTAGATAACAAAAAAATAAATAAATAAATAGATACTGGCAAGTTAATATAAAAGTATAGTAAAGGTGATGAATATGAAAAAAAAGTAATGATTAGTGAAGGTTATGAATAAGAGTCTCTAGTTTCAGAAGTTCGTATACTCTAGTATCGGTCATAAATATAGGAATAGTTAAAGTTATAGGAATATGATAAAAGAAAAAAGTATAATCTCAACAGTTGGTACTCTCCCTAAATTGAACTCGTATAGAAAATAATTTTTCCTTTGTTAATAATAAAAATAAGAGATAATTTATCGATTTATTATGGATTAAGATTTATTAATTTTTTATCAGTTAGCAACAGTAGTTGTTAGGGATAAGAAACGAGAGAAAAAGGATAGCTTCAAAATTTGGTGCTTTCCCTTGTCGAAAATAATTGTATGTTTGTCGACTATAAACAAGAGAGAATTCCTAATGATGAGATTGCTTGTTATTAACATTGAGTGTGTCTAAAATTGCCATTTTATTATCAATACATGTTTCAAATGAAACAAAATTGTGCCTCTTTAAGCAAAACTATATAGTACAATGTATAGCTGGGAAGCCCGGACATTTTAAATTAGTGACATTAATACAAATTAAAAGTATTTAAAAGAAAAATGCAGAGAAAATGGTATTTTGTCCCAAAATAGAGAACGATGGTTAATATCAACTACAATCAAACGAAGAACTAGAAACATTAATTAATTCGGATATTATTAAATTTATTATCTCGCAAAGATTGTAATAGGCAGGACATATGGTGACTATGAGATATCAAAGATAACTATTGAAGGATTGAAATAAACGGATGAAGGACAGTTGTGCATGATAGAAATAAGATAAATTATAAACGAGATTAAGACACAGGCCGAGGTGTAGAACCAACAGATGATGATGAGAGTTATGAATATATGAACTCTGAAATAGTCGAAGGTACTTGTTTTATTAAAATTTTGAATACTTGTTGAACTACGTTCCATAGACCTCAAACCAAAAGCTTTTTTTCTTCTTTTACAATCAACATTTTGTAAATTTTTACTTTTTTTTTCATTTTTTAATCAATATAGGAATTAATTGCAATAATATTATTTTTCTTTACGTAGATTTCATGAACTTTTACTTGCTGAAAATTTTCGGTATTTTGTAAGATGACCATTTTAAAAATTAGCAACATTAAGCAACATTTAAAAATGTATATTAAAATCCAAGCAAAACACACAATTATAACAAAAATAAAAATAAAAACAAAAAAAATAAAGAGACAACAAATTTGATGTCACTATAAATTTAACAAAAATTGTCAATTTGAAAAAAAAAACGTTACAAAATGCTAAAAAATTTGTATACAAAATAAATTTTAATAAATAGTTAATTAAAAATAAGAAAAAATAATTTTTGCTCCAAAAAATGTTTTTAGATTACTGACTAAGATTAGGAAAAAGAATTATCAGCATCAAAATTGAAACGCTAATTTTAGCGAAACAACTGAAAAACGAAACAAAA
Source organism: Argyra leucocephala (assembly GCA_963942445.1). NCBI lineage: Eukaryota > Metazoa > Arthropoda > Insecta > Diptera > Dolichopodidae > Argyra > Argyra leucocephala. Next base: position 31,753,750 of record OZ012681.1, on the reverse strand, counting down.
ATACGTAGTCATTATCGTTTTTTTTATTGTTGTTTCTTGTTAAAAATAGTATAGTATTGTGAAATAAATTTAGGAGAAAAATGTAAGTTTAAAATAATATATATTTTGTTTAAATAATAATAAATTTGACATAAAATTTTAAATGTACATAGTTTTATTTGTAAAAAAAAATGGAAGATAACACCAAAATCAAGATTAACAAGAGATAACTAAGCATATTAGTGGATTTTATGAAATCCCATAATCAACTGGAAAAATAAAATAAAAATAAAATATAGCTTTTATCCCTTAATATCAATCGTTTTATTATTTCGTTAACATTATTATTTTCCTCATCCGATGAACTTTCAAGAAAAAATTACATTTTGATTTAAAACTTAAAATTCTTTATTTTTTTAATTTTTTCCAACAAAATTTTGACTATTTTTATAAAAAATTCACTTAACTTTATATAAAATACTCTAACTTACTTATAAGCATGTTTTTTCCTTAAATATTTCACAAAAAAATTTTTTAGCGTCGACCTTTATCGACAATATGGTTTAAACGCCGAAAAGTAGCGTTTTCAAATTTGTAAATACCGAAAATAAACGAAACAAAAGAAAAAAAAAATCTGCCATTTTTTACTATTAGCGAAACAACATGTTTGAGACTATATGATTTAAACGGCGACCTTTATCGACAATATGATTTAAACGCCAAAAGGTAGCGTTTTCAAAATTCGTAAATACCGAAAATAAGCGAAACAAAAGAAAAAAAAAAATCTGTCATTTTTGACTATTAGCGAAACAACATGTTTGAGACAAATTTCGTACTTCCCCCTTCTGTTTTTATATTATTAATGTTGTTGTTATAAAAGGCTTCAGACAAAAACAAAATTAGAATATGTAACATGTTAAAGAAAACTACATCTCTTCTACGCTCTAATTTTATATAAAAATTATACGTACAAACACTTTTGAGAGCTACTGTATTTTATAATATGTTTGCAAGTATGTACAGATATTTAGGGAGTGTATTAAAAAAAAGCAAAAGGATTCGTTAGATTTCGTTGTTGTTGTTGCTGTTATAAAATTTGTGAAATCGTGTAATTCGGAATATTTAGTTGATAACGATATGGTAACGAAAAGGATCTCTGTTACTTTATTTATATTTATAAATATACCCAGATATATATATATATATATATATATATGTATAAACATAAACCAAGAACAAATAAATTGAGGACGTTCAGCTGTGTACAATTTCCACTTTTAAAATTTTTATATTAATTTTTATATTCCACATTTTTGAACAATTTTAATTATTTCCTTGGAAATTTAAAAAAAAAAAATAATTTTTTTTAACTAAAGAATTTGTCACCTCCTTTGATTAACAAAAAAAAAAGAGGAGAATTGGGTCCGAAATATTTAAATTATCAACACTTGTTAATTATGAAAGTGGGGAAAAAAATATAAGTATCATTTATATTATAAAAAATTAATTTGTTTCAAATATTACTTGGCATATAGATTCAACTAGGAGGGAATGTACTTAAATATGGTTAATGAAAATTAACTTTCTAAAATTATTCAATACAAAAAATTACAATGATTTATTTATTAACTCTCACAACTGTATACATAACATAATTCATTAATGGATTAAAAATAATATCAAGATTGAGAACAGCTTTAGTTTATGAGAATATTTTGTGACAATTGTTGCACAGTTTTTTGAAAACAACTTCTTATGAAGATTTTTTTAGTACAGTTTACTAAGCCTATGTTTATTTTGTGGAAAGCCCCCAAAAATAAATAACTTGAATAAATATATAGATATAGTTATATAATTAAATAATAAATGGTGCAAGCAGCCAATAGTAGAAACAATAAGTGGGGGGCGGCCGATAGGTGTTATATGTGGTGTTTTTCACTTGACTGTACTAGATTCGGGTGCGTGCTACCACCATTGATTGCTAAATACCATAATATAAACTTAGAAAAATGTACACATCATAATAAAAATGTTAAATAAAATATTTATTAAAACTAATAATATTATAAAAATAATATAAAAATAATTATTAAAACTTGTGTAAATAAATGTTGCTATTGTAAATGGTATAACTATGTATACTAATTTAAATTTTAAACTGACAATTCAAGTACGTAATTCTGACCATTCTAAAAAAAATGTATTCAAAAATTGGACATTTAAATGTTATTCACTCAACCGCACGATTAATAAATTGATATAACTGTTTTTTTTTTTTGTTTAAGTAAAATCTAAATTAAAGTAAGAGTTAGTTAAATATTTGGTCTGTATGTTAACTCGCCAATTTATATAAATTTATATAAATTTATCCAAATTCCTGTATGTTTACTTTTTTATTTCCAAGCTCTTTACAAATTTTTGAGAAATTTAAGAGAATTTTATGTTTAAAACTCACGTCAAAGGTCTCTCTTAAATAAATGTTTGCAAATGAAATTTCTATTTGCAAAAATTGGAAAAATTTACTGTCAAATTTTTGTTGTTGTTTTAAATGTCAATAGATATTTTTCATGTAAAAAGTAGAGTATACCTATAATAAATATAAAGTTGTATACCTAACCTGAAAACTTATTTATATAACTTTTTACCGACAAAAAAACCAAAACCATGAAAAATTATGTAATTTAATTTTTTTCTACAAAAACATTCAATAATTTTACAAAAAATTTCAGAAAATTACTAAATTAATTCAAATTTAAAAAAATCTCATAACCTAAAAATCACTTAATTTTTGACATAAAAAAATTTGGATAAATTTATGCAAATTTTGCGTATGTCTACTTTTGTTTGCAAATTTTTCAAAACATACAATTTTTTTAATAAACTTTAACCTATTCTATTTTCGATTGAGAAATTTAATGACGAATTGGAAGCTGATGTTAATACCATAATGTTGTCTATATTATCTAACCCAACTTAGAGATAATCAGTTAAGAGAATAAAATAAACATTAAGATGAACTGCACATAACAGTAATAATATCTAGTCAGCTTTGAACTAATCCAGTTTAGAGAAAGAAATAAAAATCTTATCTAGGGGGATCTGCTCATTCTAATTAACGTTTTTCTTCATTGGATTTTGTATAAGATTATACGTTTTATTTTACGTCAAAATTTATGTCACTAAAAATACATATGTCAAACTCAAGCTATTTTCGACCTAACAGCCATTTAAGTTATACTGGTTATTCAAATACACAGTTTGAAATTTCAAGAAGAATTCAAAACAAATACTGAAGCTATAACCCTTTGACGTATCGACTCAAACTATAACCCTTTGATGTATTACAAAAAAAATTACTTCGTTTGCTTTTGAACAACTGAGATTTAATACTGAACTAGTAAAATTAATATTATTTTTTTTATAAAACTAAACAAGAGATATGAATCGATGTTTTTGGTTTTTAAATCGAAATATCAATTTTTACGCAGTGTAGAAAAATTGTGTCACGTCCAACAAATTCTTAAGGTCTGAAAGACAGCATTTATGTGATTTAAAATTTGAATCATTAATTGAAGCTTCAATATTTATGAATAGTTTTTTTCTAATAACTGAGTTAGTTCTTTGAGGATATTATTTTTTTAAGCCACAGTCCAGATGTGTATTATAATGCTTTAGCACACCTGATAATTTAAAATCCCATTCTAGTTAGCTATTCTTGTAAATATTAGAGTATGATTTTGACTACAACCATTAGGTACTAAAAAAGAGAAAATAAACCTAATTAAAAATTGAAATGTGAGTTATGATATCATAATCAACTCCAAGAACTGTAGAAAAAAATATTTAATGTCACTGTAATTTCACTTCCAACTGGAAATAATTCTACTATATGATACTACTGAGTTCCAAGATATGGTAGAACAGAAAATTTAATATAAAATCTATCTGAATTTAATACAAAATATATCTGATACATAACATAACATATCTCTCTCTCTCTCCTTAATCTAAGTATTTAAATTTTCTTTAAATATTTTTATAGTTGGAACAATTTTAATTTTAATATTATACACACACTGGGAATTTCAATTGTGATATAAACAAAACAAATTTGATTCAGAAACAATGAAAATCGATTAATCGAATTGTTCAGTACCCCAAAATTATTTATTATGATCATTAATTACACCCGCATTAAAATTATAATAATAAAAATAATGAATGACATCCCTACATGTCATCATCCGGTAGTATTTTGTTGCATTTTAAAATATTGCTATTTATTGAATTTAAAATGACAATGAATGCACAATTCACAATAGAGGAGTATACTTACTTATACACAAAAAACAATAACTATACCTAATTAACAAAATGAAAATCAAACAAGAGACCACATGTATCCTTCATATATATCCTGTAATAGTGTAAAAACAATATATGTACATTCATATAGTAAAGCAAGAAAGTGCGAACCCCAATTTAGAAAATTACTTAAACTGCATAACAACATATACACATCAGTGAAAAAAATAACAACACTATGTTATGTATGGATAGTACAGAATGCATCAAGCACCACATGAAGTCATCTGTTTTACATAGGATAAAAATTGGTATTTGTGAATTTTTGTCACTTATCTGTCAATACACACACACACACATCAATATTTGAATGTTTATGGTACGAAGGACCATGGATCATTTCAATTGACATGAAGTATGAGTTTTTATCATTAATATAAAACAAAAGAAAGGAATCTCGATGACGTCAATCTAAATGACGTCTTTCAATCAATATAATCATTCAAAGAAAGAAAATTCTAATTTTATCCCTCCCTATGTGTACTAAAAAACATTTTTCTTTTCAATTTAATTTTTTCGTTTTTTTTTTTATTTTTTTTTTTTAATTTTTCCCCTCCATATAAATATAATATGTTTTATTATAGTGTTCAGTGTGCAATGGATTAAAAATATTTCAAAATGAATGAATTGAAAAAAAAAAAAAAAATAAATCAAATTTCCAAGGCTTTCTAAAATTTAGTTTTTCTTTGATTTTTGTATTGAACTAACAACGAATATTGTTTAGGAGAATTAATTTTTTCGAATTAATTTTTTTTTGTTACACACACATTTTGTTAGTAGTGCTGGGACTTATGAAAATATTTTAAAAGTAGTATAATGTGGCAAAGCACATTTTGTTGCAGTTGTTAAGTGGTTGTTTGATAACCCGTACATATATTTTTATATTTAAAAGGGAAAATATTTATGACTAGTTTTAGTAACCCGCCATAAATGACGGAAGCAAAATAAATTCTAGCAATTCTTCCTTCATTAGAGTTTTCATTTCAAGTTTAAGAAAAATATGTATTTGTTTACTAATTTATCAATATCATACCTTTATTAGAATTATTAGAATGCTTTTAATTACCAACAGAATATTTGTAGTAAGGTGCAACATTTTCAATTCCCTAAGGGTTATTTACTCGATCATTTTAACGACATCTTATTTGCCATCATTGGAAATTTAAACATATATTATCCTAAGAACTCATTAATTCTAAATAATCAATATTCTTAGACATTCTATTGTATTCAATTAGTTATAATATAAATTAGTCAAAAAGATAATTTCAATTTAAATTAATATAGAAATACTAAATTCAAATAATATTTTTAATGAAAACAAAATCTAACTATATAATATAAACTTACAATAATTTTATATTTTTACAATCAGCGTTCTACTGTAAAATTCAAATTGTAAAATGAAATTAAGACATAAAAAAAATAAAAAGTTCTATAGCGCCATCTAAATTTAACACTTAAATGACATGACAATCATTATGAAATGATGGCCAAATGACACAGATAACAGATGATAGATGACAGATGACAAATGACAGATGACAGATATAAGCAATAAAAAACAAATACTATGTTTATGACAATTACATGATGTTACAATTTATATATATATTTCAATTTGTATATGTGTTGGAGTATTCCGTCGAACTTACAAACATCCAGATAAATGCAGAAAATTATATATATAATATTTACTGGATTGTGATTACCGGCCGGGTTTTGGAGCAGCAGATATAATTTTCTTCTCCTTCCATTTTCTCTAATGTATCACTGTAGGGTTGAAATTTACATCGATTCTGGTTTTTTTTATAGAAGCTTTGTGATTCAATCAATGCAAACAAAATATTTTCGTTGTTTGCCAGCTTTTGAAACAAAAATTTGTTTTCGTTTATCAGATAAATCGTTAAATTCACTTTTATTTTTGAAAGCTTTTCATATAAATTAAAATATTTATACCTATTACGAATCGGACTCGTATTCGCCAGATCTCCATATTTAGAAAACCGGATTCGTTGATTCGTAAAATATTGAATCTTTAGAAATTATAATGTAGAAAGTCAAGTTTATACTAATATTTATGAATGTAGAAGAAAATGTAGTAATTTTACTACAAAAATGTAATACAAAATATATTTTTTGGCTCTAATTCACAAAAATTAAATAACAAAATTAAAACATTTAGTTCTATGTTTTATTAAGTTCAATTATAGACATTATTTCCAATGGAATCTTCAGAGCCATTGGAAATAATGTCTATAATTAAAAAAAAAAGTATAGTGTTGAAAAATTAAAAAAACTTAGCGAATAGTTTTAGCCGAAGCAAATGTTTAACAAAAAAATGTGGTCGCAATTGAACAGACTATCTTACGTTTGTTGCACCATCACCAAAAGACTTATATTTACTCAACATTCTTCTGATGATGGTGTAACAACCGAAATCTATCATATTAATTTAACTTAGTAAAGCATAGCTAGATAATCTAATTTAATAAATTTTGAAAACTACAAAGGTGACATGACAAAAATAAATTAAATTTAGAAACAAATAGAAAAACCAAGAAATATTTTAAATTAATAAAACTTTAAATAGTAGTAAATTTACTACAAATCTATTCTACTAGAGTTTCTAACACTAGTTTTCATTTCGTTTTGTTTCATTTTAAATTTTGCGTGTAGCCAACTGTTGTTTGTTTTTTATTTACAGTGTGATATCTGTATTTTTCTCACTATAATTTATTATATTTCTTTCTATTTATGTCTCTCTCTCTCTCTCTCCGATTATATTCCATTCATACTTTATTATTATTCATTTTCGCAATTTTGTCAGGATAATAATTTTACTCTTATTCCTGTTAGCCGACATTTGAATTGTTGTACGGAACGGACGGTGATTTTTTTACCCCCAAAAAGAAACTTGAAATTTTAATATTGTCTACACACACACATACATACATATAAATGTAGTAAATGTAAGTTAAAAAAAAAAAAAGTGAAATAATCTTGGACCGTATTGTTTGTCTAGATATATTGTTGTTGGAATGCCAATAAGAAATAAAAAAAAAAAACACACACATTTTATATTTGATAGTAAACGTATAGACCGTTGACATTGTAAGGGCTGATGTATTGATGTTTTTTCAAACCCAGTGTTTTAATAATAGAGTCACTTTTATACTTTTAAAATTTGTTATGATGGTAAATAGTGTTTGTTAGTTATAATGTAGGTTTATATTATTTTTATTAATTCATTTGTTTGAATCAAATTACATAGGCGTTTATCCAATATTTAAAAACAGAGCTCTAAATTACGAGTATATCACTTGAAATTGTAGGAGAGGGATTACGGTAAAAACGTAACCGTTATTAAAGAATAGAAAAAAGCCTAAATGTCGATCCGTATATGAAACATAACAATATACAAACTTCTTCCACGTGTGTCAGGGAATTAGAATTTGATATGTTTATTAATAGTACTGATAGATGATATACTATTATAGGTGTTAAGAAGGGCAAAGAATACTATATATATATCATCACATCAAAGCTAGCATGGTATTGTTTAGGAGTACTTAAAACCCTAACAAACACAAATAAAGTCACAATAATGTTTAGTAAGATATCTAATAAGATATCTAGTAAGAAAAGCTTCGGCTACGCCTTTCATGGGGCCAAGTCTATTCTCTGGGATTCGCCTGGGTAGAAGAAAAACTGAGAATTTCTAGAAAAGAAACGTTCCTGGAAATCCTCAGGCAAAAATGCTCATGCCTAAACGCTCGCTCAAGAAAAACAAAACTTTCTATGTCTCAACAGGAAACAGGTACGTATTTTGACAGGGATAATAACAGGCCATGGCCTTTATAAAAGAAAAACCTTTATAAAATTGCTCTAATTGAAAGCAACTTGTGCAGAATATGTGAACTAGAGGAAAAATCTATTGAACATCTGATCTGTGAATCCGAAGGGCTCACTCGTAGTAGATTGCGCCACTTGGGAATGGCGTTCATGAACAACGAGAGCAATCCAGCATACCATTGAAGAATATCCAGAATGTTACCACAAAATCAGGTACCCTGAAAGAATCAGAGACTAACTAACAAACACAGGTTATCACAATAAGCTCATTTGCGGCTGCAACAGATTTTCCGTCCGGTAACTCAAAATCTATCTTTCTATGTAAGGGCACAGAATTGTGTTTATGCTATATGTCTTCTTTCGGGGACACCAATAACTTGGCGAATACAAATAATGGTTTAAATAATATGGAAAATGCATATTTAAAGATCAATTAGCCTGCACAATTTGCACATATCTATCTTATCTGAACAGCCTAATATCAGCAAATGAAAGTTTAAAGTTGGATACTGAATTTCGCTCCACCAAAGCATGTACTGCATTCGGAAAAATCTAAAAAATATAATCATCCAACAATATATTCCTGCGTATTAAAATTAGATTATTCGAGTTAATTATAAAAGCGGCCATTTGTTAGCTTGCAAAATAAAATGTTGTTACACAATATATGTTAACCAAATATTGGCCTAATAATAAATTTGATGTGAATACCAACAGTCGTTTCCAATAGTTATATAATTGATAAATTTGTTGGCCGTTGTTAAATCATTTTCTTGGCAAAACCAAACCAAATTTTAAAATATTATCTTGGCAAAACCAAACCAAAAAGATGCCAAAATGGTCGCAAAAATTTTGCAAAAAATTTAGATTTAACGGATATATTCTGAAGAAATCTGTGAAGAAGATCTCGAAACATTGTTTTGAATGGTGTTTTCAGGGGACATGGGGAGGATTGAAAAAACATGCACAGTAATAATTTTAACCCACAAAGCGAGTCCACAAAGAATGTAGCCAAAACTGAAAATACTATCCGCAGATAGCAGAGGAAGGGAAAAGTGTATTACTGCCCTTCATTGAAAACATTGCCAGAGAACAAAGTTGAAAAAGAAGGCATTTTTGTACTGAACACTTGTTAGTTTCTAAACTTATACTAAATTCCGCATCGGCATTTTGTAACAGGCAAATTTCAACGACTTGCTCGAATGATACTGTAACAAATATATTTAAGTCCCAACACACAAGCCTCTTCCACTTAAAATTTCGATTAATTATAATTTTTGTAAAAATTTCCTGTTTTTCAAAAAACCTGTGCCCTACTTAAATATCTGAATACTTTTTCTTTCTCTCTCCCTCCCTCTCTTAAAAAGTATTATTATTTTTTTCTTTATCCACATTAGGGTTAAGCGTTATACCACAACATATCGCAATTCGCAATTTGTTCATTTGAATTTCAGAACAGAAGACATCTTCATCATCTTCATATCGAATGTGCATATAAGAAGTTTATGTTAAAAAGAAACTAATAAAATTTACAAGAAACCAACAAAATAAATAAACAAACAAAATTAGAAAAAGAAAGAAAATCATTTCAACTGAAGTAATCAACTAAAATGTAAAAAAAAGAAGAGTAAAAACAAAAAAGGCAAAAATAAATGAAACAAAAGACACGAAAGTGCTATCCTTCTCTTTTATATTATTATAGGACATTATCCATTAGGGAGTTTATTATGGAACATAAAAAGCCATTATCCTTTTTCTTCTTTCTTCTTTTTTTTTACTTTTTGTTTTTTGTTTTTTTTTTTTTTTTAATACAGCAGAGGGAAAGAATTATTTTAAGTTGAGTTAAGGTTTCTCTGATGAATGAAAATGGAAGTCAAATTTACAGCATTTTTTTGTCTTATTAAGGGTATTGCTTTTTTTGTCTCTTTTCTTCTCATATGTGTCTCTTTTTGATAACATAGTAAAGCAAAAGTATAGAGAGGACTCTATGTTGTTGTTGTTTTTGTTTTTGTAGGAACATTTATAGTTTTTGGTTACCTTGGGGGAAGAATCGTTTTGGTTTGTTTCGTTTTGTTTTTTTTTTTTTGGAAAAATTTTTCATTTAATTCAAGTAAGTTAATAATAACGGTAATATTATATTGTTTCAGAGTTTTGCGTTTTAATATTATTAAAATGATGGAAATTTTCTTTGATTTCAGATTTCGAAGACAAGTGAAACTTTAACAAAATATTTTGTTGTTGTTGTTGTTGTGATTTCATACGAATGAAAGAACATGAGTAATCGAATGTTTGATTACAAATCGTAAATATTTGTTTGGAATAGAAAAATATAAAGAAAGAGATAGAATATATTTTCTTTGTTTTGGTTTTTAGTTTTGTTTGTTATTTTTGTTCTATACAAAAGCAGAGAAATAATATGCAGACAATAATTCGTAAATATATATATATAATATATATATATATATGCTATAGTATATATATAGTTGCATCAGGATTTCAAATGATTGATGATGTTTCACCATGTTACCGGAGAAGCAAAAAACAAAAATATAAACAAAATCAAATCATAATAATAAATATATATGAATAGAAATCGAAATGTCTGAAGGGGTCATGAAGAAATGACGTTTTAGAATTTATGGTAAATTGAAAACAAAAAATAAAAACATATGACAACTGAAATAAATTAGTGAAAATATGAATTTAGGGTACTTCATTGATTTTATATTCTTAACTGATATTCGAAATAAGGATTATTAAATCTGCATGTAGGTATGTAAATATTTACAATTTTACTGTTATAGGTATTAATTTCAGTATCTATAGTCAATTAATTTACTATCACGAATCAAATATTATAGAACTGTGTGGTATTGATTTCATTTATTGCATTTACTGAGTTGTCAATTATTGTGACAATGCATATTATATGAAATATTATGAAATTTTATTGATATTTCATCTAACACTTATGAAGATCCAACACATATACAGCTCATCAAGCACATGACATGATTCGGTGAAAGTCATATAAAGAAAAGTATGATAGAATAAATGGAAAAAAATGTATGCAATATAATATATATGTAAATGTATTCGAAAATAAAATTACAAGAATAATAAATGAGACACAAAGCTTAACAAAGAGGTGGGTACGCACAAAATAACGAAAATTGAAAAGTGTCAATAAAACCTAAACGCGTTTAGTGCTGCAGTTCATATACCTACGATTAGCTAACAACTACGATTAGCAACAACCCTAATTAAAACATTTAAGAACAAACTAGTAGAAAAAAGGTCAAGAAAAACACTGAGGGAAAGATGACACAAAAATCTTAATGAAATTTTAATCGAATATAGATTGGAAAGTACAAACTCAAGTCTGTCAAACTTTAATGGGTTCTATAAAGGATACTTAGATACAGCAATAGCTTTACTTATGTAAAGGTTGAGTATGGTCGACAGGGGTTAAAAAAACAGTAACCAAAACAATTTGTGTATGCATTTCAATTTGTATATGTGTTGAAGCGTCCCGTCAAATTAACAGATATATGGAGCAAACTATATGCAAATATAACTATTTTCTTCTTCTATAAAATTTTGTATTTGCGTTATTCTTATTGTATATGATGCTAATCTGTGTCGTCGAATAATGATTAATCTGTTAATCTATTACCTATCTCTAATCTATCTATATCCATCTTTAATCTATTAATACTCCTGGGCATGCCACGATATGACGACAAAAAATTTACCTTATCAAAATCCCGACCTTGTCAAATTCTTGCTAATTGAAATCTCGCCAATTAAAAGTCAATTAAAAATAGGTAAAATATTTAAGATATAAAAATGGATAAAAAGTGAGATTTCCAGCAAAGCTGGAATTTATTTATCGAATTTTGAAATGTAATTTTTTTTCTAAATTTCGTGATTTTTATTAACGGGTTTTGAAGGTGCATGTTTGGTCAAAATTTGGTATTAAAAACTTCAAATATTTATTAAATTAATATGTTGAGTATCTGCTGGAAGGGTGGTCAAGTAAGACAGATATTTTGTTCATCATTTTCGGTTTGTATGCCAAAAATGATGCCCATCCAAATTTCTAACTATTAGACGGGCAACATTTTGCGATAAATAAAAAAAATCTAAATTTTACAACAAAACGTATTCGGAATTAAAAAATAAACAACAACAAGAAAAAAAAGTCAGTTAAGCTGATATGATTTTTATTTGTTAAGATTAAATACTGTCTTTGCTTTTGACATTTCCCTTACTTGATAATATTTTATTCTTTTAATGTCATTTTAAATAAATTCCGTTATATATTTCAATTTATTTTAAGGTATTTTTTTTTCTTTTCTTGTTTTTAATCGATTTTAATCGAATAAATTATATTTTTTCAAACTCTTACAGGTCGACAAATCTTGTTATACTCCCATATTTCTGTATAGTGTTAACATTTATACAAGTACTGTCAAAAACAATCAAATTATATTTAATCAAATCAAAAATGAAATACATTTGATATTTTCAACATTTGGAGAAATTTGCCAATTATTGATGTAACCGATTAAACTATAAATAAAATACATATAGATATATATAGATATATATATATATATATATATATATATAATAAAACAAATACATTTTTAAGAATACGAAAGTTTAACCCTCATAGAAGTAAGTGCAAAAATGATAGTTACTTTTGAAATATAAATATTAAAAAGATTTATCGGCAGATGGCAGGAGAATGGGAAATTTCAAATAAAAGATGACCGAGAATCGAAAATTCGTTAAAACAAATTAGTTGTATAATTTGTATAACAAACCTGGAGTCTGAATGGTTGTAAAATTACAAAAATTATATTTGGCTTGATATTAAATCAGATTAGATTATGAATTTCGGAAGGGAACCTGTGCCCTACATCCCCGCAGCCAGCCGCAAATGAGCTTACTGTGATAACCCGTGTTCGTAGTCTCTGAGTGCTTAAGCATACCTGATTTTGTGATCACACTCAGAATATTATTCAATGGTATGCTAGATAGCTCCCGTTGTTCGGAAAACGCTGTTCCCAAATAGCGAAGTCTGCTTCGAGGAGCTTTTCGCATTCACAGAACAGTTTCTCAATAGATTCTTCCCCTATCTCACATATTCTGCATAAGTTGTTTTCGGTTAGACCCATTCGTTAAAGGCATTTCTTTATTAGGCAGTAGCCTGTTATTATCCCTGCAAAGATACGTACCTCTTTCCTATTGAAACTAAGAAGAGTTTTAGTTACCTTGAGCAAGCGTTTAGGCATGAGTATTTTTGCTTGACGATTTTCAGGAACGTTGGCAGCAGAAATCCTCAGATTTTTGTTCTACCCAAGCTTTTAGTTGCATTTTAGCTGTGCTCAGGAGAATCCAACAAAAAGGGCTTGGCCCTATGAAAGACGTATCCTTCGTATTTCCTTCATATTTCGTATAGATCGTATTTCCTTCGTTGGCTTGATATTAAAACTATTTGATTGCTTATTTTGAAATATGTATTTGAGTCTAAAAATAAAATTTGTGAGTGGAATATCCTGAAATGAGCACTCACTGAGAGGAAGAGTTCAAGAAACCCAATCAGTTCGGAAATCATAGAAATACTAGAAAGGGTGTAATAACAATCTAATTCAGATTGTCCAAAATCCATATTTAGAAAACCCAAAGTTCAATTTATACTGTCAAACCTTCAATGAAGTAGAAAAAGAGACTGTTATGAACTGTTGAAATTGAACCAAATTTGAAAATGTATAAAAATATATTGACAAAAAATTCAATTTTTTTAATTTAATCCCTTCCAAATAGAATCATTAAGCATTTTATTCATTCTCGAACGAATATTGTATTTAATTTTTCCACAACTCCAACATAATTTAAAAATTCGAAAATAATTACTGTCTACAGTTCTCAAATTTCAATTCACAATTTTCAAACTGAACTGAAATTTTCCATATCTTAAAACCCAACAAAACAAAAAATTAAATAAAAAGTGATCCCATTCTCATCATTCAATTTTATTTCTATTTTTTTTTTTTATACTAATTCACATATACAATTATGCAAGTACACATATGCAAACACAAACATTTTTATATACAAACAGTGAACGTACCTGCATACATTTAACATTCGTACAAACATTCATATGAATATATCAATTTCATCAAAATTGAAGTACATAATATTGGTTGGATAGACTTTGTATTTTAAAGATACTTTTTTCTATACAATTGAATATTTTATACACATGGCAGTATAATATACATTGAAGCACAGATATCCACATATATATATATATATATCTATGGATTAATATATGAGTGATTTTTATTTTAGAGAGGAGGTAAAAGTAAGGTTACAAAAATGAAAAAAAAAAAAATATAAATAAAAAATTATTGCACAACGACATGATTCGCAATTTGCCATTACTGTTTGTTAGTGAACTGAACTGAATAGGGCTAGCAGCATAGCAAAATCAAAATCAAAATAAAATATATTTAAAAGTAAAAAAAAAAAAGAGGTAATAAGCAACAACAATAATAACAAGAAAAAAATAAATCAGTTTTCTCAGTATTTGCTGCGGTTGTAAATCTTTATGAACAAAGAGAACAGAACAACAACAACAACAGTAATGAAAATAAAAACGACAGTATACAACGATGACGATTTTGATGAAGACGACGATTATGATGACGATGCTACGACGACGGAGACGACGGACGACAACAATAGAGTGAGTGGTATAGTTGGAAAATACTTGCCAAAGTACTTATTTACCCATATAAAGTACTAAACAAAACAACTTACTGCTGACAAAATATCTGAATTCAGTTTTAAATTTGAGTATGTTGCATATTAGAAAACTCATCATACCAAAACAAAATTAAAGAAAATTATATTTAAGTAAATGTAGGGTATGTATATGGGTTTCAAAAATTTTTATTTTTTCTAATTTTTTTTTTTTTGTTTTTATTTTGGGTTGAATAATCCATTAACAACTACAACAATGTTGCAGTTTTCATCAATTTATCATATATACAAAAAAACAAAAAAAAATTAAAATTTATTGAAATCTTAGTATTACTCATTTTGTTGTTATTTATAAGTTTAACAATCAATATAATGCATATAGTCTACTACAGACTTCAGAAAACCAGTTAGATCATAAAGGTATTCTTGTAATAAAGGTAGCAACAGCAGCAGATACTTTTTTGTGCAATAATAACAAAATAAAAACAGAAAAATAAAATTTTTATTGAAGATATGGGATTTTTGAATATAAATGAAATTAAACATATTCATATTGAATATGTAACATTTGGGTCGTACAATTTTAATATATAGTAGGTAAATAAAGTAACTAGTAGAATATATAAATTCAAATAATAATTTTAAATTAATAAAATTAAAGCTAATAATCCAAAGACGATTGCAAAAATACATTCTGCGACATATTTTAATAAATTCTCCTATTCTTAATTTGAAATTGCGAATCCTCTTAACCCTAGCAATCTGTAAGAATAACTTGGTTATCAGTTTCAGTATAGTAAGACTGATAGAGAACAAGCAAGTGGAATTCGACTATAAAAGTTGAACACACTAGTGATATTCCAAAGACAGAAGATGCGACGGTAGCTACTTTTGCAGATGGTACATCTATATTAGCAGTCTGTAAAAATATAAATGAAGCTACAAATAAATTGCAACAAACCAATAACATAAACTTTATTCGGTGCAAAAGGGGGATAATTAAATTGAATGAAATAAAATCCACGCACGTTAACTTTACGAATAAATAAATTGAGTCGCAAATAATAATAATAATAAAAAAGACTTTTCCATCAAAACCAAAAGCTAATTTACATTAAATATTCAAGACCTAACTTAAAAATTTATAAAAACAAAAAATATTAAATATAGTAAAGTAAAAATTTAAACTAGCCTAGTTGATTAAATGAAAAAGTTAGGTTCAATCTGTTATCCAAAGATGAGTGACGAAAGAACCTTCCAGTAAGATGTCGTTATCATTCTTATCAAATTTCTTCAAAATATCTTGGTGAAGAAAAAAAGAAACACGTCAAGAAAAAAAATAAGACTAAAGCTGAAATACATACAGTATATGTATTGAGTAATTCAACGGACATCTACGCTTTCGACGTATAACAAAATTTTGATCTACAATCAAATATTCAAATATTGAGACTACCCTTAATTTCAAATTACGAATCCTCTTAACCCTAGCAAACTGTTAGAATAACTTGGTTATCAAATATTGAGACATACGGTATTGAAATATGTGGTTGTGCTTCATTCATGAATTCAAACTATCCAAGCGTTCCAAAACAAAGTATTGTGAAACATTGTTAATGCCTCCTGATTTATTCGCAATGTTGATATTCGTAGAGATATCAGGATCCCAGTCATAAAAAATGAATTAAAAAAAAATTGGATGTACGCCATAAAAGTTGTCTTTTTCAACATGTCAATGTCGAAATTTCCCATTTCGCTGGCAATCAAACTGACTTTGTTAGACGATTTAAACGAACGAAATCGTTTGAATTATGTTAGGTTAAAATTTTTTATCTCTCAAGGTTTCCCAATGGGATCTTGTTTGATCAAAGATATCTGAAGGAAAGGGCCAAAATTGTATTATAATGTTTATTTTTAAAGACTAGTTTTAATTTTAACAAAACGATGGGATTTTTTTTCCCGTTCTTCCACGGCACATAGAACAGAAGTTGAAGGCTCTTTTGATGATTTTCGATATAAAAGAAAAAAAAAGTTATTTGCAAAATTAGAGTTAAGAATTTTATCATTTTCATCTCAGCAAACATTGAATAGTTGAACTTGTTTGAGTCATGGAATTAACAATTTAAAGAGGGAAATCCCCACGAGGTAGCATATTTCATTTAAAAAATATATTTCAATTAGTTTTATGATTAAAGTGTACATTGTCATGCTAAAAAAAATATTTTTCTCCTTTCCATTTACATCTATTCAGAACGTAGTGGTTGACTATCTGGTCAAGAAAAATGCCAACAACAAAAACTAAAATACCTTCATAGTATCCCATGATATTATCCCACTTCATAACTATAACAATATCTTGTACAACTCAACCATTTTTAGTAAAACACGAATTATACTGTTCTATGCTTCAACTATAAGGTTTAATATCAAAAAAGTACTCAGAAGAAAACCCATTCTCATGGGGTAATCTATTTTCATAGAAGAAATTCAGCTCAACCAGTTTTAATAAGACGGGAATTGAAGTATTAAGGCAGTGTTAATGTTTAAACTAAAGAGAGTAAAATTCAAACTAACATTGATACCTTAATTAATCTATTATATCAATATGCTAATAATGTCTGTAAAACTTTTCACGTCGGTGAATTAAAGTAAAAAGCATGTAAAGCTTTTTCAAATAATTACAGCTAAAAAATTACCTATTAAGAAATAAAAAAAAAATTAATTTTTGTGCCCATCTTTCAAACATAATGATATATAGAAAAACATATCCAAGTTCTAAACCTATATACGAAAACTAATATTTAATACAAGAACCAAATAGAAAAAATATCATAAAATTAATAAAATATGAAGCTCTTCCCTTCCAATTCCATTAACTTACATTATAATATTGTGCAGAAAATATATTGTGCTCTGTGCACAAAAATAAGAATATTCAACCTGATAATAATGATAATATTGATAATATTGCTATTGAGTTAAATTTAGTCAATAATTATAAAGATATAAAATAAAATTGTAGTAGATAAAAATAAATAGTTAGTCTCTTACTATTCACACTACATTGGAAAATCTCAAAGAATATCAGTATTGCAAACAACCTTACCCACTTCACGTTAGAGAAAGGCGAATAGTTTTGACATTTTAAAACAAAACAAAGCAATAACAAAATTAAAATAAATATAAAAAATACACTTAAAATGAGTTTCAAAATGAAATTCAGAATTTGTCAAATTGCTGCTACACATAACAAAAAAAAAAAAAACAATTTTTAATATTGTGTCAGCAAAAATTTATGTCTTCCACCCTTAATTTTTGTTTCTATTAAATTCTATTCTTCTCTTGAAAATCAAAATAAAATTTTTCGTAGAACATTTCATATTTATTAGTAAAAATCGAAAATAATCAATAAATAAAAAACATATTATTGTTATCATCCCTTATTAAATTTAATAGGTTGACGGTAGAAGGTAACCTGGTTTGTGTTTGCGGAATACTTGTTTACGGTTTGGCAAATTTCTTTATATATGTGCAAACGGAACAAAAATTTAGAGCAATACTAATTACGTCAATAATAGTACTAACGACATACATAGTGTATATATGGATAGTATAAGATAGGTAGATGGAAATGACTACTGTACTTACTTCTGGAAAATCAATTAGCTTTTTGATACCACGACTCAGAAAACCAATTTACTGTTTTTGGTCGTTTTAAGAAACTATTCTTCCAAAATCAGTACTAGAGCCAACCTGTGCGATTCAAGAAGTCAATTAGATTGTTAATTTTGCTTCCCAAGTTTAATCCTATATTGTTTAGATATGCTCTAACTAGAGTCTAGAATCTGATTCTAGTTAAGGCTGAGCCGAAAAAAAAGTATTCAAGAGTTTCTTTTCTCTCTTTTAAACATTTTTGAAACTGCGACTATGGTAGGTGAAGGAAAATAATCCGCAAGGTAACTGACAGGTGGCTAAAAATAGTAAGAGAAGATCAATAAAAACAGAAATTGTAAAAAGATATCGCTGAATAAAATTAAACTGATAACACAAGATCGCAGAAGTCGTACAAAGGTGGAGTACGTCCTAAAAATAGAAGAAAAAAGTCAATAAATAATAAAATTGTAAAAATAAAAGTAAAAAACTTAAGCTGGTAGCACAAGATCGTACGAAAATGATGAAACTTTATTGAAGATATTTACTCTAACTGTAGGAGTAATAGTATATTTCCCTGAGAATAACACTAATTGACTTAAGTTCAATTGAATTGTTATTTCTTCTTCTCTTAAATATCTTTTCCAGTGGGACATAGATCGAAATATTTTAGGACATAGAATATATATCGAATTCGGAATACTATGGACATTTATTTGTTGCCTCAATGAAAAATTTAAAATAAAATGTTGAAACTCCATTAAAGTATAACTGTTTAAATAATATTTAAATCTAATTCAGCAAAGCTGAATTATAAATTCTTTGAATTAATTATATTGTCTTCACATTATACTAATAAAATTTGATTAATTCAGAAAGCTGAATTAAAAAATT
This sequence comes from Argyra leucocephala, assembly GCA_963942445.1. Lineage (NCBI taxonomy): Eukaryota > Metazoa > Arthropoda > Insecta > Diptera > Dolichopodidae > Argyra > Argyra leucocephala. Next base: position 31,734,226 of record OZ012681.1, on the reverse strand, counting down.
TATACTTGAAATATTATTTTATTAAAGTTATTTTATAAGTATGTATAATGTTTAAATATTCTTTCAATTTACATATTTTTCTATTCACTTAATACAAAATTTATTTAGCTAAATTACTTTTTTACTTTACCTTTAAAACCAAATAACGGTATTTATGATATATTCAATTTGAAAAAAAAAAAAAAATATTTTACTTTATCAATAATATACCGTCCCTATAAATTTACAATCGTTTTAATGTAGGTATATATATTATAAATAAATATAAAACAAATCACTAAAATTACTGTTTTTAATTTTCTCCATTTAAATTCGTATATATATATATATATATATAATACCTTGTGATATGGAGCTGAATATATTATATGTACATAAATACACATTTATGTAGTATACCTTTGTTTTTTTTTTTACTTTGATTTTTTTTATTTTCATGCCTTTACGCGAAGACCATGGAAAATTTTCGTTGAAGAATTTAAGTGAATTTATGAAGGGAAAAAAGAATGAAAGAAATAGTGCAATTACAACAGTGGTGAAGTGAAATGAGAAAGAGTAATATAGTATGGGACAGAAAAATTAAATAAATTTTTGGGGAGAGAAGTAGCGAGAGACAGAGAGATATATGAAGATAGAAATAAGTCAGGTTAGCTGAATGGGTGGTAGATTAAATTTAAAAGGAGTTGAAATGAAGTGGCGTGGCACTGTTGTTATTATTCGTGGTAAATTGATGTGGTAATTGACTCTGGGGAGTTAATATTGTGTGTGGTCGTCAATGATTGTTCGTACATATACATTTTTTTTTTATTTTTGCTGTTTTTCTATTCTTTTAATTTATGTTATTTGTTTTTTTTTTTTTTTTTTTTTGTGTTGAAAAGGATATTTTAAGGATATTCAGAATAGTTTATTTTTATTTTCTAAAAGATAACCAACGGCAAGCTTAAGAGTGAGAAGAGAAATTATGAAAGAAAGTTAAAGGTTGTAAAATTAAATTTTGTTGTTGTTTTGATTTTTGTTTTTGTTTTTCTTATAATAATGTTATATTTACAGTGTCATGAAATGTGCATGAAATGTCATTAATATATAAAAATCATATACATATATAAAAATATAGAAACATAAATAATAACAAAAATAAAAACGAATAAGAAAAAAATTTTTAATGCAGTTAAAATATTAAAAATAGAATTGAAATAATTTTAAATAACGTTATTGTGGGTAGTTTTGTTTGTTGAAAATAATAATAATAAAAGAAACTAATAATATATAAAATTTATTTTAAACGTTAATTTATTACAGTTTAGTTAAGTCCCAGCACTGCTAAGAAATTCACCTCAAATTGAAATTATATTTATTTTATGAATTGTTTTAGGCTTGGGATTTATGTCAAGTCAAATAAGTAAATTGAAATAAATGAAATTAATTTTGTGAAATGATTGTTCGATTAAACTTAAGACAACTGTATACCTATGGGCGTCAGCTACCACGATGACGAAATAATTAGTAATTTATTTCAATTAAAAGCCTTAAAGACGATTAGTGTTTGTCTTTTTACGTGGTTTAATAATCAATAACTACGTTAGTTAACACTACCAGCAAAATCTGTATGTAGTGATCTATATAGATGTATAGATAAGAGCTAAGAAGCGGAATGGTGTCATAATTCAACAACAAAAAATGCATAGTTAGAAAATTATAACTACTGTACAAATAAAATTCCAAATAAATTTTTTTTTTACAATATTCCAAAATATTAAAATGGATTGATTAGGTAACATTCGAAGTAAGCGATGCGATTATCCTTTCTGTTGTTTTAAGTTTATGTCATCACGAAAAGCAGTGTTTCAATACACTGAAGCTGAAAACGGTAGCGGCATAAGGAAATATTTATTCTTTTAAAGCCTTTCCGGATGAAATTTTGTGTTTTGGAATTACATATGAAAACAATATTGCCAAAATTTTATTTTAATTTGGGTATGTATAATTAAAATTAAATTATAAAACAAGTGTAAGGCGTATCTACACAATGTAAAAAATATCAGGTACCATGTCCAAAATGATGGTATCAAAACAGCACGAAGAAAGAATCACCAAAATATCTTATGAAGCTGGATCGAGGGGTTACCGACTACAAATAATCAAAATTATATTAAAGGCCCAAGCTTAAAGAAAATCCAGCTACAATTTTATAAAAAAATTAAATTATAAAGCAACAGGAGATTAGGCCTATACAACAAGAACACTAAAGGAAGAATAAAGACTGTTTTCTGGTTGCAAAAAAACTAATACATAGTAACGAAAGGCATGCGAAGACATAAAAATATTACAAGAGATATACAGAAACGATTTATGAAATTAATAATACCTTAAAAAAAGGACATTTAAAGTGGTTGCACAAAAATAGATTATTAACAAAAAAAAATCCGCGCTAATTATCGGAAAATATAAATATTAACTAATAAAAAAATTATTTTATATAAGATTTATTCTATTACATTTTAATCATAAGAACATAATAAAAATATCCTTAGAAATCAAAAATAACAACGAAACAAAAACAAAATAAAATAGCAAATAGAAAAAGAAAAACAATAACAACAAATTCTCGTCTTCTTACAATATAATTTGAAGAATTATTTTCTATTTCAGTGATATTTTTAGAATGCATTGATGATGATGATTGCTATGATATTGATTGATTATGATAATAATGATTATTATTCTAACGAAAATCATCAAAAGTAAAAGCAACAGCATAAAAATTGCGTCGCCTACGTATTCAGTTTGCTTAGGAATCTCAATGAAATGAAAAAAAAAAAAAATGTTGAACTACGTCACAAAAACAACAACCAAAAATAAGAATCAATTTCGAAGGATATTCTTACGATTACGTATACGCATATGTAGTATGAGAAATTATTAAAAAAACGACAAAAAAAAAAAAAATAAAAACAAAAGCCACAAAAACAAAAAATAAGAAATAAAAAAAAATACTAAGAAATTAAATAAAACTTGTTGTATGTATTTTGAAAACCTTACAGGTGGGTGGGTAAGGAAATAATAATAAGTGGGCGTCAAAAATAATTTTATGTATTTATTTCAGGAACTTTTTTTTTTTATTTTAGTTTTTTTTTTGTATTTATTTTGTATTTTGTTGTTTTTAATCATTTGTATACTTTCATATTGGACTATTATAAATGGAATTTCACTTCGATGAGTATTTTGGTTTTTTTTTTTTAAATTCTTTTGTTATTGTTATGAAATGTTAAACTAAGTATACAAGTTGACCGGAGCTGATCATTAATTAACACTCTATATGCAGTTGCTATTGGTCGATTCGAAGAAGAGGAAAAAAATTGTATTATTACACGAAGGGATGGGGATTAAAATTGTTAGCGAAGTATAATATCATACATCATCACGCATTTCTGCAATTCAGGAGTATCATATTTGCCAAGCTCTATCAAAAAGAAGAAATATGTTAAGATTTTGATTTCATTTAATTTGAGCCCATCAAGCTGCTCAAGCTCTTAAACAAAATTCAGTACGTTTCCAAATTCTGATGTAGTTGGTTTGAAAGCGGATAACAGTCATAGCTTACCATTCCTGCCATAATACTATGGTAAAAATGAAATCATAACGATCTCTTGCAACATTCCTAAACCCATATCCACTGGACACTGGAAACATATTCAACAATTCTACAAATATATGTCCGTATCAAAATCATAGATATCTAGGTTTAAACAACTTAGAGATACGTGCAAGCCCTCAAAAAGATATCGCTTTCGAACCAACGAACGAACAGGGATAAAGCAAACAGAGTTTAACATCTCCGAAACGCAAAGCTGTCTAGTTAAGCAAAAACTAAGTTCACAATAACTAAATTAGATTAGAGTAGATTTTTATTAGGCCACTTAACCTCGGTGGATCAGTACAATGACTAGGAGAATATTCTCGAAATTCGAGTAAATCAAAATATGCTCTGGAATGACCATATTTCCTATATTGCGAAAATGCCGGAAAATGATTTTAAGCCGGTGTAATTTTCATTTAAATAATCTGCTTAATATTTTTAAAGCCTACATATGACCCAAGATAATTCACATCTATTGACGGGCGTCTCAAAAACACCTTTGACAAGCTCAAAAATGCATCATTCGCATCATAGTTGATTTAAGTATGTCATCAAGATTTGTGGAGCCACTTGGCCATCGTATTATTGTTGGAGCACTAATTCTATTTTATAAATAGCTTGTGGGTGGAGGCTGCACATGCTTGGAAAAATTATTCGAGGAATGCGATCCACTGTAAATGGTTCAAAATTGAAAAACTGGTTATGTACATTCGTTTACAGTCACAATTTCTAGAATGTGGAATAGGGGAATGCCTACAAGTATTACCAAGAAGGGATAATTTTTATGTGTAAAATTTCAAAGCGAACATCAATAAAGTAGTTCGCGACACTCTGTCGAATCTTTCTAGTACTTCTTTCTCTAAGTATCCCTTCTCTTTACCAAAAGCCAACGACAAGAAAGTATAAAAGTTTCTTTGATCTAAGTTTTGGCTAATAAAAAAAAAAAAAAACGAAACACAGTTCGCGGCAGGTCAACACCGCTTCTTCGAATATGTTATTCCACGCTATCTCTTTTTTTCAGTTCTTATTTTGTCTGTTTGATTGCTGTATGTTAACAAGTCCTTTATTTAAAATACATTTATTTTTTTTAAATGTTTATTATGATTTTTTACAAATTTTGAAGACACTCTGTATCTCTTTAAGGAAAAAACAAATGTACAAAGAAATTTATTTTTAATAGATTTAAGCAAATCTATTTCAGAATTCCTAGAAGAATTTCAAAATTAAAAAATGTAAAGTGAGATAATTTTTCGATAGAGTAAAATACATGATGAGATATGTGGAAAAAATTACAACAATAACAATTTTTTAAAAAATATTTAGATATTCGTTTCTAAAATTAGATGACTTCAATTGAATTGAAGATAGTCAACATAATTTGTAAGTACAGGGAGAGTTTTGGGTTAAAAAATTCTTGTTAAGAATCCATTAAGAGTGTTTTTTTAGAACTCACTTCTAAGAAAACAATAACTTTTCGAATGACTCTTCGACACATATTTGAGAGCACGATACAAAAAAATGTTTTTTTTTTTACTTTTAACCCTTCGCCTATAACCAAAAAATATACGTTTCGTCAATAACCAGCATACCCGGTTAATGCAATACATTTTGTATGAAAAATGGATATAATATTTTGTTACAAAATGTTCCACAACATTTTTTAAAAGCAATGCTGCCATTTTGTTTAAAATATTTTTTCGGGAAGTTCGTATTTTTAGTTTTTAATTTCGTTAAGCAATTGACATAATGCGTAGGGATTATGAATTTATAATAAAACTTTCGAATGTAGTGATACTTGATTTTCTCAATAAAATTGATATAGAAAATATATTTTTATATAACGGATGACATCCCCGACTACATAGCCAAAGCCAGAAAATAGTTTTTGTAACTAGAGAGTGTAACCAAAAAGTAGTTTTGAATTTAGGAAATTTAATTCAAAAACTTCTTCTTCAGCGGAACCTCAGTCAAATTCAAAGCTGGCTCCACAGTTGGAAAATAAAGGTTAATGAAAACAAGTCAACCCATGTGACATTTACACTGAGGAAAGGTAACTGCCCCCAGGTAACTTTGAACAATACAGTCATGCCTCAGGAGTATTATGTCAGATATTTAAAGATTCATCTTGATAGGTGTTTAACATGGAAAAAGCACATAAATTGTAATAGCGCACAATTGGGACAAAAGCTGAGAAGCCTATATTGATTAATGAATAAATGATCAGAATTGTCTTCGGAAAACAAGATGATGCTGTACAAAGCTTTTCTTAAACCTATATGGACGTACGGAATTCAACTCTGGGGTGGTGCAGCTAAAACCAACACTGATGTAATTCAAAGATTTCAGAACAAAGTCCTGAGAATGGTGGTCGATGCTCCTGGTTAGTGCCAAATAGTTTAATCCACAACGATTTGCAGGTTCCTTCAGTACACGATGAAATATCAGAATACTGCTCAAAGTACAAAAGTAAATTGGAAGTACATCCAAACATCCTGGCAAACAATCTTATGAGGGACCCAGACCCCAGAAGATTAAAATGTAAAATTCAATGCGACCTATAAAATAGTATAATAAATAATAAATAATATAAATTATAATATAATATGTTATAAATAGTGAAGTGTTATCATAGGGTACTTCTCTTTAAGCCAGTATACAACACAAAGTTATTTAACTTATTGAATTGTAAATTATTCAGATTGTAAACATTAAATGGAAGAAAAAAAAAACATATTTCAGAAGCTATTGACAAAGCGCTAAAGAAAGCAATATTGTGATGCTTTCTTCAGCACTTTGCCAACCCTATTCCAAAATTTATTTGAATTTATTAATTCTGATTTGCCACAATTGTAGATTGTGTAATTTCGGAAGGGAATCTTTCCCCCATATCACCGTAGCCGCAAATGGGCTTATTGTGATTACCCGTGTTTGTTAATTACAGTCTCTGAGCCCTTAAGGATACCTGATATTGTGATCACACTCAAGATATTCTTTAATATGGTATGCTTAAGTTGCAACAATGCAAAGAGGACATTTAAAAAAAAAAGAAAGAAAAACGTTAATTCTAAATTTAATGGGACCGAACAAAAATTTGAAAAAAAAAAAAACATTTGTTGTCAGGTCTGAGTTCACTAATAATTATTTTAATATTTGATTGCAAATATCGATATTTCGGAAGCAACATACTACCTTTATCAATATGCTTGCACAGACTAACTTTGTTCTTTTTCTAATTTATGAGAGAAATCTCCTTAGGCATTGAATATAAATAAAAAAAAATTAAAGAGAGAGGGGTACCATAATTAATGTTATTATTGAAATTAATTAATATAATAAATAAAATATAAAAAATATATTAAAACTACTTACCACATGAACATTATTTTGTAAATTATTATTAAGCATATTTTCAGTTGGTTTCTTTTCAGCTGGTGTCTTTTTGGCAGCACGTTTAGCTTTACTCTCTAAAAATCGTTGTTTCAGCACCGCTGTTTCATGATTCTGTTGTTCACATACATTTGTAAATGTTTGATCAAATCTTGGTATGCTTTCTGTTTGTCGTATTCGATATTTTTCGATACGCCGTCGCAATCGATCAACAACTGCTTGACGTTTTGGCGGTATACTTTCGTTCTGTGGTTGGAATGGATTATTTTGTTGTTGTACATTTTGTTGTTGTTGGAATTGTTGTGATTGTGGTTGTTGTGATTGTGGCTGTTGTTGATGTTGTTGTTGTTGTTGCTGTTGTTGTTGTTGTTGCTGCAATTGCTGCTGTTGTTGTTGTTGTTGTTGATGTTGTTGATGCTGTTGATGTTGCTGTAATTGATGTGATTGTTGATGTTGTTGCAATTGTTGTTGATGATGTTGATGTTGATGCTGTTGTAAATGTAAATTTTGATGTTGATGTTGTTGCTGATGATGTTGATGTTGTAATTGTTGTAATTGTTGTTGTGTTAATTGTTGTTGATGTTGTTGTTGTTGTTGTTGCAATTGCATATGATTATTTAATTGTTGATGTTGTTGGGCTATGGCAGCCTGATTGGCGCTCTGAAATACTGGAAGACCTCCTGCATCCATAAATAATTGATTTTTAAAAAATATTTTTCTTCTTTAATTTCTTAACTTTTTTTTTTAAATTTAAAATTTTTTTGATTTGTTTATTGACAAAATATAGCGAAAAATCTTCTTCTTGTCAAGGTTTTGTGTTTATTTTTTTTTAACTTTTTTTTTGTTAATTAAAATGATTTAAGGACAATTTAACTTTGTATTTTTGGAGATTTCAATGTCCGAATGTTTTTTTTTTTTTATATATTTAAAAAATGTCTTTTAGTGCTAATTTGTTTTTTTTTTTTTTTAATTATTACGTCATTGACGTTTAGAAATTACTGGAGTGTTCTTTTTTTTTAGCGATTTTAAATTTGAAAGAATATATTTTGTTTTAATAAATTTATTTAAAATACTGGTTAATATGTCTTTTTAGAAATTTTTATTAATATTTGTTTTTCTTTTTTAATTTTTGGTATTTTTTTTATTGAAAAATCTGTTTTAGAAAACTTCCCTCGATCGTAATTCATTTTGACAGTTTTTATGTTTTTCATTCACTTTATCGAACTTTTTTATCATATTTCGTTGAATATTCGTCATTGGAAATGTTTTCCGTTTTTGTTCTGGTTTATCTTCCTTTTTCACTTATATTAAAGTTGATTTGCTGTGTCTGAAATTAATCTGAAAGAAAATAAAAAAATTGAAGAAATTATTAGTAAGTATAAATAAAGTAAGTTATAAGCTATAGTATAGTACTCATAATCCTAGACTTTTAAGCCGTAGTCATTTTTTTTTCATATTTATTATGAAAATACTAATTGAAGAAAACATAATTAATATACTTTATTCTTATGTCTTTGTTTAATAATGTCATAATGAGGTATAACCGTTACAAAATTCGACAAACAAAATATATATCGAGTAATATTTCATAAAAGATGCACAAATAGGAATGCACGTACCTGCAGAAACAATTGATATGGATGTAATGAGTGGCTCAGAACCATAGTGGTTTTTATTGCTTTAATCAATAGTGTATATGTACTTCCTAGAATCAGTTATTTTTTTATACACAAATTTTTTTAGGTTCTTATTTTTGCTTTTGGCTGAAATTTTAATAGTTTTTAAAAGTCAAAAGAACAAAAATTGTTGGTTTTTTAAAAATGGAGCAAAAAAAAATGTCCTGTAACACACTCAAAAAAGCAAGAATAATAAATTTTTGTTCGAAGTCGGTACTTTGAACACTAAGATGTCAAAAGTATTTGAAAATGCTGTATTTTGCAAAATACGTTTTATGCCAAACAAAATGTATCTATGGATTCATTCATATTATTTTTGTAAAACATCTCTCAAGTCTAACAGATGATAGTACACGATTAAGTCTAGTACTATATGGTATATTAAATTTTATAAAATAATTTACAATAAAAAAAATTCTATTCCACTAAAAATCCCAGATAAATTTGAAGAAAACCGAAAATATTATATTTATCCCACACAACAAACAAATTTATTTTGCAAAACATTTAAATTTGAAACTTGAAACAAGTTTTTTTAATTGACCTTGTTAGTTTTGGTTATGTGTTTGATATGGTCAATATAATACTAATGATTATTATATTAAATTAATATTATTAATTTCTACAAGCATAATAAAATTGTTGAAATTTTTTCTTTTTATTTATTTAACTATAATTTATTTTGCAATCTTTCTTATAAATTTAATAATAGTATGCAATCACTATGCAATTTTGTTTCTCATTCAAATTTAACAAGTGTGAATCCAATAACTGAATTCCTTTAATTGCCTAATATACGAGACTTGCAATATAATTAACAAATTTTGTTTTTAAATCTGATGAATTAAATCATTTTGAGCACTTGTACTTGTTAGTCTGAATGTATGTAATTAAGGGCTGGTATGCGAAGCTTGGATATATTTAACCTAACTATTTGTTAGATTAAAGAGATGCTTTTAAAAAATATTTTTACAAAAATTTTTTAATTGTTTTAATTTTTTTAATGACTTGAGAATTGTGCATAGTGCGGAGTGATCGCATGTATTATCATTACATTTATTGAATTTCCGTTAAAATATCTATTTTAAACTTTTACAATGATTATGAGTGAGTATTATAATAAATTTTAGTATTATAATTTTAAATTTATAGATTTAAGTTCTATAGTTAATCTTGAAAATTAAAATTAATAAAATAAAAAAAATCACATTGTCATTCCTTTTTTTTTTAATTATAAATTAAATAACGCTTTTGAATTATTTTTAATTTTTATATAAATTTCTGGATTTCATGATTGATAGATTGAATTATTAATTATATCTTATAAGTATATATATACTAATTTTGTTTTTGTCTGAAGCCATTTACAACAATAATAATGAAAAAACATTTATTATGAAAGAAAGAAGTGCAGGTAGAAGCAAATGTAGTTAGAAAATAATATTGATGCATTGATATTGATAATATTTTTGATCTTTTGATTTGTTATGTACATATTTTTTTAAACTGAACCCAAATTTTACTAGATTTAGCAATGACATTGTTTAATTGTATAATATATAAATAAATTTGTTCAAATTGGGACATTTAAAAATTTACAGCAACAATATACAACACCATTATCAACAATATTAATCTACGACACTTTGAATTGGTTTCAGGACAATAAAAGGGTATAGTAAACAAACGTTTATCAAACAAAATGACGAAACAAAATATGCTAAATTTTATACAAAATTTATTTAAAAAAATTTTACAAATTTAGCGTTAGATAATTCATTATGCTCACATTATACAAACATAATTATATTTTTTTGGAAGCCAGAACAGACTTAATCAAAACTCGAAAATATATCAAATTCGCTTCGGATGTAACATTAAAGATGCAACCTAGTGAACCTATAGTCCTTAAAACGTCATGAATTGCAATACTGATTACTGTTGCAAGTGATCGTTAATGTTTGATTTTTTTTTTGCATTCTTTTGTATGCCACGACGTTCGTACAAAATGAAATTAATTGTCAAAAATTTCAAAAATGAATGATTTAGAAACCAGAGGTAAGAAATTTTTTTTTAAAAGTTATGAAATAATAACACCTTTATTAAGAAAAAGATTAAAATATGAAAACGAATTATAAAATATGAAATTTTACTACTGCTTCTAAATTTCAAAACGTCAATAACGACAATTGATTTGATTGCATATAACTGTCACTTGAAAATGAAAGTGATTGATTGACATGATCGTCAAGTTGTTGATGTCCTGGGAAAGTGCCTATATAGTAAGTTTCAATAAAACAAAAATTGATTTTTTTTTACAAAGTAATAATTAAAGAGACCTAGACCACAAAACAGATGGATATAGACAATATGGACTATCGTGTTACTGGGAATACAAATCTATAACTCGTATCGTGTAAATAATAAAAATATTAAAAATATTTAGATAAAGATAAAATAAAAATTGATTTAAATAGTTTAAGTAAATGGTTAATTATGAATAAACTTAAATTAAATATAGAGAAAACAAAATGTTTATTAATTAATGAAAAATTATAATATTATAATAGGTAATAAAAACATTGAAATAGTTAAAATATATGTAAAAAAAACTACTAGAAAGGTATGTTTCAGAAATAGAATATCTATAAAGTATGCAATTAATTTGTATAATACAATGATTAAACAGCAATAAACAAAATTGTTATGCTATTATATTTATTTCTAATTTTGAAATGATGGGTAAAATTGCAAAATTTCAGAACATGTCTATGAAAATCATTTTGAGATTAATTCTCTTTTGTAAATTCAATTTTGGCTTAGCTAAAGTGGTTAAATATTAAATTTATTGATCATTGTATATTTAAAATAAAAAATGCGCTTTACCCAAATTATTTATGTAATATAGAATCATATATAATGGAGCTATACATGAATATAATTTTAAAAAATAATTCAAATTTGAGATTAGATTTTTACAGAAATAAAAAAACAAAAAATATGATGACCATGATGTATAAAAGTTTAAATTTATATAATGATCTTCCTACAGAGTTAAAAAATTAAAATCGCTTGAATAAGTTTAAAAAACAAATTAAATTTTATATAAAGGATAATTTCTAAACAGTTTTTAACTGCATTTCAGCAATATTATTAAAATAAAAAAATTTATACTAATTTAATTAAATAATTAATTTAATATTATTAAAATATTATTAAATAAATTTATTTTATGTTAAATAATAATGAATTAATTTTATTATAATTATAAGTAGTTTATATTAACTAAATAAATGAATAAATAAATAAATAAATAGATTTAAATAGACTTTATATAATATCTTATACTAATAAATGAATTAAAAAAAAACAAGCTGGAGGCAGGTTTGTTTACTGATATGAAGGTAAATTTTTTTATAATTGAAATATCAAAATGTCAAAAAACAGCAAACGTTATAATTTTAGAAAAATACTGTTATTCAATACAATCATTACCAAAATTTTTGAAGTCAAGTTTAAAGTCAATTATGTAGCTCAAGAACGTAAAGAGGTATGCATGTTTAGATAATCATTCTATATGCTAAGTCTACTCTTTAAAATTGTATATATAAAACATTTTTGCATCCGCATTTGAATGAAACAAAGTTATGATCTAATTTATACAAAATAGAAAACAAAATTAAAATTTGATTGAAATCCCAATACCTTGAACACCACTTGTTCCAAGCAAAATTTTTAATTACTATGTACATTATTACACTATATTATATAGGTATATATAAAAATAAATTATTATGAATTATTAAAAATTTTAATTAAAATTTTCAGAAAATCCTTCAATTTAAAAATTCTCATTAACTAATGATTACTAAAATAAAAAACAAACCTTTTTTTTATTGTTTTTATATTTAATCTCAAATTCCAAAAATAAATTAATTGAATTCACTCAAAATTACAATTAAAATAGTTTTTATCATCTTCAAAAAAAAAAAAAAAAAAAAAAACAGTTATCAAATTTAAGAAAAAACGAAAAAAAAAATTTAAACTTTTTTTTTTAAAGAAAAAGAGTAAATAAATTAAAGATAACGTTCACACGCATTCTGCTACTTTATTAATTATCATTATTTATTACATGAAATTTCAATTAACACAAATTTAATTTCAGAAATATTGTTTTTTTTTTTTTGTGGTGTTTTTGTTTATTTATTTTGTTTTAATTTTAACTCAAGGTTACCTATTTTTAATTTTATTTCATTTTTATTTTTAATACATTTTAAATATATTTATTTATACTCTAGGACTTTAATATAATAAATTAACTAGCAAATTAATTACCACATTTAGCATATCAACTATATATATAGCCCACATTAATATATGAATTCCTAATGACCCTTACTTACTACATATGTATACTATAGCAAAACCATGTAAATTAATATTTCATATTTAATATTTATTTATATTTATAATATACATCCATATATTTCATACAGGTAGCCATAAAAAATTTAACAATTCAAATTTTGCTTCAGATTAATAAAATATTCCCGAAACTGACAAATTTCGCGTGGTTGATATTTCGAAAGCAGCATTTTTGAAAATTTATCTTTAATGTTCTAGTTTACAAATTTACTTGTCTATTTGGAATTTGAAATTAAATATAAATATTTTAATACAAATAATATTTAGATTATCCAAGACACAAACCAAAACTTTAAAGACTGTTATATATTTATTTTTTTTAAATGCCCATACAAATATAATTAAAAAAAATTTAATTTTGCAGCTTTTTCAGTAAATAATTGATTAATAAAATTATTGAAAGATTTTAAATTTCTTTCCTCAGTCGAGTACAGACGAAGTCTACAAGTATAAGACGATAAATACGCGTATCTGGATGTTTGAACCATATCTTTAGTTAAATTCGAACATTCGACTATTATATGTAATAATCACTAAATTTAATCTGTAAATTGAAAAAACTACGGTCTACGTTCATATATATAAATATATGAACCATTTCATAAACAATTTCATTATTATTCTTTAAGATGAATATAAATACTGAAAAGAAAACGTAGCGAAATTAAATATTTCTTCCATTTTTTTTTTTGATTTTGAAATAGAAATTTCAATTTAAAACATAGAAAACTAATACAAAAATTTTAATTTATCAAATTGCCACAACAAAACCCCATAATGAAATTTAATTTGTTTTTTTTTTTTTTAAATAAATTATTAAGTATGAGGTTGTTGCTTAAGATAAATCAATAAAAAAACATAGTGTCCACGATAAATTGAAATGTAGGAAAACAATATTCATAATTAAATATTGAGTCTGATTTTTTATCAAACTTCTTCGAATCCCGAATAGCAGACAAATTCTAGTTTAATTTTCATTTATAATATACATGCATACAGTTTTTCAGTTTCTTATTTTGTTTGTTAAAGGATTTTTCTTTTATAGGTTTGTTTTTTTTTATAACGTAAATAAAATATCACGTTTTTTTTTGTGCAACAAACTTTTTGTTATCATTTTCAATCATAACAAAAATTTATTTAAAAAATATCGTTTTCTGTCACTTGACATTACAGCCGTTTGTATCGTTTGCAAAACGTTCGTTCATTTTAGTTTTCCATCATAAACTCATACATTTTATGTATTATGTTTTTTTTTTTGGTTAAACAAATACTAGGGTAAAATGTTAGTCCTGAAATTTCAAATTATTTGGTTAAAATGTAGTATAGTATATATAGTAATAGTATGTATATATATATAGTAATATTATAGTGTATACATATAGTAATAGTATAGTATATATATGTAACTAATAATATAGTACATAATGTAAAAGTTGGTATACTTGTAATAGTCCCAGGACCGTTGCAATATGCCAAAATCCAATTACCCTATAGATTATGAAAGGTTATAAAAGGCCAACTACTATAATATTCAGTTCTAATTTAATTTTTTTTTAGCGCGACATTTTCACGTTTTTATACTGTTAATTTAGTAAATAAATAAATTTACGTGAAAATAAATGTTTTAATTTTTTGTTATTTTGTTTTAACTTTACAACTAATATTATCTTAGTATTTTGATATATTTTAATTTGTTATAATTTACTAACAGTACGATATAGCTATCTACTATACTAACATAATTTTTTTTTTATTTATTATAACGCTATTTGCTATTTGTCTTGTCGATGTTTTACTAACTTAACTGGATGATCATATTTTGAACACAAATGTAGTAAACTTTCATATTTAATAGAGGTCTGATATGCTTGCTTGAAGCACTAAATCTAACAGTGTAAATAATTTTTACACTGGAAAAAATTGTCTAAAATATAACACTTCCTTTTTTTGTTTGAAATTTTATTCCTATACTTTCTCATTTTAATTATCAAATCTTAAAACTTATTTTTAAATTACAAATTTATAGCATTCAAATCAAAAATTCAAAAATTATTAAATCGAATTTAGCAAAATAGAGAGTGATTTTCAATATGTTTAATACAAATTTAAAAAAAACAAAAAAGACAAATAAATTGACGTAATTTATTATTTTATTACTTTCATTTCTAATTAAATTTTTTTTTATCGTTCAGTTACATTAAAAATCCAATGATCAAATTATTTACACAGACGAATTAATCATTTTATTTTTATCAGTGTCAATTTTTATTAATATTTTATTGATTTTGTGTATGTAAACACTGCGAAAAAACGTATGGTTGTCATGTTGTATACAAATAATAACCATCGGTTGAATCATATAGGATGGATAAAAGAAAAAGTGAACGATTATCTTATTCCACGTACTTAGGTATCGGCCTGTTATACATCTTATTTATTAAAATTTTGCATTAAATTTTGACAACAACAGGAGTATTTATAATGAGGGTTGTGTATATAAAGAGAGCATTGCAAATATGGTATATATAATACAAAAGTGAAGTGAAACAGTGATAGGGTTTATTGTATAAAACTGTTGTATGCTTAGTTTGATCTGAATGTTATATGTTTGATCATAAAGTCAAAATTTTTTGTTTCATATACTTAATACGTTTATTTAATATTCGTATAAAATGTATATCTAATGTTTAATTATGCATTTTCATATTATGATGAAACGCCAAAATATCATAAAATTTTAGTTTTCATTTCATTTTTTAAATATATATTTGAAAAGTTGTTGGAACGCAAAATAAGATAATTGAAACGTACAAGGTTGATTCGAAGAACATATTCATGTTTTGTATAATTCTACAAATATTGACAAAGTACTTTAAATGGTTAGATGTTTGATTGATGCGTGTTTGCATTTTTCACAAGTATTAGACACTAAGACTGGGCGGATACATGCAATTTTTAGTTTTGCAACTATTTGATTGCACATTTGTGTTCCATTAATATGTAAGCGCTAGCAACTGCAATAATTGGTTTTATGTGTACGCGCTTTCATATAGCTAGGCTTAAAAAACTTATATATAAAATTTCAGGAAAATTTTTTTTTCTAATTATATTGAATTCTGTTTATAAAATTGTTGAAATGAAAAGATAAGAAAACTCTTTACTATTCTATAAATTTGGTTCGTAGTGGTATATTTATGTTTTGGTTTTTTTTTAGTTTAATAAAAGATCTAACAAACTTTAAAAACTACTTAATATAATAAGGTTTTGTACATTTGTACCTATATTCCATTTGTATATATATATACTCAAGCCAAAGGGTCTTCATTTTTATTTTTAAATATATTTAATACGTAAAATTTATTATCTCTTAATATTTTATATACAAAATCTTCAACATCGTTTATATATAATAAATGACACTAAAAAAATGTAAATAAAAAAACCTGTAACATTTTCTAAAAAAAAAAAAAAAAAAAAAAAAAAATTAATGTCAACTAATGCTACAATAACTATAAACGATTATACTTAAAACAATAATTGTTTTTAACGATGAACACAACAACATTTCAATATTTAATCAATACAAAATTCAATAGACAATGGCAATACCTGTAGCATATCAATTCTATTGTGTTATTTTAGAATTTTTTGTTTTATATTTATCTGTCATACGATGTCATATGAGGATAGAAATTTAGTTCAATTTTGAAATTGAACAAATGAAAAGTATAGTGCTCAAGATTATACACCATATTTATATGTTAATAGTTGTTAAATATTAATTCAGTGAATATTTAAAAAAATTTCTGAATGTTTTTTGACGTTTGAAAAAAATTTATAATATTATTCAACTATATATGAGTGTGGATAATTAAAATAGCAATTGATAATACTATACTATGCTATACTACTCCTCCTAATTTATTAGGAATTGACCGTAGAATAGCATAAGCGAATAAGAAATATCATTCAATATCAAAACAAATGTCGATATTATGTTATCATATTTTTCATATGTGAGTGCAACTGCTCATCATAAATACATTGTTAGTATTAGAGAAAATTTTTGTATTTGACACTTATTTGACGTTTATTTGACATTTATTGAACTTGCGTTTCTTTGCAAAGTAATATTTGAAAGTAAAAAATGTAAATATGTATTGTAAAAGATATTTAATTTATTCAAAATAATATAAAAAATATTTAATGTTTGTTTAATCAATTTACAAAATTGAGTTGAAAAATTGTTTAGAAATGTCATAATGTGATAGTAAGTAATTGAAAATTTTGTTTATTTATCAAAAGTGATAAAGCTCGGATTTTGGCCACTATCCATAATCTTTTCAACTCAGTGTTATCGTTTATTTTGGTTTTCCGATTTTGGGATTTGACATTAACATTGCAAATGAAATAATTTAAAACTAGGTACATTCGTAAATACAGTATTAAAATTAATTGTCAAATTACTTGTATCAGAGAATTGATGAATTTGCAAAAAAAAATGTATATTCATATCTGTAAAGAATTTGGGCAGAATTGACAAGCAATATTGTGTCAGTTTAAGGTTAAACTGAGTTTTATATAAACTTTTTTATCTAAATTAATCGCCATAAATTGGAAGCGGTTAATACAAAAGTATGCGATTTTAATGAAAATTGCAATATTTGAAAGTATTAAGAATATGTTAACAATTGACATTATAAGTCAATATTGTGTCAGTTTCAAGTTCAGCTTCTAGTTTTATAATAAGTGGTATAAGTGGTTGATACCACTTATTGTATAAAATTAGAAGCAGAATAAGTGGTTGATGAAAAAGTATAATACAACATTGTGACAATTAAAATCATTTAAAAATCAATTAACATCAATATGCAAAGACGTATAATTTTTTTGTAATTTAACAATTGATTAGATAGATTAATTACATAATAATTCCCAAAATGGTAACGAAAAAATTCAAATGTCAAATCGAAGCATTTTGAAAAATATTTGAATATGTGAATTCTGCAAAATACATTTGGTTCTCAGTACAGTTGGAATTTTGTTTTATTTTGATTTCGCTTCCAAAACATGTTGACATTTACACATATTATTTTACAGCCGAAATAAATTTGAATGAAACTTTATACAATACAATAACATCTATACATATAACATAAAACAATTCATCAGTATCAAATTTATGAAAATTAAAAATTTATTAATTATAATCTCTTGTTTAATAATCAGCATAACCTTAAATAAAATCTCATAACACTAATTAAATTTTTAGAAAGTATAAAAAATAAAAGTTCAAAACAATAAAAAATAAAAACAATTTAAATTTAAAGAAGTCTTCCAAAAATAGTTAAATTATATACGGTAGAAGAGAATTTAAACCCCACTTCGGAGTTTTGAAACACAAAAAATTATTATAGGTTAGGTACTTGTTCCAAAAATAAAAACAAAAGAAAACTTTTTAAAAATAGTAACTACGACAGAATGAAAAATAATAACAAAAAAATAAAAATAACAATAAAACATAAAGCCCACTTGTTTAGAGTGAATAAATATGTATATATGCATATGTATACATAATGTATATTTAATGTATATATATATATATATATACATTTTTTTTTTGTAAAAAAGACCGCCAAGATTCACTGATTTAAGACAACGAAAAAAATAATAATAATATGCTTTCAAAGTTAGTTACTTTATTTTTTATTCAACTTAAAAAGGTCCACTTTATTTGCAAACAAGCAAACAATAATAACAACAACAAAATATTTTACACAACAAAAGTATTTCTATCTAAAAATTGTCCACAGAGAGCATTTTAATTCGTGCCCCAAAACTGAAATAATCAGCACCGATAAAAGAAAATTAAAAAAACAACAAAAATTGTTGCTTTAAACTGAAAGCTGAATGTCCATCACCACACCACCGGCACCACCGCGCTTCATCTAATTTAAACCTGAAGTGAAATTTCTAATATTATTTATTAAAAAACAAAAACAAACAATTTTTTTTTTTTTTGGTTGAACAACAATTCAGTTGATATATCCAGAAATCCAGAAAACCTCTTCGTAATAATCCAATATTTAAGCTTAATAATAACGAAAAAAAAAGGAAATGACAATTAGCGCCGCACGTTAACTAATAACGAAAACTTTACAAAAAAAAAAAAAAATATTTTTTAAATAATTTATTTTTTATTAATTTTTATTTATTTAATTTTTTTTTTTTATCCTTTTTATTTAATAATTTTTTTTGTTTGTTTTAATAATAATTTACAAGATATATTAAAAGAAAAAAACAACTAGATTACCACAGTCTAATGTCGATGACTGACTGATTCAATTCTGAAATAAACATTTTTACTACACTCTATATTATAATAATAATATGGTGTGTGCTTTGCTTTGCTGTGTGATGTTGAATTGAGTTGAGTTGAGAAGCCCCCAATAACAAAAATAATAATATAACAACAACAACAACAACAACACTAACAACAACAGCAACAGCAAAAAGAAAAGATAAGGAAAAAATCAGAAAAATAAAAAGCAGCCACTAAGCACAAAACACCAGCCATAGCAGCAACACAGAACAATAAAATAATAAAAAAAAAAAACACAAAAAAGAAAATTATCATAAAAACAAAAACAAAAAAAACCAACAACAACAAAAATGTACAATGAAATAAAGGAAATACAACTTGGCTTAGCTATATCTAAAATATTATAAATCTAGCAGTCACACACAACAAAAAAAATGTACAAGTCGATATACTAAAGTCAGTCGTAAATTTTCTATTCGAAAAACGAAAAATTTTCATTTCCAGTATCGTTTTACATATACAACAAACATTAGAGTATAGAAGCCAGTTGAAAATCACAAAATTCATTTATATCTGTTTAAGTCGACTATTTAGTCGACTAATAAGTCATCAAAACTTTTGTAATATTATTTTGTACTAGCTGTTGTGTGTGTAATATTATATTTATCTAGAGATGACGGTACACAACATACCATATAGTTTGGAATAAATATCGTGAATATTATGAGTGTACCGAATAATATGCATATAGGTTTGAGGTATTATGGAATAGGTATTATGTGATATATATACTATATATTGCATAGGTTTGAGTTTGAGTATGAGTTCAGAAATTTATATTTTTTGTATATTTATATAGCTATATCTACCCATAAATGTTGTGTACTTTGAAGAAGATGACTGCTTTTGAAACTATACTAAAATGAACGAACACAATTTTCTATCCTTATGGATGTGCCCACAGTATAAGATTTCATAAAAAATAAAAATAAAAACAAAACAAAGAAATAAAAAAAAGATTTGGTATATTTTTTGTTGTTTGTGTTTTAAAGTAGCATAAACAAGCTAGAATAACTATAGTTTCAAATACTACAATCATAGGTATTATATTTACGATGTTAAAATTTAATAATCTCGAAATTTTTGTATTAAAGAACTCATACCGGCGGAACATAACGGAATTTTGTTTGATTGAACGAGTAGAAGATTGAAGAAAGTGGATAGAGTTGATATTGAAGATATTCGAATAAAAATTATGCAACACAGCGCTATATGTATTATTTATATAGTTCACCTCCAACACATTAATGTTGTACTGAATAAAAGACGAATTATATTTATTACGAAAATTTTAATATTTCGGTAATAACACACCCACTTATGAAGCAAGTAAATTGCTTCCAAAATATTGACATTTTTGTATGATTTAATGTATGAGTTGAAAATTTGATTTTGATTTAATACAACATCTACAAACATATCTGATTATCAACAAAATTATCGGTAGGAGAAACTAGAATCTACTTTCAAATAAAATATTGAATGTTGAATCTAGTTTGAAATAAAATTGAATGATAAAGCTCGTTTTATTTTGCATTGGATATAAAAGTTACTTTTTCTAAGTTAATTTTTGCAGAATTTTATTTATTTTTAAGGAAAAAAACATTGTGTCATTATACATAACACACAAAATATCAATAAAAAAGTATAAAAATTAGAAATGAAATGTCAAAATAATCTACCTTACAATACATATAATTTTAAACTAGATTCGATTTTTTTTCAATAATATAATTATTGTTCTTAATTATTAATATTTTGGAATTGGCGAAATACTTATCAAATCAGTTCTATCAAACTCAACTAAGTAAGATGTTTATTCCATTATTGTAACCAAATCAAACTCAAACATTCTGTATAAACAGAATATTATTTCTTTTTAAATTGTTTTAATTAATTATAAGCCCAGCGAAACACTTATCTTATCACTTTTTTCAACTAAATCATACATTTTCAACTGACATGTTCGAATGATGGAATGGATGCAAACATTATTTTGACAATTTGATTTTATAACCAGATTCAATTGAAACATTCTGTATAAACAGAATTTTCCGGTTTGATTCGAGTACATTTGTACAAAGTTGTTTTGTACCTACAATTATTTTCAATCATATGCATATATGTATGCCATCATAATTTTATATCCATATTCTAGACATTTAATCAATTATATTGATTGCATTGAAAAATCAAACTCTCATTATATACATAATGTTCGAGTTGGAATAGATTTATTTATTTATAAACAAAAAATATAGTTATTTTTCAATCCAATCACAATTTGGACGAAATAATTAATACATAGCGATGCGTATTTCATTATTTTCATTTTATAACTAAATCGCACTCGAACATTTGCTGTCTACAGAAAAATGTTCGAGTTCGAGTATGCATGATTATATTATACAAAATTCAGTTATTTGACAGAAATTGTAGAGTATGTACAATTATTGTTAGAACTATAAAGTATAAAATATTGTAAATACTGTTGCTACTCGTATTATAGTTGCAAGTAAGGTTCAAGGACGTATGTGGATGCGATAACAAACTCATAAGTTAAAAAAGAAATACGAATTTTATTGAAAGTAAATATTATATAACTTAACGGGTTCAAGATTTATACGTTCATATATATTGATATTATGTTTAGTTAATTGAAATTAATGACAGGGTAATAGTGGGTTCAAATTTATACGTTCATATATAGTGATATTATGCTTAGTTAATTGAAATTAAATGACAACAACAATTTACAGCTACGAAGATGTGTTTTTGTGTTGATTGTGTAAGTAGACGCATTTACTACTTAACTTTAGACAGAGAAATACATCAAATAAGGACTAACTTTGTTATTGATAAGTTTGTTTTACTATTATTGCTTCTGACTTTTTGAAGTCATGAGTTACTGTTTTCTGTTTAATTCATAATGGAAGTATGAATAAAATGCCAATATGCAAACAAACGCTTATTCCATCTTACGATAAAGTTCAATAGTTATAAACTGATTTAACAATAATCATTTTCAAGAGCGCTTTCCAAACACTACTTGAACTCATTACTAGGTATTTATAGATGTTAGACATTAGACTCTATACAACTCCTAATTTTTACTTTGGCATAGATTTTGTAACTTATGCAAAAATGTTATTAATACATCTGTGAGTTATAAAAATCGATCAAAATAAGTTTAAATATTTGAATATTTCATCGATAACAATCATGTTGTCGATGATAGTTATGTGAGTTTTATTTTAGGTGTTTTTGAGTTTTATTTTAGGGATGTGAGTGAGTCTTTCGGCAACAAAGTATTGCTGTTGCTTTTAATTGAATATTTTGATGGACATGAATAAAATACAGCTATAATTTGACGTTTTTTCCTTGCAAAAAGATTATTTCTATTATTTCAAAAATGTAGATTAGTCTGTAGATCTAATCAATACAATAAAATTTCTTTATTTCACAATAACCATGTAAACTGAGTAATTTCATTAAACGATGAAAATGAATAAAAAAAAAAAAAAAAATATTTTTTCATTTAATTTTGTGCGATTTGATATTATTTTCATCCAATTTATGTTTAGTCTACTAAATACTTTAAAACCGTTCTACTTTGCTCTTGCTTTGCTGTTCATATTTTATCTCCAATTGAGACTATACTAAAGTGGCAATATACACACATGAATACATATAATATTCATATATCAATATAATATACTATAATAATTTATGTTGTGTATTTGTATATTATGCGATATATTTGTTACCATGTATGAATGAAGGTATATATTATATGAGTCTATAAAATAAATTTTTCGATGAGAATTGAGTACACAAACAATAATTTTCCTACCTCATCCCTTCTTATCCATCCATTCTCTTCTTTTGAAATTAAGATTTTTTTTTTGTGTAGTACGTACTGCATGCATTATAATATTAGATGGAAACGGAATTGAACTGAAGGTACCATTGTACCAACGATGCACTCTGTGTATATTTTGAAACCACATCACTATTCACAATGCTCTCTGATTCAGCTTACACACTGTACACATATTTAGACTAAACATGGTCTAAAATTTACAAGTTATATGTTGTATATGTAACTCTATAAGTACAAACACATGTAAATAAAATATTGTATATATACAATTTTTAGAAAATCTTTACGTGGTTCACTCTTATTCAAATATATCTATGTATGGATGTATGTAAATTGTTAACTATATATCAGTATAATATTATGTGTAATTTAGGTATAGTTAAAGGTACGTATCGTTCGCATAGTATACCGTACGTACGTATATTTCACACGTAAATAAAAATGTATAGAAATACTAGAAAGGTAGTAGATTTTTTTTATATTTTTTTTTTTTTTGTATAAATTTTTGTTCAGGTCGAATTGCTTATTGGATGTTTGTTGTTAAGAGATTGAGAGGCACACGACTTCAATGGATAAATGGCTGATAAGCGCCAGCTGAGTTTTCTTATTTTTCTTTTTACAGATATAATTTTTTTAACTAACTTCAAGAAATTTAAAAATATACATACATAGAGATATATTATGTGTATATTTTGGTTGAACAAAAAGTGGGTGTTAGAAGAATATGAGACAAAAATATAAAAACGACAATATTTTATAATATTCGAACGATTATAAAACAAAAAAGAGAATTAGAAGTGCACCACAGACAGAAATTGAGAATAATACAGAATAGAAAGAGATTAAATGAAAATAATATTCAATAGTAGAAAATGTGTTATAATAATTTATAATAGAAAATAGTAGATTAAAAATTGTCAATGATTTTTGTTTTGTATTGAAACGCGATTTATGATAAACAACAAAAATAATAATTAGAAATAGATTTTTGTATGTTATTTTAATGTGCGATGATAACAAGCAACAAATTGTTAAAATAATGTTTATTTTTATAAAAAAAAAAGTCGTAGTAACCAAAATACATTGTAGTTTATATGTATATTTTTTATTAATCGCAAGCAGATATTTATGCTGTAGATTTGACCGTAAGATTTTAGAAATTTTGATTTCAGAATTTTACCCTTAACATGCTTCATTATGTTGACTTGGATTAAAAATCAAAATAATTAATCAATTATAGTAGTTGTCGTATAGTAGGGGAGCGCTTTCTCTGTTTTATAGATACTTCGTGGGTGTGGACACATGCTCATTAGAAATCAAATAACTACTCCCTCCTCTTAAACAGTTCCGTTGTCAAACAAGAGGAGCCGCAGCTGCCCATCAATACAAAGTAGCAATGCCTAGATGGCACAAGGCAGGTTACAGAAATTCGTTCATAGTCCGGACTTCATTCTGCAACTTCCTATATCAATTCTTCAATGACTTTCTTCTTTCTTCCTATCCGGTTCTATCCCATCCATGAGGTTTGTAAGTACTAAAGATTACATCCTAACACTTATATTTACATTATTTTTTATTATTATATTTTTTTTTGCGACGGTGGGTTGTTCTATTTATATGTTTTCATATCTATTGTACTTTAAAAATTACAGGCCTATGCCCTTTGCGAACACTATTACTGCGGTAATGTCGATGAAGTATATATATTTTTTGCAAGCTATGGCATTAGACTCAAAAACACAAGGGGAGAGAAGGATTGGTCTTGAATATATAAACTCTAATATAAACCTTAATTATTACTCCTTGCAAATGCATAGGGTATATAAACAAATATTTTTTATTGAACTTGAATTTATGGCAAAATTTTGAGTTTATTACAAGCTTTCCCAAACACGCGTATGCTTACTTAATTTTGTTTTATCCTGCGGATTTCGTTTTATTTCCACGACGCGTTTCATACAGGCTCTTGCGAAGCATATTATATTGATTGCTTTATTCTTCATGGTTGCCATAGTTTTTTTTTCATTAACAAGCCAAATCATAAATAATAATGAAAACTTTACAAAACAAAAATGATTCCTTATTTGACTATAAATCAGATGCGAGTGGCTATGGAATACACGAAAATAAAATTCAGAAATCGATAATTCACATAACGTCAGGTTATTTTGTTAATGGTCGGGCTAGATAGTGAATGGATAAAATAAGTTTTATTTAATTTTTACAAAACTTGTCATCGTTAAACTATTTATTTTTTCGCGTTAGCCCCCTACTGTCAAAAACTGCACAAAAACGATCCATGAGTTTCGGATAAATCAATGGATCATCATCATCATTGTTTTGTTCCGTTAGACATAGGGACACAAAACAATGGACACAGAACAATTAAAATTATTTCGTTGGGCATAGGGCAAAACGAATTAATAAGAACCTAAAAAAAATAATATTTTGATTTAGATGTCAAAATCATAAGTGACATAAGTTGTTCGCGATACGTTTATGAAATGTAAAAAGTAAGCGTAAATATAAAAAACGGTATTCAATGATTTTTAAAAATAAATACTTGCAACAAATAATGAAAATCTTTTGGTTTATAGGAAATGATGATTTGTCCAATGGGATTGGCTTTAAACAAATGACCCAATATATAAACAGAAGAAAATCAATTTGGGTAACTTGATGTTATGAAAATCCCCGAAAAACATCCCAGCAGATGATTTTGTCTGGAATACACATCAAGGTAGTAGAGTTGAGAGTTTACATAAAACCTAAAACAATATTGTCCTGAACAAATTAAATTCAATCAAAATAAATATGGCTTGAGATCCAAACAACCCCCTTGAACGGTACGAGGTGGAAATTCATAATTTAAAGCCTGTGTTCAACTGCAGAATGACAAAGTCAGATAATAATGAAGGCTTCTTAACTATATTTATTTTTTAAATGTCTGTTACCCTCTTAAATATGTATACTTAACGAAACACTTTTCTACAAAAAAATTGGTTTTATATTAAACAAGCTTGAAAGAATTTTTTTTTATGATACAAATTGTACAAAAAAAAAACATTTTTTTTTTATTTCTTAATAAGAAAAAAAAAAATCAATAAAAAATATTATTTTTTGTGATTTACTTGTATCTGTCTGGTTGTATAACAACATAAATGTTATAATATAGAAAAAAAATAGTAAATTCAAGCACAGCATGCTTGATATACTAAATCATAATTACACAAATAATATGTCGTCACATCAGGTGTACGTGATAATTACTCGTCAATAACAATAAAATCACTATATAGATTTATTGTTTAGACACCAACTATAGTAGTTATGTATGAATAAATAAAATTCTTTTATTCGACTCACTTGAAATGATTTCAAATTAATTTTATTTCATTATTTTTGTTTTATGTATTTTTTTTTTTTTTTTTTTATTATTTATAATATTTTGTAATAAATTTCTGAGTAACTGAATACACATATTTAACATCTTCTCTTCTAATTGTACACTATACAAAGAAAAATCAAGAAATATCCACTAAAATTTAGAAAATAAATTGAAATGAGAAAATAAATGTGTCCATCTCTCTTTCAAATCTTGTTTTTTAGAAAGAACTCAATTGACTTGAAGCTTTATTTTTATGTTATCAAACTGACACCTTTTTGGAAGTTAATTTTATGTAAGTTTTCCAAAATTTTTATTAAATATTTAGAAAAAAATTATTTGATAATGTGCATACAATTTAGGTTAATGGGAATTAAATAGAGGGGAACGAAAACTGCTAAAGTAAAAAGCTATAAAATTCAGAATGTTGTCCTTTCTTTTTCTTGGTTTTATATTTGTTGAAAGTTTTCTTTCACTTGGTTTTATATTTGTTTTACTTCAAGGCATGGTATAGTAGTTATGGTATTTGATATCAAATACGACGGTTGTAGGTAACAAAAGCCGATTTTTTTATATTGTATTAATGGGGAGTTCTATGGAAGCGCGATCTCTTAAAATCTATTGTACTTCGCTGTTTATCTTAGAATTGTAGATCCATGTCCTTGATGAACTCTATTATTGATGTCAATTTCAGAATCAGAGATATGTATTGCTGGAAATATTTATGTCGAGCTATGACGTCGCAAACAAATAAAATATGAGAAGAGGATTCCTCTTTTTCTAAGTAAAATCTATATATGTCTCTGTTCGATTAACCAATCTTTAACAGATGTTTGTTAAATGAACCATGACCTGTGACGAATCATGTCAGCATTCTGATATTAGACCTAGTCTCCCTGATTATCTGATTCAGTCGTTCGATACCTAGTTTGAAGAAAGATTTAGACTGCGTAAGTCTTTGGCAACAATCCCATATGCTTTGACTTTCTGTAGTTTCCCACTTGGGAACAATTCTTTGTAGGTAGACGTTTGAACGAGCAATACTTGGCTCTGGTCTCTGTTTACTTTCGCTACCTTTATTTAACTTCTGTAACAGCTGCACGCAAGCTTTGATTTAAAAATTGAGGAAGCCAATGATTTTGAGGGAGCTTAGCCATCTGAAACTATTTATATGTTGGCACCTTTGTGCCCTCGTTAACTGGATTGTAATGGTGATACCTCGATGGCTTAAAAAACAGTGGAATATGCGACAAGTACCGCGATAAATTTGAACCTTGATCAAAATACGCCGGAACCGGTTTTCTCCCAGATTTTTGAGCCATCAGTATATCATACTGAAGTTCTTTGACCTAAAGCTCTAAGTAAGTAATGTTTTAAATGCACCAGTAACCCCAATGCATACTATTCTTTGTGTTTTAGTAAGCTTGACATATGCTTTCGTCAGTTCTATTTTTGCCCACCATACAAATGTCGCGTCAGATATTATAAGTTTTATTATATACTTGTAGAGCCATACAGTCATCTGTGGAGATCATTCCCATGTTTTGCTGAACATAAACTGTTTTGCTGGACTGACGAATGGACGGTTTTGATGACTTCAAAAAATGAGATTATGGAACTTAAATCCTAAATTTCTTTTAGAGTTGCTGTTTAAAAAATTCATTCATGAAATAAGTCACTTGGAATAGCCTTTAACTTAACAAACCGCATAAGTAAATGTAATTTACGCTTTCATTATATGAGTCGCTTCGAATACCTGATAATATAACAAATCACATAAGTAAAGGTACGGCACACTTTAAATATAACCGATTAAGATTCAATTTGATTTCACTCGTATCAATAAAGTGTCAGTTAAAATGTGGTTTAAAATAGCTGAACGTATAAAATCAAATATCTTATCATAATTTGGTAGTACAAATAATATGACCAGTTGCAACAATTCTAAGACTTAATTAATTTAGAAGTTGACATGCTAAAATTATAATAGAGAAAGTCTTCTAATTGAAAGGACATAATCAGAAGGATTGAATCAAGATAGGATTCTGGTTGTGTGTAATTGTAAAGCTCAATCCACCCGAAAAGAATAATTTGTTGCTAAATCTAGTAAATCTAGCCCATTAAGAACAAAGTAATAATTTTACATTTTTTGTAGATAGAGACAGGGAATAAAATTTTTATCTTGATGTATGGCAATGAAGAATATTAGCTTTTCATTATAATTTTTTTGTACAGTATTAAAACCTGTATTTGGATCTAAACAAATCTTGTCTTTTTTTAGGTCATTTCTTGTTTTTTGTATATGCCAATCGCGCGTTAAACTATAACCTTTAGTAATTGCTTGACTGGGATAGAAAAGGATGGGGAGGTAGGAAAGTATTAAATAAATTGAATATAAGTTTTGTTTTTTATTTTATTAGCCAAAATTTAGGTCAGAGAAACCCTAATACTTTTGTACCGTTGTCTTTCGGTGAAGAAAAGGAAAGGGATAGTTAGAGAGAAGAAAAAGAAGTATGAGAAAGGTTCGGCGGGGAGTTGAGAACTATGTTATTGAAGTTCACTTGGAATTTTTGTAAATTAAACAAATAAAAATTACACCTTCTTGGGAATGCGATTCCACATTCTAAAAGTTGTAACGATAAACGAATTTCCATAACCATAAATTTTTGAAATATTTGAAATTCTTAATCTTGGTATTTTCACGAAGTAGGAGTTGGCATTTGTAGCTTAAGAGGCGGAAGTAGTGATTTTGGTTCTTCCCCGCATGTGCCTATTCACAAGATATCTATAAAATAGGGTTCGTGCTCCAACGATACGACGATGACCAACTGAAGCAAGTGTTCATGAATGGCGAATGGCGCCTTCATCAATGAGACGAATAGCAGATTTTGCACTCTATGAAAAAAGCTTAGAGAAGTCTTTGAGAAGTTATCTTGGGTCGTATGTAGACTTTATAGATATTAGCAGATTTAAAAAAAAAATTCAAACATTTTTCGACGCATCCCGAGAATGTTTAACTTTTCTAGTCGCTGTAAGCTTTCACCTTGAAATTTTAGAATAGGTTAGAACGGCGTTAGTTTTGAGTTTTAGAGGTGAAAGTAAAAACTGGTTAATTTTTGTCTTTAATTTCTGAGTAAGCCATATTTGCAGAGGTCAAACCTTAAACTAATTTCGGAATCCAATTTTTTTTGCCAAATTATTTGTACAGAAATCGATTTCTATATATCGAGAAGAAATTATTTGTTTAATGGAGAATACTTCCAAAATGGTTACAAACATAACTAAATAACAAACTAAATTTTAATTTATTAAAATCAGTGTAACCGGCATTTTAATTCGCATTCTTTTGATATTTATAGAATTGTTCAACATTTAATTACCAGAGGCGATTCGAAAAAAATAAAATAAATAAAAATTCATATTAACACTTTCAAATTTCCTAAAAAAGTTGAATTAAAAATTCAGTTCAAGGTAATTCATATAACGATGTAATTCTTTGTCTTTTCTAACAATAGAACTCTCCACACAGTAGTCTTAACATACATATTTTGTCCTATACACAATTATTATATCCTAAACTTCATATCCGAAATTAATGAATAGAAAAAGACCAGAAAGAAGAAAATAATTCTACTGTATATATATACTGTATAGTATAGTATAATCAATTCTATTTGAATAATGTGGTACACCATATACTTCGTTTACAAACAAATATACAACATTATAATATTATATAGTAGTCCTTGTAATACACAAAACAAAATAAAGGCAATCTCTGTTATCACAAAATCCAACAAAAAAAAAGGAAAAAAGAGTTAAAATACATATCTTCTTTATATATATATATATATATATATATATATATATATACATATAAGTACCAATATTTTACTGTACCATCTATAGCTTTATGTGTTTATATCCAAAACAGATATTTCATATAATATATACTATGTATATTTTATACTTGTAGATATTTTAAGAAATGATATGACATGGAAGGGCCCGTTTTAAACTTTGAACTAAAAAATATAAGAACTCCTTATTTATGTATACAAAATAAATATGATACATATATACAATATAGGTATATATATATATAATATATACATATTGCTGAATTGTTCCACATTTGTAATATTTTTCTATTTAAATCTTATGAAAATGTGAAATATGTAAAATAGTATATAATATGTTAAGTATATATACATAATATAAATATCATGTATGAACGTACGTACATATTATATATACAACAGAATTCAGTAACAATTCTCTACCACCAATCCATCTATTTTAAGATATAGTTAGTTAGTTACTGTGTAGAGTAAGCAAAAATTGTTTTCAAAACTGTTCTCATATAGACTTTTTAAGATTTCAATTTTAAATTAGGATTGCCAACCTTGAATAAATTTATTTGATACAAATGGCTGACTAAGTTAGCACAATTATACCAAGGAGATCTATTGCGATATTACAGAATTGGGATTCTCCGTCCGGCCTACTTTTCAAAGCTAATTTCAAAGTTTTTAGAAAGAGAAAGAAATTATGAAGCGATTCAGGAATTTAATTTTGTTACCTGTAAGACTATGCATGCAGTCTAGAAACCATAAAGTCTTAGATGGATTTTTCTTTTGTAAATTAATACGGGACAGGTGTAAATATTTGATTGTGCAAGTGCAACATAACACCATCCAGTAGGATTAGTAAAACATTGCCATCGTTGATTAGAAAATATTAGAAAAATAATATCTGGAGAGAAGTAAAAATCATGATCAAATATATGGGTTCGTGACTGAATCCACAAAAAAAAATTCACAAAAAAAATATTATTTAACTAAAACAGGATTACCAAACTGTATTAAATGAAATATATTGCCCTTTTCCGGAAATAAATATAAAAATTTAAATAAATTGATTCCGTTATTATTTATTAATATTCTGGAAAAGGGCATTATAATTTTTTTTCAGACTGGTAACCTTCTCCTCCTTATTTCGGCGATTTTTGTGTTTTTCAATCGTTCTTTGTGAATTTTTTTTTTGTGGTAAAAGTCATTATGGATTCTGTTTTTTGTGGATTACTCACCAACCCGGTTGGTTATTCTCAGCCAAACATTAATTATTACACATTTTGTTATATTTGCTGCAAGGTCAGCTTTTATTTTAAATTATTTGTGTGGAGCTAAAGCCTTCTGGCATCTTGTCTTTAAGGCAATATCCTATGATACATCCTACTATCGTGCTGTACATATAATCTAATACGATTTAATATTTTATAGAGTTAATTCTTTCATTTAGGGTTGTTATTATGATATATTGATTCTAAATTCCTTAGATATTCATTTTGATATATTTTGAGCTGCGAATATTCAATTGTTGAATATCTTAACTTCGAATTTGTAAAAAACTATATTTCGTTTATTCGAAATTATTTATTTTTTATATCGTACGTATGCTTAAGCATATTATTGATATATTTTCTTGATATATTGTTTATTATATTTACCATTTTTAATTTTTAATAAAAACAATTTAATCAACTAAACTGAAGAAAACTTATCGACTTTACTTGAACGTCAACCAGAAATTTATTCACCCTACAGTATTACAGCTTATAATTATCCATTTTAAACTATAATTAGTAGTAATTTCTTCTTCGTAGTGGGTACAGGAGGGCACATAGATCTCTGACTTCCTACAAAATTATTCCCCAGATAACTCTGTATTCACCAAATCTTCTTCAATTATTTACACCAATATTCTGGATGTATCAACTTTTACATTATCAAGCCAACTTACTATTAGTCTCTTTACTTGACCTTGCGGCTCACTGTTATTGGTGTAAAAATAGTAAATTATGTAAATTGGAATTATATTTAATTTTCAAGATATAACTAATTCAAAATTATATTCAAAATATGGCAATCCTAATATTTGTATGTTAGAGAGGCATGAAAATAATTTTTCTTTTCTATTACTTTAAAGTTAAAAAAAAAAAAAAATTGTTCTCAATTTGAAAATCAGTTAAAAAAATATACCTACCTATATAGCTATATATATTCTTTGGGGTATACATTATTTATATATGTATCATAGTAAAATTTTAAGTATTTAAAAAATATAACTTTATACATTATATTAGATACGTATTTTAAATCTGTAGAAATCTGAATATATATTAAAATACATTAATGGTCACAAAATAGGTCACAAAATAAGTTGGCAAACTTTTCTGTTATATTTAATCGATTAATATTTTTTTTTATTTTCTTT
Organism: Argyra leucocephala; assembly: GCA_963942445.1. NCBI lineage: Eukaryota > Metazoa > Arthropoda > Insecta > Diptera > Dolichopodidae > Argyra > Argyra leucocephala. Next base: position 31,701,175 of record OZ012681.1, on the reverse strand, counting down.
AAGACAATTTTGTTAGTTTACAATCAACCTTTCTTCTTTCTGAAGCGCAAAGTTCGTAAATGTTAACATTGCGAATATACCAGTGAACATTGACAATGTTTCGCAATACTTTTAAACATTTGGATAGCTTGAAGATCAAGTTGCTTAGCACATACCCATATTTGAATATCGTATGAACAGACTGGTTTCAATATTTGATTGTAGATCAAAATTTTGTTATAAGTTGAGAGCGAACATATCCATTCAATTGTTCTCGCTCTAGAAATTACTTTTCAAGCGATTTTTATTCTCAAAAAAATGATTTGAATCTGTTAAATTTGAACCCTCACTTCCTAGGTTAGAATATTTTATAATCGAGAATTTGATTAGCAATTGACACCGTAGCCACTAAATTTTTTTATCTTTTTTTTAGTATAATTTTAAACATTAAAAGTCAAAATTTATTTATTTTTGAACTGGAATATTCTGTTGCGAAAATATGTATATAAAAATACTGTGACAATTTGACATAATTGTTTGGCAATGTTCTTCACTTTTTTGTTTAGAATAAATATAAAACATTTTTCAAGTCATAAATTAAAATTGCCATAAATATCTGATCTAGTAAATTTGCTGAATATGTAACTCTTAAATTAATTTATGTCTATCCGATTTCTGTTAGAAAGATTGAATTAGTATATAGATAGAATATAGAATAGAGGGGTACTCTGAAATAGAGCAAATTTGATTTCAGGCGACTACTCAACACTAACTGCTCAACCTAAATAAAAGCGTACGACGTATGGCGCATAGATATTGACATATATAAACACATGTAAATTAAGAAAATCTCTATACATAATACACACAAACGCATGTAAATTCTACATGCCATACGCCGTACGCTCTTATTTAGGTTGGGCTTTGAGTTGTTTTTTATTAGGTCCGCAAGATATTTTAGCAATTTTTTTTTTTTTGTACATATTGTACAGATTCAAATATTGATTTTTCATATATCTAATTGAAATTTCGAATACGGAAGTTAGAAGAAATATTTGATACACAGTTATACAGTTATTTCCTATAGTACATTAACTTCAAATATCTTTAAACTTTTAACTTGGTACATTTAAACAATAACACTTTTATTGCCTACTAATGTAGTAAAGTAATGTATACATGAAGATATAATAAAATATTTATATATTACATTTATATTAAACAGAAATACATATATGTATATTTAATATATGAATAAATATAATATATAAATAGAAGAAAATATAGAATATATGTATATGCATATATACTGAAGAAATATTTATAGTTATATTATTTATTCTTTAATGTTAGCATAAGAAAACTTAAATATAAAATAGAAAATGCAATAAAAAAATTATTACGTGACCAAAATATCAACAGAATTGAACTACAACAACAGCAACCAACAACAACAACAACAACAACAATGAAATAATGGTAGAAAATTTCATTTCATACTTTAAGAATATAACAGCAACTAACTAAGTAAAGCGGAAAATTAATAAAAAATAATAATAATAATAAGAAAAAATGTGAATAAAGAAAAAAGAAAAAAATTAACATCAAAACTAAAGAAATAGAAAAAGTATTAGAAAATTAAAAAAAATAACAAAACAACAAACACCAACAAATAAACAAAATCTTAAGTGAATAACAAACTTTTGATAGGAAAATTGTTTAAGTCGAAGAAAAGCTTTTTTCTTTTATTTTTGATTTTGTTGCTACCAGAAATTGAAGTGTTTTGGTTGCTTTATTTTTTGAAAACAAAAATTGGAAAAATAAATAGTATTATTTTACTGCAACCTCTTCTTGGTAATTAAATTAGAAATTAAAATTAAAAGATAATTATCTCAAATTGGTTATTCTAAAATCTTTGGTTTGTATATATATAAGTAGACAAGTTTGTAACAATCATGAACATGAACTAAAAATTTGACTTTGATGCAACATGTTTAAAATAGAATGAAAATGAAATGACAACCAGATGTTTTTAAAATGGGTTATAAAGCTCAAATTTTAGTTAGTTGGATTAATATAAATGTAAAAATGGCGACTGTGTATAGATAAAATAACTTTAATGGCTCAATGTTCAATTGGTGCAACATTTTGAATATAAATGAAAAAATTTCGGATGGGTATTGATAAAATAAGTAAAAATCATAAGTTTCAGTTGGAGCAGCATGTTTCATATATGTGAAAAAATGGCAACTGGGTATTGACGAAGTTGCTCAGTTTTAAGTTAGTTTCATAAAAAAATAGTTATAGTTTTAAAAAAACCGACTAGGTACAGAAAAAATTACTTTAAGTGCTCAATGTTTGGTTAGTAAAAAGTATTGATTATAAATGAAACATTGGCAACTAGGTATTGATATAAAATAACTAAAAAAATTCAATTCAAATTTTAGTTGGTGCAGCGTATAGACTAGACGTATAGGGTGAAATCAAAAATATATACTGCAGCAGTATTTTACAATTCTGCCTATATACTCAATTTTTAAACACTGACACAGTGTTTATTTTTTTTATTTAAGTAATATATATGGATTTTTCAGATAAATGAAAAAATGGCGACCGGGATTAATATAGTAAACTATAAAGATCAAGTTTCCATATTGTTAGAATATGTTTAATATAATTGGAAAAAATGGCGACTGAGTTTTGTTATCGTAACTAGAAAATTCAAGTTTCGGTTGGTGCAACAGTTGGTGCAACAGTTGGTGCAACATGGTGCATTTAACTAAAACATTAGTATTTAGTCTTAAAATAACCATGGAGTTCAAGTTTAATTGATGCAATTTCCAAATTAAAATTTCAGTTTTATCAACATTTTTAATTGTGATTGGATGTAAATAAAATAAATTATACTCAAACTAAAGTATTTTCATAGATTTACATAGATCAACTTTCAACTATACTTTGACATAATTGTACTACATATTCAAATACGTTCTATTTTATAGACATTTCGTGTGTGAAACAATATAATTAAATTAATTTAAAGCAATAATTTCACTGCTTGCACAATTCCAAATTAAAACAAGAGATATACATCTTTAAGTTTTCAAACCTGAATACCGGAAATAGACGGCTTTGAACAGGTTATTACACTAATTCGTTTATTGTTATAAGTTTTTCCACATACTGAACCATACTGGTGTATTAAATTCTCAAAGAAATTAATGCTAAATCTTATTTTTTGTAAAATATAAGTGAGCAATATAATTTGCATAGAAGTGCGTATCGATATCCAAATGCATAAAGTCCGCTAATCAAATTACCACCGTTTATAGGTGTTTATACAAAAAGTGATAAAAAACGGGGATTTTTGGAATATCAGTATAAAAAGGATTTTGATTGACTTAGTGTTTTTTTGTCGAAATTATACGTCATCTCGATCAACCAAGAGCAAATATGAGCATTATCAGTTTGTAATATTCCGTTAACCCTTTCATTTATTCTCATTCATATATATTATAATAATTATGAACTGATGTGTAGTATATCAGTCAGAATCAGTAATAGTAACAGTTTTCCCAAAATTAACTTTTTTTTTTAGATAATTAGATTTTTTCAAATCCTATCCCAGCCCCGTGTGAATGTACAAATGCCTTTTTAAGACAAAAATGTTTTTTTCAAAGATTTTTTTCCATATACAAAAAAAAAATAACAAAAATATTTCAAATGTACAAACACAATTGCCCCTTCCATTGTCTAAGCTTTTCACCATATTCACCATTCATTCGAATAATCGAGATTTTACTGTATTTTATTTAAATTTTCTTTTATTCAATTTTCTATTAAAAATATTAATAATTAAATTACCCAATTAAAATAATTTTGAATAAACCATTTTTTAATCTGATGCATACTTCCTATATTTACAACAAGACCAAAACAACAACAAAATAAAATATTAAAATATTTAATTAGAAATATTGAACCGGAAAAACTTTAATCTTATTTGATTACGTCATTTTAGAGTCATTTTCAGAAGAGAGATTCCAGGAAGAATAAATGATTAGTAAATTTCCTTGAAATAAGTTAAGTAAGTACAAATAAAAAAAAAAACAAAAACCATTATGTAAAATTAGTCATGGTTTATGAATGTACAGGAAAAAAAAACATTTGGATTAATTGATGTTGTACAGGATCTATACATTGAAATTTAAAATGAAAAAACATTTTAATCTCTTTGAGAGTATAATGAGTCTAGAGAAAGGTTTAATTCAGAATTGGGCCTCAGATGTGTAAAATAATAGAATTAAGATAAAGTTAAGGTGTTTTGTGGCATTAGATGGGGTTATATACGAAAATGATAATGAAAGTTAGGGTTAAGAAATGTCGCTGATGTGATAAAATGCAAATTAAGCTGTTCAAGAGCTAAAACTAAAATAATGTCAGAGTCGATAAACAAATTTTTAACTTCATAAGTTATAAAAGATAAATCAAGTCTCAAATCTCGAATTTGAATTACTTTTAAAACACAAATTTTTGTTGTTGTTGTTTTTTTTTTACTTTTATTATTATACTAAGATATTTACTAATTAAAACTTGGCTTGAATCATATTTCGAGCATGAATGAAAAAAAAAATTCTCCATATGAATTGAATTTTTTTTAAAGTTTAAAATAGAAGCCGAAATTGGGTGCAATATTTTACTTCCCAATTAGATTGGGAAAGAAAAACAGTTGTGATGTGAGAGAAATGTATAGCTGATTATATTTCATTACATTTTTATCGTCCCAATTATTATTAAATTCCATGTTATTTTCCATTTTTAAAAATGTATGTATATCTATAAATATAAATTCTATTACATTTTCTAATATCACATACTCGACTATGAAACATACACCTATGAAATATAATTTGCGATTAAATTTAGAATATATTTTAAAAATATCAAAACAATATATACTAAAATTAAATTCTTAATAATAAGTGAATTTAAATTTATTTTTATTGCATTTTATTTTTAACTTCTCATAACTTTTTTTTAAATTTACCTAAAAAATTACCAAAATTAGCACAAAATTTAAAAAAAAAAGAATAAAAATGAAATAAAAATATTTTTCTGTTTTTATTTTCATAATTTTCTAAAATATAACATTTTAATTTATTCCGTCTGACCTAACCAAAATAAATGAAATAAAACGATAAAATCAATACCATGTTACCTAACGAACATTTTTTAATTTTTTTTTTAAACATACTGACAAAATTAAAGAGAGTGGTATAACAAGTAAGTGAGTAGAATGATTGCTAAAAAAAAAAAAAACAATTAAATTTAAAAAATTTGGTAGTGAAGCTTTTTTTAATAAAACGTTATAGATTGCTGATTAAAAACTAGATTTGATTCGAATCCAGAAAATAATATTTGTTGTGGGCCATAGATTATGTCATGGAAAAAGAAGTTTAGTTTAAAAGGGAGTGGTTTTCACAACAATATGTTGCTGCCATGACACTAGGTCACATAAGCGTTCCTCTTTATTACATCCTAATACGAACTGGACCTTTGTCTGTTTTCCGAGTAGACCCGTAACTGTGACGAATCTGTGGATATCCTGAAAAGAAACACTTGAGATCATCCCTGTCAGGTTATTAAACATTATTAAACATATGCCATTCCATCCAACCACCTAAACCTACTATTGTTGATCTGTATATATGATAAGCATATTTAATTAAAAGGAAAATATTCAGCTATTTTCAACAATTATACAAATTTTATTCTAACACTAAAAAAACAGGTTTTTCTAAAAACCTACACCTAGTTTTCGCTAGACTTGAAGAATCATTGAGAATATGTTTAATGTCTTACAAAGTGTCAAAACCCTCGCAGACTCGAACAGTTGTCATTATTTACAAGTTCGAATTGAACTTGTAAAACTTGCTCTAAAAAGAATAACCGCCATTTAGGGACTGTGACATGTTTCAAAAAATAAGTAAGTTAATATTTAAAATGATGGAATAAGAATTACATGAGCGGTTGCAGATGTATGTTTATGTGAAATAAAATCTAATTAAACTTAAAAATTCATTTAAAAGAACGTTAAGATGGGCGGTCACTAACGGTTATAGAATCAAATAAGATTACTTATTAATAATTAAGTTCACGTTCATTGAACGCGTCGTGCCTTAAGATCAAATATGGGTTATAATTTTGAATTATATCATTATAATTTACTTCACGAAGCATTCTAATAATTGGCCTACATTTTGCAGATTCCAACGATTGAAATGCTTGCAGATTACTTATATTGGTTTTTTCAACCAAATAGCTTGATATTTTTGGACTCAAAAATGTATTTCGCAATAAAATTGAATGGATAAAAGAAATGCTTGCGCCTTATAATTCGACCGTTTTACAATGAAAATGTGAGTCAAAAAAAATTTAGACGGTTAAATTTGCAATTGGATTATTCCATTTAAAAAATCTATTGCAAAAATTCCATAATTTAAATTGTAAAAATACCCATTCATATTCTAAATTTATTAATGCCAGTTTTTTAATGGGGCTAAAAGGTCAATTAATGATATTTGATAACGGGGCTTATGATTGAAAACGAAAAACGTTAATTTCGAAAATAATTTTTCATATGATTGAAAACGATCGGAAAACGTTTGTAGTGCAAAAATCAAACGTTCAGTTGTGTTGAACGTTTGTATGGAAAAAGTTTATAAACATAAACAAAATGCAAGTATTTTTTTTATATAACTAATTTAGATGTTTATGTTTGTATTTTTGTAAATAAAAAATTAGAATATAAACTTAGAAATTATTTTATTTATATTTATTTGTAAAATAAAACATTTAATTTGTAAATACAAATAAATACATATAAAATACAAAAAAAAAGTGAAATTTTAACCTGTAATGCATTTAAAAAAAATTCTTTTCTATATAAAGAAAGAATTGTTTGTTTCTTTTTTTTTAGTTTTTAAATTTTTTTTTTCTTTATTTTTCTATATTTAACTATTTTTTTCAATTTATAATTTATGACACTACACTCTACTCTACACTATTCTTTTTTGTTTTGTTGTTTTATTAAAATTTATGTAATTGTTTGTAAAATTTTAATTTTAGTTAATTGTTTATTAAATTTTAATTAAATTTTTAATTATAATTTTGTTTTATAAACTGTTTGTAAAAACTGCGAAAAATATAAATGAAATAAAAAAATAAATAAGAAAATAAATCAAAATAAACAGAAACACAACAACAAAAAATTTAAACATATGTTTTTGACAACTGTCAGTTAAGTTTCGAAAATTTTCGAAAATGTTTTTATTCACATGTTTTTAATTATATCAAAATGTGAAGAAGGTGATAGTGATGATCGTTTCGTTTCGTTTTCCGTTTCGTTTTCAATCATAAGCCCCAACAAAAAGACATAAGTAAATTGAGTGGACCTGGTAGCAAATTCAATAAAATTGAACTCTATTTAGGAAGGCTTAGTTCCTGAGAATAGCAGTTATTTTCCACATTTAATAAGTTAAGCCAGTAATTTGATAAATAAATGCTCGAAATATTGTAGATATTGTAGATTAAACTTGCAGTACCGTAAGCACGGAAAGGTAATTCTACCTAAGTTACTGTCAAGAACATAAAAAAAAAAAAAAAAAGTTTTTGAATCTGTTAGTGGCTTGGGTGTGCAATCCCTTAAGGTGGGTATAAGGTAAGAAATATTATGTGTACTTGAAAAATTTATTTGTTCTCACTAAACGAGGAGACGACATTAAATGATTTTAATAAATTTGAGAATTCAATTGGTTGAGACTTGAATTAGTTCAATTCTGACATGTTAGAAATATTTTCAAAATATTTCGGGCATTTTCATTTTATTATACTCTGATCTCTCTACATCAGCCTAATTGGTAGGATGGCAGAAAATTGCAATATAAAGATTTGTAAGGACACGCTCAAATTCCCTGGTGAAATCCCCTGGTGTCCCAAATGAAATGCGACTCCTTACTAGACGATAGATGGTCCAAGCGACACTAAGTAGAGCAGCAACGGCAGACCAAAAATTTACTTTGTGAAAATAATGATTACTGAAGCATATTCTCAGAACCAAAATAACTGATATATGCCAAAGTTCTACACTCCAAAAGAGATTACAAATGATAAATGGTTATGATATACTTCGATGAAGTATATTTTCAAGAGTTAGAAATAGTTATTATATATCAGCAACGTCTCTTTTTAGTTTAATATTTTAAAGCTTTACCCTATTGTAATTATTTTTTCTTCAAATGGCAACATTTAAATATTTGCCAAATTAAGTTATTTATTGGTTTTTTATTGTCATTTTCGTGTTATAATAAAATATAAAAATATCTTCTAACAAAAATGTCTGAGGGTACTTGCAAGAGTACAATATTCACCTTTCTATCGTGTAAAAATAAACCCAATTTCTTAAATAGAAATTTAGCAAAATTATTTTCAACTTTGGTACTATCAAACCTATGGTATCACCCTATTTTGCTGAAAATACAAATTTTTGTCAAGGATAATATTTCTAGCCTTAAATTCACCAACATCAGCTACTGTTGCATAACCACAATGATTATAAAAATTACCATTTTAGCCATTTTGTGGTTGGGTTTGTGCATACTTCCCTTATTACAAGCTTTCGTAACAGCTAATACAGCTAATCCATAGTTATTCTATTGTTATTCTATAGTTTACTTATTAACATTAACTTGCTTGTGTTACGTCTCATTTCATCTCATTTTTTGTTTTTGTTTCATCCCATACATATTCTTCTAACTATAGTGTTAATTTTGATTTAAATATCAGTGATAATTATTTTTAAAAAATTTATTAATTTCATTTTTACTCGATTTCTATTTATATGCACACACACACACATACATACCTATTTAGACTTTAAAATATGATAAAAAGTAAATCTTAAATTCTCTTTATTCGACAAAAGCAAAAAAAAAAAAAAATAAACTTTAAAGCGAGCGATTTCAATTGATTTCAACAACTTTAAAAAAAAAAAAAAACAATAATACAAAGAAAAAAAATTTTCCAAAGCTTTATCGTTGGTCGTCATTTTTTTTTTCTTTTAAACACAATTCATATCATATCGCGTATGTTTTTATGTATGTGTTTGTAATTTAAACAAAAATATACATGTTTTGGTGTTGTTGTTCCGATGTTTGCGAAAATCAGCACAAAAAAAAAATAAATAAATAAATAAATCGACTGGAGGAGGCTTGATGTTTTGGAGAAGCAGGGTATTTATTTTTCGGTTTTTTTTTTTCGTATTATTTTTTTATTTGAACACAAGGCAACTGAAATGCTGAAATTACAAAAGCAAAAACATTAAACACTAAACGAAACCAACAAGAAAACAAAAAACACAATCAGTGTAGTATAAAATGTTATGGAACTGTATTATTGTTAAAAATATGTTTGTGAATATAATTTTGTGAGCGAACAGATGGCGGAAATACTTAGATTGTTGGATTGAGTTATTTTTGGTCATCGAACGACCTCTTACCGGACATATTTGTATACAATTTTCTTTTTTATTTTGATTTTTATATGTTTTTATTTCGTTTTTGTTTTTGGTGTTTCTCTTTTCTTTTTGTTTTGTTTTTGTTTTACAGAAAATATGGTAAATTTGAAATTTTTCAAGGGCAATGGCAATTTCAGAATTAATTTACTTTTTTGTTTTTGTATTTTATTTGATTTTTTGCATTATTTTATATATGGAATTCTTATTATTTACTATATAGTGAAATTTTTTAAATTTAATTTTTTTATATTTAATTTTTTTATATTAAATTTATTTAAGTGTAATAAAATTTACAATAAAAAAAATATGGTTTAAAACTGAACACTACTAACATCAAATATATATATATAAAGTATCATCAAAAATTAAAGATAGAACACTACTAATAACTACTATACTAATAACAGTAATAACTGTATTTACAACCTCTATGATACTGCCTATAATACCTCTAAATACTGTCTAATACCTCCAAAATGATGCTATATTATTCTTAAAATATTGTCTTTGAATTATAAACAATTATTGACATTTGACATCAGGTTGAAAAAGTAGTAGAAATGATACTTTAAATCTTTGGGAATATTTTGTATACTAAATACTACTAATTACAAGCACTCAATTGAAATTTAATGTTGTGTAGATCTTTCCCAGCAGTTTTTACAAAATTAAACATAATGTTGACTGATGAGTCACAGAGATGTTGCATTCGATAATATATTTTTAATGTTTCAAAATTAAAAATTATTTAAAAAAAAATTTTTGTCTTAATAACTGTTTTATATGAATATTATTTTTGAAAAGAATCTTCTTCTTCTTTGATTTATCCTATTCAGCACGCTGTGACAATAAGTAGAATAAAAAACTTAACGAAACAAAAAATAGATATAACTTCGAATGAGAATGATGAAAGTTTTTCTATTTTCAATATTCACGTATGGAATGGAATCTTCAATCACATAGTGGCGTGGAATCTAGACTAAATTAACTATCAACATGTTAATAATGACAACGTTAATTCGACAATAAGAATAATAAGAAACTTAACGAAATACAAATATAGATATAAATCTGAAACTTCGAATGAGAATAATGAAAGATTTTGTATTTTCGAGATTAACGAATGAAATGGAATCTTGACATATGACAATAAATAAATAAATAAATAAATAACGAATTACATGGAATCTTGGTTCACATGTGCGGAATTTGGACTAAACTTACTAATCAACTAGGTTAATAATAACAATGTTAATTTGTTAATAAAATGTTTATGTATTTTAAAAGTTGTAAGTACATATTTATATTTTACATTATTACATATTTTACATTTATATTTTACATTATTATATTGATATGAATATCGATGAAGTAGGAAATGAAGAGTGCAAATGTAGTAAATGTAAAAGAGTAGTAAATATTTAAATTATTACAATCTAGTAGTTTATTAAGCAAATATGTACAACCTTGAATTTTAAATTATTGAAATTTACATAAATGCCATACAAATGTTATTTTGCAAAAATGTTAAATGTGATGTAATCTGTTATATTAAATATAAATTTTAAATTATTATAATCAATTTAATAAACTGTTATACAAATTTACATAAATGTCATATAAATGATATTTTGTAAAAATTTTGTATGAATGTAATGTTGTCTGTTATATTAAATGTAAATTTTAAATTATTGTAATAAATATAATAAGCTGTTATACAAATTTACATAAATGTCATACAAATGTTATTTTGTAAAATTGTTGTCTGTTATATTAAATGTAAATTTTAAATTATTATAAAAAATATGATAAGCTGTTATACAAATGTTAATTTACATAAATGTTATACAAATCTTATTATTCATAAATATTATTCAAATGTTATTGTGATCGAATGTAATGTTATAATATGTTATATTAAATTTAATTTTTCCTTTATATAAGAAAAATTTATTAGTTTAGGCAATTATTACTTTATAGTATTACAGTTAGAATATTCTAGACAAATGTTATTTTGTAAAAATGTTATATGAATGTAATGTTGTATGTTATATTAAATGTAAATTTTAAATTATTTTAATAAATATAATAAGCTGTTATACAAATGTCGATTTACATAAGTGTTATACCAATCTTATTATGTTAATTACAGATATTTCTATAATAATAATTTTGTATATAAATAGCATAGTTATCATAATAGATTTTGAAACAAATTCAGTATTGAAGAGTCTATTAATAAACTAATGAAGATCGCAGTAAATATAATAATACTTGCGTTTTAATAAATTACTTTTTTTTTTATATAAACTACAACTCAACACTCTCTGATAATACAAAAGAGGACAAAAGTAAATAGTTATGTCAACAACAAAAGCGGTTCATTTTAAACTACTTTGAAGTATGTAGGCACTTTAAGCTATATTATTTTTTTCGTAAAAGAGAAACGTATCCAATAACCATAAGAATAAGTTAAGATACAAAACATGGGAGTATTATTGAACAGTATGTAATATAAATTCTTACTCCAGCCACTCTAATCAAAACCTACTCTTGATTCAATATAATTTTTTAAAATAAGCTTCTCTTAAAATTTTCTATTTTATATATTTTTTTTTTTTAATAATTTAAAAATTAATTTTACTATAAATTTTAGTTCTTTAGGAACATGCTTCCAAATAATTGAAATATACACGATGAATAAACTTTTTCTTTGGTAAAAAAATGTCGCTTACAATTAAAAAAGCAAAAAAAATTAAAATTTAGATAACAAAAACCAAAAAATAAAATAAAAACTAGGTATTTTAAATTCTCAAAAAATTTATAGTAAATAAATCATAAAATAACTGTACATAAATTCATTTGGTTTAATTCAAAGAAAACAAAAAAAAAATGAATTAAATAAAAAATTGTGCAAGTGCAATAAAATACAAATATAGAAACTTTCTGAATATCATACTAAAGAATGTTTCCAAAAACAAATGAAAAAAAAAACTTTAACATTGAATCAAAGAGTATAAATTTAAAAAAAAAATATTTCTACTGAACATTTACAAAAACAATTTATGTATATAACAAATTATAATATGTATCTTTAAGATAAAAGACAAAGAACCAGTAAAAATTCGCATCAAAAATATTGTTAAGATTGCAACTTTCATTTCGATTCTTTACACAATATTTATTCTTCCAGATGTAAAATATACTTTAAGTATATACAAACATATTATGTACACATATATGTATGTATTTATATAAATGTATAAATAAATATAAAAAAAATTATATATGAATTTCATCTTTAAGTAACTAGAGAATAGTTTGAAAAATTTTTCAAGAAAAATCAAAAATAATATTTTTTCATCTATATTCCACCAAACTCAATAATATCTATAAAAAATATCTACTTAAATTGTACAATAATATATAATATAGTCTAGATCAGCCATGCACAATCTTTTTAACAAATTCTCCCGCATTAGAAAATTAACAATCCGATGCTGGCGGTAGAAAATCAAAAGAAGTAAAATTCTAGAACATATTAGTAAATTTTTATATGTGATCCATTTTGGTTTAATTGACTTACTCAACTTCATTATAGAAAGAGTTTGTTCATAAATGTTAACTTCCGAATACACATACACAAATATTACTGAATCTTGCAGTAAACATGAAAATTTTTTCTAAAAAAAATTCTAAAAAAATTCATTAAAATTCATAATTCCGTAAATTTGAATTTTAAATCTTCGTTGCACTTAATATCAATAACTTCAAGTTGTAACTTTGGTTGTGCAGTTTCATGCGATGCTCATTCGGAATGGTTGAAAATGTATACTGAACATAATAATTTGAATAATTTGTTTAAAATTCCAAGCTATAGATTTGGGTTCTGTTTTTACAAAATGTATTTAAAATTTCCTCTCGAATTGTTCGAATTGTGTCTTAATTGACTGATTAATATCCGGCAAATATCACATTAATGCTGGTGTTTTTAAGGATTCTCTCCCTTACTCTCTTTTCCACATTTATCAATGATATTTTGCAACCAACTTCCAATGATCTTTTCCTATTCAAAGTTTTGTAACGCTGGGTGGCGCAGTAGGTAGAGCACCTGCCTTTCAACCGAAATGTCCCAAGTTCGATTCTGATGAAGCAAAGCAATGCGTAATGGATTATTTGACCTGGTTCAGGCGCGAAGTTACTGTCAAGCACAAAACAAAAAAAAAAAAAAAACGATAGCATTAGAGTAGCATCCTTCGATTTTCTTCAAAAACCACATGCCATAGCAACTGCTACTGATACTAAACGTACCATGCGTCCAACCGTGGCTTAGCCATTATTTTCGAATGGGGAAAATATAATAGAGTTGAGTTTAACACCTCCAAAACTCAAAGTCTCGCACAACACAGCTCCATTTGACATCACCCGTTTAATAGGGGGTGTACTATCCAACGAATTGAACACTTTAATATTCTAGACATGCAGGTAAATTAGAAAATATATTGAATGACCATATTATCTTTAACAATGCCAAATATGGCGCGAGATGGTTGGGATTTTTGAGTAGATGCAAAACGTATCTGTCTTCCCAGAATATGCTAAATATCTACAAATAATATATACGACCCAAGTAAGAATACAATTAATGTATATGAGCCGGTGCATTACGAACCGCATCAAATTTTTTCGATGAAACGCGTGAAAATCATGTCTTTGTCTTATCCACCTTAACGTGACATCTTCCGTTATATCATTTGAAAGTTGCCAAATTTTTGAAGCACTTTCCATATTTTATAGATATCTCCTTGGTTTAAGCATTTGTTTAAACGAAATAAAAACTTTAATGCAACCCCTTAAACATTTCCGCAGACGAACAAGAGAAGAAGATCAAATATGCCCATTCTACCCACTGCAAATTCTTAAGTGGCTCAAAAATGGTTATGGAAATTCGTTTGTAGTAAGGTTTTCTCAAATGTTGAACCATATTTCATTAAACGTGTTGCCTCAATGCAAAAATATACCAAACATATCTACAAAAGTTCAAGAGTTAAATTAAAAGAATGCCTTTACTGATCAAAGGGACATTTTTCATTCACCTCTTTATCAGTTTAAGCTGTTTCGCGTATAAAGGTATCGTTTAAAACTTTATATTTGGCTCAACTTAAAATAAAATAGCGTACTGGCTACTGTTCAAAATAACTGGGCTAATAATTCACATAATGATTACTTCAGTTGGTTAATATAAATTGGAGAGTACTGATTAACTGTGGTCTTTTCATACAGTTCAAGGTCTAGGTTTTATTAAATTCAAAAGAACGATGCAGATTAATGATATATGGATAATTTTTTTAAGTTGGCAAACCTGTTAATTGAATTATCAAAAAATTATATTTAAAAACTACGCAAACGCCACGCGTGATAAATATAGTTACTAAATATTCGAGACCTGATGTATAAAAACCAGATAAATATCAGGGTTTTGAGTTGTTGTATGTAATTTCATATTAAAGTATTGACCTAGACCGTGAACCAGATGAAAAGAACACAGCTTTTACTGTTAATAAATATATTTTTAAAATATTTGATCTCAATTCGAAAAGTGCCACAGATTGTTGTTAGAATTATAGCTTCAAACAATTATAATTTGATTCGACAAACTGAGACGTCACCAAATCATTTCGTTATTAATTGACATTTTCCTTTTAATTTTTGGTTCAAATCTTTTAAAGCAGTTAGAAATATAAGTCCACAGATACATTTTGTATCTTCAAAATAATCAATTGACTGAATTGTTTTTAAATTAAGAACATTTTAAGCTGTTGAATAAGGAAAGGACATAAAGAGCAATGTTTTAAAAAAAATATAAAAATTACTTGAACGGAATTTCAAAAATTAAATGAAATTAAATAAAATTTAAAATTATTGTAACGGTTAAATTTTCTTAATATTTTTAAATATAATATATATATATATATATATATATATATATATATTTTCCGTAAAATACTCAAAAAGAACAATAATGTAAATTTAAATTAATAAACGGGCCACAAGAAACAGAAGATAGGACCAATGGTTGTGTATGACTGGTCTAGATAGATGTCAATAAAAAAAAGTTTATGATTAGGACAGCAGAAAGTTTAATGTAAGTAAGATGAGAAGATTGAGAACAAAAAAATATATAAAGTTTATTATTATTATAAAATAAGTAGAAGATAGGTAGGTAGATAGGTAAGTAAGCACGTTTGTAATAATTTAAAAATTCAAAATAAAACACATTAGTAAATTGGAACAAGTCATTTAATGTAAGTATATTTAATTATACATATATAAACGTACAACTATATGCATTATGCATGTTTGAATTTATTACAAAACAGAAGTGGGTACAGATTTTTAATGTTATTATTAGAAATTTGAAATTTATTTTTTAGTATATTAAATATTAATGAATATATTTATTTTTTATATATCTATTAAAATTTTTATTTCAATTTTCACAAATCTAAAATTATTAATAATAAACTTAAATAATACTAAAAATGTACAATAAAGAGAGTTTACAGGAAGAAAAATGTAGTTTGGTTACAAAAAAAAATATGCAAATGGTAAACGAATAATCAATCATAATAAAGGGTGATTAAATTAATACTATGTATGTTTTAAACATCATAGCGTAGCGACCATTTTTTTTTTTTCAAATTATCCCGAAAACTGATATTTTCGTTCGGTATGGTTTACGAAATCGCCATGGAGAGAATAACAATTGCACAGCATACAGAAATCATAAAAAAATATATTACAAAAATAATAAATCTATTTCGTATCCTACGAATCCTACGTTTCGCACACAAAATTCTGGAGCGGTGAAGCTGATTTATAGTTAATTGGTTTCATATACAAGCACAAATGTTGCATTTGTAGTGAACAAACCCAACACGAAGTCAGTAAGACCTATTTGGATCTACAAAAATTAACAGTTTGGTGTGATTTATGGTTTGAAGGCAGAAGATTATTAAACCGTATTTTTTTAAAAATAAAAATGGCACTGCAGTTACTGTTAATGAATAGCACTATAAAAACATGATAACTATTTTGTTATGGCTTTGATGACTTTGATTTGGACGATTATGTGGTTTCAACAAGATGGTTCAGTTCAACATGCCATGCATCTTGTGGCGCAATCAATTTTATTGAGAGAAAGTTCACTAACCGTGTAATTTCCAGTAATACGAGATGTAAACTGGTCACCAAAATCATACGATATAATTCCATAAATAATTACTGTTAAAATTAATACCAATTTATACATTTAGCTAATCAAAATGGCCTTTCCGTTTGGAATATAATTTTTTTTAGCCACTATAACTATACCCTAACACTCATAGTACACTAGTACAGTAATTGAATTTCTATTCTATTTCTATGAATACTTCAATTGTTCCGTAGCATTTTTAAACCATTTTTGTTTTTGTTTATTGTTTTTTCCTATCATACTACCTGAGAGCTACCAGGCGTTGTCTGAAAAGTTTTAAGAGTTTTTTTTTCTGACTTTAATTTGAAGAGGAAATTTTTATCTTTTTGTAATACACAAATTATTAGTTGGCCGAAGCTAATTTGGTTAATTGAATTGTATATGCATGTGTTTGTGTTTGTTAAATGTAAATATGTAATGTTTATATTATTTTTTTTACTTGTGGAAAGTATGAATTCCAATACAAAGTTTACATGTTCATGCTTCGTAATAGTATGGGATTCCCCTCACCTGTACCTGAATCAATCGCAATTTTGGAAAGTGGTTTTTGTTTATTTTTGGTTAGAGTACCTACCAAAGTATTTAAGGTCTGTACCATCTTTGATTTTTGAAATATTCTTGATGGGTATCAGTAGTTGTATGACAACTATCGAAATCATACCAAGATTTGGAAATCAGCATATCACGAATTCGTCTCCGTGAAACAAACTGCTTTCTTGTAAAATTAAGTTGGACTTTCTATACATGTACATACATACGTACATCCTTTTTTATGTATACCAATCATTATTGAGGTATATTGTTTGTTTTGGGTTTCATAGTTTTCTGTATAACATCCAACATTTTATCTTGAAATACAACTAAATACTTATATATAATAATGTTTAGTTTCTATTAGTTGTATAACAATTATGTTTATAACTGTAACATACATATTAAAATAATTATTGATTTCTTGTATTATTTTTGTAATAAAATTTTCTAAGCTATTAATTTTTTCTATTAAATTTCCAGACGAAAAATTGAAATCCCTTCTATTAAATTTTTTTTTTTTTTTAAATTACAATTGAATCTATAAAATAATCATTAAAATAATATTCAAAAAAAAAAAAAAAAATCTATACAATTACAATTTTTGTGTATTTGTATCTACAAACAACCAGCAGACTTGAAATGAAATTTTTATGTTCATTATGCAATAAAACACGAACATTTGGAAAAACATTGAACGAACCAAATAACGAACAAACGAACGAATGAACAAAAATGAATGTACGTAACGTACTAACAATTCAACAAAATGAACAAAATAACTATTTTTAAAACCATAAAGTCAGTCTGATAACATACACGTGTACACATATTATATATGTGTATTTGATGTGTATTCTTATTATTTTTTATATTGTATATGCATGTTTTGACACTGTAAGGAACCAAAAAAAAAAAAAAGTAAAAAAAAAATATTAAAAAATCAAATCTCAAGTCACACTACATAAAAAGATTTTACTGTAAAATTCTAGAGAGACATTGTAGAGAATCAAAATACACAATAATGTGCATATGCATACTCTGTAATGCATACATACATTACCGTATAGCTAAGTAAGGAAAAAAAAAAAAAATAAATAAACAAAAATAAGAAGACTGTGTGTAGAGTATGAAAGTAACACCTGGAATTAATGGAAAATTTTTATTATTTTATTTTTATTTCTTATTCTTTTCGCGTCTCCTGCTGATGGGTGTTAAATTAGTTTTATGACTTGAATTTAATAATGAAGTTTTGTTTTAATATTTTATTTCATTTTTTTTATTTCAATAAATAATGTTATCCTTTTTGATGAGACTATTTCGATAGTCAAAACTTTTAAATTTGTAGTTGGTATTTATAGAGGAAAAATATCACGATAATATTGGAAATTATTGAAGTTTTGGGAACAGTTTAATATATTAACTTGAGTTATTTGTTGTAATTATACTCGTAAGTACTAGGTATATATATTAATATTTTTTAACTGTTTTATTTGAATTTATTGCAATTTTTTGAAATTTTAAGGAATTCTCATTCAAAACAGTTTTAACTAAGTTTTGACAAGAGTTTTATATAAATAAATAACTTCAATTATCTGAAGGTTGGAGTTTGTTAACAATTTCAAATTTATGAGCTCTATTTTTGTATGAATTTAAATATGATACATTTAAATGCAACTTTAAATAATTTTCCGTTTTGTAACAGTTTGAAAAAAAAATAAGTTTTGAAAGAGTACAGTTATTTTCATATTTTTAGATTAATCAATTATTAATTTTTTTTTTTTACAATTTGACATTTATTTTTTTAAGTTAGGAAAATATAATTCAGTGTTAATATTTATGTAGTGAAATATAATTAATTTTATTACTTCAACTGAACATAAATATACAGCCAAAATTTAGAACCCTTTTCCGGGTAGGATTAGGGCCATCTCTTTACTATACAAACTAATATAACTAATTGAAGCCTTTTCTAATTACATTCGAATATCAGTGTTTGTCGATTAATGTATGCAATGGAAATCAAACCCTTATTAATCACCTTCTTTTATATTGCATTTCTGCGCCTAAACCTGCTTTAGCTCTGGAAATTTTCTTACTATATGTGATCATAACCGCTTATGTCAACATAAGAAAAAATCGAAACATAATAGGTCTGTATGTTAACTTTCATTTGCAGAAATTTGCAAATGAGAAGAAAAATCACGTGATCATAAAATTCTGCGAAAATAGTTAAAATGCATAAATTTTTCCAAATTTTTTCATGTCAAAAAAAATTGATTTATAATTATTGAATGTTTTTGTTGCAAAAAATTAAATTAAATAATTGTTCGTGGTTTTGGTCTTTTTGTCGGTAAAAACTTATATAAATAAGTTTTCAGGTTAGGTGTACAACTTTTTATTTATTTTAGGTACATATACTGCTTTTTATATGAAAAATATTCTATTCATATATTTAAAATAACAACAAAAAATTTACAGTAAATTATTACAAATTTTTGCAAATAGTGAATTTTTGCAAATAAGAAAGAGCTCTGACGTCACGTTTTAAACCCAAAATTGTCTTAAATTTCTCAAAAATTTGTAAAAACCATGCAAATAAATAAGTTAGAAATTTGGATAAATTTACGTAAATTTATATAAATTTGCGAGTTAACATACAGACCAAATAACCATCTAATTCAGAATTTTCGAAAGTATTTCCTGTCAAAATTTTATTTGATTCTGACAACTATGAAACACGTGATAAACTATGATTTATGTTAGGGTGGATGATCGTTTATGCCAATATAACCTAAAAATGATTTTGTCATTATCTCTTGTTTAAGTCCCGTGTATATATTGTTAAAACCTTATTTAAACTTTAAAATTAATTTTACTCGAAAGTCAGATATAAGCGGTTATGCCTTGTTGTCACAGAATTATTAGTGAATGAGTAAAAAACAAACTGCCTTTATTCCTTCCACATTTCACTTATTCTGATGTAGTTTATTTTGAAATGAATGCAAGTGAGTTTTCCAGACTAAAAATAATTTTCAATGCTGGTATACGCGATGTGTTTCAATGCTGGTATACGCGATGTGACAAGCCGGCGTATATTTGACAGTATTAGAAATGTTTCCAAATACCATACTTGATTATATACCTTTGAAAACTATTTGAAATATAAACTACGCATGCTTTATCAGAAAAATTATATCTAACAAAAAATAATACGTAAAAATAAAATTTTTAATATATTCATTTTTAATATGAAACTATTCTATTTAAGAAGGCTTAGTTCCTGACAATAGCAGTAGTTTTCCACATTTAATAAGTTGATAAGCCAGTAATTTGTTAAATAAATACTCGAAATATTGTAGATTGAAATTGCAATACCGTACTTAATTAAGCACGAAAATGTGATTCTACCTAAGTTACTGCAGAGTGTAAAAAAAAAAAACAAATTAGCCCCCCTAAAAAATAGAAAATAAAATGGATGGTGGTCAATTCTTAGATTCTACAAATTATAAAATAAATTAAACTTGCTGGAATATTGTTGATGGAAATTTGGAATATTTGAGGCTTGGCTAAAAATCATGAACGTTAAAAGAATCATGCTAAGCTTTTGAGGTTCTGTCAATGAGACCAAATTAACACAATCTAATCAAATTTTTTATATTGGCTAAAACACATTTACAAATTTGTATAAAAAATGTTGCCCAATTTTTATGTTTCTAGCAACTTTTATCAACATTTGATTTGATTTTGTTCGTAAGTCAGAAAAAAGCATCTAAAAATTTAAATTAATAACCCAACAGATGCTGGTGAGCTAATAAAAAGGAATATACTTAATAAACCAGAATATTTATATGAGAAAAAAACCCATAGCACACTGGAAGATTGCGCTAACTATAATGACATAGAACTACATATGTAAATGTCAAATTGCCTAACGAAGCTGACATAGGTATTTGCCAAAGCATATGTCAACCCATAATGACATAGTAACATAAGAAAATGTTTCTTAGAAAAACAACAATAACAAAAAATTACATATGTCGCATTCGGTTTGTATGGAATTTAACATAAGAATTCTATGTTAAACGAAAACTTAACGAAATGTCAAATTCAACATAATTGCTTCATATGCCTATTATGGGCAGTTACATGTATTTTCCATATACGGAATTATATGTCATTATAGTTAGCACTTAAGAAATCTATCCTTCTTTGTAAGGGCAGTGACGTTATGGAATTCTTTGCCGACCGATTACAGGTGTAAGTTATGTAACTCAATCTACTTTACGAAAAAGTTGTAGCCATTATTAATTTTAATTTTAATACTGATAATCATTTGAAATAATACTTGTTATGTCTGTTTTGTTTAGAAGGTGTTTTTGTTAGGAGAAGTAATTTTGCATTCAAAATTTTATACATATAAACTTGCAGGCTTCTTTTTTTATCATTATTATGGTTTCTTTATTTTTCTCTTGCTTTACTGTTAACTTCCATAGAATAAAATTGTTTTAGTACTACAATGAATCTATGTTTTATTTTATTTTATACCGTGACATCGTAAAAGTATCAACAACGTCGCCAACATACTGACGTATGATCTTAAATGTCAAAAAAAGTGGTTTACATTGTCTCATGATCGGTAATTAATTTTACAGTGTATCCGCGACTCATTTTCACGACAAGGGTTGTTAAATTATGTATCCGAAAATTTGTTGATACACAGTATAGTTTGGTGCAGTTATGTTGAGTTTTTTTTATTAATCAAGCAATAAGTTTAAAAATTAAAGAAAAATAAGTATAAATTTTACTTCGTGTTTCAAAAATAAATTTAAAAATGTTTTTTTTTTTCTTTTAATTTACTTTAATTTTAATAGTAAATGGGCTTACGAAAGAAAGATGTTTTTATTAACTATAAGGCTAAAGCACAAAAAAGATTGACGTTTATTTCAGAGACAATGTGTTTAGAGTGATCGGAAATGTAAGCAAAATAAATTGTTTCGCCAACACAATGTTGTCAGTTCAGAAAATTTGACATATTGTATTTGTATGTACATTGATCGGTTTACATTTTTTGGATACATTTCCGATGTCATCGAATACTCTTGTACTTACCGTATCTTATATATATTCGTTCGTAATGAAATAAATATTTAAACCAATTAGCAATTAGCATAGCAGATTGGCTCAAGCAATATCAAATGAAGAACTAATGAAAGCAAGAACCGCAAATTCAAATATAGAAATTCTGCAAAGATTTAAGAACATGATTTTAATATGACTAGTCAATGCACCAAACTCTAATATACAAAATAATTCTTAAAAACATACATATTTTTCTCAAATTTGTGTAAATATTATGTAGCAGTTAAAAAATCAATGTATAAAATCATTTGATGTAAATTTAACCTGTCATTTCATCTCACTTGATGTATTTTAAATAGTTTGCATCACACAGATTGTAAATGTAAATGTAAGATTATTAATAAAATATAATAAAAACCAATAATCAAGGTGCAAACAATAACTATAATATTGGACAATAAATTGTACAAGGTTAAATTTGAAATTTAAATTTTTAATTATGTAACGATAATTTAAGACAACCTTATATTACGAATAATTAACTGTCACATATTCAGAAATGTTTATAATAAAAACATTATTACAAAATGTAAATAACCTACACGACCAATAGACCTATTTAAAAAAAAAGAGATTTAAAGGTCTTAAACTTGTGAAAGTTAAATCTAAATTAAAAAATCAGGAAATATTACAATGTATCGAGGTTAATTAGTTGGAAACAATATTAATGAAAAAAAAATTCCACTGTACGATAATAATGAATTTTGTAGAATACATGTGTGTACTGTTAACAAATTCATTTTCAAACATTTAAAAAAAAAAACGAAAAAAATTAAATTAATGTGTTCTAATTACGTAACGAACGATTAAGACAAAAGGTAACGAAAAATTAAGTGACATATTTTCACAATTAACATTAATTATAATAGTAAATATATACATTTCACTCATGTGCCCATTATATTAAAGAAGCTTCTATTGCCTTCTACCTATCGCATATAGAATATTAGAAAGGAATATATAATAAAAAAAAAAATATAAAAAAAGGAGAAAATCAAAAAAAAAACAAATCTGTCAATCACATATTTTATTATAGAATGAGTTATAAAAAAATAAATAAAACGTGTTGGCTTTCAAAATGAAGCAAGTCTATTATTATGTCAGTTTTTAAACAAATATTACACTATAGATTTCTTTAATTTAATTAAACATAACGCTACAATTTCTTGTTAGAAATTAGCAGTTATATTTTAATATATAAAATAGTTTTAATTAATAAATCATGATTTCAATTAAATTGTAAAATATAACGAAACACTTGAACTCTGATAAATTTCAGAGAAATATTAAAAGAAATTTCTAAACGTCTACGTTTACCGTTTTATTTCGAAACCCCACACGAAATTTTTTTATTGTATTAAATATTTTTAAGTATTTTGAGTGATGTTGAAAAAAAAACAGCCGTGATTGAAAGGTTTGTAATAATTAAAATAAAAGAGTACATATAGGAATAAAGTGGGAGCTCAAATATTTTGTGATGACTTTCGATATGAGAAGAACATCGATTGCAGTAAATGCAAAAAAAAAATTAATTTTAGATTACAAATACCAAAAAATATCTGTTAATTAAAGGTATGGGAAACTACTATAGAACACTTTGAACTGTGAGAACCTAACAGATTTCTGATTAATATAATTGCTCAATAAGAGAAAATTAAGCATTAAAATGTTAAAAATATTTAAAATTATCATTTCAAAATATTTCTTTTTTAATTTTCTTAGATAATTCAAAAGAAAAAAAGTTCGTTAAATTTTCGTTCAAATTTCGTTAAGTTTTAAAAACACTTGGAAGTGTAAATTTAACTTCCTACTACATAAATAAACTCCTCGAACTTGATGTAAGCGATGCCTAACATGAAGAATACTATACGAATACGCTTTTTCACATCAGTTGCAAAAACTATAATTAAAATATAAAAGAAAATAATAACATTATCTGTCAAGTTATCTGTCAACCTAAGCTACTATGTTAGTGTAATACCGATTTTCTATTACAACTTTATCAGCTAAATAAATATTATAATAGACTATAATTTTCAATTTCTTAATCAATTTAAAATTGTTTTTTAACTAAATTTTAAACTTTAGCATAAAATATTTTTTATCATATCAATACATTATATATGGCAATACTGAAATTCAATTACGGTAACCTAAACTAGATAATGTTAGCTTATCATTACGCAATCAAAATATAGCTTTACACAAATTTTATAATCACTTTATTTCAAAAATAATTTCAATATGTATACCAAAATTAAATTTTATTAGATTTAAAACCAATTTCACTAGATTAAAAATTGAATGTTTAGTACAAATGTACTAAACAAATAAGAAATCTGTTTCTAAATTTAAAATTCAAATATTTAAAATATTTTTATTCTATTTCATAGTATAAATTCATAATATAATATATTACGTATATATACCCATATTATATTAATGTTTAACTAGAGATTATGAAATAATTCAAGGTTATTTTTAATTTTTTCGCAAGCTAACTTTTCTATTTTTATTGAAACGTAATTTCAAGCTTTTAGAACAGACATTGACTTAGACTTCATTATTTAATAACCTAAAATTCAAATAAATAAGGAAATGTTGTTCTTGTTGTTGTTGTTGTTGTTTTTTTTTTTTTTTTGGATTAAAGCTTAAACGGTTAGGTATATTAGATGTGGTAATTATCTAAATAAAAAAATATGTTTTATAAGATACAAATTTTATTTTAGAATATTATTTGAAAATTGTTAGCTGTGGAAAATATATCAGTTTTGTATTGTCAAGTGCATTGATTTTTAAGTTAACAGAATTCTAATCGTAAACAAATGTTATACAGTAGCAAATTAACATAGTCAAAATGTTATTATTATCAGACTGTTGTATGTTGATATTAGAAATTTACTATATAATTTCGTGACATAGAGGCTCAGACATTGTGTTATAGAGTTCTGTAAAAACAACATGTCAAAAGCCTAATCATAAATTTTTTAATATCTCTACAGTTTGAATAAGCTAATCAGAAAAAAAAGCAATACTGAATTGGTACGAATAATTGATTCAGTAGTGTTTAAAAATGTGCTCTCGTTTAAGGGGACCTCTCATAGTCTTAACGTTTTTTATCTTATAGTGCAGATTTCGAATATTTAAAAAATAATATTTAGATGATGTAATGAGCACTTTATGTTGCTTGAAACGAAAAATGTTATTTGCTCAAATATTTTTCCACTGCAAAGCAATATCAATGAATTTTAAACAAATTGACTTTAACTTTAAACAATATCTGCTATCAGAAGAATTTAAATATCTCCTAAAACCCCACACTAAGATTTCTTCTAATCGAATAAACGAAACAATGATAATAATATGATAAGTATACTTCTTGACAAAAAAGAATAAAGTGATATTCATGCCGACAATTTAACAAAATTATTTATTTTAAAATTGAAATAATTTCTTATAAAGTGTATATTTTCACAAAAAATCCTTGAATCATTGTACATTGTGTATATTTTACGATACAAAAATAACAGCAAATAAAAACGAAAAAACCCTTTTCTTATATCTCTTTATTCTATAAATTAAGATTCCCGCTTTTAAGAATGCTTGATAATATCAGGAAAAAAAAAATTCAATGAAAATTTATCACACGCACACACTCGCACCTCAAACTTCAATTTTAATATTAAGTAAAGAATCGTTGTTCAAATTGGTTATAAGATAAGAATATTATATAGATATATTATAATTACATAATATAATAATTTATAATTTTTGACCCTATACTTCGCAGATATGATAGACATATATAATAACATACATATATTTATATTTTTAAAATAATATTGAATAAATAATTAAAAATATAACCGTATAAAAATATAATAATATATAATAAACTAGATATAATTGTATAGAACAATGTTTCGTTAAATTTTAAAATTCGAATTGTTCCGTAGTTTTTGCGTTTTATAATTGTGGAATAAATATAAAATTCTCAGCTATATTGTAAGACTCTCTATACACCTGCTCGCCTTAGTTTTTTCGAATTGAATAACGACACAATTTTATTGTCGAAATTACAACGATGAAGGCAAAAAAAAAAAATTGTGAACTCCCTTTTCAGCTGTTTAACCTTAGTCAAAGCAAGACTCGGAACTATACCTAAGGTCTTCGGTTTATTTCGAGAACAAAATTAATGACCTAATTCTTTTTACGATTTAAAATGACTTCCTTAAAACGCGCAAGTTCGATCCAATATCGAGTTGCTTTGTCTGAAGCAACCAACAGCAACAACAAAGAAATATATCACTAAATTCGAGTATCAATCCAAAAGACACAACTTAGCTAATTATTTTTCCATAATCAACTGGAGTAGCCACCACTTCCACCCACTACTACCTATCTATATAAAACAATTCATTCTATTCAATTTAAAATATAATTAAAATAAAGCAGGATTCACTTTACAAAAGAATTTTCAATTTAACACAAGTTCCCTATACAACATTCAGATATTCACATTTGAATGCAATAAATTTTTGGGTACTAGCTATACATAAAAAAAAAACAATCATAATATTTTGTTTCACTATACACACATAAGTTCTACTATCATAAATAAATATGAAAAAAATATAAAAATATTTCCTATAAGTGTATTTAGGGCATAAAGATGTGGTAGAATACGCAGGTGCAAGCGGATATAAAAACGTTTACCCTATTAATGACATGTTTAGTTAAGGTATTTGTTTTTTTTTTCACGAACATTTCTTTTCCTCAACCAAGAAATTTTTACCAAAATTCACATGCGTTTTAAGAATTTTTATATTTTTTTATTTTCTTTTCAACTATTTTTATTATTATTTTTTTTTTTATGTTTAAAGGAGACAACAACAATAAAATGTATTATTATGTATGTATAAAACAAAACAACAAACATTGATAACAAAATGGTAACAACAATTCAGGTATCAAAATCTTTTACAAGATAAATCAAGGCACACGACGAAGAAAATTAACGATTTTTTTTCTAAAATGTTTTGTTAAATTTGTGTACACTTTCTGTTGTTTTGTCATTCAATTCAATTGTAATTTCTTTGGCTTGTTAAAAAAAAAACAAAAATGATAAAAATTTAGTTGTGGAATTTATTAGAATTATTTTTGAAAATTTAAAATTGACAAAGATGGTATTCAAAATTGTTATACATATTTCAGTTTTTGAAGTTGAAGTAAAATTTGTATACAAAATAGCAGCAACTCTCATTGAAAAGTAATGAAATTTTATGGTATACAAATATATGTCGAAAATAATAATATGGTATTCCTGCATTACACCTTGAACTGCCATAACTAATTCAAATATAGATGTAACAACAATATCTATGACTTTGTAAATTTATGAGTGTATATAAATTAAATGTGAAATTTATTTGTAGATATATATCGTAAGAAAGTAGTCAATATGAATATGTATACACAAATTAAAACTGTATACAAATATAATATATTGTTAAATTATTTATTAAATACATTTTCGAAGTTTCTATAAGATTTTTAATATAGGTACTATGATAGATTTTAATAAAGCGTAGAAATACAACAACAAGAAATTGGTGGAACAATAGTGTTTTTTAATATAATATTAAAAATACTACAATACACTTATAGATTATAAATTAGCAATTAAAATTTTTTAATTTATGGATTTTACATAACATTTCAAGACGAACAGGACCTAAAAAAACATTCGTTAAGTTTACGTTAATTTTTCGTTAAGTTTTATAAACGCGAAAAACAACTATTTTCAGCTTTTTGTTATTTAAATTAACTGTTCTAATCGAATGTTCTAACTTTTTTTTAATGAATTTCTACAAAACGCATTTGAAATGGTTTGATATATTTTTAATCTTGTGGTACTGATATTATGTGTATTATATAAAGATTTGAAAATTTAGCATAAGATATTCGTTATTGAAATTAAAACAATATTTAAATAGTATAAATTAGAAGAATATGAATATGGCTTGATGTTCATAAACATATGACATATATGAATATAATCCTAAATTTTATTCTATAGTAAATTTAACACCTACATATGCTAAAATAGCTCAATAAACAAAAACGAATTATTTGAATTGATAGAAAAAAAGTAATTGAAAAAACTATTGAAATTAAATTTTTTAATACAAAAAAAAATGCAGGATTCTGAGATTGCAATTAAATACTTTAATAAAACATATTTCAAATTGTTTACATGACAATAATGGTGTAATAAATTTTGTACTTCATAAAGTATATCTCAGATTACCAATTATTTAAAAACTAAAAGTGAACAAAAAAAAAAAATAGAAATAACAACTTCAATGATTTCACATCAATATGATACTTAATTTTATATTTCGAATGTATTTAAATAAATATTACAAAAATAAAAACAAAAATTTAACATTCCATCTGAGCTCATCCAAAAATAAAATTCCAGTAATATTAAATTACATATGATGCATGCAAAATAATTAAAATAATTTATTTTGTGTCAAATTCTCAATACAACAATAAAAATTTACCTAATTTCATTTAAAGAAAAAGAAAAACAGAAACACAACGAGAAAAAGGTTTAAAAACCTTAACCTGATAATTGTGTTTTTGTACAAACAAACAAACAGACAAACATATTATATTATGATCATATTAATGAACAACAGTATCTCGCGTCATATCTTATTAATTTTGTTGTTTTTTTTAAATTTTTTATTTAATGAGCATATTTAAATATATATAAGTGTACATAGTTTACACCATAATGAATGAACTACTTTACATTCACTTCTATTATACATAATATATTATTTTCGTTTACTTTACATACAATCATAATACATAAAACAGTCACTATTGTGTAAGACTTTAGCAACCAAATCCCATACACTATTTTTGTAAATTTATTTGAATTACAAAATTCTACATAAAAAAAATTTAATTTAGATAGATAAATCGAAATGTTTGAAGCTATTTCTTAACCAATGATCAATCATCATAATTTTTTCTATGAAGCTTTGGTTGTGAGTTCTGTAATTTTTGTTCTTTATAACAAATTTGAATATTCTGTTAAATATTTGTCAACGGAAAAACCTACTATTGGGGTTAAGTTTACTCAATTAGACTAGATTACTCAATTCAAGTTAGAAAATGGTATTTTTGTACATTGTTCCTAATAAATTACGTATTCATTGCTGCGAGTTGTTTAGCTGAACCGTCTTCAAAATCATCGTCTTTAAAATCTAGGTTTGTTGAAGTAGCAGTAGATGCATTTTTAAGACTTACTCTACATTTTTCGTTCAATGTAATTTTATGTGTTATCCAATTAAATTTCGGCTAATTACGAAATAAAGATTATTCTACAATTCAAACATCAGTTCAATTAATGTATTAATGGCAAAGAGTTAAGAAGAATATAACAAATATTTTGATTGTACTTAGTTGTCATTGATTTTCACCATAGTGTTGCCTACGTGGTATACATATTATATTCTATCTATACCACCTCCTCACTCTACAATTTGTATCTTGATATTCGTTTATCTTTTCGTTTATCATCTTTCTTTGTTAATTTTTCCTTCCCATCAACAATATTTTCTTAAACTTGTTTCTTTGTATTTGATATGATGAGAGGGGGATTGTAAAGTGTGCTGTGTGTGGTGAATAAAGATTTTATTATATATTATGTTAAAATTATAATGTTTTTTTTTCTGTTTTTATTTTAAAATTTGTAATTAATTTCGAAATCGGAAATTACTCATTCACCCATTCACAAAAAAACATAATTTTTATACATTTTATTATGGTATCGTACATTCGTTAAACTTTTAATTTACAATAAAATATAAAGAAGTAAAAAAACAAGAAAAAAAAACAAAAAAACTAAAAAAGTTGCATACCAAGTTAAAGTCAAGTTGAAAATATCGAAATATCGTAAAATATGAATCAAATATTGTAGTGGCTTGATTTGTTTTTTTTTTTTGTATTTATTTATTTTCAACTTGAAACATGTTTCTTGCTGCCTTCTCTACAACCACAGCAGCAACAACAACAACAACAACAACCATTTTAATTTGAGAGCAAACATTTTTTTGTGAACTTATTAACAGTCAATGTTAAAATTATTTAAACAAAAATTAATTTTGTAGAATAAATTGTATTTTACTTTCATATTTATCTAGTCTGTAAGATGTAATATGGTGCTAATAGACTAACTCAAGTCCATTAATTTCCACACTCACTATACTCCACACACACTCAGTTTCTTAATATCATTAATATTTTGATTAGACTACTATAGTTATTCTACATACTGTTATTCGTTAATTTTATTTGTTTCTTCCAAGTCATTATGCGCTAACTATAACGACATCAATTCACATATATTCACATATTTCGTGACATACGTGATATTTACGTATATGAAAAATATATGAAACTGCCCACAATCGACGGCACTTAAGTTGAATCTGACAATTCGTTAAATTTTCGTTAAATATAGAATTATGTTAAATTCCATTCAAACTGAATTCCATATCAGCCATTTATTTTTGCTGTTGTTTTCTCAGAAATATTTTCTTATGTTACTATATCATTATGAGTCAACATATGCTTTGACAAATATCTATGCCAATTTTGTAAGCCAAAATATAATATATTATTTATTCAATATTTTTTTTGTAGTTTTTGTAAGGTTTTTAAACAACAACAACAAAATTAGTGAATTAAATAACAACCTGAGTGATTAAAACAAGATTAAGGATACTACAATATGCTTATAGATTCTGAATTGGCAATTCAATTTTTTTAATTTATGGTTTTTAAATAAAATTTCAAGACAAATAGCAGAAAAAAAAACATTCGTCAAGTTTTCGTTAATTTTTCGTTAAGTTTTATAAATGTCAAAAATTACTAATTTCAACTTTTTCCTATTTAAATTAACTACTGTTCTAATCAAGTTTTCTAACCTTTATGTACATATATGTTAGTCTGTTTGTACAAAACGCAATTATCAGATTAAGGTTACTATGTCAGTATCGGTCGACATATGGCTTTAACTATATCTATGTGAGCTTCGTTAAAGAATATTACATTTACACATAATTAAATATCATTATAGTTAGCGCATTGGTCTGATTCATCTGTAGTCTCACTATTTTTTTGTCCAAAAAGTCTCTGAAGTTTATTTGGTATATTATTACAAAAATCGAATCTTTATCTAATTTTTAAATAAAGCAACAATAAGAAAATTCGTAGTATCTAGAATTAATGTTATCGTATAATAAAAAAAAAGTATTTTCATGACTATACCAAAGTGTTTGTAGCATATGCTAACGTATACTTAGTTACAGGAAAATGAAAACCGTAACTTGGGATTTGAGGTGTGTATTTCATAATTAATATTTTCATAATTGAAATCAGACGTTCAATAACATTGCGATAGCAAAAAAAAAACTTAAATTTAGGTGTGTTCAATATTGCAGTTTTCCGAGCTCAAGCTCTGAAGAAGCTCATTATCGAGAAAGACCACATTTTTGTGAAGTGTTGGTGGATATGAAAAAATTTCAGATTATCAACTGGAAACAGTTCTCTCATAACAGCAGTCAGTGGAGGCAGTGGAGCATAATATTATAATAAGTATACGCAAGATCCAGAAATTAAATAATTATAATTAAAATTTACGGTATTCAAGATTATAATTTAAATATAATTATTATATAAACTAGTCTACTCAAAACAAACTATATTGAATCTAAACTTTAAAGAGTCTTAAAAAATATAACAAAATTCAAAATCATATACAGTACTTGTGCATATTATATTTTACTTGTACATATAATTTCGATTCAAACTGTATTCAGGAACATTTTTATCACTGCTGTACCACTTTATTTGAACAGATTTATTCATAACTTATTCATAGCTAGAATATTATACTTACAATTTTATTAAAATCAAAACAATAAAAAATATAAAGTTTAATGTAAGGGAAGATTTAGGCTTGACATTAATCAACAAGCATTAGATGAGGTAATATAAATTGAATGATGTAAGTGACTTGAAATTAAGTCAAGTAATTAAAATATGAATAAAAAAATTAAAAAGGTTTTTATTCATATGCTTTTGTTGATAAAATAGAAACAAAAAAAAAATCTTGGTTTGATTCGAAGAAATATGTATAACAAGACGAATATTAATTGAAAAAAGCTTTGATTATAGAAAAAAATTTACAGAAAGTGTTTGAATTTAATTGCCTCAAATTGGATTGGAACAAAATAAACAAAGTTAAATAATTCAAAGCTAATTTTACACGATTAACTAATTTAAGGTTTATTTACGTTTTAGTTATGCAGTACATTTTTTCATTTTCGTTAGAGCAAAGATTCAACATCTATCCGGGCCAAGAAATTAGTGAGAACTGGATTCAAGTAGTTGGAGGGTAGTAGAAACACTTTTAATGGGTAAAGTTACATATTTAAGCTTGTTTAATTTAGATATCAAATGGTTTTGTTATGAATATGAATTTCACCTTGGAATAGGTAATAGTTCAGTTTACGAATCGACTGTAACCAAGTATTTTAAACCAATAAATAATTAATAAGTAACAATTTTTAACTTATAAATACTTCAATTTCTTAAAATCTCATGTAATCACTAATTTTGATTAAAGCAATTAATTAAGCAGTAAAATAAAATGATAGATTTGTTTATGTACAACTCCAAGCAAAAAGTTTTAAGCAGTTGCAAGAATTTTCAAGAGCTTGCAAGAGCTTGCAAGACTTACCAAAAAATAGATTTGCATTCAAAATAGAATCCAGAATAGAACTAGTTTTATATTGAAAAAAAAAAAACAATAACAGAATAATATTGTTTAAAAAAGATAAATATATAAAGAAAATGAAAGATATAAAAGAACAAAAGGATAAATAAAATAATTAAGCATTGTTGATAATAGGCAATAAGATCAAGATATATATCAAAAGTATATAAATGTAGCCAAAAATATTCACTTAGCAAATTTTTTAACTTAAAGAAATTTTAAAGAAAAAATATAAAGCAGCTGAGAGAGTGATTTTTCTGTTAATACTCAATACACTCATTAGGAAGAGAGCTTTTTACTATGACCCAGTACTGCTTTGTTTCGATTTACTTCAATGAATTTGAGTATGTAATCATGCACGTAATATCAAGTTTTTAAATTCATGTATATCTAACATTTTACCCAAACTAACTGAAATATATATGACTAAGATATCTTATTATATTTAAATATACAAAGAAAATTAAAATTATACAACTTCATCTTTCCATACAATTTTTTATTTGTTTCGACCACCTCAATCACCCCTAACTCTATAATTTATTATTTTCGACCCACTTTATATAATTCAATACAAACAATTGCAAAATTTTGTTTTAAAAAATAATTAAATAGAATTCAGTCAACAAAATATATTCACCTGAGTACTTTTCTAATAAAATGTCTGCATACCTGAAACGATAATTAAAACAAAAAAAAAATGTATAAGTACAATTAATAATTACAAAACAGAAAAAAAAAACAATAAAATAAAATTAATTTAAATTTTTACACCTTGATATTATATTTGAATTTAATTTTAACATTATGTGGTTATACAACTAAATTTAAAATATCTAGGTTCTTGTTATAATAATCGCATTTTTTAATTGTAATTTATTATTATAAAAGAAAAGGTTAATTCAATGTTATTTACATTGTCATTTACTTCAAGTTAAAATTATATAAAGTAACTACAACAATTTCTTTAATTCATTCACATCATTTTTTTTTTATATTACAATAGCATATAATTTATCTATTACTCTTATGTACATTAAAATATATGTTCATTGTATATATGTACATTATATATTGATATTTCCATTCGCATTCACACATACAAAGTAAAATTATAAAAATTTGCATACAAAATAAATTATTTTTACTGATATAAAAAATCATACCATTAAAAAATCATCAGCGATTGCCATAATTCAGCATTAAAACTGAAATTTTACCGGAATAAAACATAAACCAAACCAAAATCAAGAAATAAACACAAAATCAAATCTTGGTTGGTTTTGTTATGCTTAAAGGGTTCTTGTTCCAATAGAAATTTCCGTTTTGTTATCATATAAATCTAATTTTACGAAGAAATCTGAACTGACTGTAGTGAATATTTTAATGATTAATGTAATAAAGCACATACAAATATAATACATTCAATTATGGAGCTGTAAGAGGGTCATCAACAAACTATAAAACCCGTGCGTAGGGTAAAAATAGTCCTTTTTTCAAAATAGTAAGAGAGAAAAGTTGTAGGCTAAAATTCAGTTATTCAAATAAAGTCAGTTCGCTATATGTTATACAACTGGATTAAAGTAATAAAGCAACTGGAAGAGTAATCCTAGCTTTTTATTAATCTAAAATATAAATCACATTTTAATCCAAGATAAAACCAAAATAGTTTAACTCGTGATAAGAGTTAACTGAAGATTTAAAAAAAAAATTAAAATCACGTTATGTTATCAATATAAAACAGATTTTGTTTTCCCTAAGTGGCTAAACAGCTTAGCAATTGCATTTTACATCACAAACACATATTTAATATAAATTAATATTGATTGATTTGAAGAAAAAACAAATTTGCACATAATTTCAACGCATTTAAGTCATAAATTTCATTCGTTGTATTCATATCTCTATTTTGCGACATATATCGTTCGCTCCTTGCAGTTCATAAGTTCGTCGACCCAATTTACATTTCTTTTGTTAATCACCTTGCAAACGTTATAAATGAACATTAAATCTCCTATACAATTTTTTTGAAATTATTGATTTACAAAAATATAACACAAAATTATCGTGTTAGCATTAAAAAAAATAATTCAAAACGAAAAAAGTGACTAAATCTAAACGATTTTATAACAAAGGTAAAACAATAACAAAAATAAATAATAATACATAAATTTCAAAATATACACTCGCCTTTTAGTCATACCACTGAATGATTCGTACATTTTTTTTTTTTTTTGTACTGAAGGTTTCAACTTCAATATTTATTTCTTTTCAGATTTATATTCTCTCATTTTACTTATCTTATTTTTATTTTTATAATATTTGATTTTCCCCTTATGAATAATGGAAGCTAAACAGCACGAGATCTCTGCCCTTGATTGATTGTTATATTACCATATAAGTATATGTATGTGCATGCCAATATAATGACAATAAACAATTTGAAATTTGAATAAATAAAAATCAATGCAAAAAAAATTTCAAATAGATTTTTGATTATTCCTTCTTTATCTATTGATTCTCCAATTGGAGTTTTCAAGTTTTCTATTCCACTATAAACCTGGAGGTTCAAAAAGTTCGTTAAAAAGATAAAATAAAAACCCCAAATCGTGCCATATTAGTATTCAAGTTAATTTTTAATAATCTTAATTTTATATTGCTTTATTTAAATTTTAATGTAAAATTGTAATATATAAAAAAGGTTCGTTAAGCTTTCGTTAAAAATATTTTTAATGTTATTTTTTTGTTAAAGCTTAAACTTTTTGAATACATATGTAAAAAAATATTGTAAAAACGTTTTTTAACGAAAATATTTTTTTTGTCTCGTTAAATTAATATATATAGTGATCAAATTATATCTATTAAATTTAATTATTGCTTGGTATAAGTAATGCAGATAATAATTAAATGAAAAACCATAATTGTGAATGTATTATGACAATATTTCGTTAAAATTTTCAATAAACATAACTTTTAATTATAATTTTTAATTTCTTATATAGCATAACAGTGTTCCTAATAAATATTTGCTCTCTACAGTTCGGTAAAATTTTATCAATTTCGGTATACATTTTGCCAAGTTACTTTTATTTTTAATATTTTCAATAAATGAAATATTTTCAGTATTAATTTATAATGAAATAACACTTAACGAAAGTATACGAAAACAAAATAATAATTTTAATTATTTAATATAGCTTTATTAATTTTCATTCGTGTATTTCCGTAAAACATTACTATCACAATGAATTTTGATGTTACATTATAATATTAATTAATTCATTTCTAAAGATTCTTGATTCAGGATTTATAATTTATTTTTCAGGTGAATTTGTGGTTAAGAAATACAGAAATATGTTTTTTATTGGTCTGTAATTGAACCGAATTTGATCCAGTATCACAACTGTTTAATCCATGGTAAAGTGTTATTTTCCCTAAAGGTGTACCGTTGGTGAGCATCTGGTAACAAAAACTGTCCCACTTGGAGTGGGTGCAACTTTTACGAGGCTTCTTCTATCAACTCGTTCGATATTAACCCAATGTCATGAAATTTATTAACAAGTCAAGGGGATTTAACAAATCAAGGAGTTTGCCTTTTGTAGCATTGTAGTGCTAAAATTTTGTGGATTAAAATATGTTTCAAATCAAATAATATAATCTTTCAAATTTATTAAAAAATCCTTCAAAAGAACAAACAAAAAAAAAAAACAAAAATCAAATTAACACTTTAACAGCTAAGCTATTTTTCATTTTTAATAATACACACACAAAATAACGTACACAACTTCTCAGGAAATCCAGAATAATCCAGACAGAGGATAGAGTACAACAAACAAAATTAATAGATTTGTTGGGGTTTCTTTACACCTACAAGATGTTGTTGTTGTTGTTGTTCTTTTAATTTAGTTATAAACTATAACAAAACTCAATCGTTATAATTCTATCCTTACAAAATGTAAAATACTGATTTTCAATTTTTTCTTTCATATATACATACATATTTCTCTTTTTTTATCTCTTTCACTCACATTCAATTTAAATTTAGGACGTTCGTTTTGGAATTAGCCTACCAAATGAATTCCAGATTTTTCTGCCTTTTTTTTCATTTATGTTTTTCTTTTAGTTTTTCTTCTTCTTTATTTGTTAAGTGAACTCTGATGAATCTGAGAAATTTTTTGCCTTATAATTTAACGATTTTTTCTTTTTGCATTGTATTTGTTTTAATTTTTTCTTTTTCTGATTTTGTAAGATTACCACACGTTTAACTTACATTCGTCGTCGTCGTCGTTGTTGTAGTCGTCATTGAAGTTGTGGTCGCTTATGAAATTTGTGAAAATATAAGAGAAATAGAAGTGAATTGGTTTATAAAATGTGCATCATTCGTAAATTATGGTGAATTGCGATGGTCTGGCAGCGAAAAGCATGTCCACGGTTTAATTTAATCACAATGTTAATAGTTTGTCTTCGCGTTTTTTTTTTTTTTAATGATCATTATCATCATCATCAATATCATCATTTTTATAATCGTTATTCATTCGCAAAATATATTATTATTATCATAAGAAAAGAGTGGAGCAAGACTAAATCGTGATTTCTTTAAGAGGTACGATACTATATACATATTATAATTATGCATATTCCACCATAAAAATATTTAAAAATTTTCTTTCAATGTATTGTGTATATGGTTTGGATAAGAATTTCGCAAAATTTTCAGAACTGTAGTTATCTGTAAACTGTTAACATTTTTGAGATAATTTTATTTTTATTTTTGTATAGTGAAGTAACGCGAAAAAAATAATAAAAATAAAAAAATGATTTATTAAGAATTTAAAAATTGATAAATAATGAAATTTTTAAAATATTTTATTTTTATGTTAAACTTTAGCTTTTAAATTTATAGAAACCCAATAAATCGTTTGAAGTTATGGTTCAAATTTTTGATTAAGCTTAAAATTTATATCAAATTTATAACTTTTAAAAACTGATTATTGAAAAATTTCAATGTTCAAAAATTCCGTTGAGATTTTAAAATAAAAATGTATTGTGTATTGGTTTATTCAGTACAGAGTGTTAAAAAATTGTCAATACATAATTGCAATATTTATACAAAAATTTGTTATTTGATATCAGAAATTGTTTACCGATACATGAACGAAATTTTTAGAAGATAGGCAGAAGATACAAAAATTTCATAAGTGTGATAGAGAAACAATGATAAAGTATCGGGAGAAATATCGAAAGGGTCGTCATATATTTAGGAGAATATTTAAAAAAACATGTTTTCACAAAAATATGTTTCCTAGGCTATATTTGGCTATAATTATAGGCTATATTAATTATAGGCTATAGGCAAAAACTATTAATTATCGCCGATATTTTCAATACTCAGATAAAAAAA
Source organism: Argyra leucocephala (assembly GCA_963942445.1). Classification (NCBI taxonomy): domain Eukaryota; kingdom Metazoa; phylum Arthropoda; class Insecta; order Diptera; family Dolichopodidae; genus Argyra; species Argyra leucocephala. The sequence goes on along the minus strand of OZ012681.1, from coordinate 31,662,432 downwards.
TGTGTACTTATAGAATGTTTACATTTTGTTTATATTAGGTTTCTTAACTATGGTTGAAAAGTGTTGAAAGTGTTTGCATTATGCTTAAGACCGAAGTATAATGAACTTTAGCTGGCTTAAGCCAACTTAAGGAAATACACGATTACATGTAAATTGTATTGTGCACCCATAATAAGAATATCAGAGAATTTCGTAAAGTTTTCGTTAACTTTAGCTCGATTAAGGAAAGTGAGATTTTATTCGCACAATGTGTACGGAAATTTGACATTTTTATTTAGGAGCTATATTTTTAATAATCTAATTATTAACATACTTCATAACTAATCAATTAAAACCTAATAATAATAAAAGGAGAAAAAATAGAAAACATTAAATAAAATACAACTAAAATAATGCTAGTGACAGACATGTAATATAGATTTTGTAATATTACTGATATCGTGATATTCCTATGTGTGTCACTTAATATCATGATATTGCACAATATAAACGTAGTATTGATATAATCAAACAAAAGCATAATATTACGAATCAACGCGACAATTATGTACATCAGCGTAGTCTGCTCGTCAAATAAATAATTAAATTAGTACGAAAAAATAATTGATTTGACACATTTTAAAAATTAAACAAAATTTTTCATTGTCAAGTCAAAATACAAAATGAATAAAAATAAAAAAATGGAAGCAATTTTGAAATTTAATTTAAGGAAAAGACAAATTTTAAATTCAATTTAAAAAAAATTATCATTTTAAAAAAAAAAAAGTTTTATCCTCCATTTTACATGTCATAATGAATACTACGTTAATACTGAGTTTATGTCTGTCAAGGCGTAATATCTCGAATTTTAAAATATTGATATTACATGTCTGTCTAAGGCATAACGCTAAAAACAAAATTCGATTAATAAGAAAAATTAAAATATACTTATAAAAATAACAAAATTAAAATAACAAACCATATAACAAAACTTTAGTTTATCTATGTATTTTTATTTACATTTACAATTCATAAATGTCAAATTCACTTAAGTTAGCTAAAGTCTATTATAGGTAACTTAAGCAAATTACAACCCTATAGTTGGGTTTTCTTTTTTTTCTTTTAGATTAGCTTTAAGCCAGCTTAATGCCATTATGGTTAGGTTTTTAATCATAGTTAAGTTTGACGTTCTGTTTTTACTTCACTTTCGCTGTCACAAAAAAAAATGTGAAGAGAATATGCTTGAAATGAAAAATTCATAATGAATCCAAAAATTAATAAATTAATAAGTTTAGAATCATTTTTGATTGTAAATGTTATTAGTATTTTTTTTAGGTATAGGTATGAATTTGTTTACATTTTTACTTGTTTGAAACTTCAAAAATTAATTGTCAGCAAAATAATGAAAAACGATAAAAATTACGATATAACATAAAAACAGGGTTGTACGTGCGTGAATTTAACATAATTTAAGTATGATTTATTTACAACAAAGATTAAAAGAATGATTAATTTTATATGAAAAAAATAATAAAGCATTTTTAAATTATGTTTATAATATGGTTAGGGGTTTTTTTCTTTATTTATATAAATTTACAAGTAAAAGATATAACAAAATTATAATTATTTAATTAATAAACAGGATAATTACAATAATGACTCCCCGCAAGAGCCATATGGAATCGTAGCAAAATGAAGAAATTAATTATCTAGCAAAAAATAAAATTATTTGAAAATAATACAAAAAGGTATAACTTTAAAAATCGATATAATAAGAAAAAATATCAAGATGTGCATAACAAATTTTAATATTGAATAGATAAACTTAAAATGCATTATCAATGCAATTTCAATAACAGAAGCATCACAACTATAGTTATAATAAATTTAATATCGAATTAAAAAGTAAGAATTTAAAAAATTAAATCAGACTCCAGCAAATATAATTAGAACTTTTTCTTAAATACACAGATTTTAGTTATATCGTTAATCATAGTTAACTCGGTAAATGCAAACATAGCCTCACACAAAAATTTAAAAAAAATTTGTTGAGCGAACTTCGCATTCTACGATTCATTTTATGGATACAAATAATATTTCAATTTTGTTATAATTTTTTCCATTCAACATTTTTTTCAAACAAATTGTTAGAAAAAATGTTGAATTTGAATGAAAAAAGTATATATAAAAATGTTTTTTTTTTTTTTTTTTTTTTTTTTTTTTTTAATTTTTTATTTATATTTTACAACCAAAAAAAAAAAATTTACAAAAATTGGTTTTTATTTAAACAATTCAAAATTAACCTAAAACTATTCATTTTCTTATTAATTTTGTTTTTATATATGCTTATAGTTATTTTATCTATAGGATTTCGTACTCCTTAGCACTTTCATATTTATATTTATTTTTTGGAAAATTTCAAAAACCAAAAAAATGTTTTTTCTTTTTTTAATATTAAAAAAAACACTACAACTAAACTTAAACTAACTTAAACTATCTAAACCTAGAGAGAAAGAGAAAGAAGCAAAACACCATATTTTGCCTCTTTCTACACGTATGCATTCTCTAACCACCAATGTTTTCTTACAATACGCTTGTCATTGTTTGGAATAAACATATCGTATTTACAGATCGAGTTATCCAAAATATTAGGATTAAAATCAATGATTTTGCATGTGGCCCTCCTATTATAATGATATAATAGGGGCACATGTTCACGGTTTTGCATAAAACCATTTGCATCTATATATATGAAGTGCTCGGGAGCAATAAAGCCCGTTTTCATACTATACTGGATATATTCCTCGTTATGATAGTATATTTTGGATATTAATCCATTTTCTGAAGTTTTTAGCGAGCGATCAATGTGGTTTCGGATCAATTTTATTATAAAATTGTCAAACCTAACAATGTTAGCTTCTTTATATATATATTTATTTGAATAAAAGTGTTTGAAATCTGTTTCAGGTTTACGCGTTTTGTTAATGCAGGCTCTAATACATTTTCTCTCGAACCTTCTTATTTTTTCCATTAGGCTAGCACTTATATTAAACCATATAGGTGCTCCATATGCCAATATTGGTCTGATAAGTGACTGATAAGCAATTATTTTTACTCTGGGGTTAATATTTTTGTTATAAAATAATTTTTTGGCCGCCATAAAGGCTTTATTTCCTTTTGTTAGAATATAACTTACATGATCAGTAAATTTTAAATTTCGGTGTAAATATATACCTAAATACTTAACTACTTTTTTACTATTTAAAGTTTGACCATTAGTCGTTTTTATTTTAAATTTTCTCCAATTTTTTTTAATATTGTAGCTGGTTTTATCCACAGTATCGCGGAATAAAATTGTTTCGCACTTATGGGTATTAATTTTAAGTATCCAAATCCTACAATAATCTACTGTAAGGTTGAACATCTTCTGAACGCTATTTTGGATCGTTTGTACAGAATCGCTTGCAGAATAAAGTATGATATCATCTGCAAACGCTAACGTTGAATTTAAGCCTTTTAGTTTATTTAATTTTTTTAATAAGTCTATAGTATAAATTGTAAACAGTATAGGAGAATTAACTGTTCCTTGTTGTAGACCGTTTTCCATTTTATATTTTTTTTGCGAGCTATGTTTTTGATTCATTACAACAAATTCGTTTTCCGAGACCATGTCTTGGATTAAGTTCACAAGATGGTTTGGAAATCTATACTGAATCAGTTTAAAAATTAAGCCGTCTAGCCATACTGTATTAAACGCTTTTTCTAGGTCGATTAGGCATGCCCCTATCCCAAATTTTTTGTTTATATACCAGCATATGTCAGATGTTAATTTGGTTATTGCATTAACTGAGTTATGTTTATGCCGAAAGCCAAATTGGTTTTCTGGTAGTAAATTTTTATCTTTGACAAAATTATTTATTTTGTCATTTATTAATGTTTCGTAAAGCTTACTTATATTAGGTAACAAACTAATAGGTCGATAATTACCCGGAGAAGTAGGATCTTTTCCTGGTTTTTTTATCATTACGACTTTTGCTGTTTTCCATATTTTTGGGAAATGGCAATAATTTAATAAATTATTAAACAAGATTGTATAATTTAATATAATCTTGTCACTTAAATTTCTTAATACAATGTTTGGTATATTATCGATACCAGATGAAGTTTTATTTCTGAGGTTTTTAAATTTTGATAAAAGTTCGTCAAAATTAGTAAAAAAACTATTTTCAGTATCTTGCTCTGTTGATTTGTTTATCGCACTAAAATTACATATAGCATTATGGTTTTCTAAATTTTGTTTATGGCTGTTTTTAAAGTTTTGTATACTATTGGTTATTCTTGTATGGAAATGGCTATTTGGGATATTTATACTATGTGTTTGTTGCAAATATGTTCCTAAAATATTGTTTATGTCTTCTTTTCTGTCAATAATAAATTGCCCTAAGTTGTTTTTATTTAAAATATTAACATTAATGTTGTTGTTGATAAATAAATGTTGTTCAGTTGTGTTAATACATAATTTTCTAATATTGTTATTAGAGTATGTGCTGCGAAACATTTTTTTAATTTCTGGGAACATATTTTTATTTGATGGAGAAATTTGTTTTATTCTGGTTTTCCAGTAGCTGCTTACTTCTATTTTAATTTGCTGGCTTATAAGGTTGGTGATATTCTTAAGAAGACTTCTTAACAACAAAATATCTTGACTGCTAAAATTTAGATTGCGTTTATAGATTCTATGTATGTCATTTAATATTTGATTTTTTTTCTTTAAGAGTTTTTTCAATTTAAAAGAATAGTATTTTCGCAGATTATTGGCGTTTTCGATATTTACTTTCGGTATTGTTTCATTTACAGTATCTAAAATTACTTTATCTAATGTTTTTAAGTGGTAAACTATGTTTGCTATTGCTATATTTACAGTGTCACTAATTTTATTGGCACTATTATTATATTCAAAATTAAAATTTTTATCCAATTGGTTGCGAAATTTATTCCAATCAGCTTTATGGTATAAAAATTTATTTTTAATAATAGGCTCTTGAAGCAAAGAGTTGTTATTTTCGATTACTACGTTCATACTAATAGCCTTATGGTCGCTATCATATGGTATTGTTAATAATCGGTTATAGGTCCCAGTATCACCCAATTTTAATCTCACATCTACTATAGCCAGATCTAAATATGAATTTGTTCTGGGGTACGTAGGAGAGTCCGGAATTTTTAAGCTACATTTATATAATATTTTGTTACTTTCTAGCCACCTATAGAGTTTTAAACCTCTATTGTTATTATTTTCGTTTAGCCATGACTGGTGCTTAGCATTAAAATCACCAATTATGACGTATAAATTATTTAAGTTTCCTAAGTCTAAGGTTTCGAACAATTTATTTATTTCATTGATAAATTCATTATCATTTCCATTTACTGCGTATATGGATATGATGAATAATTTTTTATTATTTTTTAGTACTACAGAAATAATACATGATTCAATACAAATGAAACTGTTGAACAAATTTCTTTTTATTACTTTGTATTTAATTTTGTTTTTAATGCAGATTGCTGTACCCCCGCCTTGAGTTTCTTTGTTACGATCTCTTCTTATGAGATTGTAATCGTCGAGTTTAATGTAATGCTTATCATTTAAATGTGTTTCGTTTATACACATAATATCAGGTTTGTTGGTGTTCAGAAAATCTATTAGAGAGAATCTCTTGTTATATGAAACGAGAGAATTCACATTGGCTGAAATTATTTTTAATATTCGATCATTCATATTGTTCGTTAGGTAATGCACTTAAATCTAGCATGTAATCGATTCTCTCAGAGTTTATATTTATTTTTTTTTCAACATGTGAGAACTTTTGTTCCAAGCTGTTTAATTGAGACTTTATCTCTTGCATTATTTGCATTACGGTTGCAATTGTATTATTACTATTGTAATAATAAGTTATTAAGATTATTAGTATTAGGGTTAGTGTCTTTTCTTAAATTTACGTTAGTATTTTTCTTTACCATATTTGCATATGATGTTGTTGGTGTGCTAAAGGCCGTAAACATGTTATGACGCTCAGCTAATTTTTCTCTTACTTTATTTCGAAGATCTTCTCTTTGTTCCAATCTACGTCTATATTCTGTGCAGTTTCTATAGGTTGCCGGATGCCCATTTGTTTTACAAAGTATGCAGTATAGTTGATTCTGGTCATCATTTTTTTTGATTTCGCACTCACCTGGGTTGTGCGATTTGCCGCATTTTACACAACGGAAATCCATGTTGCAATTGGATGCCGTGTGACCGAATCTCTGGCATCTTTTGCATTGCAAAATGGGTTGCTTTTTAATATTTTCCCAACAGACCATACTGTGATCTATTGCTCTAATTTTATTTATTTCAGCACTTCTTGTGGAGCTTGAAGTCTGTACGATAAAATGTGGCAAAGTTATGTTGTTTGCCAAGGAATATTTAGTGGTTAATCTGGTAACCTTTTCGAAAATAATATTTTCATTTTCCTGTGCCTTTAGCAGATTAAGTACCTCATCGCATGTATAGACGGATGGTAAGCCTTTCAGCACAAACGTATTCTTTTTTAATTCTTTAGGCGTATATGTATAGTAATTTGTGTTGGTTTTTTTGAGTAAATCACATAGCTCTGTATAATGATTTAACTTATATGTGTAAATTATAGCGTTACCTTCTCTTTTTTGTTTTACTAAGAATTCATTGAACATTAATTTTTCCTTAATTATTTTTTTAATTAAATGTATGTCAGTACCAAATATACTGATTGGAGGCATTTTTTTATTTTCATTGTTATTATTGATTTTATTATTTGTATTAGTATTTACATTGTTAATATTAACATTATTTTTGTCAATATTATTATTATTCTTATTATCATTTATATGTTCTTTATATTTTTTGTTTTTATTGTTTTCTTGTTTTTTTTCATTATTTTTTTTTGAAAGTACTTTTATGTACTCTCTAAGCTCGTCATTATTATTTTCCTCTCCCTCTGATGTGATAGTGAGGTTATCTTCATCCATCTCTTGGTTCTCCATCAGGGGAGAGAATCTGTTATTATTCTGTACCGAGACAGAAGCACATGTTTCATTTATTTTATTCGGATTTGAATTTTTTTCATTATTTTTAAGTAAAATTTCTATTTGGAATTCTAATTTTTCTAGTTTAGTTTTTAGTTTAGTATTTTCACTACGTAGTGATTTAAGTTTTTTGTTTTCCGACATTGTCGCGTTTTTTTTCACTATTCTTCTTTTTGCCTTAAAAATTTCGTTTAATTTTTTATTAGTGTAACTAAAGTCATGATTTTTAATTATATTTATATTTTCACTTTCGGATTGCATTGCAATCCCAAAATGGGACACAAAATTATTGAGTATTTTTTTATTATAATTATTTTTTCTTTTTGGTTTTTATATTATTTAGATTATTTCTTATTTACTTATTTATTTAATAATTTTTTTTTTAAATATTTTTCCACCGATTTAATTTTATACGTCCGTTCTCAACAAGAGTTGAGGTCCAACCAGCTATATATAAAAATGTATGTTATATTAATTGATAAAATATTATTTGTTATTATTTTTTTTATGTCCTGTTGTCTATATTTTCCTCTGTATGTGATACGTTTTCTATAAATTACGATAGGATAGGAATTTGACGATATTCGCAGTTCGTAAAAACTCTACATTAAAAAAAACTGAATATTTTTGAGCCACACTGTATTATTTTTATATATAAATTTCACATCAACTATAGTCTCATGCGGTTATGTTTTAATTATTATTATTTTTCTTCTGGTAAATTTAAAATTATTACATTCCTATACTCAAGTAAGTAAGTGTACTGTACTTGTGTATTGATTTTAGAGAGATAACACGATCATTTTTTATTTAGTTAATATGTAAATGTACACAGTCAGTATATATATCTATGTATTTTTAATTTATTTTACTTTATATATACATATAAATCTGTACATACTAGGTTTTCTTATCAAAAAAAAAGTACATATATGTATATATATTTCAGTGAAATTCAGCTTAAAAAAAATCATGTATGTACATTGCCAGTTATTGATTTTTGTAAAAGAACAGATTAAATTTCTTTATTGGATTTAAAACGATTTTTTTTTAACTTAGTACAGTTTTATTATCTGTTTTTGATTTCGACAAAATTGATTTCCCTATAAAAATTGATTTTATATAGTTGTATTGATTACATTTATACTCTTATGACTTATAATATACTCTTATTTTACTAAGTGTCACATTCAATAGAGATTCTATTCGATTGCATTAAAAAGCATTTTCGTCAACAGTATTTTTGTCAAATTTTCCAAATATATTAGGAAAAAATATAACGTAAAAATCTATATGAGTTCTATAATCAGGTTGGCAAATAGTCATGGAAATCCCTGCCACTGACATGTTGAGGCAAAGGGAAAAAATTGATTCAGTCAAGAAAATAATCAAATTGGGAAATTTATTTTTTTGTTAACAATGAACGAAAAAAATTTTTAGGTGATGTTAAATCAAGCTCAGGACTGTAACGCGGTAAAATTAAGGTATACGTAATAGATTCCATATTACATTCTCATGGTTTTTACTTATCCTATCAAAATGTTTTACTTATACTATCAATTTTCGTTTCAATAAAATTTGTAATAATAGCCGTTCAGGATCATGTAATAAATATTTCTATACTAGAGACAATCCATTCTGCATTCTGCATCCATCCATACATGTTTCACACTTACTCACATATAGAGATTGTTAGATATAAAAACATTTTGATATTAATTTAAATTATTATTTTTAATATAATCGAATGAAGATCAAGTCATTATGAAAATTACAACATGAGATATATAAATAAAGACGAAGACAAAGGCATGCATTTTAATTTACCACGTTTTCGTCTTCATTTTGAGTAATAAAGGTACTAAAATCAAATTTTACTATTGACGTGTAGATTGTGTCATCATTATTACTGTTCTTTAACTGTCTTCGTGGGGAATTGTACGGCTCATTTACATTGAATCAATTTAATCAAATTTTTTTCAAAATTTAAACCAAAAAGAGGAGGGATAAAATAAATCAATTATTTTCCATAAAATAGTATGGAATTTTAATCAATTAAAAAATTATTAAAATATCTCATGTTGATCATATCTCAAATATATAAAAAAGCTTTATGTATATGTGTAAATGTATGTGTTAATAAGGAAAATAGTTTTGAAAATAATTTTTACATTTCATTAAAAAAAATTTTTTATATTGCGAACTATGAAACGGTAATTTATTAATAATGCTTTTTAGTATAAAATATATCTTTGAAACATTTCACCAATTTTTAAGTACAGAAACACATATAATATTTTTTATAGATACATTAACCTTAGATTAATTTGAATCGAAGACAAATTTTGCCATTTTAATTTTTTTTTTTTTTTTTTTTTTAGATAATAATGTACTTTCGAAATATTTTAGATCGCGTGAAATTCATTTCACATGAATTCATTGTTCTCATTTTGATTATATTTCTATTTTTCTTTTATTGTTAGATTGATACTCTCTCTCATACCGATTATAAAGGTATGTATATCATCAGGTATGTATTTACTTTACCTGATATAGTTTACCTTAAATAGTTTATATGATTTAAAATTGTTGGGAATATTTTGTTGTTGTCTTTACTTTAAAATTCAAAAATGAAATATTATAGAACAGTGTTTTATAACTCAATAGTACTGTGCTGATCAAACGGTAAATCAATGATTGTAATGCAATTCAAATTATAAAACCGAGTAACACACACTAATTAACATCGTATCGTATGTAAATTGTTATTGTGTGTGTTTCACTAAAATTTTATTGTTTTAAAAAAAATTGTTAACTGAAAACAAAAATAAAATTTAACACGAAATGATAATATCGATAAATTACGGAAAAATCATCGTCGACCTAGGCTAGTATTATAGAGGCTATATTTAAATCGATACGATGATTTGAAAATACTAAATTACTTATATAAAAAAAAAAAACAAAATACTTATAGGTTGCAGAGCACTGTTATATTTATATTCATAATAAAAATTTCAAATCAAAATTTAATAATATGGTGATGGTTGAGAAGATCGTGAGATTTTAAAAAACAAATATTAAAAATCAAATTGAGAAAGATAGACCGAGGGAAGTTTGTTAGAATATCAAACAATTGAATATCTGTAGTTTCAATTAATAGAAATTTAAATTAATAACATAGGGAAAAAATGTGAGTACCTACATTTAAGACGTAAGTGTGTGCAAGTAAAGCAAGATATAATAATATTAAGAAAAGTTATTTTTTTTATCTATAATAAAAGGAGGGAATTTAAAAAATATTTTTGTAAAAAGTTTACCAAAAAAAAAAATAGTTAAAATAATTATTATTTTATCAAAATTAAAGGAAAATATAATATTTTTGTTATAAATAATATTAAGTTTCACTTAAATTCATATCATGAGCACATACAAATATTTTTTTTTAACAAAATTGAGATATCTTTTTAAATAAGTAGGTAGGTATTTACAGTTTTTTTTGAAAATATTTTCTCCCTACCTGTAATTATTATTATTCCACCTGATACAATTATTTATTAACCTAAATCGTTATTACCTTAGCTTAGATTTAATATGAAAATTATTTATTTTGACGAATGTACATATACATATATATTTAATATTTATATATATATATATATATATATATATATATATATATATATATATTTTAATAATAAAAATTTGATATATTAAAACAATAACATACTTACATACCATTATTTGAAAAAATTCTATATGTCTAATAAAAAGATGAAAGAACTATGTATTCTTAAAACAAGTTTTATTAAAACGGTGGTGTTATAATAAACAACTTCAGATATATTAGATATTATATTCTTAACGAAAGATAAAACTCAATAAATTTTCACAAATATAATATTGATGAGGAAATTAAATTAAAGATATAATTGTGTTAAACAAATTTCGGTCTATGCCTATCTTTACTTTTAATAGGCTTCAAGGGCACTGATAATGGTCAAGAGAATAAATTTTAAAATATATATTAAGTAATTAAACGATATTCAAAAGAATAAATTGGATGAATACTATATATATGTTCGAATAAATAAAATGAAAATATATGATGGCATTTTACTCACTAGGTTAATTATACCCGTCACAAATCATAACATCAATAATTATAACGAAAATTCAACGAAGAAAATATTTCATTTTACCAACTATTCCCGGCGTTACATTCGTCAGGCGAGCATTAAAAAAAACACTTATTTCCTCTTCATTTAAATATTTTACTCAAAACATACTTAGTTTTCAATTTTAGCTAAACAATTAATAATTCTTAGCATAACGTTCAGACAACGTCCATTCTGGGTTAAAATTTTCTTTTGTGCATACAACGAAGACACCACATAAAGATGAAAAAGATGGTAGTTTTCTAGTTGCAGCACCAATTGAATAAATAGTCAATATTATTACCCTTTACAATGTTCTCTATAATATCTTGCTTCTGGTGTTTTTCTTATAACAAGTAACAATTTATAGAATTTTGATTCTGGTGTTTTTTCTATAACAAGAATTTTTAGTAAATCCAGTGATTTTTTAAAGGTGGTATAGCAAACTTTACCACCACGACAATAATAATAATATTTTTTTCTATTTGTCAATATTTTGTGTTACAAAATAAACATTTATTTGAACTTGAAGATCTACCTGCGTTGATTAATTAGAAACATTTCGAGGTGACTAATTCAAAGACACAAACCAGAACAATTAAGAAATGTTCAATGCGCACTTTATTTGCAATTGGGTAATTTTAATTGTTTTGATCATTTTACAAAATAATGTACTTCGAATTTGAAAAGGCTTCATATTTTCACGATTTTATGATGTTTTGTTATATGGTTCTTGTATTAAATATATAATTTTCCTATATTGGTTTAGAACTTGGATAAGTTTTCTATAAATGATTTATTTGAAAGATGGGCAAACAAATTAGTACTTTTTAAATTTTTTATTTCTTCATCTGTATTTTTTGCGATAATATTTTGAAAAAGCTTCACATTTAAATTTTTCGGTTCATGTCACTGCTTTTTGCTTTAATTAGCCTTGATGGAAAGTTTTACAGACATGACTATCTAACTGTGATGAATGAAAGTTTTTTTTTATCAAAATATCTGCAATTATATTATGGGGTATGTTCTATAAATCATAAGCTCTGTGAGAATCATCAATACTATCGAAATCAAACCAAACGACATTTGGAATTTTTAAAAATAAGGTTCTGAAAGGAAGAGATGATACTGACCTATATAATGATGTGTAAAATAACATCGATGTTGGTATCAAAAATTAAATTCAACATGAATCAAAACACATTTTAAGACCTGTTGAGTACGTAGTAGATTTCCACATTTAATTAATCGATACGCAGAAAATTAATATAAAAACAAAGACTTGTAAAAATAATACGCGTTACACTTTATGTACATAGTAAAAAAAAAATTGAACGAGCTAAAATTTAATTCATCGGTTTTTTGTTATATTAATAGCCAAATTTATACAAATTGACTATTTTAACATCAGGAATTTTGGAAAATGAAAATTGTTCAGATTAATTTTGGTAAATATTATTCAGAGAAAGAGATTTTACTCACTAACACAGCATAAAAACATTGGCATTAGCTTTAAACTTAAAATGATCTATTAGAATTGCCCAAAATATTATAATTTCTTCTAATAATTTAATAACACTGTTTCAGCTATATATGTACATAATGTATGTGTATACTATATTATTTACAATATTATTTTTAATATTTAATCTAATTTTCTTCATTTCTGATACGTAAAATTTTGTGTAAAATTATTATTAGTTTCAAGGTTGTATAATCGAATACAAAAACTAAGAATGACAACAACAAAATAAATTGATAAAATTTTAAAACAAAATTTGAACTGATGTGTTACTTAGGCATTACAAAATTCTTAAAAATTCAAATATACATAGTTATTTTTATTTTATCTAAGTACGTACATTCGTAGATTTTTGTTATCTAATATACTTCTTAGAGATATCTACATATACATAGATATGTATTTCTCAGCTTATTTTTATATATTAATACAAAAACAAATAGCAATTAAAAAATAAATTAAATGAGGAAATATAAAACACAACATGAAAAACAATAACAAAAAAACATATAATTAAGTATAAATAAAACAAATTTTGATTATTACGTCAAATTAAATTGAAATTATTATTTAAATTTAATTCAAATTTGCGCATTTGAAAATAAAGTAGATTTAAAATGAAAATAACAGTTAATAAATTTTAATAAAAACTTTTTTGACTAAAACTAATGTCAATTACTTATTTTTTTTGACATTAATGTACTATGTATGGTATTTTCACTGATGTTTGTCACCTTTTGCTATTCTTTCCCTCACACGCCAAACTAATATTTTGATTAGACATTATGGCTTATGGTAAAAATCTCTTCAAAGAAAATTTAAACATCTCAAGCTTTGACTATTATTAAAAATACCAATGTACACTCGAGCGACAGTGAAACAACAAGCAGTGAAAATACCAATGTACAAATGACATATTGTGACAGTTGACCTATTATATTCAATAAATAGGAACACTTTTAGAGTTCATTCTTTTTATAGTGAAAATCTTGAAAACAAAAATCTTTTGAAGACAATATCTTGAAATAAAAATCTTAAATGAACAAAAATTTAGCGATTACTAAACGTCAAACCCAAACTCAATTATAATGGAATCCAGCTTTTGTTAATGACAGAAGAATATATAGAAGGCTAAGCTTAAAAAGAAAACCAAAATGTTTTCAACCAAAATTGGCTAACAGTAAACCGTTTCATTGACCCCAAAAAAAATTTTATTTTGTAAAAAAATATGCTTGAATCTGAAATCAATTTCAAGATTTTGTAAAAATCGTTCTCAATGTTTTCTCTCAAAGAGATTATTTTTTTTTCAAGATGGCTTCGCACTGTCACATTTTCTCCACATGCAAATGCAAATCTTCAGGATGACAGTAGCTGTGTTTTTTCATTAGGTTCAGTATTAAAATTTAAGTGAATTATATTACAACACTATATAGCAATATGCGATTTGGACTATAGATTTATATTAAACTATATAGATAATAGAGAATCATTTGTCCTAAAATTGTGGATAAAAGTATTAATAACTTGTCATTCGTTTTTAAAAATTCAAAAGAAGGAAGTAAGCAATATAATATTGTCAATGTATGTCGGATTGACACTGCAGCAACAAAAAAGATGCTGAGAACTATCGATTACAAAGATAGCATATGAAAGCAAACCAGGTGGTCGTTGACTGCAGTCTAAGACAACCAGAAAAGGGACACAAAGGTAAATTTTCAAAATTTTATGTATAATAGGAAGCCATAAATTGGTATTACAGTTTTGGTTTCTAACAAATCAAAGGACTTCTTCCTACAATGTCAGTCAACATGAAACCTATACTAATTTATCTTCTATCTTTTTTCCCCAATTATTCTATTCTATTCCAACCAAGCGGTATGTAAGCGTTTACGATATTTCCCTAACGGCTTGACTATTCATAAAAAAAAAAATAACAAATTCTTGAAACTGTTGTAACAAATTTAAAACGTTTTTGGCAATTTTTTGTAATGAAAAAGAAAAGTAGGAGTAAACTGCCGGAGAGTCGAAATTGTTCATTATTTTTTAATATGAAATGCAAGACTTTATATTCAATAAATTGTAACTGATCAATTTTCATTTGTTTATTTTAACCCAAATATAATAAACTGTTGTCAGACACAACCGATTACATCACTCCTAAACTGAATTTCAACAAAAAGCCCAAAGTAGGTTTTTTTATTAGGGCCAATTGAAGCGTGTGGTTTGAAGAAGAGGGAAAATGATATAGTAATTTTCACTGATGGATCGAAAATAAGCTGCGGAGTAGGTGAATGGAATTTTCGCAGAAGATCTAAAAATATCAAAGTTTAATGGTGTCCCTAAATATGGTAGTGTCTTTCAAACTGAGCTACTTGCAATAACAAAAAGCCCTTAAAACCCTTAATAACGTTAATACAATCAAAACCAATAATGACTTCAGGGATGTTCAAGCCGCTATGAAAGCTTTGGTGTCGCACACTATCTACTCTAACCTGTTGGAACAATGTCGAAATGAAATTGAAAGCGTTCGTAAATTACTGTTTTTCGATCTGTCTACTCTGGGTCACAGTAACACAGTAACACAGATGGACATGAGAGAGCCGATAAATTGGCCAGGTACGGTTTCAGTCTTGATGGGCTACTTGAGGAGAACATTCACTCTCTAATGAGAGTCGTCATGGAGCGCATCCATTCATACTCTCTGGCCACATCGAAGTAAACATGAACCTTGTATAACATCAATAAAACTAAGCAACTCTTAGTCAGGTCCCGTACTGATATATCAAGAGTAGGTATTCCGTTCAATCTCCATTGTCGCAAAGGTGAGAATGAAACAGAAACTCTTGAACACTTCATCTGCAGTTGTCCAGCATTAGCTAGAGTCAGACTCTGGACTTTAGGTGAGGCTTTCTCCAGCAATATAGATTTTATCGCGGAAAGCTAAATAGGCTTGTATTGAGTCCCTGGGGAGAGTAAAAAGAAGAGAATGATCCACTATAACAACCAACAATAAGAAATAGGTCACTCGAGTCGTGGTATCAAAAAGACACAATTAGGTTCTAATTGGTTTTACAGTAGCAACTGGAATAGCCGCTTCTACCGACCCAAATATAATAATGTAAAATTTTTAAAACTGAATGATAATTTAGTTGAGTTGAAAAATATAAAAATTTTCATAGAGTTATTATGATTCAATTTTAATTGGTAATAATGTGAAGTGTTGCTATCACACAGAATACATTAATTTAAATGATAAATACTAACGTAACCATGACAATTAAAAATCTATAATTAAGTATTTTGCTCCCTTTTTCAATTACAATTTACAACAATGAATTTTTCCGAGTGGAATGCATTTACAGTTTATATTCCAACAATATATATAGTGGGTACCATATGGTGAAAATAACCAACAGGATACACTATAGATAGAATAAGGGTAAATTTTAAGATTATTGAATTTTATAATTGGTATTATAATATTGCAAATTTTAATCATTTCTACTTTACTATTTTCATTTCTAATTCTATAATTATAACTTTAACATTAAAAATATTAAAATAATTTAAAAAAATATTGATTTTAAAAAAAAATTTAAGTATAAAATTAAATTTTGTTCAAAAATCAAATGAAAATGATAATTCAAAAAACGAAAAATTGAAAATTTAATCTTAATGTCCACAACATCTGGTGAGTACATTTTTTTTTTAGGGTGGATAACACATATAGACAATATTAATTTAGAAAACTGCAGGAGGTTAACAAAATAAATAAAATAAATGTACATAGTTATTTAAGGAAAATGCATATCATCATGAAAGGATTCAAGTTATATGAGTAGGATTTGAGTCAGTAAAAGGTAAAATGTAAAAGAAAATGAAGAGATGACATAAAGTGCATGCATTTGTTGCATTTAATATGAAGAAATTATGAAAACTTACAGAATATATGGTAACTATGTATATTTATTAAAAAAAAAAATAAGAATAATTATATATAGATAAAAAAAAATATTTAAACCAATAGTATATGTAATGAAGTAGGTATCCAAAAACATCTGTGACAGCAAATATGATTTATGAAAGTGAAAAATGAATCGCACGAAAATTGATAGATATATAAAAAGAAGATGATGACGATGATGAAAAAGTAAAAATAAATAATTTGAATTGAAATTCAACTTAATATTTAAATATCCATTAATGTTACACAGTTTTTTTCATATACATAAACAAAATGGCTGAATTATTTTTAAAAAATCAATTTAAAACAGTACTTAGTTGTGTGTAAATGAAAATACAAATTTCAATGAGGTCCTATTTAGACATTGAAATATATTGGAATTTATCATTTCGTCTTAGTTCAAATTTGTTAAAATGACTCATGTTCAAAAAATGTTATTTTTTCAATTATCATACTCACGCAAATAAATGCACCTCTGTTGATGTGTATATCAAAATTACATATTATATTATATAAGTACGAGCACTGTTTTTGTGCGAGCACTGTTTTGATATGTCTGTTTGGCATATCTGTCATACAATATTATAATATAAAAAGAATATACTGTTGTTTGTGTTTTTGTAGTTTTTAATAAAAAATTGAAATAGAGTACACGTTTTTTTTAATACAAGTTCATCAAAATAATAATCAACTTTTTATTAACCTCTTATCCAATTTAACTACATAATTCATAACAACGAAATACTAAATTCCTACACAAAATTAAGAAAAATACAAAGAAATGATTCATTAGCTCAATAATCGACTTTGAGCAGGCATTATTGTAGCTCAATTCGACTTTGAGCAGGCATTTTCTCTCTGACTCTATTATGTTTTCTAATACTTTAATATTCTGAATGTTAAATATGTATATAATCAATTAATTATTAACCTGCAAATTATGAATCTAGTTAGATTTAGATTTCATTAAACTTTACTCAAAGGAGCCATAACATGTAGAAATACCGATGCCGACGTATTTCGAATAAGATTCAAATTTAACGCGGCACTTAGCACATATCCCATTGTTGTTCAAGCTTTAACCTGTGCCATAGAGGTATCATCCATATTGTTTTTAGTAGAAATGGAATAATGACTACAACTGTGGGTGTAAGCACGGTTGTGCACACAGAGCAACGGTATTCAATGACGTCCTTTCGAACGTATCAGCCACTTAGATTACGCCGACGATCTGTGTTTATTGTCACATACGAATGGAGGTTTGAACCCAAAAGTTCCAAAAGCTGCATGACACTGGAAAAAGTGCGAGCCTAAAAGCTAATTCAGTTAAAACTAAAATCATGCGCATAACTCACACCTTACAACATCCGATCCTCCATAAAGAAATGCGAATCGAAAAGGTAAGTACGTTCAATTAACTGTGTAGCATCATGTCATCAGATGGAGGCACCGATTTGGGTATTGAAGCCCGCATCAGTAAAGTCCGTACTGCTTTCGCGATTTCAAAAATATGGCAGACAAAAAACATATGTCTGCGCACAAAAATAAGAATATTCAACATTTGCGAAACATGGAAAGTTTCAGTAAACGTCACCAAAAAACTCCAAGCGTACATCAATAGATGTCTCCGGCGCATACTAAACATTAGTTGGCCACAAACCATTTCTAACAGAACGCTGTGGCAAAAAAAGAAACAAACACAAATAGACTTAGAAATCCGACAAAGGAAATGGCGTTAGATCGGGCATACTTTGAGGAAACCTGACAACAACATCGCAAAACAATATTTCGAATGGAATCCTTAGACTACACGTCGCGTCGGAAGACCGAGAAAAACATGCAGGACAACTGTCTTAGTCGAAACAAGTACCCAGCAAACAACGTGACTTCAATTGAAGAGGTTAGCCGCAGATAGAAGGCGATGGAAAGAATTTACTTTCGCTCTATGCCCCACGGATGGGGTTGTACAATGATGATAATGATGATAGATCCAATCCAATCAAGCTAACTTAGTTGCCTTAAAAGCTCTGGCTTCCCCCATTTTTTCAAATCAAAGCTTATCTATAGCTGTTACAGAAATTTTATAAAGCTAACAGAAGAAAAACAGAGTTAGTCTTATGTGGATAAATGAATACAAAACAATGAAGAAAGAGATGTACTTGCAAAAACAGGTGAGAAGAGTCTGTTCAGGATTGGTAAATCGAACATAGACAAATGCATATTCGGCTTCGAAAAAGAGGAATCCTCCTCTCATATTCTATTTGCTTTCGACGACATAAATAATTCCAGGAATACATGTCTGATGCTGAAATTGTTATCAAAGCAATAATAGCGTTCATAAAAGACATATACTTACAACTCTAACATAAACGGGGAAGTACAATAGATCATAAGAGTTCGCGTTTACCTAGAACTGCCTATTAATTATAAAAAAAAATAGACTCTTTAAGAATTATATATTGTTGGCATCGTTGAGATATTAATTCACCTTGTGAATGAGCAATTTGTATAATATTCATGTCGATATTACAGTCTTGAACACCAGCATAACTGAAGTGGTATGGAAAATTTTAGTAATTAGTTTTTCTTATATAAAACATATTAAATTCTGATAACAGACTGCGACTTACCAGTGTACGCTCGTAAATACTTTTAGAACTTAACTCTTAAATGTATATCAATAAATTAATGAAAATAAAACAATCGCACAAAAAATCCAATTTTATTTTATATTTTTTTATTTAAAAAAAAAATCCTCCAAGATAATCTTTAACCAAAATCCTGATAATTACCTCAAAATAACTTTAAAAATAAAATCGTTTTTTTATTCAACACTTAATTTCTAAACTAAATACAATAAAATTAAAACCCGAACGTCAACAGAATAATAGAAAATAAAAAAATAAAAAGTCATCCAATTATTACCCAATATTACAATCATCTCTAAACAATCCAATCAAGCTAAACAACAATAACAACAACAACAATAACAATCAAAATAAAAGAAAATTCCTTGTACGTACATAATTCAACACCTTCTTAACTTTTAACATCGCACGTTTGTACTTATTTTTGTATTTTTTTTTTTTTACAAAAAACAAGAACAACAACAAAATTTATCATTTTTTTTTTCGTCATTCAACTTACCACCTTTACACTTTTTTTTTTAACTAAAATAGTTAAAATTAAAGGTAACAAACAACAAAACAAATTTTCCACCTTCCACCAATTCCAAAAAAAAATTTTTTTTTTTTTAAGACTCATTTTTCTTTAACTTAACAAGCTCCCAGTAACAAAAATTTAAGTAGAACTCAAAATACTCTTTCATATTATTATTGAAGAGACGAGGGGAAGAATGTACCAACAAAACGTACCAAAACGAAGATAAAAATTTATACAAAAAATATACAAAAACCAGATTATTGACCTGTATGTAACGCGCTTTCATCCTAATTCCACACTAAAATAAAATTGAAACAAAAAAAAAATAACAAAACAATAAAAAAGTACAAAAACAAAAACCGTTTTGTTGTCAGTTGTTGTTTTATTTATTGTTATTTTTGTTTTTTTGTATATATAGCAATAAAAAATTCATCTAGTATTAATATCATGGACATGGATTCAATGTTTTCAAAAGCAAAAACAACAACCAAACTTCCAAAATTTGAATACATTTTGTTTTTGTAATATTTTTGTTGTAATAAAAGAAAAGAGAAAAAGAGAATGTATTAAAGAATATCTCTGAGATAGAATAGAAAAACTTTAGATGAGAGAATATACTAAGTTCCATATAAAAATTTGAATTTTCATCATCATATCATATCCACTCCACAATCCACTCCACATCATAATATGGTTATTTGTTGGCTAGCTAGGTGACTGTTCTGTTGTTACAATTTTTTATTGTTACTATTCTATTTTTTGTTTTGGTTTTTTTTTGTAATTGATTTACATACTATATGACGTCGTTTTTCTACAACATCTTCTACATATTTTTTACAGTCAGTCACTAATTCAATACAATTCGATGATTTGACCCAACTTGAACTAATTTTAATTTACATATATTATCGTATAGGTATGTATGAATGTGGGTAGGTACAGAGGCGGAACTTATACTTAATAATATTACAATTTATACATTCAAGAAGATCGTTTGACGAACAAAAATTAAAATTATTGACAAATGGAATTCAAAATACTCAACTGGAAGAGCACGATTGAAAATACACAACATCTTCAATTTGAATTGGCAAGATTTAAACGGAACAAGTAGTTCGAAAACATATAAAATATTACCTACCATATGAAGGAGAAGAAGTTGCATTTAATAATTCCTTCCTACAAATAACTTCAAATTGATTGCACCAGTGATTGCACCAGTTTTGCGGATGACATAACTGTGGTAGTGTTGTATGATATACTGAAAAGATTTAATGTTTATAAAATTACAGCTGTCCTAGTTTATGCAAATAGAACGATTATTGGTTGTATGTTAAACAATGACTTAGCCTAAATTAGTGATTGGGGTAAAGCAAACAGAGTCGATTTTAATACCTACAAAACTGAAAGCTTCCTACTTACCCAAAAAACTTACGCCATTTGAACATAATTTAGATTTTAAGATGAGATCCTACAAAGACTAGAAAATCCTAAATGTTCTCGGAATATGAGTAAATTCAAAATATGCCCTGGAAAGATAATGCAAAAAGTACCGCCAAATGTTTGGATTTTTTAAGCCACTCTAAAGAGTCTATAGCATATTTTTCATCTAAACATTTATAAAGTTTTTATATACGACCAAAAATCGAGTATAATTAGAATCTATGAGCGAATGCTTGAAAGACTGTTCTAAGCTTACATTACCAGGTACGTCTCATAGACTTTCACCTCTAAAGCAATTGCATAGAGGAATGCGAGAGGCTGCCAATACCCACGCGTAAATCGTGAAAATATCAAACTGGTTAAAAATAGTGTAATAGAATTTTTGGTTTAATCAGAACATTTAAAATTTGAAATCGTATCCCGGTTCAAATATTTCCAAGAAGAGACAGTTTTTAACTTAAAAAAATTCAAAATGAACATTGTAGTATAAACTTCCAGTACCGTACTTAGGTAAGTGGCAGTAGTAGTGATAGACGACAGTACGCCGATACACTTAGACCGGTAAGGTATATTGTGACACCACGGGAACTTTCCTCGCGCAAGACTCTACTCGTTGAACCAATTTGAGCTTTTAACAAAGCGGTGAAGATTTTGGATTTTTGGAAGATTTTTCAGAGTTAGTAGGTTAAGGTAGCGCTTCAGGTTCAGCATAGGCCAAATTTACTTGGTGATGTTGCAATCTAGTCTAACTGATCATCTGAAGTTTGAAGCTTTTATTGCATCTTTGCGAAGCTTTTATTGCATTTTTATTGCATAAACACAGATTGCTCCTTTCCGGAAGGATTTCCAATACAGTACCCTTGTTGTTGCAAGTTGATCTGCAATGCAGTTACCCGTACTTAATTTAAGCACGAAAAGGTGATTCTACCTAAGTTACTGTCAAGAGCCAAAAAAAAAACATTAACAATTATAATTCCCCGCTGAATTTTTCTTCCACTTTCTATTTTTCTTAAAACTGAAGACTACATTGAATATACGAACGATAAGAAGAATTATAGTAATATAATACAAACTATTTTCAATGCTAGAAAGATAAATATCAAGAGTAGATAAAAAAATTAATGTACACAAACAAAATTACAAAAATCTGAAAGACGATAACAAGATTTATAAATTCCAAAATATTATTTGTAAAGGGTTCATGTACCTTATAGTAATGGTAATTAAGAGATGATACCAGTAAATCTCAGAAAAGCAGGATGGAGCTTATATTTTGCTAACTAGTAATTGTAATAAAATTTAGGCTGCTGTGAAGCTACGCAAAATACATTAATACGTTCTATTGTAATACAAATTGATATTTGTATACTAAATATTGACGTTGAATGCGAGTAAAAAGAATAAAATAATATCCGCAAAGTGCAAAATAAAGATAAGAATACACGATGTACTGAGGTTAGCAAATTAGAAAAGTTTAGATTTCACAATTGTAATAAAAAGTCCACAAAACAAAATATATTTATATTAAATCACACCAGAGAAAGGCGAATCTCCCGTCGTCCCACATTCAAAATGCGGTTTAGTAGATCCAAGAGTATGGTAGGATTCGCAATTGTAAAATCTTATGAGAGAATAATATTGAAAAAGCCGGTATAGAAAATTACAAATTTATAAAGCGAAAGTAAATAATTAAACGATAAAAGTTACTGTAAGAGAAGATTAAGGAAGAACGTTTATACTTGTTTCGGGTTGCATTGCCATTGAAGAAGAATTTGGCACGTGTTTGGCAATTATTAATGCATTGACTTCCGCGGATATACAAAATTAGAATTATTATACTCTGTACAAACAAATCAATTCAATTTAATATATCTTTTGCATTTTTTCATCACTGTGCTGTTATTTTATTGTCATTTTAAATCACCATTCACTACCCAATCGTTTACCATCACTGACACCAACTATATATACTACCATCACCATCACCACTACCACCTTCAATATTGTTCATATTATATTTTTATCGTCTTCTTTTTTAATATAATTTTAAGTTTTGTTGTTGTTGTTATTGTTTTGTTCCTATAAAATTATTGCGAACGATGATAATTTTGTTGAATGTTGTTACTTATGCCACTGTTGCTTATACTGTCAATCGTGCACTCTACACACTTAAAACAGGTCTTAAGTCTCTGATTGCTTTCTTTATTTTTTTTATTTCTTATTTTCTACTTATTGTTTTTGTTTTAATTCAAATATTTGAATTTTGTTGCTGGGTTCGATTTATTTAACATGCTTGTTGGAGTTGTTTTACTGCTGTTGCTGCTGCTGCTGCCGTTTCTGATATGCACATTTTTTTTTAAATCATCTTTTTCGAGTCAGTAAATATTTTAATAAGTTGGTATATATTTTTATTTTCATGTTTGAATTACATTAATTTTTAGGTTAATTTTTCATTTTATAAAGTGGAATCTTTGTTTTATATTATGTATAGTTGGTATACCTACAATTTAATGTGCTGGGAATATTATGGTGATGAAACAACACATGCATATAAGAACTTTAATTTGAAATCTGACACATCCCACGGTATTAAAATATATTTTTTTTATCATTAATACAAACAAACATATATATGTACTTGAATATATATTAATGTATATATATGTATAATAATTGTGGAAGATAATTATGTGTACTTTAAAGACTGACGAGATTAACGTCAAAATACGAGAATTATTTAGTGAATTATATTACACAAAAAGATAGATACGTAATGATGTAAAAGGTTGGAATTAGAGAGTTGAGTTGATGGCAAAAAGTCATTGAAATTATTTCAATATATTATTTAATGTTCATTTATAATATGATTTATGTTTGCATGATAAGTTATGTTTTAACACTTATAAGATATCAATAAAATAGAGTTAGTACTTCAAAAATACGACGCTGATCTAGTGACGCGGGTGCTGATGTTTTTCATTAAATATCGCACGAATGACTAAAAACAACTAAACCTAGTTTTTAGGTGATTACATAATATATTTGTGTATTATAGTTTGACTTTAGGTTCTATGTATATATTTAGCACTGTTTTGGATCAAACGTAAACGTTACATCAGTAGCTGCGAAAGATTAAATATTTAGGCAGTTTGTATTACTTTGTACAAATATCGAAAATGTTTTTTACAATATCGAAAATTTAATTTTTCCAACTACTGTCGATGGATGTAATGTAGTGGTTATGTCATCTGAATGTTAACTAGAATGTCTCGGATTTAAATCCCGCTCAGAGCATCGTCTTTTAAAAAACTGTTTTTTCATCATTCTTTGAAATTAATTTGAAGTACAATATGGTTATTAATTAAAATGGAATGGAGTTATGCGATTATGACGGTGAATTTTCTTTAAACTACTTTTTTACATTTAAATTATAGTTACATATATAAAATTAAAAATAAAATAAATAAACCATTTTGGTTAGCAGTTACCCATGTTAATTCTACCGTCTTAGAATAAAAGAAAAAAATATTGGAAATTATCATGTTTTGAGAATATTTAGGTTTTTTACCCGTTGCAAAAATATCATATTAAAATTTTAGGTAAACTTGACCGAAGTTTTGGTTAAATGGGATGAATGGAGAAAAATATATAGTATGAGAATATGAAATGTATCCGTACCGCGTAACAAATGCGTAACACAAACTTCAATACGTATAGTACAAAAATGCGTTAAAATATAGTTTTTAAATGATTTTCGCATTATATCGATACTAATTTCGCAATACAGAGTATGAAATGTTAAGATACGATAATAATTTATGAAATTAGCAATACGCGATTAGGTAGCTGGATTACTCTGGATTTTAGAAGTTTTGAAATTAACGCTGTTTGTTTTACACCCCAACCTCAGTTTAATTTTGTGATATGCAATATGTTATGATATGCAACCAAAAATTATTTTTTTGTGGTTAATTGAATAGCATTAAATCTTTTATACAATCTTGATACGTCTTTCGAAAAACCATTGATTGAATTAAAAATTGCTTGAAGAAGATCATCAATAAAATTGAGAAAAAAAAGTTGAAACAAAGGAAAAGCAACAGCGTTAATTTGTAGTTCATCATCATTTACCCTTTTCATTCCGCTTGAAAGTATAGGGATCTCGACATAGCTCAGATATTATGGTTCTGAACTTTGCTTCAGTTTCAGTAGTTGCTGGCGTCATCTTTTGAAAAGTAGAAGGGATGAATTTTATCTCATAAGCCCGTGCATGCCACATTGTTTCCACAAAGTAGGATTAGTCTATATTCAAAATTCTACTTATTATCGGTTGCGCCACCTATCGTATAATAGAAGTAATGAATTTTATTTCATAGGAGATTCGAACACGTCACATTGTTAGATTGAATTTTTCTAATATATGCTTCCGATTAGGCTATAGAGAGATTATAATAATATTCAGTTATTAAAATGAAAATCCATCTGTTGAAACTCAAATTTGTTTGTAAGGAATGTAATTTAGTGAAGGGGCAAGGGGAAGATTTCATTATAATATTTGTATACTTGATATTCTGTATTATTGTCTAATTACAATTGCGACAGTAAGAGCTATAAGGTATATGGTTGGAAAAATATATATATTTAACGGTTACATGACAAAATTACATAAGACAAAATTACATAGGACAAAATTTCACAAGAAAAATTATATACATATGGACAAAATTACATATGGACAAAATTTCATATTTAAAAGAATTACTGTGCCGTAATTATGACCTGCCGTCGGCAAAAAAAGGTTCCAATAAATGAGTAGCAGGGGTTTGGGGACGGCAGTCCGGCGTCCCGAAATTTGGGACCGCAGACCTTGAATTTTTTTTTTGTAATCAGAACAATGTCCCTTAAATATTATGAAGACAATAGATCCGAAGTCCAAGAAATTGGGGCCGAAACTCTATGTCACGTGTTTCAATTGTATTTTTCTAGAAGAAGGTTATTAATAGTTATTATAAATAATTTTTAAAAAATTTTGGATTGGTCCGACGGTCCGAAAGTCGGGACCAAAGACCTTGTTATTTTGTTCATATGTGATTTTGTCTCTATGTCATTTTGTCTTGTGTAATTTTGTCCTAAATACTTGTGTCTGATGTAATTTTGTCCCGACAACATATTTAGCATACCTATAGGAGAAAATTTTAGGATATCTATTTTAGATTTATGACAGATACTGATTTAAATTTTAAATATCTTACGGTTCAGTTTGTGATATAAGATATTACTATTGACATTAGTTGTTGCTTAGTGTTGCAATAACAACTAAAATAGTTCTATTTTCGGTTCAGTTTATATTGCACGAACTATTGACTTAGATATGGGTTAGTATTGTAATAATAACGAAATAGTTTTATTTAAAATCCTGCGTTCGATTTTCTGGAAATTTTTCATGCAGAATCTGATATTATGATTAACACTTTGGGGGTGTTGTTAACCTTATTTTGCATTAAGAGGCAATTTAATTAATGGCATTCAACTATATTTGATTTGGGGAAAATATCAAAAATAGCAGACGCGATAATTAACCGGAATTATTACCATGACGATGGAAAGCTTTTATACCATACAAACTAACTAAACTATGTACCTAGATAAAAAATCTATGTAAAGTAATCTCATTGGTTATGTTGATCATTTAATTCCAGTTTTTACTTTGATCTTCCCTCGTAATCTTTCAAAATATTATAAATATTTACTTTAATATATCTACACCAACTAACTATTCTTTACAATTAAATTAAATTGAAAAAATTATAATATAATATTAAAAAAAGAAAACTAAACTGTAATGGTAACTGAATACTGAATAATTCTTAACTAGAAAAATAAATATCTCGTATTTTATCCTCATTTATTTTCTTTAAGCACTTCAAAAATACATTTTTTTTTTGTTTTTTTTTCATTTTCATTTTACCACTTGCAATATACCAGAAAAATTTTTCTTTAAATTAAATTGCATCAAGATATAGTAATAAAGTGTGCGTCCAACATACAAATACACACAAATTCACATAACAACGATGACTGTACACTAAATCAACTAAAAAAAAAATTAAAATAATAGAAGAATTCATTACAAATTCTAAGGAAGGAGTACAAGTATTTATAGGATTATAATAAGAACACGAGACCATCACAAAAGAATTCTAAAAAAATAAAGAAACCCCAGCGCACCATACCCCTCAAAACACCTCTTTCGCTTCAAAGTAATATTAACTTTAAGTTACTTTTTATTGTCATCCTCTCCTCTTGTGAACTTCTTCTTTCTCTTTATCTGATTGATAGCATGTTTCGGTTTTATTTCAGGTTTTTGTCGTTGTTGTTGCTTTGGTTGTTGTTGTGGTTGAAAGGAACAAGAGGGCGACGAAAAAAGTTACTTCTTAGCACAGCAACATTGACATTCGCAGTAATTTGAAAAATAAAAAAAAAATATATTAAATTTTTTTTATTTAAATCCATCAAAAGAAATATAATTTCCGTTTCGATTGTACATTTTTTTGTTTTTGTTTTTTTTTGTGACGAAATATTCAAATGTGGAGAGTTTGTCTTGTATCATCCATATCATGTGAAGTGAATAACTATTAGAAATCTACACTACAATATAATGTAATTGTAGAATATGTGAATTGGAGAAACTTTTGTTGTGTTATTGTTGTTGTTGTTGTTGTTGTTTTATGAAAACTAAATTAACTGGTATAACAGCATTAACTGATTAACTGCTAAAAAGTTTCCGGGTTACTTACATACTTTAATAAGTTTTAAAAAGTAAAATATTTAGTAGTCAAAATTAAATATAAAATTGAAAGAAAGAGAAAGAATGAAATAAAGAAAGAGTAAGATATTATTAAAGTTGAATGAGTTAACTTATATGTATAGCTATATAAAATTATCACCTGTTTTGTATATTGTAGTTCCATGAAATCGTTAAATATTTGTGAATTGAAATGGGGATTCCATACAGAATCACAAGTGATATAAATCGAGATCAAATACAGCTCTTACACATGGATCGAATACCTTTTACTGAAAATATTGATGTATTTGCGCTACCTACGTATGTACAAGTTGACAAGGGACAATAAATCCACATAACATTAACTCCACATGGCAATTTATTCCACATCAGTGAAAAATAAATCCATCAATTTGAAGTGGATTTAATTCTAATTACAGCGGGAAATAAAATTAATTCTGATAAACTTATTTCTCATTGAACATAGAAAAAGTGGAAGAAATTCGGATCAAAAAACTTATATAAGCTAACATTGTCGAACTAAAAATCTATTTAGTAAAACGAATTGAAATAAAGCCAAAATATTTTACTGCAAATTTTCTGTAAAAGGGGATATAACCCCTTTTCCAAAAGGCTTATGTAAAATAAGCTGTAATAAAGCAAAACTAGTTTAGTGTAGGCTTCTGGAAAAGGGAATATAATTCCTTTTTTCAGCTAATTATGGCGTTACTCACAGCGCCGGTGCGCAAATAAAATCAAAAGAGCAAATAGAGAAAAATTTATTTAAAAAATTACAGATGGACCTTATGCCCACTAAACATTTTTTGAAATGTTGAACCATGGCCATGGACATTATGACACCAATGAGAATATTCTGATGACACTCTTGTAAAATAATTAATAACTAAATATGAATTGATTAAGTGTATTTATTTCCCATTTATTCATTTTTTTTGCGGTAAGGTTATTATTCAATATAAAGTGTAATAATTTCCCATTTTAGTGGGAATTAAATATACCTCAATTTGATGGATATATTTCTATCTGATGGGGAATGAATTGCCATGTGGAGTTAATATTATGTGGACATATCAATGTTAGTTTTACAATTTTGAATTAATTTGATTGGATATTGGTCTTTCACACAAATTAATTGAGCAAATATTTCTCTATAAACAGTCGCGTAGAAAATAAAAAAGAATCCAACGATATGGCTTGTTCCAGTTCAAATTCCGCACGGATACAACTTTTATCTTCTGTAAAACTAATTTATCCTAAATATACTCTAATCGACGATTCTTCAAACCTTAATTAATAGAAGTGAAGAGATAAAATTGCAAGCTAGAGTTTATTGCTCGCTTACAGCGTTTATTGCTCGCTTACAGTTTATTGTTGTATTACATCGCAGGTGCTAGGTTTGACTTCAAATGTTAAAATTTGTAATTAGCTCTTACCAAACATATCCGATAATATCACTCCCAAGCTTAACTGCAAAAAAAAAAATCTGCAATGAAAAGATAATTTGCCATCGTCAAGGATAGTCAGATCGCTTTAAAAGTTTTAAATTCCGTCACGATCTGTTATATAAAGCGAATAAACAATTTCGAAACGAATTTAAAGGTGTAGCCATTTTATGTCAATATTATATGACCAAAGCGAATGCAAGATATAACGGACCAACTACCTGTGCAAGGAAATTAATTAAGCTAATATTTCTCTGGTAATCGGTTGGAGCGGAAATAAAAGAGAATACAACGACATGGTTTGTTCGAGTTCAAATCTCAAAGTTACAGCTTTTCTCTTCTGCAAAGCTATATCTTTAATAAAGTAAAATCGACGATACTATACACTTTAATTGTAAGGTGTGCAGAGATAACAAAAATAAAACTAATCTGGTTCTGTGTTATTAGCGATTTTATTGGTAACTGGCTGATAAGAGTCTACGCTACTAAGAGTCAAGCTAGGTAGGTTTTAGTTTCGCAACTGCAACCATATAAACGAGAAATAGACTTTCGAACAATTCATTTGTAGTTGCCCAGTTTTAGCTAGAGCCAGACTTAGAACGAAATCTCAAAAAGGTAAGTCCAGTATTCAACAGTGTTTATGCAAAACAAATATTTTATCCCACCTCTGGAAAAAGAAGTTAATAGAAATCCAACATATGCTATAATTCGAACAATCTAATAAATTTTAAATGTTTTTCAAACCATGATGTACACTGCTTGCAACAACACAACAATATTTTGGGGAAAAGAAAAAAATTAAATAAAAAAATTTTATCAAAATAATTTTAATAAAATTAAAATGATTTTTATATAAAATAATTAATGTGATTCTGAGAGATACAGACAGACGCTGCACATATACAGAAAGAGCCCAAGAGATAAAATAAAAATATGAAGAGAAAGAGAATTGTAATTTACAATAAGTAATAAGTAATTCAAGTCAATTGTAATTTTTTGTACTTTTTTATAGGTCAGACATATTATCTACTCTTGAATTTTTATTAAAATGATCGTATTCTATAAAAGTAAATAACCTCACTTTATTATTTTGTGATGGTGAAATAATTAAATTTATTGCGTGATAAAAAAAAAAAGAAAAAAAAGTAAGTCATGATTTATTTTATCAAATTACGTCAATCAATATTTCAATTTTAATAAATTAATTAAAAAATAAAATAAAAGCTACAAACAAACAATCAGTTAAAATGAGAAATATATATATATATATATAGCAGCATAATATTATTGAAGAGTTGATGTAGTAAATACATATGATCGCTTTTATTATAATGATCTTAATTTAGATTATGATTTTTTTTTTATTTTTGAAGGTCAAAATATTCAAAAAGACTTTATAAGGGATCGAAAAACCCTGATAAAATTGAATGAGATTTTAACTCAATAAAGATATGTACATATGTACGACAAAGAAAACTTTGGCAATTTTCGTAGGGAATTTGATTTTTTTTGGGATTTTGTCTTTGGGGATCCTTTGGGGAATCTGTCCCAAAAAACGACTTTTTTGGATTTAAATAATAATGAGTACAATCGTCATATTTTACTGGCTAATTTGTTAATGCGGCTTCAACATTTACAAGTTGATGAAAGTAATCATCATATTTCAATGCATCTTTGTCTCATCCGATATACTGCTACAATACAGATATTTCTATGTAAATTCTTATTTGAGCATTTGTTATGGTTTTCAAATTTTTATTTCAAAATTGATTATCTTGACTAGATCTGTATTCCATATACTCTGCAGTTAGGGCTTAGTATGCATAGTCTGAGATTGCAAATCAAAATGTATTATTTTGATAGTTTCAATTTGGGAAACCAATACATTAAAAGTTTATACAATGATTCGAACTTTAAAAAGAAAACTGAAGTATTATGAAAAGTGAAAATGTGGAGATATTTCACAAAGTGTGTGTACATATTTGGGCTTTAGGTATATCATTTAACAGAGGAAACACACACGGTCAGATAGAAGAAATTAATTAGACTCTTCTACGAAGATTTTGAAGTAGTTTAACCGTTTAGCGCATTTTATTTTATTAAGACCTAATGTAATCTTACATACTCCAATTTTTTTTTGTGCTTTTTTTATACATACAGCCAAAACACTAGGTGGGGACCTGTTATACCGATTGGTACGTTTGACTAGGGTGGGAAAGTAAAATTTGGAAAGGAGCAATGTAGAATTTATCATGGTTTTGAGAACACATGAGATGGAATTTGGGCCCACATTCGTGATGTTGAGATTATAAACGATGTTCTATAACTTGTAGGGATGAGCATTGAAATATATGGAGCATAATAAAAATGCAGGTAATACTCAGTGGAGATTTAATATCCACTGAGCATGTGCCCGCATGTGCCTACAAATTATCTATAAAAAAATGGAAAGGGTCCGAACTATACGACGATGTCCAAGAGGAGCAAGATGAACAGTGGCATTTGGGTCATTGATTAAACGAATAACCCGTTTTTGGACTTAATCCAAACGTTTTAACGCATTTCTAGAAGCGCCAGCCCATATGTGAGAATTATACTTCAATTTGGGTCATATGAAAGCTTTGTAGTTTTTTAAGTGGTTACAGGAGGAAAAGTAAGTCTTACAGCGGATAAGAAAACCTAAAAATTTGGCCGCGCTATTCTCAACATCGAGTATATTATCTAATATTCCAGATCAATTTTCGATTTAAGTGCATACCTAGTATACTTAAGCCTTAAAACCGCTGAGGTTTATCTTCCTGAAACAAAAGACTAGGATCAAAAATGGAAATTGGAATCTGGAGATTGCATAGCTCTGAGTTTTAGAAGTGTTAAACTCGACTCTGTTTTTTTAAAAAGTCCCAATTAAGTATTGCGTCCAAATCATGGGTGAGGGAACTGGCCATGATATCTCTTTTGTTTGATACAGCGATAAATGTAGTTTCAGACTTTTTATGAAAATCATAGGAGGCTACTAAAGTGCTACCGTCTGCAAATCTGCATTAGATTGAAAGGGGTTTAAAGCAAATCATTTACAAATATAAGGAATAGAATAGGTGACCGAATTGTGCAGAAGATATTTAGCTTCTCGTTAAGGTATGTCATTAAATCACCGGTGAACCGGTGAGATCTAAATCTATATTGCCTATCGTGGATAAAAATTTGACTGAAATGGTTTTGGAATAGCAAAGGCTATTTGTCTTAGAAGCATCAGCAGGGATGCCATCCGCCAATTTTTACAAAAAAAAATTTTAATTTTTAGGTCTAAAATTTATGAAATAATTTTTATATTATAATTAAAAATTAAAATTGACATGATATTGTATTGTACCTGTATTTTAGTTTCAAATTTGAATTTGAAATTTCGTTTGTTAACCGAAAAATTGAATGATTTCAACTCATGTAAAACTCAATGAGTGCTGCATAAGGTGTGAAACTTAGAGTATGGAATGAATGAAATCATTGATTCCAATACCTGAATTCTGTATACAGCACATGACCATTCAAGTGCAACAGAAAAACAAAATAGATATATGTGTTTACAAAATATATAATTTTACGTATAGTTATTTGCGTAATTAGTCACCGGATGCCAAGTTTCTATAAAATGGCAACTCAATTCTGTTGTCTTAAAATAAAATTATTTTAAATAATATAAAGTAACACAAGATACCTTCCATATTAAATTCAACAATTAAAATTACACATACATTATATTTTTTTTATTTCAATTAAAAAAACAAATTTAATAAAAATTATTAATGTTTTTATTTTTGTGCATTTTATAATTTAAATTTATCAAGTAAGTACTTAAGTAACGTGAATTTGAATTCCCTTGAACTCTGAATAAATTAATATATGAACATTTAAATTTAATTATTTTTTTTTATACATACCTACTATACGTCAATTGATAGGCATTTATATATATATGTATGTATAAATTTTAATTAAGTATATGTAAGTAATAATAAAATTATTAAAATAAATTTAAAAAAAAAAATTTGTTTTCTTGAATATATATATATACTTATTTAAAAATAAAAAAGAACAATTCAATTTTTAAATATATTTTATATACTTATACTTATATTAAAATTAAATAACATTGAACTTCTTTTTACAAACAACAGCAGTAACAGCAAAATAACAACGAAAATAAAAATATATATTATAGTCATCATTCCTGCACCATCACAACCCATTAAGTACATTTACTTAGGTTAAATCATCTACAAATATTCAAACCCAAAATACAATATTGTAAATAAAAATTATATAGATACATACATAATATCTTAAAGATAGCCTTCTAAAAAAACAAAAACAATAATAAATAACAGAATAAAATGACTCAATCAATCTATGATTATTTTTATTAATATGAAATTTTGTTTTTAAATTAATAAAAATAGCAGTAAAATACATAAAACTGTTAAAAAAAAAAGTATTAAATGTAAAAAACAGTTATTTTCAACACAAATGATGTAAATTAATTTTAAAATATTTAAACTTTAATAAAAAAGTTTGTTGAACGTTCAACAATGACCAAACAGAAATCTCTAATGGAATGTCAAAATGGAATTTCTCTGATGAGACTAAGATAATAATATGTAACTATGATGTACTATGTACATAATATTCAGCAAAATAAAAATCTCTCCAAAACATAACTATAGGTATTTATTTAAAATTTTAATGATAATTTAGGAGTTACCAACTAGGACTATTTGCTGATAATCTGATCAAGCTCAATTTTAAATTCAAAAATTTTCACTTATATAAGATATTCAACGGTAATTACCTAAAAAAAACCCGATATTAAATTAAAACACTTTCATACCAGAATACTTTACAATTTACAATCTCGAAATTTTTGGACGTTACAGTATAACATTTATTTTGAACCTACATTTGGACCTCATTTGGATTTCATCAGTAGTTGCATTTTATTATTTATATATAGTGTAATTAGTAGAATCAGTAGGCAAGTACTAGATTTGTATTACAAAAAAAAGTACGGGATTAAGTATTGACTACTATCAATAAAAAATCGAATTTTTAGATTGACGAAGTTATAGATTTGGAAGCAAATCTCATTAGTAGTATCTATTTCGTATTTATATATTGGGCATTATTCTGAGCAGCGAATTTTTCGGTACGTACTGAAAAATATGATAAATTTAATTTTTGGTATTCTGCGAAGCGAAATAGCGATACTGATCGGTTTTTTTTTCGCAACATTTCGATTTTCATGGTATTACGAGAATCGATTTTTTTTGTGCGCTGTTAGAAAAAACGATAAATATATCATTATAGAAAAAGGTAGTAAAAGATGGCTAATGAGAAAAAGTAGTTATATAATTACATAATATATAATTATATAATATATTTTTATTTAAAAATAATTATTAAATATTATTTTACATTTTTAATTATAGAAAAGTTACAAATAGGAGGCAGTTTGAATGTTTGTTGGTGCAAGGATTTTTACATGTGTTCAAATTTATTATAAAAATCTACCGTCTCTAATATCGACAATGTTTCGGCTAATATTTTATAAATAGTTGATTTAGCTGAATCTACCAAAAACTCGTTCCCTACGCCTTTTTGATAGCTTCCTTCAGCAAGGAAGCACAATGTTCCAACAAATTTTATAATGAGTTTTACTGAATGTGGACCAATTGCAGGATTTAAATTATTGTCTAATTTATCTATAATCATTGCAAAGGCTTCTTTCGAGAGCCTGAAATAATTAATGAATAAAAACTAATATAATTGAACACATTTTTTTTATTATATTTTGTTTCGTAATATAAATGAAAAAGACATTTTTTAATAACTATAAAATTTTAATTCAACTTCACTTAATTCCATTTTTCAAACAAAACATTAAAACAAAAAATGCCAAAACATAAAATAAATAAATTTGATAGTTTTAATGAGCAATGCCACCAGTTGTGCAAAATATCGTATCATTCGCTTCTCAGAATACCAAATGTGATGCTCTAAGGGTACGTAGCGAAAAAGTGATTCGCTTTTCAAAATAAGATCCATTGTGTCTCTACAGCTTCATCACTAGGATGGCAGAACAATGCAATTTCTACAATGTCCACAATGTGCTTCAAATCCCTTGGTAAATAAAATATGTGTCCTTTATTAGATGATAGGTGGCGTAACCGAAACTAAGTAGAATAGTAACAGTACACTAATCAACTACTTTGTGAAAATAATGACGGTTGAAAACTGAAGCAGTCTCCAAATTACACTTTCTGAGCTATGCAAAAATCACTATACCACATAGTGGAGTAAAGAAAGATAAAAAAAAATATGTGTAAAAGTAAACTTTGAGCGAAAAATATAATTTTGCATAAAATTACAAACTTGCATATTGAAATAAAAGCTACTAATCCCCAGCGAATTGAAATTGTAATTAATTTGTGAAAAAATTTTGTTATACCAATATAATCGGATAATTTTAGAATGATTGGTATAAGTTATTACAATATCAACAACTGCGATGATGAGGTCATATGAAAAAGACGAATAAATGTTTGCAGAATAGAAATGTTTGCTGAAAGCAGAGGTGAAACAAAGTCGAGGTAAGTTAGTATAGATATTCAGAATTTCTTTACTTGATCTTTGAAAACTTTCGGAGGTAATGCATAAAATGAGAAAGTATTCCAAATATATATAGTCAAACAGTTTGAACGGTCATCACTAAAAATATAATTTCACAAAATCCTAGTTATCCAAATGAGCAGAATATCGAAGTAAAAATGAACGATTAAAGATTGAAATTTGAATTGAAAATAGCAAGGGTGAAGCCAATAACGAGATAGAAAAAATATTCACAATAGAAATAATTTCTAATAATATATGTGTGTATACAGTAACTATAACCTGACAGAAAACTGTATAATACTTTTACATGAGGCTATGAGGCCTTTGTTAATCTTGATAAAAATAATTTTAGAGTTATAAAATTTAACGGTGAATATGAAATAAGGACTAACAACGAATTACTATTTGCATTAATAAAACAAAGGGTTGGGAGATGAAAATATATATAGCATCCAAGATGAGCTGACTCTATGAAAGAGGATAACATTAAATATTTCATATAATGTATTTACAATCAATCAAAATGGTCGACCAACAAACAGATGCATTTACATTATCCAAATATATAATGTTTAAATTAAACATGTTAAAAATTGAAAACCAAGTGTGGTGGAGAAAAAACGAGAGCTCAACACCCTCAACATTTCAATTTAAAGAAATTATTCATTTAAATAAGAAATTCGTCAAATTCACCAATCAACAATATACAACAATCTACAATAAATAATAATAAATAATTCTGAAATAAAAACCAAAAGAAACATCAAAATACAAGCTAAACTGTTGAAAAACCGAAAAGAAAAAACAACAGTAAAAAAAAAAAAAGCATTCACCTAAATACGCTTAACAACAACACCGATGAGAGTGTATTCACCCATATAAATTTGATATACTTTATTCATACAAAATACATAATACATAGGTATGAGCATACATAATTACAGGTAAAAATATATCTTCGTATTTGCTAGATGGATTTTATAGGGATAAAAACAATAACAAAAATAATAATAATTCGTTTACCTTTTATCTTTTAAACAGTCTCGTCAAACATAAAAAACAGAAAATAAAAATTGTTTTTATTTTTTTATTTTTATTTTTTATTTATGTATACATATATCTTTCTCGTTCCCTTTATTTATTTATTTATTTATTTTTTTGTTTCGTTTTATAAAAAATGTATGTAGTTATAATATAGCAAGCAGCTCTTCTTTACTCATTCCCCATCTTTCACTTCTCTATTACAACAATCGTTCGTTCAACAACAAAACAAATCATCGAGAAATCAATGGAAGCTATCGTCGTATAAGAAACGAAAATGATTTAGATTTTTTTATTCTTTATTGTAAAATTTAAAAATATAATGTACACAAGGTGTAAGCCAGTAAAATCGATTTAATAATATTATTTCGAATTATTTTATTTCGAAAATTATTTTTTTGTTTTCTTTTATTGAATAGTGTAATTGCATACTGTTGTAACTTAAGATAACATAGCTCAATACTTTACAAAATATAAAATATAAATCTTCTATGCATTTGTTATTAGATTCGCTTAAAATAAACTTAACGAAAATATTTTTTTTTTTGTTATAAGATGTACTTGTTATTCACCTTTATTAATTTTTTCGTTGATCCTGTCATGACTTACAGACTTACATATGCAGTACAAAACTCACATTTAAAATATAAATTTATGTATATATAGGCACTTGTGATTAAATTCGCTTAAAATAAACTTTACGCATGTTAAAAAATACTTAACGAAAGTTTATATTTTTTGTTATAGTTTGTTACTTATTCACCGTTATTTACCTGGTCAGAAATTATTATAATTTCCCCACTAAAGTCATTGCAGTAGATTGAAGAAAAAATAAATAAATTTTAGTTCCCACTTTTAAATACATCAACTATGCGACAACACAATTTTCATTTTAAGCGGTAAACACAATTGCGACTACCGACGAAAAATTCGCGAAGAAAAAATTAAAATACATACGCTTTTATGTATATGCTCACAATTCCAACTACAATCGCTCAACCACATTTTCGTTGTCGTCGAAATAAGGCTATTTTCTATTTTTTTTTGCTGGTGGATTTGACATTTCTGACAACCTTTTTAAACATCAAAAAATAAAAACAAAATAATTATTCTGAAATATGATATTATAATATAATTTTTCTGTTTTTTTTTTAAGTTTTATATGTTCTACAATTTATAATTATTTATTTTTTTTTTTTTAGATACATATATAAATTTAGATTTATTAGCGACGCATTTGGAGCTGATGATGCTACAAATAAATTAATAAATTATTCAAAATGATTTTTTATTTTGAAATTCCGCCGTTTGCTTTTCTGTTTTGTTTGTTTATTTTTATTTTTCGTTTCGCTGCAATTGTGTTTCATTGGACGAAAAATAGTTGAGCGAAGCGAATTTCGTTGATAGTCGGTGATCGCAATTGTGTTTACCGCTTTACATGACTCCACAATATTGTGTTTTGAAGACACGGCTGCTAACTTAACTGACATTTATTTACGTATTTTTATTTTCTTTTTCTCAAATGAGCTCAGTCGCTCGCATAGAGTGTATAACAAAATAAGGTGCCTATTATGTATTTCGATCGAAATTAATCGAATCGTTCATCGTTATCGTTAAAGTTATTCGATTGTGATCGTTAGTGTCATTATGTATTTCGATGAAAATTTGATCGAAAGTGTTTAATAATGCTGCCATTGTAAAATTCAAATCTACGATGAAAATGACATATGTTTCATTCTTTAACTGTCAAATTCAAATTATTATACGAAAAAAAAACAAAACAATAATGTTATATTTAAAAATTTTAAGTTGAAAATAAGTTGAAGTGTTTAAATAAAATATAATTATAAAATTATAAGTTTTTATAAATAAAATGATTTGAGCAGAGTTAAATTTTTCAATTTCTGATAGTGCTGAAAAACGCTATCAAATTGCAGAATTAAAAAACAAGCGAACATATATTCGGGATTATTCTAATCCACTAGATTTGGAAGATTATACGTATGTTATTTAAACATAAATTTGATGAGTTATTATCTACATTATTAAAATTATTAAATTAGGACAAAAATTGAAATAGCCAATAAGTAATACGTCGATTCCAAATATAATTAAATTGGTTAGTGTATTAAGATTCTGTGCGGTTTGTACCAAGCAAATGATTTTCAACGTAGGAAATGATTTCCATGTCGGACTAGCACAGCTAATTTTTTTTTGTTCTTAAAGAAGTTTTATATGTATTGGCAAACATTATTTTTATGATTAAAGCAGAATTACTGAAATAATTGGAGCAGTAGATGGAAAGCTTATTCAAATTAAATCACCGAAGCAAAACGTACAACATTTATGTTATAGTAGAAAGGGATTTTTTAGCATTAATGCAATTCTGATAAGTTTATACTTTATTGTAATTAGTTTACATTATTATAACAGTTTTTGTTTTTAGATATGTGATCATAATCAGGTAATTGGTTTTGTGATTACAAGATATCCTGGTACCTCTTTGGAAAATTTATAATGGTGTCTCATTATTTACACTATAACTTTTCATATTGCAGTCTATTTGTAACAGGCCTTTCATTCCTATTAAAATTTATTTCAATAAAAAATTATTATGTAGAATAAAGTAAAATACCTACTTTCATTTCAACTTTTAAATTTATTTTTATTTCAAAAAATATCATAAATATAAAATAAAACATCAAGTGTCTAATATAAATAAAATAATATAATGTCTAATATAAATAAAATATATTTGTATCTCTTTTATTTTATCTTTTCAATTCAAAATGGAAATAATTTGTACAAAATCTCTCTTTCGATGTCTCTTTCGTGGTAAAATTTTACATCGATAAACTTTATCGATTTCGTCGACAATTTCTGAACGATATCGTAATACATAATGGCAATTTTACATTTTGACATTTCGTTCGATCAAATCGTAATCGTTATCGAAATACATAATAGGCACCTAAGTATATATATTATGTAGAAACAAATGCATATACATATTTAAATTAGTAACAAAATATAATAAAAGTCAAGTGAGTTGTATAAGCAAATTTGAAATTTAAAAATATTTAAAAACGAAAAAAAATGCATTAATCTATAATCTAAAGTAAACCTAAACTATATGAGTGACTATTTTTTTTTTAATACATTAATTAATTATTAACCTAAATTAAATCTAACTATATTAATGGCAAATAAAGTGTTCATTCATTATTTTTCTAACCTTATTAAATTCATTAATTTCTTTTATATTCATAGATCGTAGTACTTATGTGCTAAATTGTAGATGGCATCATGATTATTGAATTTGACTTTTGACGAAATAGTCCTGATATTATCAGCTATTTTAGCATTGTAATTGTGATGATCATTAATTGATTGTGCTGTAGGATGATTGGGTTTATATTTTTGTTTTTTTATAATCAAGTGTGCTTGGGTTGCCAGTTTGTATTTAACGAGAAGGAATATTGAAATTTTCATGATAGAGAAAAATTGTGTTGACTATTTTGGTGCTTTATTTTATTTGTAATGAACTTGTTAAGGGCTACTCAAATTCCAATCGAAGCCCAACAGTTTAATTAATAGAAACCGAAACAAAGTATACGTCACCATCCAGCCATTCCGCATTAAACAAAATTTCATTCGTTGAAATTTTTTTTAAACTGAACCGTTATTTGTCGAAAATCTAGTTCAAAAATACGAGTCTTAATTCAAAATCGATATCAATAATACTATCCAAATATTACTCAAAATGAAATATTCAGTTATTTTTATATACAACAAGTAACTAAGGTTTTTAATTCATTGCTATGGCATCTTACAAATACTACTACAATGTTAAAAAATTATTCATTTATACTTTATTCAAAGTTCGTGCACTGTAATAAAACAATTTTTATTTATTTTTATACATGTTAGGTGTTTTGCAAATTTAATATAATTAAATTTTGAATAAATGTATTGTAACCGAATAACTGAAATCATCGTTTTCGATGGCAAAGAAGAATTTATACAAAACAAGAAAAAAAATGAAAAAATCCCAACAGGTAGGTAATATACGGTTTATTGAAGGTATTTTAGAACGTCATAGAAGTATTTTGGTTTATACAACACACAGTAAGTAATACAAATAAATAAAATGTTTCAATTTTATTGTCGTGCAAAATTTAAGAACTTTTAAAGAGTTTTATAGACATTGACTGAACACTTTAAATTCAAAATACATTTTAATTTGAAAACAGGTTTTTGGTTTTTTAAAATGAATTGAATTGAAAGAATTATTTTAAATTAATTTAATTATGTATTTTTGAAATTGTTTTTTTTTTAATTATCAATCATAACATCGCAATATACTTAAGAAAATAATTACTACTGTTTGATGGCTTGCGATATATTTCTAAGTTACATATTTGAAATATCTATGATTTTTGTTAAGAAATCGAATTTAATTATTGCGGAATACATATAACATTACCTATAGTTTCACCCCATTTCAAACTAAACCAAATTATTTAGATAATTACTGTAATGAAGCTGCTTCAAGACACATTTTTTAAATTTTCTAAATTTATGGACGTACATATTTCGTTTTGAATGTTCATAGAAGTCAATAGCTTAATAATTTATAGATATTTATTGATTTAATTTATTGGCTAGTAATTATCGCGTAGTAAATCCATTATGATGTCACATTATTATAGTAATATAGGAAATAATTGGAACATACGAAAATATTATTCTAAAAAGAGAAAAATTAATTCTACTTCAGATTTGGGTTCACGGTCACCGTAAATATTTTTAATATTATGTTTTTACACAAGATCTGGGTTCGAATCGATTCTTAACTTATATCTGTTTATGCAGATGTGAAAATTTGTAACTACTTATTTCATATTTGGAAATTATACTAATTCTAATTCAAATTTGGGTTCACGGTCACCGCAAATATTTTTTTGATATTATATTTTTACGTAGATCTGGTTTAAAACAATCCTTCAGCTTCTAACATCTGTTATGAAGATGCGAAAATTTAAAGTAGCTATTCAAGTTCAATAAATTGAATTGGTCCAACAACAAGTAAACTTAATTATTTCAACATTTTTACGTTTCTGTAGAAGTCTGTAAAACTGATGTAAGCATGCATTGTTAACACACAAGCTTTTTAACATTTGTTAATAAAAAAAAAATTAAAACAAATAAAAAATGTTAAAAAATTAAAAGCGTTTGAAATGTGGCAATACCGGCTTTTGCCAAAAATCTCAAACGTTGAGGTTCTCGGAATGATAGATTATTTCAATAGAAATCTACTTCAAAAAATCGAACACAGCAAAACAAGCTATTTTGATAATGGAGAATACAAGCTGCTCTTGTAAACTATCGAAGGAAGAATCAAGAACAAGTGAAATAGCGATAGAAAACAGATTTGCAGTCTGATTAAAAATGTCAGAAACCGAGTTATAGTAGAATTAATTAACAAATCCAGATGCAGTCAGAAATTTTTCAGCTT
Source organism: Argyra leucocephala (assembly GCA_963942445.1). Classification (NCBI taxonomy): domain Eukaryota; kingdom Metazoa; phylum Arthropoda; class Insecta; order Diptera; family Dolichopodidae; genus Argyra; species Argyra leucocephala. The sequence goes on along the minus strand of OZ012681.1, from coordinate 31,619,629 downwards.
CACTATTAGAAAGTGTTCGACGTTATCGTGAAACAATTTCGTTCAGATCGCTTAAGTTCCAGAATTGGAATTAAAAGTAGAAGAAAAATTAATTGCTATACTCTCTAAATCTTCAAAGCATGTTCTTCTTTTACATTCATATTCAGGGCGCAGTAGCAAACATTTTTGTATATACATATATATTTATCAACGTTAGGTTTTTACGTGCTGTTTCCAGGTTGATTTGTTTTGTGCCATATATGTTAACTCTACAGAGGTCTGTATTGTTAGAAGCGGTTAATAGTGATTCTTGTTCTATCTTTCAATTTATCAGTTTTTCTATTTTCCTCAATCGTCTGGCAATGTCCCCAAAATATGTCCCAAGATAGAACTGGGTAATTTTTTCAGGGGATAATATTCGTACAATGCTTGGCTCACAAATTTCACCTAATACTCCTGTATGCCTCCCGGTTCTATTAGGTTCTGACAAAGGGGTAGGTGTATGAGATGTTATAATGCTGAATTTTATCAGCTGTTTAACGGCATGAACCTAACCACAAAAAAGTCAAGATATAAAGCTATGACTATAACTAGGTCATGTAGAGCGGATAGAAGCATCATCGATGAAGACCACACTTTAGTCGGGGTGATAAAGTACCGGCGGATATAAAAAAACTTCATATTTCAAACTGAAAAAAATCTGCTTATAACCGCAGTCAATGGAAGAAAATATTACGTCAAGCTGAGGATATTCAAGGCCTGTGTAGCACCCAGGAAGTAAATAGCTAATAAATATCCATAACTCGAAGCTTTCTATTTTTTCACAAATTTCTGCAGCAATTAAAACGAGCATATTCACTAGATTTACCAGCTGTAGTGATTTAACGAATCTTAACAAATAATTAAGTAAATATTGTACACTTAAGTCTTCTCATAATCCAAAACAAAATTCTACAAAGTTACCATGACAAATTTATTACAGTAATTAATTAAAAATTCAAAATTGAACTGTCTACAACAGGAAATGTTCACCACAAGAATAATTTAAAACAACAACAACTTACTATCAAAACAAAATTACAAAAATAAATTTATAGAATAGAATATTGAACTTATATAGTTTCTCTCATAAACAATTTCAATTTATAAACTTAGTAACAAAATGACCATATTATACTTTTAATTTAAAAAAAAAAAAAACAGAAAAAAATAATATAAAATTAATTCAAAATAAAAGTACAATTAAATGGTGGAGTGGAATAAACTTCTTGAATTAAGTAATACAACAACAACAAAATAACCGCATTAATGAATTTTATATTTATTTAGATTTCTTTCGTTAAAATTAACTTTTATTTGCTTTTATACATAATATAATTAAATATTATATTTTTATGCGTTATAAAAGTTTATATAAATAAACATTTCAATTTTTAAATAGGTATATAAATTAGTTTTACATAATTAACGTAAATATGTAATCATATATAGAAGCTATCTATGTAAATTTTTTCACTTAAATTTAAAAAGTATAACGACAATATATTCAAAACAAGTAACTACTTACATATATCAAATAAAACAACATAGCGATATAATAATAATAAAATAAGAAAAAGAAAATCATAAGTAAAATAATATAAAACAAAATTGAATTTATTTTGTTAAACACCTGGGGTTTTTTTTATTTTATTTTCATTTTGTATTTCTTCAAGTTACCTTCGTTTATTCTGAAGTAAGTAAATAAGAATTGTTGTAATAAAACTAACGCATATGAATTTATTATACATATATCTATAATGTATACCTATTGGGCTGAATTAATTTTGTTTTTGTTGTATTTTCCTTTTAAGAAGAGAAGAATTTAAAAATTTCACCAAAGTTATAGGAATTATTTTGAATTTTATTGTATTAAATTAAAACAGATTGAATAGTTTTAACGAAGCTAATATAATTTTTATTTAATACTTAACGATACTTAATAATTTCATTAATATTTAATAAACTATTTCATATTAATACATTGTATGATATTAATATAATCGTCATTAGTTATAATTTAATAAATTTTGGATATTGAACGAAACGAAAAATTTACATATTTAAAAATTTAACGAATTTATGTAGCGCCATGGGGTGGACAGGAGATATAATCTATAATGCCAAATTGGAATAGGATACTTTAAAAGTACACAATCGTTAAAGTAGATTGTAAAAATCATGTAAGTATAACTTAATATTATTAATAATATGTGGCTGCGTAGTCTCTAAACCTTTAATGTAAATAGAAAAAAATCGTGTAATCAAAAATATAAATTGCTAATCAAAAACTTAAAAATATTTAAAATAAATGTTTGAAAATTTGCAGAAAAAATTGTAAATAAATACATTTAATAAATAGGAATGAATGATGAAAACTAACCAATTTAATAAATATTTAATATTCTTTCAAGTTACTATGAAAGAGTACATTGAGAAGAGTGAAATTAATTAAATAATTTATTTTAAGATATTTAATATGGCTTTACGATTTCGTTAAGTTAATTTTTAATAATTATTTTATATTAAAATTAGTATTAGACGTACTTTACCATTCTATAACAAATACTTGAATCAAAAATTAAATTAAAATACATAGTTATGTAATATTTTATTATACAATTTAACGAAACTTTATAATCTAAGTAATTCTAATATATTTAATTTATTAATTTTTTTTTTAATAATTTGCTTGTCATGTACATATATGTTTTAAAGTACTTCTATTAACTAATTGTTCAAAGAAATTTAATAATTCAGTAATTTTTAATAAATAATTTAGAGATGTTTATATTATTCAATTTAAATATCAAGATAACTCGAAATTAAAATTAAATTAAATTAAAATATGTACATAGTTATATAATATTTTATCATACAATTTAACGAAACTTTATAATCTAAGTAATTCTGATGTATTTAATTTATTAATTTTTTTTTTTTTTTGAATAATTAGCTTGTCATAATAAAATAATTTAGAGATATTATTATTAAATTTAAATATCAAGGTAACTCGTTCATTGTTCATTAATTTCTCATATTTCACTACATAATAATTGTTTAGGGCAATATTTCCTAATTTGTTAAAGATGTGTGAATTTAAAATCGTATTAACAACCGCCTAACTAGAATAACAGTAAAAAAAGAAGTAAAAATTTACAAAAAATCATATTAATACTAAATTAAATAAACTTAACGAAAGATTTTTATACAATTTTTTAATAAAAATTCTTAAATAAATTCACTATTTTTTTAACTATCTTAAGTAAAAAATATTAAATTTCAAATTTATATTTAAATATTTTTAAGCATAAAGCTTAACGAAAGTGGGCGTAGTTGCTTTTCATGAATGTTTTAACTACAAAGTTTTTTACCTCTCTTCAATACAATTTTATTATTAATTTTTGAATTATCATAATTTAAAAATACCTTTTATTTGATTATAAAATTAATATAATATAACATTCATTCAAATTAAAATTGAACTTGTAATACTCTATTTTATACAATAATGATTACGAAATAAAATCTATAATACAAAAATATATGTACATACATTCGAATACAACCAAATATATTATGAAAAAAAATTGAAATTAACGAATTGATAAAAAAATTTATAACAAGAAACAAAATCATTATTATATTTCTTTAAAAGTCATAATATACTTAAAATACTGTATTACTACAATACAAATCTATGTAACATTTTATAGTAATAAAAGTACACGCTATCAAATGATTTGAAATTATATGGTAGAGAGACGATTGATACTTTGGTACTCAATACAATCACAATATAACTGGTTATATTATTTTTTAATTTTATGTTTTCGTTTTTTTTTTTCTTCTTTATTTTTGTTTTGTACACAGATGTCCGTCTAATCAAGTCTTTGATGAAATTTTTTGTTTAGACTTGATGCACAAGTTGAAAAGAAACAAAAAAAAACAAACAAGAAAGAAAAAACCAACAATATCGTATCTCGTACTAGTTTACTTTAATTCAGTAAAGTATTTAATATAAGATAAGTAATTACTGTAGATAAAAGTGATTATTTGACATTTATCTGACAATTTAATGATTAAAAATATTCTTTGGTTAAAAAAAAAAAAAAAATAAATAAATGAAAATTGTAAAGAATAGAGAGGATATTTGTTAAATTGATAATTTCTAGAATTGACTGGTCTAATTGCTATTTATTAGTACATACTTACTTAAGTGATATGTACATAGTTACATAAAAATTAGATTTATAAAGTATTTGTTAATTTTTTTATTATGTTCTAATTGAATTAATTGTCAATTCCAAGAAACTTCAAATAGTTAGCCACTAATATTTACTAAGGTAATTAATAATAATGTTTACCATTTCATTTTAATATTAAAAAATATTTATTCCAATATTGTGTTCAAATTATGTATTTTTATCCAAAGTTTGTAAATTTTTTAACTGTAAATTAATCCCAAAATATAATGATTTAAATAAGGGTGAAAAAATTGCCTATCATTTAAATAAGGGGAAACTATAGTGTATTTTAAAAAGTCTAATCCCTGATAATAGTTACTGTATTCCAAATTTAATTAACAACTTGTAAAACATCAATCATTTTTAATACAGAAAAATGTAGTTCTATTTCTATCTACTAATTTTTGGTTCGTAACTAATATTCAGTTATACTTGCATAACATCCCTAAATACTCCAGTGTTTTCTTTTGCACTATGGAGAATAATAATAATGTTTCCTTTCCATGAATATTCCAAAATACTTCCTTGATCAATACTAACCCAATAAATATCACTATCAACAGAATAGTTGATAATCAGTATAAACTGAATAAATAATTTAATATCTGATTACTGATCATGAGATACGAACATTTTTTCCACTTTCGTTCAATACTAATTTCCAAACAAAAAAAAAACTAATCGAATGTCTACTTTTTATAAGATATTACATTGCCAGTACTGTTAAACATACAATACTATTGCCTACCATACTAAATTGATTTTTATTGTTAAAAACAAATAAAAAATTTCCTATATATTTCCTAAAACTATTATTTTTTTATGTACCTTCCTTCAAGTCAACTAATTTGTGTAGAAATTATTGAAGCTAAAATTGTCCGATGCGCCTAATATGTTTTCGTTACTTTCTCTATTATAGTGATTTTACCTGAGAAAATTTAAGTAGGGTAGGTGTTTAGGTAAATGAGAGATTTTCTCATTTCAGTTTCTTCAGAAAAGACAATTAGATCTACATTTTAATAACCCAATTCGAGTGTAAATAAAAACATAATATTGTAATATATAACTTAACGAAAGTTTATGATCTAATATATTAAATTTATTAAATATTTTTTTAATAATAAACTTGTTGATTTATATAAATTTTATTTTATGTTTAAAAGTACTCCTACCAAAATTTAGTATTTCTGTAATTTTGAAGTAGTAATGACTTTATCTAAAGTTTACTACGATTATATAGAAACATATCCTAAATATAAGGTACAGAGGGGTCAAAAATCCCAAACATATCTTAAGTTGAATTTTATTTGCCTAGGATCACGTCGTTATACATCTAATATATTTAATGGTTTGTCAAGACACAGAACCATAAATTCGACTTCACTTGATTTTGCACAATTCAAATTCTGGAAATTTGATTAAAATACTATGTTAATGTCGAAAATATTAATTAGGTGGATTGGATAGAGAAACTTAAGTCAAAAGACGGAAAATAACTACAGAATCACTAACTTGCTTTTAGTAGATAGTTTAGTATATATACATACAAGGTGTTTGAATTACATTGCCAATTGATGATACCTTCGTATCTTTTCTAAAAATGTCCACCAACCTATTCGTAAAAACAAAAAATAATTTTGTACACAAATTTATCAAATTGAAAATTTATTTCATGTCATACTCGTTACTTCCTATTCATAATTTCTTTTCTTTAATACTAATTTTTTTTTATTATTTATTACTCATCTTGACAAACAATTGTTAATTTTGTGTACAAATAAATGTATAGATACTTATATAAATAGGTAACGGCGATGCATATGTTCACTGGGTCATAAAACTGTCACCTAGTTAAAGAAAATAAAATGAAAAAAAAAATTGCATACATCAGGTAAGTAATAACTGCACATTACACATTCAAAAAATTGCAAGCGTTCTCTAACACATTCATGCAATTAGGAAGAAAAAAAATTTCTTCATGCCTGTTATATGAAACTAGGAACAAAACTTTCACTACACACAATTTTTATTTCTTTGCTAAAAACAACAACAAAAAATTGGAAAATACATTTTAAAAAAAAAAAAAAAATGTGCGTAACACTAAGAGTAAAAGGGTGAAATTATGTTTTTTGTTGTAGTTTTGCTTTCTGTTATAATGAAAAGTACCTATAGATAATTTTTGTACATGTAGTAAGTAAGAATTTAATATTCACCCTTTAAAATTGTTAACCTGGTTTTTTTTTCTTCAAAAGTTAGCTTTTATTACAAAAACAAAATAAATTTAATAAAAAAAAGGGGGTTTGTTATTATTAGATTTTTATATTCTCGATTATGTAGAATGACTTTGAAAAGCTGAGAATGCCCTTCAAAATTAAAAAAAAAAACAAAAATTAAAAATAAATTAAAAAATAATTCTTTGAGTGCATTCGCTTTATTCGCTTTATTTATTTTTATTATTTTTTTTTTTTGAAGAATTCGTTTATTTTTACATGCATAATAAAATAATATTCCTTCATATTCAGTGTTGCCAGATTTACAAAATTTTGTATCCTGAAAATTTTTCGTTAGTTTTTTTAGTGTTGCATCCTAATACTACTATTGAAATTATATTTGTAAAACTGTTTCCCTACTATCATCGCAGCTACAAATTGACTTATTGTGACTTTTGAATATTACCTTTACCTATGTAGGTACAACCAAACTCATTACTTTTTCTTCTACTCTTTTTTTTTACTCCGGCATTTCATTTTGTGTCATAAGTCTAATTTTTGCCCATGTAATTCTAAAATTTTCAATCGCATTTTTCATTGATCTCGTCCAAATTAGCATGAATTTCTATACGGGTTATTTTTAAATTGGTTGGTTAGTATGTCATTTGCATTTATGTCTTTGATCTGGATTACAGTTGACTTTTACTTTTTTGTTTATAATTTCAAAATCATGAAATAAATAACCTTACTGATTTTAGGCAAAGACTTGGTATACTTGTACACAAACATACTGTAAGCCGGATTAAAAAAAAGAATTGATGATGACATAACTATATTAACGTACTATACAGTACTATATTAACGTGGTCTGATAATGTTAAGAGTCCTGAATCATAATGCTACAAGCTACCGAAGTTAGCAATAGAAGACAATAATAATGATAAGCCTGATCTGACCAAAATTGCTGACTGGGGCAAAAAAACAGAGTTGGGCTTAACTCCAAAACTCAAACTTGTTTTATTTCATGCAAATTTCCAAAATTTCAACCTAATCTCTCCTTCCAAGGTGTTATTTTACAAAATACGAATAGTCTAAATATAATAGTATAAGCGCGTGAATCAAAAAATCATTTGGAACCACCACATTTTTTAAATCTGCTGAAAGGAGTGTTTAGGCTATCTAAGTTGATGTACATCTGTCCTTTCACCTTTGGAACTCCTTAATATCTATAGGTCGTTTATACGTCCCAGGATAGAATATAATACACACATTTTGGCTGGCGTTTCGTTACAGTCTTAGGCTACCTTGACCGCGTTCAAAATCCGGCCATTCGTCTAATTGGCCACTCAAATATAACTTCGTCCCTATCTTATCTTGAACATCGACGTGTAGTCGGAGCACTTTCTCTGTTTTATAGATACTTCGTAGGTTGTGAACACATACTCAGCAAAAATCAAATCTTCCTCCTCTTAAACAATTTCAACGCGAAACAAGAGGAGTCGTAAATGCTCACCCCTTGCACACTTTGGAAAGCCTAAGATGGCATAAAGTAGATTATGGAAGTTCGTTCATAGTTCGCCCTTCAAGAATGTAGAATCATATTCCTTCTGATATGTTTCCACATTCAACAAATGCTAAAGGATATTTTACTACCTAACCCTTTGGCTGTTTATAAACAAAAAAATAAAATAAAAAAAATATTGCAAATATGATCGTTGGGCACTTCTTAACGGAACTTAATTTAGAACTTCTTAGGTTAATGAAACGGAACTTCTTAGCTTCTCCCATATCGGATAACGAACTTGGTGCAGGATAGCAATATTCATTAATAAGTGAGAGAATATCTATGTTTATCGTATCTTAAGCTTTCAATTGCTGCTAAGGCGGTTTTTGAAGTACATTTCTCCTCTTTTCCTGGTAGTAACGACCAATTTCAAAACTATTAAAGCTAGACTTACTTTCGATGTTGATATTATTAATGCTTTAATTAGTTAATGAAAATTTAAATCCACAATATTAAGTTAATTAAATGAAAGGAATGAAACGGTAACAACAATACAGTTATATATATCAACTTGTAGCTTCGCTTAACTAATTAAAAGGCAAACAAATTGAATGACAATGGGTTGAAATAAGTTACAAATCCCGTAATTATTCACCACTTTCCATATTTTACCTAATTAATTTTTGTAACAATTTTGTATGACAATGACAGTCAGATAAAGAATGAAGGCAAGCGAGATATCAACAGAAAATTCAGGATTGGTTTGAAAAAAGCAGCGTCGTTGAGCTGATCAGAATAGCACAGGATAGAGGAAATTTTTGATACATGGTTGACAGCATAGCATAAAAACGTTAGAATTAATTGTGGCCATTTGAAGAAATAATTTAACAAAAAGTAACTCTTGAGATAATAATTATAAAAACCATTTATATAAGAAAACAAAAATCTAATTATAGTATTCTGTTAATATGGCAACACTACATACACGATATAAATATGTAAATGTATGTATAACTCGTCTGCGAGTAAATATTATAGGAAGTTGACCTCGTCTTTTTTAATCATCATATTAAATTCGTTTGATATTTGTTTTATACATTGTTTATTGAATTTATATGTTGTTGTTTTTGTTGTTGTTGCTGTTAGGTTTTTAGTTTTGTTAATTTTTCTTTTCAGGTTTATAACTATTGATTAATCGATAATTAGTTATTATTATTTTGCAATTTAATTAGACGTAAGTTAAAAAAGTTATTTGATTTATATTTTCTATAGATTTTAATATTTTATTTTCAATTAAATTTAAGATTCCAAGAATTCTATTCAAAGTTATATAATTCAAAATAATAAATTATTAAAATGGCAATGAATTCAAATGTAGGTATATATAGTTACATGTTTGATTCAAGGACGTAATTTTAATATAATTATAAATATTATTTTGTACTTTACACTAATGAATTTAAAATCAGAGAACGAACAATAAAAATTGTGTTAACTATAATAATGCCTTAACAAAACAACGTTTATTATTCAATTGAATGAAGACATTTTACATAAGTATGGCAGTACTTTTAAAGGTTTAAAATTTTGAATGTTTAAATTTTTTAAAACAAAATTTAAAATAAATTTATCTTAAAGGTAGTTTATTACTTTTAAAAAAAACACTAATTTTAAAATGCAGGTAACACTTTTGTAACCCTAGTTAGATTAACTTTAGTATGTTAATGGTTATAGGTAGATAAATTAAAAAAAAAAAAACAAAAAAAAAATTCATATTAAATAAATAAAGATAATCCAAAAAAAAAACATACCTTTTAAATAAATAATAAACATATGCGTGCATTTTTTACTTAAAAGATATGTTTTATTATTTAATAAAATAAATAAAAAATTATAGAGTCCATCTTAGTCATATCTTTTTACTTAAGTCACGTAAATTGGTACGCATATGCATTTATTTATATACATATATATACATATATAGTTATATATATAAATTGAAATTTATTGGGAAAAGTTACTTACGTACGAGTTAAAATAATTAAAGGCATCGCTAATCGCTATACTTCAAATATTGTCTGCACTCTCCTCAACGAACTCTCCTCTCTTCAACTTGTATCATTAAGAAATAATATTGAATTGAATTTTAGATTTCCTATATAAGTCAATTATTAACGGATATACCTACATTTTTTTTTCAATTCCAATATTAAGGTTTGTCTCTAATAAATGACTAACTAATTACTATTGGTGACTTATTTTCAAATATAAATATTAATCATTGAATTAGAGTTGACTAATTGAAAATATCCCTGGTTTGTGTCTTTGATTGAGCGAACTCGAAATGTTGCGAATTGATGACAGATGTTTGATTTGATATTTTTAAATTAAAATTCAAGTTGAATTTTAGAAAAGGTAAGTAATGAATTGAAAATATATTGAAAAGCTAAGATAATTTAAAAATATTGCAAGATATAGTTATAAATATTTAAACGTACATAATAGTCAAATCAATCATATATTGTTTGATATTCTCCCATTTTTGATTAAATAATCAAATTATGTAAATATTTATCTTATTTCTATTATCTATTTAAGTCTATCTCCGCTCCGACCTGAAAATTATTTAAGAGGTAATTCATTGGAGTATTTTAGGAAAATATTTGTTATCAATAGATGGTAATATTTTGTACAGCTTAAATACCAATAAGATGAAAGATTTGTTGACAGAAGTGGTATACAATGACAGAATTTGAATAGTATTTGACATTGACAGTTCTAAATCAATAATGCTTAACAAATATAAGTGGTTCATTCCAAAGCCCATGTATATACGAGGCTGAAATCTGCTGCAGAAATCTACCTTCATGTTCATACCTAAAAAAAAACTGGTAGATTTCTGCCACTGTTGCTGTCAGATTATTGAAATATCAAGATGGCCGGAATTGAAGTTATTGGAAAAGAAATAAATAAATAATTTTTTATTATTATTCTATTGTCAATCCAACATTATTATTATTTTTAAATTTATATTTTTTTATTTTGATTAATATTCGATCCGAAAACTACGTTGTCAATAACAATTTCATTGTTTTTTGTGAATAAAAAAAAATAACAAAATTTTGACACTGACATATTCTCAGAAAAAAAATTTAAACGTCAAAAATTTGCCAGAAACTTTTGGTAGATTTCTACCACTTTTCTACCCGTACAAACATGCATAAAGAGTGTAATAAATATTATTATTTATGTTCATTTGCTAAGCCATACCATACCAACTACCTAAAATTTGTTTTTTGTTTCGTAATTTTAGATGGGATGCGAATTGTATTTGAACTGTAGTATTTAGGAAAATAATTGTTTATCATTAAAAAGTAATATTTTGTACAGCTCAAATACTATAGTAAGACCAACCAGTTTTTGACAGAAGTTATACAATGACAGAATTTGAATAGTATTTGATATTGACAGTTCTAATTCAATAACGCTTAACAACATTAGTAGTTCATTCGAAAATGTTTATAGCACCTGAACGTAGTTTATATGAAAGGCTGTAATTCGAGTATTAGTTAGTTATACATATATCCAGGAATGATATGATAGAATAGTATCACCGACTTCAAAATTGCATAATATACAACGTTACTACAAGGTTTTAACTTCAATATGTTTATATGCACAAATATTTACAAAGTTATAAATTCAATAATTTTTATTTTATTTATTATGCGCATAAAATTAGCATTAAGATAAAGATTTTAGCAATGCAAAAATTTATACCTGTTCAAGTATTACATTTCAACACCTGATTTGACATGACAGCAAATATAGCAAATAATAAAAAAAAATATAATATACTTATGTATGTATGTATATAATTTTTTAAAAAATGAACAGACTAAAAAGGAGAATTGCTAAAGTTGCAAAATTTTCCACGATAGAAAAATATGAGGAAGGATATATTATTTTTAATCATTTATAATTAAACGTCATTTTTTAATTTTGCTTGCCTACACCTACAATAAAAAAATGTATGTCCCCTACATGCAATATTGCAATGTCAATAAATAAAGTACCGTGCATATTATTTTTATCATACCTACATGGTAATACTTATATTTTACCATGAAAGTGTTTTTGTTATTATTTTTTATAATAATTACTAACTGTTAGAATAAATTCGTACTCTTACTATTAAATATAAATTAATAAAATCAATTCTTAAAATAAATTTAGTTAATTTATAGATTTTAATTATATTGAAAGGATGCACCTATACCTATGTAGGATATAAAATTTAATTAAAAAATTAATTAATATTTTAAAATATCTAAATAAATAAGATACATTACATTTTACAGTATTGAATTCTATAATGTTATTAATTATATTATTAATTTTTATTTTTTATATGTGATTATAATTCCATATAATTCATTGTTATGACGCACACCTGTAGACACAATATTTATATTTATTTTCTATTTTTATTTTTATTCATTTTGTCTTTTTTTTTTTTGCATAGCAATAATAATCCCTCTTTTTTATATATATTATATTATTTTGTACTTTATACATATATCTTTCTCGCTCTATCTCTCACTATTTGTATATATCTTTTGCTTTTTCTTAAAAAAAAGTACAGGCAGAAACAAAGAGGACGAGGAAAAAAACAACTTTTGTTTTTTGTTATCTATCTTAAAAAAAGATACTCAACTCAACTCACTCTCTCTATCTCTCTAGTCTCATCATCTCATCATTTTTAAATCTCTTTAGATAAAAAAGTTTTTGTATGGCTTGGTGGAAAACTGAAAAAGCATGTACAATTACTGTTTTTAATTAATAAACAGAAATTTTACATAAATTTGTTGATTATATTTATACAATTACGTATGGTATGTTTCGTATGCACAATGCACATACGGAATACAATCCACATATATGCATAATAATAATTCTCAAATTATGTTTTGTTAAAATTATATTCTTCTAGGTATGTAAATGTAGTTTGTTTTGTATTGTTGTAATCTAATTCAAAATCTTGATAAACCTTTTTCATATCAATATTTTTCTCTCTCTAGTCTCAATTCCTGATTTTTATTATTTTGTTGACTTGAAATTTTGACGTTTTCTTTAATTGTCGTTCTAAAATATTTAATAATTGATTGTTTATTTTAAATTTAGTAGATATAGAATATAGATAGGTTGTAAGTATGGATATGTATTTAATTATAGATAATAGATTTAGAATTTAGATAAGCATTATACCTATCTAATACCTATTTTTTATATAGTAATTAAAACTATAACAAAAGTGAGCTCAAATTGTAACTACCAGATTTGAGCTTTGCTACTAGATTTTGCCACTAGAAGCATTCAAACAAAAAATATAAGAGCAAATCATAATAAATAATAATGCATATACCTACATATTATAATATTGAATAAGCAAATAAAAACTAAATTATTTATTAATTAGAAAATAGTATTTTTATTTATCTCAAAACAAATCGTCAAAAATAATATAAAAATCAAAACTGAATCGAAATTCATATTGGTACCTCCCTACTAAATTAGTTTATTATTTTAATTTAATAATTTTGAAAATTAAGAACAAACACACGTACTTTCATATTAATAATAAATAATTATTATAAAATATGAAAAATAATTAAGAATCTCTGCATCTCTCTTTCAACAAATACTTATCCATCTGGATGGGATGGATGGCTAAAGAAAAGCAAAGCAATGTAAAATTCAGTGTTGCCAATTTAGCAAATTTTTTAAGTCATTGAAGTTTTTATTAAATTTTCATTTTTATAGCCATTTAGAAAATAATTGCTTACTTTATTACAAATGAATTATGTATACCGGCGTAACCTGCACCAATGGTACACGAATTAAAAAATATTCAAAATTTCAATACATTTAACAAAACATAGAAATAACTGGAGCTACATTTGAATTTTTGTTTTTATTTCATCTGATTCGAAACAAAAAAAGTGATACAAATTTAAATTTATCGTTAAACTTTTAGACAAATTTAATACCGAAAATTATGAAAGTAGTTATACATTGAAGATTTTATGATTAATAATTAATGAAATCCACACTTGATCTTTTATTTATTCTTTTATCAATCTATTTCTATCTGATTACCACGATTAGAACATGTTTTTTTTTGGTATTATTAAAGTAAAAATTAGGTTTTAAACGAAGTTTTTATACACAAATGCACAACTTGACCTTGTGAAGGATTGAAGATAATTAAACTGTCTCCATAATCAGTAAGCTCATTTTAATAATATTTTTCTAGAAGTTTTGAATGTTAGAACTTGGTATATTCTTGCATTGTGGAAACACATTAGAGAAATTCTACTACAAACGAGGCAATTTCCATAGCCAGTTTTTATATATCTAGAAATTTCCACTGTTGAGGAGTGAACAATTTTTCTATTAGTCTTTGATGGAAATGTCTGAGAGGTAGTATAAATTTTTATTTCAACTGACCAAGTGCTTAACCATACGAGATATCTATAAAATAATGAAAATGCTCCAACAATACGACAATGTTGTTAAAAATGAACATTATTTTTCGAAATTATACCATTTTAGTTTCAATACGAGAATAGTAAATTTCAGTATGAGATTTTTTATTTTAATTTAATTCAAAGCAATTAATATTAATACCAAATATTTTAAATTAAATTTATTAATATAAGTAGCATAATTTTCTAAATTAAGAGCTGCAGTGAATTTTCTTTGAATGCTTGCGATGTCATTGGTACATGTTGCTGGTGTTATACGCTGGGTGGCGCAGTAGGTAGAACGCATACCTTCCAACCGAAAGATCCGGGTTCGATTCCCAATGAAGCCAAAAAAAAAAAATGCTCTATTGATTTTTCAACCTGGTCTAGTACCTTTTGTCATTGGGATATAATAAATGACAAAAAATAATTTAGAGTATAAATAATGTGGTAACAAATTAAATAAAATGAAACTATTCTATTTAAGATGGCTTAGTTCCTGACAATTGCAGTAGTTTTCCACATTTAATGAGTAGATAAGCCAGTAATTTGTTAAATAAATATTTGTAGATATTGTAGGGTAAACTTGCAGTACCGTACTTAATTAAGCACGAAAATGTGATTCTACCTAAGTTATTGTCAAGAATGTAAAAAAAAGAATAAAAAAGAATAAAAAAGAAAATTGTTTGCAGATCTTCTGACATTTGGTTTTCTAAGGTTCTTACTCTCTGTTGTTCGGAATACTTTCGGAATTCGGTTCTGTTGTTCGGAATACCTAATAACTTTCTTGGAAGTTCTCTTTCTCTCGTTTGTCTATGGGTTTTCCCTCTTATACCCAATGATATGCTGTTGATTGTGGAACGTTAACCGTACGTTCAAATTGCCCCTTTTTCTATTTTTTGAACTTTTCAATTTTACTATAAAACTACGTATTGCAATTGTGCTGCAAAATTTAACAATTTATTGAAAACCGTCACAAGGGTTACTGTTACTTATTTTTATTTTAACAATTCTCGCATTTAGGTTTACTATTCCACTTTGAAGTTTACTCGTTCTGGCAACACTGAATTATTGTATTATGAAATATAATAAATAAGAATATGTGAATAGGAATGAAATAGCAATATATATATTAGACCAAAACAAAAAATAAACAAAAATTCTCTCAAAATTTGTTAGAAACGTCAAAATGTGTGTATTTATTTAAAGTTGAATGAAACTAGTTAAATATGTATTTAATATTTTTTTATTGTTATTGCTTTTTTGTTGAGAAAAAACCACTATAAAAAATACCGCTCTTTAAAATTTCAAAAACAAAATCCAAACAAAATAAAAAAAAAAACATGTAAATCAACTTTAAAAGATGTTTTATTATTATCTGTCTTCTTAATTTGTTTTAATTTTTATATTTTTTCAATTGATTAATTTTCATTTTGAAAAAAGAAAATAATTGAAATTTAAAAACAAAATTAAAACAAATAAATTATTAAAGGTTTCGAAGGGTTAAATGACACATTTATTAAAGCCTTTCTAATATAAAGTACCCATATAAATAATTCACTTTGTTTAAAAAAATTTTTTACTCACTTTTTTTTTTAATTTGTTTGTAATACAAAATTTGATATTCATTTATTTTGGAACATTCAAATTTTACACTCGTTAAATTTTATTTAAGTTTGTATTTAAATATATAAATAATTTTAACTTTTACACCGATATTATTAACTAAAAATTAATGCTGATTTTTATAAATTCCATATTCCGCTATATTATAAATTTAAAACAAAAAATAATTAATTAATTATTTATCAAAATGAAAACAAAAAATTGAACATCATTTTTAAATATTATTCGTTTGTTTTTTCTTTTTCTCCTTTCTTATTAAGATAAATTAAATTAGAACAAATTATTTTAATTAAACAATAAGTAAATATTATTACAATGAATAATAAAACATATATATATATACATATATATTATACATTTGTAATATAATATTAGATTTTTAAATTAAAAAATGAAACACAAAACCACACGCGATACACGTATACCCGATTATACAGTTTTATATCGACTGACTATTATTTTTAAAACTATAAAACAATAACAAAAAACATGTGAAAAAACAAGAAAGAAAATAATAATAATAAAGAAAACATGAAAAATGAAAACATAAATAACAAACACATTGAGAAAGAGGTGGTGCTGGTGAGAGAGAGTAGAGTAATAAAAAATAATAATAATAATATTGTTTAGTTGAGTTGAGATGAATTTGTTTGATTTGTTTTATATCTTCCCTCTACTAACTAACTGTACTGTACTGTACTGCTTGCCTTACTTGCTTGCTTACTTACTTTTCTTTCCTTTCCAACCTATCCTACTTACTCTACTTATTCTTCTCACTCTACCTCCATATATAGTAGAACTAGACTGTAGTGTAGACAATATTATTATTTATATCCATGTGTCCATATGATATATTTTGAATGTGGGATTGTTTGTTTGATTATAGAAAAATATAAGTCCATACAATCATACATATGATTTCCATTATCCATTCCATACCAAACAACCATATGAAAACGATTTACAAAGATTTGTATTTTGTTTCGTAATTTTAGATGCGATACGAATTGTTTGTATCTAAACATTTCATTTCATTTCTTCAGAGTTAGAAACTGATGTGGTGAGATGTCATGTATTTTGTTGTGACAGAAGAGAACAACATCATACGACATTCATACTCACACATAATACATATATATATATATTGCATATGCATTTGCTTGCATATGCTGCATTGTTTGTTATTAAAATTATTACAGGTAACTATTTTTATTGTTTATATGGGTTCAGTTCAGTTTACATAAATCGAACCGAGACGAGAGCAAGAGCAGGCGAAACTAATGTTTACAAACTCAATCTGTTTGTCATTAATGTTTGCTAATAGTGGAATGGGATGGTAGCGGTAGGTGGGTTGGTGGGTCAAAACGTATTTATAATGTGTTCATATATTCTGTTTGTTTTTAATATTTATCAATTAAAGAACACTTGCCATTGCAACTTGCAACCCATTGTGAAATAAGGGAGGGAATTGAATCTACACATTGCGATTGCATTGCATTGCACATATTATCAAAATTTGATGTATTTGAATTAATATCAAATCAAACAATATAAAAAATAAAATATAAAAGTTTTTAAAATTTGGTTGAGTAATTGAGTATGTTAAAAATTTTTGCAATTCTACAAATTTCATATAATATATTATATTAGTCCGTATAGCAATATTTTATCCATTCTACACAAACGTATCCAATTTTTGGATTACTTACATGGTCCTGTTAACATAGAATATCACATTGAACATATCATGTGATCTATTTATCTATGATAACATATCCTGTGATCTTACCGGAGTCCAGGCATAAACATTGGAGTAAGAGTTGGACTTCTATATCCCAAAACTTGTAGTATTTTAACAGACAGGCTCTAGTCTGCCACATCAAGAAGAAGAAGAAAAAAGAAAGAGGTAATTTCTATCGAAGACGTTGCCCCTTAGCGAAGTGAAACTATTGATATCTTCATATTAGTTTGTTTAGCTCGGTTGTTTCTTTTAATAAATTTTTAGTTTTGAAGCTTTTTGCGCCAGGTATCTGTTATTATCTAGAGTGATGATTATTACTAATTAATTTTCAACTGATTTTGTTATTGTTTCACAACAAATTTATTTTGTCTGGTCAGTGGCCAGCAATTTTTATCTTATAAAGTTTATATTTTTGACGATTGCCAAACTTAATTCTGCTTTGTATTTAGAAAAAATGCATGAATATAGGAGTGTCATTGCACCAAGATAAAGCAATCTTTAAAGCAATCCTTCAATCGCAAAATTTTGCCGTTATATCTTTGTTCATCGCCTTGTTAATTTTAAATATAATGTTTTGGGTTCGTTTATTTTTAAATTTACTTTCAAAGCTTCATCTTCTAACATTGTTCAGTAGTTGTAGTTACACGAGACAAATAACTGACACGAGTTCAAAAGAAAACGTTACTATTTTCAAAATTACATGTATGGACATATTGCATATACATCAGTATTCATTTATTATGCATGCACTTTGTGCATATTGATGT
Organism: Argyra leucocephala; assembly: GCA_963942445.1. Lineage (NCBI taxonomy): Eukaryota > Metazoa > Arthropoda > Insecta > Diptera > Dolichopodidae > Argyra > Argyra leucocephala. The sequence continues at coordinate 31,600,989 of OZ012681.1, read as the reverse complement.
CAAATTTTGACTTTTGAAATGTCATAAAAAATTCATTTTGAAAACATCCTTTTTGTTTTAAGGAATTCGATAATATTTAAATTAAAATCTATTATACTTTTTGTTTCAGTCAAAATAAACTTAAAATTTACAATCAATTTACAAAATTTGTTTTTTATTTCGTAATTTTGGATGCGATACCTAATGAAAATAAACTGAAACTAATTTTAAATTAAAGTAAATTTAAACATGTTTATGCATATTTGCATGTGTATGCCTGTTTTTTGCACATTTGTGTTTTGTATATCGACATTTAATAAATGTTGTTAATCTACCAGCAGTTAAGAAGACAGTAAAAAGAAATTTTGATTTTATTTGCCTTCAATAATAACAATACAAAAATGACAGAAAAAAATAGCGCCAATTTTTGTGTCAAAGTTTATTCCAACAGTATTCTGAAATCTGAATATATTTTTTGAGAAAAAAAACCAAAATGGCGTATATTTGGGATTGCTCATTTTTTGATAATAAAGATAAAATTAACGCATTTTTGTATATCAATTAATAAAATAAAATAAAAAGGTTTGTGTATTGGGTATGGTATACATATTTGTTCTCTTATAATAGTTCTGTAGTTCAGTCAGAGAAATTATGGTTCAGTCAAAGAATTATAACCGTATCTATAGAAATTTTCTGATGGACATTAACATATTTCAGTCTTTGATGAACTGAGAGATATATAATTTCAAAATTGTTCCGTTAGAGTTCTCTGATAACAACACGTGTAAATCAAAATATGTTGATTTTCATTTGTTTACTCTATGGTTTTATCTGAGAGAAAAATTTTAACTAATAAAATAACGGTAATGTCGCTAAAATTTAAATATGAACGTTTTAAATTGTTATTGATTGCACAGATGCTGAAAAACGATATAAATTTAGATATGTTATTGTAAAGTTAAATACATTTCTTAAAACATAAAATTACTAGTTCTACAAATAGTTAATGACGAAGTTTCAACGCTCTTCAAACAATTTTTTTTTATTAATAAATTAACAATTTTGTAGGAAAGTTACAATTCAAAGCGATACGTTTTAAAATTTTAGTGATGTTGTTTTTAAATTATTGTTAAATATAGTTTACATTTTTTTTTGACGAAACTAGTTATAATTTATTTTGTATGAGTCTA